>CM071594.1:123255000-125755000 GCA_036435485.1 Saposhnikovia divaricata
GATTATTAAGTAGTTCGTGAGAAACAAAACTGCAGGACAGAGTTGTTAATATTTTTGACTGAAAATATTCTGGAAATTTGTTTTTACTTGTCTAGTTGTCTTACATAGAAAAATAATGATATGTGTGTTTTTAAGTGTTATAAAATCTCATATTAATCAATTGAAGCTTCTTACTTTTTCCTGGACAGTTTCGACGCCGAGCTAATGTTTTGTGTAAATGTTCATTGCTAGTATGCATATTTACTTTTGTGACCCTTTCTCTATCAATGATGAGGTATTTCAGTGAGCTGCCTTTTTATGTATGCAGCATATATTTTACGGATGTTCTATATATATATAACATGGACCGCCTTATGTGGATGTATAAAATATCACGAACATCCCATGAGTATATTAGTCGTGTTAATGACTTCATTGAATTTGCAGAGAAAAATCTAAAGAAGACCGAACATGGAAAAGAAAGGATGACATGTCCATGTAGCGATTGTTATAATTTAGAAAAATATTCTAATGTCGATATAGTGCGCGAACGTTTATTTCGACGTGGTTTCATGGATAATTATACCAAGTGGATATGGCATGGTGAGGGAATACACTCTCGAAATGCAGAATCATGTAGTGGGAATTATGAAAGCTGTGGAGATGGTAATCCTACCAATAAAGAAGAAGATGACGAGGAAAATGATAGACTTGATGAGATGATCTAAGATGTTGAAGAAATTTTGATGCACCAACCGAAAATTATTGAGAACTTGGTCGACGATTCTAAAAAACTTCTATATCCTGGTTGCAACGATCAATTTACTAGGTTGTCAACAACTTTGAAGTTGTGTAAGATCAAAGTAAAGAGCGGGTGGAGTGACAAGAGTTTCACAGAATTGCTGAAACTTGTATCAAACATACTTCCTTTGAATAATGAGCTTCCAACTTCCACCTACGAGGCGAAGAAGATATTGTGTCCCATGGGTATGAATGTAAAGAAGATACATGCTTGTCCATATGATTGTGTGTTGTTTCGCAATGAGTATGAACATCTACATACATGTCCAAAGTGCGGAACCTCTAGGTATAAGCGGGTGGGAAATAACTCTTCAAGTGGTGACAAGAAAAGGCCTCCTGCCAAGGTGTTGCGCTATTTGCCCATAATGGACCGATTCAAACGTCTCTTTGCAAATATCAATGATGCAAAGCTTATGAGGTGGCATGTGGAAGGGAGAAAATCAGATGGGAAGCTCTTCACATAGCACTTGGCCTGTTCTTCTGACGATTTATAACTTGCCTCCTTGGTTATGCATGAAGCGCAAGTATATCATGTTGACATTGTTAATTCCCGGTCCCAAAGAACCTGGAAATAACATAGATGTTTATCTTCAGCCACTTATTGAAGATCTGTTGCTATTATGGAATCAAGGTGAGAGGATATACGATGCATACAGCCAAACAAATTTCACTTTGCGTGCCATGATTTTTTGCACTATAAGCGATTTTCCTGGCTATAGAAACCTTTCGGGGTACACTATCAAAGGAGCTAAAGCTTGTCCGATTTGTGAAGATGCTACAATTGACATTCGTATAAAACATTGCAAAAAAAATGTATATATGGGTCATCGTACATTTCTTCACCCTAATCACCCTTATCGTAAGAGGAAAAGAGATTTCGACGGGACTATCGAGACTCGAGTGGCTCGTTTGCCTTTGACTGGGAAGGAGGTTTTTGAAAGAGTTAAAGATATTAATGTTGTACTTGGGAAGTTGTATAAAAAGCCAACTCCGAATAGTCTTTGGAAGAAGAGATCTATATTTTGGGATCTTCCATACTGGGAACACTTGCAAGTTAGACATTGTCTTGATTATATGCATATCGAAAAAAATGTCTGTGAAAGCATTATTGGGACACTTTTGAATATTCCGGGCAAGACAAAGGATGGGATGAATGCAATATTAGACCTGGAAGAGATGGGTATACGGGCAGAGCTAGCGCCTCAACAATTTGGTAAACGTGCATATCTACCTCCGGCTTGTTTTACTTTGTCCAGAAAAGAGAAAGTCAGCTTTTGTGAGTGTTTATCTAGTGTGAAAGTTCCAACTGGATATTCCTCAAACCCAAAAAACATTGTCTCAATGAAAGATTTGAAGCTGGTAGGGATGAAGTCACATGATTGCCACGTGTTAATGCAACATCTACTGCCGGTTGCAATTCGAGGCATATTGCCAAAGGATGTGAGATTGGTTATCACCAAACTGTGTTTCTTCTTTAATGCTATATGCAGTAAGGTGATTGATCCCATGACACTGGGCAAATTACAAGCTGATATTATTGTGACACTTTGTGAATTTGAAATGTATTTTTTCATCCATTCTTTGACATTATGGTGCATTTAGTGATTCACCTAGTTAGAGAGATTAAAATTTGTGGTCCCTTATATGTGCGGCAAATGTATCCTTTTGAGAGATTCTTGTGCATCTTAAAAGCATATGTGAGAAATCGACGTCTACCAGAAGCCAGCATAGTTGAAGGGTATTCGGTTGAAGAGACTATTGAATTTTGCACAGACTATTTAGTATTTGCCGATCCAGTTGGAATTCCAAGATCTCGTCACGAAGGAAGACTTGAAAGTCAAGGTACATTGGGTCATAAAATGATCTCTCCTAGTGCTGGATTATGTGAAAGAGCCCATCTATTTGTATTGCAACACATGACGGAAGTTAATCCTTACTTGCAAAAACACATAGTCCCGATTCGACAAATGCATCCCTCTAAGAGTGGCAAGTGGGTTACAAATGAACACAATCGCTCGTTTGTTAATTGGTTTAAAGATTGAGTAATGTCTCAATATTCGGAAAGTCCTACCACCGTTTCTAATACACTAAAATGGTTGGCATATGGCCCCGACTTGCCAGTGACATCTTACGAAGGATATGATGTTAATGGGTATACTTTTTATACACAGTGTCAAGATGACAAGAGCACTGTGCAAAATAGCGGGGTATGTGTAGAAGCTTCTTCAACAGAATTTGATAGAGGCAATTCCATCACATCACGGGATATTAAAAAGTCATATTATGGGCAGATTGAAGAAATTTTGGAGCTCGACTACAAAGATTTTAGAGTTGCTCTCTTCAAATGTAAATGGTTCGATGTCAGGCGTGGTGTTCGAGTGGATGAGTCAGGCTTCACTTTGGTTGACTTTACACGGTTTGGTCACAAAGATGACCCATTCATTTTTGCTACACAAGTTAAGCAGGTTTTCTATATTCGAGACCCTGCTGATTCTAGGTGGTCCATTGTTCTTCAAAGAAAGCGACGGATTCTTGGAATTGATAATGTTGAAGACGAGGAAGAGTATAATCAATTTGACGAGAATCCCCCGTTCTCAATTGGTCTACCTACATTGAGGGATGACAACATAGATACAAATTATGCACGTAGTGACCATCAAGAAGGGCTATGGATTGATCGTCAAGTCTGATTTGTAGGCATCGTACCAATAAAAGCTTTGTACCAATAAAAGGTAATTATCATATCTAAATCAAAATAATAGACATGTTCAGTTGAGCAAAATTTCTTACAGATATGTAGATAACAAGTCCATACATTTTGAACTTGATCAACTCTCGTTCAGATCATTAACTGATCATAACAAATCAATGGTGCACGTGTGAAAAGGATTAATATTCTTTAATGCTTTATATCATATATTTAGGCATTATATACTTAGCAATATAAGTTTCGATTATGTAATTAATTTTTTGAATAATTAATCTTATCTGTCTAATAAATAAGTATTTACTTTAACAAATTTCGGAGAAGAGGGGAGAACTGTTAGTAAAAATATTGTTGGTTACTTTTGGAATTGAGAGAATAATTGTCCCCATGTTTATTTGCTTTGATCTGTATGTAGAAAGTTGTGACCCGGTGTCGTGTCTAAAGGCATTGCGAAAATTAGAGAAAGTTCAGGAATTTGATGGCATAATTGAATTTTTATGTAAATAGGGCAGGGACTGAACTATGTTCTGTAATATAATTGTGTATTGTGATAATATATATTCTGTAGTTTGTGTCATCCTTAAAAGCATTAATGTTACATTATCTAGTTACTAGTTACTACAATCTGCAAAGAAAAAGCACATCGACTTGGCAAGCATATTAGATGGCCAAGAAGGGTCTAAATTGCTGTGTGAAGGTTTAATTGCAGTATAAATTATAGGCATATTTTTCAATGGTATTTAGAAAAAGTAATCATGTCCTTATTTAGATGGTCTAGTGGCCAGTTTCTCGTTGACATGCTCAAGCTCAACCTGTTGCTTGAGTCGCACAGTTTGACTAGGTTCTGTGAGACTGTAAAAGAAGCAATTTGCAATCTGCAATTTGCTGGAAACTGATAATACTGATAAGAGCTACAAAGTGATAATACTGATCACTGGAAACTGAACCCCTGCAATCTGCATTATCACCATACTTAGTTGTTCAGTTGTATGCCAAATAAACACTTGCATGCCAAATAATTTTTTCAATTTGTCGAGTGTTCAGTTGTTCTGTTGTAACCCTATACGAAATTACATCAGGGCCATGTTGGGAACCTGGTCCATTTTTTTCCCTAAAATGTGATTATTTTAATCAGTGTCCTGATTCGTTTTTATATTGTAGGAACCTTTTGCCATGGATGAAGACAATGGTAACTCTGAGCCAGGTCCTAGTGGTGAATCATCTAGGAAAAGGAGTAGAGGTCCAACCTTGTGCAAGAAATTTAAAAAAAGGATTGCAAAACAGGATTTGGAGTGTAGCATTTCTTTTAACGAGTTTGGTCGCCCAATTGGAGAAATGCTTAAAGATTTCAGGAATTATTTGGGATCAGTGGTTCGTTGCCAAGTTGATATTAATATCGAAAGTTGGGATCGAGTTAACCAAGGGTTAAAAGAAGCAATTTGGGATGATATTAAGGTAAGCATTGCAATGCATCATTTGTTTTCTGATTCTTTGATGCTATTTCTTTTGTTTATTTGTCATTCTAATTCATAAGGCTTTCATTTGCTGATTTACATTACATTGTTTTCAGAATCGTTGGAAACTTCCTGATTCACAAAAAAAACACGTGTTAGAAAAGGCAGCCAAACAGCGGAGGGATTTTAAGGGTAAGTTGACAAGGAACTTTCTTCGCAAAGGAAGGGATCCTTCTGAACGTTATCCTTACCTCAGCCAGGAGCAGTGGGAAACATTCAGAAAGAGACGTGAAACTGATGAGTTTCAGGTACATATAAACATGACCTGTACAACTGTAGAAGCATTACTCCTACGATCTTTGGAACCAAAAATTTCTCCATTGGAGCTTATGTTAATATGACTATTTTAGCAATGTCTCAAACCATCCAGGATTGCAGGCACATTCCTTCCTATAAATGCATTAAAACAAACCTTTCAAAAAACACAAATAAGTTCCTGTAAAGGAAGTTCCTTTTCTTCAAATACAAATAAGGAAATAAGGAAGTTCCTTTTCCTTATTTGGTAAAATGCAAATAAGGAAGTTCCTTTTCTTCAAATACGGATTTGTTACAAGGCTGATCTTAAATCTGGCTGTAGACCTGGACATGATTGAAATAAGAATGCCATGTTATGCACCATTTCTCTGCTATACGTGGTTCTATGAAGTTAAATCTTATGCAATTCACCACTTGTAATACATTTCTAAAAGCAGCTTAGAAGGAATTGAACATTATTTTTTAATTATTAAAGATCACGTGGCATATGATTTGATGCGATAGGGAAATGCTGGATTTTTTAACGGGGGTTTGGTTCAGAATAATTTCCTTTATTCATATTGTTACTTGATCTAGTTGTATTTAATTATAAGCAAAATTAACCTTCTTGGATTTGTTTATATAGTGGCTATTCATTTGTAATCTTGAGAGTTTATTATCTTTTGAAATTGATATTAGTTTTCACTTGCTACAGTAGAGTAGTCAGGCTAATCTTATAGACCATCAAATCTAAAATTATTCAAACATAATTACAAATATGAATATAATGATGTGTTAAATAAAAACAAAGTATAATGCATCTTCTGACATTATTTCCTTCCTGTCAACAGGCAATAAGTATCAAAGCGCAAGAAAGTCAGAAACATAATGACCAAGTACATTATCTAGGGCCTAGTGGATATGACGGAAAAAAAGCCATCTGGACTGTTGATGACCCCCTCACTACATTGGAATCTTGTGAATCGGTTAATCCATCACTTTTATCGAGTGATCGTACCGGACGTAGTTTTGATTATATTAGAGCACGAGCAAAAAAAAAGGAGGGCGGAGGTTATTATTTCCCAAATGAACAGACTAAAAAAGTGATTGTGAAAATGGTAAAATCCATGATTTTCCATCTTTTAAATTCCAATGTTTCTTTTAAATCCCAAATGAACGTCGTTTGATGATTGTGCTAACAAGCATCGTAGCACTTGTGAGTTTTTCCAGTAACAATTTTTCTTTGGATGTGTTGTTGTCTGAACACTCCATATTCAGCTGGGGAAATCAACTTAAATAGATGACTGATCATTTTCCAACTTTCCGTTCATTGCTGCTCAATAGGATTATTTGGAACTAATTTATCATGTCGTGTTGCACCTAATCATCTTGCTTGCTATTTGCTGCACATAATTTATCATGTCGTGTTGAACTAATTTGTAGCTGTATGAAATGGAAGTTTGGAAATATCATAATGTACTGGATTCATATTTCTCATTTTTTAAATTAAGTCTCATTTTTTTAAATATAATCCTCGAATTGAGACCTCGAGCGAAGACGGTTATACTGAAAAGCAATACCAAATTGTCACTCACCGTGAGGATGTCTCATTCGCTTCAATGCTTTCTGTTTTACGTCTACTGTTGCCCAGATTTAGAAGTTCTAGTATCCTATCTGCTGAGTTCACCTGCAAAAAGTAACATGTCTTTTAAGATTCAATACACTTATGTACCTCACAATTGCAACAGAAGAACACAAAAACATAGCGACTTGAGGGTCAGAAAAGGATGAACTATTTCTGTAGTATACAACGTAAAGATTTATAAAAAAACTGGCATAAAGACAGAGGTAGACAAAAGTAGCTTTAATCCATGTAGGGGTGATCATTTATCCTAAATGTCTCAATTAGAGCCTACGTGACTAACTTTCATGTCGATCTCCAGAACTAGGATAAATTAAATTCTTAATGAAACCACCGTGGCCATGTCTGTGTGCACCTACACCTGCAGATGTATATGCATATGTATCAATCCTAATTACTTTTTTACAAGTTATCTCATAAACACAATGCTTTTGCCAACGAAGCTCGTATATATTAAAATTATTGCATTGAACATGCAAAATGACATGCGGCTGAATAAAATGTATAGACATAACCTTGATAGATCTGAGTCTAGCCACAATATCCCATTATGTGGATCCTCTCTAACCTCCGAATGACCAGATGACCTTACAAGCAAATCATAGATAACGTGCATCCACACGAAACAGTTGGTTTAGAAGGATTTATCCTTCTACTCAACCCAATAGACTCACATATTATATCTGAATTAATACTGTTGAAAGTAAAAAAGAGGCCTGCAAATATGGTAAACATGCTCAAATATGATCTCAAAGTGATAAAAGTCCCTGGTTACCAAAGATATAAAACATAAATTGCCGTATACCAAGCTTGTACAGATAAAAAAAAGTCATAAACATTTTACATTAAGCAACAACTATAATTACGAACAAAAGAATGATATCAAGTACAATTCAACACTCAAAAGGATCCAAACTAAGGTGAGAATCAGGCCTTGACAGTGCTTTTCCTTATAAGAAGAAGACATTCTCTACACTACCCCGGCCCAGATTCTTTAATTGAATAACAACAGTCACTAGTTTCTAAAAATTTCTATATTCCCACTTCATTACTAATAGCTCCCCTGTTTGTTATTCCCACTTCTCTCCTCAATAAATGCTTGTTGTCCACCAATCTCAACAGTTGATGCCTAAAAAGAATCAGTGAATGACTTAACCAGCACAGATACAAATTACAAGTGATATGCTGTAAACAGATTGTAAAGCAACAACTCCAGATGCGGACAACTTATCTTGTGTAAAACAAAATTTGATAAAATTATTTTTAAATAGATGAGACAAGGATATATGAGTTTTGTTGAGGAGGAATGACTAGGAAATATTGCAGTTAGCCAGTTACTCTTACCTTTATTGCATTTTGAACTCAATTTCCTTAATTTCCTTAACTAGATTTATATCAAACTACATAATTTCCTTCTGGGAACATAATTTAATGATTTATGAATGGAAGTATGAAACTATAACGTTTACCAAACACATTTGTCTACCTTTCAGTATTGACCTCATGTCCTTGGTACATACTCCAGGAAGTTCAACCAATAGTAAATAATTGTAACCATGCTCCCCTATATCCATTCTTAGAGACCACTCTGTATTGTAATTCACCACGAGAAATTGAGAACAGAGAATGTATAATTAGAAATTAGGATCCAAACTTGTGCTGAAGGGCACATATGTTCGCTGAAAACAATTTGGAATGACTTCAGAAATATGAAATCATAAATTATGGACATCTTGTTTTTTACCACTAGACCTGGAAGCATCTTTAATATCCTCACAGTAGAATTTATGATATCATATGCATTAAATTTATGAAATCATTTGCATTAAATTATGATAATATAGGGTGCAAAAGACATTAGGATTCTTCTTTCCAATATAATACATTTTTTTGTGAGGTTCCAATACATTTAATCCAATAAGTTCATACAGACCCTTTCTTCTCTTTTCTTTTCCTGGAAAAAAAAATGACATGGATCTTGCAGATAAATATTCGTAACTCTATACAGATAAATATTCGTAACTCTATACATTAGAGAACTCCAAAATAGCCCACAAGATCAGCCCAAGTTTATAACTTTGGTGTTTAAAATGGACTTAATAAAATTCTATAACAACTTTGTGCTCACACACATATATAAATTTATGCAATATAAATATAAAAACGATATGTCTAAACCTGTGTATACTTTGGTTCCTTCTAAGAAATTGTGCTAGTTGTCTCATTGATTTTCTTTGTGGAAGCAAGAAGTACATCATAGTGTAAATAAGTAAAAATGTATTTGTTTTGTGTTTTCAGATTATTATCAAAAGATGGTCCATGGTGGTTCCTGCATAAAGACTCTACAAGGCTTGAGTTTAGCGCGGTTCGCTAATTATAAATTGAAAATTACCTTCTTACAGCTTATTAATAGTTTGCTAATACAACTTGTCTTAGTAAATCAGTCTGACGCCCCATTTTGTCTTTCTAGTTTATGTTAACAGCAAACCAAGGCTTTTTAGGGTGTTTAAGAATTTACATATATAAATTTTTTCCAGTATGTTATTAACTTATTACTATGAACTTCGTCCTGTGTGCACTAAACCATGTCTAACAGTTCACGAGTGTTTTCAGAATCTATCAGCAGGGGGAAAGAATTTCACATTTGTAAAATTATGTATATATATAAAATTTTGTTTAACATTTACCTGACCGGCTTCATACACACCAGAAGAGTGTACACAATTGTTTGAAGTGTATTTTGTTTCCTAAAATGATGTAGATCCGATGGTGTAGATACGGCTCTTCTTTTCCTCTGAAGGATGTAGATCCGAAAAATCAAGATTTAACAACAGAAAAATCCGTTGGCAAGGTAAGGAAATCCATTGGGAAGACCCTTTGCCAACGGAATTACAACAAAACCTGTCCGTTGGAGGAAACCTTGTTGGGAAGTCATTACCAACGAATCTGTTTTCGTTACTAAATTTACCAACGGAATACCAAGACAACAATAATAGAATCCTTATTTTACCAACCACCATGTTATAACGGAGTGACCACAGATTATTCTGTTACTATATTTAGCAACAAGAAGACAACGAAATTCCGTTGTTAAATGTAATAACAAATTCCCAACGGAAATTTCTTACTAACAAATTCCCAACAGAACTCCTGCACAGCCTGTACACCAGTTTGGGTAACAAATTCCCAACGAAATAGTTCTTGCCAACAAATTCCCAACAGAATACCTGTTAGTATATAGCATTCACTCCAGGTAACACAATACCAACGGAAATACTAAACCAAACCATACCAATATCAATGGATATATATGATTTTCAATTTTCTAGACCTGTACAATTTACACATTCACAATAACAAAAAATTCAAAAGATTGTAAAAGTCTTTCTTTCATAACACTGGCAGTCATTACATAGTAGAAATTTAAAATAGTCATTACATAGTAGAAATTTAAAATAGAGCTTAAAGAGTTACATCACTCATGCCCTACAAAATACTAGGTTGTACATATCCAATGTCCAAAATAAGACAACCTGCTAAACCACCATACCAAGATCTTTCCTAATGTCATAAGCAACATTAATCAAAAGAGCATTGCAGAAATACTAAATTACATACTATTGTCATCACTTTGATTATCTAAATCAGTAGGGGATTGAGGGCGTTGGATTGAATTACTCGCAATTAACATGGCTAGCTGATTTTTCAGTTCCTTCATCTCATCCTTCACCTCTTTCAATTCTTGCTGCAACTTCTGATTATCTTCACTCGCAAAGGATGAAGTACAAGGCATAATCTTAGTTTGATAAAAGAGGTTTTGAGATGAACCAAGTCCATATACTCTCTTTTTCTTGTCAGGTCCTCCAGTTGCTTCAAGAAACAAAGCATTTCAAGCATTTCCAACCATAGGCAGCCCAGCTTTCTTCTGCTGCTCTAAAAGAGCTAAAAAAGTCTCCTGTATAAAACAACAATTTACCAAGTAGTTACCTAAACTATTAGCAAAACAGGTTCGCAATAAACGGAAGCATTTAATTTACTATTCAAATCACGCAATCCAATAATATTTTACCCAATCCGAACCATGAGATATAAATATGTGTTTTAGAGTTTAGACTTTTAGATGAATATAGATAGGCACCAGATGCAGTAATTTATTCTAAAAATTATAAAATAACACTTACATATATTCGTTGACTTTTTTTGTCAATCCATATAAGTTCGCCTTCCTCTCCATCCTCGCAATCCTCAACATCCTCATCATTCTGACCAATCAGATTTTTCTTTTTCTTCACGCGTCTGGTGTGCGTCAATTTAAACAACTGATCCGCAGTGGGCTCACACTTATACTGAATTTTCTGTTAAAAACAGTTAATTAATCGCAAATCTAATGCAAATTAATTAATTAATTAAAAATATTACTGACAAAGCTTACCATACGAGCTGCAACTACCCTATGAGAAGCAGAACCACTCGTATGTGTTGAAGGACGGCCATCGTCCCCGCTACGACGATTTTTTTTCTGAGTTGTAGACTTCTTTTTGAATTCCTCCGTTTTCCAAAACTCAACCCAGCTTAAGTAGACATTCATACCAACTCTATTATCTCGTTTGTTGTGATTTTCCCAATCAGAACGAGCATTGGAAACAAGTTCAGAATACTTTCTCCTTGCGTTATCTAGCCAGCCCTGATATATTATGGCATCTGATTGTCTCCACACGAAGTATTTCTATAATAAAAAAAACAATTACAAAAAACTACAATTAAGAACTACAATTACAAAAAACTACAATTAATATTACCTTGAATTCTTCAAAATAAAAATCTTGCGTTGACTTTGAAACTGATTTCCAATTATAACCAGTAGGCTCAAGTTGCTCATACATGATTTGTCGATTCTTTGCAGAGGCTCGATTTGAAGGTTCCAATCTACAAAAAATACAAAATTAACACAAGTCAATTTAATATCACTAGTCTAACCAGTAGAGAAGCTTGTGCTAGAGGCAGAGTGTGTATTACATATGTGTACAGAACACATAAGAAGAATTAATAACAGTAGGCAGAAGCAGAAGTGAACCTGGTAGGAACATAGTATTATGAACATTCTATATGTTGATTGCAGCATGAATTATTTCTAAATAAACAGGGCTCAAGTAGGCAGAACTGACTATAAACAATACTACTCTATTCCAATGTATTAAAGGTTTCAACTTTAGAAGGGACATTAATATTGAAATTCATATAAATCAAAGGTAATCTACTCTTAATGTCCCATTAAACTGCCAAGGGACTGTCCTACATCACTGAATATATAACGCTACGCTTGTAGTATCATAGCAACTACAAAGTACACAGTTTTGCAAAAAAAATAAACTATAAAACAACTGCATATAGTGAGTATTTGTGATCCAAGTATCTTAATGATCAAACATATACTAATTCTCTTGGAAGAACTTCTGAAACAAGAGAGACAAATACTACATACACAAAATTATGCTCTTATGCATTGCCCCAAGAGCATTGTTTCGTAAAAAAGGATAAATACAATATTTTCTTTTTCTATGAAGAGAAGTTGCAAATCAAGAAAAGAATTCAAGAGTTAGAGAGATAATGGATTTAAAAAATCTGAAATGAATACGGTTTAATTTTGATTTTGCTCTTTTAACCTCACCGAGTCAAATATCATCCAGATATTTGCAACTTCGTTCAGGTTAAGATGCATAATCAACATTGGCCAACACCTGCAGGAAATTCTAATTTCCAATTCAATTATCCATAATCTGATATCAATTTTTAAATTTGTGAATTAGGGAAAACGCCATTTATAGGCTTAGAAGCACCAGCTATGGAATGATGATACTCAGCGCTAAATCCAGCCATCAATTCAAAACAAAAAAAGGTTAGTCGGTGTCAACTTTTTGAAGTTAACCAAACCCAAGGTCTTACTACTTTGAATGCAGCTGCTTTTAATTTGATAATGTGAAGCTAACCGTATAATATCCTGCCTGGCTCTAATCTAAACTCTACACTATCATGAACTACTACTTATACATATGTCTAAGGATAGAAATGCTGTGGTATTCTTATGACCACCTGCAGCAATTTAATTTTCGATATATTGTCCATGCAGCATTTTTAACAAAATGAGTATAAGATGGGACAAGGCTACGTGTTCCCTACATTGTACTGTTCTGTTTTATGCTTTTGTTAAGGGCAATTTATTCAAAAAGAATACTCATGAGTTTTACAGACTTTTTGGTTGTGACTCTCAATTACAGTTGATCCAAAATATCCAAAACATTGCTACTTTTTGACTCTCAATTTGAGCCTAGTTTCGTAACAGGGCTCTCAATTTTCTGCCTACTTTATGTAACCGGAGTAAGAGCATAACCGTGTTTTACAACAATGCATTGGCCTATGGTTTCACTCAATAAACCTTGTTGACAAAGTTAAAACATTTAACACAAAATTATATAATTTTAGTAAAATTTGAACCTAGATCTATCCTATACACAAACTATTTCCAGCCATGTGTAATACGATTTAACAAAAAAACTAAAATTTCAATAACACAAATAAAAGCTTGTAATTAAATTTATTGGTACTGATTTCCTAAAATCCCCCCAAGCGGCTTCAGGTCTGCCATGGTGATAAGAATGGCTTATCTACATATATGAATCAACACATTCCAAAAACTCATATCTTTTAATCAAGCAAGCCCTAGGAAGCAAGCCCTACTGGAAACTTCTATAGCTGCTACTTGACCAGTAAGAGATTGGTAATGTGACTAAAAAAGCTCACTTTAAAAGAATTCGAAACTTACTTTTCATTAATGACTTCTATTCGCTCCCTTCCATCGCTATCTGCTGAGCCAATATTCCAATGTATGTTCTCATTCGCGGCTGTAGAATATACATTATGAGTGCTTGGACGTGACTGAGGTGGTGAGTGTTCAAATTGAGCAGTTGCGCGTTGTTGGGATTGAGCAGTTAGTTGTCGTGATTGATTTGGTGAGCTCTGTGCAGATTGTGATGTGTGCTGTCTTGATTGTACCGGTGAGTGGAGTCTGGACTGAGATGGTGCACGTATTCGAGGTTGATCTGGTCTTGATTGAGATTGAGCAGGAAAACTTTGAGTGCGAATGTGCGCAGGTTGATCGGGAACATGTTGTGCAGATTTGGTAGGTACTCGCGGTTCAGAATGAGTGGCAACGCACTCTCCAGATTGAGTAGGTACTCGCGGCCCAGATTTAGTAGGTACTAGCGGCCCAGATTTAGTAGGTACTTTCTTTCCAGATTGAGCTTGTACGTTGTGTCCAGAGTTTGTTGATTGATTTTTAGCATGATCCTTAATACTCCTAATTTTCACCTGTAATACACCAGATAACAAAAGTTAAACTCAATGAAAGAATTGTAGTGTTAATTGATCACATTAGCAATGAGAATTAAATTAACCTTAACTAGAGAATAGATGAAGAGTATATAATAACTTTATATAATATATTAAGAGTATATACCTCCTTACTTCTGACTTGACTCTCCTTTTCGCCAACATTTGTACTGCGTTTCTTTTTATGTGCAATCTGAAAAAAAAACATTCACAAAAAATTATAAATATCATCATTGTATTACACAATTTTACTAAAGTCGTGTTAAATAAATTCTTGGTTTAACACAAGCATACCTCCTTACTTCTGACTTGACTCTCTTCTTCGCCAACAATTGTACTTTGATTTCGTTTCTTTTTATTTGCATTCTGAAATAAACATTCACAAAAAAATTATTGCAGTCTTGTAGATGATACATGCTTTTCTATATATCTTAACAGAAGCATACCTCAATGGGTGTCTTAGTCGACTCAAATCCCTTCTTACTTCTGACTTGACTCTCCTCTTCGCCAATGCCAACAACATTTGTACTCTGACTGCGTTTCGTTTTAATTGCAATCTGAAATAAAAAAACAATAACAGCACACGATTAAAAACCATTCTTGAATTACGAGTTGTTTCACAAACCATTATTTTTATACCCAAAAAAAATTATTGCAGTCTTGTAGATGATACATGCTTTTCTATTTATATTAACAGAAGCATACCTCAATGGGTGTCTTAGTCGACTCAAATCCCTTCTTAGTTCTGACTTGACTCTCCTCTTCGCCAATGCCAACAACATTTGTACTCTGACTGCGTTTCGTTTTAATTGCAATCTGAAATAAAAAAACAATAACAGAGTGTTTAAAGTTTAAAGTTCTATTTCATCTCACTTTACAAGGAAAAAGCCCCAAAACAAAACAATTTGGCATTACACACACCATAAATATTCATTTTATAATAAATGTTCTAAATTGTAATTACTAATCTCTTGCATTGGGAAGTTCAGATCAACTAGAATAGTAAGGCATCTTAAGACTTTAGCTTAAGACTTTAGCTTCGCACGAAATTTGTTTGTTTGCATTTAGGTATATAATACTTTCTCAGTTTGTTATTTCATTGTCAAGTTACTGTATCAGTTTGTACTAGTTCCCAAATCAGAAATTTTGACATGTCTTGATAATAGTAAGTCAACAATCTTCCAATATGCCAATATCCGCAACATATATTCCAAATTAAGTAACATTTGGAATAATCGGAAGGACCCTTGTATTTACAATTTATGAAGCTGTTTTATGTGTCTGTTGTGGACTACTATTAAAGAAAAAAGTAACTCAATACTGGAAAGATGTACTATATCACACTTGTGCAAAACAGAGCTGATCTATGCAATTTTTTCAAAAACTATATCATATAAAACCACAAATATCTCAATCAAGCAAGGACAATATCACAATCTCCATCAGTTTCTTATATCAAACATCAAATTCTCACAATACAATTGATAATCAAATAACTTGTTTGAGTTGAACCAGTTGACTTTTGGATTCACGGCAAAATTCAGAAATTCAGCAAAAAATAGGGAAGACAGTAAGTCTACAAGTTTGGACACCTCCAAATTAATTCAGAAATTCCGAATTAATGTTTCCCTCATACCATTTATTTTGGTAATCTGAATCCACATTCTTAAGCTGCAATGTTTCTATCTAAGCAGGCCTCCCAGCTACAAATATTGCCTAAAAATACCTTACTTTCTTATTCTTTGAAAACCTCAGGTTCGCATTATTTAACAAACATCTTACAACTGTTAAATCTAACATCATCATTGCTCAAATTCTCAACTGGTAAATCTAACATCCATTTTCGCCACTTCTCTGATGTCATACAACTGTTCAGAAAAGATGAGGTAACAAACACTGTGTTTTTATATACTAGTAACATTTGGAATAATCGGAAGGACCCTTTTATATACTGACCATCTCCAACCCATCATACAGCACACGATTAAACAACTTCATAAATTGTAAATACAGATTAAAAGTATATATTTTACCTCAGCAAAGGCATCATTCCCTAAATTTACACCCCCGTTGCGTTTCTTTGAACTCGAAAATGGAGCAAAGCCCTGTTGTGCGAGTTCTTGTGATTTTGGGTCATTCATAATCTGAAAACACATAAATGAATTACCTTAATCGAACAAAAGGAAAAGGAAAAGGGGATGAACATAGACACAAAAGGGGAATTGAACATACATTTACCAGGGATTGAAGTTTTCTCATCTCTGTTGCTCGATTTGGTCGCCAATTTTGCTGCTCGATTTGGTCGGCAATTTTGAGAGTGTAAATTAGGTCTTGAGTCTGCACTGGCCCGTGAGACTTGTATTTATATTTTTCACAAAAAATTAAAAAATACTATCTTCGGGGAATTACATGTAAATAAAAGGAGAATTAAGGGGAATTACATTATAATATATATATATCTATATATATATATTTTTTTTCTTAACACAAAAATTTATATTTATTAATAAATACTTATGTGTATATATTAGTTATATTATTTACAATAAAAATTTAATGGAGTAAGTAGTATTTACCTAAATGATAGCTAAAAAATACTAATCGGATGCATCGTTGTAGTCATCTTCATCACAATTATTGCTATCTTCGGTTTGCGAAGATACATCTTCATCTTCGGTTTCATATACAATTTCTTCCTCTGGAGTCCCGTTACCGTCATCTAAATCTATTACAACTCCACTTTCATCATTTAAATGCGTAGGAATGTCATTTGTACTAATATCACTTAGATGTGTGGGTGTATCATCTTGGAAAGGTTCTTGATGTGATACCGGAATTTGAGAAAGTTCAACAAGTGGTCGAGCTTTTACTTTGCATACAACTAACCAATCGATCTTGTCTCGTCTAAGACTTGGGGACTTGCAATAGTAAACTTGCATGGCCTGCATTGCTAGTATAAATGGCTCATACACCCTCAGTCGCTTTCTTTTATTGACCTCTATTAAATTATAACGTGGATGAACTCTTGTTCCAACATTAAGTGTAGGATCAAACCATTCACACTTGAACAACATTGTTCTCTTAATTGGACGGCGAGGATACTCGACAATCAAAATCTCTTCAATTACTCCAAAGTAATCATTAGGTGTCTTGCTATAATTCGATCCCTTGATGCATACTCCACTGTTGAATGTTGACTTGTCAGCTCCATATTCCCGAGTATGAAATTTGTACCCATTCACATAGTAGATTGGTACGGACTTAACCGAACGAAGAGGTCCAAATGAAAGGGCCCGAATATATTCATTTGAAACCAGTGATGGATTTTCAGCCTAAAATTATCAGTGGTGGCAATTATAATAAGAGAATGTTATAACCGAACATTATCTAATATTAATTATAAAAATATCAAATAACTTACATAGTTTTTAAACCACATGGCAAATTCATTTTCTAAGCACTGATCAACTTCAACACTACTTATATATGGATTGCGTTCCCGAAGTTGATTTATGAAAATCCTAATTACAGAAAAAAATAATTAGATAACATGACCATTCATTAATAGAGACAACTAAGCATGTGTATATGACAAAATAAACTTACCCGGTATATGGTCCAACCTCTGGACAATTAAATAAGATATAATTATGAGCTGCCATATATTCTCGATCATCAAGATAACGAGTACTAACACTCCCATGTGAACGTCCGGGATGAGAAAATATAGAAATGTTTCCTCCAAAACTATCTTCACCTATAGTAGAAGCATTTCTGGGAACTTTTCTATGTTTTGTTGGAACATGTTGCTGAAAGTAATGTGAGCAAAAAGTGGAAGCTTCCTCAACCAAAAAAGCATTGCATATTGATCCTTCAACCCGAGCTTTATTTTTCACGTTATTCTTCAAGTGGCGCAAAAATCTTTCGAAAGGATACATCCAGCGATACTGTACAGGACCTGCAATGCGTGCTTCATATGGCAAGTGCACTAAAAGATGTTCCATTGAGTCAAACAATGCTGGTGGGAATATGCGCTCTAACTTGCAAAGTATAACAGGAATTTGTTCTTCAAGCCTCCGCATGTCACTTATCTTTAAAGTAGTCGAAGTGAGATCTCTGAAGAAAAGGCTTAATTCTGTGATAGCTTCCCAAACATTATTCGGAAGAAATTCCCGAAAAGCAATCGGAAGAATTCGTTGCATAAACACGTGACAATCATGACTCTTCATTCCAAATAACTTGAATTTTTTCATGTTGATGCAACGCCCCATATTTGACACATATCCATCTGGAAATTTGAGATCTTTCAACCACTCACACACTTTTTCTTTACCCTTCTTGTCCAAGCTATAACATGCTTTCGGATACTTTCTCGTTGACTCATCATATGCTAACTCTGGCCTTCGGCAAATCTCTGCAATATCATCTCTTGTTTTAGAATTATCTTTGGTTTTTCCTTCAATAGCCATGATAGTGTTGAAAATATTCTCAAAGATATTTTTCTCAACATGCATAACATCAAGGTTATGTCTAATATTCAATGTCCTCCAATATGGCAAATCCCAAAAGATACTTCTTTTTTTCCATCCACAGTTGTAGGTTTTGATGATCTTCGCATTGTGCTCTTCACTTCCTAATTCAGTAATTTTCATCAAACCAAACATCTCAATTTCTTGAAATACATCTTCACCCGTTCTCACTGGTGGGGCCGACTCAGTCACTGTCTTTCCTTTGGTAAACCAGTTTTTATTCTTTCGAAATGGATGATTGGTAGGTAGAAATTTTCGATGATTATCAAACCATGTAGTCTTTCCACCATGTGAAAGATTATAAGCATCATGATCATGAGCACAATGAGGACAAGCTAAATGACCAGCAGTTTTCCATCCAGACAACATTGAGTAAGCAGGAAAGTCATTGATAGTCCACATCAATGCAGCTCGCATGCGAAAATTTTGTTTCAAAGAATTATCCCAGGTCTCCACCCCATCTTCCCACAACATTTTTAACTCAGCAATTAACGGCTGGAGGAAAACATCTATCTTCTGTTTTGGATTTTTTGGCCCAGGTACAAGTACAGACAAAAACAAGTACTGTTCTTTTGAACACATCCACGGTGGCAGATTATACGGAGTCACTATAATTGGCCAAGAAGAATATTGTCTGCCTGTTTCACTAAATGGTTGAAACCCATCAGCCGAAAGTCCGAGTCTAACATTTCTTATCTCTGAGGAAAATGAAGGGTGTGCTCTGTCAAATTGTTTCCACTCCTCTGAATCTGAACAATGACGCATCACATCTTCTTGATGATGTTCGGCATGCCATCTCATATGGGCTGCAGTAGTCGGTGAAGCATACAGTCTTTGCAATCTCGGTGCCAATGGAAAGTAGATCATCCTTTTAACAGGCACTTTCTTTTTCTCCTTTTTGGATCTTCCAGTTCTTACTTTGTATCTTCCCTGTGAACAAAACTTACACTCCTCCAAGTTGATGTCTTCCCCCCAGTATAACATACATCCGTTAACACAACAATCAATTTGCTCGGAAGGAAGCCCCAATTCTTCCATATACTTCTTCGTACTATAAAAGGTGTCAGGAAATGTATTATCTTGAGGCAAGATGCCTTTGACAAACTGAGATGTCTGATCATAACATGCCTCTGACCAATGATGGTCTGATTTCAAACTCAACATCTGAGCCATGGCAGACAACTGAGAAGTTTCACAATCTTCATATAACTCCCTCTCAGATGATTTTAAAGTATCATACAACTTTTGAGTTTCTGCATTAGGCATCTCCGGATCAAAACTTGGACCAGCAGCATCCATCACCATGTTGTACATTAGGTTGTCTTGGGTACCGGAGTTATGTCTAGAGGATTGTCCACCACTTTGACCAACAATATATGGTTCTCCATGTCTGTTCCATACATAATAATCACGTACAAACCCATTCTTCATTAAGTGAAATTTTATTGTCTCTGCATTCCAAAATCCACCATGGTTCCGACACTTCGAACATGGACATTGATTGTTTGTCCCATTCATGGATGAAGGTTGAGATATAACATATTGCATAAAATTTTCCAACCCATTTAGAAAAACTGGATTTAAGCATCCTCTATTATCTTTCCTTTGATACATCCAAGCTCGATCATTATTCATGTTGAACTTTTTTTTACCTAAAAAAATACAACATTCACAAAAAAAAATATTTAATCATATAATTTGTTTATTAAATAACTAACTTGATTAATTACCTAATAAAACATTTATATATATATGTAATTAACTAAGCAACATGCATCAACAACACGTTTTTTTATAGGCATGCATCAACAACACTATATTTAGACAATTAATCACAAGATAAAGCCCACAAAATTAACACAAAGTGCTTTTCCAAAAAAAAAATAACACAAAGTTAAGAATTCTAAAAATAAGACCCAAAAAATCAACATATATATATGTCATAAAAAACAATTTTCATAATTATACTCAAAATAAAAACTAAGTATGAAATAGTAAGGTTAATCTAATATATCGGTAGTTCAAAAAAATTTTTTACCTTAATTAGCCGAGTTGAAGGTCTTCATCAGATTTTTGATAGGAGTAATATGAAAAGTTGCAGAGAAGCGAGAGTGTTTTTTTTTTTTTTTGGATAAACAAGAAGCGAGAGTGTTATGATTTTTTTTTATAAGCAACCATCACCAGTTTGTAAGCAAATATAGGGACTGAATGATTGTTTTCTTCAACTTGTTCGGCGTGAGTGGGCTGTGAGTGGACTCAATGATAAAAGTTTTGTTGAAGATAACGAGCTATTGGATAATAATTGAAGGTGGGTGGAATATTAAATGCAAAAGTTAAATTATAATGGATTAGTAACGGAAATAATTAAAATTGTAACATATTAGTAACAGAATGTACCAACAGATTAGTAACGGAAATAATATAACCGATCTAAAATTCCCAACGAAAACTCCGTTGGCATCTAAATGGGCGGTTTTTTTTTGTTTTTTTAGCGCCCATTTTCAATTTTAATTGGGGGGAAATTTAGTCGGGTTTTTTTGGTTGTTTAGCGCCTATTTTTTCTCTTTTTCAATTGAGGGAAAATTTCGGGCCATTCAAAAATCCAAAATTCCCAACGGATATTCCGTTGGTAAAGCATTGTTAATGCCTTGTTATTCTGTTAGTACTCTTTCCGTTGGTAAGTCGTTGCTAGAAATGGGCAGCATTTTTATTTTGGTAAATGTTCATTAATATTTCGCTGGGAATTTATGTTCCGTTAGGAAGCAGTTAGCAATCACCAACGGAAATTTCCGTTACTAGAAATCCGTTACTAAATCGTTATGAATTTGTTATTTTATTATTGACTTTTCAGCAAAATTACATGTGTGAGCAATCCGTTGTTAAATAGCAACGGATACGTTTCTGTTGGGAAATTTTGTTAGTAAAACTGGGTTTTCTTGTAGTGTTAGGGTGTTTAAGAATTAACATATATAAATTTTTTCCAATATGTTATTAACTTATTACTATGAACTTCGTCCTGTGTGCACTAAACCATGTCTAACAGTTCACGAGTGTTTTCAGAATCTATCAGCAGGGGGAAAAGAATTTCACATTTGTAAAATTATGTATATATATAAAATTTTGTTTAACATTTACCTGACCGGCTTCATACACACCAGAAGAGTGTATTTGAAGTGTATTTTGTTTCCTAAAATGATGTAGATCCGATGGTGTAGATACGGCTCTTCTTTTCCTCTGAAGGATGTAGATCCGATGGTGTTGGGCTCCAAGATTTCTCAAAGCCACTACTGCAAATTGATGCCGGGCTTGGTGGAACCTCGGTGAAGTTCTCATTCATTTAAATTTAGAAGGGAAATCATCATCAATAAAGCTTAATTGAAACCAAACATAAAACAAAATTGAATCTTAATTTTAATACTACCAAAACCCTAGAATGTAAGCCCCAAATTAAATACCCGTAAAATTAAATGAAATTGAGTCGAAAGTAGATAATCAAATGCATGAAAATGAGTATATAATTACCAATCAGATCTTGCAATCCCGGTCGAGAGTATTTGGTTCGATGAGGGAGTAGAGAGAGAGAAATAGAGGTGAGTAGAGGACAGGAGCCCAGAGTGTGTTCTTGTGGGAAAATAAGTGTGTTTGGGGGAAGTTAACTGTCAAATTTTCAGTAAAGAGGGAAAATGAGCCACTCAAAATTTTCTATTTAATTAACACAAAAGTTTGTGTTAAGTGTGCTATTCTTTTCTATTTAATTGTAATCTTAATTTCTGAATTTAAAATTAAATTTCTAAGAAAAATTTAAAATATATTATATATCGGTTTTAAAAAATAGATTCATCATTCGGGACAAGACTAGTTAAAAGGAAGGTCGCGACTGGAAGTTAACACAAAAGTTTGTGTTAAGTGTGCTATTCTTTTCTATTTAATTGTAATCTTAATTTCTGAATTTAAAATTAAATTTCTAAGAAAAATTTAAAATATATTATATATCGGTTTTAAAAAATAGATTCATCATTCGGGACAAGACTAGTTAAAAGGAAGGTCACGACTTGGACCGGTTTGACCGTTATAAAACCAAAACAAATAAATATAGGAAATTTTATAAAAAATTACCACATGAAAATCGTTATATCTTGACACTCGTGCATTTGGAACGTCGAAAAAATATTTTTAAAAAATAGATTCATCATTCGGGACAAGACTAGTTAAAAGGAAAGTCCACTTGACCGATTTGACCATTATAAAACCAAACAAAATACATATAGGAATTTTTTTGAAAAATTTCCGCATCACTAAACTCTTTATATCTAGACATCCGTGCAATTGGAAGGTCGAAAAAATAGTTTTAAAAAATAGATTCATCATTCGGGACAAGACTAGTTAAAAGGAAGGTCGACTTTGACCGGTTTGACCGTTATAAAACCAAACCAAATAAATATAGGAAATTTTTTAAAAAATTACCACATCACTAAAATCGTTATATCTTGACACCCATGTGATTGGAACGTCGAAAAAATAATTTAGGAAAATAGATTCATCATTCGGGACAAGACTAGTTAAAAGGAAGGTCGACTTTGACCGGTTTGACCATTATAAAACCAAACCAAATACATATAGGAATTTTTTTTGAATAATTACCACATCACTAAAATCATTATATCTTGACACCCGTGTGATTGGAACGTCGAAAAAAGAATTTAAAAAAATAGATTCATCAATCGGGACAAGACTAGTTAAAAAGAAAGTCCACTTTGACCGGTTTAACCGTTATAAAACCAAACCAAATACATATAGGATTTTTTTTTGAAAAATTACCGCATCACTAAAATCGTTATATCTTGACATCCATGCGATTGGTAACGTCGAAAAAATAATTTAAAAAAATAGATTCATCATTCGGGACAAGACTAGTAAAAAGGAAAGTCCAATTTGACCGTTATAAAACCAAACGAAATACATTTAGGAATTTTTTTGAATAATTACCGCATCACTAAAATCGTTATATGTTGACACCCGTGCGATTGGAACGTCGAAAAAATAATTTAAAAAAATATATTCATCATTCGGGACAAGACTAGTAAAAAGGAAAGTCCACTTTAACTGGTTTGACCGTTATAAAACCAAACCAAATACATATAGGAATTTTTTTGAAATAATACTGCATCACTAAAATCGTTATATCTTAACATCTGTGCGATTGGAACGTCGAAAAAATAATTTTAAAAAATAGATTCATCATTTGGGACAACATTAGTTAAAAGGAAAGTTCACTTTGACCGGTTTGATCGTTATAAAACCAAACTAAATACATATAGGAATTTTTTTTAAAATTTACCGCATCAATATAATCGTTATATCTTGACATCCGAATGATTGGAACGTGGAAAAAATAATTTAAAAAAATAGATTCATCATTCGGGACAAGACGAGTTAATAAAATAAAATAAAGGGAAATTCCAAATGGTACCACTGTACAATTGGCTTTTCCATTTGGTACCATCCAACATTTTTGACTTCCAAGTGGCACCACTGTACTTTTGACTTTTCCATATGGTACCATTCAACATTTTTGACTTTCAAATGGTACCACTGTACAATTGGCTTTTCCTTATGGTACCATTCAATATTTTTGACTTCTGCGTGGTACCATTTTTCTCTGATTTGATTTTAGTGAAAGGAAAATGGTACCACGTAGAAGTCAAAAATATTGAATGGTACCATATGGAAAAACCAATTGTATAGTGATACCATTTGGAAGTCAAAAATGTTGAATGGTACCATATGGAAAAGCCAAAAGTACATTGGTGCCACTTGGAAGTCAAAAATGTTGGATGGTACCAAATGGAAAAGCCAATTGTACAGTGGTACCATTTGGAATATCCCTAAAATAAATATATAATGCAACACTTCAAACAGCAAATGCAACACTACTGTTATCTAATGCAACGCTTCTGTCACGTTAGCATAGGTGGGTCCCACTTCTGTCATGTCAGCAATTGTGGGTCCCACAATTGCCACATCAGCATTGGTGGGCCTTCTGCCACGTCACTCTTGTGGGTCCCACACTGCCACGACAGCATTGGTAGGTCCCACACCTGCCACGTTAGATTTTTAAAAAAAATATAAATATCTAATGCAACACTTCAAACAGCAAATGCAACACTACTGTTATCTAATGCAACGCTTCTGCCACGTCAGCAGAGGTGGGTCCCACTTCTGCCACATCAGCAATTGTGGGTCCCACAATTGCCATGTCAGCATTGGTGGGCCTCTTGCCACGTCATCCTTGTAGTTCCCACACTACCATGTCAGCAGAGGTGGGTCCCACACCTGCCACGTCAAATTTTTTAAAAATATATATATATCTAATGCAAAACTTCAAACAACAAATGCAACACTATTGTTATTTAATGCAACGCTAGCTTCTGACACGTCAGCAAATGCCACGTTAGCATAGGTGGGTCCCACTTCTACCACGACAACAATTGTGGGTCCCACAATTGCCACATCAGCAAATGCCACGTCAGCCCATGTGGGTCCCACTTCTGCCACGTCACCATTTATTAAAATAAAAAAATATCTAACGCAACACCAGTAGTTAGTGTTGCATGATGTGAAACACCGTGGGTAATATGCAACACTAAATTATATCTAAGGCAACACCAGTTCAGCTCAGTTGCAAAAGACCCAAAATTTCTATCAAACGAAACACTTTTTGTGCAACGCTTTGTAAAAAGGGTTGCGTATGCTCACTTATGGCGTAGTGCATCAAGTTTATCGAAGACAAATTAGAGTACTCGGAAATGCATGAAAAAAAAAAAAAGAAAAGAAAAATGGAAGGGGAAGGGGCCGAGTACAGTGGACGAGGACTGGTCGGGGACAACCTAAAGCTAGAAGCGAAGAAGATTAGGAGTTACGGGTTGTCCAAAGAATGTTCATAGTGTTTGAAAATCCCCAAGGATGTTCATAGTGTTTGAAAATCCATACCTAGAAACTTCTTTTTTGACCCAGAGAACTCCAAAATCAAACGGAACATGCAGGGGAGAGAGAAATAAGCCTAAAACTAGTACACACTCTATCAAACAACCCATTCTACTTCCTAAATATGCCAGATTATATACCCATATAACACAAAACAGACCCTTTCTATCCGCATATACATACACATATAAATACATCCACATTCAAAGAAGTGATAGCATATTTCGTTAAACACTATAGCAGGAAGTAAGAGATGCGGATTCAAGAACTTACTTGTGTAGGATGTTATGGACAAAGAAGGGATATTGACGTAACTTGGAAAAGTATAACACCCTAGAAAATCACATATTTATAAATGTTTATTTAATATTAAATATGGATTATATTATGTTAAAATGGTTGAGAAGGTTGAGTATGTGTGATATTGTGTTTAAATGTATATATGATGATTTGTGTGTATGCAGTGTGAGTCTGTGTATTTTTTAATTTCATTTTTGGTGATTAAAACCTATTTAAAACATGCATTATTCATCTTCCAAGAATATTATAAAATCATTGAAATTATTAAAAATTACGAAATCTTTTATAATATTATTTTTATAAACTTATTTAGTTTTTAAAATTATTGGGGAATTATTTTTTGCATTTAATGATTTAAAAATGATTTTATGAGTTATTTTCCATATTTGGGATTTAAACTTGCAAAATTCATATTTAATTCATTTTTTGTCCTAAAAATATTTTTAAAATATTTGTGTGTTCGTAATTTTGTACTCTTTGTTTTAAAAATGAAAAGTTTATTTTTCCTTATTTTTTCATTTAATTTTGATTTTTAAAGTAGTTCATTTGTGTAAAATTAATTTTAATACATGGTGAAATTACTATTTTGCCCTTGGGGGCTATACATCCACAGCCAGCCTTCTTCTCCTTCTTTCTTCCTCATTTCTTCAACCCTGCTGCTCTGTTCTATCTCTCCCTGCAAACCCACACCTCCAACACCTTCAAACATCATTGTAAATCTCTTTCCTAACCTCTTTGAGTTCGAATTGATGATCTTTATACGTTTTCTTGAAGTTTTTGAAGTTATTATATATATACATGTATGTATAGGCATAGGTGGCTACATGCAAGGCCTTAGAGGTGTACTTTTTGAGTTATTATATATATACATGTTTTGAGTTCAACTACATTATCGTAGAGGGTTTAAGTGGGGTTGTGCTGCAGATTCAGTGGTGAAAAACCCAAAATGGGTCTTCCCCGGGGGACTACCGCTGCTAGCGATGAGCTCCGATGAGCCGGCGGCTTGGGTGATGTTGATTTGCAGCGTGTCATGCTTGTTTGAGTTGTTTTATGTGATAATTACTTATAAATCTGATTGCAAGTTGTGTTTATGTAAATTTCCTTGAATTTTAAATTAATAAATTATGAATTTGATGCACCGATGTTATATTTGAATTGATTGATCATTATTTAGTATATATTAGTGATTGTATGATGATTAATAGTTGTTGATTAGTGAAGTAATGACCTACATGTGTGTTTATATGATTTTTAGTTGATTTTTTGATCATTAAGTGTTAAAATTGATATAAACTTAAGTTGTATGAATCGTTAGCTGTTAATTAGCATATATGTTTGGATAATTATAGATTCATCATGTGATTATTAGACTAACAAATGAATTTTTCATATTTTGGTTATAATTATTTGGTTTGATCTGAGGAGTAAATGAAGTTATATAAATGGTTTAAGCGGATTACGTGTAGTAAAGATTATATGTCGCTTATGCGGATAATAAGAGTTATATCACTAGATGGTATTCAGATACTGATTTCAATTGTGATTTTGATTTGAGTTGACATTAGATGAAAAGAGCTGATTGCTTGATTTCTTGTTTGGGTCAGCTGTATTCTGACAGGTTAGGTGATACTATAGAGGGGCTGCTATCAAGTTTTTGTTAGAAATATTAAAGGATTCTTATAGTATTTTAATAAGAATTGTCTGTATATCTATGTTATATGTGTGTTGAAAGTTGTAGGTGTTAAATGACAATATGTGTTATGTGTTTATGTGGTTTAACTGGTTGTACTGAAACTATATTATAAGTATAACCTAATGTAATATATATGTAAAGCACAATAGATTTCGTTTGGGTAGAGTGGAGTTAGACGATTAAAAATATTAGTGTACTGAAATAGTACTTTACCTTTATATAGGTAAAAGTAGGAGGCCGAGATAGTGCCAGTGCACGGGAAGAATGAGATTTTGAGAAGGAAGATATTTATCGTAGTTGATGAGTGTATTGATATAGAGACTGACGCATAAAGATGTAGAGATTGACGTTAGGTTGAATAACGAATTGACATTTTGGAATCAGACACTTGGTATATTGAGGCATGTGTTACTATCCCTCACTTATCCTTCAAGTGATGTGAAACTATTCCTGTTATTTATAGTATATTTCTTTCCAATCATTTTACAAGTAACCTGTACCCTTCTTTATGATTCCATTGAGTTAGCTTGTGATCTGTTCTTTTGATATACGCTTTTTATCATGCACCATAACAATGTTTTATTTTAAATTAACAATGAGATTTGATTCTATAATCTGTCTCTTACTTTAAATTTAGACCGTTGTTGTACCTATCTCTTTAAACCCCATAAACCCAATCATACTTTTTAAATTTTTAAATACGATTTACAAAACTTTAACATCTATTTTATGACCTATAAGATAGTAAACCTTTTTGTTATTCACCAAATAATGTTTTATAAAATCAATTTCTACCAAACCGCTTCTTAAGATCACAAATTATCGAACCTGGTTTTAATGAACTTTACCTTATCGAAACATGTCTTTTGAAATCATCTACTAGTGAACCCTGTTTTAAAACTCGTATATTACCGAACTTTTACACAAAAAATCATGTCTTATTTAAGTATACCCTGTTTAATCATTGATTCTTTATTTCAAAACCTTTATCACTACAAACTTGATTGTCACCCTATTTTGATACTTTTAAAATTTATATTTGAAATTCTTAAACCACAATCTTGTATAATCTAATTTCTAAGGTATTTAAAACATTTATCATTGCCAATCAAAATGATTCGATTTTTTGTGTTTTGGTGTTGTTGGTTATTTAAATAAGGATACCCAAGTTTTGTTTTTGGCTATTTTATGGGTTTTAAGTAGGGGTTGAGTAATGATGTTAAGTGTTTGATGAAAGTCCTCAGAGAAATATCTGTATATTTGTGTGTATATATGTTGCTGAATGGTTTTTGAATACTTTGTGGTGTTTCTATGCTGGCTAGTGGTAATAAGAGTGCTTCGTTTAAATCGTGAGTAATGGCGTTCCGAAGCAACACACTGCTACTAATCAGCAGCATGTTGCCAACATTTCAAGTTTTCCGAATAAAATGGAGTTGGTACAACTAATGACATGAAGTACATTGTTTTATGCTATATTTTTCCATTTTTATATCACGATGCAGGCTATTAAGAATTCAGACCTTGAATATATAAAAGAACTTGGCTCTGGTACATATGGAACTGTTTTCTATGGAAAATGGAAGGGGTCTGATGTTGCCATTAAAAAATTAAAGCCCTATTTCTTCAATGGATCGGAGGTAAACTGATAATAATTTCTATTGTATTTGAAAAACTAAATGATTGGTGTTTGCGAAATTCAATGGAAGTAGTTCCTAATTTGATTGCGGATTCTCAGATTCTTTTGTTATGGTTTCATTTGATTGCGGATTTTCAGATTCTTTTGTTATGGTTTTCTCTGTTATGATTTTCTTTCTCTACGGACAATGCTTAGATCTCACTTTAAGAATGTTAAGCTTGAAGGATTTTAATATTTTCTTTCAATAGAATGCAACCTATTGCTGAAATGTCCAAATTTTTACTGCTGCCATTTTGATGGCCAATATGCTAACTGATGCAGCTGGCTTAGTCATGGAGATATCACAGGGTAAGGTGCTATGCCTATTAACTTAAAAATAATGAGATTGATATATGATATATCAGCAACCATTAATTTATTATGTCCACGTCCAGATTTCATTTTCTTAGGGTGTTTTCTTGATATATTTCCCTTTGCTTCTAATGATGCTGAGGCACGAAATGCAATATGGAGCATCACCTCAAAATTATTGCTTCAGTTACAAGATGTTGAAGTGACCCCATAAATTTTGTAGCAGCATATTTCAGTTTTAGTTACTAATTCAGATCTCATCAAAGAGGAACTCTTTGACCATGAGCTTGGGCACTCGAACATAAATCACGAGAGCTTAAGTGATCATGCAGTGCTAAATCCCAGAATCACCGTAGTATCCTTAGTTGTTTTGGAAGAATAAAAAATTTATGTAGTGTATCTATTTGTGACAGGCCAAGTTTAACAATTTATAGTCTATGATTATTTTGAATGACATTTACTATTATTGCAACGTCTTTCCTTAACCTGTGCTGCAGCTAAGCAGAATATGTCATCTTTTAAGCTAGTGGAGAATGTTAAATAATCATGGCAATGGAAACAATATCACAGAAGAAGATTATGATGACAAAGGTGTTGACAAATTGCTCGAGTGTTGCTATAGTTTTGTTAGGTAAGATTATTATACTTCTACAAAACGGTACTTAGTATCTAGTTTCACAGGGTCAGCTAGGCCATCACGTGCGTATGGAGACCATCACTACGCCATAAACGCAGATACGCAACCCCCAAATAAAGTTGCAAAAGACCTGAAAAGCTTTGCGTAAGGTCTTACGCAACACCAGAGGGGCGTTGCCAATACCGACGTTGCGTAAGACCTCTAATGCAACGCTTTTCCAAGCTATTGCAACACCACGAAAATATTGCATAAGAGGTCTTATGCAACACCAAAAGCATGCAAAGGCAACACTACAAGGTGTTGCATAAGATTTCTAACCATTTCAGCAGTGGGGCCCACATGCCACGTGAGTATTGGATCCCACGAGGTGCCACGTCAACAAGGTGCCACGTAAGCAAGTTGCCACGGCAGCAAGATGCCACGTCAGTAGTGGGGCCCACAAGGTGCCACATCACAACTGGGGGGCCATGCCACGTTAGTAGTGGGGCCCACCAAGGTGCCACATCAGCAATGGGGCCCACATGCCACGTCAGTAGTGGGGACCCATATGCCACGTCAGCAATAGGTCCCACATACCACGCCAGCAGTGGGGTCCACTATCTAACGCAACACTAGTTGAGTCTAATGCAACACTAAATTTTTTTTTAAGCAACATCATTCTTAATGCAACACCATTTTTTTTATTGCAACATTAAAACTATGCTACTACAACATCAAATAGACATCGAATGCAACGGTTTTTTATAAAAAATTTGAAATGACTGCTTTGTTCATACATAATACCAACCTGTCCAATCCAAGACAACTAAATGTCCAAAAACCAACCACAAGGCAATGATGCAGCCTACAAAAGTACTTAACAGTTTTACATATTCTTCTTACCAACATTAACGAAACCAATCCTAAGTTTACTAACTTTTTCCTTCCCATTAAATATTGGTTCCTTTGACAACAGCTCAACCATAATGCACCCCAAAGACCACATGTCGATTGCAGTTGAATACTGTTTTGTTCCCAATAAAAGTTCAGGTGCCCTGTACCAAAGAATTATATTAATACCAGTTTAAAAAATTACAAAAATAAAGGCATGCAAGCAAGCAAATACCAGTTTAAATGAAAAGAAATTGCTAGGAGGTAGCCCTGCAATCAATGGATTAAGAGAGCTCTGCCTATTTGGCTGCCCTCCTAGCAATTTACATGATTGCAAGCGGCATATGATTGCACTTTAAAGACCATGAAAAAAATAAAAGTATTGGGGGAAATAGTTTACCTGCCAGCAAGATCCACAAGTGCAAGTTTTCCTTTAATTACTTGATTGCAGTATTTGTTTATTTTGTTTTTTCGTCACTATTATCTCCAAACCTGCATGTGATCTATTCATAGAAAGCTAACATCATGTAACAACAGAAAAAAAGGGGTTGTATATCATCGGTACAATAATGCGTTCAAAATATGCCCTTGGGCTTTAAGTATCATCCTCGAATTGAGACCTCGAGCGAAGACGGTTATACTGAAAAGCAATACCAAATTGTCACTCACCGTGAGGATGTCTCATTCGCTTCAATGCTTTCTGTTTTACGTCTACTGTTGCCCAGATTTAGAAGTTCTAGTATCCTATCTGCTGAGTTCACCTGCAAAAAGTAACATGTCTTTTAAGATTCAATACACTTATGTACCTCACAATTGCAACAAAAGAACACAAAAACATAGCGACTTGAGGGTCAGAAAAGGATGAACTATTTCTGTAGTATACAATGTAAAAATTTATAAAAAAACTGGCATAAAGACAGAGGCAGACAAAAGTAGCTTTAATCCATGTAGGGGTGATCATTTATCCTAAATGTCTCAATTAGAGTCTACGTGACTAACTTTCATGTCGATCTCCAGAACTAGGATAAATTAAATTCTTAATGAAACCACTGTGGCCATGTCTGTGTGCACCTACACCTGCAGATGTATATGCATATGTATCAATCCCAATTACTTTTTTACAAGTTATCTCATAAACACAATGCTTTTGCCAACGAAATGCGTATATATTAAAATTATTGCATTGAACATGCAAAATGACGTGCGGCTGAATAAAATGTATAGACATAACCTTGATAGATCAGAGTCTAGCCACAATATCCCATTATGTGGATCCTCTCTAACCTCCGAATGACCAGATGACCTTACAAGCAAATCATAGATAACCTGCATCCACACGAAACAGTTGGTTTAGAAGGATTTATCCTTCTACTCAACCCAATAGACTCACATATTATATCTGAATTAATACTGTTAGAAGTAAAAAGAGGCCTGAAAATGTGGTAAACATGCTCAAATATGATCTCAAAGTGATCAAAGTCCCTGGTTACCAAAGATATAAAACATAAATTGCCGTATACCAAGCTTGTACAGATAAAAAAAAGTCGTAAACATTTTACATTAAGCAACAACTATAATTACTAACAAAAGAATGATATCAAGTACAATTCAACACTCAAAAGGATCCAAACTAAGGTGAGAATCAGGCCTTGACAGTGCTTTTCCTTATAAGAAGAAGGCATTCTCTACACTACCCCGGCCCAGATTCTTTAATTGAAAAACAACAGTCACTAGGTTCTAAAAATTTCTATATTCCCACTTCATTACTAATAGCTCCCCTGTTTGTTATTCCCGCTTCTCTCCTCAATAAATGCTTGTGGTCCACCAATCTCAACAGTTGATGCCTAAAAAGAATCAGTGAATGACTTAACCAGCACATATACAAATTCCAAGTGATATGCTGTAAACAGATTGTAAAGCAACAACTCCAGATGCGGACAACTTATCTTGTGTAAAACAAAATTTGATAAAATTATTTTTAAATAGATGAGACAAGGATATATGAGTTTTGTTGAGGAGGAATGACTAGGAAATATTGCAGTTAGCCAGTTACTCTTACCTTTATTGCATTTTGAACTCAATTTCCTTAATTTCCTTAACTAGATTTATATCAAAGTACATAATTTCCTTCTGGGAACATAATTTAATGATTTATGAATGGAAATATGAAACTATAACGTTTACTAAACACATTTGTCTACCTTTCAGTATTGACCTCAACTCTGATGTCCTTGGTACATACTCCAGGAAGTTCAACCAATAGTAAATAATTGTAACCATGCTCCCCTATATCCATTCTTAGAGACCACTCTGTATTGTAATTCACCACGAGAAATTGAGAACAGAGAATGTATAATTAGAAATTAGGATCCAAACTTGTGCTGAAGGGCACATATGTTCGCTGAAAACAATTTGGAATGACTTCAGAAATATGAAATCATAAATTATGGACATCTTGTTTTTTACCACTAGACCTGGAAGCATCTTTAACATCCTCATAGTAGAATTTATGATATCATATGCATTAAATTTATGAAATCATATGCATTAAATTTATGATAATATAGGGTGCAAAAGACATTAGGATTCTTCTTTCCAATATAATACATTTTTTTGTGAGGTTCCAATACATTTAATCCAATAAGTTCATACAGACCCTTTCTTCTCTTTTCTTTTCCTGGAAAAAAATGACATTGATCTTGCAGATAAATATTCGTAACTCTATACAGATAAATATTCGTAACTCTATACATTAGAGAACTCCAAAATACCCCACAAGATCAGCCCAAGTTTATAACTTTGGTGTTTAAAATGGACTTAATAAAATTATATACTCCCTGTGTCCCATCCATTTCTTCACACTTTCTTTCCTTTTTGGGATGTCCCATCCAATTCTTCACATTTCAAAACTTTCCTAAAATAGTAACATTTTATATATATAAAAATCAACTACATCCACTACTTTCCTCCACTATACCCACTTTATACATTATATATTTATGGGTCCCATCACTTTACTCACTTTTCTCCTCCACTATACTCACTTTATACATTATATATTTATGGGTCCCACCACTTTACTCAATTTTCTCACTTTTCACCCATTTTTTTATATATTTCCTTGGTCTCCGTGCCCGAACCCATATGTTAACTAATGGATGGGACGGAGGGAGTAACAACTTTGTGCTCACACACACAGACATATATAAATTTATGCAATATAAATATAAAAACGATATGTCTAAACCTGTGTATACTTTGGTTCCTTCTAAGAAATTGTGCTAGTTGTCTCATTGATTTTCTTTGTGGAAGCAAGAAGTACATCATAGTGTAAATAAGTAAAAATGTATTTGTTTTGTGTTTTCAGATTATTATCAAAAGATGGTCCATGGTGGTTCCTGCATAAAGACTCTACAAGGCTTGAGTTTAGCGCGGTTCGCTAATTATAAATTGAAAATTACCTTCTTACAGCTTATTAATAGTTTGCTAATACAACTTGTCTTAGTAAATCAGTCTGACGCCCCATTTTGTCTTTCTAGTTTATGTTAACAGCAAACCAAGGCTTTTTAGGGTGTTTAAGAATTAACATATATAAATTTTTTCCAGTATGTTATTAACTTATTACTATGAACTTCGTCCTGTGTGCACTAAACCATGTCTAACAGTTCACGAGTGTTTTCAGAATCTATCAGCAGAGGGAAAGAATTTCACATTTGTAAAATTATGTATATATATAAAATTTTGTTTAACATTTACCTGACCGGCTTCATACACACCAGAAGAGTGTACACAATTGTTTGAAGTGTATTTTGTTTCCTAAAATGATGTAGATCCGATGGTGTAGATACGGCTCTTCTTTTCCTCTGAAGGATGTAAATCCGATGGTGTTGGGCTCCAAGATTTCTCAAAGCCACTACTGCAAATTGATGCCGGGCTTGGTGGAACCTGGGTGAAGTTCTCATTCATTTACATTTAGAAGGGAAATCATCATCAATAAAGCTTAATTGAAACCAAACACAAAACAAAATTGAATCTTAATTTTAATACTACCAAAACCCTAGAATGTAAGCCCCAAATTAAATACCCGTAAAATTATATGAAATTGAATCGAAAGTAGATAATCAAATGCATGAAAATGAGTATATAATTACTAATCAGATCTTGAAATCCCGGTCGAGAGTATTTGGTTCGATGAGGGAGGAGAGAGAGAGAAATAGAGGTGAGTAGAGGACAGGAGCCCAGAGTGTGTTCTTGTGGGAAAATAAGTGTGTTTGGGGGGAAGTTAACTATCAAATTTTCAGTAAAGAGGGAAAATGAGCCACTCAAAATTTTCAATTGGCGCTTGTTGTGTGTCATAAGTTCTGTGTTTTTTTTACAAAAGTTCTGTGTTAAGTGTGCTATTCTTTTCTTTTTAATTGTAATCTTAATTTCTGAATTTAAAATTAAATTTCTAAGAAAAATTGAAAATATATTATATATCGGTTTTAAAAAATAGATTCATCATTCGGGACAAGACTAGTTAAAAGGAAGGTCGCGACTTGGACCGGTTTGACCGTTATAAAACCAAACCAAATAAATATAGGAAATTTTATAAAAAATTACCACATCACTAAAATCGTTATATCTTGACACCCGTGCAATTGGAACGTCGAAAAAATATTTTTAAAAAATAGATTCATCATTCGGGACAAGACTAATTAAAAGGAAAGTCCACTTGACCGGTTTGATCATTATAAAACCAAACAAAATACATATAGGAATTTTTTTGAAAAATTTCCGCATCACTAAACTCTTTATATCTTGACATCCGTGCGATTGGAACGTCGAAAAATTAATTTTAAAAAATAGATTCATCATTTGGGACAAGACTAGTTAAAAGGAAGGTCGACTTTGACCGATTTGACCGTTATAAAACCAAACCAAATAAATATAGGAAATTTTTTAAAAAATTACCACATCACTAAAATCGTTATATCTTGACACCCATGTGATTGGAACGTCGAAAAAATAATTTAGAAAAATAGATTCATCATTCGGGACAAGACTAGTTAAAAGGAAGGTCGACTTTGACCGGTTTGACCACTATAAAACCAAACCAAATACATATAGGAATTTTTTTTGAATAATTACCACATCACTAAAATCGTTATATCTTGACATCCGTACGATTGGGAACGGCGAAAAAATAATTTAAAAAAATAGATTCATCATTCGGGACAAGACTAGTTAAAAGGAAAGTCCAATTTGACCGTTATAAAACCAAACGAAATACATTTAGGAATTTATTTTGAATAATTACCGCATCACTAAAATCATTATATCTTGACACTCGTGCGATTGGAACGTCGAAAAAATAATTTAAAAAAATATATTCATCATTCGGGACAAGACTAGTTAAAAGGAAAGTCCACTTTAACTGGTTTGACCGTTATAAAACCAAACCAAATACATATAGGAATTTTTTTGAAAAAGTACTGCATCACTAAAATCGTTATATCTTAACATCTGTGCGATTGGAACGTCGAAAAAATAATTTTTAAAAATAGATTCATCATTCGGGACAACATTAGTTAAAAGGAAAGTTCACTTTGACCGGTTTGATCGTTATAAAACCAAACTAAATACATATAGGAATTTTTTTGAAAAATTACTGCATCACTATAATCGTTATATCTTGACATCCGTAAGATTGGAACGTCAAAAAAATAATTTAAAAAAATAGATTCATCATTCGGGACAAGACTAGTTAATAAAATAAAATAAATATCTAATGCAACACTTCAAACAGCAAATGCAACACTACTGTTATCTAATGCAATGCTTCTGTCACGTTGGCATAGGTGGGTCCCACTTCTGTCATGTCAGCAATTGTGGGTCCCACAATTGCCACAACAGTATTGGTGGGCCTCCTGCCACGTCACTCTTGTGGGTCCCACACTGCCACGATAGCAGTGGTGGGTCCCACACCTGCCACGTCAGATTTTTTAAAAAAATATAAATATCTAGTGCAACACTTCAAACAGCAAATGCAACACTACTGTTATCTAATGCAACGCTTCTGACACGTCAGCAAATGCCACGTCAGCATAGGTGGGTCCCACTTCTGCCACGACAACAATTGTGGGTCCCACAATTGCCACATCAGCAAATGCCACGTCAGCCCATGTGGGTCCCACTTCTACCACGTCACCATTTATTAAAATAAAAAAATATCTAACGCAACACCAGCATTTAGTGTTGCATGATGTGAAACACCGTTGGTAATATGCAACACTAAATTATATCTAACGCAACACCAGTTCAGCTCAGTTGCAAAAGATCCAAAATTTCTATCTAACGAAACACTTTTTGTGCAACGCTTTGTAAAAAGGGTTGCGTATGCTCACTTATGGCGTAGTGCATCAAGTTTATCGAAGACAAATTAGATAAATTAGAGTACTCGAAAATGCAAGAAAAAAAAAATGGAAGGGGAAGGGGCCGAGTACAGTGGGCGAGGACTGGTCGGGGACAACCTAAAGCTAGAAGCGAAGAGGATTAGGAGTTAGGGGTTGTCCAAAGAATGTTCATAGTGTTTGAAAATCCCGAAGGATGTTCATACCTAGAAACTTCTTTTTTGACCCAGAGAACTCCAAAATCAAACGGAACATGCAGGGGGGAGAGAGAAATAAGCCTAAAACTAGTACACACTCTATCAAACAACCCATACTTCCTAAATATGCCAGATTATATACCCATATAGCACAAAACAGACCCTTTCTATCCGCATATACATACACATATAAATCCATCCACATTCAAAGAAGTGATAGCACATTTCGTTAAACACTATAGCAGGAAGTAAGAGATGCGGATTCAAGAACTTACTTGTGTAGGATGTTATGGACAAAGAAGGGATATTGACGTAACTTGGAAAAGTATAACACCCTAGAAAATCACATATTTATAAATGTTTATTTAATATTAAATATGGATTATATTATGTGAAAATGGTTGAGAAGGTTGAGTATGTGTGATATGGTGTTTAAATGTATATATGATGATTTGTGTGTATGCCGTGAGAGCCTGTGTATTTTTTAATTTCATTTTTGGTGATTAAAACCTATTTAAAACATGCATTATTCATCTTCTAAGAATATTATAAAATCATTGAAATTATTAAAAATTACGAAATCTTTTATAATATTATTTTTATAAACTTATTTAGTTTTTAAAATTATTGGAGAATTATTTTTTGCATTTAATGATTTTAAAATGATTTTATGGGTTATTTTCCATATTTGGGATTTAAACTTGCAAAATTCATATTTAATTCATTTTTTATCCTAAAAATATTTTTAAAATATTTGTGTGTTCGTAATTTTGTACTCTTTATTTTAAAAATGAAAAGTTTATTTTTCCTTATTTTTTCATTTAATTTTGATTTTTAAAGTAGTTCATTTGTTTAAAATTAATTTTAATACATGGTGAAATTACTATTTTGCCCTTGGGGGCTATACATCCACAGCCAGCCTTCTTCTCCTTCTTTCTTCCTCATTCTGCTCTGTTCTATCTCTCCCTGCAAACCCACACCTCCAACACCTTCAAACATCATTGTAAATCTCTTTCCTAACCTCTTTGAGTTCGAATTGATGATCTTTATATGTTTTCTTGAAGTTTTTGAAGTTATTATACATATACATGTATGTATAGGCATAGGTGGCTACATGCAAGGCCTTAGAGGTGTACTTTTTGAGTTATTATATATATACATGTTTTGAGTGAAACTACATTATCGTAGAGGGTTTAAGTGGGGTTGTGCTGCAGATTCAGTGGTGAAAAACCCAAAATGGGTCTTCCCCGGGGGACTACCGCCGCTAGCGATGAGCTCCGATGAGCCGGCGGCTTGGGTGACGTTGATTTGCAGCGTGTCATGCTTGTTTGAGTTGTTTTATGTGATAATTACTTATAAATCTGATTGCAAGTTGTGTTTATGTAAATTTCCTTGAATTTTAAATTAATAAATTATGAATTTAATGCACCGATGTTATATTTGAATTGATTGATCATTATATAGTATATATTAGTGTTTGTATGATGATTAATAGTTGTTGATTAGTGAAGTAATGACCTGCATGTGTGTTTATATGATTTTTAGTTGATTTTTGGATCATTAAGTGTTAAAATTGATTTAAACTTAAGTTGTATGAATCGTTAGCTGTTAATTAGCATATATGTTTGGATAATTATAGATTCATAATTAGTAAAGAAATGCCCTGCATGTGATTATTAGATTAACAAATGAATTTTTCATATTTTGGTTATAATTATTTGGTTTGATCTGAGGAGTAAATGAAGTTATATAAATGGTTTAAGCGGATTACGTGTAGTAAAGATTATATGTCGCTTATACGGATAATAAGAGTTATATCACTAGATGGTATTTAGATAGTGATTTCAATTGTGATTTTGATTTGAGTTGACATTAGATGAAAAGAGCTGATTGCTTGATTTCTTGTTTGGGCCAGCTGTATTCTGACAGGTTAGGTGATTCTATAGAGGGGCTGCTATCAAGTTTTTGTTAGAAATATTAAAGGATTCTTATAGTATTTTAATAAGAATTGTCTATATATCTATGTTATATGTGTGTTGAAAGTTGTAGGTGTTAAATGACAATATGTGTTATGTGTTTATGTGGTTTAACTGGTTGTACTGAAACTATATTATAAGCATAACCTAATGTAATATATGTGTTATATCTGTAAAGCACAATAGATTTCTTTTGGGTAGAGTGGAGTTAGACGATTAAAAATATTAGTGTACTGAAATAGTACTTTACCTTTATATATGTAAAAGTAGGAGGCCGAGATAGAGCGAGTGCACGGGAAGAATGAGATTTTGAGAAGGAAGATATTTATCGTAGTTGATGAGTGTATTGATATAGAGACTGATGTATAAAGATGTAGAGATTGACGTTAGGTTGAATAACGAATTGACATTTTGGAATCAGACACTTGGTATATTGAGGCATGTGTTACTATCCCTCACTTATCCTTCAAGTGATGTGAAACTATTCCTGTTATTTATAGTATATTTCTTTCCAATCATTTTACAAGTAACCTGTACCCTTCTTTATGATTCCATTGAGTTATCTTGTGATCTATTCTTTTGATATACGCTTTTTATCATGCACCCTAACAATGTTTTACTTTAAATTAACAATGAGCTTTGATTCTATAATCCGTCTCTTACTTAAAATTTAGACCGTAGTTGTACCTATCTCTTTAAACCCCATAAACCCAAACATACTTTTTAAATTTTTAAATAAGATTTACAAAACTTTAACATCTATTTTATGACCTATAATATAGTAAACCTTTTTATTATTCACCAAATAATGTTTTATAAACTCAATTCCTACCAAACCGCTTCTTAAGATCATAAATTATCGAACCTGGTTTTAATGAACTTTACCTTATCGAATCTTGTTTTTTGAAATCATCTACTAGTGAACCCTGTTTTAAAACTCGTATTTTACTGAACTTTTACACAAAAAATCATTTCTTATTTAAGTATACCCTGTTTAATGATTGATTCTTTATTTCAAAACCTTTATCACTACAAACTTGATTGTCACCCTATTTTGATACTTTTAAAATTTATATTTGAAATTCTTAAACCACAATCTTGTATAATCTAATTTCTAAGGTATTTAAAACATTTATCATTGCCAATCAAAATGATTCGATTTCTTAAAAATGCTTTGAGGTTCTTTGGACTGGGCTGATCTGTCTTCAGTGAGTTTAAGTATGTCAAAGTAAGGGTTTTCAAATACTAGTAAAACTTTTCTGGAACTCATTTCTAAAAAGAATTTATGATTTGCAAAGCTTAAGAATTCCGTCTTATGGTTTCTACGGATTCCTAAAGATTGGTGGCATAAGAGATCGAGTGACGCCGGTCCAGCACTATTGTTTTTGAGCGTAAGAGGCTGGGGAAGTGCCCAGTCCAGCAAGTGTAAGAGGCCGGGGGATTGCCCACCCCATCAATTAAAAGGCCAATGTGTGCCTAATTTGGAACCCAATTCTTAAGGTCCAGGGGACTTTGTGTTCGTCGGGGGACTTTACGTGGTTAATCACCCGTATTATCCTGAAAAAACTCCAATCGACTTAAATGTTTTAAAAAAGAAGAATGGTTTTTATTGCAATTGGTTTACCCTTTGAAGTTGTGAACTCAACACATAAGTTCTTCTAATACTAGACTGTTATAAGAAAAGGATTTTCTGGTGAAAAGTTTTGTTTTTGAAGAAAATAAAAGGTTTTATTCCATAACGGAAATTGATTCTCTCTTTTGAGATGAATTTTTCTTTGACTCTATTTATCAAGGGATCATTGATAAACTTTTATTTTACTATACACTTGTTGAACAGTCTTGGCTCATTCTTGTTTTATATTTCTAACTTTACAGTCAGGTTTAACGATGATCCACGTACGTCTAACGATTCGAACTAGAGCGACGAAACATTCTTTTTATATCCGGGATAGAGTTCAGAACCCTAGATGCCATTTTGGACTTAGCGAAGGAGTAGATTTATCGTGGTTTGTGTTTAATAAGAGATAGTGTATTTCAAAAAAATAAGAGATAGTGGTTGTAATAGCTTATATATGTATATATGGATGCTTGTTTTATACCATATTTACTTGTTGAGGGGTCGTTTGTGTAATTAAAATTTATTTAAAGTTATATTTTCTTGTATTTGTTTTGTTGCGCCAAATTCTGACCCCGGATTTGGGGCACCACAAAAAGTGCTCAACGATGTGCTCTCGAATGGCGTAAGTTGAAGAGTATATTTTGAAAACGTAAAAGAAAAAATATGGAAGGTTTTTGCATTATATAGTGGCTAGTGACGTTTGAACAAAGGCTTTTCACACTCAACAAAAATTAAACAGAAATTGAACATGACCAGCGTTTACAAAAAATACACAAACCCACAACACACAACTACCAAAATCAAATTTAAACTACTTGAACTATAACAGCAGACACATGATAAAATTACAAATATTACTTGTTATATGTACACACAATTGAATGCTTCATTCTGACAGCTCGGACATGATGTTACAGTCTCGAGGACGAAATGCTATGGAAGTTGAAACTGGTGAAGGTGATATAAATGAAGTGACAACGAGCATGTCATATCACATGATGTGTTACATTCACACAATAATTAATCTATACAGACCGTATAAAACAAATATTTTAAATCTTAATCTTTTTGTAATTTACTGGCTTATAGCACGGCTCCTTTTCTAATATCTCTAATTATATATATATTTTAAATTTTATATGTTATTAATTTACATATCAAATTGTTGGTAAAAAATTAATATATATAAGATTTTACATATTCAATTTAATATTTGTGCTATATCTTGAATTCTTAAAAATTTGATTTGGACAATTTTACAGGCCACATGAAATTAGCAAAATATTCATGAATTTAGTGATGACTTAATAATTATTTTCCAATTAAAACTATGCAAAAACAAAAGAGAGACGAAATTGACCATATTTTTAAGTTGAAAATCTATTCAATTTTTAAAATCTTAAATTTCGTTTTGATTATCAAAATTCCCTTCTTATTATGGATAAGATCAAAAAATTTGAATTTTCTTATAAAATTCATATTCAGTTTTTTATTTTAAAATCTTAATTTTTTTATTTAATCTTTTTTTAATTTATAAAAAATTTGAATTTTCTTATAAAATTTATATTCAGTTTTTTAATTTTAAAATCTTAATTTTAAATCTTAATCTTTGTTTAATTTATAAAAAATTTGAATTTTCTTAAAAATTTCATATTCAGTTTTTATTTTAAAATCTTAATTTTATATATATAAAAACTATAAAACAAATATTTTCTTAAAATAAAAAAATGAAATGCCCTGTTGCAAGTTGCCAAGTTGCAAGTTTACTTTTGTTTAGTGCCGAAGTTGAAAGTTTTAATTTATTGAGTTGTGTAATTGCAATGTTGAGTTCCGTTACCCGGTTGCAAATTGGGGCTCAGTTATGATTAAGCCATTTTATCCGTTAATAGAGTAATCTCTTGTAGGGCTATACATGGACAAGCTTCCTCAAGGTTACACTTGCAATATCATTGGCCTTAAGAATGCCACTATTTTGTTGCCATAGCAGTGGAACAACTTTTGTCCGGGCCTATAAAACCCTAGCTATTAGGTTGAAAAAAATCTGAATTACAAGAAAAGAAACACACGTTAATTGCATATTTTCAGTACATTTCCACTTGGATTTTGTTCATCACACACCCACTGCTAAAATTTGTTGACTACTGTATTCTACTTCATTACTATAGTACTTGCGACCTGACTTTTAATCTTTATTATTGCATTTGATTACTCAACTATTTTTTTTTTCAACGAAAGGATGTTGACTTTTTTTTAAGCAAAATGTTATATAAATATAATTTAATTAATCTTTAGTACTAGAATACCAAGAAACTCGAAAATGTAAAAGGTACATGTGAAAGATGAAAAATTAATGAGTTTATCATCAATCATCATATTAGATTTTTCATCTTTCATAAGTCAAAATTTTTCAACAATTATTTCTTACTTTTTTCAGTTTTTCTTCTATTTTTCTTGTACTAGTGCCTAAAAATCATATAAATAAATATACAATAAAAATTCTCAAATTCAGTTGAGCATTCTATTAATTAAAATACTTTTAAATAAAAATTTGGTTAACAAAAAAGTAACATATGTAAAAAAATCATTTTTTCACAAAAACAAATAACGGTTGAGCTATCAAAATTCAATAATAAAAATTAAAAATTAAATTCATTTATGTTAGTTAAAAAAAATTGACGTAATGCAACCATTTGTTTAAAGTATAATAGTTTGATACATAAAATGTGGACAATTATAATAGAATCATTTTTTGTGCAAAATTATAATAGTTGAGACCTGCAATTAAGTCACTATTTTACTACGTTAGCACCCTGACCCCTTAGGTTATATTTATTTTTGAAATAATATTATATTTAATTAAATTAATTTTAAATGACATATATTTTTATAAATAATAGTGGACAACATTAAGAATGATTATTATGTTGTATAAAATTATAAAAAATAGGATTTAATTAAAAATGAAAATGATTAATAAGCACTTGATATCATCAAATTAATAATAGAATGACAGGTTAAGTTTGATGACATAATAAGTATATTTAAAAAATGAGATTAAATGACAAAATGACATATAGGTCATCAAATTAATAAAAGGATGATACATAAGCGTAAATGACATGAACTGTACTTTGTTTTAGTATAAGGTAGAGGTATTTTTATAAATATTATTTGTGAAATATATGAAGTTGAGAAATGAGGAGGATAGGGAATTAGTAGGAAGGGAGGAGAATTATTTATAAAAATTAGTGGTAGATGACATGGTGGTTTGAAAGTTTGAATTAAATGCAAGAGTGACACATGTCCAACTTAAAATGTGAGCTTTTCATGTGTCCAATTTGAAGAAAGGAGTTGTAGTAAATTTGTTTAATATAAGGTAGATGTATTTGTATGAGTAGAATATATATGTCTATAATAGGTATAATTAGATTTCAATTAAGAAAAAAGATAATATTTGAAAAAATTTGGAAAAAACATTGATCATAATAAATTAGTAAATATAAGTCTAAAATAAATTGTTAAGTTTTATTGAAAATTAAATAAGATGAAATTAGTGAGATTGTAATTAATAGAGAAAGAAAGCAAAGAGTATATTGGAAAAAATTATTGAAAGGTGATTTAAACAGAGCATGGCACATAAATGTCACTAATCTCTCTTTTAATATTTTTTATTAGTATAGATTGGTAGGCTGCATTTGACTTTGTGTAGATTTTGTGTTTTACAAGAATTATGCATAGATGAGTGTTTTAGTTTTTTTTGTTACTAAAGGTAGGTAGGTTACACTTGATTATGTAAAGATTTTTTTTGACAGGGACTCTGGCTAGATGAGTGTATAAGATTAAAGACAAAGACTTTAGGAAGGTGAAAAAATGAGTTAAAGAAACTGCTAAATTTAATTCTCTTAATTGTATAAAGACCAATCATGTTAACCTAAACTGTTGAATAAAAGAATGATAATTAAGCTGAATATTATATTTACTTAATATGAGTTAACATAAAGATAGTATTAACTTAAATATTCAACCATAATATTTTTAATCATTTAGATAATTTAAATATTAAAACATAAAATTAATAAGTTAATGTCGATTGAATTCAATATAAAAAATAAAATAAATTTCAATATAAATCATGTTAACCTAAATTGTTGAATAAAAGAATAATAACTAAATGATATGGGCTGAAAATAAGCCCTAAAGACACATTTAAAGTGGCATTAATTAGGCCGAGAATAGTCCAAACGTGGGGCCCACCAGCTGGGCCCAAAACCCTAAATATAATATTAATTTCGTAAATTAATATTAAGGGTAATAAACAGCTCAGCAAATAAGAGTTGGATAAGGATAATATCCCTTTCAAACTTATCCAATAAGGCATCCAATTCAATATGGAAACTGATTCCTACAAGGAATAGATCTAGAACATTCCTCAAAGACTTGTCCATCAAGTCTCCGAATCCTACCATAATTCTAAGGCTTCTCAGCCTATATAAAGGGCCTGACCCCTCATTCTCAGAACTACGTTTTATTGGCTTGATTCTCTAATTTACAGAGATACGTAGGCATTCTGTGAGGACCGTTTAAGTCTCGAACGCAGAAGCAGCCATTAAAGCACGAAGCTCACGAACCCTAGCATTAAATATACAAACCCTAACCGCAATATTTTCAACCTAGTTTTTATTCCACAACATTTGGCGCCGTCTGTGGGAAGAAGACATCAACCATGGTTACCACTCGAAGAACAACACCGATCTCAACCGAGGCTACCTCCGGAACCATCGTTCCACCAATCACTGCTCCTCCTGTTGGTACAGGGCCAGGGTCTGTACCCCCATTGACGGAAACAAACCCTCGTAGTCAGGCCTCTCAACCACAAGGGACGGATCCCCCCGCTGAAAGACCTCAACCTGAAATCGTCCCTCAAGGACAGGAAACTAACCCGCTCCAGATGGTGGTCTCTCCTCTCCCTCTGAGTAGCCGCCCGCCGCTTCACAGTCTCTCCACTTCTTCGCTCCCTGTCAACACTAACCCAATGTATGGGCTACCTAATTACCCCCAAGATCCAAGGGATCCAGGACCAAGCGGTCATGCTCGGTTGATCCATGGGCAACAACAATCCCCTTATCTTAGAGGCCCGGCTCCTCCTGAACCAGGATACTATGATTACTCTGGTCCTTATACCGGAGACTCGTCGTCTGAAGACGATGATCGAGACGAAGCCCCAAGGAGGCGACGCGCTAGTAAGGAGCCTCTAGGGAGGAATCCATCGAACCGAGATGGTCCTTTAACAATCGCAGAGAAAATTAAGGCTTATGAAGCCGAGATTCAGAAGCTGAAGGACGACCAAGCAAGGGAACTAGAGAGACAGAACCCTAATCAGACTCGACCTCCTCCGACTTCAGGAGGGATTCCCTTCATAGATCTGGAGAGGTCTTCAAGGAGACACCGAAGGGCTGAAGTCCCAACCAGAGGAACTACCAGGGTGGAACCCCCCAAGAATAATCCTAGAGATTTGATGCTACAAGGAGATCTGGATGATCCGACCCCTCCATTCACTGAGGAGGTAATGAATGCACATATTTCCCGAAAGTTTAAGATGCCCACGATCAAAGCTTACGATGGAACGGGGGATCCCGCAACTCATGTGAGAACGTTTACGAGCGCCTTGTTACTGCAGCCTGCCAACGATGCCCTTAAGTGTAGGGCGTTTCCCCAAACCCTGTCGGGCATGGCGCAACGTTGGTATAGTCGTTTACCTCCAAACTCTATTAGCTCTTTCAAGGAGTTGAGTACCGCTTTTGTCAGTCAATTCATTAGCGGAAGAATTCATGAGAAAAGCTCCGCATCCCTTATGTATGTGACACAGGGAAAGAATGAGAACTTAAGAGATTACATCAAGCGATTCACTAAGGAAACTCTGAACATAACCGATTTGGAAAATAAGGTGGCCATGGTAGCCTTGCAGCATGGAACCACGGATCTCTTCTTTAAGAGGTCGTTGGCAAAACACCCCCCTGAAAGCATGGATGAACTTCAACGAAGGGCGGACAAGTATATAAAAGCTGAGGACAGCATCAAGAAAGAAGCCACGTTGGGCAATGGAGGGAACAAGCGGAAGCAAGAACAAGAGTACGATGCTAGAGACAAGTATCCCCGAGCTAGCAGAGACTCTGAATCTGCTCCAAAAAAGAACTCTGGTCCAAGGTTTTCAGAGTATGCCAGACTTAACGCTCCAAGAAGCCAGATCCTGTTGGACATTGAAAAGGAAAAGGATTTCCGATGGCCGAAGCCACTTAGAGGAGACCCAGCTAAGCGAAATAAGGAGCAATACTGCAGGTTCCACAAAGATGTGGGACATGACACCGACGATTGTAGGCAACTCAAGGATGAGATTGAGTTCTTGATACGAAGAGGGAAACTAAGTCAGTTCACCAAGGGTGATGACCGTGGGAACCAGAGAAGGGACAATGACAGAAGAGACAATGAAAGGAGAGATAATAATAGGAGGGATGACAACCATGATCGCAATCCCCAGCCCCGAAGGGCAGTTATCAATATGATCTGGGGAGGCCCGACAGCAGCCGGCACGACTAGGAATTCTCGGAAAGCTTATGCTAGAGAAGTAATGCACATTGTGGGAGAAGCCCCGAAGCGTGCTAAAACCGAGATGGTAATTGGTTTCGATGATTCAGACTTGGAAGGGGTGAAATTCCCCCATGACGACCCGCTGGTCATAACTCCCGTGATTGGAAACTCTGAAGTAAAACGAGTCTTGATAGACAATGGGACTTCGTGGTTGAATGTACTATTAACAACCAAGAAGTCGGGGGGCAAGAGATAATGACTACCCCTGGGCAAGAGGATAAAGAAGAGAAACTCACACCCGATCTGAAGGAATATTGGGTGCTCTATTTTGATGGAGCATCAAAAACAAAATCTAGTGGTGCAGGTTTGGTTTTGCAAAGCCCCGATGGGTTCACAGTTGAGTACGCTTTAAAGTTGGATTTCCCTACTACCAACAACGAGGCGAAATATGAGGCATTGATAGCTGGTTTGGGCTTGGCCAGAATTATGAGGGTCAAGAATCTCAAAGTTTGTGGAGATTCAAGGCTTGTGGTAGCACAAGTAAATGGTGAATTCGAGGCTAAGGATGAGACTATGGCAAAATACTTGAGAGTAGTAAAGGCTGTTATGTCCCAGTTTGAGGAGTGCTATGTTGAGCACATTCCAAGAGAGGAAAACATTAAGGCCGATGCCCTATCTAAATTTGCTTCTTCCGAGATAGAGAATTATGCTGGGAGTGTCTATTTTCAGGTCTTGAAGGCCCCGACCGTTAATTCAAAGTTATTGGCACCAATCGATATAGGAGGCTCTTGGATAGACCCTATCAAGGCACACCTTGAGACCGGATGGCTCCCAGACAATGCCTTGGAGGCACGAAAACTTTCAGTAAGAGCATTAAGATACACTTTGATCGAAGGCATCTTGTATAAGAGGTCGTTTGTCATTCCATACTTGAAATGTTTAAGGCCTCAAGAGGCAAAAGAAGCATTGGAAGAAGTTCATGAAGGGATCTGTGGGCAACACTTGGGGGGCAGAGCCCTAGCTCACAAGATAATTCGTTTAGGGTTTTATTGGCCGGAGATGTTGGCTGATGCACAAAACTATGTTAAGAGATGTGAGAGATGCCAGAGGCATGCCCCAATTGTGAGGCAACCGCCTGAGATGTTGACCTCGATTAACTCTCCCATTCCATTTGCAATGTGGGGGATGGATATACTTGGACCCTTTCCCATGGCTTCAGCACAGAGGAAATTCCTAATAGTAGCAATTGATTATTTCACTAAGTGGATTGAGGCTAAACCCCTGGCCAAGATAACCACCAAGCAAGTTTCCCAGTTCTTTTGGGAGAACATCATCTGCAGATACGGAATCCCACGAATCCTTGTGACAGACAATGGGACACAATTCAACAATGAGGAGTTTAAGAAGTATTGTGAAGAGAATGCAATTGAGCTCCGTTTTACCTCGGTGGCACACCCTCAGGCCAATGGGCAAGCTGAGGTAGCTAATCGAATTATCCTTGATGGACTGAAAAAGAGGGTCGAACGCTCTAGGAATACATGGGTAGATGAGTTGTTGCCCATACTTTGGGCATATCGTACCACTTGTAAGGTAACGACTGGAGCAACCCCATTTTTGCTGGCTTACGGAGCCGAGGCAGTTGTGCCTTTAGAGATCATGCAAGCATCACCTCGAGTTGAGGCATATGAGCCAGAAACTAATGACGAAGGAATGAGACTCGCCCTTGACTTAATTGATGAGGTTAGAGATGGAGCTAATGCGAAGAATGCTGAATATCAGAAGAGAGCATCTTTTCACTACAACCAGAGAGTTAAAGAAAGATTCTTTCGACAAGGTGACATGGTTTTAAGGAAGATTGAAGCCTCAGGAGTTGGCCAGAAAGGAAAGTTAGCACCAAACTGGGAAGGACCATATCTAGTCAGAAAGGTGTTAGGGCAAGGATCCTACAAGTTAGAAACCTTGGATGGGATTGAGGTGCCCCGAACTTGGCATGCTGTGAACCTCAAAGTTTATTATATCTAAGTTCTTTTGACAAAGGCTTGGACTTTTATCTATTTATTAGGAATAAGGTTCGAATGAAACCATTTTAGAGCATGTTGCTCCCAATAGAAGATAGAGTATTTATGTAAGGGTTGAACCCATTCTATTGATATCCATTGACAGCATAATGGAATTTACATTGTTTTCTTTATGAGTTACTTCTCTTTGTTAAAATAAACACGAAAGGCAAACGTTGAACTAACTTGTGAGTTTAGTACCAGCCAGGAGGCCAAGTACTTGAGAAATTCTAGAGTTTAACGAGCAATAAGCAAAAAATAAGAACATGGAAACAAAAGGAACTACTGCATAAATAGAGTTAAGTCATAAGCCCCGAAGGGCAAAAGTTCAGAATAAATAAAGATAAACAGAAATAAGCCACGCAGGGCCATCTACTCCTCTAAATCCTCAATAACTACATCTCCCTGAGTGGAAGAAGGATCTGCTGTCTCTACCCCAGGAGAAGAAGGTGGATCCTGAGTGGGCTGAGAGTCCCCATCCACTGCTGTCTCTGTAGCAATCTCCAAAGCATCTGTCAATCCAGGGATAGCAGGGACTGGGAACTTCTCCAGGGATACCCCCTCGATCTTCCCACTCAGCTCCTCGATGATCCCTTCCCAACACTCCTTGAAGGTGCCAGGAAAGTTTGCATCATACTCAGCATTCAGGACATCTTGAAAGTCCTTAGAAGCCTTGTAGTCAGCAATAATGTGTTCCCTGTTCTGCTGCACCTCCAGCTGAAGCTTCCTGTTCTTCTCCTTCTCAGCAGCCAGCTCCTTCTCCACCTCCCTAAAACGAGCAAAGTTTGCCTCGGAGGCATCAAAGTATCTGTCTCTATCCCTCTCAGCTATGGTCTTTTCAGCACGCACCTCCTTCAGGTTATGAACAGCGGCCTGAAGGTAGGCGTTCATCTGCAAAGGAAACAAGTAAATAAGGGAAAAGTAAATGCAATTAAATTAAAGAAGTTGAATAAGAAATTACCGAAGCAACAGCTTGAGCCCCGAGAAGCTCAATCTGCAAGTCATCAGAGGACTCCACAATGTGGACCCTGTCCCGTGGAGTAACCACGCTCCTGGACCACTCAGCTGCAGCCCTGGAGTCACCTACAGCTGTGTCCCTGTTGCATAAACCCCATCCCACTGTAAAGGGAGTGAGGTCTTCCTCAATAGGAACTGGTTTTTCTTGAAGGAAACCAGGAACACGCTCCACCGCGGGAGTAGCCTCATCTGTCCTGGCCCTTTTGGCCCTAGGGTTCTCTGTTACCACCCTAGCAGTGGCAGCAGTCTCCCTCTGCTTAAAAATTGCCCCCAGAGCAGTTTTGGCTGCAAAATGATTACAAGAGAGTTAGATAATTATATCTAGCATAAAATGTTAACAAAGTAAGAGGTGAGAATTACCCTCAGGGCCCAAATCGCTTAGCCCGTGGGCCTGCAACGAATCTTCAGAAATCAAATTTGCACATTGATGCAAATTATCCGATGTTAACAAAGTTATGGCGGCCTCTTCTTCCACGCCCAATTTTAAACTCCTAACAGGCCCATCAATGGCTCTGCAGAAGTTGGGCCGAAAATAGTTGTCCCAGTCATCCCCATCCAAAAAGATATAAAACCATTCCCTTTTCCAATTAGGAAGGGAATCAGGAGCGGAATCCGAAACAAAACAAGAACGGGCCAAGGAACGATGTTGGATTTTGACCCAGCCCGAATTGTCAGAAGAATTGACAAATTTGAAGAGGTATCGAAAAACAGAGATACTGGGCTCAAGCCCATGTTTCTTACATTGGACCAAGAAACAGTAGATAAAACGCCATGCATTTGGCATAAGTTGGGTTGGACAAACCCGGGCTTCGGCCAAAAGGCGATAAACAAAAGGAGGAGGAGGTAGGCGAAAACCAGCATAAAAAGTTTCTTTATAAATCCTAATGGCCCCAGGCTTTGGGTGACAAGCCCTTTCGTTTGAGGCCGGAACAACGGCCCTATAAGGCCCATTAATATGAAAAAGTTGGGCTAAAATGTCTACCCTGTGTTGTTTATATTTCGATTTATATTCATAAGCATCTAAATGAAGCATGTTTGGAAAAGCTTGGCCAAATTCATTTAAAAGATCCCTAAGGGAAAAAACACTGGCATGGACAAGAGATGTTTTAGGGTTCTTACCCCTTGAAAGCCGTGGAGCGGTGGTGGAAGTGTTAGCGAGCTGTGACTGGCCTGAAGAGCTAGAATCCTCCATTAGTATGCTTCCCTTAAAGGCTTGAAACCCAGAAAAGTTGAAAAAAGAGGGTGAAAAAGATGAAGATTCAACGATCTTCAAACGGAAACTGGAAAGTAGGGCGGAGTAAAAACGCCGGAAATCGCCTCACGACAGAACCCTAGCAGAGCTTTTTTGAAAAGTATTTGTGATAAGGGAATGATAATTTTTGCTGAATAGTGAGATGAGAAATGAGGGATGCACGCTACTCTTTTATAGAGTTCAAGGTTGGTCATTCAACCGGTTATATCCAGTAAATGGGCTGCCAACAGGTGACTGGGCCATTGAATAGGCGGGAAGCCCATGAAATTCAAATTTTGAAATAATTCTAGAATGTTCTACGACATTTTTAGAAAATAGGATAAAATCCCGTTAGAATTTAAAGGCAGGAAGCCCAATTAAAAGGGTATACCCACGCCCAGGAGACCAAACCTCCTAGGCGTGCCTAAGGAAGGTGTCTCCTTGGCGGGGGTACCCACGCCTAGCTCGATTTTCTCTAAAGAAGGGTATACCCACGCCCAGGAGACCAAACCTCCTAGGCGTGCCTAAGGAAGGTGTCTCCTTGGCGGGGGTACCCACGCCTAGCTCGATTTTCTCTAAAGGAGGCTGTACCCACGCCCAGGAGACCAAACCCCCTAGGCGTGCCTAAGGAGGGTGTCTCCTTGGCGGGGGTACCCACGCCTAGCTCGATTTTCTCTAAAGGAGGCTGTACCCACGCCCAGGAGACCAAACCCCCTAGGCGTGCCTAAGGAGGGTGTCTCCTTGGCGGGGATACCCACGCCCAGGAAGCATTTCCAGGGACAAAGGTCACCCACGCCCAGGAGACCAAACCCCCTAGGCGTGCCTAAGGAGGGTGTCTCCTTGGCGGGGGTACCCACGCCCAGGAAGCATTTCCAGGGACAAAGGTCACCCACGCCCAGGAGACCAAACCCCCTAGGCGTGCCTAAGGAGGGTGTCTCCTTGGCGGGGGTACCCACGCCCAGGAGGCATTTCTTGCCAAGGTGACTTTTTTAAAAGTTAATACTTTAAAATTTTTTTAAATAATGTTGGGAAATTAAAAAATAATTCCCAAAAAATACCTGTTGGTACATAAAAATTCCTAAATTATTAGGAAAAATTACAAAAAATACCTGTTGGTACATAAAAATTCCTAAATTATTAGGAAAAATTACAAAAAATACCTGTTGGTACATAAAAATTCCTAAAATATTAGGAAAAGTACAGAAAAATACGAGGAAAATTATAGAAATATTTTCTTGACAAGTTGAGCAATAATATATGCTAGTAATGCATAAAAACTCTATGAAAGTGCCGAGATTGCTAAAAGCAAGCACAAATTAAAGCCTCGAATAAGGCAAATCGTCGTAAATGTGTAGGTCGCTCCACACTTTACAAGCAAGACGATACTCGTGAAACACTAGTGTAAACCAAAACTCCCATATAAGGGTAGGAAAATTAAGAAGTCCCAGGTAAGGGATAAAAACGACCCCGAGTCTCGATTAAGGCAAATATAACTTCTACGAAAACCTGATCAGTTTTCCTAAGAAGTTGGGGGGCAAATGATATGGGCTGAAAATAAGCCCTAAAGACACATTTAAAGTGGCATTAATTAGGCCGAGAATAGTCCAAACGTGGGGCCCACCAGCTGGGCCCAAACCCTAAATATAATATTAATTTCGTAAATTAATATTAAGGGTAATAAACAGCTCAGCAAATAAGAGTTGGATAAGGATAATATCCCTTTCAAACTTATCCAATAAGGCATCCAATTCAATATGGAAACTGATTCCTACAAGGAATAGATCTAGAACATTCCTCAAAGACTTGTCCATCAAGTCTCCGAATCCTACCATAATTCTAAGGCTTCTCAGCCTATATAAAGGGCCTAACCCCTCATTCTCAGAACTACGTTTTATTGGCTTGATTCTCTAATTTACAGAGATACGTAGGCATTCTGTGAGGACCGTTTAAGTCTCGAACGCAGAAGCAGCCATTAAAGCACGAAGCTCACGAACCCTAGCATTAAATATACAAACCCTAACCGCAATATTTTCAACCTAGTTTTTATTCCACAACACTAAGGATATTATATTTACTTAATATGAGTTAACATAAAAATAGTATTAGCTTAAAATATTCAACCATAATATTTTTAATCATTTAGATAATTTAAATATTAAAACATTAAATTAATCAATTAATGTAGATTGAAATTCAATATAAAAAATAAATTAAAATTCAATTAAAAAAAGATTAAAAATTAAAAGTAACCGTGCACCTGTCATAAAGCTAGTATAAATATAATTGTAGTTTACAAATTCTGTACAATTTTGTGTTTTAGTTGATTTTCAAGAACTTGTGAAAGATAATGTATGTCTATATAAATCAAGAACTTGTGAATTGTAATACAAGCTTTTCTAAATAGTACCTACATGTTACTATTTATACATATGTTATCAACATGCTCCAAACATACGTTATCAACCTATTGCAATTTTTGCAACCAATGTTTTGTGCACTTCTATTCAGCTTCTAATCTCTAGAAGACCTTAAGCTAAGTTTTACTAATTAGTTGATTAAACCCCAAGTTGGTTTGCACACCATACGAAAGTATATATTAGATTCATATGTATAAAATATTGAGGAAGATTGGGATTTAATTAACATACAAATCCACAATTGATCCTCGAAAGAATCCCTGAATTTGCAAGCTCATGCATATGCCTTCTTAAAAAGATCATTGGTCAATGGTCATTTTAATCATCTCAAACTTTTGGCAATCCCTGATATTTATAAACAAAATACTGTAGGAATAGAAGACAACGGATTTTATAGATGAGTTTAGTTTAAGACGTCACATGAAAGTCATGTGAGGTGATAAGAATCACCAAATATTGAAGTGTCTAATCATGTTTGAATTAATTACCATTTTTGTATTGAATAATTCTTTATTTCTTTAACATATGAAGATTACTATATTATCTAAATATGTAATTAATTTGACAAAATGAAAATTGCTATGTTGTTGACTAAAGTAGCATGTTTAGAAAGAATTTTTTGAAAAATATATAAATTTGACATTAGTATTAATTTGACACTATGAGAAATTATTAAAATCACTAGATACAAAACTAGTAAAGGTGTTATTCCTTCAAATATGGTAACTAATCAAGAGAAAATTCTATATTATTAATTCTTAAAGTCCTTTAGGAAAAAATATAAATTTAACATTAGTATTACTTTGACAGTATTAGAAATTATAAAAATATCTACATACAAAACTAATAGATGTAGTTCATTCAAATATGATAACTAACCAAGAGTGAATTTTATACTTCTTTTTATAAGGGTAATAGAATACATGTGACAATAAATTGAGATGACTAAAATGAGTAGTAATCTTATCATTACATTCTCCAAAGGACCTTTCAGTCTTACTGAAAAAGCCATAAATTTTGTTAGGTTTGTGTATACATGTACATCAATATAATGTAGTTGGCTAAACTTTGTATTTCATGTAATAAACCATTTATTAAGAAATTATAATTTAAAATATTTTATAAAATTTAAATAATTTTTATGTAAATTGTATGTTCTGTTGTAAAAAAAGATGGGTTAAAATTTTCATTTCCAAATCACTTTTTTGTGATTCATTATTATTTTAACATTTTATATTACAACAAAAATATATTATACCAACTTAATAATAATATATTGAAAAAATGACCAAAATACACCAATTTTTTTTATCTACTGCCCAAAATACCTGTAGGCGTTAAGGACGGACCAAAATATCCAGTGGATACGCAGGTTGGATTTGCGTATTCATTTTCAGGGCTGAATATGCATGTCCAACATGCGTGTTCTTTAATTTTTTATTTAAGCTTTACGCATCACAAAAATGCGTATACAATATAAAAACTACTCCTGTTTCTTTAGGTCCTGTGGGGAAGCTTTCTAAACAAATGCATTATTATAATGAGTAGATCAAATTTTCTTCTTTTTTAAATAAAAAATATAAATTATACGCATAGTAATTATGCGTGGCTTGATTCTTATAAAAAAGGAAGCCTACGCATGCTGGACTTGCGTGTAAGCTGCTGGGCATGTTGGAGATGCGTATATGGTGGGTATTTTGGGCGGAAGCTCACGCATATGGAACTAAAAAATAGCAACCTCCCCTTGTTTATCTCCACTACTGTACCTAGCAACGTACACTACTAAAACAAATGCAACTGCATATGACCAAGTCATATACTAAATAAAACATCACTGCAAATTTATTTCCTATACCAACAAACACCCCTTAAGCCAAACTATTTTTCAGACTCCTTACACCCAGGAGCTTCCTCATTTGCTCAAATTTAACTGCAGACATCGCCTTCACCAATACATCCGTCTTCTGTTGTTCAGTTTTGACATGTTTGACGTTGATCTCTCCTCGTTCCACGTAATCACGAATGAAATGAAAACGTATGTCTATATGCTTGCTGCGTCCGTGAAAAACGAGGTTCTTCGCCAAGTCTATGGCGGATTTGTTGTCAACATACAATATTACTGGACCCATTCCACCATCTGCTATCTGACTCAATACATTCCGTAACCAAATGGCCTGGCAAGCTATTGCTAAAAGTACCATAAACTCTGCCTCGCATGATGAAATTGCTACACACCGCTGCTTGTGAAACCTAGGTCACCAAGCTGTCATTTAAATAAAATTCCAAACCGGCTGTACTCTTCCTATCATCTAAACTTCCATCTAAGTCACTATCTGAGAAACCAGATAGCAAGTAGTTACCTCGACCCCTTGAATAAATCAGACCAAAATCAATTGTACCACGTACATAACGTAGTATGCATTTTATATCATTTAGGTGCATCACTGTAGGCCTCTCCATACACCTACTTACAATTCCAACAGAGTATGCAAGATTTTGGTGCGTGTGGACAAGGTACCTCAATCCACCTACAAGACTTTTGAAATCAGTTGGGTTTACGACCTTACCTTATTCATCTTTATTCAATTGAAGCTTTGGCTCCATGGGATACTTCACTGGTTTGCGCTCAGCTAATCCAGCTTTTTCCAGTAACTTCTTCACATAAGAAGCTTGCTTTAGCTCAATATAATCCTTCCCCTGCTCCACTTCGATCCCAAGGTAATAGGAGAGTTTACCTAAGTCACTCATGTCGAATTTTCTAGCCATTTGTTTTTTGAACTTCTTGATATTTGAGAGCTTAGTACCCGTAGCCAATATATCATCTACGTAAACACTGACCATCAATTATTCATTCCCTTCTCGATGGTAGTATACGGCGTGCTCATACGGACACTTAACGAATCCAAGTTTCACAAGGCACTTATATAACCAAGAGTACCATGCTCTTGGTGCTTGACGGAGCCCGTACAAGGCCTTTAACAACCTATGAACCTTGTGTTCTTCACCCTCTTTTTCAAACCACTCGATCGCAAAACATAGACCTCCTCCTGCAACTCATCGTTCAAGAAAGCTGATTTGACATCTAAGTGGTGTACTTCCCACCCATTTTTCGCAGCTAATGCTAATAACAATCTAACAATTTCTAACCTTGTAACAGGGGGTGATTACCTCTTCGAAATCTTATAATATCCCCATTCGAATCTTTCTTCAAATTTTAAACCCACTTTAGTCCAATCACCTTATGGCCTGCAGGTAGATCTGTGAGTCTCCAAGTTTCATTCTTCTCTATTGAATCCATTTCCTATTGCATAATATATTTCCATTCTTTCTTCATTGCTGCTTGACTATAACAGACTGGTTCATCGATACTTAATAAGAGCATCTCATCCTCTAGTTTGACTTCTTCAATCTCATTGTAGATATCACTCAACAACCTAAACTTACCTGGTTCTGAACTGCCACTGGAAGAATATCAATCACTTTCTGTATGAAGAGACCTCGGGTTATTAGATGATTGTTCACTATTCGAAGTGACAGGTGACGAGGGTGGATGTTCCTATGTGTGATCACCAACTGTCATGCCTGAGTCGAAATTCACCAGTATAAATGATCCTGTGTCATACGCATAACTATTCTGAGTAGAATTCCACAACCAGCTTTTGTCCTCTTTGAATACCATATCTCTACTGACAGGAACAGACCCAGTACATGGATCAATTACACGAAAAGCCTTCGTCCTTGGTTCTTTCCCGAGATAGACAACCCATTTGCTCCTATCATCCAACTTCCTCACGCGCACACTTGGTATCTTAATGTGTTCGATACATCCAAAAACTTTGATGTAATCCAAGCATGGTTTTTTTTGACCAGGCTTCGTACGGTGTTACACCTAACAATGCACGTGTTGGCGCTTATTTCAAAATATAAACCGCATGACGAACAGCTTCCCCCCAAAAAACTGACGACATATTTTTTTCTTTCAATAGGCTTCTCACCATTGCTACAACAGTTCTATTACATCGCTCCACAACTCCATTTTGTTATGGAGAACAAAGTGCTGTAAAGTGTCTTTGAATACCGGCCTCATCACAGAAATCTATAAACTTCGTTGAGGAGGACTCACCTCCACGATCTGTTCTAAGAATCTTTATAGGTCGCTCCTTTCCATTTGCAAGTAGCGCTTTAAATTTTTTTAAAGTATCCATTGATTCATCCTTGCTTTTAATCATATACACCCATATAACTATGCTGAAGTCATTGACCAACAAGAGAAAGTATTTTCTTCCTGATGGCGTTGGTGGTGAGATGGGACCACAGAGGTCCCCATGAACTGAATCAAGACACTTCTTTGCTGTAAAATTTGACTTCGATGGAAGTTTACATCTCCTTTTACAACATATATATATCAACGCCTGAAAGTTTACATGTCTTAACCTTGCGTGCCACAACCAACTTGTCTCCTTTGCCTTTGACAATAAGCAAACATCATTTTTGTGCTCAATGACTATTTTATAAAGCCTGTTTGCAGATTTCACAACGTCAAATTTGGGCTTTCGTCACTCTTTTGTACAGTAAGGGTTGTGACACTTTGAAAAAATGAGTGGCTAAAGGTCATCGTCCCAAGTTTTAGCCACACAATTGTTTTTTGAGTGACCGAGAACACTTTTTTTTGAAGATTCAGTCACAACATTAAAAAATGTGTGACAATATTTAGCCACGTTCCAAATATGTGACCAAATATGATAAAATGGCATGGTTTTCTGTTGACTTTGACCAATTCCAAAATTTATAGTCATACTTGAGAGATAGAAGTGTGACAATAACAAGCGACGCTTCTTTGCCGTGTCTAAATGTTACGAAATGGCCACAGTCGTTTTCGGTGATGTGGCTAAATGGGAAATAACCTATGATCACTACATTTTATATGTGACTAAAAAGTAGAGTTTTCTGAATATATGTCAGATCTTTGTTCGCTTAAGGAAGATAAAAACCAGTGACTGTATTATTGTGTGACTAAAAAGTATTTTGTTTTCAGGAGTACCCTCTTACTCTATTTCAAGATCCTCTTATTTGACCAACTGGACATGAAGTATTGGTATAGCAGAACATTGTGATCTACTCTCCAGTTACCTACTACAATATAGTTTATCACACTACAAGAGAAACAGCTTCTGCTATAATGGGTTTGAAAAACGGTTTGTTATTTTATTGGTGTTGTGCCAAAGCAAATTAACAAGGGTTTATGTACACAAAAAAATGATTTATAAAAATGCTCTCAACCAATTAAATAATGAATCAATAAATTTATTAATACAAAAAATTCTAATTGATCTACAATTTCTATGTAAAAATTGCATACATAGCAATCTCATGTCTGTACGAGTCCTACAAATTATCAATGTAAAAATTGCATACATAACCATCTCTATACCAATTTTCATGTCTTTGGCATTTGTAGCATGTAACTCCGGATCTCTCCAGGTCTGCGTTCAATATAAGTAATCCAGACCTTAATCTCCACATCATCCTGTTCCACCTGTAAGTATGGATTTGGTATCACACTTGCACGCTCTATTACAGTCTGGGCAGTAAGTCACCTGCATTTGCAGAGAATGTGATTAGTATGCTACCAAAATTTCATCAAACTTAGATTAATATATCAGCATTTTGTTTGGCAGTGCCCTCATGAGTGCGTAACATTACTATCCCAAACATCTGCTATCATTTTCTTCTTCTTATCCTACAAGCCATGTGATTAAATCTTTAACCCATTTAGTCTGACATTCAATATATCTTCATTAAATGTATTTGCCTGTTGGAAAAAGTAAGACATTAACACAACTTGAGAGAATGCTTTATTTATATAGATTAGTAAACAAACCTTGAGAAACTTAGGTCAGTTTCACAAGCTGAAACATCTGTTGTTGATTCACTAAACACCTTGTTTCCTTCTTGGCATCTGTCAAACAAGGCAGACTTAGATAAACCTTTGTTGTTCTAGTTTGACATCAGGTTCTACTTTCATGAAGTATATTTTCGGACAACCATCTGTGGATGAATGACCTAAAAATGCAGAACACAAGTAATTAGAGCAAGGCAAAATACATCCACAAGTAATTAGAGCAAGGCAAAATACATCCACAAGTAATTAGAGAAAGGAAAAATGCATCCACAAGTAATTAGAGAAAGGAAAAATACATCAGCTTTACAAGATGAGTAAACAATTCCAATGAATTCTGCATATTGCAGGTCATTACTAGACTAAGAACAAGTTCTATTAGCTGCATAGTTACTTCAGTGAGTCTATACCGTGCATTCTCATCGGCGTATTGCTAACCATAGCGATATGCATTATAATGTTGGTCGGTATCCAACTCCCAAACTTCACGTTTTCCATCTAGTGGCTTAAAATGCCCCAAGAACCTACCACAATATAATCAGCTTACAGTTAATAAATTGCATGTAATAATTCAGACCATAAATTCTGTAAATACTTACACATTAATGGCACTTTGTTTCTCTGCATCCATTTAGGCATTACTGTAATACCTATCCAGCAACGAGAAACTCACTAACCCCTATCCTTACTTCCCACTGCCCAAAGGTTTCATATATTACGAAAACAAAAGAAGATCAGATCTAACGTCCTGTCCAAACTAATGTCATTCAGGGGTTGAACAAAATAACTAAATATACATGCATAATAAATATGTACTTAAATAACACTAGAACAACACAATACTTAAACATCTTTGCTTGAAAACGGAGCATCTTATTTCTGTGTCACAAGATGTATTTGATGGAGATTTCTGTCTAAAAACCATGATGTATATGATGTACAAACTATTTGTCACTTTTATGGTGATCTGCTTCAAAGAAACCACATTACATTCAAAATAAAAACTAAAACACTAAAACACATACAAGCAAATACCTGCTTTGCTCACATTCAAAACTCAAAAAACCCATCCATTTGGGTACCCAGACTACCATCATTAGGAGTGCTCGGTATATCATCCAAGCAAAAACCCTTCCAGCAATGAGATTCCTTCCTAATGGTACCTTGAACATAAGGATTTCTGATCAGAAGCCCAGAGTAAAGACTAATGATATCCTCGACATTTGTTAAGCATCTTACAATCCTATTTCTTAGCAATTTGTGTAGTGGAATCCCAATTCTTTCTCCATATCTATTTAGAGCAAAATGTTCTAGCCATAAAGTAATTAGTTCCTCACCGCAAACATCCCCCGTTGACAAAAGGGCAAGATCGTTATCGTCTCCAATGCTTTCTAACTTCCCTTGAACAATGAAAAGCATCTTATCGATCAGAAATAAGAGTATTATATTGCAAGAGTATTATGATTTCAGTTTTGATTTAAGAAAATTTTGTGAAAAAGAATACCTTTGCTACAACTATATGTGTAACAAACAGCATAGCCACCGGTATCATCTTACATCTACTTCAGCCGTCCCTCCTACAATGCCAACATCTACACTTAAACCAACTCCAACTAAAAGATGGACATCTCCACTGAAAGTCTTGACAGCCTGCAAAAGAACAAAGCTCTGTTATCCATCTAAGAGAGAGAGAGAGAGAGAGAGAGAGAGAGAGAGAGAGAGAGAGAGAGAGAGAGAGAGAGGGAGAGAAGGAAAGAGAGAGATAGAGGGATTGATGGAGATAGGGTTTCAAGCTAATTAACGCCAATATAAAATTAGATCCAACCAATTCGATCCCAATTAAAGCTTTCTAGCTTTGAATTCGTGCTTTTCTTTGAGCAATGAATTCAAGAAATCAATTTGCTTTTGAAAGAATTGATCAGATCTTTGATCGAGTGGTGAGATTTTGGTGTGAGAAAGTTTGAAAGGAGTTAGAGTTTTGTATAATTAGGGTTCTTGTTTGAAAGAGAGTGAGAGAAAGAGAGAGACCTGAGTTTATCTCTTGTGAGAGAGAAGAGAAAATAATTGAGATAAAAAGGGAGATGTGATAAGAATTATAATATAAAGAGTATTTAGAGGAGAGAAACAATAGATTTTATTGAAAGAAAATTGTGTATCTACAAGCTTAAGAATGGTGCCTATTTATAGGCTTGTAGGTTACATGAATTTGTAGAACCAAGAGTCTTAAGTTACAAGTACAATGAATGGTAAGTTACAAGTACAATGAATGGTCAAGAGTCTCAATATTAATGGAGGAAAGTAAAAAGCCAAAAGTCTTCCAATTATTACATAACACTCCCCCTGGATGACTTGTACGATTACCATGCCTCGTTAAAACCTTACTAGGAAAAACCCTGTGGGAAAAACCCTAGTGAAGGAAAAAGAGTACATGTGTTGTACATATATTAAAGTGAAGTGTCTCCCCCTCATTTTAGCATGACTATATAAATCATCATAAATCTCGAAGTTTACGCATTCCAATCTTGTATACCAACTTCTCGAAGGGAGATGTAGGAAGTGCCTTTGTGAATAAATCAGCCGGATTATCACATGAGCGGATCCGACTGACATTAATTTCTCCCCTTTGCTGAAGTTCATGGGTGAAGAAGAATTTTGGATCAATGTGCTTTGTCTTGTCTCCTTTGATGTAGCCTTCTCTAGTTTGGGTAATACATGCTTCATTATCTTCGAATAAAATAGTAGGACTTCCTTTATTGACTGAAAGACCACATGATTCTCGAATATGATGGACCAAAGACCTTAGCCACACGCATTCTCGACTAGCTTCATGTAGTGCCAATAATTCAGCATGATTCGAAGAAGTTGCTGCAAGTGTTTGCTTTGTCGACCTCCAAGATATTGCGGTATCACCATACGTGAATACATAACCTGTTTGTGATCTACCTTTATGGGGATCAGATCGATAACCTGCATCTGCATAACCAACTAATTCTACTTTTGAGTCTTTAGAATAAAACAAACCCATATCCATTGTACCTCGAAGATATCTAAAAATTTGTTTCACACCAGTCCAATGTCTTCGAGTTGGAGCAGAACTTTGCCTTGCCAATAAATTAACAGAAAAAGAAATATCAGGTCGTGTACAATTGGCAAGGTACATTAGTGCACCAATGGCACTAAGATATGGTACTTCGGGACCAAGAAGTTCTTCTCCTTCTTCTCTTGGGCGGAATGGATCCTTTTTCTTTTCAAGTGAGCGAACAACCATAGGTGTACTTACAGGATATGTTTTATCCATAATAAATCTCTTAAGGATCTTTTCAATATATGATGACTGGTGGACAAAAATTCCTTTGGATAGATGTTCGACTTGAAAACCAAGGCATAGTTTTGTTTTACCCAAGTCTTTCATTTCAAATTCTCTTTTCAAATATTCAATTATTTCATTAAGCTCATCTTGGGTCCCAATGATGTTTAGATCATCATCATAAACCGCAATTATAGTAAACCCCATTTTTGTCCTTTTAATAAAAACACATGGACAAATTACATTATTAACATATCCATTTTTCAAAAGGTACTCACTGAGGCGATTATACCACATTCGACCTGATTGTTTTAACCCATACAATGATCTTTGTAATTTAATTGAATAAATTTCTCGGGGTCTTGAACTACATGCTTCAGGTATTTTTAATCCATCGGGGATTTTCATGTAAATGTTATTATGAAGTGACCCATATAAGTAAGCAGGCACAACATCCATCAAATTCATTCGGAGCCCTTCTAAAATTGATAGACTTAGTAAGAATCTGAGTTTTGTTGCATCCAATACCGGGGAATAAGTCTCTTCATAATCAATTCCCGGTCTTTGTGAGAAGCCTTGTGCAACAAGGTGTGCCTTATATCTCACAACTTCATTTTTATCATTTCTTTTGCGCACAAATACCCATCTATATCCAACGGGTTTCACACCTGCAGGTGTTTGGACAATAGGTCCAAAAACTTGACGTTTTTCAAGTGATTTCAATTCTGCCTCAATAGCATCTTTCCATTTTGGCCAATCATTTCTTCTTTTACATTCATAGATCGATCTAGGTTCATGATCCTCGATTTCTTCAGAAATGTCAAGTGCAGCTGCATATGCAAATATGTCATCCATGACAATTTCTTTTCTATTCCACCTTTTTTCCTGAAATGATATAATTTATCGAGATCTCTTCATTGTCCTCAATTTCAGGTGTTTGATCAACCTTTGAAGACGTCTCTTAAGTGATCAATTCTATTTCATTTGGAATGATGTCATTTGATGTACCAGCTTGTTTATCAAGTTTCCTTGATTTTCTAGGATTTTTATCTTTGGATCCAATAGGTCTACCACGCTTCTGGCGTGCTTTAGACTCATTTGCTAGCAAGACTTTATTTTCTTCATCAGGAAGTTTTATTTTACAAGGAACATTGACAGCCGGTATATGTGACTTCGTTACTGTCTTGACATCGGTAAATGAATCAGGCAATTTATTTGCAACCTCTTGTAGGTGGATAATCTTTTGAACTTCAAGTTCACACTGATTTGTGCGAGGATCATAATGAGACAGAGATGCTGCATTCCACAAAATTTCTTGTCTTTCTTTTTCAAATTTTGACTTATCTCCCCCTAATGCAGGAAAAACTATCTCATCAAACTGACAGTCGACAAATCTTGCCTTAAATAAATCACCAGTCATGGGCTCCAAATATTTTATAATTGAGGGAGAGTCAAACCCAACGTATACCCCTAATCTTCTTTGGTGTCCCATTTTTGTTCGTTGGGGAGGAGATATCGGAACATAAACTGCACACCCAAAAACCCTCAAGTGAGAAATATTTGGTTCTTGACCATTTACAAGCTGCATTGGGGAATATTTATGATAAGTAGTCGGTCTTAAACGAACAAGTGATGCAGAATGTAATATTGCATGTCCCCAAGCAGTATTTGGTAATTTTGGTTTCATAAGCAAGGGTCTAGCAATCAATTGTAGCCTCTTAATAAAAGATTATGCTAAACCATTTTGGGTATGCGTGTGCGGAACCGGATGTTCCACATCAATCCCAATTGACATGCAATAATCATTAAAAGACTGAGAAGTAAATTCTCCTGCATTATCCAATCGAATTTTCTTAATTGCATGATCTGGGAATTGTGTCCTTAATCGAATTATTTGAGCAAAGAGTCTTGCAAATGCAAAATTACGAGTGGACAATAAACTAACATGTGACCAACGTGTTGATGCATCTATAAGTACCATAAAGTACTGAAATGGTCCACTTGATGGTGTAATAGGTCCACATATATCTCCTTGAATTTGTTCCAAAAATGATGGACACTCAATCGCAACTTTCACATGCGATGGCTTTGTTATTAGTTTTCCTTGAAAGCAAGCAACACAAGAAAAATCTTTGGACAATGGAACAATCTTATTCTTTAGAGGATGTCCATTTGAATTTTCAATAATTCTTCGCATCATTGTTGAACCCGGATGACCTAAGCGATCATGCAATATAAGAAAATTTTCCGGGTTTGCAAATTTTTGACTCATTATCATGTGTGTCTCTATTGGATTAATAAAGGTATAATATAATCCAGATTTATAAGAGGGAAGTTTTTCTATTATTTGCGTCCTCCCAGAGACTATAGACGTGATACATAAATATTCATCGTCATTTTCGTTTGTTGTTTCAGTATGATAGCCACTGTGGCGTATATCTTTGAAACTCAAAAGGTTTCTTTTTGATCTGGTGGAGAACATGGCATTCTCAATAAATAAATATGTACCATTAGGTAACACTATACTTGCTCTTCCGGAGCCTTCAATAATATCTGATGCACCCGATATTGTATTTACATTAGCTTTAGCTAATATGAGATGCGAAAAATATTCTTTCTTTCTCAAAATTGTATGTGTTGTTGCACTATCCGCCAAACAAAACGATTCTTCATTTTTTCATAGCACATAATGAGATATTACTAGCCATAATTCTTCACAAAAAAAATATATGAATGAAGATTAGAATAATATCCAAAACAACTCATTCATGCTAAAATATAATTATATAGAATGCATAAAGCAAAGTCATTAATCATTATAGAGTTCGAACCGAAATATTCAATATTCAATAAGCAAAAGCAAAGTTTTCATATATGGTCTAATTATTGCCACCACCAGATTTGGCCATCTCATCATTCCCATCTTCAAAGAAATCACGAACTTCCATGTGAGTGAGTCCCGAAGGATTAACTGGATCTGCACCACTAAGGTGTGCTTCAAGATGAGAAATTCCCAAGGGATCATTTTGTTCAGCAAAATTAGTTTCAACATTTTTCAAAGAGGCTTGATAAAGGTCAGCAAAGTGCTTGGAGGTACGACATGTACGTCTCCAATGACCTTTCATTCCACAACGACTACAAACACTTTCAACCCTTTTCACCATTGTACTTCCCTCGGGTTTCTCTTCCTTTTTTGTCCACTTCTGGTGGTGAGGCTTCCTTTTAAAGTTGGTGAAATTTTGATGATTATATCCTCGACCATGCCCAAAATTACGACTGCGGGCACGTCCACGTCCACGTCCATATCCACGACCACGCCCACGTCCAAATTGCTTATTATCTCCATATTCATTGTTAGTCACCGCATTCACTTCAGGGAATGGTGTTGAGCCAGTTGGACGTGCTTGATGATTTTTTAACAAAAGTTCATTGTTTTGCTCAGCAAGAAGCAATACAAAAATCAGCTCAGAATATTTTGTGAATCCACGTTCACGATATTGCTGTTGTAGGAGCATATTATTGGCATGGAAAGTGGAATATGTTTTTTCCAACATATCTTTATCGGTGATATTCTCTCCACATAATTTCAATTGAGATGTAATTTTAAACATGGCAGAGTTATACTCGCTCACACTTTTGTAATCTTGCAATCGCAAGTGTAGCCAATCATAGCGAGATTTTCTGAGTATCACCGTTTTTTGATGGTCATATCTTTCTTTGAGATCCTTCCAAAGAATTGATGGATCTTTAATAGTTAAATATTCAGTTTTTAGGCCTTCATCAAGGTGATGGCGAAGAAATATCATAGCTTTTGCCTTATCTTGTTCGGAAGTTTTATTTCCCTCTTTTATAGTGTCACCAAGGCCCATAGCGCTAAGATGGATTTCGGCATCAAGAATCCATGTCAAATAATTTTTGCCGGTGACATCAAGTGCGTTGAACTCAAGCTTAGTAAGATTCGACATTGCAATTACTAAAATAAAGATTAACACACATTAATTTCAAAAATAAATAAATAACGGAAAAATCACATATAAAATTTTTGTGACATCATAGAAATCTTTATAATAAAATTTTCAATAATAATCACGAACATATATTGTGAAACAATAATTCACAAAATAAAACATTATGTTAAAGAATAAGTATTTCCATGAAGATGCACACAAGTAAACTCTTTTGAAAAAGAATATATATATAAAGTAATCTTTTAAACAAGTAAACAATTGATTAAACACTAGTAGCTACTTGTTTATGATTTTTAATGATCAGGTTAACTACAAGATTTTTAGATGACCAAGTTGTATTATATGAACAAATAAATCATACAAACAATTCTAGAGTAAACTTAATTAGCTTGCACATGCACTTAAAATATGATGGGGAAAATAATACGTAAATGAACTATACAAGGTACTGTGTAATCTACAAACTTAAATAAAAGTGGTGTTAAGATTGTGACATGGAAGATAGAAGCAAATAAAATGACAATAAACTAGAAGCACCAAATATGACAAAAATTAATCCTTTTAATGTTCTACAAATTTACAATCAGGAGATAACAACATAAACAAGGTAGAGATCGAACATATGTATTATAAAAGTGGTCAAGCGATTCTCAATTATATAATATGTATTTGAGCCATATTTCGTATGTAAAAATACATACCTTTACCGTGCTTTTAAAAGTTGTTGGATATCTTCTTTCTGGATAGTTTGAACTTCTGTATCTACCAACTTAGTCTTCTAAAATACCGGTAATATTCACTCTTGCTGATAACGTGATAAGAATTATAATATAAAGAGTATTTAGAGGAGAGAAACAATAGATTTTATTGAAAGAAAATTGTGTATCTACAAGCTTAAGAATGGTGCCTATTTATAGGCTTGTAGGTTACATGAATTTGTAGAACCAAGAGTCTTAAGTTACAAGTACAATGAATGGTAAGTTACAAGTACAATGAATGGTCAAGAGTCTCAATATTAATGGAGGAAAGTTAAAAGCCAAAAGTCATCCAATTATTACATAACAAGATGTGTTTTTTATTTGTTTTAAGAGACCGAGAATAAAAGGGGGGAAGCAAATTTTTGTGAGAGGGGGGAATAATTTGGTAAAGGGGGAAATAAAAAATTTAAAAAATTTTAATTTTTTTTTACAAAATAACGTGTAAAATTCAATTTTATACAGGTTTTAAAATTTTATAGAAAATATTGTTTAAAATTTAATTAATTTTATAGAAATAGTAAAAGTGTTGATTCTTGTAATAGGGCATGATCCGAATTCAATGAATAATTTTTTTGAATAATTTCTTCGACAATCGAACCGTACGAATGTTAATAAACACTCATTTTAGTGTTGTAACAAATAATCAAAAAATAAAAATGTTCCGATTGTACGAGATTTTAACAAAAACATAGTAAAAGAGATGCTTCATATAACGGAACACGATCCAGATTCACTGAATAATTTTATTGAATGATTTCTTCGATGATCAAACCGTACAGATGTTAATAAACACTAATTTTAGTGTTGAGAAAAAATAATCAAAAAATAATAAGGTAGGGTTAATCAGTGAATCTGGATCGTGTTCCGTTATAGGAAGCATCTCCTTTACTACGTTTTTGTTAATATCTCGTACAACCGGACCTTTTTATTTTTTGATTATTTTTTCTCAACAATAAAATGTGTGTTTATTAACATCTCTACGGTTGGATAGTCGAAGAAATCATTTTAAAAAATTATTCAGCGAATGTGGGACGTGCCCCGTTAAAGGAAGCAGCACTTTCACTACCTTTTTGTTCAACTCTCGTACAACCCGACCTTTTAATTTTTTGATTATTTTTTTCCAACACTAAAATGAGTGTTTATTAATATCCATACGGTTGAATTGCCGAAGAAATCATTTTAAAAAATTATTCAGTGAATGTGGGACGTGCCCCGTTAAAGGAAGCAACACTTTCACTACCTTTTTGCTCAACTCTCGTACAACCCGACCTTTTTATTTTTTGATTATTTTTTTCCAACACTAAAATGAGAGTTTATTAACATCCGTACGATTGGATCGTCAAAGAAATCATTTAAAAAAATTATTCAGTGAATGTGGAACGTGCAGCACTTTAACTACCTTTTGGTTCAACTCTCGTACAACCGTACCTTTTTATTTTTTGATTATTTTTTCTCAACACTAAAATGTGTTTTTATTAACATCTGTACGGTTGGATCGTTGAAGAAATCATTTTAAAAAATTATTCAGTGAATGTGGGACGTGCCCCGTTAGAGGAAGCAGTACTTTCACTACCTTTTTGTTCAACTCTCGTACAACTCGGCCTTTTTATTTTCCGATTATTTTTTTCCAACACTGAAATGAGTGTTTATTAATATCCGTACGGTTCAATAGTTAAAGGAATCATTCAAAAGAATTATTCATTGAATCTGGATCGTGTCCCGTGATAAGAAGCAGCACTTTCACTACGTTTTTGTTAAAATCTCATACAACCCGACATTTTTATTTTCCAATTATTTTTTCCCAACACTAAAATGAGTATTAATTGTATTATTTTATAATATAAACCTTGTAAAACTAGTACTAACTTATGTTTGTGATATTCTTGGTGGTTCAAGCTAAGAAGAGTTTTGTAAAGCTTTCGAATGGCCGAGCACTTGTTATTATTGCTTATTATGGGTCGTCAATTAAAGGTTTTATTAAAGGTTCTAGTACACATTTTCATTTCCTCTTTTACAATGACATCATTGTGACTGTGAAATTCGTCTTTTGCAGGTAGCTGCAAAGCGTACTAATGTTCCTGGTTTGTGAAGGTCGGCATGGATGGTGCTCCTTATCTGAGGAAAAGAACTCTCATCTGCGCTTGAGAAGATGTTCAGCTGTTTTACTATCGGTGAGCCTATATTATAGTGCTAGTATGCTTAGTATCTGGTCCATTGTTCTTAAACTTTACTACTAAAAGAATAACATTGTAACTACGAATTAATTGATTGAGTTCCAGGTCAATGCGGATCAAAATATGTGGTCACATACGAGGACAAGGATGGGGACTGGATGCTTGTAGGAGATGTTTTATGGGAGTAAGCATCAGTCCATATCATTTTCTTTCCTTGCATGTGTCTATGCATCGATTTTTCCTGCGTGATTATTATATATTGTAAGTGATTATTATATATAGTCATGCATTCTTATGCATAAGCCTAGCGAAGGTGCCTAACCCTTTTGCAGTTCTATAGCACTGATAGGCAGAGGTTTTTTATTTTCGTCATCCTATCCCGTGGCTTTAGCCTTGCATATACACCCATCTCCTCTTTCAATAAGAGATTGAGTGTTCAAGGCAACGTGGGCATAAGCATGTTCAATGTATAGAACATCATTGTCAAATAATCGCTACCTTATGTACCCAAAACATGACAAATCTGTTGGCTAATCTGGAATTGTAGCCCTTCCCCGTTTTCCATGTGACACGTGTCTGATCTATACTGTAATCTTTCCAAAATATATTGAAAACATTATATTTGAATCAATCTTAGCCCTATGATAGAGTGGTCACTTGTCGGTTAGCAAGACACAATTAAATGAATGTTATATATCTCTGTACTTGGCATCAGGCTCTGGTTGAAGTTATTTGGTGTATATTTCTCAGTGTTCCTTGTTTTTTCTGGGAGGGAATGTACTTAAAAATTGCAATGCTTGTCATAGGATGTTTCTACAGATTGCGTTTGTACATATTACGTTTATTGATTCGAACAATTGTTTTTGCAAGTTCAGAATGGATGATTGATTATACATTACCGATCATATTTGTTGATCATATTTTTTAACTTTGAACAATTTATATATCCGTAAGGTTACTTTCGGTCGTCTTGTGTTCCTCTCACATTTGTTGATCATATTTTTTAACTTTGAACAATGTATATATCTGTACGAGTGTAAGAGTGTATGTAGAAGTCAATGCGCACATACAATAGCTAGATGGACTGTCTTGTTTTTTTTGTTTTCTTGTTTGGGTTAATCTTTTGTTCCCTTTTACTTGATCTAATAGAGCTTTGTTTGACATCAGCTCAAAGTTATATCTCAAAATAGCGAAATTAACATTGTTGTGATTTGTGAAAGTACTATAGTTAGATTTTATGTACGCCAGATATTCAAATCAAACCATTCTTCTCCTGACACATTTTATCTAGCAGGTGCGGTGATTTAATAGGGTAGAGTTGATCTTCGTTGTAGAAGTTTTTGAAGGAAACCAACCAATGCCGTAGTAGCAGTTCAAAGTACGAAGGATTGCATAGCACGTAACAACGGAAAAGTATTAGAGTGCATCTGTAGAATCAGCTATGAATCTTCAGTTATGTTGTAGTTGATGAAAGTAGATATACATGTGTTAGATACAGAATATGTGTTTAGCAAAAAGGGGGGAAAAAGAGGTACAAAATATGTAATTTCTTGTCTTTTGATTGTGAAATACTTGCAGTTGACTATGAGGTTGGATTATGTATGGATTGGTCTTAGCTATTACATTAATTATGTTGCTATTTAGTTTGGTGATGGATTATGTATGGCTAAGTGTTTGAATTTTAGAATAGCATTGTGTTTCAATTTTGGCATTTTGGTATTATTACTTATTATGGATCATTTATAATACAAATAAAACCCTGGATAATTTAGTTAAGTGTGTGTGGCTATTAATGTCCTTTAGCCACACTATATATTACAAAAATTCTATAAAAATAGGTTTTAGCCAGAACTATAGTTTCTACAATTATTAGTGACTAAAATCAGTCATTTAATAGTGTATATAACATAGAAACGATCACACAAAAATTATAGAATGTGGCCATACCAAAGCTTTTTGCCACGATTTACCAATAAATAGTGCGACCAAAACTAAGCCTTTGATGAATGTTGGTATTTAGCCATGTCATTAATTCTCTTTAGCCACTACGCATCCTGTGGCTGCAAGTTGGTATTTAGTCACAATTTTGAGCTTAAAACGGGGGCTGTCAGACCCAAATGGTGGTATGCTTTAGTCACTCTGTTTTGAGTTACAGCCACACAACAGGGGTATGTCCGTAGGGGGCGTACGTGATCCAACCTTATGTCACACTTGGCTGAAAAATTAAAGTGTGACGTAAAGTTCATAGCCACACATATTTTATGTGGCCGAAGCCAAAATTTGACGTAGTGTTTCTTAACTTTCATAAGGAGTTTTACATCCCTATCATGCACCCATAGGTAATCTCCTTGTAGCACAACTTTATTTCCATCTTCAGACAACTGGCCCAAGATAATATTATTATAGAGATTAAAAATATACCTCTTTAGGTATCCGTTCTTCTCCATTCTTGCATCTGAAAGTGATGGTTCCCTCTCCTTTGATATTCATGGTTGAGACGTCCCAAATTTCACTTGTCTAGTTACATTTTCATCCAAATCGCTGAACTTTCACCATAGTCCAGCCATATGATTGCTACCTCCATTGTCGAGGTACCAAATGTTTGAAATTTTGTCACACTCCGGCTCAGAACTCAGCTTCCGAATAACTCATTCCTCATTCAACAGAAAAGCAGCCCCATCTATATTATCACACTTAGCCAACAAAAGTGGTGGCTCATCGTCGTTTGTCATAGTCATGTTTGTTTCTTGTTTGTTGTCCTTGTCATGTCTCGAATATCTCTCACATTTGGGTTTTCTACATTCAGAGGAATAGTGCCCGTAGCCACTACAGTTATAGCATTTTACTTTACTCTGATCACGACCTGGGTTGGAATTACTATTCCCTTCCCCCGCCTAATTCTGACGGGATTTACTACCAGATAAATTTCTTGAGTTATTCCTTCCTTTGCCTCGATAACTGGAACCTCCTCTACCCTTATCATTTAAACCTTTACCTACTCATTTCGACCATTTCTCCTATATCATCAAAATTTGGCCACTAGTACTTTCTGATTGACCTCGTAAACATTCTTCATGAGCCTTCAATCGATCCACTAGCTCTTCTATTGACATTGACTCCATGTCCCAAAATTGTTCTATCATAGAGGCAATTTTAAGTTATTTAGTAGGAACAACCATGAGGAGTTTCTTAACAACATTTGATTCCTCTAACTTTTCTCTTAGAAGATGGATGTTTGTAATAATACCGTACAACTTTAAGCAAAACTAATCCATATTGTCCGTCTCCTTCATGTTCATCGATTCAAACTCCGTCTAAAATGTCTGCACCCTTGCCTTTTGAACGCGATCTGCACCTACACCCATGACTTTGAGCGAATCCCACACATCCTTAGCGGTTTCTTTTCTGCGATCGACAGGAGTATGTCCTCTGGTATACTCTGGTAGATTGCCGCCATTTCTACCTTGATTATCTGTCTTCACGTCAACAACTACCTTTGGATCAACCGGATCAATAGCCTCCCACACACCTTGTGCTTCCATAAAGACCTTCATCTTCATTGACCTGGTAGTATAGTTTTTCTTCGCTAACATGGGATAGTTCAAACCCACGGACCTTTCTTTGTGTTTCTGAGTGTCCATTTTTGGCATGTATTTGGGCATCAATAGACAAAGTCAAGCTCTGATACCACAGTGTTGTAAAATAAAGAAACTAATAAACTGTGTTTGTATAAAACTGAGAAAAGGAAAAATGAGCTACTGCATTCACTTAAAATCAGAATTACAGGAAAGTTAAATATAAAAAACCTAATAGAGTTAGTATCTAAAAAATAGCAACCTCCCCTTATTTATCTTCACTACTGTACATAGCAACGTACACTACCTAAACAAATGCAACTGTATATGACCAAGTCATATACTAAATAAAACATCACTGCTAATTTATTTCCTATCATAAAAACATGTTGTGATTAAATAAAAACAACAAAAATGTTGTGGAAGTTGAAACTGGTGAAGGTGATATAAATGTAGTGATAACCTGCATTTCATAACACATGATGTGTCAAATTCACACAATAATCTAGACAGGCCCTATAGGTACTCATGTTGTGTGTTAATAGAGTCATTCTCTTGTAGGTCTATACATGGACAAGCTTCCTCAAAGTTACTGTAACATCCCTTATTTTTTCATAAATATTTTTAGTTATATCATTTTGTATTCAGAATTAAAAAAATATTAGTTATTTATTATTGATGTTATTTTAGGTGTGAGGATACAATTAATTTATAATTAGGATATAGTTTTAATGTGTTATTAGTTAATTGAGAATAAAAGAGAAGAATAGAAAAGAAAAACAAGGAGGGTTTGAAAAACAAAAAAAGGACATATGTTACTTTTCTGATTTGGGAGGAAGAAGAAGAGAGAAAAGAGAAGAGAAGATTTGTGAAGTTTAAGGTAAGATCAGACTCTTCAATATACATATACAATATGAGATTAGGGTCTATATTATTGATTCTTTTGTTATCAATTAGGATTCTTTGGATTGAATGGATTGAGTTTATTGAGGATTAGTAGCAAACATCAATCACTAAACTCTAAGGTACTGATAGTCTTATCTCTCTTTGTATATCTTGTTATCCCAGATTTATACATCTGATTTCTTATTAAAGTCGTATCAAATTCATTTTTCCCTAGATGATTACGATTTTGGATTCTCTGGAAAGATATTTTGATTATATTCGTTTCTCGTTCTTTTGGTTTTCCAAAATTCTTCTTGTAAGTATGGCAAAATCTACAGTTAATGTAATGTGGTGGGTTAATTTCAGTTCTGATGTATAACTTCAAATTTTCTTAATAAATTGGGTGTTTATTTAGTAATTATGTGTAATATTATTCTGGAAAGATCTTTTCGTGTTCTACGTTTTATGTTAATGTTTTTCTATCAAATTCAGTGATTTTGATATCTTAAACACCAAATTATTGTTGTGATCAGGGGCTGATTCTGTTCTGGCAGTCCGCATTTTTATTGTTTCTGAATTTGTTACTTCTTCATTTTTTATGAGCCTTACCATTCTGGAAAGGACTCGGAACTGTCAACGACTTTCGTGTTTCATACTTTTTTATTTGAATTCATCTTTATAGAGTAAAATTACTACTTTTCCAAGCTGGCTAATCTAAAAAATATTCTCCAACGTATTACATGTCATTTTTGATTTTATTTTTTGAGTAAGCTATATGTAAGCTATTTGGGAATTTTGAGTAATTAATTTTCAGTTGTTGTGGAATAAAAATGAGGATTTGAGATTGCGGATAGGGTTCGTGTGTGACATCCCATAATTCGGGATACAGATTTGGGGCCACGAACCACAATTAATACAATACACACCTGGACATAACCCAAATATAACAATAAAATACCCCTGATCCAAAATCGTATACAGGTTATGGTATGATACAAACTATTAAATTACATCGGTACAATCTAATCTCAGAATAAAAGTGTTATACAAATTGATAACAAACTAAGTTCGTCTGTCGAACTAGCTAATCAATCTTTGACAAGCTCAAAGCCACTACCCGACCAAGTCAATAACCCGAACGTCACCTCTCACTGCAGGAATTGGACTATTCACTTAACCACAAGTCTACTCAACTTCTCTATTAACTAGATAAAGAAAACAATAGCAATGCAAGGGTGAGCCAAAATTGCTCAGCAAGCATAAACATATATGTCAATATTAAGAACAATCTTAAATTTTGATCAACAAGATTAATCATCATATGTTGCTAAAGAAATCAGCTAAAGAAATTAAATATTGTAACGTAAAGATGAGCCAACAGTGCTCCACCAGAATAAATTTTATCAACAACGAGAACTGATAAGTTCTGATAACCAAAGATAATTATCATAGACTTCAAAGGAATCAGGATCTGAAGCAATTCAAGATAAATTTTTAGATTAGAATTGGATTTTTATATATTATTTTAAAGAAAACAATAAGGTCGGGTTGCTGATCAGTCACACACTAACCCCGTACAAATGTATACAACAATTTTTTGAAAAGTAATAATACCTCTCAGAATGATCAAAACCCAAATTAACTGTTAATTGATCCCGAAAGTACCAATTACTTTAATTATTAGTCCGATATGAATAAAAGATATTTTTGCGAAAAATAATAAATTCGATACGAAAGATTCTTATAACTACGAAATGAATAAAACACAAGTTTCAAATATTTTGAAATCCAATCGATAGGTTTTGATACGAAAAATGATTTTAGACCAAAGCCCCAATGGTTCTAAAAATGGGATTTTTAAGATAAAGATAACTTATTGACACGTATTAAAAAAAAAGACATTTGATCTTATCCTTTAACACCTAACACATAATAAACACATACGGGGATCTTTTCAATCATTTTAACACTTAACCTCAGATCCCACTTTAATATTTAACACCTTGACTCGTCAAACTGAACTAAAATAATTAAAAATATATTCCTCTCAATCTATGAAAAATAGTAATTACATAAATTTAAAATTCACGGTTCTTACATCGTGGGTATTTAATACTAGGGTTGGTGAGCTTCGAGTTTTAATGGTTGTTCTTTCATTTTGAGACTAAGCGGTCCTCACAAGATGCCTTCGTATTTCAGTATTGCTAGAGAATCAAGCCAACGTAGTTCTGAGAATGAGGGGTCAGGCCCTTTATATCGGCGTTGGGAGCATAAGATTTAGAGTAGGGTTAGGAGACTTGGTGGGCAAGTCACCTCCTTGAGGAAGGTTGTAGACTCCTACCTTGTAAGAGTCCGTTTCCTTGTACGATTGTGTGCCTTGGAAGCTACTCCTCGTAGATGTAATATCCATATTTGACTCGTATTTCATAGCTGTTAATTGACCCTCAATATTAATTATGAAATTAACATTTAGTTAGGGTTTTGGGCCTCATTAATGAGCTTCATGTTTGGACCAAACTAGGTTTAATTAATACATCATTAATTATATCTTTAGGGCTTATTTTTAGCCCATATCATTTTCCTCACGACTTCTAGGAAAACTGATCACGTTTTCGTTGAAGTTATAACTGTCTTTTTCGAGACTCGGGGTTTCTCTTGTACACTAGTTTTTCACGAATATCATCTTGATTGTAAAGTGTGGAGTGACCGACGCATTTACGATGATGTTAAATGACGCTAAGCGGTGCTAAATGGCGCTAATGGCACTAAACGGTGCTAATGGCACTAACGGTGCTATCAGCACTAACGGTGAAGTGCACGTTTGTTTGAGTTTGTTATGATTCCCAATCAGAGGGACGGGGGTCCGAGGGCAGCGCCCCTGTGCGGGTCCGAGGGGCGATAGCCCCTGGCGAGGTCCAAGTTTCTCTGACACGGCTTAAAAAGGAATTAAACGGCCTTAAATGATGCTTAAATAATGTTAAATGATGCTAAACAACATTAAACGATGCTAAATGACTTTGGCTCTGGCTTTAGCTTTAGCTCCATGTTTTAAACATCAAGTTGAAGCTTTGAACGCCAACTCAAGCTTCGAACACCACCTCAGTCCGATGATGGCCTTCTACAAAGGTTAGTCTGGAGCCGGTCGATCGGAGCTTCCCCTGGTGCTCGGTCGGCTATAGCCGGTCGGCTAGGGTGCCTCGGTCACCCGGAGCTGCCCCTGTGCTCGGTCGGCTGTAGCCGGTTGGCTAGGGTGCCTCGGTCGCCCGATCAGCCGTCGTTGGTCGGCTAGGCCTTCCCTGGAACCTCGGTCGATAGTCTTCAATCGGATTGGCCTTCCTTAGAGCCTCGGTCGGTAATTGTCAGTCGGCTAGGCCTTTCTTGGAGCCTCGTTCAGCCGGTGCTCGGTCGGCTGGAGCTTCCTCGGAGCCTCGGTCGACTGAAGCTCCTTGGGTTGCCCGGTCGGCTGACATTGGTCTGCCAGGGCTCTCTCAGGAGCCTGGTCGGCTGGCACGTACTCGGCCTTGGGGTTGTTCAAGTGTTGAACGTCGATGTTCTTTCAAAATCAAGTTGATTTTTCAATTTCCAAAATCAAGTTGATTTTGTTTTCGATGCCCCATAAAAGTAGTTTTAATGCCTCATCAAAATAGAGATCCCAATATTCTTTCAGGGCCATGTTTTCATCTTTTTTCTTGTTTTCTAGTTCTTTACCCTCTTGGGTTAATACCTCTTTCCCCCTGACTTCTTGGTTGTTAATGGTACATTGAACCACGAAGTCAACTAAGGCCTTGAATTCAAACGACAAGCTCAATTGGAGGTGGACAGTCTTGCTGGCCATCAAGGCTTAAATTTTGTGTTGGGATTTGAAGTTCAAGGCTTCAATCCTTAGTCTTGGAATATATTCTCCATACTATTCTTCGTTTTCAAAGTATTAGCCTTTTAGCTAATCTTTTTGATTTTGTTTTTGACACTCCATCAAAATAGAGCACCTAATACTCCTTTTGATCAGGCACAAGTTCTTCCTTTTAGGTCTTGGGGTACTATCTCCTGGCCCCCGACTTCTTGGTTGTCAATGGTACATTCAATCCATGAAATCAGTTAATGCGTGAGCCTTAATGGTCGTCCGAGGCTTATATGTGATGTCAAAATCTCTTAACTCAATTGCTCAATTGATTAGCCTTCCATTAGCTTTCAGGCTATACAATATGTTTCCTCAGCATGTGGTCCATCATGACTTCAATGTTTATCTTTTATCCATGGCCCTTCAAGGACTTAAACTTTAATTCGATTATATTGTAATCTAAATGTTGATCCTTCGGGATCTTTTTCTATGCATGTTCTTATTTTCATTTATTTATTCTTTTATTTTCAGTACTTGGTCATCTTTGACTTACACACATCAAGTGCTTGGCACATAAATAAAATAACATAATCACTGAATGGAAAACAAACTTCCATTAATAACTTGAAATGGATTCAACTCTTACATAGAGTACTATTGTCCTACTCGGGGCAATAAGCCCTGGAATGGTTTCATCGAACCTTATTCCTACTTCTCCTAATAAATATGAAGCTATGTCCTACTAGGATAGTTTAAAACATAATAAACTTTGAGGCTTCCATGTCTTTGTCAAAAATTCATGTTTTCAATCGGGAGGACCGACTCCATCAGGCCTTAACGCGGCTATGTAACAGCTTCACACTACTAGAAAAACTGGATACAACATCGGTTCTGGGCCGATGTAAAAACTTTTCAAAACCGATGTCTAGGTGGGTGTTGTTAAATGTCCATGTGTTTTACATCGGTTCTAGGCCGATGTTAAAAAGTACTTATTACATCAGTTGTGAAACGATGTAAATTGTTGTCAACAACATCAGTTTTCAAAACAGAACCGATGTCTCAACTCTTGTACTACATCGGTTTTAGATAGAACCGATGTTGTAAACTGTATACAACATCGGTTTTTAACCGATGTAAAATAGCTTCCAAAAATTGCCAAAATAAACTGTATACTACATCGGTTTTTAACCGATGTCAAATAGCTCCATAAATTTGCACACTATAATTACTAAATTTAAATCACACTAGAAAGTAACACACTACAATTACCAAAACTAAATCACACTAGAAAGTAAGTAAAACTGATTTTTTTCATTAACGAAAGAAATACAACATTCTTACATCATTGAGTAAAACTAAATTTGCCTACTCTACATGAGCCTATATACAAAAAACAAGCTTTCATTACATTATATGAAAAACCAACTAAAACAAATTCAAAAAGCAGATATTATTACACACGAAATTCATGACATATAGAAGCAATGAAGAAACAATAAGCATTAAGTTTAAACATAAATATGAAATTATATATGTTACTGGATAATAATATTCATTTTCTTAAGTCTTCCCTGATTGTGAATTACAGAGTTTCATTTAAGGTAGCATGAACTTGAATTCATTGTAGGCACTGGCCACGGTGAAAGTAAATTCCATTCATTTACGAAATTACGTCTACTTTTCCTCCTGTGTAGTATTTGGAAGCAGCAATAAGTGTGAAAATTTACTAATCTTGCTCCAGTTTCGTCTACTTTCTTCCTCATACAAGAGTTTCACACTAGTGTTTAGTTAAATAATGACGGAAATGGAGAAGATGGAAACCTGCATTTCAAAGTGATCACCGTCTGTTTTTTGTTGTCCATCTTTCTGGTCTACTCTCTTTATATCTGAAATCACAATTAAGTGCAAGTCAGAATTGGAGAACTGTCATGATCTGCACTTGATCAAAATGCAGAACAACCCATAATAAACATAGTAAAAGTGCAGAACACTTGTGTATTTTAATCTATATTAATAAACACATTTAACCAAACAGGCAGCTTTCTCAACATGCTCGGTGAGATACATTCATAATTAAATGCGACTACTTGTTCCCTCTGTATGTGCTAGCTATATTAAGACCTGAATCATAAGTCACCAGAGGGTGAGAAATCCATGCATGCCACACCAAGCTGATGGCATTGACAGGAACCTTCATCAGATACAACATTTAATTCTAAACTTACTGAATGAATTCAAACACTGTGTCATGTCTTAACCAAATATTTTTGGAATAAATAAACTTAAATCATTCACACATCAACACAAACCTTTATATTTAAAATCACACAAATCATAGTTCAAAGAATCATAACCACATTTATCAGACAGTCAAAAACTAGTCCAATAGTCACGCAACCACAAAATTTCCTAACATAGAGTGCAACGAATTTGCAAATTAGTCCTCTTAAAATCGAATACAAAAAACTTGTAACTTGTTAACACAATTAAAGGAATAAAAAATGAAAACAAAATTATACCTCTCCAGCTGCAACAAACATTACGTTTCGCGAGACAGCAATGCAGCTTAAAGGCTTAGGCATTCGATGAGACACCACAAGATTATACTGCTTTCCTGAATCGACATCGTAAACAACGGCAACACATCCATCCATATACACACATTTGGAAGTGGAAAAACTGGATGCCAATCCATTATCATCTTTAGTAGTCAATCCAATCACCTCTTCCAAAATCAGCTATTATTCCAACAAAAATGCACTTACAATTACTCAAAATTAACAATAATAATATAGCAAGTACTAGTAAGATTGAGAGGAAATTTTGTTGGTGAGTTTGTTACCTTGGAAGCGGTGTCGAGTTTTTTGGGCTTGCGTCTGGGCTTCATCTTCTTCTCTGGAAAAACCTTAATTTGAATCACAATTATAATTATTAATTAAGTCACAATTAAAAAAACAATCAAACAATTTCTAATCACAATTAGAAAAATAAAAAGAAAATAAAGGAAAAAAGAGGGGTTACCAGGGGTTTTGACGACCCTGTGGTTGGATTTGCTGGAATATATGCTGGATATTAACATACATACATACATATATATATATATATATATATATATATATATATATATATACCCACACACGATAGAGCATATCAACAAATTTGGATATTAACTTTTAAAACCCATATACATATATGTTTCAAAACCCAATTAAAGTTGGGTGAAACAAAGATTTCTAAAGTTAAAAAGTTAGGGTTTCGAACATTAACACCCAATTTTAAACAAAATCGAAATAATACACTTGTAAAGCTTACCCCCTTGAAAAGATTTCAAGTAAGTTCAGATGAAAATCACGAGCTCAAATCATGAACACCACCAGCAAAGATAATTACACCACTTTGCTCAGATAATCGAAATAATGAATCCAACGAGCTGAGAATGAACACCACGAGTTGATATACAAGCTGACCGTCAAGATCTTAGAGGTAATTAAGGTTAATTATTAATGAGAGAAAAGGGGGTTAGGGTTCTTGCGGAGAAAACGGGGGAATGGATGTGAGTTTGTGAGATGGTTGAAGGGGGAAATGAAAAAAGAAAGGGGAAAATGAAAAAAAAAAAAAGAAAGGGGGAAATTATGTTAAGGGGGGAAATGTTTCTAAGTTTAGAGGGAATTGTATCTCTGCGTGTTTTTTTTTAATTTTTTAAAAAGAGTTTGAGACATCGGTTTTAACTATAACTGATGTCTAAAACCTACTTTAACATCAGTTATAGTAAAACCGATGTAAAACACACTTTTTACATCGGTCAAAAACGCAACCGATGTTAAAGGGGTGATGTCTATTAACTGTATTGGCGTAGTGTCACGCCATCTTCTGGTCACCTTTTTGTTCTCCTACACCATTCCTGGATGAAAACTGGATCTTCATGTGATAGGTTGAAGCCACAGCCTTAAAAGCGTGGAGTCTAGTTATACCGAGAATGGCATTGTAGGTGTAAGACGCTTTGATAACCAAAAAATTCAGCATCTAAGTGGCCTCTATTGGCTTTTGTCCGATGGTGATGGGCAACTGAATAGTTCCCTCAACTTTAAATTCTACTCCATTGAACCCATAAATAGGCATGTTAGATGGGGTCAACTGAGAGTCATTATACCCCATCTTCAGAAATGCATCATGAAATAAGATATCCATAGAAGTTCCATTTACTCGCTTTACCTCTTAATTTCTAATCACTAGAGTTAAGACCAGCGGGTCGTCATGGGGGAACTTCACCCCTTCAAGGTCTGAATCATCAAATCTGATTGTTACCTCGATTTTTGCACATTTTGGTGTTTTTCCAACAATGTGCATTACTTCTCCGGCATAAGCCTTTCGAGAATTCTTTGTTGTCATGACCGCAGTTGCGCCTCTTGAGATCATGTTAATTGCTGGCCCTCGGGGCTGTGGGTTGCGATCTCGATCATCGTTGCTCCTATCGTAAGCTCTTCTCTGATTACCACAATCTTCACCCTTAGTGAAGTGGCTCAGCTTCCCTCTATGAATAAAGAAATCGATCTCATCTTTTAGTTGCTTGCAATCTTTAGTGTCATGCCCCACATCCTTATGGAATTTGTAATACTGATTCTTGTTTATCTTTGAAGGATCACCCCTAAGTGGCTTCGGCCATCGAAAATCCTTATCTTTTTTAATGTCCAATAGGATATAACTTATGGGAGTTTTCAACCTTGCATACTCAGCAAACCTTGGTCCTAGAGCAGAGTAGGAGTCCTTGCTAGTTTGGGGATACCTATCCCTTCCATCATATTCCTGCTCTGTTTTTCGCTACTTAAAGTTCCCGTTTCCACCACTTTCGGGAGAGACCTCTATTTTCTTCATGCTCTCTTTAGATTTTATGTAATTACTCGCCCTTTTTTGGAGCTCAGTCATGCTCTCAAGGGGATGCTTTGCTAATGACCTCTGAAAGAAAATATTAGATGTCCCATTCTGCAAGGCTATCATAGCTACTTTGTTTTCGAGATCAGGGATGTTCAATGTCTCCATGGTGAAGCGCTTGAGATAATCCCTTAGGCTTTCATTCTTCCCTTATTTCACCTGCATGAGGAATGCAAAGCTCTTCTCATGGAATCTTCCGCTGATAAATTGGTTGATAGAGGTTGTGCTCAATTCTTGAATAAGCCAATCGAGTTTGCAGGCAAACGACTATACCATCTTTGAGCAATGCCCGCTAGGGTTTAAGGAAATGCCCTATACTTAAGAGTGTCACTAGCAGGTTGTAGCAGTAATGCATTTGAGAACGTCCTTACATGATTTGCGGGATCGTCCATTCCATCATAAGCCTTTATGGTAGGCATCTTAAACTTCCTATAGACATGAACATTCATCACCTCCTCAGTGAATGTTGTGTTGGATCATCATTATCTCCAAGTTGCATTAAGTCCTTGGGATCATCCTTGGGGATCTCGCCCTTGTAGTTCCACCTCTTGGGACCTCGGTCCTTCTCTGCCTTCTTGAAGGCCTCTCCAAATCAACAAAGGGAATCTCTCCTGAACTTGGAGGAGGTCGATTCTAATTCTGACTCTGATTCTGCCTTTGTTGTTCTTTTACTATGTCTTTCTTCAGCTATTGGATATCAGCTTCATGAGCCTTGATTCTCTCAGCAGTTGTCATTGGGGGTCCATCATGGATTCTTCGAGTCCTCCTTCTATAGGTTACTTACTAGTACGTCACCTCTTTAGGGATTCATCACAATCATCATCCTCATATGAAGAATCATTAGTATAAGGACCAGAATAGTCATAATATCCTTGATCAAGGCCCAAGCCTCTAATAAGGAGGGTGATATAGCTCATGTATTTGCAGGGCATGGCCACTTGATCAAACTCCTCGAGTATTTGGAGGGTAGTTAGGCAACTCATACATCGGATTGGTACTTGCAGGGTGGTTGGTGATGGAGATCTGTGCTCTAGAAGGAAAAGGATGATTAGCCAAAGAAGAGACCACCATCTAAAGAGGGTTGGTCTCCTGATTTGGGTGGAAGACCACATGTAGAGTTCTCTCAGCATGGGGAGTCATCCCTGCAGATTGTGAAACTTGAGGTTGAGTGGTCGTCTCCGTTAATGGGGGTACATGCACTTGTTCAGTGAAGACGGGCGGAGCAGAGGTGACGGTGGTCGCCTCGGTTGTGACTGGTGTCTTTCATGTTTGAACCACGGTTGATGTTTTCCCATAAACGATGCCAAATATTATGGAATAAAAATGAGGGTTTGATACACGGCTAGGGTTCGTGCTTATTTAATGCTAGGGTTGGTGAGCTTCGAGCTTTAATGGTTGTTCTTGCGTTTCGAGACTGAGCGGTCCTCACAAGATGCCTACGTATCTTTGTATTGCTGGAGAATCAAGCCAAAGTAGTCCTGAGAATGAGGGGTCAGGCTCTTTATATAGGCGTTGGGAGCCTAAGATTTAGAGTAGGGTTAGGAGACTTGGTGGGCAAGTCACCTCCTTGAGGAAGTTTCTAGACTCCTACCTTGTAGGATTCTGTTTCCATGTACGATTTTGTGCCTTGGAGGCTACTCCTTGTAGATGTAATATCCATATTTGACTTTTATTTCACAGTTGTTAATTGACCCTCAATATTAATTACGAAATTAACATTCAGTTAGGGTATTGGGCCTCATTAATGGGCTTCATATTTGGATCAAACTAGGTCTAATTAATGAATCATTAATTATGTCTTTAGGGCTTATTTTTAGCCCATATCATAAGTTTATTTAATATATGTATGATTTAGGAGATATTGTAAGACTACGTCATGAGTGAGTAGAGAGAATCTCGTGCTTGGCACCTTCTATGTGGTGTATTTAAGTAGTATGGACGTGTCAAAAAAATCATTCAAATAAATTATTCAGTGAAACTGGATCATGTCCCGTTATAGAAAGCATCACTTTTACTACATTTTTGCTAAAATCTCGTATAACCCTACTTTTTTATTTTTCGATTATTTTTTCCCAACACTAAAATGAGTGTTTATTAACGTTCGTACATTTCGATCGTCGAAGAAATCTTTCAAAAAAATTATTCAGTTAATCTGGATCGTGTCCCGTTACAAGAAGCAACACTTTTACTACATTTTTATTAAAATGTCGTACAACCCGAATTTTTTATTTTTTGATTATTTTTTTCCAACACTAAAATGAGGGTATATTAACATTCGTACGGTTCGATCGTCAAAAAAATCATTCAAAAAAATTATTCAATGAATCTAGATCGTGTCCCGTTGTAGAAAGCAGAACTTTTACTACATTTCTTTTAAAATCTCGTACAACCCGACTTTTTTATTTTTTGATTATTTTTTACCAACACTAAAATGAGTGTTTATTAACATTCGTACGGTTCGATGGTCGAAGAAATCTTTCAAAAAAATTATTCAGTTAATCTGGATCGTATCCCATTATAGGAAGCAACACTTTTACAATTTTTTTTTTAAAATCTCGTACAACCCGGCCTTTTTATTTTTTGATTATTTTTTTCCAACACTAAAATGAGTGTTTATTAACATTCGTACGGTTCGATCGTCGAAAAAATCATTGAAATAAATTATTCAGTGAAACTGGATCGTGCCCCGTTATAGGAAGCATCACTTTTACTACATTTTTGTTAAAATCTCATATAACCCTACTTTTTTATTTTTTGATTATTTTTCCCACACTAGAATGAGTATTTATTAACATTCGTACGGTTCGATCGTCAAAGAAATCTTTCAAAAAAATTATTCAGTGAATCTGGATCGTGTCCCGTTAGAGGAAGCAACACTTTTACTACATTTTTATTAAAATGTCATATAACCCGACTTTTTTATTTTTCAATTATTTTTTCCCAACAATAAAATGAGTGTTTATTAACATTTGTATGGTTCTATCATCGAAGAAATATTTCAAAAAAATTATTCAGTGAATCTGGATCGTATCCCATTATAGGAAGCAACACTTTTACAAAATTTTTGTTAAAATCTCGTACAACCCGGCCTTTTTATTTTTTTATTATTTTTTTCCAACACTAAAATGAGTGTTTATTAACATTCGTACGGTTCGATCATCGAAAAAATCATTGAAATAAATTATTTAGTGAAACTGGATCGTGCCCCGTTATAGGAAGCATTACTTTTACTACATTTTTGTTAAAATCTCATATAACCCTACTTTTTTATTTTTTGATTATTTTTCCCACACTAGAATGAGTATTTATTAACATTCGTACGGTTCGATCGTCAAAGAAATCTTTCAAAAAAATTATTCAGTGAATCTGGATCGTGTCCCGTTACAGGAAGCAACACTTTTACTACATTTTTATTAAAATGTCGTATAACCCGACTTTTTTATTTTTCGATTATTTTTTCCCAACACTAAAATGAGTGTTTGTTAACATTTGTATGGTTCTATCATCGAAGAAATATTTCAAAAAAAATATTCAGTGAATCTGGATCATATCCCATTACAGGAAGCAACACTTTTACTACATTTTTATTAAAATGTTGTACAACCCAACTTTTTTATTTTTTGATTATTTTTTCCCAACACTAAAATGAGGGTTTATTAACATTCGTACGGTTCGATTGTCAAATAAATCATTCAAAAATTTTATTCAGTGAATCTGGATCGTGTCCCGTTATAGAAAGGAGCACTTTTATTATGTTTTTGTTAAAATCTCGTACAACCCGACCTTTTTATTTTTTGATTATTTTTTTCCAACACTAAAATATGTGTTTATTAACATTCGTACGGTTCAATCGTCGAAAAATTCATTTAAAAATTTATTCAGTGAATCTGGATCGTGTCCCATCATAGGAAGCAACATTTTTGTTAAAATCTCGTAAAACCCGACCTTTTTATTTTTTGATTATTTTTTTGCAACACTAAAATGATGTTTATTAACATTCGTACAGTTCGATCGTCGAAAAAATCATTCAAATAAATTATCCAGTGAAACTAGATCGTGTCCCGTTATAGGAAGCATCATTGTTACTACATTTTTGTTAAAATCTCGTATAACCCTACTTTTTTATTTTTCAATTATTTTTTCCCAACACGAGAATGAGTGTTTATTAACATTCGTACGGTTCGATCGTCGAAGAAATCTTTCAAAAAAATTATTCAGAGATTCTGGATCGTGTCCCGTTACAGGAAGCAACACTTTTACTACATTTTTATTAAAATGTCGTACAACCTGACTTTTTTATTTTTCGATTATTTTTTTCCAACAGTAAAATGAGTATTTATTAACATTCGTACGGTTTAATCATCGAAGAAATCTTTCAAAAAATTATTCAGTGAATCTGGATCATATCCCATTACAGGAAGCAACACTTTTACTACATTTTTGTTTAAATCTTGTACAATCTGACCTTTTTCTTTTTTGTTATTTTTTCTCAACACTAAAATGGTTATATACATTTATGTAATATTTAAATTTTTAAAATTGAAATCAAATAAATTCTTATTGAAATTAAAATAAAATTATAATTTTTACCAATTATTTAAAAAATTAAAAAATGAAATGAAACAGTACATTGAAAAATTGAAAATGTTAAAAGGCGCATAAATTCCCCCTATCCCAAAATATTCAGCATTTCATTCCCCCCCTTCTCCCCTTTATCTCCCCCAAACTTTCTCTTGTCCACATATTCTAACTTGTTAGCGACTGAATATTGTCAATATCTCTCTCTGTCTCTCCCTCTCTCTCTGTCTCTCCCTCAATCTCTATCTCTCCCACCATCTCTCATTCTCCCTCTTTCCCCTTTCTTTTCACCAAACACTCTCCACATTCCCCTTTCTAAACCCACTTAACCACTACTGCTCTAAACCCACTTGATTTCACTCAATTACATCCAATTAAAAACTCGATTACAGTTGATTTCTTGGTAATCCAATACACATTTTCTTGGATTTGATTAATTACGCTTGAATTATATGTAATTATTTTGATTTTACAGGTGATTGTAGGGCTTTACATTAGGAGCTTTCATTCTAGGGCTTCTGATTTCGAAATTTCGTTAAGGTACTTCATCTCTAACTGTTAGAGTTTTAATCTATGAATTTAAACTGATTCTCCCTTCTGTTCTGTTCTTTTCTTCAGATAAGAGGACTTTTGTATGAGATGTTTTACCTTTACCTCTTAGCTTTTCTTGTTTTGTGGTTACGATGGTCTAGCTGGGTCAAGCTGGTATGCATATTTTGAGAGATTTTATAGGGTTTTTGACTGATTTTGCTAAAATGTGTGGCCTACTGTAGAGGTAGCATCTTCTCTGAGGCATTTTGTAAGGATATGTTAACAGGCCTATATTCATTATATGTACTTATATCTTCCTATATCTGTTTATATCTTCCTTTCAAGCTTATAAACATATCTGTTTATATGTTTATATGATATAGGAAGATATAGGATATCTTCCTATATCTGTTTATATCTGTTTTGCTTATTCAAGCTTTTGTAGTGTCACTTTCCCTTCTTTCTGATATCATTTTTCTTGTTCTTTGACATGGTGGGCACACAAGCTCAGATGATCTGCCACTATGGGGTAAGCAGTCTTGTAACTTTTCTAATATACCTCTTTAAAATTCTGTTATGAGATTTTTGGCTCTAATTTGTGAAATGGGAACCAACTAATATCACTTTTGCTCATCATTTTGTTGTATACCTGGACTACCCATTTTTTGAGCATCAGGTCAATATTTGTTGTAATATATCCTGTAAAGGCTGGACATTCTTGTCCCTGATCTTTGAAATTGACATGATGAATTTTCTCATTGGACTTATACTTTCTTTCAAGAAAGATCCAGTTTTCTGGTAAACGTAGATTTACTAAATGTATATATTCTTCCTAATGCTTTTGTTGAAACTTAGTGCCTTCACACTGAAAGAGAATACTTTGGTTTGTTTGTTGTATTTACTGATTATGCTAAATATTTACAAGCTTATGGAGGATAACATCTATTAATTGACTTTGCGCAGATTCATTGGTTCTCTATCTTCAATTCGTTTATGATGGTTATCTTCCTCACGGGTCTGGTATCAATGATATTAATGCGAACTCTTAAAAATGACTATGCTAAGTATGCTCGTGAAGATGATGATTTTGAAACTTTGGTAAGTTCGTTCTTTTTTAGAATATGGTTGTTGGTTTCTCCCTTTCTGTTTTGTCATTCAGTAATTTCCAACATATTTTTAACACGAAAGATATATTAGTGAAGAGTCTGGCTGGAAACTTGTTCATGGAGATGTTTTTAGGCCTCCTCGCAGTTTGGTATTACTCTCTGCTGTGGTTGGTACTGGGCCCAACTCGCTGCGTTGGTTCTTCTTGTTATCTTGGTTGTGATAGTTGGTACCTTATTGGGTATGTATGATTGACACGAAAATTGTTTGTGGTATACAATGATATATATTCGTGGTCCTTGCATTTCAATCTCCATAGAACCATACCTCTTAGCTTTTCTTGTTTTGTGGTTACGCTAGTCTAGCTGTTGTTTTTTTAATTATTCTCAGAAAACATTATAATTAGATAACACAGAAAGATAACCAAAGTATGCATGGATTGCAATTTATTTTTAGATTAGAAAATTTAAGCTTATTCAGAACTATTTGCTTGTGTAGCGGGATAGTACTTATAGTTGTCAAGTATCCATTATCATTTTTTTGTACGTCTTTCTAAATATGGAATTTAAAATTCTGTTTCTTCTCAAGTGATAACTTTGTTTTTGTCCGTCTTTCTAAATATGGAATTTAAAATTCTGTTTCTTATCAAGTGATAACTTTGAACATGTCAATTTGGAGATATGGTTCATGGGTGAATTCTCTCAAATGTCAACCGAGATTGATAATGTAAGTGATGTACTGCCTAGTAAACTTCAAGCAAGATTTCCTTACAGACTGAATGTCATGTACCTATCATTTGGTCTTTGTTAAAACTCATCGCAAAGCCATATGAACCTCGCCTAGTCCATGTTAATTAAATGTTTTTTGGTCTTAAAAAATGGTTGTTTTTGTAGTCTTGAAAAATTGTGAAGACAAGTCAGATAAATCTGCTCAGAATGATCAAGATACTCAGTTTTACTGCGTTTCTACAGCAGCAAGCAAATAGTTCAATTATAAGTATTTGAGTAGGTAAGTGGTGTGAAGTTGCTTTCATCTCTCTGTTAACCAGTGAAAACAATTTCAGGTGCCCTGTTTATGTTCACCTTGTTCTCTCTTATTCTTCTATTTTGCCACTTAACGTAAACACAATGGCTTATGTATATAGATGACAATCATATTGATGAACCTGCATTGTTCCATCTTTTTCAATTATGGCCATCTAATTCATATTTAATTCTGTTATTCTCTTGCTTCATTAGCCCCAATTATGGAAGTAGCCTTGTTTAATTTCTCAGTTATCAGTAGCAACCTGCAGGAGTTGGTCCGATATCGTCAAAGTATATATATAGAATTTGCAGCCAAAATTGCAGAAAATTTATTATCTTTCCCAGAGACAAATATTGATGTTCTCTACTGCATTTCTAGTTACTGTCAAAGCTTTCAAGGACAACAAGTTTCTTGAAAGAGTACGATTTGCTGTTGAATAAGAGGAGTTCCAAGCAAAATGCAATTTTAGTTGTGTGTTGCTAACATTAGATGAAGATTGTGATTTGTATGTTTGTATATAAATTGGTCTAGTTATGTAATGATTGTACTAAATCTACAATGTTGACATTTTTTTTACTTAAGTAATGTATAATTTATTGTAATTTTGGAGTGTTGATCCTATTGTCTAGCATAGTTTTTTTTCATAAATAAACCATTATCTAGTCTATTTTTAGCCAATGAAGGCATCTTTAATAACAGTTGTTAAAAAATCTATTGTAGGACTCCTTTCACATTACTCTTTTTTATATAAAAACATTGTATTTAGAGACTCTTCACAACGGGAAACATATCCAATAGCATATTTGTTATAGTGTTAGAGTTCTAACAACTCTTTCTATTTAAGGAACCATTGTCTTAACCCTTGAACAAAAATAGATGTTTTTTTTAAAACACATAACTGACTTCATTTCATACAAGGGTTTGTAAACATAGCGTTGTTGTTTCTAGGTGTTATACAACGGCTTCCAAAAATGCCGCGTGTTCTTGCAATCTGTCGGACAATGGTTGTGGAACGGTTGTGTTACTTTCTTCTAGCAACGGGTGTAAAACAATTGTCTGATTTCAATCAGACCACTGCCCGATAGACCATGAAAAATTTAGAGGTCACGCAACGGTTAAAAACTGTTGCATGATAGTGTTTTTCTTGTAGTGAACATTAAAAAGTAGCAACTTGTAATTTGAAGGAAAAGTAGTAAAAACAAGTGTTGCATTGCCTTTTTTAATCGGAATGTTGAATATATTATATGATTAAATTAACATGTTATCAAATGTGATATATGATATGATTAACTTAACATTTTATCAGATGTGGGAGGTGTCAGTTTAAGTCCTCCTAATCTTAATATTCAAAAATTGAAATTGTGTGATATAATGGGCTCAACAACGGAGGAGATCTCCATCTATTATTTGAAACATTAAGACTAGGATCCCCACCTATTATTTGAAGAATTTGACGGTACTCTAATGTCACTAACAAAAAAAGGGCTCAACAACGGAGGGGATATCCATCTATTATTTGAAACATTAAGACTAGGATCCCCATTAACAAAAAAAAAAAACAACACAACGTACTCAATATATCCCGCATGAGCAGGGTCTAGGGGGTAGGATGTATGCAATCATGCCCCTACACAAAGGTAGAAAGATTGTTTCCGGTTTTTGACCCCCGGCAGGAGTCGAACCCGTGACCTTCACGGATACCAACTCAACCCCTTTTCTAATGTCACTAACAACGAAATGCAATATTAAATATGCTTCCCTAGGTTTTAGGAGATGCATTACTAAACTTCAATATAAAGTTTGGTTTGAAACTATTAGCCATAGAAATAATATCGTTAGTACTTCAAATCATACTTGAAAAATTATTGGTAACAGGAATCTATACTAGTGTATCTTATATATAATAAACTAGTGGAATCTTATCCTTAGTCCTATAAAAATGGATGTAATATTTGAAATTGTATTTGAACATTATTAGAATACTATTAAAATATATAAAAATTGGGTTATAATAATTTAAATTAAATATAATTAGATTTTTCAAATTAAATAAAATTATTGATGTGAAAATTGGGACATTTATTTTCTTTTCAAATTCAAGATAATTTCAATTGCATAATAATTATTTAACTATCACTAAATTAATGATTATTTTATAACTTTGGCATGAATTATATTATCCTTCAAATTTGATTTTTAAACTCGAGCCTAAGCACCAAAGTAAGCGTGTAAAAATATGATGTTATTTAAGATCCAATTTTTTATTTTTACTAGTGTCTAAAACCTTTTCCACAACAAATTAAAAACTAAAAAATTATTTTAGAATCGTAAATATTAATACTAAAATTAAATTGTAAATAATAATAAAATAATGCAAATTAATGAAAATTGTGAAATTTAATTATTACAAATATTAAAGTAAACCTTGCATTAAAACCAAAATATTGAAATTTTGATTTCGATTTCGGTCTTCTATTCTAATAATAAATAATATAATTAATCGTAAATAGTATATTGACTTTTTCTATTAAAAGAGATAACTTTTAATTTAAAAAATAACCTTTTATATACATACACACTTTTATTTAAAGTTACGAATTGCACTATAACATTGAAAGTTTTTTTTTTCGATTTTCACCAATCATTAATAAAATCTATCTGTAATCTATACTATTATATTAAAGCCGAAACATTGAAAGTTTTGGTTTTCGGTTTGGTTATCCTATTTATTTTGGTTTTCGGTTTGGTTAATTTAATTTTTAATTAATTTTAAATATAAAATAAATCAATTTTAATCCGTTATTGGCTATAGTCCTAAAGACACAATAGTATTCTATATTTACACAATTACTAATACAGCTAAACTTAAAACCTCGGTTGCCTTCACGAACGCGCACAGAACTCTATTCTTCTAGAAACTAATTTACACCATCTTCATCAATTCAATACACAAGTTTCTTCGGCTTTTCTCCTCTTTTGCAACACCATATATATCATTAAAGTGTAAGTATAAATAATTAAATTACAAAAACAACTCAAAAAGCTAATTACTCATGTTAACGTAATTATATTCCGATTTAAATTCCTTCATCCACATTGAACTTTTACTTGGACTTTTTTTTCTGCTCCAACAACTCAATTACCCATTTTTTCTAAATATTTTACTTCTAATTAAAACACTTTACCATTTAATTTAAAACTAATATTACTATAATTAATATATATCCAAAATGTCACACCATATCTTTCCGTAATTATTTTTAGTAGTAATTTTTGTAATTAAAACATGTTACTTTTTAATTTAAAATTAATCTTGCAATCACTAATATACACCCCAAAATATCTCACCATATATTCAAATCATTATTTTTTAGTAATAAATAAGAATTGTTAGATCTAATAATAAGATATATTATATGATTAAATTAATTTACTAAAAATTTAAAGTTCGAACCCGTCAACGACATTTTTAATTTAGAATTTTACAGAATAAATTTTAAACCATGTATATCATTATATAAATTTATATTAAATTAAAATTAAAAAATTATTAAAAATATGGATTATATAAAAATATAATTATTATGTTAAATAAATTTTATAACCTATCGCACGGGTTATAAGCTAGTACTATTATATTAAAGCCGAACATTGAAAGTTTTGGTTTTCGGTTTGGTTATCCTAAGTTTTGGTTTTCGGTTTGGTTATCCTAATTATTAAAATAAATAATTAAATTACAAAAACAACTCAAAAAGCTAATTACTAATGTTAACGTAGTTATATTCTGATTAAAATTCCTTCATCCACTTCTACTTGGACTCCTTTTTCTGCTCCAACAACTCAATTATTCATTTTTTCTAAAGAATTTACTTCTAATTAAAAAACTTTACCATTTAATTTAAAACTAATATTACAATAATTAATATATATCCAAAATATCACACCATATCTTTCCGTAATTATTTTTAGTAGTAATTTTTGTAATTAAAACATGGAGTACTTTTTAATTTATAATTAATCTTGAGATCACTAATATACACCCAAAAATATCTCACCATATATACAAATCATTATTTTTATTAATAAATAAAAATCGTTAGATCTAATAATAAGATATATTATATGATTAAATTAATTTACTAAAAAATCAAAGTTCGAACCCGTCAACGACATTTTTAATTTAGAATTTTACAAAATAAATTTTAAACCATGCATTTCATTATATAAATTTATATTAAATTAAAATTAAAAAATTATTAAAAATAAGGATTATATAAAAACATAATTATAATGTTAAATAAATTTTATAACCTATCAAAAGAAACCGTGCTTAGCACGGGTTATAAGCTAGTATTATATTAAAGCCCAAACATCGAAAATTTTGGTTTTCTATTAATTTCTTTAGTAGAAAAAGGAAATAATATAGTTAATGGTAACTACTAGATTACCTTTTACAATTAAAACACATTAGTTTTTTTATAAACACATTATGAATTACACGTACAATAAAATCACTAATAAAATATAAAATATATCGTACATTAAAATACATTATCTTATAAACGCAATCAAAAATGTCAATTACACTATACCTTCCCATTATAACAAATCATTTATGATATTTAAAAAAAATCTTAAGTTATAAAATGTTACCTTCGAATTAAAATAAATTAGCTTATAAATACGTAAATATATAAATTACAATAGATCTTGTAATTATTAATATGTATAAAGAACCCTACCTTGTACGGCTAGGCTAGTACTCCCTCTGTCCCATAACATGTGAGACTTGTGCAATATAAAAAAGTTATAGTTGACTTGTTAAGAAAAGATATAAAAAGATTAAAATTACATGAAAAGTAGGAAACCTATAATATTCAACAATAAATCTTAGATAGTGGAGAAAAGTAGTTGGTGTAAAAGTTTTTATTTAATACTAGCTTATAACCCTTATTTTTCTAATATTTATTATATAATTTTTTATTATATATTTGTTATTAATTTACGTATCAAATTGTTATAAATTGATATATATAAGATTTTACACGTTCAATTTATTATTTATTTTATCTTGAATTCTTAAAACTTGATTTAGATGAAATTTCTGTGAAATTAACAAAATAATCTTAAATTTAGTAATGATATAACAATTTTCTCCAAATAAACTCCCAAGAAACGAAAGAGCGGTGAAAGTGACGATTTTTTTTTGTTTTGATTATCAAAATAACCTTCTTACGATTTGAAGATAGTTGTACTAACAACCAAATACAGTTTTAATAATAAGTGTAGGAGGGATTTTGTCCAAAACTTTGGTAGATGGTAGTCTGGTTCTCAGTACGATAAAATAAATAAGAACTGTTAGATCTTATGATAAATAGATAAAAAAATGTTGGATCTAACATAAAAAAATATTTAATATTTTAACATCACTACAACAAATCTGGGCATTTACGACGGATTTTTTGAACTGAAACCGTCGTAAATGGGTTCAATTACGACGAAATATTTCCGTCGCTTTTGCTCGAGTAGGAAGTTCCACTACGCCATAAATGGACATCCGCAATACTTTTCTATTGTAACGCCTACTTTGTGTTACATTAGAGATACTTTTTTTGACTTACTGCAGCACTGTTGAGATTGTGTTACATTACCTGTGAAGGTACTGTTGTAGTAGAACATGTACGGTTACAATAGATTCTTTGTGTTACAATAGCCATTAAGCGTTGCATTTGCTATTTTTTTAACATTTATAAATATAAAAACGAATGAACATGTGGGTCCCACAGAAGTGTTGCATTTTCAAGAAGCAGTGTTACATTTGCTGTAATCAGTGTTACGTTTGAATGCTACAAGTGCCACGTGGGACAAACTGCCACATGTCACGTGGGCCCCACTGCCACGTGTCACGTTGGCCCACTAACACGTGTAACATGGGACCATAACCTGCCACGTAGCACGTGGCCCCCCACTGCCACGTGTCACAGTACCCACAAACTACCACGTGTCACGTGGGACCCACTGACACGTGTCACGTGGGCCCACTGACACGTGTCGCATAGGACCACAACCTACCACGTGTCAGGTGGGCCCACTGCCACGTGTCATTGGTGGGTCCCACACTGCCACGTGTCACGTGGTTCCCACTATCACGCGTCACTTGTGGATCCCACACTGTCACGTGCCACGTGTCATTTGTGGATCCCATACTGCCACGTGTCACGTGGTCCCCACTGCCACGTGTCAGTGGGGGGGTCCCACACTGCCACATGGCAGGTGGGTCCCACACTGCCACGTGTCACGTGGGTCCCACACTGCCACATGTGACGTGGGTCCCACTGCCGCGTGTCATTGTGGGTCCCACGAACACGAAAATTTCGTACACGACACGAAAATTGTGGGTTTCGGTTGACCTTTGCCGTACACGAACACGAAATTACACTGATGAATTTAGTGTCGGTTTTGAGTTTACCCTTGGGTACACGACACGAAACAAAAATACACGAAATCAACAAATATTTAAATAATTTTATTAAAATTATAGGAATACATATTTTAAAATAATATTTTATATATAATTTTTACATAAGATAATTATAAAATAGTTTCAAATTTTAGTATACTTGATTTTTTTATGACATATTGACTTAAGACTCGACTAGTAACAATTTAATATTTAAATATTTTTAGTTTTATTCAAAAATTACACAAAACACGACACGAAATGTACATGAAATGAAGGTACACGATCACGAAACGAAATGAATCCTTACCGGGTCGGTTTTGGATTTGACATTACGTACATGAAACACGAAAGACTGCGACATGAAAGTATACGAAATGAACGAATTGTCAGCTCTAGTCCTACACTGCCAAGTGTCAGTGTGGGTCCCACACTGTCACTGTGGGCCCCATAGTGTGCCACATGTCAGGTGGGTCCCACACTACCAAGTGTCAGGTGGGTCCCACACACTACTACAAATTTAAACTTAGGAGACATCACTTACATAGCGTTTTTTTGAAAGCGTTATTCAAGATTTTACTTAAATAGCGTTTTTTAAGAAAATGTTGTGCAAGTAATTATGTAACACAATAAAATAAAAATAAAAAAAATACTTACATAGCGTTTAATTCGAAAGCGCTATGTAAGAGAACTCTTACATAGCATTTTTAACAACCGCTATCTTAGATTTCATATTTTAAGTAATATTTTTTTAATTTTTGTAAATTTACGAATATTTATTTATTCTTGTATAGCGCTTTTGAAAGGGCTATCATAATTAATGTATTATATACAACCCATACAATTCAATAATACACTTCATCTCAAATGACCTAAATTACCTATTACTCTCTCTCGTCGCTCGCCGCTCTCAATTATCTCTCCCCTCTCCCTCGCCGCTCTCAATATCTGATAAGTGCATAATTTTGCATATTTTTATTGCCTATTAATTGTTTGAATTCGTATTTTAATAAATTATTTTGTTGCATTTCAGGAAAATTCGAGAAAAATGAAGAAATGACAAAATAAAGAAATAAATGACAAAAGAAGGAAAAGAAGGACCAAAATGGAAGAAAAATGAAAAGCTAGGGAGGGTGGTGCATCTTTGTAGCCCACCAAAATGAATGGCCAAGATTTAGCCAACCAAAATTTAATCAATGGCTAATATTAGATCATACCTACCAAAAACCCTAATTATTTTCTATAAATAGCCTCATCCTTCATTTGTAAAATCAACTTAGAATTAGGAGTAGATTAGGCTTAGGATCAGTTTTTAGAACATTCCCAAAATTATTGTTGTAATTTTTAGTTGCAGTTCTTGTAAGCAATTTTAATTTTCAGTTCATATTTTTCCACTTTTTATTGTTTTAATTCGAAACGTATTTACAGCTACCAGTTTTGTTTTATTTTTTTTATTCCCGTTGTTCTGTTTTACATAGCCCCAATCTTTTTCCCCCTTTACTTCCCTGTTTTATTTTCGCAGTTTAACACCACCATCTCCATCCCTTTTCATCTTCTTCAAACCGCCAAACAATCCCCTCCTCCTTTGTTCCACCTCCTGCGCCTTCATCTCCTCTCTTCTGGTTTTTCTGCGAGTTCTAAGTGATTGAGTCGTCAAGTTTCCTTGTTTGTTTTCACCGAATTCATTTTGGAGTTTACCTGCGATTTCTGGTTTTTAAATTCGATTGTTGTTCGCCGGGTTGTTAGTTGTTTCGATGTTATGAGTTGTTGTCTCTTTGAATTCCGATTTTCTGGCGAGTCTGGCTTTGTTGAGTTGATTAGTTCCGTGTTAATTCGAGTAATGTTCTCCGAGTTCCATTTCGTTTTTTCTGTTTTAAGTTTTATTGGAATCTTTAGTCGAGTGGTGTCCGTTCACTGTTTGCTTGTTTCGTTTTGAGTTTGTGAAGTTGAGTCTGTGTGAAGATTTGTTGCTGTGTGAAGTTGAGTCTGCGTCGAGTCCTGAGAATTGCCGAGTTCGAGTCCTAATTACGTTACTAAGTTATTTCTTGAGTCTGCGTGTGTTTGTAGTCTCTGTTTTCTGTTTTTGGTCTGCTATTTGCTATTCGAGAATTTACAAGAATGAAGAATCTGTCTGATAGTTCCAAGTTCTTAGTCGAGTTTCGTTGAATCCAAGTAGTTATGTGATGCTATGTCGTTTTGCTGTTGAGTCGTAATTTACTGTACCGAGTTCTTTTAAAGTTAGTTCAGTTTGTATTTCTTTGAGCAATTCGATTTTGTTGCCGAGTTGGGTTGTAGCTCAGTTGCTGTGCAGAATTCTTTTTCCGAGTTGTGGATTTTGGTTGAGTTCATTGAGTCCATCCTGTTCGAGCCTGTATTTGTCGATGTTTGAGTTAATGTTAGTAAATGGCTGAGTCTACCGAGTTCTTACCGAGTCCAATATTGAGTTAAGTTCGAGTTCTTGTAATTGTAAATGTTAGTTTTCGTTGAATTGTTGAATTGTTTTTTTCAAAATTTTCTGTAAATAAATTTTAAATTTAAAAAAAAAAAAGAAAAAAAAAAGAAGAAAAAGAAAATTGTTTTAGAATAAAATGTAATTTTTAATTTTATAATTTAGATTTAATTCCAATTTTAGAGTCTTGAGAATAATTAAGTTTTAGAATAATTTAGTATAAATTTGTTTAAATAGATTTTCATTTTAATAATTAATTTGTAAAATCCAAATTTTCAAAAATCACTTGTTCTAATTAGCCTAAATTAGAAATTAAGGATCGCGAATAAAATTATTCCCTGTGGACCGAATCTTAAATATTAAAACGATGATCGTGCGCTTGCGATTTTAATTGTACACATTTATGCCACATCAAGTTTTTGGCGCCGCTGCCGGGGAACAAAATATATTTCGCGCCTTGAATTTTAATTTTTCGGATTAGTTTTACTTGTCTCATTTTTTTTATCTCATTTTTTTAGGAAAGTTTGGAATTACGGGAATCTTCTCACGGAGCTCGGAACGAATTGGAATTCTTGGAAGCGTGCTTCGGTAACCCGTATCTCACTCTTTTCGCCTTTTTATTTTTAGAAAATCACAAAAAAATCAAAAAAATCAAAAATCACAAAAAAATTGAAAATTGAAAAATCAAAAAAATTATTATTTGTAAATACATACTTGTGCATCATGCATTTAATCACTTAGGGCACATCATCTTGATTTTTAATTTCTTGTTTTTAATTTTTCGTACCTATTAAATTGTGGTGATTGCTGGAGGACCCAAAGGTACGTTAAATTCATCTTTCTTTTAGACTAGGACACGTAGTGTAGAGCATCCATAATTGTTTATCGTTTTTGTATATATCTTGTTTGTTGCATCAAATAAACGTAATTAAGACTTATTCACGACCTTCAGTGTCTAAGGTTCCCCTGGCTGTTAAGATTTGGTGTCTAAGTGACGAGTTTGGCCTCTTGGCAATGCCTGCTCTAATCTGGCCGAATCGGTCTGAATAATTCTTAATTTACGAAATTTTTAGTGTGTCATAGGTTAGATTTTTCTTTTGATTTTTCACCATTTATTTTGTGTGTTGCATTTTCGCACTTTCTTGCTACGTGGTTTTATCATTGATCAATCTTTACCATGTACGTAGCATTCAGGGATCGTTATTACCAAGGTTGGGATTTTGACGAGGAGTTAACGGATAATACGATGTGGTATGAGTCAACTAGGGAACCTAGTGTATATAACGCGTCGTCTACTTTTAGTGATCTGCATTATAGTGAAAACGATATTGAAATCGACTCTGAATTAGATGCTTTCACTAGACGACTGGAAGCCTTAGAAACCCTTAGTGGTCATTCACACACGTCTTGGCACCCAAATTTCAACTCTCCGAGTCTCGATTTTCAACACGGCCCCGACTCTTATCAAGTCAACGCCATGTTTCGCCCAACCTCTCGAAATGACCATTTTACATCGTCTTCTAATTCCGGTTGGAGAGATTATCCCGATCTCTCATGGAACCAAAGTCATAACTATCAAACTCCGCCTCCACATTTTCAAGAACCGAACTCTTATCCAATCCCGAGTCAACTTGACACCTTAGAAAAGCGTATCGAGGCTTTATTGATTTCTCAAGCAGACTTCATGCAAACCATAACTTCTGATAGGCAAATTTTGAACTCTAATGCTCAAACCTTATCTAAGTTAGAATTTCAAATGAATCAATTAGCCACCATGTGTGAGTGTGAGACGATAACCACCCCGAATCCACCCGAGGTCAACCCTGAATTTCTTATCACTCAAAGACCTATCGATACTTTCGATGATATCATTTCTCCTAGGTCTAATGTTCAAGTTGACACTCCTTTCGGTGGTGATTTATACGAAGAAGATTCTGATACTGACATCTTTCATTCTCTAGGTGAAACAAAGAATCCCGATGATTCTGAGTTTGTGGCTTCACCTAGACAACCATCATCTTCTTCTAGTGAACTTTTCATTTCATCTTCCAAACCTCTTCCCGAAAAACTCAAAGAACTTCATACTCAACCAATAGGAGCTGATCTAGTTAAGGAGGTTGTTTCAAGGTCAAATTTGGACGATCATGAGATTGAGTCTCTTCTTAAACAAGATTTTCAATTGCATTACGAGACCAATCGAGAGCTTCACGAATCTTTTAAAGATTTGACCTCGGAAGAAATGTTTGGAGAGATGATGAATATTTGTTCCAAATGGGAAACCCAACATAAGGATAGTTCTTGTGATCCTAATTCTGTTGGTAAAACATTTTTCGAAGAGCCACCCCCACCCGTTTCTATTTCTTCATTTTCCACTCGTGCTCCATCTTTCATAGAAACTCAGGATATTCATGACCAACACCTCATCGTAATTAATTTGCTTAAACAACATAAAGAAGCATCTTCGTGGTCTATGGATGAAGTTAGGAATATGAGTTTTATTCTTACGCCTAATCAGATCATTCGAGTGGTATATGCTATTTTTGTGGGTAAGTTTCTGAAATATGTTGGTTGTGTAACAAAACTAGTTTTTCCGAGAGCAGGTATTGGTTAGTAAATATTTGTTTTGTACCTCCCACAGTAGAATGTAGGTATGGGGGAGTTACATTGTATGCGTGTGTGAGTTGTTTTCTTTCGTAGTTTTTCAGCAGTTTGTCATTCTCCGTCATCCCTTATCAGGTATTTCCTCCTCTCTATCTTATTCTCGTTCATTTTGCATACATTGAGGACAATGCATGATTTAGGTATGGGGGAGGGTTTTAGTGTAAATACATAAAAATTGAAAAATCCAAAAAAATTGAAAAATTTTAAAAATCCAAAAATAGAGTTATTTTAGCTTAGTTGTCCTTCCCACTCTTTAAATTCTAGAACTAGTTGGTGTTAACTATTTTTCAAAAATTATATGTATAATGCCTTTAGATGATTTGAACGTAGTCAGGTAAGGTTTTCCTCATGAAACTTGTGTCGAACAAATTTTTGCTTAAAAGACCAAGACGGCACATTTGCACAAGACTTTTGATGGAAAAATTGTATAGGAATGTTATTCGATACCTGAGAGAGAACCCACATGTTAGAACAATGTCGAATCAAACCTTTGCGAGATGTTGCTTCTATAGTGTCAAAAAGGAAAAAAAAATCAAAAGAAAGAAAAGAAAAAGAGTCAATAAATATTTGCAGTTGTAGAGTGCTAGTATAATTTGGTAATAATGAACTCTTAGTAGGGAAATCGGCTAGGTTGAGCTCATTGATAACCCGAGTAAGTAAGTCCGAGGGGACTTTGTGCCTAGCAACCTAAGGTCACTTGTGATCTGGGATTGTTGACCTAAAGCTCGCTAAATGGGTATTGATGCAAAAGTCTTTTGGGACCTCAACCATTGCACAGTCGGTCTAACTACTAAGAACGTGAAGTTTGGCTAGAACCTTGTTTTGATAGAGATTGGGTCAGTTCAATATTGGTTGAAAAAGAGAAAATATTCGTATGCAGTTAATCCATCAAAGGCCTTAAATTCACTACACACCTTGGGATTTTTTGTAAATTTTTTAGAGTCTAATCAAGTGGATTGTGGGAACCTATAACTTGGCTATTATTAGAATAATCTTTAAGGCATGTATTTTCCTACAAAATTGTTTTGTTGACACCGATGAAAGCTAGAGTGAAAGAGGAAAGGTGGATACTTGCTGATTTATCTCAAAGATTTTATGGGTATATCTTCTGTAAACCCTTAGGAGACAACACTCCTCCTTTAGAGATCGTCTATAGGTTTAACGGGTTGGTAAACCTAAAATTACCCGTCACGCCTACGAAAAGGAGTATAGGACTTTTTATCTAGATTTTCTTTTTGTTTTACTCGAGGACGAGCAAAAGATAGGTATGGGGGCATTTGATAAGTGCATAATTTTGCATATTTTTATTGCCTATTAATTGTTTGAATTCGTATTTTAATAAATTATTTTGTTGCATTTCAGGAAAATTCGAGAAAAATGAAGAAATGACAAAATAAAGAAATAAATGACAAAAGAAGGAAAAGAAGGACCAAAATGGAAGAAAAATGAAAAGCTAGGGAGGGTGGTGCATCTTTGTAGCCCACCAAAATGAATGGCCAAGATTTAGCCAACCAAAATTTAATCAATGGCTAATATTAGATCATACCTACCAAAAACCCTAATTATTTTCTATAAATAGCCTCATCCTTCATTTGTAAAATCAACTTAGAATTAGGAGTAGATTAGGCTTAGGATCAGTTTTTAGAACATTCCCAAAATTATTGTTGTAATTTTTAGTTGCAGTTCTTGTAAGCAATTTTAATTTTCAGTTCATATTTTTCCAGTTTTTATTGTTTTAATTCGAAACGTATTTACAGCTACAAGTTTTGTTTTATTTTTTTTATTCCCGTTGTTCTGTTTTACATAGCCCCAATCTTTTTCCCCCTTTATTTCCCTGTTTTATTTTCGCAGTTTAACACCACCATCTCCATCCCTTTTCATCTTCTTCAAACCGCCAAACAATCCCCTCCTCCTTTGTTCCACCTCCTGCGCATTCATCTCCTCTCTTCTGGTTTTTCTGCGAGTTCTAAGTGATTGAGTCGTCAAGTTTCCTTGTTTGTTTTCACCGAATTCATTTTGGAGTTTACCTGCGATTTCTGGTTTTTAAATTCGATTGTTGTTCGCCGGGTTGTTAGTTGTTTCGATGTTATGAGTTGTTGTCTCTTTGAATTCCGATTTTCTGGCGAGTCTGGCTTTGTTGAGTTGATTAGTTCCGTGTTAATTCGAGTAATGTTCTCCGAGTTCCATTTCGTTTTTTCTGTTTTAAGTTTTATTGGAATCTTTAGTCGAGTGGTGTCCGTTCACTGTTTGCTTGTTTCGTTTTGAGTTTGTGAAGTTGAGTCTGTGTGAAGATTTGTTGCTGTGTGAAGTTGAGTCTGCGTCGAGTCCTGAGAATTGCCGAGTTCGAGTCCTAATTACGTTACTAAGTTATTTCTTGAGTCTGCGTGTGTTTGTAGTCTCTGTTTTCTGTTTTTGGTCTGCTATTTGCTATTCGAGAATTTACAAGAATGAAGAATCTGTCTGATAGTTCCAAGTTCTTAGTCGAGTTTCGTTGAATCCAAGTAGTTATGTGATGCTATGTCGTTTTGCTGTTGAGTCGTAATTTACTGTACCGAGTTCTTTTAAAGTTAGTTCAGTTTGTATTTCTTTGAGCAATTCGATTTTGTTGCCGAGTTGGGTTGTAGCTCAGTTGCTGTGCAGAATTCTTTTTCCGAGTTGTGGATTTTGGTTGAGTTCATTGAGTCCATCCTGTTCGAGCCTGTATTTGTCGATGTTTGAGTTAATGTTAGTAAATGGCTGAGTCTACCGAGTTCTTACCGAGTCCAATATTGAGTTAAGTTCGAGTTCTTGTAATTGTAAATGTTAGTTTTCGTTGAATTGTTTTTTTCAAAATTTTCTGTAAATAAATTTTAAATTTAAAAAAAAAAAGAAAAAAAAAAGAAGAAAAAGAAAATTGTTTTAGAATAAAATGTAATTTTTAATTTTATAATTTAGATTTAATTCCAATTTTAGAGTCTTGAGAATAATTAAGTTTTAGAATAATTTAGTATAAATTTGTTTAAATAGATTTTCATTTTAATAATTAATTTGTAAAATCCAAATTTTCAAAAATCACTTGTTCTAATTCGCCTAAATTAGAAATTAAGGATCGCGAATAAAATTATTCCCTGTGGACCGAATCTTAAATATTAAAACGATGATCGTGCGCTTGCGATTTTAATTGTACACATTTATGCCACATCAATATCTCTCCCTCTTCGTCAAGATTCATAACTCTGTCTCTGTCATTCTTTCGTGTTCAGCTCTCAATACAATAAATCGATGTATCATACCGATGTATCTTGGATTTGGGTGTCCTTCGATTCATTGTGATTTGGGTATTCTCTCTGACTCAAATTAGCAATACACATATTTCCACTAAAGCTGCTAATCGTCTTGGGATATAACTGATTGGGGAGATTCGGATTCATCTTGAATTGTCCAGTATTCCATCGATTAATATAAATATAATCGACTTGTGATTTAATCGATTTGGGATTTAATCAATTTGGGAGATATGCTTTCTTGTCGCTGTTGTCTCGACTTGGATTTCGGATATTTCGTTTTGAATTAACCAACTTAGACTTGCTTCATCTTTGCTGTGAAAGGTATTTCAAACTTCATCTCTCCTTTAATCTGAATTTTAGGGCTCGTTTTTCTTGTTTTTAACTTGAGAATTAAAGGCGATTTAGAGATGAGTGTATCCAAGAGGACATCTTTGTTTGGATGGTTGCCCATTTGATTTCATCGAGAGTTTTGCTCTTTCGTATTTGCCTTTATGAAGATGGTGCTGCAAATCGACACATTTATTTGAATGATTGTTCTTTGCGATTTGTCTGCTATTTTGGTTTTCTAGAATAATCATTGCATCTGTTATGTATTTTGAGATTAGTGTTTTATAGTTAAGTTAGTTTAAATGTTTAAAGGATTTAATTGGGTTGATTTCATTTTTTTGTCCAGATAGAATGGGTTCTGCAGAGTGGAGATCTGTAAAGAGTAATGCTTTATTATAAGAGAGAAAATTTTGTTTATAATTTGGAGGTTTTGCAGCTCTCTGCACACCAATGGTGAGACCAATTTTTTTGTGCGTGTATTTGTGTGTCTCTGTTTTGTGCGTGTTTGTGTCTCTGTTCTCTCACTCTCTCTCACACACATTTTCATTTCAAATTCCACTAAATTTTTTGAATAAACAGTACATACACGTTTCTGTATCTATCTTGGCACCGAAAATGGAAGAGTTTTTGCAGAACATGAAGACTCTCCGCTATCAAAGGAATGGTATTCCTCATTTTTTGTTTAAATTATAATTTTTAATTGATTTTCTCGAATTTATCCCGTTTAATTCTATAAATATTCAATGTGCGTGTGTGTGACTATAGATGTGGCGAAAAGACCTTGAATATATTTATATTGTATAGAAGGGACGATACTGGTAAGATCACAAGAGTTTGTTAAATTATTAAACGACCGCAAACTAGTTGTCTTGCATATATTTATGTCTATTTGGATGCATGTTTGCAGGGTCTGGACCTGTCACCTTATTTCCTTTCTGTTGCTAAGTCCAAGGAAATAAAGAGCTCACCAAGAAAGAATCCAATTAGCTGGAAATATGCAAAGGGTGAAGACACAAATTTACCATCCCAATCATTTGACATTGTTTCCATTTCTTATGTGGTATGTCCTGCCATCGAATAATATGTTGTTTCACAAGGAAATTGAGAACGATCATTCAATGTTTGTTTAGTTTAGACCGGATAATCATTCTACCTGGACCATCAGAGCTCCTTGTACTAATAAAAAAACCATTTATAGTAGATTTAATTTGTTCTGGTCTCCGAATTGATATGTTCCTTTAGGACCTTCAGAAGTTCTTGTAATTTTTCCATCTTGCTATAAATTAAATGAAGCAAATGTTGAGCATAAGTTAGCACTTACGGAGATATACTATTTAGTTTTAAGTCTTTATGAGAGTTAATTATTTGTTTGGGATCTATTTTATAAGTTCATCATTTAATTTGAGTTTCTAGTTTGTGTTATTGGAGTTGGAAAAACGTATTTGATTTTTAGAGATATATCATGTTAACAAAATAGCAGAGAATATGTAAAATTAAAATTGAAAAAAAAAAAAAAAAATATACTTGCATAGCGCTTCAATAAGTGCTATTGAAGAACATGCACTTAGGAAACACTTACTTCAATAGCGTTTCTGAAAGCCCTATCTAAGAGCAGCACTTACAGAGCTACAAAAAACACGCTATCTAAGTGATTTGAACTTCAATAGCGGTGGCTTATACAGCGTTCAAAAGCGCTATGCAAGGCTTAAAAAAAGCGCTATGCAAGTGCAATTTTGTAGTAGTGACACTATTGACCTCAAACATACCAAATTTCTAATTCACCACCACTCCATCTACACTTACACTTACACTTGGTTAATTTCCTCCATCATTAATATATAACCCTTGCAGCTTAGGTTTTATTCATTATTACTATTATTACTAAATTATTAGAATAATTTTAATTCTTTATATATATTGATTATATTATATTATTCACTGAAATAATTTTTATATATTAGGTTGAAATAAATTTTATATTATTCATTGAAATAAATTTTATATATTATATGTAGATTCTTTTATTATTTATATATTAGCTTCCGGTCAAAGTACTAGTTGACCGTTCAATTACCAAATCAAAGATTTTTTTTGAAATTCTGGGAATATCATTAAAAATGATGGATCTTGATGCCCGTACGGTTGGATCTTCGAGAAATATTTTTTAAAAAATCGAATCCTTATACCCTAACGAAACCCTGTTTAGGAGTTCCAGTCAAAATACTAGTTCACCGTTCAATTACCCAATCAAATAATTTTTTTTTGAAATTTTGGGAATCACATTAAAAATGATGGATCTTGATGCCTGTACCGTTGGATCTTCCAGAAATATTTTTTAAAAAATCAAATCCTTATACCCTGACGAAACCCTATTTAGGAGTTTCGGTTAAAATATTAGTTGACCGTTCAATTACCCAATCAAATAAATTTTTTTTTTGAAATTTTGGGAATAACATTAAAAATGATGGATCTTGATGCCCGTACGGTTGGCTCTTCGAGAAATATTTTTTAAAAAATTGAATCCTTAAACCCTAACGAAACCCTGTTTAGGGGTTCCGGTCAAAGTACTAGTTGACCGTTCAATTACCCAATCAAATAATTTTTTTTAAAATTTTGGGAATAACATTAAAAATGATGGATCTTGAGGCCCGTATGGTTAGGTCTTCGAGAAATAGTTTTTAAAGAATTGAATCCTTAAACCCTGACGAAAGCCGGTTTAGGGGTTCCGGTCAAAGTACTAGTTGACCGTTCAATTACCCAATCAAACAAATTTTTTTTTTGAAATTTTGGGAATAACATTAAAAATGATGGATCTTGATGCCCGTACAGTTGGGTCTTCGAGAGATATTTTTTAAAAAATAGAATCCTTAAACCGTAACGAAACCTTGTTTAGGGGTTCCAGTCAAAGTACTAGTTGACCATTCAATTACCCAATCAAAAAATTTATTTTTTTCTAAAATTTTGGGAAAAACATTAAAAATGATGGATCTTGATGCCCGTATAGTTGGATCTTCGGGAAATATTTTTTAAAAATCGAATCCTTAAACCCTGACGAAACCCTGTTTAGGGGTTCCGGTCAAAGTACTAGTTGACCGTTCAATTACCCAATCAAATAATTTTTTTCTTTTTTCTAAAATTTTGGGAATAACATTAAAAATGATGGATCTTGATGCCCGTATGGTTGGATCTTTGGGAAATATTTTTAAAAAAATAAAATCCTTAAACCCTGACGAAACCCCGTTTAGGGGTTCCGGTCAAAGTACTAGTTGACCGTTCAATTACCCAATCAAATATTTTTTTTTTGAAATTTTGGGAATAACATTAAAAATGATAGATCTTGATGCCCGTACGGTTGGGTCTTCGAGAAATATTTTTTAAAAAATCGAATACTTAAACCCTGAGGAAACCCTGTTTTGGGGGGTTCCGGTCAAAGTACTAGTTGACCGTTGAATTACCTAATCAAATAATTTTTTTTTAAATTTTGGGAATAACATTAAAAATTATGGATCTTGATGCCCGTACGGTTGGGTCGTCGAGAAATATTTTTTAAAAAATTGACCGTTCAATTACCTAGTCAACAAAAATTTTGTTTTGCTGAAATTTTGGGAATAACATTAAAAATGATGGATCTTGGTGCCCGTATGGTTGGGTCTTCGAGAAATATTTTTAAAAAAATCGAAACATTAAACCCTGACGAAACCCTATTTAGGGGTTCCGGTCAATGTACTAGTTGACCGTTAAATTACCCAATCAAATAAAAAAAATCTGAAATTTTGAAAAAAATATTAAAAATGATGGATCTTGATGCCCGTATGTTGGGTCTTCGAGAAATATTTTTAAAAAAATCGAAACATTAAACCATGACTAAACCCTGTTTAAGGGTTCCGGTTAATGTGCTAGTTGACCGTTGAATTACCCAATCAAATAATTTTTTTCTGAAATCTTGGGAATAACATTAAAAATGATGGATCTTGATGCCCGTACGGATGGGTCTTCGAGAAATATTTTTAAAAAAATTGAAACATTAAATCCTGACGAAACCTTGTTTAGGGGTTCCGGTCAAAGTACTAGTTGGCCGTTGAATTACCCAATCAAATAATTTTTTTCTTCTGAAATCTTGGGAATAACATTAAAATGATGGATTTTGATGCCCGTACGGTTGGGTCTTCGAGAAATATTTTGAAAAAAATGGAAACCTTAAACCCTGACGAAACCCTGTTTAGGGGTTCCGGTCAAAGTACTAGTTGGCCGTTGAATTACCCAATCAAATAAAAAAAAATGGAAGAAATTTTGGGAATAAACTTAAAAATGATGGATCTTGATGCACGTACGGTTGGATCTTCGAGAAATATTTTCGTGACGAAACCATGTTTAGGGGTACTAGTCAAAGTACTAGATGACTGTTAAATTACCAAATCAAACAAAAATAAATAAATTTCTATAAAAATTTAAAAAACGTAAAAAGCAATAAATTATTTATTAAAAAATTAAAATAATTTTATACATGAATAATTTTATTTAAGAACATATAAAAATATATTTGTACAAGAGAATGAAAATTTTCTACAGGCAACCGGGGGAAAGGAATAGTGCGGCAAAAAGACCGCCCTTTCCCTTTCTAATTTTTTACCTTTCCACAAAGCACCGCCTTTGAACAAAACATTCTTAATTCACTCTCTCTCTCATTCTCTCTCTCTGTTCTATGTTTTATCTATCTTATACGCCGAGAACACTTCGAGTTGGAGATTTCTCCCGTTAAAAGCTTCAATTTGGTTTAATTGCTCTTCGATTTGGGCATTCCTCGTATCAGGGTTTCTTGGGTTCGGGTTCAGATTGGTTTAAATTCTTATGTTTAACCTAAATCTCATGTTTAATTGGTTTTAATTTTGATTCTCTCTCTTCATTTCAGGGCATCGAGTTCAAAATTGGGGCTTTCATTTGGGGTTCAAAGGTAGGGTTTCCATTTGTAGGTATTATCCACTTCCTTTTAATAAATCAACGTTACTGGTTTGCGTTTGTTTTGTATTCAATGAGAAGTTTGGTAATGAGAAGATGAAAAAGGGATTACCTTATGCCAAATACTGAGAGTGGCGAAGCTAAAGTAAAGGTTTATTTGGATCTCTGTTTTTGTTTTTCTCTGTAGCTGTTTGTTAAATAGTAGATACGTAATCGTTTGTTCCCAATTCAGCTAATGTTGAAAGCTATGTTACTGTTAAGTTACATTAATGTTGAAAGCTAAAGCAAGTTTTGTTATTGATTTTGTGTTTTAGTCAGCTGGAAGTTATGGAGCTTGTTTGGCAACTATGAGCTAATGATGAGAGCTTTTTAAATTGTATGTGTGTATGTATATGTTTTTAGTCCTTGATGGGCTAGCACAAGCTGATTGTTATGTGATTTTATGCTGAGAAAGATTTGATTTTTTACACTTGCATTTCTAATTATTTGTGGTTTAGTTCCTGCAAATTAGGTTTTAGTTTGGTATTTAAGTTGATAAGAGGATTGAGTTTTTGAGACTCAAACGGTGCTTCAAATGACTCTGTGCACTGCATTTTATTTGTTTTTTACTTGACGGATTGGTACAAGGTTGTAGTTCTATGTTTGGGTATACATCAGCTGACAATCAGTGGCCGATAACCTTGGTAATCTTTGTCATTCTATAAAATCCGGTTTAGGCATCGTCATACTGCATTCTAGCTGGTGGTGTAGTTATATATTGATTAAAAAAATTATCGTTTTTGTTTTTATGTGGTCTGGTTCAACACATTGGTTTAGGTAAATGTTATCTTCAGTTTAGATATAATTCTATTGAGTTTCATCCAGGGCTGCATACAAGGGGTTTGCAGATGTTGTCAGATTACTTTTATTCAGAGATGCCAGTCAAGAAAGACAAGATAAAGAAGGTAATGGACTCATGACTCATGATCCAACTTTACTAAAATAATTTAACAGTCGATTTAATTTAGTTCTACTGAAACAATATTTAGTTCCCATTAAAAAAATATATGAATAGAAATACTAAATTGTAAATCTTTGTAATCCCATTGGTATTTAATTGTTTTTCTGTCTCTTTAAAATGCTACTGTGATTATCTTCTCTCTGTCCACTATTCCTTATGCATAAGGTTTATGAGTATAAATAATTAGCTGGTTTTTTTTTTCATTTTTGATTATAATCTAATGCAGCTCTCTATTTATTATTTTTGCAGAAACGCCTAAAGCAGCGAAAATCCAGGCTCATTGTAACTTTGTTAATTGTTTATGTATATAATTGATAGCTGCTAAATGTACCTCTCTCTGAAATATCTTTCTTCAGGATTTCGTGGCACTGCTACCTTATGAAGAACCAGAAAAATCACCTATGTTCCATTTATTTAGTTTTGAGTATGGGCAACACGTTGCAGAGTGATTGAACAGAGCGATACTTGGTGTGTTTCAATTTTGATCCTACTCATTTTAGATTTCTAACTTGTCAATATCAATTGGTATGCCTTTTTTTGTGGAGTCATTTAATGTGCTGTTCTTCTGCCTTTTGTTGTTGTCAACACATGCCAACCTACCCAGCTATCTAGCAGTGGAACGGCTAATGCAACACACAGTAGTTGTCAGATAGTACTTAGATCAAGAGCAGGACAAGGTAACTTTGAGTATTGTTTTCCCCCATTAATGTGATCCATGGGGAGTTTTTCTAATTTATATGAAGCTTGTCAATATGATTGTTTAGTGAGTACTATATTTTTACTACAGTACTGTAATAACTATCCCTACAAACAATATAAAAATATCCCTAAACACTAAATCATTTATTAACTAGCTAGGGGCTAGCTTATTGACAATTATTTACATAGTTAACATTTTTAACTTACTAATTTTGTTAGGTTTTGCTAATTGTCTAATTTAAGGAATATTATTATTATTATACAAGTAATTAAATATTTATATATACTTTAAATATTATATATTTTTTAATAGTTTGTTGTATTACACCGAAAAAAAGTTTGTGCAAATATCATTAGGATAAAAAGTTTATGAAATTTATTGTTAGGTTTTTTTAATAGCTCTTTAAGTATGCTCTGTTTTGTTGGGATGTTCTTGTTATAACTAATAGAATATTAATTATCCACTTTTTACCTCATACTTGTTTCAGATCAATCGTGTTGAATTTCTTTATTCTAACCGTGATATTTTAAGCCAGATAATTTTGTCATGGGATTACAATGGCGATCAAGTTAGAAAAATAGAACTTTTATTTTCTCCGAGATTTCCCTGGACCCTGAAGGATTTAAGGATTTATTTAAGAGATTTAAGGGATTTAAATTCAAGGATTATATAGGAGGATTAAAGATATTAGTATAAATATTAATAAGGTAAACGAGAAATATTTGAGATATTCCTCCGAACGATTATTGAAATGGAATAATAAACGGAACAAAAGAACAAGCAGGCACTACAAGAATTTCGGCTAATTTCGACCACCACTATACAGTCGAAATTAGCTCATTTCGACTTCTCCTGGTCGAAAAGGGCCATTTTCGACCGAATATCAAAAAGTCGAATTTAAGCGAGTCGAAAACAGAACATTCGGTCGAAATTATCTATTTTCGACCGAATATATTCGACCACACATGTTCGACCTTATATGTTCGACCGATTAAATTCGACCAGATACAGTCACTTAGTTCCCGGTCAAAATTTTTACAATTTTGACTGAAAATTTCTAAAAAAACCGCCATAAAATTTGAATTTTATCTGAAAATTTCAAAAAGCCCGCCCAAAAAACATTTTTTCGACCAACATCAATCGTCCATATTTTCGACCAAAAGAAGTCGCTCCTTAATTTCGACCTTTTTAAGTCAAACTTTATATGTTCGACCTTCCATTCCGGTCGTAATTGTTATGCAAAAAAATTGGTCCTCATTATGTTCCACCAAGAATGGTCGAACATAACATAACAAATATTTATATTCTACCCCTTGCGGTCGAATTTAACATACCATTAGATTTTTTTTTGCTGTATCCCTACCCCTGACAGTTTTATACTAAATTTTCTACCACATGTTCCTACTCACTTCTCTGTATACAAATATATAACCAAGCAATAATATTCGATTAACCACCAGTCATATTTGATTAAACAAAATACCTAAAGTTCAAACAGTTAATTACCAAAATACCAAAAGTTCATTACAAAAGACTTGGTCTAAAATAGTTCAAACTGGTGCCTCTAAAAACATTGTTCAGACAGTTCTTCATAAACAGTTCAGATAAGGGGATACATGTCTGCCTCTAGATCTTCGTCGTTTTCATTGTTGCCTGCGCCGTCCACCATCAGAGCCTTTGTGCCGTCCACCACCATAGCATTCCCAGACAGAGTCTCCTACATGATTCAGGACAAGCATGATTGTTACAATTTATATATCTAGACACAAGTAGGAGGCAATTTATATATCTAAACTAAGTCTGTTAATGAGCAAAGTAGGAATAATTAACTAATTTACTGCACACTCAGAAAATAATGAACTTAAGAAAATAATGAACTTAACAGAATGCAGGTATATTCATAATTATGCAGAAAACTAAGAACTATATCCAGTGACAACTGACATGTACCAGAAAACATTCTGCTAAATAGTTGGACCCCAAAAACTGTCATTTATAAGATAGCAAAGTGAAATCAGTACATGCAAAATTCAGTGCGCAATTATATATCTAAACAAGTAGGATGCAATTTATTTTTCACAATAAAACATTCGATGCAGCTAAGCAAAGTGAAATCCTAATTAACCACGCAAGAATGTTACCTCTACAATGATCTTATCATTGTCCTTCAAGATCTGAGCAAGTAAACCAGTGGCTGCCCGTATATAATGCGCCTTCAAGGAGTGCTGAGTTGGATCCGAGAATGTAACAGTGGCTAATTTACGCACCTCCTCGTCCAAAATGGACTGCTTCACTTCACGCGTAGGCAAGGAACGGACCATCTGCCTCACATCATCTAAAATCGTCGACATCATCATGTAAATATCATCTGGAATAACAGCAGGTTACACTTTTTGCTTTTTTATCCACTGTGTTGCTTCCCGTGCTCCAAGCAACTCTCCCAATGTTTCATTGGGATGTAGGAAGACCTTCCCTTTCTTCGGGGGTCTAGCCTGTATTGTCAGAATGACATCTTTTTTCCGCTCAATTTCCATTTGCGTACGGGGGGATGGCGGTTCATCAGTAAGCGGTAACAGGTCAGGTATCAATTCAACTTGCGAAGACCGTGCCTTTTTCATTTTTTCCTAGAACATGGAATATGTCAAAGTCAAATCACAAAATTAAAATCTAACAAAAGAATTATAACTGAGCTGAAATGAAGCAGCTACCTGAGAATAAAATTCAAACCTGTAGCTCTTTCACAACCGGTTCAGTAGGGTCATATACAAAACCCATGAATTCATCATTCGTAATAGGCATTTCTCCCTTTTTCTCTCTTTCGGCATCTATTTCCTATAAAATCAGAATAAAACCAAATCAGGCATACAATTGTTCACTGGATTGGTAATAATCAGTTTAAGTACGTGACAATAATAAATGAAACATGAAGCTTGAATATACTCCAGAAACCATACCTCCCGCCTCTGATCAAATGGCTTGGCCCCGGTGCGAGGGGTGAATTCCACCATCAATTGCGCTTTCTGGCCTTCAACCGACTTCGTTCGAAATTCCAGTGTTCCCCAGTGGTCGAAGATGGCATTCCATGCTTTCTGGGAGAAGTAATAAGGCTTCATTTTTTTGATATCAATCTCCTTTTCAGTATAGCCAACCTTCACAAGCACATCCAAATGCTTCATTAGTCGTTCTTTCTCCTTATTAAGAATATGCTTAAAATTCCTCCCCGCAACAACTCTCACAACTCTGTCCCCGTTTTCTTCACCATAACCCTCGGGATATTTATAATATTCCTACCAAAACAGATTTCATTAGTGTTAATGTAAAACAATAAAAAAATCAAGCAAGGAACTTGGCTGAAAGAATTGAAAAAACAATATTTACTTACTTTAAAAGTTTTGATACAATTGTTGAAAAAAACTTCACGCTTAGTTCCCTTTGTATTCAAGGTATTTTCATCCCATCTTAGACGAATAATGTGTGTCAATGTGTGCTTGGGTGTAGCCTTGAAGAATCTGTAACAATATAATGAAAGCCAAAAGAAAAATAATTAATAACCGAGGAATACAACATAAAAACAAACATTTTTACGGTCTTAAGAAACTTTATTTCTTAAAATAAACTGCACTAAATATGCCCAAGAAAAGAATCTACCCCCAGCCTTGTTTTGCTTTTCTACAGCCACACAAATCATATTTAGAAAATACCATAAACTACAAGTTGCAAGACAGTAACGTTGGACATAAAGGCATAAATACAATTTTCAAACATAGGTTAATATTTAAGTTAGCAAGTAATTACTATCATTAGGTTTAAATAAAAAGAATTCAGAAAAAGCAACTATTAATAAAAACGAAAAGCAATACTCTACGAATGTTCTTATCAGAACCCCCATTCCTATATCAAGATCCCCTTAAATACACGATCAAGACATACCCTTTGCCGGTCTTAAGAAAATGTAGCGTTGGCTTATTCTCCGGTGGAGGTTTCGTCCCGTAATCACCTTCCGAAGCATTGCGTCGATGCTTCCACCTCTTCAGACCCTTCCACATAACTCTCTTTGTCACCATCCTCGCCCACTCCACTGGTCCTAACAACCTTCCTGCTTCCCTTACCCTTGTTTCCCCTACCCTTCTTACTATTCGGACCAGCCCATGCCACCTATAAAAACAAACAAGAGTATCATGTGAGAGGAAATACAAAAAAAATGCAGTATAACTATATGCCACCTATAAAAATACAAAAAAAAATGCCACACAAAAGTTAAATCTGATATAAAACCAACAAGCTTCTCAAAATGTTTCTCTATAGACTACAAGTACTGATATTCATAAATGGACTACAATCGGGATTTGATCAGAATACAAATATATCTCATACGGTGTTAGGATATGTAAGCATTAAGTTTGCTTGCCGCTAATTTGTACGATGAAAAAGGTTTTGTTGCTATCTGCTGATCATACCAACTTTTCTAATATACAAGTTTGTAAATTATCAGTAGATGAAGATATAGGTAATTAGAGACTCAGAACTGCAACACATTTAGGAACAGGTTTTAAAATCTATGGTTCTCTCCTTTACTGCTTCTTATCTTCTTTTGCTTCTTATCTTCTTTTTATTCAGATGAATCAAATATCCATCTGATTTCAGCTACTTTAAATCCTCCGCATTTCCTCGTACCACTCTTCATCACACAAATCTTTATTTTTTTAAAAAAATCATGAATAATGACTAGTTTTTACTTATATAATCTCCATTCTAAAATCATAATTATATTTCTAATTTTAAATAGCTAAAGTCTAAAGATGTGGATGAAAAGAATATCTTGAATATCCTGATTAGTGATGAAGCCTAGATCAGTCCTTATCAAGATTAATATGCATGATGAGCAGACATGGTAACAACGTCACCCTAATTTTCTTGTTTCTTACTTCTAAAAACTTTTCTCACATGCATCTGGCCCGTATATTTCTTTTCAGGGGAACTCCTATTCGTAACAAATGCAACTGCAAGATATGACTACTACGGATATAGACTTATAGTAGCTATCTAGTATCCATACAAATAACCTGTAGAGTGTAGACTGGATTGCTAAGGATCAGCCATGGCCCCCAAAAACTATTTAGTAGGACACCTAGAAAACTCTCAACAATCCCAGACAAACAAAGCACATTTACACTTCTTTAGTTTTCTGAAAATATGTATTCTCATGTCAATCAAACACCCTTTAATGTCATTTAGGATATCAAACAAATTTTTGCACAATCCTGAGTAATATCCATCACAGGAAATTCAGCATGTAGATGTAACCCAGGGTATCCAAACTAGTATTCAAACATTACATATGATAATCTTCCCAAGTAATAGACATCTTTGCTAATCTTCGCTTACTAGTTGGCAGTTACCAAACCAAGTTACTTAAAGTGCACATATGTGGCTAACGAACCCACAGGTTAATAGAATGAAAAAGGTTTTGCTATCTGCTTCACATGTGTGTAAATAAACTCAACATTCAACTTTGTAAATCCTAGGTCACGACAAGGCTGCGCCAGTAGGAACCATTCCAGACCTGCTGAATTGGAGCCTTTTTTACTATGTATAAACTCTTAACAAACGAGACTTTTGATTTTTTGCTACCGTGATTACTTGGATTCATTTTAGACACCTTCCTTTTCAGTAACCATCTAGCCCTAATCCAAGTCAATAGATCAAAAGTTGATTAGTCCTATGATGTTCTACCTGTTTTAATAAGGCAAATCTTGAACCCCGCGTTATAATTCTTGTATCAGATGAAAGTTTAACTAAAGCACGCCAACTCTGTTGGAGTCCCAATTAGAACTTTAAATACTACCTGACTAAAGTCATCTTCTTCCCAGATCCCACATAAATTCAGAAATTAAATCAGTTTTACTCCTTTCCAATAACATTATATCAAGTAATAAGAAAGAGTAAAAACAATGAAACTAATCATGATCCAACAGGTAACAGTATATATTATTTTTCAAGCATTAATCTTTGTTAAACAAACTCACACACACACATGGAGGGAGGGAGGGAGAGAGGGAGGGAGAGAGAGCGAGAAAGAGGGAGAGAGAGAGAGAGAGAGAGAGAGAGAGAGAAAGAGAGAGAGAGGAACACCTGTGAGCTTCTCGTCAAATTGAGCCATAGATTTGAACCTTCACCTTGATCCATCGTCTCCTAGCAGATTGGGGAAAACAGACTGCGAAAAACCCTAATTTAGAGAGAGAATTGGCAGATTGGGGGAAGACAGCGATAGAAATGAATTATTTTGGAGTAAAAAACTTATTTATATTTAAAATACATTCGACGTTATATGGTCGAATATAGCCGCGTTGATATTTTCGACGTTTTCTCGTCGATAAAAATGATCCATATTTTTTTACAGGAGCTGCTACTGCACTAAATCCTCCCTGTGATAAATTTTACCAACAAAACACAATCCAATTTACTTGATTTACAAATATGAGTAAACTTCAAATTTAAAAAAAAATCAAATGATCAAGGAATAATGTTCTTAATACAAATACAAATTTGATTGAGAATGAAAAATTATACTAAATCGTCATTATCACTTAATTCATCATTTTCGGCTCCATTCTCATTTTTGTCTTCCTCTTCGTCTCTCATATCCTCTTGGTTTTCTTCTTCATTGCCATAATCTATCGAATAGTCATTTTCAAACATCCTCAAATCAATAAAAAAATTTTAGGGATCATGAATAATAACTTTTCCGACGTGTGATGATGAAGCATTTGACACTTCATTTTGTAAAGGATCATCATCATTGATTATTTTCTTCTCGTTGATTGACACAGTTTCATCAACTTGTCGACTCTTTGTTGTTAGAACCGTGTACCATGATGATTTTGCATTTAAAATATTTGGTGCATAGTGCACTTGATGAGCTTGGCTAGCCAACACAAAGACGTCTTCGGTATTTAGCTTTGATTTGACATCCACGGTAGTCATCCGGTGTCTATCGACTTTGACATGTGTCGTGTGATCAAACCAATGACATTTGAAGACGATTACTTGATGTCCATTGTGATAGAAGAGTTTTAAAACTTCTTCTAGCCTTCCGTAATAGTTTCCATGACTTTCCTTATAAGAAGTCCCTACAAGTATAAATGTATAAAACTTAGATACAAATAATGACAACTTAAATACTAAGAATAGATTAAATTCCTTACCAATGACAACTACACCGGAATTTGGTGAAGTGAGCTCATTAGCATTTATGTAAGAAAATTTGTAACCATTGCACTTGCACGCTTTATAACACTCCACTTTAAATATCGGACCTCTTATTAGGTCAATAAATTTCTTTTTGAGATCTTCGTTATCTTGTACCTAAAACATATATGGAAAACATGATACACAGATTTATGATTAAAATTACATATATACAAATATATGAGTATCTATAAAAAAAACACATACCCTTCTTTCAAACCAATCTTTAAAGTGTTCTTTTTGCGCATCATTGAGATGGGGGTAATGTTGTTGCACTAACTTCTGGAATCCACTATATATTTACGTTGAACAATAAAAAAAATTAAATTGTAAACTGAATTCATAATTACTTTAAAATTTTGAAGTAAATATGGTTTAAAGGAATCTTACCGCAAGTACTTTCCAACTTCCGGTGAATTAATGAGAACATAGTATGTCACAAGTTCATGCTCATCATTACTCAAGATTCTATCTCTACTCCGTCGACTAGGATGTGTCAGATACCTGTAAACCTCTAGTAAATCGACATCATGAAATTTTTGAGGTGCCTCGTTTCGACGTAACCGATTTTGCTCTCTCCCGATTTTGGAATCAAAAAATAACGAGCAAAAATGTAGACACTCCTCCTCAATATAGCGTTGTGCCATTGAACCTTCCGCTCGAGCTTTGTTTCTAACTTTCAATTTCAGGTTGTGCAAGTATCTCTCAACAAAATACATCCAACGGAATTTAGCCGGCCCACCCAACTTACACTCGGTAGCTAAATGTAGTGGCAAATGTTCCATCGGATTAAAAAAACCTGGGATGAAGATAGTTTCAAGTTTCGACATTATCCTTACTATGTCTTTCTCCATTTTTTGCAAATTTGTGTATTTGAGATTCGACGAGCACAAATCTTGAAAGAAGTTGCACAACTCAATAATAGGAGCAGCTACATGTTTCGGAAGTAAGTCACGACAAACGATAGGTAAGAACTTTTGCATAAAAATGTGGCAATCATGTGATTTCATCCCGCGAATGCATTTTGTCTTCCAATTCACACACCTAGATATATTTGAGGCAAACCCGTCTGGAAGTTTTAATGCTTCAATCCATTTGAACAACTTGTGAACGTTTTCCCTCGAAAGAACATATGGTGCATGTGGTTTCGTGCCATCACCTCGAATCCACAACTCACGATGTACACATAAATCTTCACAATCCTTTCTTACTTTTGTGTTATCTTTGGACTTCTTTTCATCATCAAGAATTGTGTAGAATATGTTGTCGAAGACATTCTTTTCGGTGTGCATAATGTCAATGCTATGACGAAGGCTAAGTGTCTCCCAATATGGCAACTCAAAAAATGGAGTTTTATGAGTCCAATTATGCGTCACGCCATAATCCTTTGGTTTTCTATTTGTTAACTTTCCTGGAGGGGGAAATTGTATTTGCTCACACATGATCTTTGCAAGTTCTCCTGAATGTCGAGCGCACAATGATCGTATCTCAATACTTCCAAACCTTGTACTCCTTCTTAGGGGGTCATCTGGTTCCGAAAAATATCGAGATGTGCCATAAAAAGTAGATTTACCACCATATTTGAGTTGTTTAGCTTTGACCTCTCCCATGCAAACTGGACATGCCAACTTACCCTTAGTGGACCACCCGCTAAGCATGGCAAGTGCAGGAAAGTCACTAACTGTCCACATTAGTGCTGCCTTCATCATAAAATTTGTACGTGAGAACATGTCATATGTTTCCACCCCTGTATGCCATAACATTTTCAGTTCATCAATTAGAGGTCTTAGATAAACATGCAAATCTTTTGTTGGATCCGTCGGCCCGGGAATAAGAAGAGGCATGAACATGAATGGAGCCTTAGTACACATGGACGGGGGAAGATTGTACACAAAAATCACCACAGGCCATACAGTATACTCCCTAGCATGTGCATCATGAAAGGGGTCAAATCCATCGGTAGCAAGTCCGAGTCTAACATTACGAATATCCTTTGAAAATCTTGGAAATCTACGATCAAATTGTTTCCATTCATCTCCATCAGCGGGGTGACTTAATTGACCTTCAACAACAACTCTATCGTGGTGCCACCTCATAGATTTTGCAGTCTTTTCGGCCATGAATAAACGTTGCAATCTCATGGTAATATGAAAGTAACGCAAGATCTTTTGCGGGATCTTCTGTTTTTTAGGATCTTTATGCACTTTGTATCTGTCTTCTGTGTATATGTCGCATTGTGTCTTATTGCTGTTTTCCTTGTAAAACAGCATGCAATCATTCTTGCAAGCATCAATTTTTTCATACTCCATATTCAACCCTTTAATCATCTTCTGCGCAGTGTAGTACTTTTCAGGCAATTTATGATCATCGGGCAATACTAATCCAATGAGATGAAGCAACTCATCAAAGCCATTGTTACTACAATTATGCTTATTTTTCCAAGCAAGCAACTCCATGACAAACTCCAATGTTGTAAAATTGGCATTGTTGGGATAAATTGGATCAGAAGCAGATTTGACCATCTTGTAAAATTTTTTTGCTATTTCGTTCGGTTCTTCCCCAAAATCTTCACAATCCTCAAAATCATCATGTGCATCATACATATCATCATCCGTGTGGTTAGCATTAACATGACTTGTTCCAACTTCGTCTCGCGGCCTATCTTTCTCTCCATGACAATCCCATATAGTATACCATTGCATTATACCATATCGATATAAATCAACTTTCACGGCACTAGGATTCTTATAATGTCCATTTCTACAATTTTTACAAGGACATCTTATAAGACCGTTATCTTCCTCATCAAGGTGCTCTATAGCAAATTTAATGAAATTATCCACGCCAATTTTATATTCTTCCGTTAAGTATTTTGCCTCATTAAATCGATTACGACCAATCCAATTACGATCAAATGCCATCTACAAATATGAACACATATAAGGCAAATGTAATTTTAATAAAATAAAAAAATTGCCAATATAATATCTTAAGTTTAAGCAACATGAACACATATAAACTACTCAAATTCATTTATACATGAACACATATAAACCACTCAAATTCATTTACACATGAACACATATAAAATTATATCATAATTACACTAACAAAAACAATCACTATTAAGAAGAAGAAATTGCACTTACTTGAAAATTTAGGATGAGCACATGAATAGAAAATGGTGAAAGAAGGAAATTTTATGAAGAAAGAAGACAGAGAAAATGGTGAAGGAGAGACATGTTCCAAAAACGGCGACAGCAAACGGGGAAGCAGTAGGGTTGCAAAAAGAGCACGGGTAAATTCGACCTAATACAGTCGATTTCCTAGTGCGGCTAAGTTCGACTGCAGCGGGTCGAATTTAAGGTACGACCTGAACAAGTCGAATTTAGCAAGCTCTTTCGACTGCAGAAAGTCGAAATTTAAAAAGTTATACGGCCGGAGAGGGTCGATTTTGTGTTATATTCGACTTCCTAGGGTTTCTAGTCGAATTTGTTATATAGATTATAAAAAGTATTATAAATTCTAAGAAATAAATATTATAAATAATTATTTTTTTGCATGTGCTCTTGCATTATTAAAATCTCGACATCCGTACGGTTAGATTACTTTAAAAAAATTATGTAAATTATAAAAGCTAACCCTAAAAATTACATATATATTGAATGCTATGCTTATATTTTACACATTTTTATTTCGTGGAATTTTAAAAATGTAAATATTTTTTTAAAAAGTTTTTTAAACTGTTAGTCGTTAATTCGACCATATTTGGTCGAATATATTAAATTCGACCAGGTTCGGATGAATATTGTTTAATTATTTTCAGGTTTCATTCGGTAATTTTGGAAATAAGTTTTTGGGGAAAATGGCGGGCTTTTTCCCGCTCAGTTCCATTTCTTAATTCGACTATATACGGTCGAAAATACATCCAGTTTGGTGGGAAAATTTTCTCCCTTTTTTGGCGGGATATAAGTTCGACTCTCGGGTAAAGTTCGGTCGAAAATGTAAATAAGTTCGGCCAATTATTTTCGACAATCTTTAAGTTCGACCGTCGTTGGTCGACATCAGCCGCACGGTTATATTCGACCGTTTCCGGTCGAATTTAGCCGAGGTCGAAAATAAATGGTCGAATTCGACCTGCCTTTGTTGTAGTGAGGAAGCCAAGATGCATTCATGTGCATATGGATAAGAGCAAGTGACCAAGCTAGTTACAATGCTAACTAGTAGTATTAGAAACAAACTAAGTACCTAGCACAATTGCATCATCTCATCACAAAATCCTAACACTTGTCCACCAAGATGGCATCATCCATGACCTAGCACTTTATTAAAGGTACTTTATGGAAGATATTATCCATACACAACCAATAATACATCACTTTATGCTAGATGAGTGCAAGAGAAACCAAGCAACTACATTTTCTCTCAAACTGCCCAGCAAGAACACCTCAAAGAAGAAAATTCATATCTCCATTTCTATCCATGATAAAATCACCAAATTTTAACCAAAGCCTCTCCACTCCATGGGCAATATTCGATAAAAATGGTTTATTCTTTATGCTTTGCTTATTGGTTATGAGAATTTCCAGTAAGTCATGCTTCATAGTAAATTTCCCTGTTCATTTGATGTAGGTTTCCATCGTAGATTTTGGTCTGAGTAAAAAGTACAGAGATAATTGTCAACTCGTGACATATACCTTATTGGTGAGATGAGTTCATATAGGTTTTTTGCTTTCTATACTCCTGATCTTGGAACTGTGATCTTGGAACTGTTTTGAAAAGATTAACAATTTATGTCTGTCATTTATAACATCTTTAACGGACTAAAAGATATTTTTGGTCTTGTGTGCTGTAAGGTTTTGGACTATTATGGATAAGTTTGGGGAAGAGATGGCACCCTTTGCTCTTGGATTGTGTTAGAATCTGGTGACACTACTAACTCTTTACCTTTATTTAACTTCTCTTGTAGCTTGTTAAATTAATAACTTAAAACTTGATCAGGCTGCTGCCTTTTGAAGGTGCAGGCATACCGTGGAGGATAATAATGAGGCTGATGATCTTGGTGCTTTCGCAGCAGTTGATAATGATGAGTGGTGTGCATGTAAATAAAAAGAGTGGACTTCTTATTAATTGCCACATATTCTGAAATATGCTCTTTTCTAGGTCTTTATGTTTTTTTACAAGTCTAAAACTTTCACTAATGTTGTTTTGTATGCATGCATGAAATCCTTTTAGGTAATTGAAGTTTCATCTTTGGCTTCAAAATCTCCATTCACTTGGGCTATCAACAGCCTTGAGTCTTCACAGACTTTAAGATTTTTGGCCCTCATGGCTAGAGCCGAGCCTGGTCCGTTTATCAAGGCTTTATACTCTACCTCGTTATTGGTAGTCGAAAAATCCACCTTCAATGCATATTCAATCGTGAAGCCATCAGGGCTCTGTAGGGTTAAACCAGCTTCACTTATTTTTGTTTTTGATGCCCATCAAAATAGAGCACCCAGTGTTCCTTCTGAACTTCATAAGTTCTCTCCCTCTTGGGGTGTCTCATCTTGCCCTTGCTGGGGTGTTATGCCTTCCTGCCCCCAACTTCTTGGTTGTTAATGGTACATTCAACCACGAAGTCAGCAAGTGTCTGTGGCTTAATTACAATTCGAGGATTGTACGCGATATCAAATTATCCGAGTTCTATTGCCCATCTAATCAATCTCCCACTAGCTTTCGGGTTGTGCATGATGTTTCTCAATGGTTGGTCTGTCAAGACTTCGATTTTATATGACTAAAAGTAAGTTCTTAATTTTTTGTGGGTCATGATCATGTTTAAAGCAAACTTCTCTATAGTGGAGTAGTTCAATTCGGCTCCATGGAGCACCTTGTTTACATAGTAGATAGGTTTCTGAACCTTTCTTCTTTAACGAGCACAGTGCTTAATGCTTGCTCAGATACTCCGAAGTGTAGACAAATGGTCTCTCCGAGACCAACGGGGCTTCAACCATGTATTTCTTCAGCTGCTCAAAGGTCTTTTGGATTTCTTTAGTCCACTCAAAATTCTTTACTTTTTTCGATGCACTACACCATAGAATGGATACATTAACGTCTGAAATACATTGCAATATGCCTTAAATTCGTTGCAATAGGGTCTATGACAACGATTATTGAAAAATCAGGCGTAAGGTTCGCTCTGATTGCTATAGGTACCTAATGGCAACGAATTTAGTACCATATTACAACGTTGTATTATCCTTGCAATTAGGGAATATGGAAACGATTTAATGGCTATAGCAACATGTTTAACACCGTTGCAATATCTTGGAGGACATGGCTTACTTTTTGTAATGATTTTTTTTGTGTTAATTGTTGCAATACATGGACTCATGTAGCGCTAAGGCAACGTATATATGCCCAATTGCAACGAATTTTGATCAAATGCAATCAAATATTTTAAAGAATATGACATATATGTAACTATTGCAACGCTGAATAAAAAATCTGGCATGACCTTTAGATTTTATAAACATCCACCAATTTTAATTGGTATTTCATAACCAACCAACCAAAGTTCAGTTCCAACATCAGTTCCAACATCAATACACAAAATGACCAAGTTCACGCAAAATAACTAAGTTCAAAAGACAATCTAACTTAGTAATACATAATTAATAGAGACCAACTTAGTGGCCGGTTAAACATTGCATAAATTGAGTCATCATGGTGCTAGCGCTTCTTCCTTTTCTTCTTCCTCTTCAACTAGTGCATTAGTCTCATCTCCGTCATCAGTAGTAGTAGCACACAGTTCTTTTGCATTGATATTGAGAGTCGGATTCTTCTCGACCAATTTTGAAAGAATATTTTCCAATTTCTTGTTCATTTTGTCCTCCATTCCTGCAACTAACTCATCTCTTAGTTGTTTAAGTTATGCAGAATTCGGGCTCTACAGCAACGGTTTCTAATATGGTTGCGACTGATATCATGTTTTGTCTAACGTAACAATTTCTGAATTCAATTGCAATGCTTTTAAAAATTGTTACAATATCTTTGAAATTGTAAAAACTTTTGAGGAAATAGCAACGCTTTTTGAGTTTTTTTCAGTGTTGGTTGCAAAATCCATTCTATGGTGTAGTGATGATTGAAAGAAAGGCAAACACTTGTTTCTAGACTTGGACATGAATCTCCCTAAGGCTGTCATTCTTCCAGTCAATTTATGTACGTCCTTTATGGAACATGGTATTTCCATATTTAAGATGGCCTTGATCTTATTAGGGTTGGCCCCGTTTCTTTGTTTCGAAACCATCAGACCCTAGAATTTTCCTGATCCAATGCCAAAGACACGCTTGGTTGAATTCAACATTATCTTGTGGTGCCTCAGCACTTCAAATGCCTCTCTGAGGTTCTAAATATGGTCTGCCTTGAATAGGCTCTTAACTAACATGTCATCCACGTAGATCTTCATGGTCTTCCATGTCAAGGGTGCAAAAATCTTGTTTATTAGCCTTTGGTAAATGGCTCTTGCAGACTCCTTGTCTTGGGTTGACATCAACCTAGAATTTTTTTTAAATAACCTTTCTTAGCTCGGTTGGCCGTCATGACCATAATGTTTGTCTTGGTTCCTGGGGCTGTTCGAGTGTTGAACGTCGATGTTCGAAATCAATGGTTTTCAAACTCAAGGAAGTTCTTTAAACTCTAACCTTGAAGTTTAGATTTTAATGAAAGAGATCATAGTGGTTTCAAGCCAAGTTTTGGGTGTTTTAAACCACCAAAACATCTATCAGAGCTGCCGATCCAAGACCAGAAGGTTTCTGGTCGGCTGAAGCCCCTCTAGAGCCTCTGGTCGGCTCCTTAAGGTCGGTTGAAGGCCTTCTTGGCTTCTGGTTGGCCCCATGAGGTCTTGAACCTTCCCTAGGAGGTTTCAATCTCCATTTTAAGGTTGATATTCAAGTGTTCAATGCTGGTGTTCAGATGTTCCCGAGAATCCAAAGTTTCAGATTGGTTTTCAAGTTTTGACTTGAAGTTTCAACCTTTGGATCTTGATTGGAGGTTCATGATCCCCTCAAGTTTGGTCTTCATAGCTAATCTTGGCAATCATGGCTAATATTTCGTGTTTTTCCACCTAGGATTCGAGGTTGATGTTCACATGTTCAACATTAGTGTTCATATGTCGACTACCAAGTATTCACAACCTTTCTTTTGGATTGATGTCAAACTAAAGTTCTCTAGGATCCCTTATTTGACTTCATGTCTTTCATGGCTTGTCTCATACCTTTGTTCTGATTTCAGGGTTTTCAAACATATCTTTGCTTCTCATTTTTCTTGATTCTAGGTCAAGGATTTAAGGTTGGTTCCTCGATTTAGATTTCGAGAAATACAATATCGTGGGCTTGGCTTTTAAACTTCTGAGACGAAAACTTTCTTGAACTTCTTAATCTTGTTCAAGGATATTCTTATATCCCTTAATCTTAGGACTGGAATGCGATGTTCTCTGTTGGTCTTCATCCTTGGATTCTCAAACCAAGTGCTTAAAAATTGAATATTGAAGAGTAGCTAGTCCTTAACCTCCACAGCCTTGCATGGCTTTGATTTCCAGATGTGGCTTTTTAATTAGCTTGTCTTTTATCCAGGGTCCTTCAAGGACTTAAACTCTTATTTGGTTGTATTGTAACCTAACTCTCGACCCTTCAGGGTTTTTATTTATGCGTTTGTTTGTTTCCATTCGTGTATTCTTTTATTTTCGGTACTTGGTCATCTTTGACTTACACACATCAGGTGCTTGGCACATAAATATAGTCATAGAACGAAAAACAAACTTGCATTAATAACTTGAAATGAGATCAACCGTTACATAGAGTACTACTATCCTACTCAGAGCAACATGCTCTGCAATGGTTTCATTGAACCTTATTTCTACTTCTACTAGATAAATATGAAGCTAAGTCCTACTAAGATAATTTGAACCCATCGGGGCTTTGCAAGACTAGGCCTGCATTGCTTGATTATTTTTTTGATGCTTTATCAAAATAGAGCACTACTACTCCTTCTGGTCTCCTCATTCTTGTTCTGAAGTTCACTTCCTTCTTGGGGATCTCCTGCCCCCTGACTTCTTGGTTGCCAACGGTACATTCAACCACGAAGTCAGTTGACGCCTTAGCCTTAATGGCCGTCCGAGGCTTATATGTGATGTCCTCTGCTGGCCTTTCTTGGTTTTTCTTATCACTACGGACATCAATGTTTTCAATCGGAAGGACCTAACCCCCGACTCCATCAGGCCTTAACACAGCTACATAGCAGCTTCTAACTATTTTTTGATCACCTTTTTGTTCTCCTACACCATTCCTGGTTGGAAACTTGATCTTCATGTGATAGGTTGAGGCCACAGCTTTAAAAGTGTGGAGTCCAGTCCTCCCAAGGACGGCATTGTAAGTAGAAGATGCTTTGATAACCAAAAAGTTCAGCATCTGCGCGGCCTCCATTGGCTTGTGTCCGATCGTGATGGGCAACTGAATAGTTCCCTAAATTTTGGATTCTACTCCATTAAATCCATATATAGGCATGTTATTGGGGGTGAACTGAGGATCATTGTACCCCATTGTCTATCAAGACTCGCTTCACCTCTGAGTTTCCGATCATAGGAGTTATGACCAGCGGGTCATCGTGGGGGAACTTCACCCCTTCAAGGTCTGAATTATCAAACCTCGGTTCTTGCACGCTTTGGTGCCTCTCCAACAATATGCATCACCTCTCGGGCATAAGCCTTCCAAGAGTTCTTTGTTGTCTCGGCCACGGTCGGGCCTCCTGAGATCATGTTGATTACTGGCCCTCGGGGTTGTGGGTTGCGATCTTGATCATCGTCACTCCTATCATACTCTCTTTTCTGATTACCACGATTTTCACCCTTAGTGAAATGGCTCAGTTTCCCTCTACAGATCAAGAACTCAATCTCATCTTTGATTTGCTTGCAATCATCAGTGTCATGCCCCACATCCTTGTGGAATCTGCAATACTAATTCTTGTTTCTCTTTGAGGGATCACCCCTGAGTGGCTTCGGCCATAAAAAATCCTTACCCTTCTCAATATCCAACAAGATTTGACTCCTAGGAGTGTTCAATCTTGCATACTCAACAAACCTTGGTCCTAGAGCAGAGTCTAGGTCCTTGCTAGTTCGGGGATACTTGTCCCTAGCATCATACTCCTGCTCTGTCTTTCGCTTCCTTGAGTTCCCGTTTCCACCACTTTCGGTAGAGACCTCTGTTTTTCTCATGCTTTCCTCAGCCTTTATGTATTTGCTTGCCCTTTTTTGGAGCTCAATCATGCTCTCAGGGGGATGTTTTTCCAACGACATTTGAAAGAAGGTGTTCATCGTTCCATTCTCCAAGGCTATCATAGCTACCTTGTTCTCCAGATTTGGGATGTTCAACGTTTCCTTGGTGAAGCGCTTGAGATAATCCCTCAGGTTCTCATTCTTTCCTTGTTTTACTTGCATGAGAGATGCAGAGCTTTTTTCGTGGACCTTCCCACTAACAAATTGGTTGATAAAAGCAGTGCTCAACTCCTTGAAAGAGCCAATCGAGTTTGCGGGCAATCGACTATACCATCTTTGAGCCATGCCTGCCAGGGTTTGAGGGAACGCCCTACAATTAAGAGCGTCGCTAGCGAGTTGTAACAACAGTGCATTTGAGAACGTCTGGACGTGGTTCGAAGGATCACCCGTTCCATCGTATGCTTCTATCATGGGCATCTTAAACTTTCGGAAAACATGAGCATTCATCACCTCCTCAGTGAATGGGGGTGTGGGATCGTCAGGGTCTCCAAGTGGCATCAGGTCTTTGGGATCACCCATAGGGGTTTCCACCCTCGTAGCTCCTCCAGTTGGAGCATCAGCCCTTTTCTATCTCCTTGAAGACCTCTCCAAATCAATGAAGGGAATCTCCCTTGAAGTTGGAGGAGGCCTATTCTGGTTCTGCCTTGCTTGCTCTCTGGCTATGTCGTCCTTCAGTTTTTGGATCTCGGCCACATGAGCCTTGATTCTCTCAGCAGTTATTAGAGAGGGTCCATCATGGATTCTTTGAGTCCTTCTCATAGGCTCCTTGCTTGCACGTCGCCTCCTCGGGGCTTCATCGCGATCGTCATCCTCAGAAGATGAATCATCAGTGTAAGGTTCGGAGTAATCATAATATCCTTGCTCAGGGCCCAAGCCTCTAATGTAAGGAGGGTGATGCGGCTCATGTATCTGCAGGGCATGGTCATTTGGCCAAACACCTCGAGTATTCGGGGGGTAGTTAGGCAAACCATATGTCGAATTCGTACTTCTAGGGAGATCTGCACCCCCGGAGGTAGTGGATGATTGACAAGAGGAGAGACCACCATCTGAAGAGGGTTGGTCTCCTGGTTTGGATGGACAACCATGGGCAGACTTCTCTCAACGTGGGGAGTCGTCCCTATAGGTTGAGAAACTTGAGGTTGAGTGATTGTCCCCGTTGATGGGGGTACATACCCTTGCTCCGTAACAACGGGCAGAGCGGAGGTGACGGTGGTAACCTCGGTTGAGACTGGTGTCCTTCGTGTTTAAACCATGGTTGATGTTGTCTTCCCACAGATGGCGCCAAATGTTGTGGAATAAAAGTTAGGGTTGTTAAATTGTGGTTAGGGTTTGTATGTATTAAAGACAAGGGATGGGAGCTTCGAGCTTTAATGGCTATTTTCGTGTTTCGGGACTGATCGGTCCTCATAGAATGCCTACGTATCTCGTTATTGAGAATCAAGCCGAGATGTAGTTCTGAGAATGAGGGGTCAGGCCCCTATATAGGCTGCGGGAGCCTTAGAATTATGGTAGGATTTGGAGACTTGGTGGGCAAGCCACCGCCTTGAGGAAGGTTCTAGACTCATTCCTTGTAGGAGTCTGTTTCCATATCGAATTAGGTGTCTTGGAGGCTACTTCTTATCCCAGGGATATTCTAGAACGTTCCCGGTTTGTGGATCAGGCCCATGTTAGAAACAAGCTTATATCGGGCATCCCCGGTTTGGGCTCTTCTTCGGGTTTAATCATTACTTACGAAATTAATGCCAAACTAGGGTTTCGGGCCTTATTAATGAGCCAATAAATGTTGTATTAATTAAGTCTTTAGGGATTATTTTTCACCCATATCAACCCATTTTTTGCCTACCCACTATCCAAAATACCCATTTTTCAGAATACCGCCCAAATTACCCACGGGATACGCCGTAACCAGGGGCGTATCCCAAGCCACTGTAGCGCTCAGAAAATGGGTTTTCTCGCCGTCTCATGGAGAGCTCAAGTCGCCGGCGTTCGTCGCCGTTTCCTCGATTAAGCATCTCAAGCATCTCGTCCACTCACCAAAGGACCACAAAATTACCAGAAGCTTGTCCTCTATCTCCTCCCAATCTCTGCTTATCTCCTCCGGCCCCGCAGGGCGTGTATGAAAGTCGTCGGACGTGGAATCATTGTTTTAGGCATTTTAAATCCGGCAATAGAAATGTCATAAAACTGGTATGGTCTTGTAGAGCATAGAATTGCGGTTCCAACGGTATATAGTATGTAGTGGGAAACGTCGAAATGTGTTTGAACGGAAATCGACAAAAAAACCAGCCGAAATCGATGGAAATCGCGTTTTTGAGGGAGAAGAGCCTGGCGTGAGTTACGTCTGTGTGACCGCGTATCTTTGGATACGCATACCATAATGGCGTTTCTTTTGCCTGATATGCCTATGGCAGTGTAGTAACCATAACTTGGCGTGAGTTTCGTGGGTGGCGTATCACCATTGTAAGAACTCAGATTTTTGGTAGAAATTAAAACTTTTATTATGGGATGAATATGGATTCAAATACTTATGTGTCATGAAGAATGCTATTGGTTTACAATCTAGATAAGAATTATCTATCTCCTAGGAAGTTAAGATTTGATAATTCCAAGGGGGAAGGTTATTCTTATGTCATCCAAATCGATATCTGTTATCAGTCCAGTGGTTCCGAAAAAGGGTTAAGGAACGATCGAAAGAGAACCGGGACATCTATATAATCCTAAAAGAATAATAAGAATTAAGGAATTTAATTCAGAAATTATTGAGAAAGATGGAGAATAGTATTATAAATATTTAGACGGTTTCCGGTAAAACCCTAACTAGAAATCCTTGAGATATTCTTACGAACGATCAATGAAATTGAGCAATAAACAGACAAAGAACAAGCAGAGGATCAAGATGCATGCATGTGCAAGTGGATATGACCCAGTAACTAAATAGTTACAAGAGTAACTAGTACACTTAGAGAGCAAGGCAAGCACTTAGCTTCCTCACCAAAATTCATCAACACTTGTGCACTCGAAGAACCTCATCCATGATCTCATGCCTTTAATAAAGTGGCTTTATGGCTAAGATATTATCTTACTCTCATCAATAATTCATTTTATTACACAACACCAAGCAAGAGAAGCAAAGAAACTCCATATCTCTCTCATTCTCCACAAACTGCCCAGCAGAACACCCTCAAGGAAGAAAATTCATATCTCCATTTCTATCTATGATAAAATCACCAAATTTTAACCAAAGCCTCTCCACTCCATGGGAAATATTCGCTATAAATTTCATAGAAATCCAAGTAGTATAGCCTAGTCAAATCACCTCCCCAAGTTGAAGAAGCAAACTGTCCTGATGCTTGACAGTTTTTGGACTGATTTTCAAACAGCCATATCTCCTTCGTTTCTCAATGAAATTTGGTGTTCTTTATCTTTTTGGAAATCTGGTTAGATGATCTACAACTCTCCTTTAGGAGCCTCGTCCAAGAAAGCATGGTAAGGGCCTCGTTTTTGCAGATCTTTGAACTGATGAATGGTAATTTTTAAGAATTAACTTTAGTTTAATTGTTTCTTTGGATGATCCAAGCTTGTTTAAGGTGTTCTAAGGGCTATACAAGGTTTTACAAGGCTAGTACATACTCCAAGGAAGGTATATCTCACCTAAACCCTAGATCTTATTTTGAGTTTTATGAAGTTTTGATGAGATCTTAAGTGGGTTGTAAGATGAGTTCTTGATTGTTGTGTTAATAGTTGTTTAAGACTTGATTTGTTATGTTTATGTTGTGTGGTGGTCATGAGAGCTTAACACTTGCCTTGGACCCTCTTGACAGTAGTAAATGATGTTGTTAAGCCATGAGTTGTTTTGATGATGTGCTTGAGGCATGTACGAATTTGGATCGTTCGAGTTACAGCCGTCGTAATGCTCGATTTTCGATAACTTTAAAGAATTCGTGCATCACAGTAGGGTTAATTGTTTTAACTTATGAACATGACATTTCCTTATAGATCTCAATCCAAAGATCGTTTTGGCGCAAGAATCGAAACATTCCGACTTACGGTTTAGGAGTTATGGTCAAAGTACTAAAATTGGTTCGAAACAGTAAGTAAAAGTTTGTAACTTCAATTGAACCCTCGTATAGCATGTTACTCAGTGGCGAATCTTGGTAAATAAATACTAGAGGTCATAAGGAAGGTATGAGAGAAAACCACATGTCAAACGGATCGTTTTCTGATTTTATAAAAATGTTTGAATCAAGGTTAAATGCGAACGAACCCCTTAAAAGTATAACTTTGGTTATAACTTAGAAAACGAACGATAAAACTCGAGGTATAATCTTGGTTCGTAATCGATCGAGTTTAGAGTTTATACGCCTTAAGTATATACCAAGTGTGGGTATGATGACATGTCTTAATAATGAACAAATGTCGGATCGTATCAGTGATAAAAAGAGTTACACTAAAAGGTGTATAACGTGATAATTCGAAAACGTGTTTCGACTTAAGTGAAATTTATACGTAGACTTTTAAAAGGTGTTAAGTGGTTAATCTGGAATGTTCTGATTGTTTATAGATCATCGAGAAGACCCAGGACACGCTATCTCTACCCACACCCGATTACCAGGCAAGTTTCCAATATCTTGGAACTGTTGTTGTGATAATATGTATATCTTTGTTTCTGATACATATGCCATAGCATGCATGCCTATTGTTAAATTATTTTATGATACCTGTTCCCTGAATTGATATTGACTTATAGACTAGATACGAATTATCAGTTATAAGCCGGATGGTTTCGGTAAGACCCTTAGCGAAGGGCATATGATATTCATTCTTAAATATAGACCGGGAGTCGGTGTTTTGAGATATATATAGTCGTGGAAACCCGGAGGGATTCCAACGGCATATTATTATTTATTTTGAGGAATGTTATTATTAAACGTTATTTATATTTCCATAAAGTATCAATTACTTGGAAATCTTTCGAGGAATGTTATTCGAGTATTATCTCAGTCGAGAGATATTCATTTAGAGTTGATTATTTAATGAATATTATTTTGATATTCATTGGAATTTTATTTATTAAATGAATATTACTTTCTAATATTCATTTAAGGTTTTATGTACTTGATGAATATTATTTTAAAATATTCATTGGAAGTTCTACTTAAGGGATATTATTTCGAATATTCCTTTAAAGTTTTGATTACTAAATGAATATTATTTGGATATTCATTTAGAAGATTATTTATTAAATGAATATTATTTTCAAATATTCATTTAAGGTTTGACTTATTTATTGAATATTATTTTAAATAACTATTGGAGTTTAATTATTTAATGAATATTATTTTGAATATTCATTTAAGGAGGGATTTATTTAGTAAATAATTCTATATATTCATTCGAGGATTACTTACGAGCAATATTATGATTTAATAATATTCCGTAATTATTATTGAGTTAATAAATATATTTTTGGAATATTTATTTAATTCTTTTAAATTCTTTTTAAAATGATTTATATTATTCGAAGATTATCTTTGACCTCCAAATATTATGTAAAATATTTTGGAGTCTTTTTACGACTATTTTATCAACGAAAGGTTCCCAACTCCTTATTTTTCATTTAAATCTATCTTAAAAGGATTTAAATTCTCGCTCAAACTTCCATATTATAGGGGAACCTTACTTGAGAAATGTTATTTATCTTGTTGACTTCCCGGTCATAAATCTTGTAAAACTATTCTTTTCACTCGCACCTTGGTTGGTGTTTATCAATTGAATCTTTGAGTAACCTTCTCATCATTCGAGTGGTAAGATTATTGGAACAAGATGGTATCCTCTAACAAGCAGCAGCTTGGGAGATATGATGTTGAATTTTTCTTTTCGACTAGATACGACTACTTTGTGGAGTCTTATCAACAAGTATCATACTTGGGGAAAGGGGGACGAACTTTACGTTCAGAGTCGTGAACTTCTTTTCGAACTTGGAGTCGTGTAGGAGGCCGAGAAGCGCCGGTCCATCCCATTGGCCCAACCGTTGGACGGGGAGATCTAACAGGGCGGTAGACAAGTAAATCCGTCAGTTCTTCCTTCTACCGGTAGTAAATCTAAATTGAGCTGTACAATCTGCGACTGATCATCATAAGGATTGGAACGGCGGGCACAATGAATACTCCAGCATTAGTTCATCATTCAAATTCATTTATGTTCTGCAACATTATCATAGTTGGCAGTATTGGAAAAGTATTCATAATTGGAACTACAATATTTTTCCTTCAAGTTCCTGTTTTATGATAAATGATAATATCTTGCTTATCTTTCACATAGCAGATATTTCCACCTATATATGCAATTTGAGTTACCTTGTAACTTCATAGTTTATGTTATACTGGCATCATTTCCGTAAATGCATGAAATATGTTTTGAAATATACTTTTGAACTGTTATACATTAATGTTGGTGGGCTATTGCTCACCCTTGCTTTATTATTATATCACAACAACAGCTAGACCAGATGACTCGCACAAGGCGCACTCGACGCTGGCAAGGACGATGAGACTACCAGAGCTGAAGAGAAAGCTATTGGTAGGATAGATTCATCCTTTCAGTACCAAGTATATGGGCTAGTATGACTTATGTAAATGGATGGCAAAGAGTATTCATATTGAAATTATTTTGGGTTGTAAGAACTCATAATGTGATTAATAAATTTGATTGTTACTCTGACTTCATCTCTGGGACTATAACGGGTGTGTTTTATATTGTTGCGTTGGGTCATAAAGATGTAATTTATATTATGTTGAAGTAAGTTCAAGTATTGTGGACCGAAATGGAGACCGTAACGACCGGATCCCGGACCCCGGATCTGGGGGTGTTACAACCATAACTGGCACCGATGTTAACGATGGTGGGCATTTAGGGCGGTGCTTCCCGAATCTGGGCATTTTGGTAATGAAACAATAAAACTCACCCCTTTAGAGTTAGGATGTGCTAAGCCTGCACCTACATATAGAAGATAATTAACTAACTTGGAAGAGAGGTATGAAAAACATAATATTAGATATTAGGCTTAGAGTTTTTACGTAAATTAACTTATTATAAGGTATAATGTTTTACATTGTTAATTTTATATATTATATGTAAAAATATTATATAGTATATTATTATGTATTATATAATTAAATTGATTGTGTCGTCGATAATTGGATCTGATGAGTCTAAATCCATATCCAATCGATTTATTATTCGGATAAGATATTTTTCGGGTCAATCCATATCCATTTAAATGATTGAATCCGATGAGATCGGATATCCTATCTTTAGCATTCTATATCTTATTATGGATGTGGAAAATAAAATTATAATCACTATTATAAAATGAAATAATAATATTATAATCATTATTAAATAACTGATTATCTTTTTACGCTAAAATATATCATCTTTTTAATTTTTTCTATTTAAAATAACCCATTTACAAAAATTTTTTATTAACAAATCATATAAAATGTGTTAATATTAAAAAAAAAATTGTTCCTGACACGGATTTTATGCTAGTAATTTATTAATTTTAAATTAAATATTTTTGTTTTACATTTTTGGTTATAAACTTTTTTCAATAAAGTATAATTTTCATACAAATATTAATCGAAACTCACAGAATTCTATGTTGTATGTTAGTTATTTTTCCTTACATTTGGTGGTGATTATGTACAAATAATCTATGTCGCTTGCAATATCACTTATCTACTAATATTGAATCACATACTATCTAATTAAATAAAAATTATTGTTATTAAAAAAATCATTTTTAGATTATTAATATTAATAGATCACCTACCATTTTTCTAACCTCATTCAATTTATATGAATTACCCTAATTATAGCTTACACAGGGCTCCTAATAAATCTTTACATGATTTTTTTTATAAAGAAATACTACTATTTTAAAAAAATTATCTTTTCCAATATAGAATTATAATGTTTCACAATTTATAATGGAAATCCATAAAAATTTTAAAAAATTTATTTCAAAATAGGCTCAAAATCTTTGAATCCATGATAAGTACAATGGGCTTTTCAAACAAGGGATATATTTGACATTTACTACAAAAAGTTGTATCAATAAACCCTAATTTATCAGCCGCCTTATAAATAAGATAATCTATGTTTGTCTTGTATAATGTAGCGACCAAGTCAAAAAATAGAGAAAATTCTTCTACCCAGAAGAATGAAGTAGCCAAACACCTAAGCCAAACACCTATCACCCATGCTTTGACGTTGTTTAACAAGATTAAGGTACAAAAACTAAAATTTCTTTGATTCTCTAGCTATCTCCATGTTCATATAGTCATGTGTTTCGCATAAATAAATGTTAAAATCACAACACTTAATGTTGGAGTTAGGACATAAGAACAAGCATGCGTTAGCTATCTTGTTTATATTTTTTTGTACATTAATATAAAATTTAAGAATGACTTGTATTTATTTTTATGTTCTCACCCTAGTAGACACATATCTAGAAATGGAAATGATCTAGAAATGGAAAAAATATACCAATAAGTATTTCATAAAATCAAGATTACTCACATAAGACAGACAAACAGTTATGTCATTTCTTGTTTGGTTTGGTTCTTGCAAAATAATTTAAATACTTCATAATTGCTATAGAGATGAATTGTATATTAAAATAAAACCTCACACTATTATTGTATTTGTATTGTGGATCAAATGCTAGCTAAGAAGGAATACATATGAAAGATAATGTTTTTTTTAATCCCCCAACACTATGTTGTTCATCACTAACCATGTGTATTTTCTTTGACTTCCAATATTCATGTTATTCTATTTTTAGTTTTGGTATTATGTATAATTTATTTATTATTCATTTTTCTATTTATCCTAATATATGTTGATAATCTTTCTTGATAGGCATTCCTACCACAAAAGTATGGCATTATATTTTTCTGACTCAACTCTAGCTATTAAGCAATGAAGAAAATGCTCCAAGATATTTTTCAAGAAGCTTTGTGGGATTCAGAGTTTTCCGTCCAACAAAACATGTTCATTTTGGATTCATTGGTCGTTAAAGAAGTCCTTAGACTCCTTATGGTCATCAACAAAGTCCTTGGAATCCTTATGGTCATCAACAATTCATTTTCTGGTTTAGAATCTTTAGGAGTTTAATGTTTATTCTAATGCTTAGTCATTTTGAACCTCAGATGGTTCTAATGTTTATGTGTGTGAGGGAAAAGTAATTATTTTGTTTCTTTATCATTTGTTTTAAGAGCTTTTAGGTGTATCTATATAAATCTATTGTATTGTATTGTATTCTTGTGAGAAAATCATTGTCTTCTAATCTAAATGAATGTATAAGAGACTTACTTGATTTTTCAATTATTTCTGTAGGTTTTTTTCTTCACCATATTTTCCAATGAATTGGCTCTTTATTCTTGATATATATCCTAGAGCCCTTACCTCAAAGATTACCATCATGAGTTTTGTAATATCTTCATAATAAGTTTATAATATGTTTGTTTGTTACAATGTATAAATTCTTACTTTCATTGGAATCTCTTTCTTATATAAACATATCTACGTGATTTGGGACATGTTAATAAATTTATTTAAAAACTACACTATAACAAATATTTTTAGAATCTATTAGTTTCCAAATTATTTCTAATAAGTTTAAAATTATAAAATTTTAAACATAAATTTTTTCTTATTTCAAATATCATCACATAATTTTTAGATATTTGTTAAATTTCTAATTAGACATTCTTATATTTTTTTAATCTAAAAGAATCTTACAAGATTCATAGTGACTTAATTCGTTGCAAATAAAATTATGCTTTTTTTATGTAAAGTCTACATATAAATTGTGTACTATACATTCTCAATTTTGATCCATTAAAAATTCACTTTTTATTTTAATATATTCAACTTTTAAGAGCTTGCAACTATTTGTTTTTATACTAAAGTTATAGGCCCAATAGATATGTGAACTTTAATTTGATAATAGTTTGTATGCATTATCATTATGATTTCAAAACACAAAGTAGTTCAATATTGCCCACTGATGATAATTAAATTCTTAATCTTGTTGCCCACTTAATCTTGTTGACAGTGTAGCTCTGTTAAAATTTGAAAATAGTGAAATAGTTTAATATCATAAAAAATTTGTAGCAATCATACATAATAAGCCATGAAAAATTTTATAAGCCTCTAAACAAATATGTGATGAATCTTTTCCCAAGATTCATTATATGATTCCATGGTGTTATTTGCTCTGGTTTAGACTTGTGGAGTAGTATAACAATATTGGTAAAAGTTTGTCTTTATTATTCATTCATTCAAAAAACTCTCATATATATAATATATGTTTTAGTTTGTATATATAAATCCCAATATTATAATATTATCACTTTATAATAATTATCCAAAATATAATTAACAATATTTCCTAACACTTGGAGGGTGTAGATGCAAGATGCCCAACTTACTAAAATAAAAGTTAAATTGTTTCTTTTCCAAGAGATTTTGTAAATATGTCCCCATTCATTTGTACAAACATTGGAGCATCTTGAATAGCATCGTGCGATAATCCACCTCAATATTTTTGGTTCTATACAATGTGCTTGATTATCACATAATTGAGGACTAGATTTCTTGTAATGAACACCAATACCCAAAAATCCAAAAATAGTGTATTCAAACACTTTAACTCACACGTAATACATGGCATTCAATAATATTCATATTTATCTGAAGAACTAGATACCAACCAACTTTTAACAGGTCGTCGTGAAAGAGGACACAACATCCCAATATCAGTTGCACTATCTAGTGAAAGATAACTCACTATCTTAGCTAGTGAAAGATAACTCACTATCTTAGCGTATTAAAATTCATTGACCCAGAGTCCCGTTTAAATAAGGAACTATATGTAATGATCTATCTCAATTCTCTTCTCGAGAATGTTGTAAAAATTGAGAAAGAATATGTACAGTATATGACAAATCCAGGCATGTAACGGCTAAGTAAATTAGGTGTACAACAAGTCTACGATATTTTTCAGGATTTGCAAGATATGCTCAGATAGCATGACGGAGTTCAAGATTTTGTTCAATCGGTAAAATCACAGGCTCAACAACCAACAAACCTCCTTAAAAAATAATTTAAAGAGTATACTTTCATTAACATAAAAATAATACTTGTGGACTATGAGCGACCTCAATACCAAAAAAAAAAAATATTTAACAAGCCAAGATCTTTCATAAGATAACAAGATCAAAGATAATATTTGAACATCTTTAACACGTAAAAGTAATTACGAGAAATAATTAAGTCATTAACATTGGCAAGCACATTTTGTTACACTGCCATTAGCTATGAATTTTAAGAACCTCAACTTTTAAAAACGTCCACTATAGTTTTTATACTAAAGTTATAAATGTGATAATGTATGATACCGTGGTAAGTTTGTAAGTATCCTCATCATAAAAACCACAAACACAAAATATTTTACTCTTGTTGCGGACTTTTAATCCAAATGTAATGGATGAATTACCTTCTTCCCATTCTAGGGGATTTCATTAAAATTTTGGAATAGCTAAATGTCACATACAATTATTACCAAACATGTATAATAAGCTATGAAAAATTTCATAAGCCTCTAAACAATTATATGATGAATCTTTTCTCAAGAAGATATCATTACACTATGCCATCGTGTTATTTGCCATAGATGGTACTTATTGAGGATGAAGAAATATTTTGACAAATTCAAAAATATATAGGGGAAATATAAACATTTATGGTTTACTTAAAGGGAAAAGTAGTAAGTAGGGATTAACTAGTTAATGTACGGTAGAATATATTTGTTTTTGTTTTGAGTTTTTGTAGGTTTATAAATGGTGAAGATGGACTTTACAAAATGATGTACTAATATTAAATTAATCCAAGATTACAATCTCTTCCATAGGATCCAATGTATTATTTTAAGACAAATGCTAAAACTCCCGAAATGATTCCCAAATTTTTTTCCTGAGAGTTGTCATCCTGTAATTGGTTATGATTTCATAAATGAAATGGATCCCTAGTGCATTAATATGAATCCCACAAATAAAATTATGCCCATGGGATTCTGAACATTTTTGGGATCCTTTTCGAGGTATGTGACATTACTCTGATTTTAATCTCTTCTACTCATGAAAACTTAGGAATGAACTCCCGTTTAAAATTATGAGAATGTGAGCTTAGTGACTTGGTGACTTAATAAACTTTTGAGATATACTCTAGTTTCCCCAATTTTGCATAGCTCTACTATCAAGCATAAATCCACCTTTTTAATGTCAATATCAGTAGTGATCATTGTTTTCCAAGTTGGTGATTAATCTAATTATCTATGTAAGACTTCAATCTGGTAATCCCATGGGATTAAAATCAGGTCTAATATCTATTTTTGATAAATCAGGTAATTAATCGAATTTGGTTAATGGTTGTGGTTTCTAAGTAGATGGTGTAGGAAGTAGAGAATGACTAAGAAAAATCAAAACCTAGGCACATATACTAAAAAAAACATTGAAAACTTAAACTAATAACCCTCAAACTATTTTACTACTTCTTCAAGAGCACTAGATATTCTTTTATGCCATAATTCAACCAAAAAAACTTAAATATAGCTAAAACCGCATAGGGCCAAAAATTGTAAAGCCCATCTAGTCTTCACCTATTACATAACCCCACTCTAATGAAGATCTATATAGTATATGTTTTAAATAAAATTTGTACAAGACAAATTTATCGTCACTAAGCTAAGAAACCAAATTCAAATTGTAAGTTAATTAATAAATATAAAGAGCACCATTGAGACAATGGTGGGGAAAGTTGCTGCAAATTTCACACCCACCCATGACAAATCAAGTAGACATTCTTGATACAAGATATATTACCAACAATATGATAATAAATTTTCGTATCAATTATGGATCATTATCATCATTTCACTACTTAATTTATATATGTTATATTTTTAGGGTTATAAAAGGTCAAAGATTTTCATTGTTTCTTGAATGCCTGGGCAACTCATACTTTGGGCAACTTATACTTTGTGTATTGATATATATATAAGGGTTACATGATAGGGACGCCATGGTAATATTGAAAAACTTTTACCTAAAATTAACCATACTTCATTCCCTAAAGTAATGTGTCTCATCTAATAACTAAACCCCAATATAATAATATTATCATATAATGGGATAATAACCAAAATATAATATTACACATAATGAAAATATTTTTCTTGTAAATAGAAAGCAAAGTGGCTTTCAATTTATTGGATTGATTATTGTACTCATGTGATTTTCAAAAATAGTAACTTTAAATTATCCAAAAACCTGTCCTTTAGACATCATTAAAGAAAACTCCGACATTAGAAATTTAGCTACATAAGGATGGGTGAAACTATCATAGAAATAATTGTTTATTTTAATTTCTTTTTGTTATGCATTATTGGTTTTAATTTTTCTTGAATAAATTATAATTTTCATATGAATACTAATCTAAAATAATGGAAAATCAAGATGCACTTGAATTACACAGACCTTGTTGGATTCGTTTGTTGAACATTGTGATTTCAATCCTCTCTTACCTTTTACTAATGATCAAGAATGCACTCAGATCTTTATTACCACATGACCACACATGCAAATATTTGTTATGTGCCTTTTCCATAGGAACCAATATATCATTTTAATCTCTTGTACTGGTAAAAACTTAGGAATGAACTCCTGTTTGAAATTTTTGAGATTGACTCTAGTTTTTCCATTTTTGCATTGCTCTACTGTCAAGCATAATTCCAATTTTTTAATGTCTAGATCACTAATAATCATTGTTTTACAAGTTGGTGATTAATTCAATAGTCTCTATAAGGCTTCAAGCGGCTGATCGGATGGGAGTAAAACCAGGTCTAATAGCTTTTTTTTTTGATAAATTAGGTAATTAATCGAATTTGGTTAAAGGTTGTGGTTTCTAAGGAGATGGTGTAGGAAGTAGAGAAAAAATGAGGGAATCCCTAGCACCTAATGCTATTGAATGGGGTACCAAAAATTCAAATTTCATGAACACATTTTTCATTTTTGTATAAAGGACAAAGACAAATCAAAACCTAGGCACATAAAAAAAATCTAGGGAGGGACAGAATTCAGGAGTAAAAATTAATTGTGCTTCATTGATTCCATGTTCAACAAGTGAGACAACAAAATTATAATCTAAATCACAAGAATACATTCAAAATAGAAAATCAAACATTCATCATAAAGAGTAATTATCATCACCATAGAACTAAAGAATTAAAGTTACACATCTTGAAAGTATTTGTTCAAATGAACAAAAATTACAATTATTAAAAGGAACAAAAAAAAGTTTTGAAAACTTAAACTAATAACCCTTAAACTATTTTACTACTTATACAAGAATACTTGATATTCTTTATGCCATAATTCAACCAAAAGAACTTAAATGGTGGGGAAAGTTGTTGCAAATTTCTTACCGGTGGCGTGTTTATGATTCTTGATAAAAGATATATTACCAACAATATGATAAAAAATATTCATATGAATTATGGAACATATCATCATTTCACTATTTAATTTATACATGTTATATGTTTAGGGTTACAAAAGGCCAAAATGAATAATTGTCATTATTTCTTTAAAAGTCTGAGCAACGTGTACTTTAGGCAACTTATACTTATACTTTGTGTAATGATATATATATATATATATATATATATAAGGGTTACATGATATGGATGCCATGGTAACATTGAAAAAAGTTTCTTATAACTAAACCAAAATATAATATTACACAATATGAATATATTTTTTTCCTGATAAATAGCTAGTAAGGTGGATTGCAGTTAATTGGATTTATTATTGTACTCATGTGGTTTGTAAAAGTGGTAACTTTAAATTATGCAAAAATATCTCCTTTAGACATCATTAAAGGAAACTGGGACATTAGAATTTCATCTACATAAAGATGCGTGAAACTATCACATAAAAATTGTTTATTTTAATTTTTTTTATGTATCATTGGTTTTAATTTTTCTTGAATAAATTATGATTTTCAAAAGAATATTAATATAAATAATGGAAAATGTTTTATGTTAGTTATATTTCCTTACATTTTTGTGATTATGTTAAAATCACTCTATATCACTTGCAATATCTTTTACCTACTAAAACTTAATTCAATGGTTCACATGTAGTTATTTATAAATAGTATGAATTTTTTATATATTTATTTAAATGAAATTTATTATTGTTGGAAAAAATTAATTTTTAAGTTAATAGTTTTTATATATCACTTACCATTTTAATATTTTTACTCATTTGATTTAGAAGAATATATGAATTGGAGTAACTATTTTTTTACATTAGGGTCGCTAATATACCTTTATCCTTGACATTTAGATTTATATACAACATAGTACTATTTCTAAAAAATTTCTTTATCAAAATAGGATTAATATTTTTTAGAATTTAGATAGTGAATCATATACAAATTTTAAAAAATTCATTTGAAACAATTTTGGGCTAAAGTTTTTATATCCATGAGAAGCTAATTGGGCCTTCCAAACCCAACCTGGGCCTTTCAAAGTTTGGGTAAGTTAGACATTTTCTAGGTAATGTTGAATCCATAAACCCTAATCTTGTCGCCGCCATATAAATATGATGGACTATTCATTTTTTGTTTAAAGTAGTGTTTTGTAAGTCATAGAAAAGAGGAAATGTTTCTTCCAAAGACAATGAAGTGGCCAAACACCCATCAATTGTGCCTGTTGTTCATCTTGTTTAGCAAGCATAAGGTATCATAACTTAAATTCCTTTGCTTCTCCTATCTCCATGTTCTTGTATCTTGTAATTATATGGTAAATAAATCATAAAATTAGGGCCCCACACAAAGATGGACACTGATCTAAAATTGTGGAAATATGTGAATAAGTATATCATATCCACATTAGGTAGTTAGACGAACAATTATAATATTTCTTGTTTGTATTGGTTACTAGAAAAAAATAAAAATACTTCATAAATCACTACACCATAGAATGGATATAGCAACGTGTGAAATACGTTGCAATATGCCCTAGATTCGTTGCAACAGGGTCTATGGCAACGATTATTAAAAAATCAGGCATAAGGTTTGCTCTGATTGCCATAGGTACCTTATGGCAACGAATTGAGAGCCATATTGCAACTTTGTATAAACTGTACATCCTTAGTCCGTTGAACCACTTTGGGCCCGAGCATCTTTCGCTCTCGAACTTCATCCCAATACAAGGGAGATCGGCATTTTCTTCCATAAAGGTCCTCGTAAGGCGGCATTCCTATGCTTGAATAAAAACTATTGTTGTAGGAGAACTCAATCAATAGCAAGTGATCATCCCAGTTTCCTTTAAAATCTATAGCACAGTCTCTCAACATATCCTCTAACGTTTGGATGGTCCTTTCACTTTGCTCGTCTGTCTGGGGGTGATAGGCTGTACTCATGTTTAGCCTGGTTCCTACACATTCTTGAAAGTTCCTCCGAAATCTGGAGCTGAATCTAGGATCTCGATCGGATACTATGGCTACTGGCATGGGACTCCATGTCGCGCCACTATCTCTTTTAAGTAGATATCTACTAGTCTAACGACCGTATAGCTTTCATTGATCGGGAGAAAGTGAGCTGACTTAATTAGTCGGCCTATAATTAGCCATATGGCGTCATGATTAGCTTTGGTTCTTGGTAAACCAACTACGAAATCCATGGCTATGTGTTTCCATTTCCATTCGGGAATCTCTAAGGGGTGTAGAAGTCCACTGGGTCTCTGGTGCTCTGCTTTCACTCGTTGGTAGGTCAAGCATCTACTTACCCACTCTACTACATCCTTTTTCATGTTAGGCCACCAGTAGTACTCTTTCTCTGGAATGTATCCAGAGAACATTGATTACAATAAATTATTATTATCAGAAAAGGCCAATGAGGTGGCCGACACTCTAGAGGAATAATTGCAAATGTGCATACCGAGGGAACATAATGATATTTGGAAGAACCTTGAAGGTCATACCGGAATGGAGGAATTTACAATCCTTCTGATGATTGTGCAAGAATCAACGGTAATAATAAGTTTAAGTAAAGATTCGATTCCCGATATCGTCTTAAGTAAACTACATACCTTAGAATGTCCCGTTTTGAGGCAAACCAGGACCATGATACAAAATTGACGAAGTAAACCATTAAGTTTCCAGTCTTTTATGGAAGATGCATGAGTGATAGTTTCATCAACCGGACATAGCTGCGATACTTGAAACTCTTCTGCAATTTTATCTACTTCATGTAATATCTACATCAAGTTCAGGAAGTGTTCCTTATGGATAAGGAATAGTGATTACTTTGTCTCCCTAAAGGATTTGAAACCCGTATGGTTAGCTATTAACGCACTACGTAAACAAGCGATGGTGATTCTTCTAAGAAAGTAGATGACAACGTAAAGATAAAGAAAGTGCTGCTATTGATAAGGTAAATGGCAGGTTGATGAATGACAAGGAAGTTTGTGTTAGTGTACTTCTGCGCAAACAAGATAGAGAATATGAGGGTGATGATTCATGATGCTAAATGTATTCCCGTAGAAAGAATTAATGAGACTTATCGGGCCACCTGAGAGTTTAAAAGTGTTCGGAAGGTGGCATTCGAGCCAGCTCTACCCCCAAAACTTATAGCAAGATCGTAACGTGTTTCATGTGGCAAGGCTACGCCAGTAAAATGCAGATGCTCGATAGATGATAAGAATACCACTACGCCATAGATGGGCATATGTAACGCCTCTCTGATGTTACAATAGGCCCGAAAAACGTTACATTAGATCTATTGTAACACCAGGAGGCGTTACGTTTACGAGAATTACAATAGATACCCTAATGTAACGCTTTTCTTCTCTATTCTAACAATAGCAAAAGTATTACAATAAACACCTATTGTAACACCAGGGGCCCAATTGTAACACATTTTGAGTGTTACAATAGCTCAGTTCAATTTTTTCAGACGTGGCACCATGTGCATACGTGGCATTACGTGCCACCACGTGGCCACGTGGCAACACATGTGGCGCCACGTGGTACACTGTGTACACGTCACCAGCCTCTATTGTAACACTATACTGGGCAATTGTAACACATATTAAGTGTTACATTTGACTTGGTAAATATTTTATAGGGGGCCCACATACCCTATTGTAACACCATTTTTATCTGTTGTAACATTATTTTCTATTTATTGTAACACTATATATTAACAAATGTAACACTACAATAAGCAAACGTAACGGTAAATTTTTGAAATTTTGAAATGGAGGCTCTGCATTAATAATATTCCCAGCCAACACAACAAGATCCACTACATTAATTCCAAACTACATAATAAACCAAAAGCCATCTCCATACTACTCCAACCAAACCTCCAAACTACGCCAACAAACTCCAAAACAATTCAATCCCAAATTCGATAGTAAAAGTAGATAACATAACCAAATAACATAAGCGCATAAGCGCACAAAAGTAATAATGTATGATAAACCAAAAATTTGATAACAGAACTAAGAAGTGGCGCCCCCTGGAGTTTGTGTGATTGGAGTGCCAGTCTCGTCTTGATCACTTGAGAAGGTTGCACAAAAGTCTCCAATATCAAACTTGAGAGTAGGATTCGCCTCTCCTAATTTCTTCAAGTACCAAGTCATGTTCTCCTGGACCTTTCTGTTCACTTTAGCCTCCATTTGGCTCTCCAATTCTCGAGTTATCTTTGCAGTCAACTCATCAACGGAAGGTTGAGTAATAGCAGGAGCATTTTCTAAGGTAAGCACTGAGCCTTTCCTTCCCACCAACCAGTCTGGCCCATGTTTGCCACCGGGAAGCACCGCATCTGCATCACCTCCTTCTTTTAGCACCTTATCAATGGTTTCCTATAAGTGAAATTTACATAATTGAGTTGACATGTAATTGTATATCACTGATGAAAGATAACTTGAATATATAAGATAAAGTTGGCTAATTTGAACCACGCATCGTTTGAAGCAAAGATAACTTGAAACTGGAACGTAATCAGTAAAAACATTGAGATGTAGCAGATAATCAGAGATGTTGGGTCGTAATCAGAGGCACTAGTTATTAATTTCAGAAAAAAAACATATGCAAACCATATTGACTAGCATACGGTCAAAAGGATTGCAGGCATCAAATCATACAAGAAATTTAGTTACTGAAAAAATCACAAAGTGATCCGATGCTTGTTATGTGCAAGCAACAAATAACATTGAATTCAATAGTCTTTCAATAACATTGCACGTGTATCAATGCACAAGCATCATGAAAAAATTATGCTGAGCTAGGGACATTTACAACAACTCTAGCACATAGAAATTATATAATTACTTGGGCACAACCGGGCTAAATCAAACATGTGCATGTACAAGCGATTATTCGACATAAACTTAAGATAAGTATTACTTTTGTACCATCACATATTATATGCCATGCATAATTATTAGATGATATTTTGTGTGGTTTATGGTGACTACTTTAACTTTCTCATGAGTTGATAAGGTATTTGGAGGGAAAACATTTGATTCGACCTCGAGAAGTGAGTTGTCGCATCATCATCATCCATACAAATGCAACAATAACTACGGAGTGAGGATAATGCCAATGGACCCAAAAAATGCCTTTGTGCTATGATTTTTCATAAAGTCAGGGGACTAGAAACTGAAAGATAACAACTGGTACGCAAAGTCTTTTAACAAAATCTGTGGCTTATGGACGACTTCTCATCCATGCTCGATAAAATTTAGCTACTTTATATTTTTGGCTCGGAAACACGGGTTTTACTAGTCAAGCCATAAGACGGTTTAAGTCCAGCTTGAAAACATTTAGCCCAATAACATGGTATATGGGGATTGACTGATTCAACTTTACTCAATTTAAAGATAATCCTTAAATTAGTACTTTTATTACCCGATCAACATAAAAAAAACCAATCACTCGAATATGGGATAAACCAAAGCCGTTTGCATAAAATAAATAAAAACGCCTAAACTGATACAAACTAAGTAACAACAAAATAACGTAAAAAATAATTAGGAATAAGCAACAGATTCAGGTTTATTATTTATGACTAAAAGCACTTACAATTGTTTTGTTGATTGCAGCCCTATTAGTCTTGTACTTGCGCCCTTTTTTGTGTTTACGACTTTTGAAGTAGACTCTAGCTCATGATGGGGAGGCCAGATTGGGGTCCTTTTGTTTCTAGCAATACAAGATTGTCAAGAGAATTAACATGGTCTAGCACAACTAAAATGAAATTGAACAAATAATTATGCACAATTAAAATGATGTCATACCAGTTTCTCCTTAACTTCAGCAATAGTTTTACGACCAAGAGTGTGGGGGTCAGCATATGAGTTCCGACGAGCCGCATTTTCCACGGCAAGTGACTATAATAAAAAGTATTCAACGGAAATTGTAATTTGGTGCAAAATAAATATAGGCAAATAAATGCAAATACTCGGTCAGTAATATGCTAACCTGCACTCCTTCATCTGCCCAGTACTTCAACAAAACCTTAAAATCCTCAAGTGGAATATCACGTGGCCTGTTTTCAATCCTTTTCTCGTCACTGCCATACTCTGTATAATGATCCTTCTTGACACGGGACTTGTGCACTCTCCAAAAGAGTATTAAGTGTCTTATTTATATATTTTTCCCCGTGTGCAGGAATATCATACTTATCCTATAATATGTCAAACATAAGAATGCATTATTTCAGTGCATCATGGATATATTTTTTTCCCATATATTAATATAAACTAAGATAAAGGGATTACCAAAGTATATTCCTACATTTTCTTCTTCAATTCTTGTAGAACAACATGCCAGTTAACATGAGTTAGAGACACGTGTTGCTTAACTAGCGTCCCTAGAAAATTGCTTAGCTCAGCTCTGACCTTCCTGTCTCCAATCGGTTGACCCTTTTTACTCAATGTAATGACAGGCTTTTCAGTTGGACTCCTCCCATGAATTATTAACATTTTTGTCCGTCCTCTAAGTTTTTTAGGACCTGGCCACATATAAAAAACATAATGGGAAAGTGAGTGTATTATTATACTAATTATTTCTAATAATCTATTACATTTTTCACCTTTTATCTATGCGTACATATTTATTACCTTTTTCAACTGTTTCAAGGGCATTGTGTAAACTCGACTCACCAACATCCTCTATCCTTGGATCAACTTCTATATTTTGCTTCTGACGTTCCCGACCGCAGTGCTATATAAGCCGCAGCTGAACCACTTGCAATATTACCACATTGTTTTAACAATTTACTACACGTCGGCTTTAAAATTTTTGGAGCAGATGCAGTCTCCGTGTTCATAGTAGTGGTAGCATTGGCTCGGGAATGAGTTCTGGGGCCAGCTGATATCTTTTTCATTTCCTTGACATAATCAGACTATAATTAGATCATATTAGAATCAGGTCATTTTTTATGATCAGACTATAATTCTTACCAACAAGTCATTTTTATAATCAAACTAAAATTAGATCAGATTACAATCAACTAAAATGTCAAGTAAATACAAGTAGCATTGCTTGAGGGGTGGTCCATGAAAATTAACACATAAGTAGCATTGCTTTTGATAAAGATACGTGTATAGAGCTAGAACTAATAATGCAGGTATTAAGATGGTACCTCAGCAGCAATTTCATTCCCGACCTTATTACTTTTGCCATTTCTCTTGTCATCTGGTAAACTCAACTTCCTTCTCGCTGTTCCTTTTGAATTACCAACTGCTTGTTCAGGTTCTAGAGTCTCCACATCTGGCATATTACACTTTCGTGGTGTTAAAATCCTCTTAGGCAGCTCAGGTAAATTCTGATTGACCATCTTCTTCTTTTTCTGTTTTTGTTGTTCCTGTTGGAGCTGATGTGCAGTCACAAATTTACGCTTCACTTGTTCTTTAGGTGAGCCTGTTAAGGAAGCGGTTGAAAATGGTTAGAATCATATGGGTATTAAAACATATACCATATACATGTCTTTTCCAAAGCACTAGAATACACTATTATATATAGCATTTATACCTTGAATTATGTTCTTCCTCGGTCGTATAATTACGTGCGGCTGCATATGATCTGCGGGCTCCACTTCAGGGTCAACAACAGTGTCAACATACAAATCAACATCATCTTGGTTTCCAAGTCCATTAATTATATCAAACAGTTCTTTATCCCTTGACAAAAGTTTCCAACCACCGACAGCTTTGGTATACACTCCTCCAATTTCTGATAATTTAAGGTACTCCTCGACATATTCCATAACCACAATGAAGGAGAGTTCTGCAGAATCCACTTTGTTCACTATGAACCTCTTTCCCCCATAATAGGTAGTCTTCTTGAAGATACCTCCATGGTGCAAATTGATATTAACCATTTTGTCAGCCATCCTACACAAAATGGAAAGAAGATTATCAGTCAAAATTCATATTAAAGTTAACATGTACTCCCCTAAACACGTAACAGATTTGTAAACATCTAAAAAAACTAATGAAAGCAAGAATATAAAAAAAGTAAAGGCAAACTTAATACTTATTACACACCTAAAAATCGATTATTACAATTCATATAAAAGTTAACATGTACTCCCCTAAACACGTAACAGAGTTATAAATGTCTAAAAAGAGTAATGAAAGCAAGAATATAAAAAGAGTAAAGGTAGACTTAATACTTATTACACACTTACAAACTGAATATTACAATTCATATTTAAGTTAATTGTACTGCCCTAAACACACTTAAAAACCTATCTCGATGTAGGAGATGTCATACAACAGATCAAAGACTTGAAAAGAAATTAAAAACACATAAATAAAATATTAAACACGAGGCTTTTTTGCTGTAGTAGGTGACAAAGGAATTTGTCGTTTAGGGACATCATCCCTAAACCAACTAAATTCACCATCTTCAGTCTGAGTATCATGTATATCATGATGGTTATGGTCTATCTGATCATCAACAATAGTGTGGTCTTCGGCATCACACCAGTCCCTCGGTAACTTTTTTATGACATAGTGCACCATGCTTTCAATCGGATCTTCAACATAGAATATCTACTGCACTTGTGACGCCATCACATAGGGATCTGATTTGCAGACTAACTTTTTAAAATTCACTTTAGTGAAACCATACGAGTCCTTCTCTTCCTGGTACCAACAGCACTTGAAAAGAACCACCGGAAAAACTCCCCAATAATCAACTTTAATAATTTCCTCAAATGATCCGTAGTAGTTGACAGCCCCGACGATTGGGTTTTCATCTTTTGAACTTGCAAAGCTAGTAGTTTCTGCGGAAAGGAATACACCGCTGTTTTGTGTTGTGCATTTCGAATCTCGGCTCTTTGTATGAAAACGATATCCATTAACCACGTAACCACTAAACCTCGTAGATGTTCGATTAGGGCCCAATGCAAGCACATGTAGATCATAAAATATTGACCTTCTTTTCCACCACTTTTTTCAACCATTTCCAAAAATCTTCGGAGTGTGTTTGTTCTTTCCTGTATCTTTTGGAATTTGCATCACCATCCACTAAAGTCTGATGTTCCCTATGAATAATCAAGTTTAAATAAATTAAGGAGGAAATGTTTAAATTTTATAGTATTCACTAAATGACGTAAGCTATAAAGGACTTACTCGATCAGTGCCTCGATTTCCTTATTACCACAATTGAACAGAATGTACGTGTGACATTCTTTCCAATCTGTATCATTTAGATGAATAATTTTTCCCTCCTTATTTCTTCTCGTTCCAATATGATATTCCACATTTGGTATTTGTCTTCCAAAATCAGTCGGTTCACCGCCCAAAAACCTTGAACAGAACGTGACACACTCCTCTGCTAGGTAGCCTTCTGCAATTGAACCTTCGGGTTTGTTCCTGTTACGAACATAATTTTTTAGCTTGCCAAGATACCTCTCAATAGGATACATGCATCGAAGGTGCTCCGGTCCACCGTACTCAATTTCTCTACAAAGATGAACGGGCAGGTGCACCATGATATCAAAGAATGCAGGAGGAAATATAATCTCAAATTCACAAAGAATGTCAACAATTTTTTCTTGCAACCTCTTGATATCATCTAAGTGAATGACCTTACTCCATAGACCTCTAAGGAAAGCGCTAAATTTGATCAACGGTTTTGCAACCTCAGCTTTTAAAGATTTCTTCACAGCGAATTGTAACAAGTAATGGAGTTTAAAATGCGCGTCATGACTCTTATACCCCATTACCTGCCTCTCGTTTGTGTTCACATAAAGACCGATATTAGAAGCACATCCGTAAGGAAGTTTCACATTCTTCAATACCTTGAAAAAGAGGTCTTTCTCCTTATTTGTCAGGTCGAAGATTGCTACGGTAATTTCAAGTTTTTTCCCATCAGCAGATTTCACCGGATGAAGGGACTTTCGAATCCCCATTTCTTTTAAATCCAACCGAGCAGCTAAATGATCTTTTGACTTTCCACCAATATTAAGTAAAGTACCTAATATTGAATCGCAAATGTTTTTTTCTATATGCATAACATCGAGGTTATGTCGAAGTTGATTATGCTTCCAGTACGGCAAATCAAAAAAAATCGACTTCTTCTTAAAGGGGGTGTTATCGTCACGCTTTCTCTTTTTGTTGATCTTTTCCCCAAACTGGTTTTTAAACCCAACCAACAATTCATCAATATCAGTTCCCGTTAATGGTTCCGGACCCTGCCTCAATTCAATTTGCCCATTGAATTTTTTCTTGTCAAACCTCCATTTGTGTGAAGGATTAAGAAACCTTCTATGATGCATATAGCACATTTTCCTGCTATGTTTCAAGTATTCTGAACAGGTCTCATAATGACACACCGGGCACGCTAATTTACCCTTTGTACTCCAACCCGACATCATGGCGTATCCTGGAAAATCATTTATAGTCCACAGCACCGCTGCCCGTAAATTAAAATTCTGATCAGTCATGGCATCATATGTCTCGACACCGGAATCCCATAGTTCTCTCAACTCGGCAATTAATGGCTGCATGTATACGTCTATACTGTTCAAAGGAGAATCTGGACCAGATATTAACGTTGAAAGAATCAAATTTTCTTGTTTCATGCTAAGCCAAGGTGGGAGATTATAGTTTACTAGTAGAATTGGCCATGTACTATGACTAGCTTTTGTACGATAAGGACAGAATCCATCAGCAGCTGCACCTAGTCTTATGTTTCGAATTTCCGATGAAAAATCAGGATAGTTAGCATCCATTGTCTTCCATGCTTCCGCGTCTCCTGGATGCCTTAATTTCCCATCTTTTATCCGTTCGGTTGCATGGCATGTCATGAGCTTCCAAAATTCTTTGCACATGAACATCCTTTGCAACCTTGGTATTAAAGGGAAGTATCTCATCACATTTGCTGAAACCTTGCTAATCAACTTCTCTGGATCATTAACAACAGCAGACCCTTTCTTTTCTTGTAAATTCCACCTTGAAACCCCACAATGATCACAGACTTGTTTATCTTTATTTGTGCCCCAATACAACATGCAACTATTAGGACATGCATGTATTTTCTGATAATCAAGACCTAATTCTTTGATGATGTTCTTTGCAGCATTGAAGGATAAAGGCACATTGGCTTCCGGAAATGCATCTTTTATAAGTACTAGTAAATCTCCAAAGGCCGACTCGGTAATTCCATGAATACACTTTAAATGATAAAGTCTAATCATAAAACTCAACCGAGAAAAATTTGTGCAGCCCGGATATAATGGTAGTTTTCCCTCTTCGACAAGGCGATAAAACTTTCTAGCAGATGGATTTGGTCCTTGTTCTACATTCTGAAACCTTCTACCCGTGCAGTCAAACATCGCTTGTAAATTATCTCCAAAAGCAGTCCTAGTGTCATAATCCTTGAAATCGGCACTATTTTTTACTTGGACTTGTGAAACCTTACAAATCCAATGGACACATAACAAAGAAGGCCCTCTGCATATGAGATGATCATATATTACGTCTCGAAGATGCCATTTGCGATCATTACAATCTTTGCAGGGGCACTTCATTTCATCCCCTACTGAATAAAGGGGAAATGCGTTTTCCATAAACGATTTTATCCCCTTATATACTCTGTACTATATCTTGGAAGTCCTATCCAGTTACCATCACTATCTGGATAGTCGCTATCAGGTTCCATATCTAAAACCTAGGTCCTCCGAAGATTGCACCTATAAAGTATAAACCCCAAAGTAATTAAATCTACATATCGGTTCAATATACGTAGTAAAATATTAACTAGTTTGAGACCATACCATATTAATATTAACTATCAAACCAGATGGTAGCCGAACCAAATGGCCACGACACCCTATAAATTTATTATTCCTATAGGCTACAGATCAAATAAACTTAAGCAAGTAAGTGAGGCGAATATTATCGTATTCTAATATTTTTTAATCAAGCATAAAATCCTTCCTCTCATTATTATAATCCTTCCTCTCATTATTATAATGCAAGCAGTTAGCATTGTAAGAAACCTAAGGAGAGCCAGTCCTTGTAGAATCATTTAGGGTCTATACCGTCTGTTTAGCAGTTCAAGTGTTTAACTATGAAGGCGGTGACAGAAGCAGGATTAACTTGTGCAAAATGTAAAAGCACAGTACTTGGTAAATTTATATAGTTGTTGTCTACAACTTAACAAATTCAAAGTTGAAGGGTTCTTAAAAAACAAACCACATGCCTACATACACAAATTTTCCAAGTTTCTTTCTCTCCAATCAGACCAACAGAAAAGGTTTTGTTGTAATCCCAATTAACTTATATTGCTCTATCAATTTTCAAGTAAAAATAACAATAGAGCTCCTTCACTTAAGTAGTAATTAAGTGTTAAGCACAAAAGAGATACACCTCAAAATACACTTAACAAACATGCAGACAGAAAGCAAAAAAAAAGAGGGTAAAATCATACATAAATAACATCAAAATCTCTAATTAAAAACATCAAAAAATAAAAAAAATACCTAATTTAGTAATCTTATTCTTAAGCAAGTGTATACCATCTAGTACCTTACTAGCAGCTCCAAAGCCCAAATATAACTATTTACAAGATTCCCCCAATTTCGAAACCCTAATTGCAAACAGCTCCACAGAATCCTGAGAGAGAGAGAGAGAGAGACAAATACCTGTTAGTTCAATGTTGATTAGATTCAGAGAGAGAGCGGGGGGAGAGACTGAGAGGGGGAGAGAGAGAGAGAGAGAGAGAGAGAGAGAGGGGAGGGAGAGGAGGGAGGGAGAGAGAGGGGGAGGGAGTGAGAGAGGGAGAGAGGGGGAAGAAAGAGCGAGAGAGAGAGAGAGATAGATAGAGAGAGACGAGAGAGAAAAGACAGAGACGATGGCGACACCGAGAGCACCCAGAGACGAAATAGGGATAGGGATGAGTGTTTGACTGTTTGGATAAGTAGGTTGTGAGGGTAACGAGCGGGGTTATCTATTTTCGTTTTGGGGGGAAACGAATGTACTCTACGTTGGCAGTTCTAATATATTATTAGTTTTTAATTTATTTTTTAATCATTTTTCATAATTTTTAAAAAGTCATACAAAATATATGTTATATATTTATATATAAATTTTAGTGATAAAAATATTCTAAATTTTTTACTATATTAATTCTTATATTTTAGTGAGAGAAACCATCTAAATATATTATATTATTTTCATAACATATTTATTTTATTTAGTAATTATTATTATTATATGAATTTCTAAAATTAATATTTAATCCAAATATGGAGTTCGTTAATTTAAAATCAAAGAGGGTTTTCATTTTCCGGAAATTGGGTTAAAGAGTAATAGATTTATTAATTAAAAGTTATTAAAAAAATAAATATTAGTATTAAAATTTTTAAAAAAATAGTAAAATTCAAAAACTAGTATTACCTATTGTAACACCACGGTGTGGTGTTACATTTCGCGTAACACCGTAATTTCAGAGGAACACTAGATATATGACTAATGTACCACCAATCGAGCGGTGTTACAATAGGTATGAACTTTACTAGCTATTGTAACACTATTTGTGTAACGCTTACAAAAAAGCATTACAGTAGCCCACTTATGGCGTAGTGTACGAGCAGGTAGATATACGACCTGGTCTGACTTACGAAGAACAACCCGTGGAAAATCACGGGTAGAAAAGAACAAGTGATGAGAAACAAGGTTGGTAGAAGTAGATTATATTGGATCTAAGTTAAAGGGACTTGCCAGATTCATTTCCGAAAGTTTAAATTGGAATAATGTGATGATTATAGAGTAAATGTGACGGGATATTAATAAGGAGGTACCAAGTGCAAAAGATGTCTCAATAAAGAGATGAAGGTGGAAGTAAATAACAGAAGTAAATAAGAATCAGATAATAAGAAGGATGTGATTGATAAAGAAAAGATGGGGAAGATAATTATGGAATATGAAGCAAGGAATGTTATGAATTGATTAATGAATGGGTTTTCTAACAAACCTTTGGGATGACCACCTGATAGTGTTATTGTTATGAATATGAAAGAGCTAGTAACATGATATGGAATGTCAGTAATAATGATGTTAAGTGAGAAATCTAAGATTTAACTTGAAAGGTTGAATGATTTCCAGAATGTGAGTATCGCTAAGATTGAACAAGAGTATTTGTCCATAAAATGGTGGATAGAGCAGCGAGGATATGTTGACACGAGAGGTTATGATAACATAGTATTTGATACATTTGCAATTATTTTTCTTCTTTGATAAACCTCTATAATTCAGAGGTAAATTCTAAGTATGATATTTTGCAATCATGAAAACTTTCTATAATTCTTTGAAATTCTTTTCTTTTCTTCTCCCTTGTTCATCTTCCTTTTGAATTGAGAAGAACAACCCTTTAAGGAGGGGAGGTACTGTTACGTGACTATCTGTCTGTGTGATAGAAGTCTAAGTGGAATACCATAACTTGTTTAATTGCTTGTCAAGTACTAAAGGCTGGCCCCCTTCTATACTAAGTATGCAATATAACAATGTTCATTGATCATAGTGATCTCTCAATAAATCTTTCCACTTCTCTATATTGATCGAGATTACGAAGATTAAAGCGATCAGGAAATGCACAGTGCGAGTGAGGTTACCTCCGAATTCGCAGTGTGATACTGATACCAATGTTACTGCAGGTATCAATAAGGATAAGACTGAGTAAGAGCATAACCCGGATAGTGTGTTGTACGAAAATTAGCAAAGTTGATGGAAAAAGGATAAAGTACGTATTGTAGCACCAGTAGATGTGCTGAGAAAGGGTAGAACGACTAAGAATTGACCCGGAAGCTGAAAGGTGAAATGACAGACAAACGACTCTTGTTTCCTACCTGATTTCGGGACGGAATCCTTTTAAGGAGGGGAGACTGTAAGAACCCCGATTTTTGGTAGGAATTAAAACTTTTATTATGGGATGAATATGGATTCAAATACTTATGTGTCATGAAGAATGCTATTGGTTTAAAATCTAGATAAGAATTATCTATCTCCTAGGAAGTTAAGATTTGATAATTCCAAGGGGGAAGGTTATTCTTATGTCATCCAAATCGATATCTGTTATCAGTCCAGTGGTTCCGAAAAAGGGTTAAGGAACGATCGAAAGAGAACCGGGACATCTATATAACCCTAAAAGAATAATAAGAGAATAAAGAGTGAATAGTGTTTTTAGTGGAAATGAGAATATTATTAGACGACGCTATGTAGAAGTATTCAGAATGGATTTTTGAGTTCGTATTAGTGATCCAGGGGCAAAATAAGTGTATGTAAAAACTGTCGGATTCTGAAAAACAACACTTTTATTTTCTCTGAGATTTCCCTGGACATTGGAAGACTTAAGGATTTATTAATATTAATTAAGGAATTTAATTCGGGAATTATTGAGAAAGATGGGGAATAGTATTATAAATATTTAGACGGTTTCCGGTAAAACCCTAACTAGAAATCCTTGGGATATTCTTACGAACGATCAATGCAATTGAGCAATAAACAGACAAAGAACAAGCAGAGGATCAAGATGCATGCATGTGCAAGTGGATATGACCAAGTAACTAAATAGTTACAAGAGTAACTAGTACACTTAGAGAGCAAGCCAAGCACTTAGCTTCCTCACCACAATTCATCAACACTTGTCCACTCTAAGAACCTCATCCATGACCTCATGCCTTTAATAAAGTGGCTTTATGGCTAAGATATTATCTTAATCTCATCAATAATTCATTTTATTACACAACACCAAGCAAGAGAAGCAAAGAAACTCCACATCTCTCTCATTCTCCACAAACTGCCCAGCAGAACACCCTCAAGGAAGAAAATTCATATCGCCATTTCTATCTATGATAAAATCACCAAATTTTAACCAAAGCCTCTCCACTCCATGGGCAATATTCGCTCTAAATTTCATAGCAATCCAAGTAGTATAGCCTAGTCAAATCACCTCCCCAAGTTGAAGAAGCAAACTGTCCTGATGCTTGACAGTTTCTGGACTGGTTTTCAAACGGCCATATCTCCTTCGTTTCTCAATGAAATTTGGTGTTCTTTATCTTGTTGGAAAGCTGGTTAGATGATCTACAACTCTTCTTTAGGAGCCTCGTCCAATAAAGCATGGTAAGGGCCTCGTTTTTGCAGATCTTTGAACTGATGAATAGTAATTTTTAAGAATTAACTTTAGTTTAATTGTTTTTTTGGATGATCCAAGCTTGTTTAAGGTGTTCTAAGGGCTATACAAGGTTTTATAAGGCTATTACATACTCCAAGGAAGATATATCTCACCTAAAACCTAGATCTTACTTTGAGTTTTATGAAGTTTTGATGAGATCTTAAGTGGGTTGCAAGATGAGTTCTTGATTGTTGTGTTAATAGTTGTTTAAGACTTGATTTGTTATGTTTATGTTGTGTGGTGGTCATGAGACCTTACCACTGGCTTTGGAGCCTCTTGACAGTAGTAAATGATGTTGTTAAGCCATTAGTTGTTTTGATGATGTGCTTGAGGCATGTACGAATTTGGATCGTTCGAGTTACAGCCGTCGTAATGCTCGATTTTCGATAACTTTAAAGAATTCGTGCATCACAGTAGGGATAATTGTCTTAACTGGTTTTGAACATGACATTTCCTTGTAGATCTCAAGCCAAATATCATTTTGGCGAAAGAATCGAAACATTCCGACTTACGGTTTAGGAGTTATGGTCAAATTACTAAAATTGGTTCGAAACCGTAAGTAAAAGTTCGTAACTTCAATTGAACCCTCGTAAAGCATGTTACTCAGTGGCGAATCTTGGTAAATAAATACTAGAGGTCATAAGGAAGGTATGAAAGAAAACCACATGTCAAACGGATCGTTTTCTGATTTTATAAAAATGTTTGAATCAAGGTTAAATGCGAACGAACCCCTTAAAAGTATAACTTTGGTTATAACTTAGAAAACGAACGATAAAACTCGAGGTATAATCTCGGTTCGTAATCGATCGAGTTTAGAGTTTATACGACTTAAGTATATACCAAGTGTGGGTATGATGACATGTCTTAATAATGAATAAATTTCGGATCGTATCGGTGATAAAAAGAGTTTCACTAAAAGGTGTATAACGAGATAATTCGAAAACGTGTTTCGACTTAAGTGAAATTTATACGTAGACTTTTAAAAGGTGTTAAGTGGTTAATCTGGAATGTTCTGATTGTTTATAGATCATCGAGAAGACCCAGGACACGCTATCTCTACCCACACCCGATTACCAGGCAAGTTTCCAATATCTTGGAACTGTTGTTGTGATAATATGTATATCTTTGTTTCTGATACATATGCCATAGCATGCATGCCTATTGTTAAATTATTTTATGATACCTGTTCCCTGAATTGATATTGACTTATAGACTGGATACGAATTATTAGTTATAAGCCGGATGGTTTCGGTAAGACCCTTAGCGAATGGCATATGATATTCATTCTTAAATATAGACCGGGAGTCGGTGTTTTGAGATATAGATAGTCGTGGAAACCCGGAGGGATTCCAACGGCATATTATTATTTATTTTGAGGAATGTTATTATTAAACGTTATTTATATTTCCATAAAGTATCAATTACATGGAAATCTTTCGAGGAATGTTATTCGAGTATTATCTCAGTCGAGAGATATTAAATACATGTTAGTTTCGAATATTCATTTAGAGTTGATTATTTAATGAATATTATTTTGATATTCATTGGAATTTTATTTATTAAATGAATATTACTTTCGAATATTCATTTAAGGTTTTATGTACTTGATGAATATTATTTTAAAATATTCATTGGAAGTTCTACTTAAGGGATATTATTTCGAATATTCCTTTAAAGTTTTGATTACTAAATGAATATTATTTGGATATTCATTTAGAAGATTATTTATTAAATGAATATTATTTTCAAATATTCATTTAAGGTTTGACTTATTTATTGAATATTATTTTAAATAACTATTGGAGTTTAATTATTTAATGAATATTATTTTGAATATTCATTTAAAGAGGGATTTATTTAGTAAATAATTCTATATATTCATTCGAGGATTACTTACGAGCAATATTATGATTTAATAATATTCCGTAATTATTATTGAGTTAATAAATATATTTTTGGAATATTTATTTAATTCTTTTAAATTCTTTTTAAAATGATTTATATTATTCGATGATTATCTTTCACCTCCAGATATTATGTAAAATATTTTGGAGTCTTTTTACGACTATTTTATCAACGAAAGGTTCCCAACTCCTTATTTTTCATTTAAATCTATCTTAAAAGGATTTAAATGCTCGCTCAAACTTCCATATTATAGGGGAACCTTACTTGAGAAATGTTATTTATCTTGTTGACTTCCCGGTCATAAATCTTGTAAAACTATTCTTTTCACTCGCAACTTGGTTGCTGTTTATCAATTGAATCTTTGAGTAACCTTCTCATCATTCGAGGGGTAAGATTATTGGAACAAGGTGGTATCCTCTAACAAGTAGCAGCTTGGGAGATATGATGTTGAATTTTTCTTTTCGACTGGATACGACTACTTTGTGGAGTCTTATCAACAAGTATCATACTTGGGGAAAGGGGGACGAACTTTACGTTCAGAGTCGTGAACTTCTTTTCGAACTTGGAGTCGTGTAAGAGGCCGAGTAGCGCTGGTCCATCCCAGTGGCCCAACCGTTGGCCGGGGAGATCTAACAGGGCGGTCGACAAGTAAATCCGTCAATTCTTCCTTCTACCGGTAGTAAATCTAAATTGAGCTGTACAATCTGCGACTAATCATCGTAAGGATTGGAACAACGGGCGTGGTGAATACTCCAGCATTAGTTCATCATTCAAATTCATTTATGTTCTGCAACATTATCATAGTTGGCAGTATTGGAAAAGTATTCATAATTGGAATTGCAATATTTTTCCTTCAAGTTCCTCTTTTATGATAAATGATAATATCTTGCTTATCTTTGACAAAGCAGATATTTTCACCTATATATGCAATTTGAGTTACCTTGTAACTTCATCGTTTATGTTATACTGGCATCATTTACATAAATGCGTGGCATATGGTTTGAAAGATACTTTTGAACTGTTATATATTATCGTTCAGTTATACATTATTGTTAGTGGGCTATTGCTCACCCTTGCTTTATTATTATATCACAACAACAGCTGGACCAGATGACTCGCACAAGGCGCACTCGACGCTGGCAAGGATGAGACTACCAGAGCTGAAGAGAAAGCTATTAGTAGGATAGATTCATCCTTTCAGTACCAAGTATATAGGATAGTATGACTTATGTAAATGGATGGCAAAGAGTATTCATATTGAAATTATTTTGGGTTGTAAGAACTCATAATGTGATTAATAAATTTGATTGTTACTCTGACTTCATCTCTGGGACTATAACGGGTGTGTTTTATATTGTTGTGTTGGGTCATAAAGATGTAATTTATTTTATGTTGAAGTAAGTTGAAGTACTTTGGACCGAAATGGAGACCGTAACGACCGGATCCCGGACCCCGGATCTGGGGGTGTTACAACCATAACTGGCACCGATTTTAACGATGTATCCCCCATATACGCCCATCCCAGTGGCGAATGTGGTGAGCATTTAGGGCGGTGCTTCCCGAATCTGGGCATTTTGGTAATGAAACAATAAAACTCACCCCTTTAGAGTTAGGATGTGCTAAGCCTGCACCTACATATAGAAGATAATTAACTAACTTGGAAGAGAGGTATGAAAAACATAATATTAGATATTAGGCTTAGAGTTTTTACGTAAATTAACTTATTATAAGGTATAATGTTTTACATTGTTAATTTTATATATTATATGTAAAAATATTATATAGTATATTATTATATATTATATAATTAAATGGATTGTATCGTCGATAATTGGATCTGATGAGTCTAAATCCATATCCAATCGATTTATTATTCGGATAACATATTTTTTTGGTCAATCCATATCCATTTAAATGATCGAATCCGATGAGATCGGATATCCTATCTTTAGCATTCTATATCTTATTATGGATGTGGATAATAAAATTATAATCACTATTATAAAATGAAATAATAATATTATAATCATTATTAAATAAATGATTATCTGTTTACGCTAAAATATATCATCTTTTTAATTTTTTCTATTTAAAATAACCCATTTACAAAAAATTATTATTAACAAATCATATAAAATGTGTTAATATTAAAAAAAAAATTGTGCCTGACACGGATTTTGTGCTAGTAATTTATTAATTTTAAATTAAATATTTTTGTTTTACATTTTTGGTTATAAACATTTTTCAATAAATTATAATTTTCATACAAATATTAATCGAAACTCACAAAATTCTATGTTGTATGTTAGTTATTTTTCCTTACATTTGGTGGTGATTATGTACAAATAATCTATGTCACTTGCAATATCACTTATCTACTAATATTGAATCACATACTATCTAATTAAATAAAAATTATTGTTATTAAAAAAATCATTTTTAGATTATTAATATTAATAGATCACCTACCATTTTTCTAACCTCATTCAATTTATATGAATTACCGTAATTATGGCTAACACAGGGCTCCTAATAAATCTTTACATGATTTTTTTTATAAAGAACATACTACTATTTTAAAAATTTTATCTTTTCCAATATAGAATTATAATGTTTCACAATTTATAATGGAAATCCATAAAAATTTTAAAAAATTTATTTCAAAATAGGCCCAAAATCTTTGAATCCATGATAAGTAGAATGGGCTTTTCAAACAAGGGATATATTTGACATTTACTACAAAAAGTTGTATCAATAAACCCTAATTTATCAGCCGCCTTATAAATAAGATAATCTATGTTTGTCTTGTATAATGTAGCGACCAAGTCAAAAAATAGAGAAAATTCTTCTACAGAAGAATGAAGTAGCCAAACACCTATCAGCCATGCCTTGACGTTGTTTAACAAGATTAAGGTACAAAAACTAAAATTTCTTTGATTCTCTAGCTATCTCCATGTTCATATAGTCATGTGTTTCGCATAAATAAATGTTAAAATCACAACACTTAATGTTGGAGTTAGGACATAAGAACAAGCATGCGTTAGCTATCTTGTTTATATTTTTTTTTATACATTAATATAAAATTTAAGAATGACATGTATTTATTTTTATGTTCTCACCCTAGTAGACACAGATCTAGAAATGGAAAAAATATACCAATAAGTATTTCATAATATCAAGATTACTCACATAAGACAGACAAACAGTTATGCCATTTCTTGTTTGGTTTGGTTCTTGCAAAATAATTTAAATACTTCATAATTGCTATAGAGATGAATTGTATATTAAAATAAAACCTCACACTAGTATTGTATTTGTATTGTGGATCAAATTCTAGCTAAGAAGGAATACATATGAAAGATAATGTTTTTTTTAATCCCCCAACACTATGTTATTCATCAATAACCATGTGTATTTTCTTTGACTTCCAATATTCATGTTATTATATTTTTAGTTTTGGTATTATGTATAATTTATTCATTATTCATTTTTCTATTTATCCTAATATATGTTGATAATCTTTCTTGATAGGCATTCCTACCACAAAAGTATGGCATTATATTTTTCTGACTCAACTCTAGCTATTAAGCAATGAAGAAAATGCTCCAAGATATTTTTCAAGAAGCTTTGTGGGATTCAGAGTTTTCCGTCCAACAAAACATGTTCATTTTGGATTCATTGGTCGTTGAAGAAGTCCTTAGACTCCTTATGGTCATCAACAAAGTCCTTGGAATCCTTATGGTCATCATCAATTCATTTTCTGGTTTATAATCTTTAGGAGTTTAATGTTTATTCTAATGCTTAGTCATTTTGAACCTCAGATGGTTCTAATGTTTATGTGTGTGAGGGAAAAGTAATTATTTTGTTTCTTTATCATTTGTTTTAGCAGCTTTTAGGTGTATCTATATAAATCTATTGTATTGTATTCTTGTGAGAAAATCATTGTCTTCTAATCTAAATGAATGTATAAGAGACTTATCGTGATTTTTCAATTATTTCCACTACTGGAAATAAGTCAATAGACATCAGTTCTGGGCCGATGTAAAAAAGTTTCAAAACCGATGTCTAGGTGGGCGTTGTTAAAAGTCCATGTGTTTTACATCGGTTCTAGGCCGATGTTAAAAAGGACTTATTACATCGGTTACAGACCGATGTAAATACTTATCAACAACATCAGTTTTCAAAATAGAACCGATGTCTCAACCACTGTTCTACATCGATTTTAGTTAGAACCGATGTTGTAAATTGTATACTACATCGGTTTTAAATGGTATACCACATCGGTTCTTAACCGATGTAAAATAGCTCCATAAATTTGCCAAATTAGACAACAATTTTTAGATGATGTGTTAAATGCTCAAATTAATGTCTGTTTTTTTGCAGGAACATCAGTTTTGCTTCAAAAGTGATGTATGTTCTTTGTTTTAACATTATTTTTTCAATAACAACGTGATGTGTTATATTTGCATAATTATGTGCCCAAAAATTTACCAAAATCAACATTGCATTCAAATAGATTTATATACCACCAAAGTTAACAATACAAAACATTCACCCAAAAGCATAATTCATTAACAATCTACTACTACACCAAACTCCATATCCACAACTACCTCAACTACAAATATATTCTTAAGTTCACAATAACAAACTCCTCAACTACTAATAATTTGAAACTTAACAATACTATATAAACTTCACATAGTTAAAGCTAAAGAAAGGAGACACTTAGACCACCAAAAAGTTTTATCTTCTTCCGCCAGTTCCCACTCAGACTCCTGCACCATAAACCAACAAGGCACAAGACCATAAGGTAAATAAATGGCTAATGCACGCGAAAAGAAAAGGTTCCGTACTATATGTACATACCTGCGTTGCGTGTAGATAAATACAGGTCTTTGCTGTGGATGGATTATGATTACTGCACTTTGACATAGCCTGCAAGGAAGATCATATCTATATGGTTTGAAAACAATAAAAACAAATCAACCTCAGCACCATATATGGAAATATTATCTTCAAAGCATTATTGTAACAATTAAAAACTATGAGGAACTTGACCTGGTAAAACTGAGAACTGATAATTGGTCCTGAACAGTTTCATTTGCCTGCTGCCCAGCTGAATATAGGAGTCCCCCAAACCAATCACCAAGCCCGCCATCGGCCAAAGTAAAAAGTGAAGCTGACATATGTGGAAAAACTGTATTTATGTTATCAGAATATACACAAAAAGATCATGCGCTGGTAGAACTTAGGGGGTGTTTGGTGGAACTTTTTTTCAAAATAAGTCAACTTATTTTAAGGCAAAGTTAGAGATTTCTAACTTTCCAACTTATTTTCCAACTTATTTTTACAACTTATTGAATCTCAAAGATACATTAAATACTTGTATAAAATAAAATTTTTAAAATATAAAATTTTTACCCGAAAATAAGTCCATAAGTCCATAAAATAAGCTGAGCCAAACAAGCACTTAAATGTGACTTCCCAAGAAAAAATTGACCCAAGAAATATTCACACAATATGGACTTTTTGGAGCAAGGTATTGTTGAAAGACACAACAATTACAAGTATAAATTATATTATTTGAAAATTATTCTAATAAAATATAAAAATAGAGCACTCTAGAATGCTCTAATGAATGTTACAAACCTGTAACACATGATCTATTTTCCAATTTTTTAAGCCTTTTTTCTTCCATTTGGAAGTAAACAACAAGTGTCTAATATTCCAATTTTTTAAGCCTTTTTCCTTCCATTTGGAAGTAAACAACAAGTGTCAACTTTACCAGTTGACATGCATCCATTTGTTGTATCGGCAAGTGCATGAACATGGAAACCATGAGGTCCAGGTGCAAGGCTAGAAACGTTTCCAGTAACTGTAGTTGGACCTGAGAAATAGAAAAATCTAAAATTAAAACCCGTACTACAACTATATGTAGGGTACAGGTACAAACGATAAACAAAAACAACATTAATTACCATCTCCTTCTTGGGTTAAGTAAATGGTGGCACTGACTCCTGCACTGCAGCTAAGAACTGTAATACCCTTTGCCATTGTTATATGTGATTTGAGAATACATTACAATATCATCTTAGTATGTATAACCGCAATATTTTAATATTTGGATATATTTATATCTATTAAATAATACTCTAATGTGTCCCTGTTTTAAAAATATGAAGCGTATTTCCAAATTCCATTCAACAATAATCTCCAGTTGACAAAATTTTCAAGTCAGGACTCTATTAATCTATAGAGGTTCTGTGTTATAAGACATGCATATCTTTCCAATGATTCTATAAACTAACAATTTAATACAAATTCTACAAAAAGTTGAAAAGAAACATTGTCAAACAAACAAACTCACCCTTAATAATCAAGCATATACTCCCTAATCCTATAACTATTCACTTACTTCTCGAACATCATAAACACAACATTAATGTCTTCCAAAACCCAATCTAACTAAAGAAAAATCTCTACATTACTACATATACGTAATCACTGTCATAAGGATTATTATACATATACAAGTTAAACAAACTCTAAATATCATCCAAAAAAGTAATATGATCGTGAATCATAACAACAACAAAGCTCACTGGATTACATAACTTATCAATCACCTAAAACTTCAAGCCTGATCATAAGAAAATCGAGAAAGAAATACCGAAAGCCACACAGAGATTACAAGACCAAATCAATCAATATCGTATACACGAATACCACAATCATCAACATTAAAAACTCCACACACACACAGAGAGAGAGAAGACAGAGAGAGAGAGATCGAAAATTACAATAATCACTGTTAACGCGAATTGAAAAATTGGACTTCTCATTAGTCGACAACAACGCCATGCTTATTTGATTCACTATCAACTGAAGTAGCTGCTGTGCTTCACGATTCTGCCAATTGAATCACACACACAATCAATTAGTTAATTTTCAAAGTCCACAAGAATCAATTGGAACTGTAAACAATAAATCAAGAACAAATTAGAAAAATTCAAGGGAGGGGAGGGAGAAAGATTATTGCACAATCCACCAATCTAAAGCATCCTCTCCAACCAATTAATAAAAATCGAAAGCTGGGGTTCGACCTAATTGGGATTCAAAAATGGACGTTTTGAAATATAGGGTTTGAATTTAGGGGTTCAAAATAGGGTTCTTGAGTGAGTTTGTGAGTGAGTGAATTAGGGGTTTGAAATTAGTTCGAGGAAATGAAAAGTATATGGTGGGTGAGTTTGAGGAGCGGGGAAATAAAATGTCTTAAGGGGGGAAATGAAAAAATTAAACTGGGAAAATGTTTTGAAGTAAGGGGGAAAGTGGGGGAAAGAAACATTCGCGTGTTTTTTTATTTTTCTAAAAAGTGGTTGAGACATCGGTTTTAACTACAATTGATGTCTACAAACTACTTTAACATCGGTTCTAATAAAATAGATGTAAAATACCTCTTTAACATCGGTCACCAATGTAACTGATGTTAAAGGGGTGATGTCTATTGACTGTTTTCTTGTAGTGTTCTGTAGGTTTTTTTCTTGTTACACATATGGCAGTTAATTTCCTTTCACCATATTTTCCAATGAATTGGCTCTTTATTCTTGATATATATCCTAGAGCCCTTACCTCAAAGATTACCATCATGAGTTTTGTAATATCTTCATAATAAGTTTATAATATGTTTGTTTGTTACAATGTATAAATTCTTACTTTCATTGGAATCTCTTTCTTATATAAACATATCTACGTGATTTGGGACATGTTAATAAATTTATTTAAAAACTACACTATAACAAATATTTTTAGAATCTATTAGTTTCCAAATTATTTCTAATAAGTATAAAATTCTTATTTCAAATATCATCACATAATTTTTAGATATTTGTTAAATTTCTAATTAGACATTCTTATATTTTTTTAGTCTAAAAGAATCTTACAAGATTCATAGTGACTTAATTCGTTGCAAATAAAATTATGCTTTTTTTACGTAAAGTCTACATATAAATTGTGTACTATAAATTCTCAATTTTGATCCATTAAAAATTCACTTTTTATTTTAATATAGTCAACTTTTAAGAGCTTGCAACTATTTGTTTTTATACTAAAGTTATAGGCCCAATATAAATGTGAACTTTAATTTGATAATAGTTTGTATGCATTATCATTATGATTTCAAAACACAAAGTAGTTCAATATTGTTGCCCACTTCATCTAAATTATTGGATGTAATTAAATTCTTAATCTTGTTGCCCACTTAATCTTGTTGACAGTCTGTTAAAATTTGAAAATACTGAAATAGTTTAATATCATAAAAAATTTGTAGCAATCATACATAATAAGCCATGAAAATAGTTTAATATCATAAAAAAATTGTAGCAATCTTTTCCCAAGATTCATTATATGATTCCATGGTGTTATTTGCTCTGGTTTAGACTTGTGGAGTAGTATAACAATATTGGTAAAAGTTTGTCTTTATTATTCATTCATTCAAAAAACTCTCATATATATAATATATGTTTTAGTTTGTATATATAAATCCCAATATTATAATATTATCACTTTATAATAATTATCCAAAATATATTTAACAATATTTCCTAACACTTGGAGGGTGTAGATGCGAGATGCCCAACTTACTAAAATAAAAGTTAAATTGTTTCTTTTCCAAGAGATTTTGTAAATATGTCCCCATTCATTTGTACAAACATTGGAGCATCTTGAATAGCATCGTGCGATAATCCACCTCAATATTTTTGGTTCTATACAATGTGCTTGATTATCACATGATTGAGGACTAGATTTCTTGTAATGAACACCAATACCCAAAAATTCAAAAATAGTGTTTTCAAACACTTTAACTCACACGTAATACATGGCATTCAATAATATTCATATTTATCTGAAGAACTAGATACCAACAACTTTTAACAGGTCGTCGTGAAAGAGGACACAACATCCCAATATCAGTTGCACTATCTAGTGAAAGATAACTCACTATCTTAGCGTGTTAAAATTCATTGACCCAGAGTCCCGTTTAAATAAGGAACTATATGTAATGATCTATCTCAATGCTCTTCTGGAGAATGTTGTAAAAATTGAGAAAGAATATGTACAGTATATGACAAATCCAGGCATGTAACCGCTAAGTAAATTAGGTGTACAACAAGTCTACGATATTTTTCAGGATTTGCAAGATATGCTCAGATAGCATGACGGAGTTCAAGATTTTGTTCAATCGGTAAAATCACAGGCTTAACAACCAACAAACCTCCTTAAAAAATAATTTCAAGAGTATACTTTCATTAACATAAAAATAATACTTGTGGACTATGAGCGACCTCAATACCAAAAAAAAAAATATTTAACAAGCCAAGATCTTTCATAAGATAACAAGATCAAAGATAATATTTGAACATCTTTAACACGTAAAAGTCATTACAAGAAATAATTAAGTCATTAACATTGGCAAGCACATTTTGTTACACTGCCATTAGCTATGAATTTTAAGAACCTCAACTTTTAAAAACGTCCACTATAGTTTTAATACTAAAGTTATAAATGTGATAATGTATGATACCGTGGTAAGTTTGTAAGTATCCTCATCATAAAAACCACAAACACAAAATATTTTACTCTTGTTGCGGACTTTTAATCCAAATGTAATGGATGAATTACCTTCTGCCCATTCTAGGGGATTTCATTAAAATTTTGGAATAGCTAAATGTCACATACAATTATTACCAAACATGTATAATAAGCTATGAAATATTTCATAAGCCTCTAAACAATTATATGATGAATCTTTTCTCAAGAAGATGTCATTACACTATGCCATCGTGTTATTTGCCATAGATGGTACTTATTGAGGATGAAGAAATATTTTGACAAATTCAAAAATATATAGGGGAATTATAAACATTTATGGTTTACTTAAAGGGAAAAGTAGTAAGTAGGGATTAACTAGTTAATGTACGGTAGAATATATTTGTTTTTGTTTTGAGTTTTTGTAGGTTTATAAATGGTGAAGATGGACTTTACAAAATGATGTACTAATATTAAATTAATCCTAGATTACAATCTCTTCCATAGGAACCAATGTATTATTTTAAGACAAATGCTAAAACTCCCAAAATGATTCCCAAATTTTTTTCCTGAGAGTTGTCATCCTGTAATTGGTTATCATTTCATAAATGAAATGGATCCCTAGTGCATTAATATCCCACAAATAAAATTATGCCGATGGGATTCTGAATATTTTTGGGATCCTTTTCGAGGTATGTGGCATTACTCTCATTTTAATCTCTTCTACTCATGAAAACTTAGGAATGAACTCCCGTTTAAAATTATGAGAATGTGAGCTAATTTATTGGTGACTTGGTGACTTAATAAACTTTTTAGATATACTTTAGTTTCCCCAATTTTGCATAGCTCTACTATCAAGAATAAATCCACCTTTTTAATGTCTATATCAGTAGTGATCATTGTTTTCCAAGTTGGTGATTAATCTAATTATCTATGTAAGGCTTCAATCTGCTAATCCCATGGGATTAAAATCAGGTCTAATAGCTATTTTTGATAAATCAGGTAATTAATCGAATTTGGTTAATGGTTGTGGTTTCTAAGTAGATGGTGTAGGAAGTAGAGAAGGACTAAGAAAAATCAAAACCTAGGCACATATACTAAAAAAAACATTGAAAACTTAAACTAATAACCCTCAAACTATTTTACTACTTCTTCAAGAGCACTAGGTATTCTTTTATGCCATAATTCAACCAAAAAAACTTAAATATAGCTAAAAGCGCATAGGGCCAAAAATTGTAAAGCCCATCTAGTCTTCACCTATTACATAACCCCACTCTAATGAAGATCTATATAGTATATGTTTTAAATAAAATTTGTACAAGACAAATTTATCGTCACTAAGCTAAGAAACCAAATTCAAATTGTAAGTTAATTAATAAATATAAAGAGCACCATTGAGACAATGTGGGGAAAGTTGCTGCAAATTTCACACCCACCCATGACAAATCAAGTAGACATTCTTGATACAAGATATATTACCAACAATATGATAATAAATTTTCGTATCAATTTTGGATCATTATCATCATTTCACTACTTAATTTATATATGTTATATTTTTAGGGTTATAAAAGGTCAAAATCGAAGATTTTCATTGTTTCTTGAATGCCTGGGCAACTCATATTTGGGCAACTTATACTCTGTGTATTGATATATATATATAAGGGTTACATAATAGGTTACATGATAGGGACGCCATGGTAATATTGAAAAACTTTTACCTAAAATTAACCAAACTTCATTCCCTAAAGTAATGTGTCCCATCTTATAACTAAACCCCAATATAATAATATTATCATATAATGGGATAATAACCAAAATATAATATCACATAATGAAAATATTTTTCTTGTAAATAGAAAGCAAAGTGGCTTTCAATTTATTAGATTGATTATTGTACTCATGTGATTTTCAAAAATAGTAACTTTAAATTATCCAAAAACCTGTCCTTTAGACATCATTAAAGAAAACTCCGACATTAGAAATTTAGCTACATAAGGATGGGTGAAACTATCAAAGAAATAATTGTTTATTTTAATTTTTTTTTGTTATGCATTATTGGTTTTAATTTTTCTTGAATAAATTATAATTTTCATATGAATACTAATCTAAAATAATGGAAAATCAAGATGCACTTGAATTACACAGACCTTGTTGGATTCGTTTGTTGAACATTGTGATTTCAAGCCTCTCTTACCTTTTACTAATGATCAAGAATGCACTCAGATCTTTATTACCACATGACCACACATGAAAATATTTGTTATGTGCCTTTTCCATAGGAACCAATGTATCATTTTAATCTCTTGTACTGGTAAAAACTTAGGAATGAACTCCTGTTTGAAATTTTTGAGATTGACTCTAGTTTTTCCATTTTTACATTGCTCTACTATCAAGCATAATTCCAATTTCTTAATGTCTAGATCACTAATAATCATTGTTTTACAAGTTGGTGATTAATTCAATAGTCTGTATACACTACAAGAAACAGAGTCTTTTCCGATCGTCATAAATCCGACCAACTTTTTACTGGAGCTAAACCCGACCGTTAGGTACGACGGTCGGATTTAATTTAAACCCGACCACTTAAACCGACCAATATGACTTGTGGAGCCCACTTTTGTTGACTGACGGACCACGTCAGTCTAATGCGACCAATAAAACCGACCAATTCTCTTAGTGGATTCCACACGAATACTAAAGTATAAAATCGACCACTTAAACCGACCAACAGGTCTTGTGGAGCCCACTTTTGTTGACTGACGGACCACGTCAGTTTAATCCGACCACTAAAACCGACCACTATTATTTGTGGATCCCACACGAACACTAAAGAATAAAACCGACCATTACTTCCGACCGTTGTTTCTGGCCTTTTAACGGTCGGGTTTATGCGATACTTAAATATTTTTTGTTGTTCCCGTTTTATTTTTATATTTGTAGTTCCCGTTTTATTTTCTCTCAAATTAACTCTCTCCTCTCTCCAATTAACTCTCTCCTCTCTCCGGTAACTCCTCTCTCCGGCATCTCTCTCTCTGGTAACTCGTCTCTCTCTCTCTCTCTAGTAAATCATCACTCTCTCTCTCTCTGTTATATACGTACACACACACACACTGTATCTATATATTCGATTTGGGCTTTTAAGTTTATGAATTTAGGGCTAATAAATTGATTCTCTATTATATGATTTTGTATGTTGGATTTCTTGGTTCGAATTATGTTCGATTATATGATGTTGTATGTCGGATTTCTTGGTTCGAATTATGTTCGATTATATGAATTAGTATGTTGGATTTGTTGGTTCGAATTGATGGATTTAAATTTATTTTCGATTATAGGATTTTGTATGTTGGATTTGTTGGTTCGATTTGACACATTCGAATTTACGTTCGATTTTTATGTAATTTTGTTGTTCAATTCATTCCCTTTTTTTGAATATATAGATATGGATGGTCAAAATTACCTCTTTCAACGTTTTATGCGCCTTGTCCATCCCAGCGAATATAAACCGCAAAATAAAATGGTATGAGTAATGGTCAATTAATGTATGCATTTGAATATGTAGATATGTATGACACCTCTTTTTTCCGCAGAGAATACCACCGCCGATTTTAACACATTTTAGAGCTAAGATGCCAGAAACAGTTATATTCGAGCTTCCTAACGGTGAGAAGACCCATGTGAGATTCGATCGGGAGGATGGGATTTTTGAAAATGTATTGGGATTTTTTAAGAAATTTCGGAGCAAGTATGGTATATGCGCCGTGTTTACCTACAAGGGCAACAGGATCTTTATGGTAAATGTTTTGAATGAATATCTGACAGAGGTTGAGTATGATCCCCCGACCTATGGTAATTTTCTATCATTTATCCTTTGTTATATATATATATATATATATAGCTATCAATTAGTAATTAACTTAAGTAATTGTGTTTTTATTTTTAGATAAACTTACCATGGTTGGATGTAAGTATAACGCCTTAGAAATTTCGATATTTTAAATTATTTATTTATTATAAACTATAAATTATATTAGGTGAGTATTGTTGGAAAGTGGAATGTATGTGAATTTGTGTTTATGTGCTTATGTGATGATCTGGATAAGATGTGAAGGCCCATGTATTTTTATTTGTATTTTTGAGGATTTAAAAATATTTAAATCATGTATTTGTGATCCTCTGTAAATTTTATAAAATTATCGGAGGGATTAAAAATCATGAAATCTTTTATAATAGTATCTTTATAATATTATTTGGTTTTTTAAAATGGTTGGGTGAGTTAATTTAAATGTTTCGGTATTTTGAAATGATTTTAAGAGTTTTATTGTATTTAAAAGGATCAAAACTTAGAAAATTCATATTTAATTCATTTTTGATCCGAAAAATATTTTAAAAATATGTGTGTGCTCGTAATTTTATATTCTTTATTTTAAAAATGAAAAGTTTAATTTTCTGAATTTTCTATTTAATTTCGATTTATAAGAGTCGTTTATTAGTTTTAAAATCGAATAAGTAGTGTTATATTTTGGGCCCGAGATGAATAAGTCGTAGTAATATTATGTATTGGGCCAAGCCCAACTGGGATAGAACACAGTCGAGAAAATTCTGGAAAGCTCGGGGGGAGGAAGAAAAGAACGGAGAGAAGAAAAGAAGAGAAGGAGATTGGGGGAAAAATAATTAGCAAATATGCATACATAGATACATATATATACGTGTGTATTCATGTTTGTAGTATGGGCTGTACGTGTGCAGGGGGGAAACACACGAGGCAACTGCCGCAGTAGTGAAGACCAGAGATGGGGTGGCCACTCCGGCCAGAGGTGGTGGCGGCGAGTCGACGGTTGCAGGTCGGAGGAAGGCAGAGGGAAGAGAGGTCAGAACGAGGGAGGAATAAGGATGGTAGTGGTGGTGGTTCAGCTGGACAGTAGAGAGAGAGAGAGAGAGAGAGAGAGGAGGGAGAGAGATGGTGGAGAGTTTTCCCTCCGGTGGCTTGCCTTCGGATCGGAACCGAAAGGTATAAATTTTATTTAATTAATTTATGTATTTCATTTTTCAATGTAATTATTTAATTTTCAATTTTAGATTAAATTATGTGGATTGTTGTAATTAAATTAGATTTAAAGTGTAAGATTAATGTGGTAAATTATGAATATTGTTGTATTTCCGTGATTAATTCGGAGAATATAATTATTTAGTATCGAGGTGGTTAAGTATAATTGTGGCATGTATTTCGAGTTGGAAATATGTTTTGATGATTATTAGTGGTTAAGTATTATGAGTTCGATTAGGTATTCGGATTTAGTAATTATTAATTTTCGAATTGTTAGTTGTTAATTGTAAGTATTAATTGTCATAAAAAAATGTGGAATTTATATGAAGTACTAAGTTGTAAATGTATATGTGCTAAATGTCGTAAGTCAAATTAGAGTAATTGTTGAGTATCATAATTGTCATTTGTTGGTGTTGGTCTATCTATGGATAAATAATTGTTGTAGTAGTGGTCAAGTACCTGGGGGTGAAATATGTGTGTGGCTAAATGATTGTTAGTGACTAATTATTATTTGACGTATAATGTTTAAAGTTATATGGTTGTACTAGTTGTAAATGTTTATGTGTTAAATGTTAGAATTTTATAATAATTAGAATTGTGCTAGGGGTTATGAGAAGATCACAAGTTTTTAAATGTCAATATTTAAAGGACTTGTGTAATTCTTTTCGACTAATCCCTAGGGCTTACGAATATCTATGATTAACTATCACGAGTATAATCAATATACTTAAGTGATGTGATCATTGATATAGCGTAAGTAATAGTTAGTGCTAGGGGTTGTTCCCTAGGGCTTACGAACATCAATGATTGGTTGTCACGTGTATCATTAAAATGCGTGAGAAATACGATCATTGGTGTAGCGTAAGTAGTAGTGTAAATCATTATGTGCTAGGTGCCGCATGTCTGGGCGGGTACTTTTCTTACTTGTTTATTTTTATGTTGCTGCAAGTTGAGGCAGCTTTATTTTTGTTAAAGCAGGGTTGAATTGTATTTGAGGGGCTGTGCCCATAGTCCGATAAACGAATACTTCATGCAGAAATTTTCTAAAAATCCCATGCAATCTATTTAAAATCTATTTAAATCATTTGATTTGGGGAGTTAAAAAGTATATGGTGATTTTCGAGGGTCGATGTAAATGTTATAGTTGATATGTATCGTTGTGAAGTGATTGCCTAGATGGTATCTAGTGTCGAGTAATCATATGTGTTAAGTATTTATGTGGAGTGAGTATTTGACTTAGTGGTTGTCTTGAAACTATATTATGAATGTGATTAAGTATGTTTGTAGAAGTTATATAAGTAAGCGTTATAGGACACGCATGGTTAGAATAGAGCAAACGATAAGGTTTTGCTTGAATGAGTACTAGACCGTATTTGACCTTGATAATGGTTCGAATAGGAAAACTGGACAAGGGCAAGTATCAGAGTTGACAGATGTACGAACGTAGAAGTGGTGAAGCATGAAGGAAAATGGAAGTAGAGCCGAGTAAGAGAGCAGTGTGTAAGGAAGTAAAGAATGACATGAAGCTGAGTTGAGGATCCATGTTAGGATCGGGAACTTCGAGATCGAGGCAAGTGTTTTGCTCTTCACTTATCATTCAAGTGATGCAGTTCAATTCCTTTGTTATATGATAGGATGTGGTCAAGTATATTTAGAAAACGATGTATTTCCTCAATTAGCGTGAAAGCGTTTATTTTCCCCACCTCGATTCAAATACCAATTTTTCAAAGAACCTTACCAATAGTCTTTTTCCGCATATCATTTTATACATGGAATGTTATTGGGCTCATCAGTGGAATGCCCTATCTTTATTTTTCTCGAAAAATGTTTAAGGGATTTTCTAAGTAGAGAGAATCCGAGTTTTAAAATCCCCATAAATACCTGTTAATGAAATTTATGATTTTTAACATAATTTCTCCAGTGAACCCCTTCTTGAAATGTTTTCTTCAAACTAATTTGCAATTGATCATCCTGTAATCATTTTTTTATAAATAGACGTTTAATCTATTTTACTCGCTTACGTTGATTCAAACCTTATAGTGTGTTATAAAATTTTATTAAATGCGTAGTGCTTGACCATGTCCCTGCTCTAACTTAGAATTTCAATTATTGATAATCTTGTTGCAATTTATAACTTTTAATGTTGCCCTAAGTTGATTTTCCTTTTCTTCAAGTTAATGGTTTTATGTCCCCAATTATTCATCTAGTTGATACTTATTCGAATTGCCATTCTTTATATTCTCCACCCCTGTGTGGTATCGAACTTGTCGATATCAGTTGAGAATCTTGGTTGTTCGTTTGCTCCCTGTAGTTTTATCGAACCTGTCGATACCGTTTGAGATTGTTGTTATATATATTTATCACCCCTTTTATCGTGTCGAACTTGTCGACACTTATTGATCTTGAATCTTACATTGACTCTTGGATTATGAGTCATTATTCATGGAACGTGAGTATTCCAGTTATTGGTTGGTAAAGGTGGTCGATTGTTCCGACACCTAGTGTGGACGATTTAGAATTGGAATGTTTTTAAAATGTGGACCGTGAAGGTCAAATGTTTTTAAAATGTGGACCGTGAAGGTCAAATGTTTTTAAATTGTGGACCGTGAAGGTCGAATGTTTTTAAAATGTGGACCGTGAGGGTCGGACCAGATTCGTGGTCGGAAATAATTAAAGCCAATGTGTGCCATGGATCCAAATAAGGACATTGCTGTGTGCATTTGTCCGGGGTTAGTGTGTGACTGATTAGCAGCCTAACCTTGATGTTTTATTTAAAAACAAAAAAAAAATAAAAATTCCAAATCTAACCTATACTCTGAGACTGTGATGTCTAGTTCTTGACTCCTTGGAAGTCAGTCTTGAAAATATTTCGATATCAGAACTTTTATCAGTTTTAATTTCAGTTACTCTTTATTAATGGTGAATTGTTGGCCTTTGTGGCAATTTAAAAATAATATCACAGATTCTCTCATAGACTGAGTTGAAATTCTTTTGTTATCAGATTCGTTACGATATTGAAATTGTTATCACTTTTTTACACTTGCTGAGCATTGTAGGCTCACTCTTGCTTTTGTTTGTTTTCTCCAGTTAATAAGTGGAGTATAGTAACCCAGTAGTGGACAGTGAGTGTTGATCTTCGGACAGCGAGAAGAGGCGATCGGGATACGGATTCTCATTGGTTAGTGGTTGGGATTTGGTCATGGTTGGATATCTAGATTGATAGTGATTTTGTTTATTCATAGAAATTGTATATTATTTTATTTGGATTCGGGTTGTAATAGTTAATCAGTAGTTGTTTCATGCTGTGATCTGTGAGCGGTCTTGGATAGTTAGAATTTATATTTTGTATAAAGTTGCTATTAGTATGTAAGTGAGCAGGATTGATTTGAGATTGATGGATTTGTTGATTTGGACAGGTGGTTAGTCCTATTTGCGAATACATCATGTCAAAATTTTCTAGAAATTTTCCTCTGAAAACATTTATTTTCTTATAAAAGCATGTTTATTAATATAGTAAAGTGAGGGTGTTACAAGTTGGTATCAGAGCTACAGGTCACAGTCACTGAAACAATTAGTTGGGAAATTTGGAATAGAGTAATAGAAAGGTTAGGGTACGTGTATAAGATAGATGTCGGGTAGAACGACTTAGGATAAGGATCGCGAAAGGATACTTGGGCAAGCATTGTGACGTTGGACAGTTTTGGCATATCGCGCAAGTAGAAGTTCGAATCGTTTAAGGATCGAGCTATTAGTAAAACAGCGAACCCAAAGTGGCATAAGCTAAGTGGGCAGCTGGAGCTATCAGTTCGGGAGACGTTATCTCGAGATTTCTGCATCGAATTTAGGACATTTTGTGATATTAGTTTTGATGTAAACGTTTCGGAAATGATACGTAAAGGTTAAGAATGCGAAGTGAGAAACGATTATAAGCAAGAATCGAAAGTTAAGCATCGACGCGCACCCCTAATTAATGTTTTGTTCAAAGTTATTACCTGAAGAAATTTCCTATTCTTTCTTTGAATTATCGTAAATTAATTCCCGATTGGTACCGTTGTTGAGGCATTCGTTGCGCAGTGATGGTTCACAATCGAGAATGAATTGAGATCTTCTTATTTATTCAACTCATTATGGTCAGGCCGGTTTGGCAGCTAAGTATATTAGTGCTTAGTTGACAAGAGTGAGATTATGAATAATTAAGAATTTCTTGAATGTTTGCTTGATCAACCCTTGAAGTATCTATTGAAAAGTCTTTTATACGTCAAACGATGATGAGTTTGGTATGTTAGATTTATTCGAATTCAATTCCATTCTGTTAGAAATATCTATATCTTTCAAAGGATAATTGATCCGACTTTACTTGAAAGTTTTTGAAACTCTTGAATCCCTTCCATTTTCATGAATATTTGATTTTTCTCTATTCCAGCTGAGATGAACAACCTATACAGATAGGGGATTCAGGGACGTCTTATCTTTGTGATAGAAGTCCAGTGGGAAGCCACTGATTGTGTTTTTCATGAACGTACTAAAGACTGGCCATCTTTATGTACTATGGTGGTTAACCAAGTGACAAATGCAACCTGAAGATAGTTCAAAGATCATATTGATCTCTCGGTTAAATTCCCTTATAAAAGCTTTATCAAATACACTCAGTGTCTATCCATGCTTAATGTCCATTCATTTCATTGACTTCTTTGTCGAAAATTAGATGATTTCAAGATTCCTAGTGATGAAGAGATGCGAAGATAGACGTGACGACGTTTTAAATGATAAACTACAACTGCATGGATGAAGAAGTGGTATGCAAGTTTGAGAATTGGTGGTTTAGGCGGAGATGTTATGTCAAATTGGAATAAGTACCGGTTCGAGGAATTACGAACAAGAATTGAGGCTAATGAGAATTGAATAAAGGAGAAAGGATAGTAAATAAGAGCCATGATGGTAAATGTTGTTAAAGGGCGAAGGGAGAATGGAAATGGGGATGTTGGATATAAGTTGTACAATGCTGACGGAAGATGATTGTAAACATCTTTTGTATGGCAGAAGTAGTAAACGGAATGTCATAAGAACTTGAATGTTTTAAATCAGTCGTTAGAACTAAGATTTTAGAAGCAAGAAGGCTAACTTGAGTAAATCAGAGTGAAGCGCAACAGAATGGTTTGTAAGAATTATCAAGAGGAACTAAGACTGAATGAGGAGTAAGGTGAATACGTGGAGTAAATGACTTATGCATGGTCAGTGTAAGAAATCATGGTTATCAAGGACGGTGGAAAGTTAACCGATATGAAGTAAAATGTCATTAAGGTGGAGGGCAGAGAAATCAGAAAGTTTCCAGAAGTGACTAAATAAGACATGCAGAATTCAGTTAAGAAAAGAATGTGGAATCTCGAAGATGTGAAGTTAGAAGAGAAAAAGGGCACTGTGGTTGCCCACAGAAAGAGGACTAGCAAAAATTAACGAGATCCCATGATTAGAAAATAAGATTTCGGGAGTAGAATCCCTAGAGATTTTATTAAGAATAATGTGGGAAGTTGTGGCTGCAACCAGAAGGGCAGTATGATAATAAGTAGTAGAGTCAGAAGTCAAAGCAATGTGTTATGAGCTTGGAAAGGTTGGAATCTTTTCCAAAAATAGTATCATATCAAACTCCGTGGAATTATGAAGGAAGTAATAAGACTACTGCTATAATTATCAAAGAATTGGGAAATTCAATGCAATTATAAAGGAAGTTATCAGAGAGTGGAACTGTGATGATTATAAAAAGAGTCAAATTTGAGGACTCGCCGAGTATGCAAGGTTATGAATTGGAAGAAACTCTGAGGACGCAAGGCAGTGAAGTCATAAGCGAGTTTTAAATATGTTGTACCATAAGGGATTAGGTCGAAGTCAAGGTCATGGTTTGCTAATTGAATTTTTTTAAAATTTTCAAAAATATTTTGGTCCCAAAAAAAAGCTTTTTTGATTAAAACCCTATTATTTTAAATGTTTTCTCTTAAAATGATTTTCTAAAATATCTTTCCAAAAAGGATTTTCAGTTGGTTCAAATGGTTTTTAAATTGTTTTAAATCAACAAAATATTTGAGGCTCTCTTTTAAATGTTTTAGCAAACCGATGTTGTATGAAGGTAGAAATTGAGTATTAAACCGAATGGTGGCTGGCGCAAATGCCATGCGATAAGAGTTGAGCTTGTTGTTTACGTTCAAATTGCAATTAGGAATGGATGATATAGGGTTAATTTTCCAGGATAAGTACTCAGTGAAACAATGAGATGAAGGATGGATAGAAGTTTTCGATTATTCCCTTCTCAAGTAACATTGCACGTGAAAGAGGAGTAAGAACGATCGGGGAATTTCTTGATGTTCTTTCTCTCAAAGTTTTAATTGAGGAAGATTTTGTTTTAAGATATATCAAAAAGTGATGATGCATATTAAGTGGAAGAATCATGTTGATGAGAACGAGAGCTTGTTAAGAATTGATTCATGATTAATATCGAATAAGGTTGTGACCTCAGAAGATTGATATTATAGATTGAACTCATTTCAACTTTGTTTTGGTATTGAGTGAAGTCACAGTCAAGGTGACGAGTATGTTAGTTATCAAGAGCTGTAAATGATCAAGGCTATACTTCAAAAGACTTAGCAAAACGAAATATTTTATAAGAGTGAAAAATCGAGTTGTTAATTGAATTAGGCCATCTAAGGACGTATGTGGTTGGTTATAGTATTCGATTGCAAAGATGCGACAGAGAATGAACGAAATGATATTAAGTTCCCAAATTGGGTACTCGGTAAGAATATGGGATTAAAGACAAGAAGAAACTTTTAATTATTCCATTCTTGATCGACATAGTACTTGAAAGCGGAGTGGAAGCGATCAGAGAATTTCTGGAGATTCTTTCTCGAATTCTATTTAAAATCGTGTGGCTATAAGTAAAGCGTGGGAAGTATACCAAGCGTAGATCGTGGTAAATCTAGGCAAAATGCACAGTAGAATTATTGCGAAGATTTGCGTGGTAATATAGTTTTAACGCAAAGTATAGATCATTATGCGGAAAGTTATATTGATTGTCGGGGAAAGATATTTGTTCCCGTGAGTTAAGCGTCTAGAGTTAAAAAGACTCGGAAGTTAAGGTTTAAGGTTATTTCGGAATTGGAGAGCTCGCAGAATGAGTTTATTAAAGTTTGAGTTGATATGATGAAATCCTAAAGGTTGAATGATACAACCTGGGAGTGGAAGTAGGATGCGGTGTCCTTAGCGTTGATTCTGAGGACAGAATCCTAATAAGGGGGGAAGGATATAACGCCTTAGAAATTTCGATATTTTAAAATTATTTATTTATTATAAACTATAAATTATATTAGGTGAGTATTGTTGGAAAGTGGAATGTATGTGAATTTGTGTTTATGTGCTTATGTGATGATCGGGATAAGATGTGAAGGCCCATGTATTTTTATTTGTATTTATGAGGATTTAAAAATATTTAAATCATGTATTTGTGATCCTCTGTAAATTTTATAAAATTATCGGAGGGATTAAAAATCATGAAATCTTTTATAATAGTATCTTTATAATATTATTTGGTTTTTTAAAATGGTTGGGTGAGTTAATTTAAATGTTTCGGTATTTTGAAATGATTTTAAGAGTTTTATTGTATTTAAAAGGATCAAAACTTAGAAAATTCATATTTAATTTATTTTTGATCCGAAAAATATTTTAAAAATATGTGTGTGCTCGTAATTTTATATTCTTTATTTTAAAAATGAAAAGTTTAATTTTCTGAGTTTTCTATTTAATTTCGATTTATAAGAGTCGTTTATTAGTTTTAAAATCGAATAAGTAGTGTTATATTTTGGGCCCGAGATGAATAAGTCTTAGTAATATTATGTATTGGGCCAAGCCCAACTGGGATAGAACACAGTCGAGAAAATTCTGGAAAGCTCGGGGGAGGAAGAAAAGAACGGAGAGAAGAAAAGAAGAGAAGGAGATTGGGGGAAAAACAATTAGCAAATATGCATACATAGATACATATATATACGTGTGTATTCATGTTTGTAGTATGGGCTGTACGTGTGCAGGGGGGAAACACACGAGGCAACTACCGCAGTAGTGAAGACCAGAGATGGGGTCGCAACTCCGGCCAGAGGTGGTGGCGGCGAGTCGCCGGTTGCAGGTCGGAGGAAGGCAGAGGGAAGAGAGGTCAGAACGAGGGAGGAATAAGGATGGTAGTGGTGGTGGTTCAGCTGGACAGTAGAGAGAGAGAGAGAGAGAGAGAGAGAGAGAGAGGAGGGAGAGAGATGGTGGACAGTTTTCCCTCCGGTGGCTTGACTTCGGATCGGAACCGAAAGGTATAAATTTTATTTAATTAATTTATGTATTTCATTTTTCAATGTAATTATTTAATTTTCAATTTTAGATTAAATTATGTGGATTGTTGTAATTAAATTAGATTTAAAGTGTAAGATTAATGTGGTAAATTATGAATATTGTTGTATTTCCGTGATTAATTCGGAGAATATAATTATTTAGTATCGAGGTGGTTAAGTATAATTGTGGCATGTATTTCGAGTTGGAAATATGTTTTGATGATTATTGGTGGTTAAGTATTATGAGTTCGATTAGGTATTCGGATTTAATAATTATTAATTTTTGAATTGTTAGTTGTTAATTGTAAGTATTAATTGTCATAAAAAAATGTGGAATTTATATGAAGTACTAAGTTGTAAATGTATATGTGCTAAATGTCGTAAGTCAAATTAGAGTAATTGTTGAGTATCATAATTGTCATTTGCTGGTGTTGGTCTATCTATGGATAAATAATTGCCGTAGTAGTGGTCAAGTACCTGGGGGTGAAATATGTGTGTGGCTAAATGATTGTTAGTTACTAATTATTATTTGACGTATAATGTTTAAAGTTATATGGTTGTACTAGTTGTAAATGTTTGTGTGTTAAATGTTAGAATTTTATAATAATTAGAATTGTGCTAGGGGTTATGAGAAGATCACAAGTTTTTAAATGTCAATATTTAAAGGACTTGTGTAATTCTTTTCGACTAATCCCTAGGGCTTACGAATATCTATGATTAACTATCACGAGTATAATCAATATACTTAAGTGATGTGATCATTGATATAGCGTAAGTAATAGTTAGTGCTAGGGGTTGTTCCCTAGGACTTACGAACATCAATGATTGGTTGTCACGTGTATCATTAAAATGCGTGAGAAATACGATCATTGGTGTAGCGTAAGTAGTAGTGTAAATCATTATGTGCTAGGTGCCGCATGTCTGGGCGGGTACTTTTCTTACTTGTTTATTTTTATGTTGCTGCAAGTTGAGGCAGCTTTATTTTTGTTAAAGCAGGGTTGAATTGTATTTGAGGGGCTGTGCCCATAGTCCGATAAACGAATGCTTCATGCCGAAATTTTCTAAAAATCCCCTGCAATCTATTTAAAATCTATTTAAATCATTTGATTTGGGGAGTTAAAAAGTATATGGTGATTTTCGAGGGTCGATGTAAATGTTATGGTTGATATGTATCGTTGTGAAGTGATTGCCTAGATGGTATCTAAGTGTCGAGTAATCATATGTGTTAAGTATTTATGTGGAGTGAGTATTTGACTTAGTGGTTGTCTTGAAACTATATTATGAATGTGATTAAGTATGTTTGTAGAAGTTATATAAGTAAGCGTTATAGGACACGCATGGGTAGAATAGAGCAAACGATAAGGTTTTGCTTGAATGAGTACTAGACCGTATTTGACCTTGATAATGGTTTGAATAGGAAAACTGGCCAAGGGCAAGTATCAGAGTTGACAGATGTACGAACGTAGAAGTGGTGAAGCATGAAGGAAAATGGAAGTATAGCCGAGTAAGAGAGCAATATGTAAGGAAGTAAAGAATGACATGAAGCTGAGTTGAGGATCCATGTTAGGATCGGGAACTTTGAGATCGAGGCAAGTGTTTTGCTCTTCACTTATCATTCAAGTGATGCAGTTCAATTCCTTTGTTATATGATAGGATGTGGTCAAGTATATTTAGAAAACGATGTATTTCCTCAATTAGCGTGAAAGCGTTTATTTTCCCCACCTCGATTCAAATACCAATTTTTCAAAGAACCTTACCAATAGTCTTTTTCCGCATATCATTTTATACATGGAATGTTATTGGGCTCATCAGTGGAATGCCCTATCTTTATTTTTCTCGAAAAATGTTTAAGGGATTTTCTAAGTAGAGAGAATCCGAGTTTTAAAATCCCCATAAATACCTGTTAATGAAATTTATGATTTTTAACATAATTTCTCCAGTGAACCCCTTCTTGAAATGTTTTCTTCAAACTAATTTGCAATTGATCATCCTGTAATCATTTTTTATAAATAGACGTTTAATCTATTTTACTCGCTTACGTTGATTCAAACCTTACAGTGTGTTATAAAATTTTATTAAATGCGTAGTGCTTGACCATGTCCCTGCTCTAACTTAGAATTTCAATTATTGATAATCTTGTTGCAATTTATAACTTTTAATGTTGCCCTAAGTTGATTTTCCTTTTCTTCAAGTTAATGGTTTTATGTCCCCAATTATTCATCTAGTTGATACTTATTCGAATTGCCATTCTTTATATTCTCCACCCCTGTGTGGTATCGAACTTGTCGATATCAGTTGAAAATCTTGGTTGTTCGTTTGCTCCCTGTAGTTTTATCGAACCTGTCGATACCGTTTGAGATTGTTGTTATATATATTTATCACCCCTTTTATCGTGTCGAACTTGTCGACACTTATTGATCTTGAATCTTACATTGACTCTTGGATTATGAGTCATTATTCATGGAACGTGAGTATTCCAGTTATTGGTTGGTAAAGGTGGTCGATTGTTCCGACACCTAGTGTGGACGATTTAGAATTGGAATGTTTTTAAAATGTGGACCGTGAAGGTCAAATGTTTTTAAAATGTGGACCGTGAAGGTCAAATGTTTTTAAAATGTGGACCGTGAAGGTCAAATGTTTTTAAATTGTGGACCGTGAAGGTCGAATGTTTTTAAAATGTGGACCGTGAGGGTCGGACCAGATTCGTGGTCGGAAATAATTAAGGCCAATGTGTGCCATGGATCCAAATAAGGACATTGCTGTGTGCGTTTGTCCGGGTTTAGTGCGTGACTGATCAGCAGCCTAACCTTGATGTTTTATTTAAAAACAAAAAAAAAAAAATTCCAATTATAACCTATACTCTGAGACTGTGATGTCTAGTTCTTGACTCCTTGGAAGTCAGTCTTGAAAATATTTCGATATCAGAACTTTTATCAGTTTTAATTTCAGTTACTCTTTATTAATGGTGAATTGTTGGCCTTTGTGCCAATTTAAAAATAATATCACAGATTCTCTCATAGACTGAGTTGAAATTCTTTTGTTATCAGATTCGTTACGATATTGAAATTGTTATAATTTTTTTTACACTTGCTGAGCATTGTAGGCTCACTCTTGCTTTTGTTTGTTTTCTCCAGTTAATAGTGGAGTATAGTAACCCAGTAGTGGACAGTGAGTGTTGATCTTCGGACAGCGAGAAGAGGCGATCGGGATACGGATTCTCATTGGTTAGTGGTTGGGATTTGGTCAAGGTTGGATATCTAGATTGATAGTGATTTTGTTTATTCATAGAAATTGTATATTATTTTATTTGGATTTGGGTTGTAATAGTTAATCAGTAGTTGTTTCATACTGTGATCTGTGAGCGGTCTTGGATAGTTAGAATTTATATTTTGTATAAAGTTGCTATTAGTATGTAAGTGAGCAGGATTGATTTGAGATTGATGGATTTGTTGATTTGGACAGGTGGTTAGTCCTATTTGCGAATACATCATGTCAAAATTTTCTGGAAATTTTCCTCTGAAAACATTTATTTTCTTATAAAAGCCTGTTTATTAATATAGTAAAGTGAGGGTGTTACAGTAAGGCTTTTTCATTATGTAAGACTAAATCCCACGCAGAAAGGGGTCTCGTAGTAAGTTCACATTATCTTACTTTTAATGCATTATACGCAATACAATTTTCATCTTTTTTGATATAATTTTGGTTGATCATATACATATGTACAAATGCAGGCCCTCTCCCCGGCTTTTTTTAAGCGATTTGCTCATCTTCTACCTTCTGAAATTACCGTTACTTTACCAATTGGCCAAACCTTCATTGGATCTTACTCATCGGAAAGCAAGATTTCTGGCTTGAGGTTTTTTGAGGAGGGAGACATTATAGTGCTTACTTATCTTGGTGATGGGCGATTTGAAGCAATTTTATTTGGTCCAAGCCTCGTGGAGAAATCATATTCTGTTAATGAATTCAAAGTAGGAATTGTACAATCACATCTCCTGAATTATTTCTATGGAATTGTAAGTTTTTGTTTGTTTTATATTAAAATTTGTATGATTTAATTATTTAGCAAAAAAAGATTTATGATTTTGCAATTGTTTAACCTGTGATTAATGTGTAGGAGCTAGCAGCAAAGTTCAAATCAGTGGCGGAGAAGTGGCATGACGGTGATGTCTTGGAAATTAAGGATGAGCTTAACAATTAAACGTGGCACTTACAAGTTAAGGCGACCGGTCAACGAATAAGAATTCAGGATCGAGCTTGGGTGGGTTTTGCCAAATCGTTAGGGCTAGAAGTTGGAGATGTTCTACTCTTTACCGGGGGGCCTATTAATCCTAGGAAATTTAATGTAATTTGCTACAAGAAAAATGGTCCGGATTTGATGGACATTGATGTATGATTACTTTTGGTCTGATTGGATGACTGTGTACCTTAAAAACTATGGTTTGGATTTGTAGACTTTTGGTTTGGATTTGTAAACTATGGATTCATATATTTAAAGATCTTGCGTAAATTTTAATGTGTTAATGATTCTTAATTTACTGGATACTGGATGGATAGATAGATTCGATGGATTGATTTGGTGGATGGATTGATTTTATTGCGTTGATTGTGTTATTGGTACAGCTGGGAACCAGAACTGCAGGAAAAAAAAATTGCAGGCTTTAAACCGACCGAGTAATCCGACTGAAAGTCTTAAACCGACAGTTTTTTACCATTGCTCCCCCAGTAAACCCGACCGCATTCTTAATATAGTGGTCGGTTTAAATTAGTCGGTTTTTTTGCTCTCTGGAATGAATCCGACCGTAATGGTCGGTTGCAAACCCGACCACTTATTCCGACCGTTTTAGTCGGATTAAAACTGCATTAAATGCTCCCAACTACCTCTGCACCGATGGTGTCAAAAAAGTTGATAATTCGTACTTTAAACCGACCGTTATGGTCGGATTAGAACTGCCCCTAATTTATTGTTATACACCCCTTTTTCTTTCACTCTTCATTTATTGTTTTCTTGAGACATTAAGTGGTTGGAGGCTTGAATCTAGAGAAATCTTGGAGAACATTGAAAGCTCATTATGGTGAAAAATCTTGGAGAACATTGAAAGCTCATTAATGGTATGTTATAAAATATGCCAACTTTTGTTTTAATTTTTTTTCATTTGTGAATATATACATACATGTTTTGTACATATTATATTGTGAATATGTACATTAATAGTGAACAAATATACATGTTTGTACATATTCTTTAATTTTGTGTACATATTAAATTTGTCAAATATATATGTACATTATATTTGTGCATTAATTGTGTGAAATGTGAATATGTTTTTTTGTTGATTTATAGTTATGTGAAAAATGTATTATGAAATTGATATATATATATATATATATATATATATATATATATATATATATATATAGATGTTGAAACGTGATTGGATGAACCGACGTGTGGAAAATAATGTACTTTCATCGAGTAATGAATATTGGGATGGCGTGAAAGAATTTTTGGAGTTCGCGCGTAAAAATGGTATGAAGGGCGAAAAAATATTATGTCCGTGTAAAAAATGTAAAAATGCGTTGTGGGCGAAACTTGATAGTGTTGAACTTCACTTATATAATAATGGTATTATGGAACATTATAAAGTATGGACTTTGCATGGTGAAAAAAGAGAAGTTATCAAAAAGAAAAAACGTAAGCGTACCTCGGAAGAGATTGTTGAGGAAGAAATTGTCGAAGAACCCTTTGATTTAAACGCATTATTACGAGATATTAGTGGTGAAAATCATGGTGATGCGAGTAATAGTAATGTTGAAGAACCACCAAATGCATATGCTTCTCAATTTTACAAGGATGTTAAAGATTCGGGAGCTCCAATTTATCCGGGTAACACAACTTTTACAAGAATGTCATTGACCACTCGATTGTTACATTTTAAAAATATGGCACAATGCTCTGAGAAGGTCTTTGATTCTTTACTTGCATTTCTTGGTGAAGTTCTTCCTAAGGACCATACTTTACCGAATTCTTATTACATTATGAAAACAATGATGAAGAAGTTAACTTTGGGATATGAGAAAATTGATGTATGTGAGAATGATTGTATGTTGTACTACGGTGATGATGAGAACAAGATTGTTTGTGACATTTATGGTAAAAGTCGTTACAAAGGTAAAAAAAAGAAAAATGGAAGAGGGATACCGAACAAGGTCTTGAGATATTTTCCACTTATCCCTCGTCTACAGAGATTGTATACGTCTGAGCATACCGCTAAACACATGACATGGTACAAAAAAAGGGAAACAAAGCCAGGAGAACTTAGTCACCCTGCAGACGGAGATGAGTGGAAAGAATTTGAACGTCGTTATCCAAGATTTGCAAGGGAGAGTAGGAATATCCGTCTTGGACTTGCAACCGATGGCTTTTGCCCTTTTAGCAATTCCGGGAAAAAGGTGTACTCGGTGTGGCCAGTGATAGTGGTGGTCTACAATCTTCCTCCCTCTATGGGAATGAAAAAACCGTACCTTTTATGCCTCTTTTAATTCCCGGTGAAAAGAGTCCGGCCAAGAATCTAAACGTGTACCTTATACCTCTCATAAACGAATTAAAGGAGTTGTGGGATGTAGGGGTGGAAACATTTGATCAATCATTAAAGCAAAATTTTACCTTGAGGGCGGCGATTATGTGGACAATAACCGATTTTCCTTGGTTAAGTATGGTTAGCGGATGGTCAACACATGGAAAACTCTCATGTCAGGTTTGTGGTGGAAAAATTCAAGGAATTCAATTGAAAACATGTGGAAAGTGTAGTTTTTTTGGTACAAATCGTTGTTTCTTACCCAAAGATGATCCTCTCCGTCTTCCAAGTACTAAGTTTCCAAGTGAAGAAAAAAGGGTGTTTGTTGGTCGCTCAAGTGGTGAGACTTTGAAGAATATTTGTGAAAATTTAGAATTTCCACCACCGGGAAGAGAAAACAAAAATAAGAAAAGCCTTGGTTTCGGAGTTGATCACAATTGGACGCACTTTTCAATGTTTTTTGAGTTGCCATATTGGTCATCACTTTCGATGCGTCATTGTATCGATGTCATGCACACCGAAAAAAATGTGTTTGACAATATTTTTTATACTATCATCAATGATACAAAAAAGACGAAGGATCACAAGAAGGCAAGGATCGATTGCAAGTTGATGAATGTTTTGCCCGAATTGTGGATCGAAGGTGCAAAAAAGCCAAAAGCACCTTTTACACTCACAAAAAAACAACGAAAACTCATGTGTGATTGGTTTCGTTAATTGTCACTTTCGGATGGTTATTCATCAAATATAGGCCGTTGTTGTAAAGAGAATTGTACGTTTTCGGGGATCAAATCACACGATTGTCATATTATCATGCAAAAGTTGATGCCGCATGCGATTCGTGAGCTTCTACCTCAATATATTGTTGATGCACTATCTTCGCTTTCAAATTTCTTTCAAGACATTTGTTCTTCTACCTTAATCCGAGATGATTTAAAAATTTTGGAAAAGTCTATAGTCCGAACGATGCTCGTGCTAGAAACATTTTTTCCACCAAGTTTTTTTGATTCAATGGAGCACTTCGTACTACATTTGGCCGAAGAATGTAGGTTAGGAGGTCCCGTTAATTATCGTTGGATGTATTTTGTTGAGAGAATGATGGGATATATGAAGCATAAGGTTCGTAATAAGGCAAGGGTTGAAGGTTCAATTGCAGAACGTTATATAGAAGAGGAGATGTTGAATTTGTTCTCATTCTACTTTGATTCTAAATCGGTCACGGTTCATAATCAATTACGTCGTAACGAGGTTGTGTGTGGCACAAATGATAAAAATGAACTCGAAGTGTTCATATATCCTCTTAGTACCACGGGAAAGCACAAAAATGCATATTTGACGGATGAAGAACGATTACTTGCGGACGAATATGTTTTCATGAACTCACCCGAAGTTCAACCTTACATACTAGAGTATGAAGCTCACGTGAAAGAAGAACAACCAAACACAATACCGGAAGCATTGGAGAGATTGTTAAAAACCGAATTTAGATCATGGTTTCGCACAAAGGATGAAAACGATGATGTGAATGGTCCGCGTTTTAGATCCTTACTTTTGGGACCAGCAAAATTGGCAATGTTGTATGAAATTTATACCGTTAATGGCTACAAATTTCATACTAAATCTTCTTCAAGTGCTAATTCCGGTGTGATGGTCAAATGTAGTTCACATAATAATGTCTTAAATGATTATTATGGTCAATTTCAAGAAATCATCAAGCTTATTTATCAAGGTGGAAAACAAGTTTACTTGTTCAAATGTGATTGGTTCGATAGTGCCGGATCCGGTGTACGGATTGATCGAAATCGTGTTATTACAGTTGATGTAGGTTCACGATTACAATCAAATGAGAAATTTATCTTGGCTAGTCAAGCTACTCAAGTGTATTATGCTCCTAGTGTGTTGTATCCACAAGGTAACATATATACGGTTATTACAAGTAAAAGTCGTCCATTTGATGAATCGATAAATTCATGTAGAGAAGAAGAAACCTTTCAAGAAAATCAATCGAGACCATCATTTTCTTTATTTGTTGATTTCGCTCAATATGCGCCTATGACACAAAATCACCAACAAGAAGAAGACGAGGAAGAGGAAGAGGAGGAGGAAGAAGAAGAAGAGAATAATGAAGAAGGAGAAGAAGGAGAAGGAGAAGAAGAAGAAGAAGAAGAAGAAGAAGAAGAAGAAGATGGTGATGATGATTCCGATTATGATTAAGTGTAAAATAATTGTATTTTAATCAAGTATGAGATGATGTTTGAAATCTAACTACGTGGGCAGTGACGTGGCACTGAAGTGGGGTCGCTAGGTCAGTTGGGGCCTATCTACGTGTCACTGACATGTCAGCCCCGTGGGCCCTCCATATCATATGGGCCCCATGACACGTGGCTCTGAAAGCCTTTTGTTGGTCATTGACAGTCAACGCTAAAACCGACCGTTACGGTGTAAAACCGACTAGGTTTAAACCGACCATTCTAAACCGACCGTTAGTATTAAAACCGACCGTTTCTATATGAAATCCGACCGTTTTCTCGGTCGGAAATGACTCTGTTTCTTGTAGTGATAAGGCTTCAAGCGGCTGATCGGATGGGAGTAAAACCAGGTCTAATAGCTTTTTTTTGATAAATTAGGTAATTAATCGAATTTGGTTAAAGGTTGTGGTTTCTAAGGAGATGGTGTAGGAAGTAGAGAAAAAATGAGGGAATCCCTAGCACCTAATGCTATTGAATGGGGTACCAAAAATTCAAATTTCATGAACACATTTTTCATTTTTGTATAAAGGACTAAGACAAATCAAAACCTAGGCACATAAAAAAATCTAGGGAGGGACAGAATTCAGGAGTAAAAAATAATTGTGCTTCATTGATTCCATGTTCAACAAATGAGACAACAAAATTATAATCTAAATCACAAGAATACATTCAAAATAGAAAATCAAACATTCATCATAAAGAGTAATTATCATCACCATAGAACTAAAGAATTAAAGTTACACATCTTCAAAGTATTTGTTCAAATGAACAAAAATTACAATTATTAAAACAAACAAAAAAAAGTTTTGAAAACTTAAACTAATAACCCTTAAACTATTTTACTACTTATACAAGAATACTTGATATTCTTTATGCCATAATTCAACCAAAAGAACTTAAATGATGGGGAAAGTTGTTGCAAATTTCTTACTGGTGGTGTGTTTATGATTCTTGATACAAGATATATTACCAACAATATGATAAAAAATATTCATATTAATTATGGAACATATCATCATTTCACTATTTAATTTATATATGTTATATGTTTAGGGTTACAAAATGCCAAAATGAATAATTGTCATTATTTCTTTAAAAGTCTGAGCAACGTGTACTTTAGGCAAGTTATACTTATACTTTGTGTAATGGTATATATATATATATATATATATATATATAAGGGTTACATGATATGGATGCCATGGTAACATTGAAAAAAGTTTCTTATAACTAAACCCCAATATAATAATATTATCATATTATGGAATAATAACCAAAATATAATATTACACAATATGAATATATTTTTTTCCTGATAAATAGCTAGTAAAGTGGATTGCAGTTAATTGGATTTATTATTGTACTCATGTGGTTTGTAAAAGTGGTAACTTTAAATTATGCAAAAATATCTCCTTTAGACATCATTAAAGGAAACTGGGACATTAGAATTTCATCTACATAAAGATGCGTGAAACTATCACATAAAAAATTGTTTATTTTAATTTTTTTTATGTATCATTGGTTTTAATTTTTCTTGAATAAATTATGATTTTCAAAAGAATATTAATATAAATAATGGAAAATGTTTTATGTTAGTTATATTTCCTTACATTTTGTGTGATTATGTTAAAATCACTCTATATCACTTGCAATATCTTTTACCTACTAAAACATAATTCAATGGTTCACATGTAATTATTTATAAATAGTATGAATTTTTTATATATTTTATTTAAATGAAATTTATTATTGTTGGAAAAAATTAATTTTTAAGTTAATAGTTTTTGTATATCACTTACCATTTTAATATTTTTACTCATTTGATTTAGAAGAATATATGAATTGGAGTAACTATTTTTTTACATTAGGGTCGCTAATATACCTTTATCCTTGACATTTAGATTTATATACAACATAGTACTATTTCTAAAAAATTTCTTTATCAAAATAGGATTAATATTTTTTAGAATTTAGATAGTGAATCATATACAAATTTTAAAAAATTCATTTGAAACAATTTTGGGCTAAAGTTGTTATATCCATGAGAAGCTAATTGGGCCTTCCAAACCCAACCTGGGCCTTTCAAAGTTTGGGTAAGTTAGACATTTTCTAGGTAATGTTGAATCCATAAACCCTAATCTTGTCGCCGCTGTTTTGTAAGTCATAGAAAAGAGGAAATGTTTCTTCCAAGACAATGATCGGCCAAACACCCATCAATTGTGCCTGTTGTTCATCTTGTTTAGCAAGCATAAGGTATCATAACTTAAATTCTTTTGCTTCTCCTATCTCCATGTTCTTGTATCTTGTAATTATATGGTAAATAAATCATAAAATTAGGGCCCCACACAAAGATGAACACTGATCTAAAATTGTGGAAATATGTGAATAAGTATATCATATCCAGATTAGGTAGTTAGACAAACAATTATAATATTTCTTGTTTGTATTGGTTACTAGAAAAAAATAAAATACTTCATAAATCACTACACCATAGAATGGATATAGCAACGTGTGAAATACGTAGCAATATGCCCTAGATTCGTTGCAACAGGGTCTATGGCAACGATTATTAAAAAATCAGGCATAAGGTTTGCTCTGGTTGCCTTAGGTACCTTATGGCAACGAATTGAGTACCATATTGCAACTTTGTATAAACTGTACATCCTTAGTCCGTTGAACCACTTTGGGCCCGAGCATCTTTCGCTCTCCAACTTCATCCCAATACAAGGGAGATCGGCATTTTCTTCCATAAAGGTCCTCGTAAGGTGGCATTCCTATGCTTGAATAAAAACTATTGTTGTAGGAGAACTCAATCAATAGCAAGTGATCATCCCAGTTTCCTTTAAAATCTATAGCACAGTCTCTAAACATATCATCTAACGTTTGGATGGTCCTTTCACTTTGCCCGTCTGTCTGGGGGTGATAGGCTGTACTCATGTTTAGCCTGGTTCCCACACATTCTTGAAAGCTCCTCCGAAATCTGGAGCTGAATCTAGGATCTCGATCGGATACTATTGCTACTGGCATGGGACTCCATGTCGCGCCACTATCTCTTTTAAGTAGATATCTACTAGTCTAACGACCGTATACCTTTCATTGATCGGGAGAAAGTGAGCTGACTTCATTAGTCGGCCTATAATTAGCCATATGACGTCATGATTAGCTTTGGTTCTTGGTAAACCAACTACGAAATCCATGGCTATGTGTTTCCATTTCCATTCGGGAATCTCTAAGGGGTGTAGAAGTCCACTGGGTCTCTGGTGCTCTGCTTTCACTCATTGGTAGGTCAAGCATCTGCTTACCCACTCTACTACATCCTTTTTCATGTTAGGCCACCAGTAGTACTCTTTCAAATCCCTATACATCTTGGTACTACCGGGGTGCACTGAGTACCTTGAGTTGTGTCCCTCATATACAATCTTGTCCTTGAGCTCCTGCACATTTGGAATCCATATCCTGTATGTGTACCTCATGATTCCTTCTTTGTCTCTTTCACACTTAATTTCTTCTCTGGTCATTATCTCTTCCGTGGAGTTCTCTTCTTCCTCCATTATCCGTTCTTAACATAGTCTAATCTTTTCTAACAATGGGGGTTGGATTCGAATTTCCATTAACCTTTCTTGACCATCTCCAGGTATCTTCACCTCGATTTCCAACTTCTCGAAGTCTCTCACCAATAACTCTTCTGAGGTTATCATTTTGAGTTTCTCTTTCCTATTGAGGGCGTCAGCCACCACATTGGCTTTACCCGGGTGATAACAAATCTCACAATCATAATCCTTGATTAATTCCAGCTATCTTCTCTGGCGTATATTAAGCTCTTTCTGAGTGAAAATGTACTTGAGGCTCTTATGGTTAGTGTAAATCTCGCACTTCTCTCCATTCAAGTAGTTCCTCCAAATCTTTAAAGCAAAAACTATTGCTGCTAATTCTAGATCATGAGTGGGATATCAAATCTCATATTCCTTTAGCTACCTTGATGCATACGCGATTACCTTACCGTGCTGCATAAGCACGCATCCTAATCCTTTATGCGAAGCATCACTGTAAATTACGAAATCTCCTTTTCGATCAGGCAACGCTAACACTGGGGCCGTCACCAACCTCTTCTTCAGCTCTTGGAAACTCTTCTCGCATTTTTCAGTCCATTCTTCTCAGTTTTACGGGTAAGTCGATTTAACGGGGCTGCGATCTTCGCAAAATCTTGAATAAATCTTCTATAATATCCTGCCAGTCCGATGAAACTCCTTACTTTTGTTGGAGTGGTTGGCCGTTCCCAGTTTGAAACTGCCTCTATCTTGGAGGGGTCGACCAACACTCCTTCTCTATTGATCACGTGCCCTAAGAATTGTACTTAATTTTTCCAGAATTCACACTTTGAGAATTTGGCATACAACTATTCTTTCCTGAGTATTTCTAAAGCTATCCTCAAATGTTCAGTATGTTCTTCCTCTGTCTTTGAGTAGATAAGAATATCATCGATGAAAACTATTAGAAACTGGTCCAAATACTCCTTGACCACCCTATTCATCAAATCCATGAAAGCTGCTGGGGCATTGGGCAGTCCAAAATGACATCACCAAGAACTCATAATGTCCATATCTGGTACAGAATGCAGTCTTTGGAATATCTTCTGGTTTAATCTTTAGTTGGTGATATCCAGTTCCCAGGTCAATCTTTGGGAAATACAAAACACCCTTTAGCTGGTCGAACAAATCATCTATTCTGGGCAACGGGTACTTATTATTTACGGTTAGCTTGTTCAACTCTCGATAGTCGATGCATAACCTCATACTCCTATCCTTCTTCTTGACAAACAACACTGGTGCCTCCCAAGGCAACACACTGGGTCCTATCATGCCCTTATCCAACAATTCTTATAACTGGGTAGCTAACTCCTTCATTTCTACTGGGGCTTATCGGTATGGGGCCTTCGAAACTGCCACCGTCCCGTGGCTAACTCGATAGCAAACTCAATTACCCTATCAGGTGGTAATCCGGGAAGATCTTGTGGGAACACGTCCTCGAACTCATTAACTACTGGAATGTCATGTATCTCAGGTGTTTCCTTCTGGGTGTCTATAACATAAGCTAAATAAGCCTCGTTCCCTTTTCGTAGCAATCTTTTGGTCTGCGCCATGGTTAGAATTTTCTGGGTCTGTCGTATCCCCTTAAACACTATTTCCTTCTTTCCTGGGGTTTTCAACTTAACCTTTTTCCCTTTACAATCGATCTTGGTTTTATTGCGAGACAACCAATCCATTCCCAAAATGACATCAAATTCCCCTTGTTTAAAAGGAATCAAATCAACATTAAAAGATTGTCCTCCTATTTCTAATTTATAATCGGGCTGAAACTGATTAACGGGAACTACTTCCTGGTTGGCTATTTCTACTTGTAAAGAATCCCTTAGTTGTTGGGTCTTAAGTTTCAAATTACGCGCAAAATCTTTTGATATAAAAGACTTAGTTGCTCCAGAATCAAATAAGATGTTTGCACTAACTGAATTGAGAGAAAAGGTACCTGCTATCACGTCCGTGTCCCTCACGGCATCCTGCACTGTCATATTAAAAGTCCTAGCAGTTGGTGGCCTATTAGAGGTAGCTTTGCTTGCCCCTGATGCTGCTGGTTTGTTCATTGGGCAATCCTTCCTTACGTGACCTTGACGTCCGTACTGGAAACAAGCAGTACCTTTGCTGGCAGTAGGAGTAACCATGGTACAATGGTGGGTATAGTGGCCTACCCGTCCACACTTATAGCAGGTTATCGGTTTCTGGTTGCACACTCTAGGGTGTTTCCTCCCACAAGTTGCACATACTGGTAATGGAGGTCTGGAAGGGTGGGAATGGGACACTCCTGATTGCTGGCCGCCCTGGCTCACACTTGCGCTCACAGATGGTTTAAATACTATATTCCTTACACGTAGGGAAACTGTTCCTCCATTAAACTTATTCGGGGGTTTTCCTCCTGCGAAACCTCCACCCATGCTGGCATGCTTCCTCTTTATTCCCTATTTCTCTCTTTCTTTCTGCATATGATCACTCCCTACTTCCACAATTGTTGCTTTCTACACCAAGGTGGCATAATCTATAATCTCTAAGACTGCCACACGATTCTGAATCCACTGCTTCAACCCTTGCTGAAACCTATTCGCTTTCTTCTCCTCAGTATCCACAAATTCTGGCACAAACCTTGACAAATCGATAAACTTGGCCTCATAATCAGCCACTGAGAAATTGTTCTGTTTAGTTCTAAAAACTTGAGCTCCATTTGGGTTTTCATAAACCTCGGGAAATACTTTTCCAGAAACAATTGTTTGAACCTATCCCAGGTTACTATAGCATCCGTCTCCTTGTTCTTCTTATCCTCCCACCAATAATTGGCCTCTCCTTTCAGAAGGTAAGTGGTGAAAATAGTCTTTTACGACTCCTCAATGCTTAGAATATCAAATGACTTTTCCATTTCCTTTATCCAGGCTCTTGCCTCGACTAGGTCAGCTGATCCGTTGAATTCTGGGGGCTTAAGGGAGTTAAAGGCCCTGAAAGAGTTTGCCAAGGTACTGTTGTTTCCCTGGGGTGGTTGGGGGTAACGGTTCAAATTTTGCCTAACCAGATCCATAAACTTACCCATGGGGTCCCTATCCTGGTTCTCCCCTTCTTGCTCAAGTTCAATTTCTTCCCTTTCTACTTCTTCTTCAAATTATCCAGTGAAAAAGGTTTCGTCTGTTGTCCCATACTGGGATTCCTCTTGCTCATTATAATCCTAATCTTGCGCTTCATCATATTCGGGATCTTCCCTATGTTGATTGTGACTTTCTTGATCGGTAGACTCACGGGGGTTAGCCCTAGTTCCCATTCTTCATGGAGGCATCTTACTAAAAATTTGGACAATTACATATAAGGCTAATTCACTTGTTTTAAAGATTCCTCCTTGCAAAATCGTTACATATTTGGATTTAGGATCCCACAGTTCTATCTATCATGACAACTTAATCGAAAGTATTACGTGTAGTAAATAAACTAATAAACTTGTGATCGCGTCACAACAGAACTGAAATGACTGAAAGGAAACAAATATATACATAGTGCTGAAAGATACATCATCTGAGTCACATCGACAGTTTAGGAGTACAACCATCCTAACAACATCTAGTCAAAAGTGAAATACGTGGTCTCTCCGTCTAGTCAGTAAAAGGGAAACTAAATACAATGAAACTATCCCATAAAAGTCGGCAATACTATGTTCGTACATGACTAGAAGACTAGACTACTACATCACTGTCTCTGAAATCAGCCACCAGTGGAACCCAAAGCCCTAACCCTCATCATAGCAATGCGAAAGATCTCCTCAGCATCAATCCTTGATACCCTGCCCTCTCCATCAGTAGGTAATCCTCGAACCCTCATTCGGGCCCTCAGCTCAATACGGGTCACTGCCCTATGTATCTCTCGAGCTCTAGCATGCCTCCCGCCGCTCTGGCATCCCAACCCAGCAACTCTCTCAGTCGTGAGCTCCGCCCTGGACTCTGCTAACCTGGCCTCAACCACTGCTAAATCTGTAGAAAGTCTGCTCACAACCTAGTTATGCACACACACTGGTATCCCCTCTATCGAAATATGGGCTGGGGTAGATGGCTCTTCTGGAGGTGCGGCCTCTGCCTGCTGCGGCTCGGGGGTCAGCTCCTCAAACTCCTCAGAAACAGGGCTCACAAGCAAGGGTGATGTGGTAGGGGCCCTCTCGGTAGAGAGTGGTGGTATACGAAGTCCTGAACTCCCAATAGCATCATAAATTGGCTCATCAACATCTCCCTCAGTACCCTCATCCACTGCCTGCTATAAAACCGCATGCATAACCTGCTCAGTAGTCATGTCGGTGTCCTCCTCCATAACCTAACATTAGATATCACCCGAATCTCCTCCGGATCCTCATCTTCAGACTCCTCACTAATAACCTCGGCATCCTCAGCTATCTGGACCCCCTCTAGGTCCTCCTCCTCAGACTCAACGACCTCGGTATCTTAGGCTGCTGGGACCTCCTCTGGGTCCTCCTCCTCCGAATCCTCATCTCCCAGATGCTCATAATATGGATCTCGGAACCTGAACAAGTCATCAGAATCAATCACCGCCCTATCTTCGGCGGCCTGGATCGCCTCGTCGTACTGTCTCTCAAAAGCCTCTGGGTTAGAGATGACACTCGCCCACACAATACGAACTATGTTACTATCATGATACTTAAAAAGTTCCCGTAAGGGTTTTAGGTGAATTTGGCAAGAGTTCTTATTATCTTAGTGAATTTATTATTATATAATGTCATATCATCTCTTGGGATACATAACTCTCGCTCTGATACCATTTCTGTAACACCCCCAGATCCGGGGTCAGGGATCTGGTTGTTACGGTCTTAATTCCATCAATAATACTTGACTTGCATCAAAATAAATAAGCAGCATGCTATGACCCCGTAATAATGTCACCTCACACACACAAAACCAGTTATAGTCCCAGAGATGAAATTGAAATAAGTCTTCTAATTATAGGATCCATGAATAAAAGTTATTACAATCCAGAAAGACAACAACATAAGTTTAAAAGTTCTTGCCGTTGATTAACATTAATTATACATATAATTAAGGCTGAAATAAAAGCTGCCTGACTAGGCTACCTCAGCAATGGCAGCGACGATATCAACGGGTAGTCCTATGGCCGGAGTCACCTGCTTGTGCCGAGTGCGCCTTACGCGGGCCATTCAACCTAGATGTTGTTTTGATATAATAAATAAAGCAATGGTGAGCAATAGCCCATCAAACATAACATATGACTTAACAATAATATATATAACAAGTCGATAATATCGTTGAAACCATATGCCATGCATTTACGAAGATAGTGCCAGTATAATGTAAATGATGAAGTTACAAGGTAACTCAAAACATATACTCTGTGGAAATATCTACTATACCAAAGATAAGCAAGATATCATCATTTATCATAAAAGAGGAACTTGCAGGAAAAATATTGCAATTCAAGTTTCAAACACTTTCGCCCTGCCAACACAGATAGTGTTGCAGAAAAATTTCTAACTTTGAAAGATGAAGTAATATGGGAGCATTGCCGCGCCAGGAGCCATAACGTTTACGATGATCAGTCGCATGTTATGCTCCCCATCATTGTTCACTACATGTAGAAGGAAGCACCAACGGATTTACTTGTCAACCGCCCTCTGGAACCCCCCGGCCAACGGTTGGGCCATTTCTGGACCTGCGCCACTCGGCCACTTACGCGTCTCCTAGTTCGAATATTATCCATGACTCTGAAATGTAAATTTCGTCCCCCATTCCCCAAGTATAATTCTTGTTGATAGGACTCCACAAAGTAGTCGTATCTAGTTGGAAAGGAAAATTCACCAATATTTCCCAAGTTGTTGCTTGTTAACGGATACCAACTTGTTCCAACAGTCTTACCCCTCGAATGATGATGAAGTAACAAAAGATACAATCGATGAATAACAACCAAGTTGCGAGTGAAAAGAGTTGTTTCAAAAGATTTATGACCGGGAAGTCAACAAGATAAATAACATTTCCCAAGTAAGGTTCCCTTATAATTTGAAAGATAGATTTGAATGAAGAATATGATTTTTGAGAACCTTCCTTGATAAAATAGTATTAATAATAAGACTCAGAGATAACTTACATAATATTCGATGGTCGAAGATAATATTTGAATGAAGTAAATCATTTTTAAAACTAGTTAGAAGAAGTGAATAATATTCCAAGAGTATTTATTAAATCATACATATTTGAAGAATATTCTTGATATAAAATATTGATCAAAATATCCTTCGAATAAATATTCACCATAATATTCATTAAATAATTAATGAATAGTCAAATTAATAATACTTATTGAATAAATAAAATTTAGATAAATATTCAAAATAATTTTCATTAAATAAATAATGATCAAATTAATATTCGAAAATAATTCCCTTTAAATAATTACCTCGAACGAATATTCAAAATAATATTCATTAAGTAAATAATCTCAAATGAATATTCAAATAATATTCAGTAAATAAATAACGGAAAAAATATTTACTTAAATATTTCCATCCGAAAAAATCCCAATATATCAAGAAATACCGACTCCCAGTCTATATTCGAAGAATGAGATACCTATGCCCTTCACTTAAGGGTCTTAGCAATATCCGGCTTATAACCGATATACTATCTATCTAGCTTATACGCCAACATTAAATCAGGGAACAAGGATCACAGTATAACTTGAAAGTAGGCATGCATGCTATGGCATATGTATAACAGAATCAGTTCATATATATATTATCACAACAACAGTTCCAAAGTATTGGAAACTTGCTTGGTAGTCGGGTAGAGGTGGTGTGTCCCAGGTCAGCACGGTGATCTATAAACAATTAGAATATTCAAGATTAGTCACTTAACACTTTTTAAAAGGCGAAGTATATACTTAACTTAGGCTAAAACACATTTTCAAGCTATCTCGTTATGCACCCTTTTGCGTACTCTTTTATCACGGATACGATCCGACACTTGCTCGTTATTAAGGCATGTCATTACACTTCCACTTGGTATGTGCTTAAGTCGTATAAGTTCTAAGGTCGGTCGTTTATGAACAAAGATTATACCTCAAGTTTTATCGCCCGTTTTCTAAGTGATTTGCCAAAGTTATAAGTGTACTTTTAAGGGGTTCATTCGTGCTTAACCTCGATTCGAACATTTTTATAAAATCGAAAAACAATCCGTTTGACATGAGATTTTCTCCCACGCCTTCCTTATGATCTCTAATATTTAATTACCAAGATTCTCCACTGCATTACATATGGGTTCAATTTCAGTTACGAACTCGAACTTACGGTTTCGAACCATTTTTACAATTTTGACCATAACTCCTAAACCGTATGTCCGTTTGCTTCGATTCTTACGCCAAAACGATCTATGAATCGAGATCTACAAGGGTATGTCATATACTTAAGCATATTAGAGAATTAGAGCTACTGTGATGCACGGTTTTCAAGGTTTAATGAAATTTCGGCATTACGACGACTATAAATCGAACGTTTCAAAATTCGTTTCATCACAACCAAGCCACATTGGGCATACCATACATTTTACATACATAATAATCATCTTATAAGTCCAAGAACATCTCACTTTACCAACATGATCATCATATCTCTTAAATCAAACAATCAACTACATAATCATGCTTATAACCTCACCATAATCATATCCTAAAACCATCAAGAACATACATAAAACACAAAACAAGATCTAGGTTTTCAAGTGGTATACCTTCCTTGGAGTATGTACTAGCCTTACTAAGCTTGATCTAGTCCTTGTATGGCATTAGCTAGCTTAGATCAACCAAAGAAAACAAGAAATCAAAGATTAGTGTATGAAAGAAGTGGAATCTAATGCTCAAATTTGAAGGATAACTATGATATGAAATATAGAACTTACCATAAAAATCTCAAGATTAAACAATGGTGGGAAGATGGATTTTGATTTTGGAATTTAGGAATGGGTCGAATGGAATGAAAGTGGGGAGAAGTGGTGTTTTGCTTGGTTTCTCTTCCTCTTATCTCATCTAAGATGTATTATTGATATTTGTTTAGATAATATCTTGTGTAAAGTAGCTTTATTAAAGGGATTATGTCATGCATGAGGTATTTCAAGAGACATGTGTTGGTTTTTAGTGGTAATAAGATGAGATGAAGCTAAGTACTTGGTTTGTTTCTAATTATGCTAGTTGCTCTTTTAACTACTTAGTTCCTTGATCATATCCACTTGCACATGCATGCACCTTGGTTCCTTGCATGATCTTTTGTCCGATTATTGCTCAATTTCATTGATCGTTTGGAGGAATATCTCAAGGATTTCTCGTTAGGGTTTTACCGGAAACCGTCTTAATATTTATACTACCATTCTCAATCCCCATTTATAATTCTTGAATTTAAATTCCTTAAATCTTTATATTAAATCCATAAATCATTCAGTGTCTAGGGAAATCTCGGAGGAAACAAAAGTGCTATTTTTTTGAATCTGATATCGTTTACATACACTTATATTGCTTATCGGTCACTAATACGAACCCAGAAATCCGTTCCGAATACTCCTATATAGCATCGTCTAATAATATTCCAATTTCCACCAAAAACACTATTCATCACTTATTCTCTCTTTAATTCTTATAATTAGAAAAATGTCATTGCGCTTTCCCGAGCGTTCCTTAACCCTTTTACGGAACCACTGGACTTATAACAGATATCGATTTGGATGACGTGAGAATAACCTTTCACTTTGTAATTTACCATATCTTACGTATCCAGGAGATAGATTATTCTTATCTAAGTTGTCAACCAATTGCATTGTTCATGGCATATAAACATTTGAATCAAAATCCTTTCAATATCCATTTATTAGAACCACTGTTACACTTATACTCCATTACAAAATAAAAGTTTTAATTAATACCAAAAATCTGGGTTCTTACATAGCACATGTTACATTCTCAGCTAAAAGAGCAAGGGAAGAGTTTTGAATGACATCTTTGTTCCTGAGGATGATCCTCAAGCTTCTATATCAGCCAAGGAAATTATTTCATGTCAGTTTGTCCTTCTCAAGGACTATCGCATGGAGAAGTTGTTTATGTTATTTGTCATTTGATATCTACAATATTTCAAAATGCATAAATTAATCTAGATGCAGATTTATTAATTAGTATGTTTAAGTGATTATGGTATATCATAATATAACATAATATACCTCCCACTATTTTTATCAAATTAATAGCCCTACCTATCAATTCGAAAAGTTTCCCTGAACTTTTCTAGTGAGCCAAGATCCATATTACATCACTTTTAAGTTCAGCTTTGGCTTTTCACCTTAAAAAGATTTTTTAGGTAGACAACATCTGTCAATTATATCACATATAACTCTTGGATAGTTTGGTAGAACAATATTTGCTCCCATTTATCCAATAAATCTTACCAAACTCTATGCCTCTAAGTTCACAATACTATTGTGGTCACTTAGTTAAGTCGAAACCAATGGTCTAACAGTTAAGTATCACTAATTTACTAAATCGCGCCTTACCACGATAAACGAGGGTACTTCGCTCGAACAAAGAATATTCGAGGATTAATATTCTTTAGAGAACTCATGCTATATTTAAAAACGATCTGTTTTTACTCAAAAATATTCCGCCTTCGCACTCAAAATACTTTTATCCAGAAGAATATTAATATTCAATAGTAGAATATTAATACTCGTTTTTATCTCGTGCCAGAAATATTTAAAGTAATTTTTCAAACACTTCGTAAATTTATTCCATTTTCGAGAAACTTATTTTAAATACTCAAAAATATTTCCTACACTCTCAATATATTTTATATATTAAGAAATATATTCTAAGTATTTATTCAAGTCAAAACATTGGTCAAAAGATGTAACTAATTCAAGGAAAGACCAATCGTATTTTATTCGGAGCCTAAACCTGATTTAATCGTATCAAATCCAAATAAAATACTTACACTTGCTAGAATGACTTGAAACTTGAGATGGGTCACTTAAATGATATTTTCTATGCATGGTAAAAGTTTCGTAATTTTCTGAGAATTTTGGTCCAGGCACGAAAATCGAGACAGTGGGTCCACGTTTGACCAAGTCAACGTTGACCAAAATTGACCAAAACTTTCAAAATTCCATTTTATAATATTCCTAAGTGCTCCATAATTTTAGAATTATTTATTGGGTATTTTCGTATTTTTTGGGTATTTAATTAACGAAACATGTTACGTATTTAATCGTTAATTGATACGAGTACGATACAATAAATAAAGAGCTCAAACACAGCTGGTATTAATTTACCAAACCCACTTTGAAGAAACACAAAACCACCCCAACAAACACAATACCACTTTTCACCTCATCAATCCACACCTTTTCAATCTCAACCACTCCTTTTACTTTAAATCTCAACCACTCCTTCCACCCAACTCCTCCTATAAATAACCCCTTCCCCCAACCATTTTACATAAGCTAAAGAGCCAAATAAGTGCTGGGAATTTAAGAAGTATAAGCTCCCTCTCAATATCCAAACACTCTATACACGTACTTCTTCTAAAAAACCTTCCATTTCTTATATATACTTAAATATATAAAAGGTTTTTGTTCCATAAAGCTTAGTTCCTTCAACCAAGCTTTCTCCCACCTATCAAGCTCATCTACCACTATTATCCGGCCTCCCGAAGGGCTGCCCAAGTTCGACCATAAAGCCAAAATCCGGCCGAACCTCCGGCGAATTTTTCCGGCGAACTTTTCCGGCGATATCCAAAAAGTGGTAATATTTTAACTTCATATCCGAGTCTTAACCGACCATATTTTTATATATATAAGACCTCTATATCTTCATCTTCTCTTCATCTTTAAGCTCTTATATCGGATCTCTAAACAAGACCATAAAAATCCATACAAGGATAAATATTCGAACAACGATTCGAAAAATAACAAAACCTAAAAAAGAGGTTACATTTGACGACAGTCAAATAATACATTGAGCTTGATTGGATTCCCTTCTATCACCTTAGTGTTCCAGGGGAATAGAATCTAAAAGCCTTAATTAATTAGAACTTTAACGCACTTACTTTGGCTATTAATATTTATTATTGTGATATATATAACTGTGCCAAAGCGTGATTCGTTTCACTTCTATCACCTCTAGTGTTCCAGGGGAAATAAGTTGTTAAGCTTCTATTTATATATTTTCCGCACTTTTTCTTCTCGTCCTCACACTTGTGAGTGATACTACTTTAAACGCGTAATAGCGTGGCGAAAGCCTTTTATATATTTTCCGCACTTTTTCTTCTCGTCCTCACACTTGTGAGTGATTTTACTTTCCGCACTTTTTCTTCTTGTTCTCACACTTGTGAGTGATTTTACTTTCCGCACTTTTTCTTCTCATCCTCACACTTGTGAGTGATTTTACTTTCCGCACTTTTTCTTCTTGTCCTCACACTTGTGAGTGATTTTACTTTTCGCACTAATTTAACGCATAATAGCGGCCCTCGTTTTATCCTATAGATAAGCGAGTTACTTTTCTGTACGTGTGCGTTTATTTGTGTGTTGTGTTTAATTGGCCAAATTATATTAAAGTGAAAATTGTTAAAGTAAAATTGTAACACTCTCGTTTAAATATATACCAATAGTCTAAAGTTGACTATATCGAACGAGAAGTTGTTTATCAAAGATCCTTAAGCTATAAAGCTTTTACAAGGACTTGATTTATCCATTACTTCGAAAATAGACATATTTTCGATAAAGAAGTAATTTCAAGTATACTTCGACATTTACAAAAAGTCGAACCAAAGTATACGATTATAAAACTTATAAGCCTACGAGCTTAAAGAACATAATCAATATTTATAAACTCCGAGATATATCTCACTTAAACAAAGTATTATATTAAAAGTATTCTTCGATATAAAAGTCATATCGAATACAAGAATACACATAAAGTCATAAGAAAATAAAGCTTATTGAACCTATCTCACTTAATATTCGTGTAAGAATATTATAGTCATACTAGGACTTATTAGTCGAAAACCTCTCTTTATATTACGGTTTGTTTCGTAGATATTGTTTTCTAAGTTTTGCAGTGAGGTGAAGTTGAAGTGAGGTGATTCTCGTTCTAAGACCCATGTCCACGGCACTAGCGGGGAGTTAGTGGCCTTTGCACCCTTGAAGAAGAGGAAAGACCCGCGACCTTTCATCTAAGATCCAAGACCGGCAAAAGCGAGAAATTCAAAGACTACACCAAGGGTTCTACATCAACTTTGAAGAAGTAGCGGGGAGTTGCTGTCTAAGATAAGTTGTGTAGGTTTTCATAACGACTTTAAGGGTGTAACGGGGAGTTACGGCCCAAGACGAGTCTTGTGGGTTTTTATATTTATTTTGAGGTAGTATCTTGGAGATACGTACTAAGACCAATATTTATAAGATTGTAAAGGCTTCTCCGCCTACTAAAGGAGCGAGTTATTTTTAAGGGAAAATCTCCTGTGTGGTATTTTCTTCCCTTGTCTTTTATTTCTGCACTTATAAACTGCATAACAACTCGGTAAAAGATTTAAAAAGGGAAAATTATTTTTAAAACGCCATAATAATTTTTAAATTGGATATTAAGCCATTTAACCCTTCTTCTAGCTTAAAATATCCTTTTCACGGGACCTAACAATTGGTATCAGAGTGGTGCTTTTTTACGTGTTTGTTGAGTGATTTGCAGATTTACAGGCACAACAAAAAGTGATCACACATGGCGTATCTAAATACCATTGGTTGCGGTGAAGGCCTATCTAGCTCTCGCCATCCTCTATTTGATGGCACCAACTTTGCAACATGGACAATGAGGTTTCGCATCTATGCTAGATCTCAAGGAGTCAAAGTTTGGAAGGCCATAGAAGACGGAGTTGTTATTCCTACCGAAACAGTTGACGGTGTCATTGTTGAAAAGAAGGTTAGTGAATACACTCTCGCCGAAGAAAATATGATGAATATTGCCGCCAAAGCGGAAATGGTTAAATGGCACTTGCTGAAAAAGAATATAAAAGAGTAAACAATTTCAAGTCCGCAAAAGAAATGTGGAACAAATTAGTGGTTACCCATCGATATAAAAGATTCTCGTATGGATACTTTAATCCAAGAATACGAGAACTTTAAACTCCAAGAGGGAGAAAATATCATCGATATGGAAATAAGATTTACTCGTATAATCAATGAATTATCTCAACTCGGAAAGAGTTATAATCGAAATGAAAAAACCGAAGAGTTCTAAAATCTTTACCTCCTAGTTGGAAGGTTAAAGTTACTACTATAAAAGAAATGCATAATCTAAATGATTATGACATTGATAGTTTATTCGAGAATCTTCGTGCATACGAAGAAGACAATATTCTGGATAAAGTCATTCCTAAAGTGGATGATAAAAAGAAAAATATGGCTTTAAAAGCTATATTAATCGATGAAAATGAAAATGACGAGGAGTTGAACGAAGAACTCCAAGATCTCGATGAAAGAGAAATTGCTTTACTAACGAGACAACTTCGTCGTATGCTCCAAAGAAAAGCTCAAAGATACGTAAAAGGCTTCCTAAAATCAAATAATCAACAAAGAGTTTTTAACTCTAAAGGAAGGCCTAATTACTCTAAAAATTTTAGTCCTAACTATAAGAGTAATTTTCCAACAACGAGCTATAATAAAGGCAAAGGCACTCAAAATACAAATGCCTATAATAATGCCAACAACAATAATAATCCTCCTTACACTCCTCCAAAATACAGGGAACAAAACCCGGAAGAAACACAAGAAGTGTGTTTCGAGTGTAAGCAACCGGGTCACTTCAAAAGAGAATGTCTTAAGCTTGCTAAAGGAAGAATTCTCATGGCGGAAAATGTTTGGGATCTAAGTGAAGATGAAGAAGCTCCGGAAGCTAGTGAAGAAGTTGTCAACTTGTGCTTAATGGCTATAGAGGATGAAGCTACTTCAACGGGAGCCTCTACTTCTCATCAAGAGGTAAGTTCTAATCTCAACTACATCTCAAATAAATTGCAATTAGATGAATCTAACTTGAATCTAGTTGATATGAGTAATTATGATTTAATTGATCTTGTAATAGGTATCAACAACAAATATAAAGATGTTGATAAAAGACTTCATTCATTATGGTCCGAGAAAATGAAACTCGAAGAAATGCATCATACGCAAAGTAAAGAGTTCACTCGGATGACGGATTTAAAAAATCTGAAATGAAAATGAAATCATGTTCTTGAATGACCAAAATCATCACTTGAAAAGTGAAGTCAATCAATTCAAGGACAATTCTCTCAGTCTTGAAGTTGAAGAGATGGAAAATGAGAAGTTACAACTCAATGACAACATTAGTAAACTCAATGTTGATCTTTTGAACTTAAAGATTCAAAATGAATCAATTGTTCGAAACAGTGCAACATCTCAATCTCATGAAAGCAATCTTGAAAAAGAGAATGAGCTATCACAAATCTTTGAGATCAAAGAAAAAGAATTACAAAAAGAAACTCAAAGATTGAAAGAAGAAAATTTCAAGCTCATATCTCAAGTTATGGATCAAGCAAGATTCTTTAACAACAATATTGATGCCTTAAAAGAAGAAAAAAAAAATCTTGAAACTGTTGTTCAAAGATTTACTAAAGGCAATGAGATGTTAGATAAAATGGTACACTCAAAAGTTTCCTATAATTGTGAAGGTCTAAGATATGATAAGAACGCTCCTCCTAAAAGAAATGTTCAACCAAGAGTGCAACCTATAATAGCTCCTCCTAAACCACAATCCTTAAAATTTACTTATTGCAACAAAGATGGACATTCTGTCTTATATTGCAAATTCAAGAGTGGTGAATTTAAGGGGAAGCATGTATGGATTCGTAAAGGATCAAAACCATACAAGAAGGTTGAAAAACAAGTACCATCCAACAAAGTTGCTTATAATGGTCAAAAGCAACAAAGGTTTCAACAACATAGTATGTCTCAAAATAGAAACACAATGTATTATAACAATGCTCGTAGGAATGCATCTAGAACTCAACATGTTCCTATTCATAATGCTTCCCACTTTGCTAATGTTAGAAATGATATGCATCGTGTTAACTCTAAATTTTATGATAATGCTAGACATACACAATATCATGTTAGACATCATGTACCTAGAAATATGTACATGCCTAACCATGATTATTCTATGCCTAGATTCTATCATGAAAATTCAAATATTATTTATAATGGACTAACCCAAGGACCCTCAAGACAAAAGGGTACCTATAAATTTAATTGATCTATTTTGTAGGTTTGTCTTGCAGCTAAGCAAGACATGTGGTACCTTGATAGTGGATGTTCAAGACATATGACCGGTAATAAGTCATTGTTGAACAACATTAAAAAGTTCACTACGGGAAGTGTCACATTTGGAGATAGTAGTAAAGGCATCATTGTCGGCATCGGGAATAGTCGCTTCAAGATTTCAAACGTACAACTAGTCACGGGACTAAAATACAATCTTCTCTCAATAAGTCAACTTTGTGACAATGAATACAAGGTAATATTCTATACTACTCATTGTTCAATTCTAGATAAAGATTGGAAATTGGTTCTCACTTGCCCTCGAATCAAAAATGTCTATACATGTGACATGAGCAAGAATGAGAATGTATGCCTAATCACAATGAACGATGACCCTTGGCTATGACATCGAAGATTGGGTCATACAAACATGAAGTTGATTAAAAACATATCAACTAAAGATCATGTACGAGGTATACCAAAATTGAATTATCAAAAAGATCATACTTGTGAAACTTGGGAAATTGGAAAAAAAATTCGAGCCTCTCATAAAGCTAAATTCATGGTGTCAACCTTTAGACCTCTCGAGCTTTTACATATGGATCTTATTGGTCCGATTCCAATACAAAGTCTCGGAGGTTGTTCATACACGTTAGTAATCGTTGATGATTATTCACGATTCACGTGGACGGAATTTCTCAAATCTAAAAGTGATGCTTTTGAATCTTTTTCTTCTCTATGTAAAAGAATTCAAAATCAACAAAATAGTACCATAGTCTATATACGGACTGATCATGGTAAAGAATTTGATAATTCTCGTTTTATGAACTTTTATGATGAAAATGGAATCACACACAATTTTTCCGCTCCATACACTCCACAATCAAATGGAGTTGTAGAAAGGAAAAATAGAACATTACAAGAAATGGCAAGCACTATGATTAATGAATAACCTAAATATTTTTGGGCCGAAGCGATGTCTACTTCTTGCCATGTTCTTAATCGGTTTTGCTGCGACCAATAACTCAAAAGACTCATTACGAGCTTTATTTTGGCAAAACACTGAAACTAAGTTACTTTCGAGTATTCGGATGCAAATGTTTCATATTAAACTCGAAAGACTATTTTATCAAATTTGATCCTAAATCAAATGAAGGTATATTTCTTGGATACTCTACAAATAACATAGCCTATCGAGTATTCAATCTTAAAACACTTGTGGTGGAAGAATCTATGAATGTTTCATTTGATGAAAGCAAACCACCATCAAAGTACCAAGATCTTGTTGAAAATGATAAAGTTGAACAAGATGATGTGGAAAATATTATTCGACAATTCGAAAATATGGATCTTGGAACACCTATCCCAAGAAATCCATTAGAATTAGAAAAAATGGAAGTAGAACTTCCTAAAGAAATTCCTATTATTAGAAGTCATCCACTAGATAATATTCTTTGAGACTTAAATAAAGGAGTTCAAACGCGGTCACAAATACAAAATATTGTGAATCATCTTAGTTTTCTATCTCAAATAGAACCTAAGACCGCTAAAGAAGCTTTGCTAGACGAAGATTGGATCTCGGCTATGCAAGAGGAATTACTACAATTCACTCGTAGCAAAGTTTGGGACCTTGTTCCAAAACCCAAAGATACTTCCATAATTGGAACCAAGTGGGTATTTAGAAACAAGTTGGATGAAAACGGAATGGTTGTTAGAAATAAAGTGAGATTAGTCGCTCAAGGCTATACCCAAATAGAAGGGATAGACTTTGATGAAACTTATGCACCCGTAGCACTAATCGAATCAATTCGAATGCTATTATCATATGCGTGTCATAAATATTTCAAGGTATACCAAATGGATGTCAAATCGGATTTCTTAAACGGGATATTAGAAGAAGAAGTTTATGTAAAACAACCTCCCGGTTTTGAAGATGCCACGCATCCGAAGTATGTATACAAATTATACAAAGCTCTATACGGCTTAAAACAAGCTCCAAGGGCTTGGTATGAAAGGTTGAGCAAGTTCCTATTAGAAAACAATTTTAGAATGGGAACGGCAGATAAAACCTTATTTACAAGACAAGAAAAAGATGATATCTTGCTTGTACAAATATACGTAGATGACATCATTTTTGGTTTAACGAATGATGCACTATGTAAAGAATTCTCTGATAATATGAGCAAAGAATTCGAAATGAGTATGATGGGTGAATTAAATTTCTTTTTAGGATTGCAAATAAAGTAATCTGATGAAGGCATACATATTTCACAATCGAAATATTGTAAAGAAATGCTAAAGAAATTTGAAATAGAAAATTCAAAACCCATTTCTACTCCTATGTCGACTTCTGATAAATTCACTTGTCCGAATTGAGCATTGTAAGCATGGTAAGAACATTCAAAACCAAAGTGACCATAAATACCACAAATTTCACAATATGTGTAAGCTTCAGGGGCCATTGGTGACATCTCATTATTACTCATCGGACATGTAGCGCACAAAGAATTAATTCAAACACACAAAAAGAAATGGTGAAAAATCAAAAGAAAAATTCTAGACCTAGGGTTCCATAAATAAAATAACTAGACATTGCTCACATAACGTTAAGACACACTAAAAAAAATTTCCGTAAATTAAGAATTATTCAGACCGATTCGGCCAGATTAGAGCAGGCATTGCCAAGAGGCCAAACTCGTCACTTAGACACCGAATCTTAACAGCCAGGCGAACCTTAGACACTGAAGGTCGTGAATAAGTCTTAATTACGTTTATTTGATGCAACAAAAAAAAACGATAAACAATTATGGATGCTCTACACTACGTGTTCTAAACTAAAGAAAAGAAGAATTTAACGTACCTCGGTCCGCCAGCGATCACCACAATTTACTAGGTACGAAAAATTAAAAACAAGAAAATAAAAAATCTAGATGATGTGCCCTAAGTGATTAAATGCATGATGCAACAATTATGTAATTACTAACTAATTTTTTTTTATTTTTGATTTTTGATTTTTTTATTTTTTTGTGATTTTCTAAAATAAAAAGATGAAAAGAGGGAGATACGGGTTACCGAAGCACGCTTCCAGAAATTCCAATTTTTCCACGCTCCGAGAGAAGAGTCCCGAAATTTCACACTTTCCTAAAAAAATGAAATAAAAAAAATTAAGGCAAGAAATAAAACTAATCCGAAAAATTAAATATTAAGGCGTGAAAAATAATTAATTCCCCGGCAGCGGCGCCAAAAACTTGATGTGCTGAAAATATGACAATTAAAATCGCAAGTGCACGATCATTGGTTTAGTATTTTAGATTCGATCCACAGGGAATAATATTTTCACAAATCCTTAATTTTAATTTAATCGAACTAAAACAATTTGGGTTTTTGGATTTTTACTATTAATTTCCTAAAAGAAAATTTAAACTATTTTCAAAAGAAAATTTAATAATTATTCTATTTCTAAACTAAAAACTGAATTTTTGCATTTTTACTATTTAAATCTAAATCGATTTTTAAAAGAAAATTAATCTATTTTTTTTCTATTTCTAAATTAATTTAATTAAAAGTGAAGAAAAGTAAATCACTCTACAAAATTCTAAAATCGAACTAAAATTGGGTTTTGAAAAGTTTTGATTTTATACTATTTAATTAATAAAGGAAAATTTAATCTATTTTTTTTTAGCAACCCAAACTAGAAACCATTGCCAGCTAGAACAAACAAATAACAAGGAACATGTAAAACTCAATACTCAGTAAACGCAGTAACAAACTCGTTACAATCGCAATAAAACGAGACAGCAACGTTAGTACTACTCAACAATAAAACGAATGGGAAATCGACTCAGTACTCAGAGAAACCCAGAACTATGAACTCGGACATCACAACACTATTTCACGCAGCAAACTGGAATAGAAAACGCAGCACAACTCGTACAAAACTCGCAGACTTTGAAATACCATGTAGTAATTCACACGACGCAGAAACAAACTACAAAAGAACCTGACAGACAAAAACGAAAATAAAGAAGATGCAGGGGACTCGCGACTCAGCAATTCCATACAACTAGCAGCGAATTTAGTAGAGACGAACCAAGCTGTAAAACAAATCGAACAACACAGAAAATAAAAACCAAAACCAGCAATTCGAAAACAAACTGCATAAACAAACAGCAACTGTCGCAAATCTCAGTGCAAACTCGCAGCAACAAAAGCAATTCACGACTCGCTATTAACCCATCCACAAAACTCGACAATAACTTAAACAAATACAGCGACTCAACAACTCATTCTCGAACAACATAACAACGATTCAAACAGCGAACAACAAACTATTAATTCGAAAACAACAGCTAAAACTCAATTACAAATCATAATTACGGCTAAACGAATTTAACAAACAATGGAAACAAAAGCAAAAACGAGGTCAAGGAAAATGGGGATTATTGATTCAAAATAACAAAAAGGACAGAGGTATGTTTATGGGTAAGAATCGGAGAGGGGGAATGGTTTTGCAGCGGAGAGAAGAGAGGGGGGAAATCGAAGAAGGGAATGGGTTGGGTTAATTTGGAAAAGAAAAGGGGAAAAGGGTTCGGGATTGCCGTGAATCGACAAGGAGAGGAGAAATGGTGAGGCTGGATTGCTGTGATTGTTCGAAGAGAAGGGAAGAAAGGGGATTTTGAAAACAAAAACTAAATAGAAGATGCAGGTGTTGTGTTTATTTAACGAAGAAGAACACAAGATGGGCTGGGTTAGTTTGTAGTAAAAATAAGTGAGTAGGCTGCTGGGTTCGATTTTAGAGGAATGAAACAAAAAAAACATGAATAACAGGGGACAAATGCTTCGTATTAATACAAAAATGCAAAATAAATATGAACTGAAAATTTAAAATGTTTACAAGAGCTGCAAATAAAAATTATTACAACTATAATTTTAGGAGTGTTCTACTACTACTCCTAATTCTAAGTTATTTTTACAAGAGAAAATGAATGCTATTTATAGGAAATTATTTAGGATTTTGGTTGGTGTGGATTAATCCCCACCATTCATTTTTGTTTGGTGGGATTAAATCCTAGCCCTCCATTTTTATTTTATTTTATTTTTTATTTATTTTTTTTTTCTTTTTAGTTTTTAAATAAAGATTCAGCTTTTGCACCAAACTCCCTTCTCTTACCTTTTCTTCTATTTTGGTCCTTCTTCTTCTTCTTTTTTCTCTTTCTTGACATTTATTTCTTTATTTTGCAATTTCATCAATTGTTCTTGAATTTCCTGAAATACAACAAAATAATTTATTAAAATACGAATTCAAACAATAAATAGGTAATAAAAATATGCAAAAATATGCAATTATCATTCGACCATGAAGCCAAAATCCGGCCGAACCTCCGGCGAATTTTTCCGGTGATATCCAAAAATTGGTAATATTTTAGCTTCATATCTGAGTCTTAACCGACCATATTTTTATACATATAAGAGCTCTCTATCTTCATCTTCTCTTCATCTTTAAGCTCTTATATCGGATCTCTAAAGAAGACCATAAAAATCCTTACAAGGATTAATATTCGAACAACAATTCGAAATATTACAAAACCTCAAAAAGAGGTTAAATTTGACGACGGTCAAATAATACATCGAGCTTGATTTGATTCCCTTCTATCACCTTAGTGTTCCGGGAGAAAAGAATCTAAAAGCCTTAATTAATTAAAAATTCAACGCACTTACTTTGGCCATTAATATTTATTATTGTGATATATATAACTGTGCTAAAGCGTGATTTGTTTCCCTTCTATCACCTCTAGTGTTCCAAGGGAAATAAGTTGTTAAGCTTCTATTTATATATTTTCCGTAATTTTTCTTCTCGTCCTCACACTTGTGAGTGATACTACTTTAAACGCGTAATAGCGTGGCGAAAACCTTTTGTATATTTTCCGCACTTTTTCTTCTCGTCCTCACACTTGTGAGTGATTTTACTTTCCGCACTTTTTCTTCTCGTCCTCACACTTGTGAGTGATTTTACTTTCCGCACTTTTTCTTCTCGTTCACACACTTCTGAGTGATTTTACTTTTCGTACTAATTTAACAAATAATAGCAGCCCTCGTTTTATCCTATAGATAAGCGAGTTACTTTTCTATACGTGTGCGTTTATTTGTGTGTTGTGTTTAATTGGCCAAATTATATTAAAGTGAAAATTGTTAAAGTAAAATTGCAACACTCTCTTTTAAATATATAAGAATAGTCTAAAGTTGACTATATCGAACGGGAAGTTGTTTATCAAAGATCCTTAAGCTATAAAGCTTCTACATCAACTTTGAAGAAGTAGCGAGGAGTTGCTGTCTAAGATAGGTTGTGTAGGTTTTCACAACGACTTTGAGGGTGTAAAGGGAAGTTACAGCCCAAGACGAGTCTTGTGGTTTTTATATTTATTGTGAGGTAGTATCTTGGAGATACGTACCAAGACCAATATTTATAAGGTTGTAAAGGCTTCTCCGCCTACTAAAGGAGCGATTTATTTTTAAGGGAAAATCTCGAGTCCGGAGAGGAGCTCGGGGATAGGAGTAGGGGTGAGCGAATCCATTAGGGGTTGCGCCATCGCGAACCAGGATAAAATCTCCTGTGTGGTATTTTCTTCCCTTGTCTTTTATTTCTGCACTTATAAACTGTATAACAACTCGGTAAAAGATTTAAAAAGGGAAAATTATTTTAAAACGCCATAATAATTTTTAAATTGGATATTAAGCTATTCAACCCCCCTTCTAGCTTAAAATAGCCCTCTTACACGACCTAACAAAAGATATTCCCAAATTTTTTCTTGAACTAAATACATTAAATCAATATTCATCAATTGTTTGATTTCAAGGTAGTTGGAGAAGACACCGGTGGTCTCATTTTTTACCCAACTTCCTTACAGGTTCAGTAACCCGTTGTTGACAAAATCTCCCCATATCAGAATAAAGAAAATTCATAATTAATTCTTTGTTTTATAAACACAAGAATCTCATGATCGTTTGTTAATTTTAAAATCTTGAATCATTACAGATTTTATCTTTCTTAAGCAAGAATGGCATGGGTGTCGTACCTGATACATACATGATTAATCTAATTAAACATGCATCATTATCTCTACGCTTACATACCATCACATGCATATATAATATATGTAATGTGAGAAAAACAAATGTGTTTGGTTATGGCCCATCCTATATGATCTTTCCAAGCGAATGGAAAAATCAAGGTCAATCTATGGGTGGTTTAAAATAATATACTATTACATGTCTTCTTATTTGCTGCTACAATGCCTCCTTGGATCGCCTTCTTGCTTGCTTGTCTTTATGTACATTACATAAACAAAACAACAATACTAATGTACTTACAAGGAGAACTCGAGTTACATTCGAGATTTAATCATTACAAGGAATGACGACATGCAAGTCATATTTAGAAACCAAACCATAAACAAAAACCTCTATCCTATGGGTCTCAAGGCCATAACCATCCACCATGCTCAAGTAACAATTAAAGAACTTGTCATATTATCTATTCATATTAAACCATATCATATTTCTGATGATCAATTAAAGAAATCATATAACGCAAAAACAAAAAATCAGAATCAAATTCTAAAAATAATAAAATGCCTTTTTTAGGCACTAAATGGCGTCGAACGCCTTACAGACAAGTCGATGATAGCTTTGCTATCTGTTTTGTTCAAACGCTCGTTTGTAGTCAGAAAACACATAATATTTGCGAAAATTAGACACTGGACACAGATTTCACCAAATCTGCGCCGCGTATACAGAAGTCGTATTGTATACAATCCCCATATCAAGAACAAACATAAATCATATATATATATATATATATATATCAATATATAAATAGATTATATAATCATCATATGATAATCTAAATCATCATTAACAAAATCGAAACCCAAAAGAATATAAAGTAAACGTTGTAGAATTAAATGCAAAAAGAATAAAAATCGAAACCCTACCACAGGATTCATGCAAAAACAAAAGATTTAATTCGGAATAAGATGATTACCTTAAAGAGCTTTGCGAACGGATGACAATTAGAGATCCTAGCTACTTGAAATACCACGCATCCCTCTCGCGTGATCTACGCTCTACCGGTATCCACACGAACGCTTGATCTTCGAATGAGCGATGTACTAGCATCTGAAAATTGATTTCTCTCTATCTCCATCTTTGCTCTCAAATGGCTAGGATTTTTCTCTAAAAACTTCCTTTCTAATTTGAGACTTTAAGATGTTTATATAGAGAGACAAATTTGTTTTCCGTGGCACAATCATATTGTGATTCGATTAAGCCTTTCGTGAATAATGTTCCATGTAATATAATCCTTTTAACCTTGATATTATAGATTAAACTCGAGACTTGTAATGTGTCATCCTCTTCATAATTTAATCTCAATTTTATTGATCGATGAGTAGACTATTAAATCAAATCGATATTTGAGCACGGCCGTGCTTTTCATAGTCTCACTCAAACAAGAGGCCAATAATATCACTCGCATAACTAGGAGGGTTAAATCCCATCTAGATTATTCATATTTCTTATACGATTTATAATATACCCAATGTCCACTTTTATCATCACCCGGTCAAAGGTAACTTTTAATGTAATCAAAGTATATTAATTCTCGTATAGAAATATAATGATTTCAGGTCTAAGGATCATTACACCATTATCACTATGAGAATTACTTATGACACTTATAACATGTAGAATCTCACGGCGGGTCAATCCAGTGCCATGTACTCTTACATGCAGCTATGTTTTGACTTTAGTATCACCATACCTATGACCAATGAGATTTGGTCATCTCTATGCAATATTATTATCCTTTAATAATAATACTCGGCTAGGTATATTTAGGAATAAAGATACTACTTATACAATCTCATTTTCAAGTCACATATATAAAGATATATAGTGTGTATCATAATTCCAAGGACTTTTATTATGCTAACATTTATAACGCAGTAAATAAAGACATAATAAATAAATTAATAAATTAATAATAATCAACAAAACATAATTCCTAATAATAAAATGTTTTCCCTAAAACATAAAAGTATATATTGTCTCTAGCGCACAAATACTAACATATACAACAATACTTCAAAAGTATAGGTTTAGAAAACTTGCCTGGTGCTCTGGATGTAGTAGGGGTTCGTGACGGTGTCCGACAATCTAAACAAGTCAAAGAAAACACTCAATTAATCCCCTATACGATCCACTTATAACTTAATGCTTAAACACGTAAGTAATTTACAAACAAGGTATTAAGGGGTCCCTCTAGACTCATACTAAGTCCATGTTAATCAACATCAATCAAAATTTATTATACCCCTCTAAGTCCAGTGGTTAGGTTCAAAACCACCAATCAATATTTTACACATTACAACAAAGCCAAACATTCACTAAAACCACTTATTTGAAACATACTTTACATCATCTCTAAAACTTATCATAAACTCAAAATAACAGAAGGTAAGGTTGAGGTTTATACCTTCCTTGATGCCCTAACAACACCAACAAAGCTTTATGAACCTTCAGTAAGCCTTAGATAGTCTTTAAGAAGTTAAATCTTGATCATCAAAACAAGAACACAACTTGAAGTTACTATTCATCTTCTCCACCTAACACTTTGATCCATCTTTTGAACAAGTAAGACACCATGGATGGGGCTGAGCTTTTGAACGTTTATTAGTCTACTCAAGGGCTTTCCAAAGAGCCATAGATCATAATTTTTGAAAGCTTGGAGGTTGGGTTTTGAAAAATGATTCCCTTACTTGAAGGAAAAGGCCGATTAGAAAAGAATGGAAGGGGGAGAGAGTTTCTGGTGTTTGGTGACTTTTTGCAAGGATATTTGTGTGATATAAAACCTTGCCATCTGATTTTTAACTTCCACTTGGGTCTAGGTACACTTGTCATGTGTTGGGTGGTTTTTGGAAGAGTTTTGGTTGCTTGGTTCATGGATGAACACATCACTTGCACTATTCTTTAACCACTTGTATCTTGCTTGGTTTTACACTAATTCTCTTGATATGTTGCACTTAATAATCTTGTGTGGTACTTAATCTTGGTTCGTGTTTAATCCGTAAACCATTATTCGTTCGCTTTATCGCTTACTCTCGTTGTAAAGTTCTAGCGATCTTTAGAACGTTCGTTGCACTAATTCAGGGGTTTTCGTTCTAAATCCTTAAATCATATTTAATAAAATATAAAATCCTTGAATCCTCAATTTAAATAACTCACTTTTCTTGATCGCATTGATATGCTCTTCATTGTCCGTTCAAATAATCCATAAAATAGAGTTTGGATTTTCTGAATTCTAATTTCGTTAACATACACTCATTTACATCGTAATTACTAATATAACTTCGAAATATCCATTTCCTCTCGCGTAGAGTGACATGAAAAATTTTCTTAATCCTAAAAATCACTATTCATCCAAAAAAATTTCTGAAGTACCAAAATTAGGGTTATAACTAAAGTCTGGGCAACATATATTTTGGGAAACTTATCCTTTTGTGTAATGATATATATAAGGGTTAGGAATGCCATGGTAACATTGAAACAAGTTTACTTAAAATTATCTATACTTCAAACACCAATATAAAAATATTACCATATTATGGGATAATAACCAAAATATAATATTACACATAATGAAAATATTTTTCTTGTAAATATATAGAAAAGTGGCTTGCAATTTATTGGAGTGATTATTGTACTCATGTGATTTTCAAAAAATATATAGTAACTTTAAATTATCCGAAAATCAGTCCTCTAATTTAGCTACATAAAGATGGGTGAAACTATCATAGAAATAACTGTTTATTTTAATTTGTTTATTTTTTATGTATTATTGGTTTTAATTTTTTTTGAATAAATTATAATTATCATATGAATATTAATATAAAATAATGGAAAATCAAGATGTACTTAAATTACACAAACCTTGTTGGATTCGTTTATTGAACATTGTGATTTCAAGCCTCTCTTACATTTTATTAATGATCAAGAATGCACTCAGCTCTTTATTACCACATGACCACACATGCAAATATTTGTTATGTGCCGATCTTCATAGGAACCAGGATATTATTTTAATCTCTTCTACTCGTGAAAACTTAGGAATGAACTCCTGTTTGAAATTTTTGAGATAGACCCATGTTTTCCCAGTGTTGCATAGCTCTACTATCAAGCATAATTCCACCTTTTTAATGTCTAATAATCTTTGTTTTTCAAGTAGGTGATTAATTTAATAGTCTTTATAAGGCTTCAAGCGGCTAATCGGATGGGATTAAAATCAGGTCTAATAGTATTTTCTGATAAATTAGGTAATTAATCGAATTTGGTTAAAAGTTGGGAATTTTGTTAAAGGTTGTGGTTTCTAAGGAGATGGTCTAGGAAGTACAGAAAAAATGAGGGAGGGCTAAGCACCTTATGATATTGAATGGGGTTCCAAAAAATTCAAATTTCACGAGCACATTTTTCTTTTTTGATTTTTTGTATAAAGGACTAAGAAAAATCAAAACCTAGGCACATAAAAAAATCTAGGGACAATATTCAGGAGTAAAAAATAATTATGCTTCAATGATTCCATGTTCAACAAGTGGGACAACAAAATTATAATCTAAATCACAAGAATACATTCAAAATAGAAAATCAAACATTCATCATAAGGCATAATCTACCTTATCATCACCACAGTACTAAAGAATTAAAGTTACACATCTCCAAAGTATTTGTTCAAATGAACCAAAATTACAACCATTACAACAAACCAAAAAAAAAACTTTGAAAACTTATACTAATAACCCTTAAACTATTTTACTACTTCTACAAGAATACTTGGTATTCTTTTATGCCATAATTCAACCAAAAGAAATTAATTATAGCTAAAACTGCATGAGACCAAAAATTATAACTCATCTGGTCTTCACCTAAATAACCCCACTCTAATGAAGATGTCCTATAATGTATGTTTTAAATATAATTTGAACAAGACAAATTTATCGTTAGTAAATTAATAAATAAAATTAAAAAATAAAAGGAGCACCATTGAGACAATGGTGGGGAAAGTTGCTGCAAATTTCTTACCCATGGCCTGTTTTTATTCTTGATACAAGATAGATTACCAACAATAGGATAAAAAAAATTCATATTAATTAAGGAACATATCATTATTTCACTATTTAATTTATATATGTTATATGTTTAGGGTGACAAAAGGCCAAAATGAATGATTGTCCTTGTTTCTTTCAAAGTCTCAGCAACATGTACTTTGGGCAACTTATACTTTGTGTAATGATATATATATAAGGGTTACATTATATGGATGCCATGGTAACATTGCAAATAGTTTACCTAAAATTATTTATACTTCCATCCCTAAAATAATGTATGTCTCATCTTATAACTAAGCCCCAATATAATAATATTATTCTATTATGGAATAATAACCAAAATATAAATTACACAATATGTATATATTTTTCTAATAAATAACTAGTAAAGTGGATTGCAATTAATTTGATTTATTATTGAACTCATGTGATTTTTAAAAATAGTAACTTTAAATTATCCAAAAATCTGTCTTTAGACATCATTAAAGTAAACTCGGACATTAGAATATTAGCTGCATAATGATGCATGAAACTATCACATAAAAAATTGTTTAATTTAATTCTTTATTTGTTATGTATCATTGGTTTTAATTTTTCTTTAATAAATTATCATTTTCAAAAAAATATTAATCTAAATAATGGAAAATGTTATATGTTAGTTATACTTCCTTACATTTTGTGTGATTACGTTGAAATCACTCCATATCACTTGTAATATCTTTTACCTACTAAAACTTAATCCAATGGTTCACATGTAATTATTTATAAATAGTATGAATTTTTTAATATATTTTTTATTTAAATGAAATTTATTATTGTTGAAAAAAATAATTTTTAAGCTAATAGTTTTTGTATATCACATACCATATTAAATATTTTTACTCATTTGATTTAGAAGAATATAAGAATTAGAGTAACTATTTTTTTAAATTTGGGTAGGCTAATATATCTTTATCCTTAACATTTAGATTTATATACAACATAGTACTATTTCAAAAAATTTGACTTTTTCAAAATAGGATAATATTTTTAAAAATTTAGATAGTGAATCATAAACTAATTTAAAAAAATTCATTTGAAACAATTAGTTTTGGCCTAAAGTTTTTATACCCATGAGAAGCGAATTGGGTTTTCCAAATCCACCCTCGGCCTTTCAATGTTTGGGTAAGTTAGACATTTGCTAGGTGTTGTGTAATAAAACCCAGGTTGTTAAATTGCGGCTAGGGTTTGTATGTAATTAATACTAGGGTTCGTGAGCTTCGTGCTTTAATGGCTGTGTCTGCGTTCGAGACTGATCGGTCCTCACAGAGTGCCTACGTATCTCAAGGTGAAGAATCAAGCCAAAAACATAGTTCTTGGTGATGCCCTCGGGGCTATGGCGGCAAGGGCACACCAAGGACGTAGTGGCTTGTATGTCCTTATTCAAGGATTAAGACTAAAATGTAGTTATGAGAATGAGGGGTCTGGCCCTTTATATAGGCTGAGAAGCCTTAGAATTATGGTAGGATTTGGAGACTTGGTGGGCAAGCCACTGCCTTGAGGAAGGTTCTAGACTCCTTCCTTGTAGGAGTCTGTTTCCATATCGAATTGGATGCCTTGGAGGCTAAGTCTAGCAGGAGTAATATCCTTATTTGACTTTTATTTGCTGAGCTGTTTATTACCGTTAATATTAATGACGAAATTAATATTTAATACAGGGTTTGGGCCTTGTTGTTGGGCCCCACATTTGGACCATCTTTGGTTTAATTAATGTCACATTAAATGTGTTTTTATGGATTATTTTTAGCCCATATCATTTGCCCCCAACTTCTAGGAAAACTGATCAGGTTTTCCTTGAAGTTTTAACTACCTTTTTTGAGACTTGGGTCAGGGCTTCTCCTTGTACACTAGTGTTTCATAAGTATCATCTTAATTTAAAGCGTGGAGCAACCGACGCATTTACGACGATCTTAAATGACGCTAAACGGCGCTGATCAGCCTCAAACGACGTTTAAACGGTGTTAAATGATATAAAACAGCATAAAACGGCACTAAACGGTGCTAAACGACGCTAAACGCCGCTAATTGACCTCGGGTTCAACTTCTGGTTCAACTTATTATTCATATTCGAAACGAAGTGGGGACCGAATTTCGACATCGAAACGATGTCGGGACCCTTAACATCGTAACGAAGGCCAGTCGGCCGAAGCCTCCTGGGTGCCCCGGTCGACTAGCCTCCGGTTCGCTAAACCCCAGTCAGCCGAAGCCTTCCGGGTTCCCCGGTCGGCTGGCCTCCGATCGGTTGTGCCCCGGTCGGCTAAAGCCTTCCGAGTGCCCCGGTCGGCCGGCCTCCGGTTGTCGGGTCCTCGGTTGGCTGGTCCTCGCTTGGCTGGTGCCTTTCGGGATTACCTTCGTGACGACCTTGACTCCAGGACTTCAGTTTCCATCTTGAATACCAGTCTTTCAAATTAATAGTACAACATCAACGTCAACACTTGAATATCGAAATGAAGACCAATAATATGGTCATTCATGACTTTTGTTTAAGGCTCCCCTAATTTTTGATTAGCACTGCTAATCCCATACTTTGCATTAACTTCTTGATTAGGCTCCCCTAAACATAATCAGCTTCCAAAGCTCCTTTTGTCGAATAATAACTTATATTCTCAGTTTCTTTTCCAGAATTTATAAGTTTTTGACGAATCTTTCCATCTATAACAGATAGCTTTTCGTCCTCTTTTTGCATTTAATCGATACATGACCTTTAAACATGATCCGGCCTGTGTTTCAACCTAGGGTAGCAGGTCACACTTTTTTTATAAAAGAATGGGAGTATCCTTCATTTCTCTTCACTTCTTCATTTCTCAAATCTCTCTCAAGTCTCTAAACTCTCTTGTTCTCTAGTTCTCAAGCTTCAAGTTCCAGTTCGAGTTCGATATGGTTGACAAACGCCAAGCTGCCCCCCAAATATCCATGGAGGAAGCCATGAGGAAGAGGAGCATGGAAAGAATCGTTAAAGGTATGCCTCGTCTTTGTAAGCCAGCAAGAAAGGGGTTGCTCCGGTTGTAACTTTACAGGTAGTGCGATACGCCCAAAGTATAGGCAGCAACTCATCGACCCAAGTGTTCCTTAAGCGTTCGCCCTTTTTTTTCAGTCCATCAAGGATAATCCGGTTGGCTACCTCCACCTATCCATTATCTTGCGGGTGAGCTACTGAACTAAAAGGAAGCTCAATTGCATTCTCATCACAATACTTTCTGAACTCTTCATTGTTGAACTGTCACCCATTATCCGTCACTAGGATTCGTGGGATTCCATACCTACATATTACGTTCTCCCAAAAGAATTGGGAAACTTGCTTGGTGGTTATCGTAGCCAAAGGCTTAGCTTCAATCCACTTGGTAAAGTAGTCAATGGCCATTATCAGAAACTTCCTTTGTGCTGAATCTATGGGGAAAGGTCCAAGTATGTCCATTCCCCACATTGCGAACGGGATAGGAGAGTTAATCGAGGTTAACATCTCAGGCGGCTGCCTTACAATAGGAGCATGCTTCTAGCATCTGTCATACCTCTTGACATAATTCTGCGCATCAGCCAACATCTCTGTCCAATGAAATCCCAAGCGAGTGATCTTGTGAGCTAGGGCCCTGCCCCCCAAGTCTTGCCCACAGATCCCTCCATGAACTTCTTCTAGTTCTTCCTTTGCCTCCTGGGGCCTTAAACATCTTAAGTATGGAATGACGAAAGACCTCTTGTAAAGGATGACTTCAATCAAGGCATATCTCAATGCTCTCACCGACAGCTTTCGTGCCTCTTGGGCATCGTCAGGGAGCCATCCAGTTTCTAAGTGAGCTTTGATTGGATCTAACCAACAGCTCCCTACATCAATTGGTGCCACCAACTTCGAGTTAATGGTCGGGGCCTTCAAGACCTGAAAGTAAACACTCCCTGCATAATTCTCTATCTCTAAAGAAGCAAACTTGGACTGGGCATCAACCTTAACGTTCTCTTCTCTCAGAATGTACTCCATATAGCACTCGTCAAACTGAGTCATAATAGCTTTCTCAAATATTTTTCCATAGTTTCATCCTTAGCTTCAAATTCACCATTCACTTGTGAGACTACCAGTCTTGAATCTCCACAAATTTTAAGGTTCTTGACCCTCAAGATTCTGGCCAAGCCCAATCCGTCTATCAAGGCTTCATACTCAGCTTCGTTGTTGGTTTTTAGGAAGTCCAACTTCAAAGCATACCCAACTGTGAACCTATCTGGGCTTTGCAAGACCATTCCTGCACCACTAGATTTTGTTTTTTATGCCCCCATCAAAATAGAGCACCCACTACTCCTTCTAGTCTCCTCATTCTTATTATGAAGTTCACTTCCTGCTTGGGGTACTATCTCCTGCCCCCCGACTTCTTGGTTGCCAATGGTACATTCAACCACGAAGTCAGCTGACGCATTAGCCTTAATGGTTATCCGAGGCTTATGTGTGATGTCCTCTGCTGGCCTTTCTTGGTGTTCCTTATCACTACGGACATCCATGTCTTCAATCGAAAGGACCTGCCCCCCCCCCCCCGACTCCGTCAGGCCTTAACGCGGCTACATAACAGCTCATAGCCATTTTTTGGTCACCTTTTTGTTCTCCTACACCATTCCTGGTTGGAAACTAGACCTTCATATGATAGGTTGAGGCCACAACCTTAAAAGTGTGAAGTCCAATCCTCCCGAGGATGGCATTGTAGGTGGAAGACGCTTTGATAACCAAAAAGTTCAGCATCTGAGTGGCCTCTATTGGCTTTTGTCCGATGGTGACAGGCAACTGAATAGTTCCCTCAACTCTAGATTCTACTCCATTAACCCCGTATATAGGCATGTTAGAGGGGATCAACTGAGAGTCGTTATACCCCATCTTCATAAATGCATCGTGAAACAAGATATCCACAGAAGCTCCATTGTCTATCAAGACTCGCTTCACCTCTGAATTTCCAATCACGGACATTATGACCAGTGGGTCATCATAGGGGAACTTCACCCCTTCAAGGTCTGAATCATCAAATCCGATTGTTACCTCAGTTTTCACACATTTTGGTGTTTCTCCAACAATATGAATTATTTCTCTGGCATAAGCCTTTCGGGAATTCTTTGTTGTCCCGGTCGCAGTTGGGCCTGCTGAGACCATGTTGATTATTGGCCCTCGGGGCTGCGGGGTGCGATCTCGATCATCATCACTCCTATCATACTCTGTTCTTTGATCACCACGATCTTCACCCTTAGTGAAGTGGCTCAGTTTCCCTCTACGGATCAAAAACTCAATCTCATCTTTGCGTTTCTTGTAATCATCAGTGTCCTGCCCCACATCTCTGTGGAATCTGCAATACTTATTCTTGTTTCTCCTTGCGGGATCACCCCTGAATGGCTTCGGCCATAGGAAATCCTTATCCTTTTCAATGTCCAACAAGATTCGACTCCTAGGAGTATTCAATCTTGCATACTCAGTGAACCTTGATCCTTGGTTTTTCTTAGGGGCACAGTTAGAGTCCTCGCTAGTTCGGGGATACTTGTCCCTAGAATCATAGTCCTGCTCTTGCTTTCGCTTCCTAGAGTCGTTGTCTTTACCTACTGTGGCCTCTTTCTTCATGCTATGCTCAGATTTAATATACTTATCAGCCCTTCGTTGGAGCTCAACCATGTTCTCAGGGGAATGCTTTGCCAACAACCTTTTAAAGAAGGGGTAAGTAGTTCCGTGCCCCAGGGCTACCATGGCCACCTTATTATCCAAGTCGGTGATATTTAGAGTCTCCTTAGTGAATCACTTGAGGTAGTCTCTCAGATTTTAATTCTTTCCTTGTACTAGATACATAAGAGATGCAGAGCATTTCTCATGAGTTCTTCCCCTAATTAATTGGCTGAAAAAAGCGGCACTCAACTACTTAAAGGAGCTAATCGAATTTTCAGGTAATCGGTTATACCATCTTTGAGCCATGCCCAACAGGGTTTGAGGAAACGCTCTTCACTTTAGAGCATCACTTGCAGGCTGCAATAGCAGTGTGTTTGAGAATGTCCTGACGTGATTTGTGAAATCACCTGTTCCATCATAAGCCTTAATCGTTGGCATCTTGAACTTTCTGGAAATACGAGCATTCATCACCTCGTTAATAAACAGGGGTGTGGGATCATCAGGATCTCCAAAAGGTATTAGATCTTTGGAGTTTCCCTTGGGGGTTTCCACCCTTATTGTTCTTTCAGTAGGGGCATCAGCCTTACTTTGCCTCCTTGAATACCTTTCCAAATCAATAAGGGGAATCCCTCCTACAGTCAAAGGAGGTTGATTTTGATTTTGTGTCGCATGCTCTCTTGCCATGTCTTCTTTCAGTTTTAAGATCTCGGCCTTGTGAGCCCTTATCCTCTCAGCAGTTGTCAAAAGGGGTCCATCATGGATAGTTTGTGTCCTCCTTCGAGGTTCTCTGCTAGCGCGTCGCCTCCTCGGGGCTTCATCATGATCATCGTCCTAAGATGATAAGTCGTCAGTATAGGGGCTAGAGTTGTCATCATTTCCCCGATTATAAAGAGGCTCCTATATCAGCAAGGCATGACCGCTTGTTCCAACACCTTGAGTAGCAGGAGGGTAGAGTTAGGCAGACCATACATTGGGTTGGTATTTGCGGGGAGATCCGTACCCCTGGGGGTAGCGTGCAATTAACCTTATCAAGAGAAGAAACCACCATCTGAAGAGGGTTAGCTTTTTGGCTTTGATGGACGACCACCGGTAGAGTTCCCTCAACATGGGGAGTCATCCCTGGGGGTTGAGAGCACTACGCCATAAAAGGCCTACAGCAACACCAAAAAATGTTGCCGTAGGCCCGAAATATGTTGCTGTAGGCCCAAAAAACCCCAAAGGCAACATTTTGCTGGTGTTGCTCTTTTTGCCGTTGCCTTTGGGGTCAAAGGCAACATTCTACTCTTCTAAGGCAACATCAGTTTTCTGTTGGCGTAGACTAGCTATGACAACAATATATCAGTTTTTACCAACATTATATTATGTTGCCTTTGGCTTAAATATTTTGCAAAAAAGTGGGGCCCACCAGTGGGGCCAACTGTGGGGACCATATGGGGCCCACTGCGGGGACTACCCACTGTGGGGCCCACTTTTATGGCAACACAAATTTTAGCTGTAGCAACATTTTGCTAGCAACATTTGTTAACATTATTTTCACTTTTTGCCAACATTTTATAGCCTCAATGGCAACACTTTTCTATTTAAAACAAAAAATAGGTAATTTGAAAATATTCATTCCCATAACCAAATGAACACAAAGACATTCATTACCATCATAATAATCCATACAGATTCAATATTACAGTCAACCAACAACAACATTCAGAGCAAAAGGCATAAGTGCCACCAGTCATAAAACTACAAGCTTAATTACTAAGTACGGAAGTCTAACATAATAGCAAAAGACGTAAAACATAACATATGGTACTAAGAGCTGGTGCCACCAGTCATTGGAGTACCACCTTCATTGTTACTCTAGATAGTCGCACAAAGCTCCCATGATCTTCATTGTCGCTTCACGTACATTTACCTGAAATTTATAGCAAAATAAGTTTGCAGGGAAATGACCAAAGTGATCCCTGGGCAAATGTATGCAGGGAGCTGCAGAAAACAGATTTGCAAAAGATGTTGATTTTAATTGAAAAGATTAATTGCTTTCAGAAAGAGAGATGGCAGTTAATTGCTTTCAGAAAGAAAGATGGCAGTTAATTGCTTTACAATGATATTGCAAAACTGTTCTTCTGCCCAGAAAAATGACTTTTAATTACTGGCCAGAAACTGCATTGACCTTTGTAATGGGCACACACAAAATGATGTCTTTCATTTGTTTGTCCCGTGTGTATCTGCAAACACAGTATGTTCGTAACAGACTAACAATACAAATTGAAGGTAGCAAGCGGAAAATGTAAATGCATGGGAAAAAATTATCCAGAGAAAAAATTTGATTAAGAAATACATTTACATGATGATGGCTATTCAGAGAAAAACAGATATTCAGCAAAACTATGAAAATGCTTTACTTTCAACGATAAATAACAATGAAAGTGCATAAAATACTACCTTTGTCTTTATTCTACAAATTAAGATTTTTGCCAGTACTTCAGTACTTGAGGTAACATTAATTTCTGAGAATAATTTAGTGAAAGAAGTGGAAAACTCACAACTCCATTGTCCCCCCAGCATGTGTGTGTTTCAGAGCTTCATTATAATCCTGCTCGTGCATATATATGATCCCAGCAATGGTCCGAAGGATTGGGTGTGCACAAGAATAGCTATGCTCAACAACCTAGAAATTAAATGCACATCATTGTTACCTTAGCAATGCAAGTATGCATGTCACCTCAGTAGGATGTCAACAGACACGCATAACATAAAAATATGAGCAACGAGGGATGATGCATATAAAACTTGCCTCGTCAGGAAGAAGATCAAATATTGTCTGCAGTGGCTTAGGTTTCTGATGAACTACTGTGGGTCCTTGTTTTTTCGAGCCTTAGTTCCAGCATAACCATTCAATCCCCTAATATATTTTTTGTTTACTAATTCAGAAATCAAAAATGTGGAACACAATAATTCATGTTTAGACTAATATAACTATGTCCATTATGCCTCAATTATCATATTTAATACTAACCTGTTTCACACACTAACTACACGACCACATTAAATGTTATAAACATAGTCAAAAGGTTGAGCAGGCGACACCAAATTATTGAATTAAGAAAATAATTACATATGAAATACAAGATACAGTAATTATTAGTAACCAGCAAACTGGAAAATGCGTTTGAATTAAAGTTCATACCTCAACGGGAAGTTCATCAACTGGAAAATTAAACTCCTCTCCCCACATAGGGTTTCGTGAGCCAGGAACCATTGAACTACATTAAAATGAGTGAAAATATATTTGTTAGTCAGAAAGCACAATCATAATTCATAGCTGAATGTAACCTAATCTTAAGACTTGCTATAGATAAATGAAGGGAAGGGGAAACAAAATACATGTGCAAAAGAAAAAACAAGTTATCAAGCAGACAATGAAGCGATTACAATAATTTACTATATCAATGACTAGTAAGGGGGGAATTTTGAAACACGTCTCACTGTAACTTTTTTAGCTAATTGGAAAAACACTTTGCATCTAGGGAGGTTAAACCGTCAATCAGGTAAACAAAAGGAAAGGGGGTGATGAGGAGCACGGAATTAAGTTTATTACAGGTTATTTCATTTTATACATAAAGATAAATTATTTGTATAATGAAAAACAATAGATAAATTACTTGTAACAAGTTCAGTTTGCAAGGCTATTAGAACTAGATTATTCTTCCTTTGTTAAATATGGTATAAATGTGTGGTAGTAGTTGATAATTAGGATTAGTTACCTTTTCTCCAGGGTTTTACTTATTCTCTAAGATTTAGGGACTGCATTTTGAAAGTTCTAATCTTCATTATGTGGCAGGTTTAAATCACAGGATTGAAGAATGTTTGAAATTAAATCTGCGGATTTGTAATTGTTTTTACGATTCGCTACAGGAATAGGTCAACACTCAAAGACTCAACTGTCTACCCTTATCAAGGGATAACCATTAGGAGTTAGGACAAAGAAAGGATTCAATGTACCATATCTACATACAGGACAACTTCATATCACCACTGTGACAGTTTGTAATTAATAAACTACAAAGTTTGTGAATGAAGGTATTATAAAGGACAACAAGACAACTGAACAATATCGAAGAGTAGAAGAAGTTGAAGCACAATATGTCGTCAGGTAGTTCTGTTTCAAAAGTTCAAGATAAGATTTCAATTTATCCTTAATGCAGCATCTATAGGCTTCTTTCTAAGTTGCAACAAGGGCAATGACAGATTATTGCTTCTAAGCATATTAATCCATCTCAAAGTAGGTTTGTCACATTGTTCATGTAAGGCATTTGAGAAATGTCATGTATAGTGCACACACAAAAGGACTAAACCAAATAAAGCTTCTCTTTTCGGACTAACTTGTAATATCCAAACTAATCTCTACTATCCTCTAAATCTTTACCCTAAAGATTCCATCCAAACTTCCACCTAAAACATAAGGTTCTCCCTACAGACTAACAAACAGAGATAAGTAACATTTATTTAAAAGATGGAAAACTATATGAAGGTGGCCGAACTGCCAACCAAAATCAGTCCCCTCCCAAACAAAAACCCTTCATTCAATATTAGATATTAATTATTGTTACCTACGTTAACTCTACAAGGGCACCTAAATTTGATTTACAAGAAGGGATTAGACAAGAAATATAACAAACACATAAAACTGGTTAGCAAATCAGGAAGGTAAAGTTGACCTTCATTATTGGAGTGTTTGTTCATTCTTTGTTCTAAAAGCGCCATGCTATTTCCAATTGCAGGATCTGACAGCCACTCATGTAGGCTTGAGATTGTACCTTCCTGTATAATTTATACAAATTAAACTAACCAGAAGCAGCCATTTGGATCAGCTGTTAAATGCATATATAACATTACATACAGATATGTTCCCTTTCCTCAAATTGCATTGATATGTCATATAAAGTATATCAAGTCATAGCTTTATTTAATATTTTCTTCCACTACATTCATCACAAGCTAAATATAATCACTATAAATAACAATAAACCGAGTTATAGTAGTTACAATGATGATGCCAGTTCTTACTAGAATAGAGTAATTACAATCGCAATGCATAACATACAGTAAAAGCAGGACTACATTTAAACTAATAGTAGTAATTTGATATCAACGACATTTCTCGATAAACAATAGAGAAACAGAAGCAGTCCTTGTTTCCAGGATCAGAGAGATACAATGCCAGCAATTTAACGGCCTGGAGAAGAAAAATCAAGGAACCCAAAAAAATCAAAACCGGGGAGGCAAGAAGAAATTACCAAAAAAGCTGAAGTTATTCACAGTGCAATTCTAAAGTTCCCTGTCCAAGTTCAAACGTATCATCCACTCTATTATTCATGTGTAGCAAGTTTAACTCAACAACAAATCACATCTGGCAACTGACTATATGAGACAGCTACTACTAGTGATAAATTAGATAATCTTACCAAAGAGTGGCCTACATAATGAAGTTTCTGCCCAGTTTGTTGAAACACAAAATCGATTGTGGCTGGTAAGTCATGAGCTACCAAAGCAACCCATGTCCAATCCCAAAAATCCTGTCAATAGCCATGACTTTTTCTTATCAGATATATATGGCACGGGAAACGGCAAATACAACTTCAATATGCACTAACTAGTGATTACAGAACACTAGAAAACTTAAACTAGAAAACTTTACAATCTCGCGTGGTTACTGAAGATGACCATGAACCCAATATTCTTTATACATAAACAAGGTCCCATGAAATCTGCTGATATATAATTGAAATTCTGAACCGTGACTCAAAATATACCAGCCACTTGTAGTAACCTGCACATAAAACGTACTCTGAAAACATAAGTCCAAATACTCTGAAAACATAATTCAAAGCCCCAAATTGAACCCAGTGAAACCCTAATTCAAAGCCCCAAATTGAACCCAATGATCAAGCCCCAAATTGACCTGCCATTTAAAGCCTTAACTTGAAATTAATCTTGAGAACATAAAAAAAAGCCAAAATTAGTGAATTAAAGTCCAAAATTGAACTAATTGAACCAATTGATAGATGTGAGACCAGAGAATATGAGAGTGTAAATATAACACAGAATGTGAGCGAGAAAAGAGAAGAGAGAGATGAGAGAGATGAGAGAAAGACATGAGAGAGGAAAGTGAACCGTGTGAGCGGAGAGAGAAGAGACCAGAGAGAGACCAGAGAAAGACCAGGAAGAGCGAGAGTATAGAGAGTGTTTGTCTGAACTTTATGAAATTATTTGTATGTCTAAAAACTTAGCGGGTCTAAAATTGGTTGGGCGGTATTTTTGCCGCTCACCAATTTTTAGGCTAGATTTTCAATTTTTTTTACTAATTTTACTTTTTTGCTTTTTTATTTATTTAGGAAAATAATTTATTTTTTCATTAAATATCAATTCATTTTTTTTGCTAAATGATTCCTTTTACATAATTTGATTCAAATATTTTTAATCATATATAAAAATATTTTTATTTTAGTGATATATTAAAATATATTTAGAAAAAAAACATTTTAAAAATTTTTTTTAATAAGATTTTATGAATATAAAAATTAAATTATTCATTTTAAAATGTTTTTACATTTTTATTGAAATATTCACTTTTACTGAAATATCCCTAATTTTTATAAAAACTTGATTATTTTTATCCATATAAATTATTTTTATTAAAATTTTATTATTTTATTAAAAAAGTAATTTCGATGTGAAAAAAGGTTAAAATTTTTATTCATGGTAGAAAATATAAAATTTTGTTCATTGTAAAATCATGGCAACACAATTTCAGACCTACGGCAACACACAAACATTTTTATTCTATGCCAACATATTTTTTCTACCTAAGGCAACATAAAAATGATAATGTTGTATTAGCAAAAAACATGCATGGCAAATGCAACATATCCAAAGGCAACATAGGCTCTAGATGTGTTCATAGGCCTTTTATGGCGTAGTGGAGACTAGAGGTTGAATGAACGGCCCTGTTGATGGGGGTAATTGTCCTTCTTCAGTAGTGATAGGCGCATCAGAAGTGGCAGGTGGAGCAGAGCTAAGAGGTATGGCCTCAGTCGAGGTTGATGTTGCTCTTCGTGTTTGAACCATGGTTGATGTTGTCTTCTCACAGACGGCGCTAAATGTTATAGAATAAAAACTAGGTTGTTAAATTACTTCTAGGGTTTGTATGTAATTAATACTAGGGTTCGTGTGCTTCGTGCGTTAATGGTCGTGTCCGCGTTCGAGACTGATCGGTCCTCACAGAGTGCCTACGTATCTCAAGGTCGAGAATCAAGTCAAAAATATAGTTCTTGGTGATGCCCTCGGGGCTAGGGCGGCAAGGGCACACCAAGGACGTAGTGGCTTGTATGTCCTTATACGAGGATTAAGCCTAAAACGTAAGTGACGTATTGAGCTGCGCCCAAAAATGAAGTTATGAGAATGAGGGGTCAGGCCCTTTATATAGGCTGAGAGGCCTTAGAATTATGGTAGGATTTGGAGACTTGGTGGGCAAGCCACTGCCTTGAGGAAGGTTCTAGACTCCTTCCTTGTAGGAGTCTGTTTCCGTATCGAATTGGATGTCTTGGAGGCTAAGTCTAGCAGGAGTAGTAACCTTATTTGACTCTTATTTGCTGAGCTGATTATTACCCTTAATATTAATTACCAAATTAATATTTAATACAGGGTTTGGGCCTTGTTGGTGGGCCCCACGTTTGGACCATCTTGGGTTTAATTAATGTCACATTAAATGTGTCTTTAGGGCTTATTTTTAGCCATATCACTAGGTAATGTTGAATCCATAAACCGTAATCTTGTCGTTGCCTTATAAATACGATGGATATGCATCTTTTGTTTAAATTGGTATTTTGTGGCCAAGTCAGAGAAAAGAGGAAATGTTTCTTCCAAGACAATGAAGTGACCAAACACCCATCAATTGTGCCTTGTTGTTCATCTTGTTCAGCAAGCATAAGGTGTAAGAACTTAAATTCCTTTGCTTCTTCTATCTCCTTGTTCTTGTATCTTGTAATTATATGTTAAATAAATCTTAAAATTTAAACAATCATTCTTAAAATGAAAATTAGGATACAAGAATAAATACGACTACTACCTTCTTCAAATGTTTGTATGTACATTAACATAAATTTAAGGATGACTTGTACTTGTTATTGTGTTCTCAGGGCCCTACACACAAATGAATACTGATCTAGAAATTGAGAAAATATGTGAAGAAGTATATCATATCCACAATTATAATGTCTCTTGTTAGTGTTGGTTACTAAAAAATAATAAAATACTTCATAAATGATAGAGAATGGACTAAATATTTTAATAAAAACTCATACCACTATTGTATTAATGATCAAATGCTAGTTAAGTTGGAATACATCTTAAACACATTTCTTTCTTGGAATTTCAAACACTTCATCACTAGCCACATAGGTTTTCTTTGAGTTCCAACAACATTCCTATTATTTGTTTTATTTTTGTTGATGTATATTATTATATATCTTTTTATCTACCCTAATATTGGTAATCTTGCTTCATAGGCATTCCAAATGCAATAGTATGGCATCATATTTTTCAACGACAACCCTCGTTATTAAGCAATGAAGAAAATGCTCCATAACGTTCTAATTCTTGTGTTCTCATGTTTGATCCCGAAAAGTAAACTCCTTGTCTCCATATCTTTAATCATTACTATGTAATTTGGTGGTCAATATGTTTGCATATATTTTTATTTATATAAATGAATATGAGGTGGTATAGTAATGCGTATTTTATGTTTATAATCATGGGACCAATGTGTTTGAATATATATTTTTATTCATGATATAAACGAATATGAGGTGCTCTAGTTATGCGTATTTTATATATATAATCATATTTTAGTGTATTTCTCCCACTCTTTTCTCTATCTCTATACAATACATATTACATTTGGGAGTGACCAAGAGTTGTGGATGCCTGTGGAGAAAAGAGTGTAAATAATCACTTTCGAACTATTGTCACACTAATTAAAGCGTAAATAATTGAAATTATGTGATTTTTCATACAACATAAAAAAATGAATTTCTTATGTACATAGTTGGTATAGGTGAGAATTTTATCTCTCACCGCTCATTTTTGTGACCAGCTTGCTGAAGAGGTGGCTAGGCACACAACACACACCCAGCTTGGGCTCAACTGCAGGTTAATTTGTTAATTGATCACAACATGAACCATCACCAATTCTCATATAAGATTACACATTTTAATATAAGATTTATACGTAAATAGTGTACTCTACCCCCACAATTTTTACCCATTAAAAATAGGCTGCAAAAGATGCAACTCATAAAAATAGTAAAATTATATTGTCTTCATATTATCACAAAATATTGTATCATATTGTATAATTATAAGCTACAACCATGTTTTCAAATTTGCAACCATGGTGTAGAAGTTGCAAACATGGTTGCAAAGTTGCAACTGATACAAATAGTTAAATCTGAAAATTTATACATATCATGTTTCCTTCATAAATTTATAAAATGCAACCTTTATTTTATTTTAGTTATAGAGGTTGATTGAAGTTGCGTAAGTTGCATAACATGTTGAGTAAGTTGCATAACAGAGGTGATATATCCAACTATATATTTTTTTTTTATATAAATGAGGGTGAAAACTTGTAAAAATATAATAATCAGAAATTATTTACAAATAACGGAGAGGAATCCTCTCAATATCGAAACCAAGGGCACAAACTCTTGGAACAACCTCCAAGAAAAATAAAACTAGTGAAACAAACTCTAGTTTCCCAAATTTTGCAATTAATCGAACAGTCTCTGTAAGGCTTCAATATGCTAATCCCATGGGATTAAAATCAGGTCTAATAGCTTTTTTTGATAACTCAGTTAATTAATCAAATTTGGTTAAAGGTTGTGGTTTCTGAGGAGATGGTGTAGGAAGTAGAGAAGGACTAAGAAAAATCAAAACTTAGGCCCATAAAAAGAAAATTTAGGGACAAAATTCAGGAATAAAAATTAATTATGCTTCATTGATAACAAACTTTTTTTCTAAATCACAAGAATACATCTCCAAATACTAAAGAATTAAAGTTACACATCTCCAAATTATTTGTTCAAATGAACAAAAATTACAACCATTACTACAAACCAAAAAAAAAACATGGAAAACTTAAACTAAAAACACACAAACTATTTTACTTCTTCTTCAAGAGCACTTGATATTCTTTTATGCCATAATTCAACCAAAAGAACTTAAATATAGCTAAAATTGTATAGGGCCAAAAATTGTAAAGCCCATCTAGTCTTCACCTATTGCATAACCTCACTCTAGTGAAGATCTCCACTTCAAGAAAAACTGAATCGACACACATCAGACAACGCTTTGGCTGAAATTTTCACATAACGGTTTATTATTCATGCTTTACGGTGTATTGTCTGATTATGAAATTCACCACAGTTTTAAAAAGTGTTGTCTAGAAGATCAAAATAGACAACTGCTTTACAACGGTTTTGGAAAGTATTGTTGTCAAAAGTAGTCACACAATGGTGCGTAAATACTATTGTCTGATTTTAACAGCGTTTTTGGAAAGCATTGTCTGAAGAAACCTCAGACAATGCTTTCCAAAAATGTTGTTAGAATCAGACAAGTGTTTTCATAAGACGTTGTATAAAATGTAATTAAATAATGGTTTGTGAATACTGCTAAATTGCATGCAACACACAATGGTTTTTTACATGAAATCGTTGTCTTAAATACTTTAGACAAGCTTTTAAAAATTTAAACTGTTGTCATAAACTTATTTATACAAGCATTTTATAAATAAAACGTTGTATGATGTGACAGCACGTGATTGGTGGAAAGTCTTTCACCTAGATTGCTGATGTGGCAAAATAAGAGTCCTTGATTAAAATAAGAATAGATATTAGTCGTTAGAATATATATATATATATATATATATATATGTTCGCACAACGGGTTTGTATATTAAATCGTTGTCTTCAACACTTTCAGACAAGATTTTTTAAATTTAAACTGTTGTCGTAACCTTATTCATACAAGTGTTTTACAAATAAGCCATTGTCTGATGTGACAGCACGTGATTATTTTTTACTATGTTTTTGTTAAAATCTCGTAAACAACCTTTTTATTTTTCAATTATTTTTTATCAATACTAAAATGAGTGCTTATTAACATTTTTACGGTTCGATTGTCAAGGAAATCATTCAAAAAAATTACTCAGTGAAACTGGATTTGGCCCCGTTACAGGAAGCAGCACTTTTACTACGTTTTTGTTAAAATCTCATACAGCCCGACCTTTTAATTTTTTGATTATTTTTTCCCAACACTAAAATGAGCGCTTATTAACATTCGTACGGTTCGATCATCGAAGAAATCATTCAAAATAATTATTCAGTGAATCTGGATCGTGCCCCGTTATAGGAAGCAACACTAGCTTTTACTATGTTTTTGTTAAAATCTCGTACAATCCGACCTTTTTCTTTTTTGATTATTTTTCCTAACACTAAAATGAGTGCTTATTAAGATCCTTACAGTTTGATCATCGAAGAAATCATTCAATAAAAATTATTCAGTGAATCTTGTCCCGTTATAGGAAGTAACATTTTTACTACATTTTTGTTAAAATCTCATACAACCCGACCTTTTCATTTTTTGATTATTTTTTCATAATACTAAAATGAGTGTTTATTAACATTCGTATAGTTCGATCATAAAAGAAATCATTCAAAAAAAATTATTCAGTGAATTTGGATCGTGCCCCATTACATGAATCAGAAATTTTACTACGTTTTTTTAAAATCATGTACAACCCGACTTTTAATTTTTTGATTATTTATTCCCAACATTAAAATGAGTGTTTATTAACATTCGTACGGTTCGATCATCGAAGAAATCATTCAAAAAAATTATTCAGTGGAACTGGATCGTGCCCTGTTACAAGAAGTATCACTTTTACTACGTTTTTGTTAAAATCTCATACAACCTGACCTTCCATAAAATTTGTCATACTTCAACTTTATTTTCACGTGTAGGTTTGAGACAAATAAATTTATTTGTAATCCGCAAAACAATTCTTTTTAGAATTTATCAATTTCTATAACATTTTAGATTAAAATAATTTTGAAAATTTAAACATGATTTCAAATATCTTTAGTTATCATCACATAACTTTTAAACAATTGTTAAAATACTAATTGAAAATTCATTAATTTTTGTAATCCAAAAGAATCTTATTAAATACATAATGAGTTCATTTGTTGGAAATAAAATTACAAATTTTCATATAAGATTTATATGTAAATAGTGTACTCTACACCCACAATTTGTACCCATTTAAAATTAGCTATGAATTTTAAGAACCTCAACTTTTAAGAACGTCCACTATAGTTTTTACACTAAAGTTACAAACAGAAAACATTTCACAGTTGTTGCGGACTTTTAATCAAAATGCAATGGATGATTTACCCTCTTCACTTTCTAGGGGATTTCATTAAAATTTAGGAATAGCTAAATGTCATAGACAATTATTATCAAACATATATAATAAGCCATGAAAAAAATTCATAAGTCTCTAAACAATTATATGATGAATCTTTTCTCAAGAAGATTTCATTACACTATGCCATCGTGTTATTTGCTATAGATGGTACTTAGAGCATCTTCAAGGGTGAAATGTAAAATTGTTAGCTAAAATGATTATCTATATTGAATATGTAAAATTTTAGCTAAGAGGAGGTATATGTACTCCAATGGGGTTATATATAATTATAATTATGTAAAATTATACATAAGAGGTTTATGGGTTCAACAAATATAGAATACCAAATATGATTATCTATATTTTTTGATAAGGGGAAAGAAGGTTGGAGTACCTCAATTTATAGATATTATCTAAAAGGTGCCACATGATGCCACATAGATGCCACTTAGATAATATAGCTAAGGGTTCTCTCCCCTTGGAGATGCTCTTATTGAGGAGGAAGAACTATTTTGACAAATTCAAAAATATATAGGGGAATTATAAACATTTTATGGTCTTTTTAAGGGGCAAAGTAGTAAGATTAACTAGGGTTAATGTACGATAGAATATATTTTTGTTTTTGTTTTGAGTTTGTGTAGATTTATAAATGGTGAAGATGGAATTTACAAAATGATGTACTAATAATAAATTAATCCAAGATTATAATCTTTTCCATAGGAACCAATGTATTATTTTAAGAAAAATGCTAAAACTTCCGAAACTATTCCCAAAATTGTTCCTGATTGCTGAGTTGTCATCCTATAATTGGTTATCATTTTATAAATGAAATTGGTCGCTCGTGCATTAATATTAATCCCACAAATAAAACGATGCCCGGTGGGATCCGGAACATTTTTGGGATACTTTACGAGGTATGTAGCATTGCTCTTGTTTTAATATTTTTTACTCAAGAAAACTTAGGAATGAACTCCGGTTCAAAATTATGAGAATGTGAGAGCTAATTTATTGGTGACTTAATTTCAGCATTTGATGGCTGCCCCCAGCCTCATTCTCATTTCTCTTCCTTTTACCAGCTTCGGCCATCTCCACGTCCTTATCCTTTTACAAATCTTCCAACATGATTATTCGGGCGGCCTTCTGGTCGCCTCTCATTTCGCCCACCCCATTTTCGGTAGGAAACTTCAACTTCAAGTGAGAAATGGAAGATACATCCTGAAATAGAGATAAGGCTGGCCTTCCCAGAATTCCGTTGCAGGGGCTGTCTACCCGAACCACATAAAACATAGCTCCTTCACAATGGTATATGGCTCCTTTCCCAACAATAGAGACAAAGTAATTTTTCCTTCGATCGGCACGGGCTGATTACCAAAGCCATATAGTGGTGCCTCATGGCATGGCTTCAGTTGCTCGCCTCCCAAGTTCATCTTACAGTAAGTTCGGTGGTATATAATGTTTACTAAACTTCCTTCATCCACCAGCACTGTCCAAATCTTGTTTTCCCCAATTAATGGGTTAATAACTTTTGGGTCTTCGTGCGGCCAGATTACATCCTCGTAGTCATCCTCTATGAAGGAGATGGGAAACGGTTACCTTGCTATAGTTGATTGATAGAGATTGTAGACTTGCCTTGCGTACTTCTTTCAGGCTGTTTTACCGTCTCGATCTAGCACTGTTCCACCATATATTGTCCTCACTTCACCTCTATACTTTTCTGACATTTTGGCATCTTTCTTCTCTTTGTTATCTAGTTTGTCTCTCAAGTCTCCAATGAACTGTGTCAGTTCTCCATCTTTGATCATCTTCTCAATTAACTTCTTCATATGGTAAAAATCTTCAGTATTGTGACCCTTATCTCGGAGGTAATCATAGTATTTGTTTTCGTTTCTCTTATGCTCAGGGGTCTTCAGCCTGGCCGGGCGAACGAATCCAGGCTTACCCTTAATCTTGTGGAGAATATTCAATATAGGTGTGTTTAAGGGTTTCAACACAGTGCTATCTCTATCTCACCTTCGTTCGGCCCCTTTGTCAGGCTTGTTGTCTATCAGACTACTGTTAATATCTCCACGACCTCTCCGATCATCTCTTCGGTCATCCCTGCCAGATTCATTCCTTTTCCCATCCTTATACCCCCTATAGATTCCATTTTCCTTCTAATTGTCTCCCCCATTCAAGTATATATCATTTAAAGACTTTGGAGGCATATCGTAAAGTAAGGATAAGAATTTTTAACCTTTCATCTAGTTGAGGCCAGTGGCAAGGAATCCAACAGCTTTGACCTTGTCCAGGTTAGTCACCATCCCAGATTCTTCCTTCAACCTTTCCAAGTAGTCCCCCATTTCTTCATTTGGCCTCTGCCTAAAGTGGATCAAGGCCTCTAAATCTTTCTCACTTCGGCACAAATGAGAGTAGTGCCTCAAGAACTTCCTTATGATCTGTTCGTACAAATTGATCGACCTGGGCCTCAGCGAACGATAGCATATGGATGCCAATCACTTCAGGTAGGTCTTAAACATCTTACAAAGCATGATATCATAGTGTCCCATATCATTAATGAGAGATTCATATTTCTCACAGTGGTCTTCGGGATCACCCTTCCCGTTGAACTCTTGCATCTTCGGGAACTTCCCCCCAGGGGCAATCGATCTTTACTTCTCAACATCTTCGATCACCACTAGTTCATGGCTGACCTTCCTTTCCCCGAACATATATTTCTCTATCCTCCTAATTTTTGTCTCGCGTGTCCGGATCATCTTCCTCCGAATCAGAAGTATAGATCACCTTCGATCGGGATCATCTTGAGTATGATTCGGAGACCGAAGACTCGTCTTGATCGTCTCTGACCCTCATCTTCCTTCGGGTCTCAGGTTCCGGGACTTCAATCTCCAGGGTTTCACGAAGTGCTCTCTCCTGGAGTTCAATTTCTTCTCTTTGGAGCTTTAAGGCTTGTAGCCTTAACCGATCGGTCTCTCTTTGCTTAGCTAATCTCTCCGCATCTCAGCTATTCCTTTCCTTCTACTTCCCCTTGGCCTTTTGTTCCTCTCACCATTTCAAGAGCATCTGTTTCTGCTCCTGAGAGGTGGGTATTGGCCCTTCCTCTTTAAAGTTAACGTACTAGGCGTGACGGGAGGAGGGTAACTACCTCCGGCCAGGGTAGAGTTCTCATTCCCAGGAATTTCTTTGTTCATCATAACTGTTGGTAGGTTTTAAATCATAGCACAAACGTACTTCTACGTTCCCACAGACGATGCCAAATGATGGAACCCATTTTCTGTCGGGTATACCTTCGATCGGACCTGCAATGAATAAGAATGTCAAAGTGCTACACCCCGATTCACCTCCGGTGTGAGAATAAGTTAAACTGGTCTTAGGCAAACATAGAAGGCTTGTGTGTAATGTAAATTGTGAATGAATGACTCCAAACCTAACCAGTTTGATCGTGAGTGGTTAACTAGGAAGTGGGCGAGTGGGATAACATGTCCCACATTCTCTAGCTGATTTGACAGTTGCTATGACAGACTGGGTCTTAGGGGTATTGGGCCTTCGGCTTGGCCCAACAAAGAGATGGGCCTCCAACATGCCATAAATTGTAAAGCCCAACTAGTCCTCACCTATTACATAACCCCACTCTAATGAAGATCTCCTATAGTATATGTTTTAAATAAAATTTGAAAAAGACAAATTTGTCGTCAGTAAGCTAAGAAACCAAATTTAAATTGCAAGTTAATTAATAAATATAAAGAGCATCATTGAGACAATGGTGGGGAAAGTTGCTGCAAATTTCGCACCCATGGCAAATCAAGTAGACATTCTTGATACAAGATAGATTGCCAACAATATGATTTTTAGGGTTATAAAATGTCAAAATGGAAGATTATCATTGTTTCTTGAAAGTGTGGGCAACATATAGTTTGGTTAACTTATACTTTGTGTAATGATATATATAAGGGTACTGCTCAACATCTTCGGTCACCACTATTTCATGGCTGACCTGCCTTTCCCCGAACATATATTTATCTATCCTCCTAATTTTGTCTTGCGTATGCGGATCATCTTCCTCCGAATCAGAAGTATAGGTCACCTTCGATCGGGATCATCTTGAGTATGATTCGGAGTCCGAAGACTTGTCTTGATCGTCTCTGACCCTCTTCTTCCTTCGGGTCTCGGGTTCCGGGACTTCAATCTCCAGGATTTCACGAAGCGCTCTCTCCTGGAGTTCAATTTCTTCTCTTTGGAGCTTTAGGGCTTGTAGCCTTAACCAATCGGCCTCTCTTTGCTTAGCTAATCTCTTCGCATCTCAGCTATTCCTTTCATTCTCCCTTTCCTTCTACTTCCCCTTGGCCTTTTGTTCCTCTCGCCATTTCAAGAGCATCTGTTTTTGCTCCTCATGGGTGGGTATTGACCCTTCCTCTTTAAAAGTTAGCGTACTAGGCGTGACGAGAGGAGGGTAACTACCTCCAGCCAAGGTAGAGTTCTCATTCTCAGGCATTTTTTTGTTCATCATAACTGTCGGTAGGTTTGCAATCATATCACAAACGTACTTCTACGTTCCCACAGACGGCGCCAAATGTTGGAACCAGTTTTCTGTCGGGTATACCTTCAGTCGGACCTGCAATTAATAAGAATGCGAGAGTGGTGCACCCCGATTCACCTCCGGTGTGAGAATAAGTTAAACTGGTCTTAGTTCAGTAATGTCAAACATAGAAAGCTTGTGTGTGATGTGAATTGAGAATGAATGACTCCAAACCTAACCAGTTTGATCGTGAGTGGTTAACTAGGAAGTGGGCGGGTGGGATAACATGTCCCACATTCTGCTACTGATTTGACCGTTGCTATGACAGTCTGGGTCTTCGGGGTATTGGGCCTTCGGCTTGGCCTAACAAAGAGATGGGCCTCCAACAGGCCAAAAATTGTAAAGCCTAACTAGTCCTCACCTATTACATAACCCCACTCTAATGAAGATCTCCTATAGTATATGTTTTAAATAAAATTTGAAAAAGACAAATTTGTCTTCAGTAAGCTAAGAAACCAAATTTAAATTGTAAGTTAATTAATAAATATAAAGGGCACCATTGAGACAATGGTGGGGAAAGTTGCTACAAATTTCGCACCCATGGCAAATCAAGTAGACATTCTTGATACAAGATAGATTACCAACAATATGATAAGAAGTTTTTGTATTAATTATGGATCATTATCATCCTTTCACTATTTAATTTATATATGTTATATTTAATTTATATATGTTATATTTTTAGGGTTATAAAAGGTCAAAATGGAAGATTGTCATTGTTTCTTGAAAGTGTAGGCAACATACTTTGGGCAACTTATACTTTGTGTAATGATATATATAAGGGTTACATGATATGGATGCCATGGTAAGATTGAAAAAAGTTTAATTAATGTATGTCTCATCTTATAACTAAACCCCAATATAATAATATCATATAATGGGATAATAACCAAAATATAATATTCCACATGATGAAAATATTTTTCTTGTAAATAGATAGCAAAGTGGCTTGCAATTTATTGGATTGATTATTGTACACATGTGATTTTTAAAAATAGTAACTTTAAATTAACCGAAAATCTGTCCTTTAGACATTATTAAAGGAAACTACAACATTAGAAATTAAGCTAAATAAAGATCGGTTAAACTATCATAGAATTAATTGTTTAATTTAATTTGTTTTATTTGTTATGTATTATTGGTTTTAATTTTTCTTGAATAAATTATAATTTTCATATGAATATTAATCTAAAATAATGGAAAATCATGATGTACTTGAAATAAACGGACCTTGATTAGTTTGTTGAACATTGTGATTTCAAGCCTCTCTTACATTCTACTAATGATCAAGAGTGCACTCAGCACTTTATTACCACATGACCACACATGAAAATATTTGTGTGCCTCTTCCGTAGGAACCAATGTATTATTTTAATCTCCTCTACTTGTGAAAACTTGGGAATGAACTCCTGTTTGAAATTTTAGAGATAGACTCTGGTTTTCCCATTGTTGCATACCTCTACTATCAAGCATAATTCCACCTTTTTAAGTGATTAATTCAATAGTCTATATAAGGCTTCAAGCGGCACTATAACAAAGGCAAGTCGAATTTGACCATTTATTTTCGACCTCGGCTAAATTCGACCAGAAACGGTCGAATATAACCGTGCGGCTGATGTCGACCAAAGACGGTCGAACTTAAAGATAGTCGAAAATAATTGGTCGAACTTATTTACATTTTCGACCGAACTTTACCCGAGAGTCGAACTTATATCCCGCCAAAAAAGGGAGAAAATTTTCCCACCAAACTGGATGTATTTTTGACCATATATGGTCGAATTAAGAAATGGAACTGAGCGGGAAAAAGCCAGCCATTTTCCCCAAAAAACTTATTTCCAAAATTACCGAATGAAACCTGAAAATAATTAAACAATATTCATCCGAACCTGGTCGAATTTAATATATTCGACCATATTTGGTCGAATTAACGACTAACACTTACAAAAAAATTTTAAAAAAATATTTACATTTTTAAAATTCCACGAAATAATATGTGTAAAATATAAGCATAGCATTCATTATATATGTAATTTTTGTTTGTCCGAAAAAAAATATATATCTTAAAAAAATGTTTAATTTGTACTTAAAAGATACTTTATGAAAAATTGACAAGTATTTTAATAGGTTTAAAAATTTACAAAAAAATCTTGAGAGTACTGGAAAGTCGTATCTTATACGATATAAATTTTTTTAAAAAAAAGAAGGGCAAATTAACAAATTCTTATTAAGTCGGTAAATGAATGAGATAGTCTTAACAAACTCATGGTTTAGGGGTTTAGATTTAGGGTTTGGGGTATCGATTAGGGTTTGCTTTTATAATTTACATAATTTTTTTTAAAGTAATCCAACCGTACGGATGTCGAGATTTTAATAATGCAAGAGCACATGCAAAAAAATAATTATTTATAATATTTATTTCTTAGAATTTATAATAGTTTTTATAATCTATATAACAAATTCGACTAGAAACCCTAGGAAGTCGAATATAACTTAAAATCGACCCTCTCCGGCCGTATAACTTTTTTAATTTCGACTTTCTGTAGTCGAAAGAGCTTGCTAAATTCGACTTGTTCAGGTCGTACCTTAAATTCGACCCACTGCAGTCGAACTTAGCCGCACCAGGAAATCGACTGTATTAGGTCGAATTTTACCCGTGCTCTTTTTGCAACCCTACTGCTTCCCCCTTTGCTGTCGCCGTTTTTGGAACATGTCTCTCCTTCACCATTTTCTCTCTCTTCTTTCTTCATAAAATTTCCTTCTTTCACCATTTTCTATTCATGTGCTCATCCTAAATTTTCAAGTAAGTGCAATTTCTTCTTCTTAATAGTGATTGTTTTTGTTAGTGTAATTATGATATAATTTTATATGTGTTCATGTGTAAATGAATTTGAGTGGTTTATATGTGTTCATGTATAAATGAATTTGAGTAGTTTATATGTGTTCATGTTGCTTAAACTTGAGATATTATATTGGCAATTTTTTTATTTTCTTAAAATTACATTTGCCTTATATGTGTTCATATTTGTAGATGGCATTTGATCGTAATTGGATTGGTCGTAATCGATTTAATGAGGCAAAATACTTAACGGAAGAATATAAAATTGGCGTGAATAATTTCAATAAATTTGCTATAGAGCACCTTGATGAGGAAGATAACGGTCTTATAAGATGTCCTTGTAAAAATTGTAGAAATGGACATTATAAGAATCCTAGTGCCGTGAAAGTTGATTTATATCGATATGGTATAATGCAATGGTATACTATATGGGATTGTCATGGAGAGAAAGATAGGTCGCGAGACGAAGTTGGAACAAGTCATGTTAATGCTAACCACACGGATGATGATATGTATGATGCACATGATGATTTTGAGGATTGTGAAGATTTTGGGGAAGAACCGAACGAAATAGCAAAAAAATTTTACAAGATGGTCAAATCTGCTTCTGATCCAATTTATCCCAACAATGCCAATTTTACAACATTGGAGTTTGTCATGGAGTTGCTTGCTTGGAAAAATAAGCATAATTGTAGTAACAATGGCTTTGATGAGTTGCTTCATCTCATTGGATTAGTATTGCCCGATGATCATAAATTGCCTGAAAAGTACTACACTGCGAAGAAGATGATTAAAGGGTTGAATATGGAGTATGAAAAGATTGATGCTTGCAAGAATGATTGCATGCTGTTTTACAAGGAAAACAGCAATAATACACAATGCGACATATGCATAGAAGACAGATACAAAGTGCAAAAAGATCCTAAAAACAGAAGATCCCGCAAAAGATCTTGCGTTACTTTCCTATTACCATGAGATTGCAACGTTTATTCATGGCCGAAAAGACTGCAAAATCTATGGGGTGGCACCACGATAGAGTTATTGTTGAAGGTCAATTAAGTCACCCCGCTGATGGAGATGAATGGAAACAATTTGATCGTAGATTTCCAAGATTTTCAAAGGATATTCGTAATGTTAGACTCGGACTTGCTACTGATGGATTTGACCCCTTTCATGATGCACATGCTAGGGAGTATATTGTATGGCCTGTGGTGATTTTTGTGTACAATCTTCACCCGTCCATGTGTACTAAGGCTCCATTCATGTTCATGCCTCTTCTTATTCCCGGGCCGACGGATTCAACAAAAGATTTGCATGTTTATCTAAGACTTCTAATTGATGAACTGAAAATGTTATGGCATACAGGGGTGGAAACATATGACATGTTCTCACGTACAAATTTTATGATGAAGGCAGCACTAATGTGGACAGTTAGTGACTTTCCTGCACTTGCCATGCTTAGCGGGTGGTCCACTAAGGGTAAGCTGGCATGTCCAGTTTGCATGGGAGAGGTCAAAGCTAAACAACTCAAATATGGTGGTAAATCTACTTTTTATGGCACATCTCGATATTTTTTGGAACCAGATGACCCCCTAAGAAGGAGTACAAGGTTTGGAAGTATTGAGACACGATCATTGTGTGCTCGACATTCAGCAGAACTTGCAAAGATCATGTGTGGGCAAATACAATTTCCCCCTCCAGGAAAGTTAACAAATAGAAAACCAAAGGATTATGGCGTGACACATAATTGGACTCATAAAACTCCATTTTTTGAGTTGCCATATTGGGAGACACTTAGCCTTCGTCATAGCATTGACATTATGCACACCGAAAAGAATGTCTTTGACAACATATTCTACACAATTCCTGATGATGAAAAGAAGTCCAAAGATAACACAAAAGCAAGAAAGGATTGTGAAGATTTATGTATACATCGTGAGTTGTGGATTCGAGGTGATGGCACGAAACCACATGCACTATATGTTCTTTCGAGGGAAAACGTTCACAAGTTGTTCAAATGGATTGAAGCATTAAAACTTCCAGACGGGTTTGCCTCAAATATATCTAGGTGTGTGAATTGGAAGACAAAATGCATTCGCGGGATGAAATCACATGATTGCCACATTTTTATGCAAAAGTTCTTACCTATCGTTTGTCGTGACTTACTTCCGAAACATGTAGCTGCTCCTATTATTGAGTTGTGCAACTTCTTTCAAGATTTGTGCTCGTCGAATCTCAAATACACAGATTTGAAAAAAATGGAGAAAGACATAGTAAGGATAATGTCGAAACTTGAAACTATCTTCATCCCAGGTTTTTTTAATCCGATGGAGCATTTGCCACTACATTTAGCTACCGAGTGTAAGTTGGGTGGGCCGGCTAATTTCCGTTGGATGTATTTTGTTGAGAGATACTTGCACAACCTGAAATTTAAAGTTAGAAACAAAGCTCGAGTGGAAGGTTCAATGGCACAACGCTATATTGAGGAGGAGTGTCTGCATTTTTGCTCGTTATTTTTTTATTCCAAAACCGGGAGAGAGCAAAAGCGGTTACGTCGAAACGAGGCACCTAAAAAATTTCATGATGTCGATTTACTAGAGGTTTACAGGTATCCGACACATCCTAGTCTACGGAGTAGAGATAGAATCTTGAGTAATGATGAGCATGAACTTGTGACATACTATGTTCTCATTAATTCACCGGAAGTTGGAAAGTACTTGCGATAAGATTCTTTAAACCATATTTACTTCAAAATTTTAAAGTAATTATGAATTCAGTTTACAATTTAATTTTTTTTATTGTTCAACGTAAATATATAGTGGATTCCAGAAGTTAGTGCAACAACATTACCCCCATCTCAATGATGCGCAAAAAGAACAATATCAAAAAGAACACTTTAAAGATTGGTTTGAAAGAAGGGTATGTGTTTTTTTTATAGATACTCATATGTTTGTATATATGTAATTTTAATCATAAATCTGTGTATCATGTTTTCCATATATGTTTTAGGTACAAGATAACTAAGATCTCAAAAAGAAATTTATTGACCTAATAAGAGGTCCGATATTTAAAGTGGAGTGTTATAAAGCGTGCAAGTGCAATGGTTACAAATTTTCTTGCATAAATGCTAATGAGCTCACTTCACCAAATTCCGGTGTAGTTGTCATTGGTAAGGAATTTAATCTATTCTTAGTATTTAAGTTGTCATTATTTGTATCTAAGTTTTATACATTTATACTTGTAGGGACTTCTTATAAGGAAAGTCATGGAAACTATTACGGAAGGCTAGAAGAAGTTTTAAAACTCTTCTATCACAATGGACATCAAGTAATCGTCTTCAAATGTCATTGGTTTGATCACACGACACACGTCAAAGTCGATAGACACCGGATGACTACCGTGGATGTCAAATCAAAGCTAAATGCCGAAGACGTCTTTGTGTTGGCTAGCCAAGCTCATCAAGTATACTATTCACCAAATATTTTAAATGCAAAATCACACTACGCCATAAACAGCCTACGGTAACACCACGACTGTGTTACCTTAGACCCTAAAAAACGTTACCAAAGGCCAAAAAAAGGCTAAGGTAACACCTTAGCTGGGTTAGTTTTGTTCTATGTAACCTTTGGAGTCTAAGGTAACACTTCGACATGCCTAAGCTAACATAGCAAAATTAGTTACCATAGACCTATAAAGTAACACACTAAGCATTCTATAGCAACACCAAATCTATGTTACCTTAGATGTTGTAATTTTGCAAAATTATTAAACAATTATGTAGGTCCCACATGTGGGCCCTACAAATATTGTCTGTTTTAAAATTAATAATTCAAATTTAATTATTTTTCTACCATTTCTTTCTTGTAATATTCATGAAAAAATGCATTGATAAACAAAAAAATAAAAAACAAACAAATGTCAAATCTAAAATAAAACTACAAACTTCAAATATCATTAATTTAAAAAAAAAATTACAAAACGTACAACTAATTACATTTACTTAAACATCCAAATAAAAACTAATCTATCCCCCACAAATATTAACAATTTCACCACAAACTAATCTTCAAGATACTGTCCTGCATTTACCAGACCAATACTACTGCCCTGTTTAATACCATAAAACCCCTTCACAATTGGTCCAACCTTATTTACCAGACCAATACTACTGCCCTGTTTAATACCATAATACTACTGCCCTGTTTAATCGAAGCCCTCTTCAGACAGCTAAACTCAAAATATGATTCAGAATGCTTGCTTTGCAGCGATTATGTACCATGTAAAGAACAAGAACACTTCAAGTATCTAACCAAGATGTTCCTGAACAGAATGCGCATTGCTTCTATGCCAGTTTGAAATGTAAAATCTAGCTGCAAAGTAAACAAATTCAGTCAGAATCTAGAATCTAAATCGATACAAGAACTGCATCTTTGCATCTACTTTTGCAAACATGCTACATCACCTATTTATGTTCTTTTTTACTGAACAGACGAAGAACAAAGTTAGCGGGATCCATTTTTCTAGGAGGACGCCCTATGCCTACAAATAAACGCTCAACTTTAAATATGTAGTAGCATTTTGGTAAATCAGATTCTTAAAGTAGTAACTTACCTATTCTCAAACGAGGAAAATCACGGGTACCTTTAAGGTGGCTCATTACACTCTTCATCCTAAAAGATAGTAAAACATCAATGTACTAGCATCATCAATAACAGTTTAGCTATAGACAGTTTGATATTATACATGTCCATCTATGAGAGCCAGCACAACCCATCCAGTAATCATAACGTAAGAGAAGTTACCCTCAAGATCTGTATACACATGTAGGAACAGCAGTGAATTAAGTGCTACACTTGAAAAATAATAAAATAGACATCAGCCTAATTTAAAATCTGCAAGTCCGATCATATCACAATATTTTTTATGCACAGTTTTGGAAAATTAAAATTATTGACAACATGAAAGATGTCATCGTAATACAGTGAAATTAAAATTATTCTTCAAGCAACAAGGAACACTTGAAGTTCAGAGCAGCTGAGTTTTATCTAGCAAGCCGTCCATACGTAATTACTACTAGTCTCTTTATCAATATTTCTAGTACTAAAAGTATCAATATACTTTTCTTGTGAGACAGTAGCCTTGTTCTAGACTTCCTCAATTGCCTGTACAAAAATATATTGGAAGATATAGTCAGATTTCATACACATCATTTGGGCTACTTTCATGAAAATATGGCATAGAGAAAGTGTAATGCTACTTGCATATAAAACATCCAGTAGTCATTATGTAATCAGTTTTATAGTGAAACTTCTAGAGAATATAATTTACCTTCTCTGATCCTTAGATTGTGCGTTATCATCCTCCTCCACCTTGGGAAGCATATGTAAATCTGAAAGTTGACAGGCCAGTGATCTTGTGTGGAAAAACTGTAATCAAAAGTTATCACACAGCTAAATAATCACTACCATAGTTTGCATATGCTTTCTTCAATAAGTAATAAACTTTCATAATGCACGTACTTCATTTTTCAAGGAAAAATTAGCAGAGCCACGAAGTGAAGGATCTAGAAAAAGAAGTTTGTTTAAAAGGCCTAAAGAACACTTAGGCAAGTCCCTAAAAACTTCGCAAAAATTAGGGTTATAAACATGGGGTGGTCTAAATGTTGTTGCCACCTTCAACTTTTTCCAATGATCATAAACACAGCTTAAATATTCTATAAACACTACCTGTTCCTTTAAATATATGACCTCCTGGCTTAAACTTTCATAGTCCCTAAAATCTGAAAAGGGCTTTAGCAGAGCAAATAGGCAAAATAGGAATGGAAAATACAACCAACAACACAGAGACCTGGTACACGTACACACACATTATTACATAGTGTCGCATATACCCTAAATCATGTAAAAACCAGAGCAGAGATTTGTATATTTAACCAACAAAAAATATGGAGCTTCTATTGCTATATTATTTATAAAAGTTTGTCGGACAAGATCATATTTCAGAAAATGTCTCACTTGGTCATACCTGAACCTGGTTAGTATCTCCCCATCTCGCAATATTCCCAACTACTCCAAGTGCAGAACCAGCAAGGAATCTCGTGGGTGGACAAAAGGCAACCTTATCACAATCAATTCTAAAACAATTGCTGCACACAAGCAAACCGAATGCATATTAACTAAAATTGCAAGAAAAAGTAAAATAAAAAATTACTCAACAAGTCATGAATTCTTAATTAATGGCAAAATTACCTTAGTTCGGCCTTATTCAAATAGTTTATCAACAACATCATAGTTTGGAGGAGTTCCAAATCTCCATTGAACGTCTTTCACATCTCTGCATCCAAAAAGTAGCGTGAGAGAGCGAGAGAGAGAGGGGGGTCAAAATCGAAGAATACAACACATACATATACAAATCGAAACATTAACACAATTATATTTATGAATCGAAGCATATAAGGAGAGATTTATTCCTTAATTGTGAGAGAGACTGATTGAGCGAGAACGAGCTTGACCTAATTGAGAGAGAGAGAGAGGTGAGTGAGGGAGGTTCGAGAGAGAGAGAAGTGAGTGAGAGAGTCAAATAATTGAGTGAGATCCCCAATTTTCCCCGACTTCATCAATTTTGATCCAAAATTTTGATTAACCCGCTTTCATTTTCTTTTGCCGCCCAGTAAATCTTCATTTTTTTCCTAATTTTTCATTATATTATTTTTTTCATTTTCTAATATTACAAAAATTATTAATTTTCTTATAAAAAATTGTATGACTATAAAGTTTATTATTTCAATTATTGAATAATAATTTAAACTTATTATACTCTGTTATTTTCTCCAATAATTTTATTAATGATTTTAATCAAATTTTAATAATTTTTGAATATTACTTTATTATAAGATATTTTAAATAAAATTATTGAAAAATATATTAATATTGTAAAAATATGAATGATTCAATTATTTGATAGAATATTATTTTATAATAATAAATTCAATGACTTGATTAAAATTATTGAATTTTAAATTTTAATAATTACTAAATCGTTAATTGTAAATAAAATTCAAAAATATGTTAATTATACTCTAAAATATGTTAATTATACTCTAAGGTAACACAGCCCATGGTGTTACTAAGTTTAACACCTTCGACAGCTATGGTAACATACCTTTAAGGATATGGTAACACCAAAACTAGAGTGTTGTGGTAGGTCCAAAATTTCATAGCTATGGTAACACACGAGAAGGTAACACCCCCCCTTAAGTATTGTATAAAGCCATCTATGGCATAGTGTCATCATGGTACATGGTTCTAACAACAAAGAGTCGACAAGTTGATGAAAGTGTGTCAATCAACGAGAAGAAAATAATCAATGATGATGATCCTTTACAAAATGAAGTGTCAAATGCTTCATCATCACACGTCGGAAAAGTTATTATTCATGATCCCTCAAATTTTTTTATTGATTTGAGGATGTTTGAAAATGACTATTCGATAGATTATGGCAATGAAGAAGAAAACCAAGAGGATATGAGAGACGAAGAGGAAGACAAAAATGAGAATGGAGCCGAAAATGATGAATTAAGTGATAATGATGATTTAGTATAATTTTTCATTCTCAATCAAATTTTTATTTGTATTAAGAACATTATTCCTTGATCATTTGATTTTTTTTTAAATTTGAAGTTTACTCATATTTGTAAATCAAGTAAATTGGATTGTGTTTTGTTGGTAAAATTTATCACAGGGAGGATTTAGTGCAGTAGCAGCTCCTGTAAAAAAATATGGATCATTTTTATCGACGAGAAAGCGTCGAAAATATCAACGCGGCTATATTCGACCATATAACGTCGAATGTATTTTAAATATAAATAAGTTTTTTACTCCAAAATAATTCATTTCTATCGCTGTCTTCCCCCAATCTGCCAATTCTCTCTCCAAATTAGGGTTTTTTGCAGTCTGTTTTCCCCAATCTGCTAGGAGACGATGGATCAAGGTGAAGGTTCAAATCTATGGCTCAATTTGACGAGAAGCTCACAGGTGTTCCTCTCTCTCTCTCTCTCTCTAGCTCTCTCTATGCCTGATTCTTTCTAGGATTCAGGTTTGAATAAATCTAGTGTTAAGAATGTTGTTATCCTAGATAAAACTACATGATTGTTTTTTTCATACTTTGTAATTTTCTGGGGACTAATAGAAGGATATACTAAAAGCACCAGTATCTGCATTCGAAAGAAGCTTTTTACAGCCAATTGTCTTGATTCGAAATAGATTTATTCAGCATTTGTAATAGTTGTGGATGTACATAAATCACTTGTTCTTCGAAGGATTACATAGCATTTTATTCATTGTATCGACCAAACCTTTCTAGATAGAAATATGAAACACTGAAAAAGAGGTTAATGTCTTTGGCAAAATGGCTTGAGATCTTACAATAGGATTTCCACTACCTTCATTAATATCCATTGCTCTTTTAGTTTTTACGAATTCTCTGCTAAGCTGATGCTTAGTGAGGTAAGACCTGATTTCGCCTTAAACTTAGGATGAACTTATTTCGCCTTCAACTTGATATTCAGATATTATTTGTGCTTCGTTTTGGGTGTTATTGCCCTTTTTCTCATGATACAGTGTGATACTTTTGATTTTTTTGGGTACCTAATCGCGATATAAGCATATTTTTTTTACTTCTATATTCCTTACTTCTATCTCTTTCTGTCTATCTCTCTCGCTCTCTCTCTCTCTGTCCATCTCTCTCTCTCTCTATCTCTTAATTAATTAGGGTTTATCTCTCTATCTCTTAACTAATTAAGGTTTAAAATTTTTGAGTTTTGGTTTCGTTGGAAATTTTTATGTTTTGTGTGCTAATTTTTATGGTTTCGGGTGATAGCGGCTTCTTAGATTACATGCTCAAGCTAGCATTTTTATGTTGGCATTATGTTTGGTATGGCAGTAAGTAAGATTTAGTGAGGCTCTATTTAATGTTAGGATACAAAGTTTAAAAAATTGGATTCTGCAGAAACATTGTATATGCCTCTATGGCATCAGTTCAAAATATCCGATTGTAGTCCATTTATGAATATCAGTACTTGTAGTCTATAGAGAAACCTTTTGAGAAGCTTGTTGGTTTTATATCAGATTTAACTTTTGTGTGGCATTTTTTTTGTATTTTTATAGGTGGCATATAGTTATACTGCATTTTTTTTGTATTTCCTCTCACATGATACTCTTGTTTGTTTTTATAGGTGGCATGGGCCGATCCGAATAGTAAGAAGGGTAGGGGAAACAAGGGTAAGGGGAGCAGGAAGGTTGTTAGGACCAGTGGAGTGGGAGAGGATGGTGACAAAGAGAGTTATGTGGAAGGGTCTGAAGAGGTGGAAGCATCCAACACAAAAATTTATTTTGAGAGGAAAAGACGCAATGCTTCGAAAGGTGATTACGGGACGAAACCTCCACCGGAGAATAAGCCAACGCTACATTTTCTTAAGACCGGCAAAGGGTATGTCTTGATCGTGTATTTAAGGGGATCTTGATATATGAATGGGGGTTCTGATAGAACATTCGTAGAGTTAATTTTCTGAATTATGAATGGGGGATCGTGTATTTTCTGAATATGATTTGCGTGGCTGTAGAAAAGCAAAACAAGGCTGGGGGTAGATTCTTTTCTTGGGCATATGCTTTTAGTGCAGTTAATTTTAAGAAATAAAGTTTCTTAAGAGCGTAAAAATGTTTGTTTTTATGTTGTATTCCTCGGTTATTAATTCTTTTTCTTTTGGCTTTCATTATATTGTTACAGATTTTTCAAGGCTACACCCAAGCACACATTGACACACATTATTCGTCTATGATGGGATGAAAATACCTTGAATACAAAGGGAACTAAGCATGAAGTTTCTTTCAACAATTGTATCAAAACTTTTAAAGTAAGTAAATATTGTTTTTTCAATTCTTTCAGCCTAGTTCCTCGCTTGATTTTTTTATTGTTTTACATTAACACTAATGAAATCTATTTTGGCAGGAATATTATAAATACCCCGAGGGTTATGGTGAAGAAAACGGGGATAGAGTTGTGAGAGTTGTTGCGGGGAGGAATTTTAAGCATATTCTTAATAAGGAGAAAGAACGACTAATGAAGCATTTGGATGTGCTTGTGAAGGCTGGCTATACTGAAAAGGAGATTGATATCAAAAAAATGAAGCCTTATTACTTCTCCCAGAAAGCATGGAATGCCATCTGCGACCACTGGGGAACACTGGAATTTCGAACGAAGTCGGTTGAAGGCCAGAAAGCTCGATTGATGGTGGAATTCACCCCTCGCACCGGGGCCAAGCCATTTGATCAGAGGCTGGAGGTATGGTTTCTGGAGTATATTCAAGCTTCATGTTTCATTTATTATTGTTACGTACTTAAACTGATTATTACCAATCCAGTGAACAATTGTATGCCTGATTTGGTTTTATTCTAATTTTGTAGGAAATAGATGCCGAAAGAGAGAAAAAGGGAGAAATGCCTATTACGAATGATGAATTCATGGGTTTTGTATATGACCCTACTGAACCGGTTGTGAAAGAGCTACATGTTTGAATTTTATTCTCAGCTAGCTGCTTCATTTCAGCTCAGTTATAATTCTTTTGTTAGATTTTAATTTTGTGATTTAACTTTGACATATTCCATGTTCTAGGAAAAAATGAAAAAGGCACGGTCTTCGCAAGTTGAATTGATACCTGACCTGTTACCGCCTACTAATGAACCGCCATCCCCCCGTACGCAAATGGAAATTGAGTGGAAAAAAGATGTCATTCTGACAATACAGGCTAGACCCCCGAAGAAAGGGAAGGTCTTCCTACATCCCAATGAACCATTGGGAGAGTTGCTTGGAGCACGGGAAGCAACACAGTGGATAAACAAGCAAAAAGTGGAACCTGCTGTTATTCCAGATGATATTTACATGATGATGTCGACGATTTTAGATGAGGTGAGGCAGATGGTCTGTTCCTTGCCTACGCGTGAAGTGAAGCAGTCCATTTTGGACGAGGAGGTGCGTAAATATAGACGACTGATGTTGGTCGAAAAAATGTTTTTGGGCGGGCTTTTTGAAATTTTCAGATAAAATTCAAATTTTATGGCGGTTTTTTTGAAATTTTCAGGCAAAATTCAAATTGCATGTAAAAATTTTGACCGGGAACTAAGTGACAGAATCTGGTCGAATTTAATCGGTCGAACATATGAGGTCGAACATATGTGGTCGAATATATTCGGTCGAAAATAGATAATTTCGACCGAATGTTCTATTTTCGACTTGCTTATATTCGACTTTTTGATATTCGGTCGAAAATAGCCTTTTTCGATGAAGTCGAAATTAGCTAATTTCGACTGTATAGTGGCGGTCGAAATTAGCCGAAATTCTTGTAGTGCGGCTGATCAATTGGGATTAAAATCATGTCTAATAGCTTTTTTTGATAAATTAGGTAATTAATAGAATTTGGTTAAAGGTTGTGGTTTCGAAGGAGATGGTGTAGGAAGTAGAGAAAAAATGAGGGAAGGCCAAGCACCTTATGCTATTGAATGGAGTACCAAAAAATCCGAATTTCATGAACACGTTTTTCTTTTTTGTATAAAGGACTAAGAAAAATCAAAACCTAGACACATAAAAAATTCTAGGGACAGAATTCAGGAGTAAAAAATAATTGTGCTTCATTGATTCCATGTTCAACAAGTGGGACAGCAAAATTATAATCTAAATCACAAGAATACATTTAAAATAGAAAATCAAACATTTATCAGAATGGGAAATCTACTTTATCATCACCATAGTACTAAAGAATTAAAGTTACACATCTCCAAAGTATTTGTTCAAATGAACAAAATTTACAACCATTACAACAAACAAAAATAAAAGCTTTGAAAACTTAAACTAATAACCCTTAAACTATTTTACTACTTCAACAAGAATACTTGGTATTCTTTTATGCGATAATTCAACCAAAAGAACTTAATTATAGCTAAGGCCAAAAATTATAACTCATTTCGTCTTCACCTAAATAACCCCACTCTAATGAAGATGTCCTATAGTGTATGTTTTAAATATAATTTGAACAAGATAAATTTATCGTTAGTAAATTAATAAATAAAAGGAGAACCATTGAGACAATGGTGGGAAAGTCGCTGCAAATTTCTTACCCGACCATGGCTATTTATGATTCTTGGTACAAGATAAAATACCAATAATACGATAAAAAAATTTCATATTAATTATGGAACATATCATCATTTCACTATTCAATTTATATATGTTAAATGTTTGGGGTTACAAAAGGCCAAAATGAAAGATTTTCATTGCTTTGAAAGTTTGAGCAACATGTACTTTGGGCAACTTATACTTTGTGTAATGATATATATATATATATGGATGCCAAAGGTAACATTGAAAAAAGTTTACCTAAAACTATCAATACCTCAATCCCTAAAATAATGTATGTCTTATCTTATAACTAAACCCCAATATAATAATATTATCATATTATGGAATAATAACCAAAATATAATATTACACAATATGAATATATTTTTCTAATAAATAGCTAGCAAAGTGGATTGCAATTAATTGGATTTATTATTGTACCGTTGAGATTTTTAAAAGTAGTAACTATAAATTATCCAAAAATATCTCCTTTAGACAGAATTTTAGCTACATAAAGATGCTTGAAACAATCACATAAAAAATTGTTTATTTTAATTTTTTTTGTTATGTATCAATGGTTTTAATTTTTCTTGAATAAATTATGATTTCCAAAAGAATATTAATCTAAATAATGGAAAATGTTATATGTTAGTTATACTTTCTTACATTTTGTGTGTTTATGTTGAAATCACTCCATATCACTTGCAATATCTTTTACCCACTAAAACTTAATCCAATGGTTCACATGTAATTATTTACAAATAGTATGAATTTTATATTCTGTTTATTTAAATGAAATTTATTATTGTTGAAAAAAATTAATTTTAAAGTTAATAGTTTTTTTATATCACTTACCATTTTAATATTTTTCCCCATTCGATTTAGAAGAATACATGAATTAGAGTAACTATTTTTTTACATTAGGGTGGCTAATATTTCTTTATCCTTAATATTTAGATTTATATACAACATAGTACTATTTCTAAAATTTGTATTTTTCAAAATAGGATTAATTTTTTAGAATTTAGATAGTGAATCATATACTAATTTTAAAAAATTCATTTAAAACGATATTGGGCTAAAGTTTTTATACCCATGGGAAGCCAATTGGGCCTTCCAAACCCAACCTGGGTCTTTCAAAGTTGGGGTAAGTTAGTCATTTGCTAGGTAATGTTGAATCCATAAACCCTAATCTTGTAGCCGCCTTATAAATACGATGGACTATGCATCTTTTGTTTAGAGTAGTGTTTTGTGGCCAAGTTAGAGAAAAGAGAAAATGTTTCTTCCACGACAATGAAGTGGCCAAACATCCATCAATTATGCTTTGTTGTTCATCTTGTTCAGCACGCATAAGGTAAAAGAACTTAAATTCCTTTGCTTCTCCTATCTCCATGTTCTTGTAATTGTATGTTCAATAAATCTTAAAATTTAAACACATATTCTTAAAATGAAAATTAGGATGGAAGAATATATATGACTACTACCTTCTTTAAATATTTGTATGTACATTAACATAAATTTAAGGATGACTTGTACTTGTTTTTGTGTTCTGAGTGCCCCACACACAAATGAACACTGATCTAGAAATTGAGGAAATATGTGAAGAAGTATATCATATCCAAGAAATTGAGGAAATATGTGAAGAAGTATATCATATCCAGATTAGACAGGTTAGGCAAACAATTATAATGTTTCTTGTTTGTGTTGGTTACTAAAAAATAATAAAATACTTCATAAATGATAGAGAATAGACTAAATATTTTAATAAAAACTCATACTACTATTGTATTAATGCTCAATTGCTAGTTAAGTTGGAATACATCTGAAACACCATGCTTTTTTTGAATTTCAAACACTTCATCACTAGCCACATATGTTTTCTTTAGCTTCCAACAACATTCCTTTTATTTTATTTTTTATTTTTGTTGATGTATATTATTATATATCTCTTTATCTGCCCTAATATTGGTAATCTTGCTTCATAGGCATTCCAACTAAACAGTATGGCATCATATTTTTCAACGACAACCCTCGCTATTAAACAATGAAGAAAATGCTCCATGATGTTCAAATTCTTGTGTTCTAGTGTTTGAGCCCGAAAAGTAAACTCCTTGTCTCTTTATCTTTAATCATTACTATGTAATTAGGTGGTCAATGTGTTTGCATATATTTTTATTCATATAAACGAATATGAGGTAGTCTAGTTATGCGTATTTTATGTTTATAATCATAGGGTCAATGTGTTTACATATATTTTTATTCATGATATAAACGAATATAAGGTGCTCTAGTTATGCGTATTTTGTATTTATAATCATATTTTAGTGTATTTCCCCTACTCTTTTTCTCTATCTCTATACAATACATATTACATTTGGGAGTGATGAAGAGTTGTGGATGCCGGTGGAGAATAGAGTGTAAATAGTCACTTTCGAAGTATTGTAACACTTATTATACCATAAATAATTAAAATTATGTGATTTTTCATACAACATAATAAATTTTGAATTTTTTATGTACATAGTTGGTGTACGTGAGAGTTTTTTCTCTCATCGCTCATTTTTGTGACCAGCTTGTTGAAGAGGTGGCTAGGCACATAACAAACACCCAGCTTGGGCTCAGCTGCAGGTTAACTGGTTTAGCAACTCTCAACAGGGAAGAGGTGGCTAGGTACACAATAAACACCCATCTTGGGCTTTGCTGCAGGTTAATTGGTTAATTGATCTCAACAGGAACTATCAGCAACTCTCAAGAGGGAAGCTGTTGGTTAATTAATCTCAACAGGAACTATCAGCAACTCTCAACAGGGAAGCTGCAGGTTAATTGGTTAACTGATCTCAACACGGAACCATCAACAACTCTCAACAAGGAACCATCAGCAACTTTTAAACTCTATTCCGACTACCTGCCTCAAGACCAAATTCCTTTACTAGTTTAGTGTTTGGATATTGTTTTGAACTCATCTATCCACTAAAGATATGGCAAGACTCCTTCCATTCTTTGAGCCAGATCTAACTATGGCAAGACTCCTTCCATTTTTTGAGCAAGATCTAACTTGTTTCTTCTTTGAGCTCATCCATCAACCAAAGATAAGGCAAGGATCCATCCATTTTCAGAGGGAAAGCTAACTTGTTTTTTAGAGTTCCTATATAGGATTTAAGGCTTTCCCAACAATTTGGGTTTTACTGAACAATCCTTCGAATGAAACGGATCTGAGCATCAACAATTTATTCATTGGTTTATTACCTTTAGGAGTGTAATGTTTATTCTAATGATTAGTCTTTTTGAACCTCTAGATTATTATATGTTAAAATGTATAGGTAATGTTTTATTATTATTCCTTTAATTAGTTTGCCTAATGGGCTTTAGGGTATATTTAAATAAATTTATTGTAGTCAAAAAAAGCTTTATCTTGAAATCTAAAGGAATGTTAAATACATGACACGGTTTTTTAAATTAATTCTTGATAGGTTGCTAATGGATTAGTAACTGATGTTTACATATTTTATCATCTTGGGCAATGTTTAACTTCTTATTTCTTCCATCCATAAGTTTGTCATACTTCAACTTTATTTTCACATGTTGGTTTGAGACAAATAAATTTATTTGTAATCAGCAAAACAATTCCTTTTAGAATTTATCAGTTTCTATAAAGTTTTAGATTAAAATAAATTTGAAAATTTTAAACATAATTTCAAATATCTTTAGTTATCATCACATAACTTTTAAACAATCATTAAAATACTAATTAAAAATTCATTAATTTTTATATTCCAAAAGAATCTTATTAAACTCATAGTGAGTTCACTTGTTTGAAATAAAATTACACATTTTCATATAAGATTTATATGTAAATAGTGTACTCTACACCCACAATTTTTAGCCATTAAAAATTAGCTATGAATTTTAAGAACCCCAATTTTTAAGAACATCCACTATAGTTTTTATAAATGTGATAGATGTGTGAAACAGTGGTAAGTTTGTAAGTATCCTCATCATAAAAACCACAAACACAAAATATTTCACTCTTGTTGTTGACTTTAAATCCAAATGTAATGGATGAATTACCTTCTTCCCTTTCTAGGGGACTTCATTAAATTTGGGAATAGCTGGTCATAGACAATTATTACCAAACATTTATAATAAGCCATGAAAAATTTCATAAGTCTCTAAACAATTATATGATGAATCTTTTCTCAAGAAGATGTCATTACACTATGCCATCGTGTTATTTGCTATAGATGGTACTTATTGAGGAGGATGAACTATTTTGATAAATTCAAAAATATATAGGGGAATTATCACTACAAGAAAAACAGCCATTTACGACGGAAATTTTACATTGAAATCATCGTAATTGATCCAATTACGACGGAAAAATTTCGTCGTTTTTGCTCGAGTCTTAAGTTCGGATTTTCGTCACAAGTATAAAATTCGTCACAAATATAAATTTTCGTCATAAATTCCAACACGGGACCCATTTTTTACAATAAAATAATAAATAAACTTACGACGGAATAAATTGTCACAAGTTTATAATTTATGACCGAAAAATCGTCGAAAGTTAAAGAATGGGACCCATCTAAAATATAATAATAACAATAATTTAAGACCATTTTATCTGTCGTAAGTTTGCTCCTGGAATCCACCAAAAATTTGACCATTCTTTTTCCGATCAACAGCTTGGTTCAAGTTAATATCAATACAACCAAAAAGATTCCCGCTTTAGGTTTGGAGTCTTTTAATATAATATTTTTTAGTATTAGTGTACCTCAAGTTTATTAATTTATTCAATTAAAAATAAAATGATACGGATTCAGAGAAATGCATAAATATTGTTAAACACTTAAATTTATAATAATCCAATGATTTGGAGCAATTAACTAATTTATAGCAAAATGGATAATTTACATTTATATAGACAGGGAAATTATAACATACATTGAATTTACAAATGGAATGGTAACGACAATGTGCGTCAGTTGCCTGCTTTGAGTTCATTCAAATTCCGGCAAGTTTTTTGGCAAATTTTTGACGAAACCAAATTCAACAAAAAATCTCAGAAAATAAAACTAAATTATATATGATTATACACACCCAGACTTATACATATTTACAACTCAAATTCAAAAAAACTTTTTAAAACTTCAATTCCGGCCATCCAACAATTCTCCGGCGAAGTCAAAAACGTAATTTTTTAGTTTCCAGGCTTGACCGAGAGAGATCTAAAGCTTGATTTCTAGGGCCGGGGTTTCAAAAAGAAACCAGCACGGCGATGATTTTACAGTGGGGAAAGGAGAAGGAGATGGCGAAGAGAAGAGATAGATGAGAAACAGGGTAGAGGCGAGAGACAAAAGAGATACAGGGGGTTAGATAGCATAAGTAAGTGGGTGGGATAAAATATGGATGGTTGATGTATGTTTCTTTACTTAAAATCAACGGCTATAAATTGAATGAAGAAGCACAATCTGTGTGCTATGCTGTCAGCCAATAACATAATGACACATGTCATTAAACAGAATTTTTAATATTTCATCCTTAAAATAGAGTAAAATAAATATTCGAAAATAAAAAAATACTCTAAAAATGACAAAATTTTTACCAGCACTTTAAATTATTAAGAAAATTGTTCCCTCAAAAGTTGGTCTAATTTCGTTGAATTTTGGTCAATCGTTTGATTTTTTTAACGTACGATCTTTTCAACTCTAAAATCGACTCTGGAACAAAGTTCTCAAAAATTACGAAAGTTTTAACATGCAAAGAAAATATCATTTAAATGACAAATTCTAAGTTTCAAGTTTTTCTATCATGTGGAGGTATTTATTTGAAATTGTCGAATTTAAATAATAATACTTGTCCAACTAAATACGATACACCTTGGATCAAAATCGTTCGATCTTTTGTCTTACGTTTTGAGTCTAAAAAATCAAGAAAAATATATTATATGGAAAATATATATTTAAAGTATGGAAAAAATATTAAGTATTTTAAATAATATTCACAAAACTTTTCAAATATTTTAAAATACTAGCAAAAATACTATTTTATGACGATTCAACCGTACGGATGTCAAGATATATCTTAAATGATACTACCAAATTTTATAAATATTAAAAATTAATTTCGTTGGTGATTTTAGTAGATCACTACTATTCAGACTAATACTCGTACCTAGTGCTTCGTCCCAGATTATTGTTTCTATTTTTCTAAAAATATTTCTCGATGATCCAACAATATAAATGTCACGACATATCTAATTAAATTATATTCCCAAGGTTTCAAAAAAATAAAAAACTAATTTTCTTGGAGATCTTAGTAGATCAATAATATTCCGACTAGTACTTGTAACTAGTGCTTCGTACCAGATTATTGTTTCTATTTTTCTAAAAATATTTTTCGACGATCCAACCTTACGGATGTCCAGACATATCTAATTAAATGATATTCCCAAAGTTTCAAAAAATAAAAAATTAATTTGGTTGGACATCTTAGTAGATCACTTCTATTCCGACTAGTACTAGTAATAGTGTTTCGTCCCAGATTATTGTTTCTATTTTATAAAAAATATTTCTCGACGATCCAACCATACGGATGTCAAGACATACTAATTAAATGATATTCCCAAAGTTTCAAAAATTAAAAAAATTAATTTGGTTAGAGTTCTTAGTAGATCACTACTATTCCGACCAGTACTAGTAACTAGTGCTTCGTCCCATATTATTGTTTCCATTTAAAAATAAAATATTTCTCGATTATCCAACCGTACGGATGTCAAGACATATCTAATTAAATGATATTCCCAAAGTTTCAAAAAATAAAAAATTAATCTATGTGGTTGATGTATACATAATAAGAAAAAAATTTGAAGAACTTTACGACGGATTAAGAAGATCGTCATAATTCTGGGTAACTTATGACGGAAATTTCGTCATAATTTACCCATAATTACGACGATCTTTTTAATCCGTCATAAGTAACCCAGAATTACGACTGATTTTTCCGTCGCAAGTTAACATCAGAAAAAATAATTCATTTCACAATTAAATTTAATTACAATAAATTAATTTACGACGGAATTTTCGTCGTAAATTCATTACTGAACGATGTCGTTTTATCATCAGGAAAATTAATTCATTTTGAAATTAAATTTAATTACAATAAACAAATTTGCGACGGACAGAAATTCCGTCGTAAGTTTATTTACGACGGAAATTCCGTCATAAGTTCACTACAAAACGACGTCGTTTCGCCATCAGAAAAAGTAAATTTTTTACAATTAAATTTTATTAAAATAACGAAATTTATGACGGAAATTCCGTCGTAAGTTCACTGCTAAAATGAATTTATGACGGACAATTCGTCGTAAGTTCACTGCAATTATTTTTCAATTAAATTTTAATTGTTTGGAGCTAAATTTAATTAATAAAATAATTATCTTGCGACGAATTTCATTTTCATCATAAGTTGGCGCGAAACTTACGACGGATTTGAGATTCCGTCGTAAATTGGGCGCGAAAATTGCTTCCGTCGTAAGTTGGCCGTCATAATTGGCCAAATTTCTTGTAGTGTATAAACATTTTATGGTTTAATAAGGGGCAAAGTAGTAAGTACTGATTAACTAGGGTTAATGTACTGTAGAATGTATTTGTTTTTGTTTTGGGTTTGTTTTTGTTTTGGGATTCAAAACATTTTTGGGATCGTTTTCGAGGTATGTAGCATTACTCTTATTTTAATCCCTTTTACTCATGAAAACTTAGGAATGAACTCCTGTTTTAAATTCTGAGAATGTGAGAGCTAATTCATTGGTGACTTGGTGACTTAATAAAGTTTTAAGATATACTCTAGTTTCCCCAATCTTGCATAGGTCTACTATCAAGCATAAATCCACCTTTTTAATGTGTAGATCAGTAGTGATCATTGGTTTCCAAGTAGGTGATTAATCCAATAGTCTATGTAAGGCTTCAATCCACTACAAGAAAAACGGGCTTTTCCTACCGTCAAATCGGTAGGAAAAGGCCCAAAATCGGTAGGAAATGTGGCATTTCCTACCGTCCCCCTCCGGTAGGAAATGCTTAAGTGGGAAATGACTTTGGTAGGAAATGATACTTACCTGGTCAACGTGGGGCCCACATAATGACGTGGCGTGCCACATGGCATGGACCCACATGCCAACTTGGACGATGACGTGGCAACACGTCAGATGCCATGTCATATGACACGTGGGCGGGCCCGCACACGTCACCAGCCACGTCAGTTGCTGACATGGAAATTGTGGAAACTAAACAGTTATTTCCTACCGTCTCCTTTTGCACCCATCGGTAGGAATTGTTTCAGAAGGATTGTAAGATAGCATTTCCTACCGCTCATTTCCTACCATCTTTTTGTGAAGGTGATAAGAAATGTTTGTTTTTAGTTTACCTTGTTCCGCAAATAGTACCAATCATACAAACCAAAAAACCAACGAATAATTCAAATATACTTAAACATCTACAAACCAATTCACTCGCAAAATCAAACCATTCATCATTACATACTTAAACATCCACCTCAACACACCAATAAACATTTCCACCTTATCACACCAATAAACATTTCCACCTTATCACACCAATAATTCAAATATACCACAAACCAAAAAGATCCGAAGATCATCACAACGCAAAATATCCAACCATAATTAAGCAAGTTCTACACAAACCATAATTAAAACCAAACCAAACAAACCATAATCAACTAAGTACTAAATTACCACAAACCATACGGTTAATCTATTTTAGAGGCATGAGCATCCTAGCCACTAGCCACGCTATCTCCATCTTCACCAATGTCTTCTTCGACAATTTCTTCACTGCCATTTGCCATTGCAGTCAGCATCGTTGTCTTTTCACCACCATTGCAGTCAGCATCGTTGTCTTTTCACCACCATTGCAGTCAACATCGTTGTCTTGATCACTTTCATCCGTGTAGTTGGATTCATCCAAAGTAGTCTCGCTACCTCCCTCCTCAGCAACAGCCTACAGTTGAAGTAAAAAGAGTTAATAGAGTTGCATGACAGTCCATGAATAAATGAATGCTAAAATTGGAAAAATGTTTATAAAATGAAACTACCGTTTTATATTTTTCGAACATGTCAGTAACAATTTCCTTCACAACATGCACAACTTCCTGGGAAATTAATTGCGAGAACTGACTTCTAGCAGCTGGATCGCCAAGACTCAAAGCCGCCTCAGTTAGGCTCTCAATTTGCTCGTCATTGAGATCTCTCTGGTAAGATTCTGGATTGGTTTTCAAATAATCCAGCACCCCGGAGAGCACCTTCATTAAAGTGTCATTCGACATCTTATGCCCAGCAGCAGTGCTAGAGGAGCCTTCGAGCGATGAGCATGGATTTTTTGCAATACGCTTCTGGTGGTTGTTTGCCAAGTCTGCCAAGAGTTTTCGAGCCGGAACACGGGGATAACCAATCAGCTTACCCTTTTTTGGCTTGCTCAGCCCTGGTGCCGTGGCCTGCAGCCACCAGTCAAAGGGCTCCAAACTCTCATCAAGTTGGGTCTGATCAACCCCTTTATCATTCAAGATCGACGCATACCGAGTATGAAACATAACACACCATGTTATATGTTATTATATACAACATGCTCTGAAGGCATATGGATGATGTGCTTAAATTAAAAGTGCAAATATATTTATAATCGACATTCTTACAACAATTTCCATGGCAGCAGCAGTGGTGTACTGTTTCGGGTTTCCGCTCTCGTCAAGTTCTGTACCAGCTCGAGTATGAGTTCGGTTCCAAAGTTGAAGATGCGTTGGCATCTTTCCAACTTTCTCCACCTTCATTATCTGCAAAAAAAAATAAAGCAAGAGTAGATTAGTGGTCGAAGATTGATAAAACATAAAAATAAAATACTAGTTAAACGATCAAAAGAATTATGAGAAATTAATTAAAGGACCACCTCAGCAACTTCTTGGAAAGGTCTTGAACCTGAGCTATGCAAATTGGTCACTTTATTCCTGTTCTCAATCCCCACTTTCGATCTTTCTTGATGCTCTTCTGATCTCCAAAACTCTATCAATCCTTTCCAAAATTCAATATCATAGTAGGATGGACAGAGCTCCAAGAAAGACTTTCCAGTTGTCCTTGCCTTCTCATGAACTCTCTTTTTTTCTTCATACAATGTCCGCTTGCAAACTGCCTGGATGTATTCAATTACAATAGCTTTGGATTGTGACCGGCTTTGACCCTTCAAGTGCTTAAAATACATCTGCAATTAACATAATTATGCGTCAAATAATGATTCAAGTTTACCATAAAGAGTCATCACGGGAAAATACGTAAAATAATTAAGTTTGTGTATATGACATACCTTAAAGTTTTCCCAAACCTTTTCTGGGAAATCAGGATGCTTGTCCCCTAAATCTATCCAAGTGTAGGACCCCACTGGGCAAAATGCACGTATGGCACCCAAAATTGTCTTCTTCGCACAATTATTCTTTATACTACATATGTATTATAATTAAGCACAATCATTAGTATCATGATTGACAGACTCGAACAAAGGTAAAGAACTAAAGGTAAGTTCTCGTAATAAATGCATATTTTATGAGTTTAAAAAATTTGTCCCAACGAATCTATGCTATTATTCTATATTTCTATGCTTAATTATAAGTGTCATAAAATTAATTAATGTCACTAGTAACAATTTAAGAGTATAATGATTGCATATTGCTAAGAAATGAAATAACTTATATCCCATTTGAAATGTCTATGCGAGTCGGATGGTTTGGAAAAGCAGCGGCAAACAATCCTTGAGAGTTTGATCTTGGCTTTGGGCCCCTCCACTTGATCACTTCCGTCCTTGTCATACCACCTTAACTTTCCTTAAAAGCTTGAATATGCTGCCTCCTTGTCATGATTTTCTTCCCCTTACCCTTACGCTTGACAATCTTTTTCCTCGAAGCCAAACTGACTTTGGCCTTGGCTTTTCCCTTGTCCTGTGTCATCTTTGAAAGTTTATTCGTCTTGTTCTGTTTGTTCAAAACACTTGGGCCTATGTCCTGTTTTTCTGAAATTGTCTTCCCGTTGTCCTTAATACTGCCCTTTTGCAGTGCCTTGTTACCCTTAGTTCTTGCCATGATAACTATGATCACAATCACATAAAATAATTGTCAATACACTAGAAATGCACGGAAACAATTTATTGGACTAAATGTGAATACATGTAACATATGTCAAGCATGTTAATTATCTTTACTAAACTATTTAAATTTAATCATCATATTCATCTGTTGGAGTTGAAGATTCTTCAGAAGATGCTCTGACGTATCACAGGATTCATGAAGTTCTCAGGCTGACTACTCAAGAGAAGGTTTATCAACTGCCTTATTTCAACCAAGCACTTTCGGAAACTACCTTCATCGTATACCTCACTCAACCCAGTATTCTGAAACCTCTCATCTGCAAAGGTTTCTAGCTCCTTTAGATCATAGTTGATGCTTGTTACTGCATTATCATTGAACCTCTTTATAATATCACTAAGAAAAGCTTCCATATACAATTTAGATATATGCTCAAGTGCTCCACAACCAACTTTATACAAAGCATCCAGAGGTAAAATCCGCTGAGCAGTGGACAGCAGAGTGTCAAGGTAAATAACAACCTCACCCATGTATTCATTAGCATGCTGAGGGCAAGTCATCAGAAGTCCATTTCACATTGTCAGTAAGTGCCATAAACTTGTCCAGTTTGTTGTTTACCAAAGTTAAAAGAGCTAGATATGCTTTATCCCTTGAATTTTTTAGAAGAACTTTGGCATTTAAAGCACTTTGGGCTTCTGGACTGCTCGGATTGGAATTCCACATAGTTGGGCTGCATTCTGAAGAAAATAATCACAAGCTTTTTCAAGCACACTTGTGTTAGTAGCAATTTGCATTGCCTGAGACACGCCAGGAGTACCACTGTGAATTTTGTCAAGTATAGAGTTATTCAATACATCATTCAAGAGTTTGTCTACACACTTCCTCACATAATCGAAAAAATTCAATTGGCTACCATAAGACAAGTAACTGACTGAATCCTTGATCAATGATTTAACAATGCGGTAGCACTTAGGAACCATAGAAGAAAATGGAGCAATGTAAGGAAAATGTGGCATTATATCAGAAGTCTGAAGATGGAAGCTGAGGACATTGGCTTGGTACTCTGACTCCTTCCTCATTACCATTTGCTCACATGTGTCATTGTCAAGAAGATCTTTAACCTGCTGCCGACACTCTGCTATAAGAAGCTCGATGTATTTATCACGACTCTTTCTGAGGCTCCCAAGAAGTGCCCCCACTTCATAACCATATTGGCGAAGGGTTGCACCAAGTAGAGTCACATAATCCTTGATCATAAGAAGATGGCTTGCAATATCCATGCGTGTAAACTGTTCATCCAACACAGCAGTTACCTTCAAGACATCTGTTTCCCACATTGTCTCCACCTGGTTAGGTAATAGCAATCCACCAGCGGTCCTTAGGACTCGATCTTCAACAATAAAGTAACCTGCAATAGTAGCTAAAAAAGGCTGGTGTGATTCAAGAAATGGTTGAACACTGGAGATTTGCAAGTCCGAACTCAGCTGTAGCACCCGGTTTTTATAGTAGTAATCGCGAAACTGCTCCGGTATTCCTAGACAAGTGTGAATGTGATATGCCCGATATAGAGGAGTTAGATCAAACTCCAACAGAGAATCTTCCGAAAAATCTTCAACTTCTAATCTTCAACTTCTAATATTCAACTTCTAGTATGAGGTGCTTTAAGTTTAACACTGAGTCGCAGATATCTTGAAATTGTTCTTGAATTGAAAACTGTTGTTAATGTTCATGGTTGTGTGGCCTAGCACGTTCAGTTTCAGCTATTGGTTTAATGATGTGAGAGATTTTGTTAAGTTTTCAGACTAGAGGATTATATAATATTATTTAATGTGGATCCCTCTAGTAGGTTGCTCTGTTGTGATTGGTTAGATCGTAGAAAATAGTTTTTAGAAATAGTAGAATAAGGGGTTCCGCCAGTAATGCAGATGCAGTTGTTGGAGTTTAAGATTAATGACCATACAAAATCAAACCAAATAATATCCTTCAACTAATATATAGCCTGTGTCTGCATTTATAAGATTACGGATTACCTGGTTGAAGTTGTTGTAAGCAGGATCACTTGTGACAGGAACACCTGTAGATGCCTGCAACCTCTGTATGGATAACCTGTAGATCCTAGCTTTGTCAATCCAATCCTGCAAGTATATCATGCAAAACCTTAAACATTCAATGGTAAATATATTAGCAACATAAAAGATAAAAGATAAGAATCAGAAGTATTATCAACTTCCTTGCTGAGCTGAGACTGCAATATATATAAACTACGATTAGCAAGAGTATTGTATATAGAGAAATGTATCTGAAACTCATGGACTTACATCTGGCTCGTAGGAATCTTCAAACTAATTGATCCCAAGTGATTAGTTAAGTTTAAGTAAACCAAAAAGAGTATCTTAAACTCTCTGAATATAAACTGGATGTCTTCAACTAAAGCTATTTCAAGTCAGAATGCCTTAACTACGCAAACTTTATCCAAGTCTCCTAGAATGTGTACATTGGGAGTCATCAATAGACACACTTAAACTTGTCATAAAAAACTGAATTACATTCTTATATGCTAACAAGTAACAACTCAAACCGGAACTAATAGAAATCCCGAATCCACTATAATTGTGTTTGGTTGGTTGGATTAAATTTAATCACAGCACTAATTTTTTGACATCTTTACACAATCCTCATTCTAATTCTCGTCTTTCTTGAATGAATTACCTCGATTTAATTAATTTAATCCACACTCTTACGAGTTACCTCATTACAATTCCAACAAATTACGAACAAATAGCACACCAACAAGGAATTAACAGAGCACACAAGAGAGAGGGAGAGAGAGAGAGGGAGAGAGAGAGAGAGAGAGAGAGAGAGAGGGAGAGATAAAGGGGGAGAGAGAAAGAGAGGTATTACACCAACAAGGAATTAACAGAGCACACAAGAGAGAGGGAGAGAGAGAGAGAGAGAGAGAGAGAGAGAGAGAGAGAGAGAGGGAGAGATAAAGGGGGAGAGAGAAAGAGAGGTATTACAGATCGTTTTCTTCAGGAGAAATAGAGGAGGAAGAAGCGTGTCTATCAAAAGGAATCGACGCAGTGTAAGGGAGAGAGTGAGAGAAGTGATAAGGAAAGGTAGTGTAAAGTGATCGGATTATTATTACCTATACTTTCGGTGCATTTTTTAATTTTTTTGTGAAATTTGGGCGCCATTTTCCAAAAAAGAAAAGAAAAACAGAGCTGAGAATCGAACCCCCATCCTCCAGCAACATTTGTATCACTTCAAACCACCATGCCAAGGTGTTTCTTGTGTTTTATTTTACTCTTAAATTATATAACCACAACACATTATTTCTCACTTTTCCATTAAAAATTCTTTACAAATGAACTTTAAAAATCACAATTTTTTGTAAATGTCACTAATTCATAGTGATCTTGAAATCCTCAGAGTTGGATCGTGAAAATTAATGAATTAATACAAATTATTGTTGAAATTTGGGTTTTATCTTATAAAATCACGTCAAATGAATTTTAAAAATCACTATTTTTTTCACACATGACTAATTTGCAGTGATATTGAGATCCGGTAGGAAAAATTGTTCAAAAAAAAAATTAAAAAATAGCAAGTCCAACCCTAATAACCCTAAATCTAACCCCTAAACTACAACCCTAAGTTGTGGAAGCTAAGTTGTTAATTCTTTTCATACATGACTAATTTGCAGTGATATTGAATACTTTTTTTATTGCGCGTAGTTACAAAACAAAATGATGCACTTATAAATTATTTTTTTAAAAAAAATAATTATCCACCATAACAACTTAATTAGCTTCCACAACTAATTAGGGTTGTAGTTCAGGGGTTACATTTAGGGGTTATTAGGGTTGGACTTTCTATTTTTCAAAAAAAAAAAAATTGAACGAATTTTCCTACCGGATCTCAAAATCACTGCAAATTAGTCATGTGTGAAAAAAATAGTGATTTTTAAAATTCATTTGACGTGATTTTATAAGCTAAAACCCCAATTTCAACAATAATTTGTATCAATTCATTTTTAAAAAAAAAACAATTTTCACGATCCAACTCTGAGAATTTCAAGATCACTATGAATTAGTGACATTTACAAAAAATTGTGATTTTTAAAGTTCATTTGTAAAGACTTTTTAATGGAAAAGTGAGAAATAATGTGTTGTGGTTATATAATTTAAGAGTAAAATAAAACACAAGAAACACCTTGGCATAGTGGTTTGAAGTGATACAAATAGGGTTGGAGATGGGGGTTCGATTCCCAGTAGGCTCATTTTTCATTTCCTACCGCCACTAGCCATTTCCTACCGTGTTTCGATGAAGGCGGTAGGAATTACTGGGTTTTAACATATTATTTTTTCACTTAGTTTATCCATATCTAGATTAAAAATTTTTGCTAGAAGCATTGCAATTAAATGTTTTGTAATACAATATCTATTACATAACAATTATTAGCATCACAATAACCAAATCATCACCATCTTCTTCTTCTTCATTTTCTTCATTTTCTTCATTTTCTTCATCTTCATCTTCTTCTTCATCTTCTTCTTCTTCTTCTTCTTCTTCTTCTTCTTCTTCTTCATTTTCTTCATCTTCTTCTTCTTAAACAGTCATTATCATCAAAATACACCAGAGATATAGCCAAATCATCATTTAATCCAAGTAGTTAGGATACCATTGTAGGATTTCGATGCAGTAAAACATAACGATAACAATGATAAGTATAAAAAAATTCGAAATCCAAAACCATGGATCCATGTATAATGGGGATGATTTACAGAAAGAGAATATGTAAAAACCTTAACCCTAGCCACTCTTCTTTCTCTTCAGCAGCTCTTCTTTCTAAAAACATTAACCCTAAATAGTACATCTTAATGTATTTATAGGGAGAGGTAGAGATGGCCGGTAGGAAATGGTTGTGTGCGGTAGGAATTACTGGGTTTCGAATGGTAGGAAATGTCTCTTTGCAGTAGGAAATAGTGGGTTTTAACATATTGTTTTTTCACTTAGTTTATCCATATCTAGATTAAAAAATTTTGCTAGAAACAAATATTTTGCTAGGAAAGACATTTGAATACATTTTCCAACCAAAAACAGAAAATAACATTTACTTAAGATTTAAAGCAATGCAATTTAATTTTTTATAATACAATATCTATTACAATATAAACTAATCAATATCTTCGTAACCATCGGTCTCGTCATCTTCCTCTTCATCATTTTCTTCACCTTCCCCTTCTTCTTCTTCTTCATCTTCTTCTTCTTCTTCTTCTTCTTCTTCTTCTTCTTCTTCTTCTTCTTCTTCTTCTTCTTCTTCTTCCTCTTCATCATTTGAATCTCTTAAAATTTGAATTGGGTCGTATTGTGCAAAATCAATAAAAAATGATGAGGAAGATGCATTTGATACATTCTCTTGAAATGCATCGTCATTTGGTTCATTAGTAGTTTCATCAATCGGACAATTTTTACAATTAATCACCGTATAAATATTACTCCGAGGATTCATTACACTAGGCGCATAGTACAATTGAATCGCTTGGCTTACCAAAACAAAAACCTCGTTGGACCTCAATCTTGATTTGATATCCACGGTCACAACTCGATTTTGATCAACTCTAACACCGTTTCCAAAACTATCAAACCAACGACATTTGAACAAATATACAAAATTCCCACCCCCATATACAAGTTTTATTTTGTCTTCTAATTAACCATAATAATTAGTAAGTGCATCATTGTGAGAAGTACCTTTGACAAGAACACCATCATTAATTTGAAAGTTATATCCATTGATCGTGCAACTACGAAATGAGAAGATATTACGAATAGGTCCATCAATCAAATTCTTGAAGAGCAAACGTTTGGCATCATCATTCTCAATCTAATAAATCATGAGAATATATCAAAATACATATATAATATTATTGACTATATCAAACACAAATATTAAAATTGCTCCAAAATATACCTTTTGACGAAACCAATGTTTAAATTCGGATTTCTGAAGTGATTCTAATTGCTCACTTGACACGCCCGGAAAAGTTTCACATACATGGGCATCATATTCCCTGAAATAAATAAATATAAACTAGAGTGGTATGTCATATCACAAATTTACATAAGGAGTAAAGTTCACATACCGAATATATGATTGAACTTCCGGCATGTTTAAAAGGACGTAATATTCGGCAATCTTCAACTCATTATCTTTCAAGTACCCAATTACTTGTTTCTTACTCGTTTTGATAGGATATCTAAAAACTTTTAAAATAGACTCCTCTCGTTCATCAATCACAATTTCATTACAACGCACGACATTATGAACCGTCTCTACGGTTGAACGAAAGTAGATTGAGAAAAAATTGACCATCTCTTCCTCGACGTATTTCTCCGCAATTGAACCTTCCACTCGTCCCTTTTGTTTTACTTTATCTTTCATGAATTTCAACAACCTCTCAAAAGGATACATCCATCGATAGTACACCGGTCCTCCAAGTCTACATTCTTCAATCAAGTGTAAAAGCAAGTGCTCCATAATATCAAAAAAACTAGCCGGGAATATAGTCTCAAGCACACACATTGTCCTGATTATGGATTTTTCTAAAGAATCCAAATCGTTGCGTAGTAAAACCGATGAGCAAAGATCACGGAAAAAATTTGAAAGGGCCGCGAGAGCATCCATAATATAAGATGGCAAAAACTCACGAAACACAATAGGCATTAGTTTTTGCATGAAAATGTGACAATCATGTGATTTGAAACCCGTGATTCTTAAAGTATCCCATTTTATGCAACGAGCTATGTTTGAAGTACATCCGTCCGGAAGTTTTAGTGATGAAATCCAATTGCATAAAAGCCGAAGTTGAGGCCTAGTAAGTGTGTATGGTGCTTTCGGTTTCACTCCATTTTCATCGAGCCACAATTCGGGCCTTATCCCTAGGAGCTTGCAACCTTTTCTACCATTTGAGTGATCTTTACTCTTCTTCCTATCATCCACAACTGTGTAAAAAATATTTTCAAACACATTTTTTTCCGTATGCATGACATCAATACAATGTCTTAACTTATGAGATGACCAATATGGTAATTCCCAAAACATAGAAAAGTGAGTCCAATGGTGTTTTTCCCCGTACCCACTAGGCATTGTTATCCTAAAAGCTTTTCCCGGGGGGGAGAATTCTAGTTGTAATATGGAAGACAACAAAGACTCACCCGTAGACCGACCTTTGAACACTTTTTTCTCTACCGTGGGAAACTTCACACTTTTCTTCCGCAAAGGGTCATTTTCTTCCAAAAAGGTACGGTATGTACCATAGAAACAACATTTTTTAGAATGTTTGAGTTGGAAACCTTTTACATCTCCCACACAAACATTACAACCCATCTTTCCTTTTGTTGACCATCCACTAAGCATACCTAAAGCGGGAAAATCACTAATTGTCCATAATAGTGCCGCTTTCATATTGAAATTTTGCTTTAGCGATTGATCATAGGTTTCAACTCCACTTTGCCACAAAATAAATAATTCATCCATGAGTGGCCTTAAAAATACATTGAGATTTTTTGTTGGAGAGTTAGGACCCGGAATTAGAAGAGTCATGTACATGAAGGGTCTTTTCATACACATAGAAGGAGGAAGGTTATATACAACCACTACAACCGGCCATACCGTATACACATTATTTCCCGAATTTCCAAATGGATTGAAACCATCACTTGACAATCCGAGTCGAACATTACGAAACTCCTTAGCAAACGATGGGTATTTTAAGTCAAAGTTTTTCCATTCATCTCCATCCGCGGGGTGATTTAGTTCACCATCTTTTACTTCCCTATTCTTGTACCACGTCATATATTTGGCCGTACGATCCGACATGAATAACCGTTGTAGACGAGGAATAAGTGGAAAGTGTCTTAGAACCTTTCTAGGTATGTTATTCCCATTTTTTCCCCTTGCATCTTTATAACGACTCGTATTGCAAATGTCACACACAATTTTCTTTGAGTCGTTACCGTAAAATAACATACAATCATTCTCACACACATCAATCTTGTCATAACCCAACTTCAATTTCTTCACCATCTTCTTTATATCATAACGGGTATTTGGTAGTGTATGATTTTTGGGAAGTACATCACCAATGATTTCAAGCAACAAGTTGAATGCTTTCTCGCTACACTTGGATACATCTTTGAAATGTAACAATCTCGTACTAAAGGTGAGTCTTGTGTAGTCTTTGTTTCCAGGATAAATGGGAGCTCCACAAGTATTAACATCGGTAAAAAATGTTGAAGTATCACTATTTGGGGGTTGTTGGACATTTTGAGTACTAGTACCCGCCGTATCATTGAAACTATAATAATCTTGCCCAGCGGCATCTCGTAACATCCCATCCATATCAATCGGCGGTTCTACATTAATTGGTGTGGTTCGACGACGACGGCGTGGTGGTTGGGATTCCGTTCTTGGTTCACTCTCACCGTGAAAAGTCCATACGATATAATGTGGTAAAATCCATCGGCATACGAATGAAATGTAACATCATCTATAGTTTGCCACTTTAAAGTTTTACATTTAACACAAGGACATTTGGTCTTACCTCCAATCAACCCAAACTTAGTTGCAACATCTATAAACTCGGCAACACCATTCTTGTATTCCGTTGTCAATGTAATACGGTCATTTTGTAAACGACGTCTAATCCATTCACGATTACTTCCGGTTGACATCTACAATGTTATAAACACACATTTCATTACATTTCTTTAAACTCTCTCTTTAACACAATCTCTTCACCATAAATATTTAACATTTCCACATAAACATTTGTATTTAACATTCATAAAAATATTTGTATTTAACATTTATACACAAATCATTCAAGCATAAATTTGTATTTAACATTTATACACAAATATTTTAAGCATAAATAATATTTCTATTATCCAACATTTCAAATATATAAACATTGAATTTAACAAGTCAAGTTAAAAACTTGAAAATGTATACTTACAACTTCTTCTTCTTCTTCTTCTTCTTCTTCTACAACTTTTTTCCTCAACCAACCAAAAACAAAAGTAAAAATGTAGATAAGATTTTAATTTTCATCACAGCTCATTTCCTACCGAATATCGGTAGGAAATGTCCACCGTTTTCGGTAGGAAATGTCCACCGACCCGTCAACCAATCAGAAGCCGCCAAGTAAACATTTGCTGGTGAATACTAGAGACATTTCCTACCGATGTCGCGCGGTAGGAAATGATAAACGTAAAACAACACTGCCACATGTCATTTGGGGCCCATTCGACTCATTTCCTACTAACTTCGGTAGGAAATACTTCGGCATTTCCTACCGACTAGTGGTCCGGTAGGAAATAGCCGTTTGACTCGAAAATCGGTAGGAATTGGTCGGTAGGAAATGCGTCGGTAGGAATTAAACGGTGGGAAAAGCCCGTTTTTCTTGTAGTGATCTTCTAATCCCATGGGATTAAAACCAAGTCTAATAGTTTTTCTTGATAAATCAGGTAATTAATCGAATTTGGTTAAAGGTTGTGGTTTCTAAGGAGATGGTGTAGGAAGTAGAGAAGGACTAAGAAAAATCAAAAACTAGGCACATAAGCAGAAAATTTATGGATAAAATTAAGGAAGAAAAATTAATTATTGTTCATTGGTTAGATGTTCAACAAGTGGCATAACAAAATTATTTTCTAAATCACAAGAATACATTCAAAATAGAAAATCAAACATTCATCATAAAGCGTAATCTACCTTATCATCACCATAATACTAAAGAATTAATGTTACACATCTCCAAATTATTTTTTCAAATGAACAAAAATTACAACCATTACAACAAACCCAAAAAAAAAGCATTGAAAACTTAAACTAATAACCCTCAAACTATTTTACTTCTTTTTCAAGCGCATTTGCTATTCTTTTATGCCATAATTCAACCAAAAGAACTAAAATATAGCTAAAACTGCATAGGGCCAGAAATTGTAAAGCCCATCTAGTCTTCACCTATTATATAACCCTCTAATGAAGATCTCCTATAGTATATGTTTTAAATAAATTTTGAACAAGACAAATTTATCGTCAGTAAGCTAAGAAACCAAATTCCAATTGTAAGTTAATTAATAAATATACAGAGCACCATTAAGACAATGGTGGGGAAAGTTGCTACAAATTTCACACCCATGGCAAATCAAGTAGACATTCTTGATACAAGATAGATTACCAACAATATGATCATAAGAAATTTTCGTATAAATTATGGATCATTATCATCATTTCACTATTTAATTTATATATGTTATATTTTTAGGGTTATAAAAGGTGAAATGGAAGATTATCATTGTTTCTTGAAAGTCTGGGTAACATATACTTTGGGCAACTTATACTTTGTGTAATGATATGTATATGGGTTACATGATAGGGATGCCATGGTAAAATTGAAACAAGTTTACCTAAAATTATCTATACTTCAATCCTTTGTCTCATCTTATAACTAAAACCTAATATACTAATATTATCATACAGTGGGATAATAACCAAAATATAATATTACATATAATGAAAATATTTTTCTTGTAAATAGGTAGCAAAGTGGCTTGCAATTTATTGGATTTATTATTGTACTCATATGATTTTCAAAAATAGTATCTTTAAATTATCCGAAAATCTATCCTTTAGACATCATTAAAGGAAACTCCGACATTCGAAATTTAGCTACATAAAGATGGGTGAAACTATCATAGAAATAATTGTTTATTTTAATTTGTTTATTTGTTATGTATTATTGGTTTTAATTTTTCTTAAATAAATTGAAATTTTCATATGAATATTAATCTAAAATAATAAAATGTTATATGTTAGTTATATTTCCTTACATTTTGGTGTGATTATGTACAAATCACTCTATACCACTTGCAATATCTTTTATCCACTAAAACATAATCCAAGGGTTCACATTTAATTATTGATAAATAGTAGGAATTTTATATTCTATTTATTTAAATGAAATTTATCATTATTGAAAAAAATTAATTTTTAATTTAATAGTTTTGTATAGCACTTACCATTTTAATATTTTTAACTCATTTGATTTAGAAGAATATATGAATTAAAGTAACTATCTTTTACATTTAGGGTCACTAATATATCTCTATCCTCAACACAACCCAACCCAACCCAGTAACATTTAGATTTATATATAACAGAGTACTATTTCTAAAAGTTTGTCTTTTCAAAAATAGAATTATTAATTATTAGAATGTAGAAAGTGAATCATATACTAATTTTATAAAATTCATTTGAAACAATATTGGCCCAAAGTTTATAGAAGCTATTTGGGCCTTCCAAACCCAACAAGCATATTGGGCCTTTCAAAGTTGGGGTATGTTAGACAATTGCTAGGTAACGTTGAATCCATAAACCTTAATTTTGCCTCCTTGTAAATTAGATGGACTATATATCTTTTGTTTAAAGTAGTGTTTGGTGGCCAAGTTATAGAACATAGAGGAAATGTTTCGTAAGACAATGAAGTTGCCAAACACCATGAACCGTGCCTTGTTGCGCTTGTTCAGCAAGCATAAGGCAAATCTTAAAATTTAAACACCCATTCTTAAAATGAAAGTAGGACACAAGAACAAAAATGACTACTACCTTCTCCATACACTACAAGGAAAACTGAAATATACAATGGTTATTGCCCGTTGTCTGATGTCCTGGAATAGCGTTGTCTATCGAGCAGGTGTCTCTTACCAACATCAGACAACGGTGCACAAATCGTTGTATGATATCCGGAACAACAACACATCAGACTCCAAAAGCGTTGTAGCACACCCAGAAACCACAACGGTTATGGTATAAAGCGCTGTGGAAATGGTGATATTACAACGGTTCGGTTAATTTTGAATGTTGTTAGATTTTAATGTGCACAACTGTTTTGGTGAATCAGAGGCATGCAAAGCCAACATTCACACAACATTCACATGTGATAGAATTCGTTGTCTTCATGCTTTTTGTACAATGTTTTGTAGCTTCAAAAGTGTTGTTATAAACAAAATGCATAAGTGTTTTTAACCCACCCATATTTTGTTCTATTGTGTGTTAAGAATTTAGACAATGGTCCTTCAGATTTTGACTGTTGTCTTTCTTCTTCTTCCACAATAGTTCATTTTTACACAACACTTTTATAAAGATTACTGTTGTAAGATATGATTTATAACATGTTTTCTAATAAATGCTCTCATTGGCAAAAAATAAACTAGACAATGCACCAATAAAATACTACCATTACGACCAATATTCGCTATTACAATGAACTGAAATCCACGATTACAACCAAAATTCATCATCAACCACCTAATGCCATTAATTCCTAAACAAAAATCAATTACATAACTTAAAAATAAACTCCAAGAACTGAAAATACCCTAAGTGTTATATACAAGGTTGCAACCCATGGTTTCCTATACGCTCCAATATATCCAAAGCCCAGTGACAAGCCATGCTTATTAGTTCAGCAGGTGAGGCTACTTCATCTACAGAAGTTCTTGCTGTTGGTATGACTACAGATGTTCCTCTCCAGAGACTGCAAAACGGACAACAACAAAATACAATTAAACAGGGCCCAAGTGAGATATATGAAATTCCAATCATGGCATTCAAATTTAAATTTAACATGCCTTACAAGCGGTATCAGTAAGTCCTGCTAGGTCCTAAGATACCATTGTTGATGTGCAAATAGATGTACTAGTTTTGTGGTACAAGTTGCTTAATGACGATTGCCTGAATGCTCCCAATGGATATATTCATGACGTTGTCAACGTCATTGTTGAGCTGCAAGTGAAGGGGCACCCAGGCAATACTATTACAACGACTGTTCAGAGCAAGAGAATTACACAATTAGATAACATCCATATTCATTACAAAGACGGGAGAGAATATTCATTACAAAGTCAATCTGCACCAGTGACCAAGTCAGATAAGCTGTCATTCAGTCGCATAAATAATGCCAAAGGGCTTTGAAACCAATATAGTAAACAAATATTCTCATCTATGGGTAAAATTACAGATGAGGATCAAGAAAAATTTAGATTGTCGGGAAGCTGAAGTAAAATTTATTTTACATATCTAAAGCAAGAACTAAGCATCTGAAGTGCTAAACTACTGGGATCAATATTGTAATTTTGAAGCTATCAAATAACTCACCAGTGAAGGATAAACACCTATTGTTTGTAATATTGTTCGCATAAATAATAAGGGAAGAGTAATCTGCTCAACCTGCAAGCATAACATCAGTTTTTAATATCGATTTAAAAAGATAGTTTTCGATTAAAGGAGCTTAAGCGATTCTTATAATACCAACTGATTCAGGACTTTTGCAAGGACTTGTTGAGTGAATATCTGACCTTGTTCAAAACAGGCAGTGCAAGCATCTGTAACATGCATAAACTCTAAACATTCTTAGTTGCACAAGTTGAAAAAGCTAAAATGAAAGAACGAAATGATATACCTTCTTTAAGGGAATTCCATCTCTTTCAGGGTTAACCCTGTGAATAGCAATTAAAACTTCACCAGGAGTAAGAACAGGACCAGTCTGAGATGATCCCTGCTTAATTCCATTTTTCACGTCAGGAATATATTGTTAGAGGTTTCAAGAAAAAAGAAGTTGATAGATATAGGAAGTAGACAATCTGATGAGTGACGGTACATATTCAATAATCTCAATAACTGTAGGCATTTGTGCTACTCTAATTTGTCAACACATGGTTTAAACGGAAATTTAACTAACACTGCTTGTCTTTGACTGGAATATGAATCAACTTCCATAGACAGATGAGTACCTAATAACACTAATACGTTGATTTTTCAATTTTGAGGTTAATCCTCAATGTTCGCAATCTTATTTGTTCTATCAAACAATGGCAGAACCCAAACCAGTATCATTTCAGAAACATAAACAGCCTTTAAAATGTATAAAAAGAAAATAATAGAACTCCACTGATTGATTGATACAATGCACTTACAAATTAATTTCTATACGAGCTTTTCTTAAAAGTTCTGAATTTACGCATAGTATAGTGGTTACTACGTCATATACAGTTGGTACATTGCCAGAGGAAGATTAACAAGATGTGGAAATATATGCAACACCTGAAAGAAGAGAAGATAGCAATGGTGAGAAAGATAATTTATTCCATAATAATGGACATTCATTTGCAAAAGAGGATAAGACGGGAGACAAAATGAAACAAAGATATAACTAGTACTACACTGGTGAAAATTGATCCACATAATGTGATAAATTCTGTATAATAAAATGTCTCCTTACAACCACAGTGGCAGGCTAACACAATTTATTTATTTTTAAATCAATAATATTTCTGAAGAATATATTGTTTTTCCGCAAAAATGATTTCTTTTCCCTTTCTTAAAGAACTGCTAAAATATGCAAAAATTTGTTTAATAAGAAAATAAATATTATGTCATTTGCAATAAAAAAAGGTATTGTTTACTACAGAAGAACATAAAAATGGTACTAAGGTTCAAAGAAAGAAGTGGTTCAATGAGGAATCTGACTGTATATATAGAGGAAATTGACATATAGCTCGACATTGTATTGTTAGAGGTTTCAAGAAAGAAGAAGTTGATAGATGCATATAGGAAGTCTCATATGGAACTCCACATTCTCCACCTAAGTCTGCAGTTAGGTAAACTGATCCAATGCCTATGTAATTACTGAATTTCAACCATTTCAAGATTTAAAATATAGAGAGATAAGTAATTTGATGGAAGTTATTTAGAAATATAGAGAGATAAGTAACTTTATTACTAGAAATCAAGACTTGATAGAATAGCAAAAACAGATCAAATATGGAAGGCCAGGACTTCAGTAGTCATAGGCATGTTCTTTGCACAGTACTTAGCAAGAGAAGCCCAACCCCTGGAAAAACATTCTTTTATTTTATAAGCAAAGTAGAGATAATATGTACAACCAAATACCGATCTAGGCATTGATATAACTCTGTCCTTACCCCAAAGTGTGAGGTTTACTAATCCCCACAATTACAGCCATGGCTGCTCGACTTTTTGCTTCTCTAACTAGAACTTTCCGCAATGAAGGCCCTTTCAAGACTTCTCGAGTAAGATCTATTTGAGCAATAAACACATCGAAGTGAGAGAATATAAATCAAAGAATCATACAAATTACAAATCGAATTGAGAGGATATAACCTGAAATCGAAACTCAAATTCAAGAAAATCCCTAATTGAAGCCAAATCCAAGAAGCACCAACTTAAATCAAACCACCAATCGAACCCTAAATCAAGTGAATGAGAAAAAGCTTTGACGCTTGTAAGATAGAGAGTAAGACAGAGCGATTATTGCGGACACATCAGGTTTTGTGGGAGAGATATAAGTTTTGTGTGTATTCTGTGAGAGAAGTAAGTTGTAAGTTGTGGGTGTTTGGGTTTGTTAATGAACAATAGATGAGCCGCTGCTGAAAAAAAGGGGGAAGTAGAAGGGGAAATGAAAGAGGGAAATGAAATTTTCATTAAGGGGGGAAATGAATTATTGGTTGAGGGGGAAATAAGAATACATGAAATAAATTTTGGTTTGATTAATAATTTGGGAGGGAATAAAATTTATTTTTTTTGCTAACTCTGGGAGGGAATAAAATTATATAAAATATATTTAATATTTATAAAAATTTAATTATTTGTTAATTTGGTAAATTTAAAATTTTAATAAAAATTATTTTTTTGGTTCCTCAAAAGTCAAACCAATATTTGTTAATATTAATTAGTTCTAAAAGCTAATAATTATTCAATTTTGAAGATTTATATTATAAACTCATATAAGATAAACTTGAAAATTCTTAATTTTTTGTGCACATCACTAAAATCATTAAATATTAACATATGTACGGTTGGATCATCAAAAAAATTAAAAAAAATATTATTCGAAAATTATACTAGTTTGACCAAGGAGTACTTTGAGAGTTGACCATTAAAATATCATACAAGAATGATTTGCTTTTTTCTAATTTTTTCTACAAATCACTAAAATCATTATATAACATCATTCGTACGGTTGGATCGTCAAAAAAAAAATTTGAAAAAAGAGATCATGTTCAATCGGTACGACACTAGTTAGAAGTAGTACTTTTTGCGGATTTATATTATAAACACATACAAGAATGATTTTTTTTCTAACTTTTTGTACGCATCACTAAAATTGGTATATAACATCATCCGTACGATTGGATCGTCCAAAAAAAAATTTTAAAAAATATTATTCGAAAATAATACTAGTTTGACCAAGGAGTACTTTGCTAATTGACCATTAAAATATCGTACAAGAATGATTCAATTTTTTTCTAATTTTTTGTACACTTCACTAAAATCAGTATATAACATCATTCTTACGGTTGGATCGTCAAAAAATATATTAAAAAATAGGTCATGTTCAATCGGTATTAGAGGGAGTAGTACTTTTGTTTTTTACTAATTTGTTGTACACATCAGTAAAATCAGTATATAACATCATCCGTACGATTGGATCGTCCAAAAAAAATTAAAATAAAAAATATTCGAAAATTATACTAGTTCGAATAAGCAATACTTTGATAGTTGACCACTAAAATATCATACAAGAATGATTCATTTTTTTTCTAATTTTTTGTACACATCACTAAAATCAGTGTATAACATCATTCGTACGGTTGGATCATCAAAAATTTTTTTTAAAAAAAATTAGATCATGTTCAATCGGTACGACACTAATTAGAGGGAGTAGTACTTTTGGCGGATTTATATTATAAACACATACAAGAATGATTTTTTTTACTTTTTGTACACATCACTAAAATCAGTATATAACATCATCCGTACGATTGGATCGTCCAAAAAAAATTTAAAAAAAAATATTATTCGAAAATTATACTAATTTGACCAAGAAGTACTTCGATAGTTGACCATTAAAATATCACACAAGAATGATTCATTTTTTTCTAATTTTTTGTGCACATCACTAAAATCAGTATATGACATCATTCGTACGGTTGGATCGTCGAAAAAAATTTGAAAAATTAGATCGTGTTCAATCGGTACGACACTAGTTAGAGGGAGTAGTACTTTTGGCGGATTTATATTATAAACACATACAAGACTGATTTGTTTTTTACTAATTTGTTGTACGCATCATTAAAACCAGTATAAAACATCATCCGTAGGATTGGATCGTCCAAAAAATTTTACAAAAATATTATTCGAAAATTATACTAGTTTGACCAAGCAATACTTTGATAGTTGACCACTAAAATATCATACAAGAATGATTCGTTTTTTCTAATTTTTTGTACACCTCTCTGAAATCAGTATATAACATCATTCGTATGGTTGGATCGTCGAAAAAAATATTAAAAAAATAGATCATGTTCAATCGGTACGACACTAGTTAGAGGGAGTAGTACTTTTGGCGGATTTATATTATAAACACGTACAAGAATGATTTTTTTTTTTTATAACTTTTTGGACATATCTCTAAAATTAGTATATGACATCATCCGTACGGTTGGATTGTCCAAAAATTAAAAAAAATATTATTAAAAAATTATACTAGTTTGACCAAGGAGTACTTTGATAGTTGACCACTAACATATCATACAATACAAGAACATTAAACAACGTTTTTTTATGAAAAACTGTTGTTATGCTTAATATAACACAACATTTTTTATAAGAAAACCGTTTTCTGATTATTTTCATTATTTCCCACCAAATTTAATTCAAATTATTTCATTATTCCCACCAAATATTTCATTATTTCCCACCAAATTCTATTCAAATTTTTTTGTCGTGCAGACAACGGTTTCATAAAAATCGTTGTCTCATCAAAACATAATTTAACAACGATTAATTATTCCGTTGTGTGAATTGTAATGACACAATTGTATATGAAAACAGTTGTGTGAATCATACAACGGTTTATAAATGTTGTCTCAAAACAGATTAGACAATGTTCGTAAAAATAGTTGTGCAAATTTACTCATCTCTACAACACCACAGTTTAAAGCCGTTGTCTGAATCAATTTACTAGACAACGTTTTATAAACCGTTGTAGGGTACTTGGATTTGACAATACTTTTCTGAAGTTACAAAAAAAACGTTGTCTCTTAATTCCAAACAATGCTTTTTCGTCCGAGCGTTGTCTGATGAACAAAAACTCGTACATGTTATTGTGTCTCAGGCCCCCTCACACAAATGAACACTGATCTAGAAATTGAGAAATATGTGAACAAGTGAACTAGAAATTGAGAAATATGTGAAAATATGTGAACAAGTATATCATATCAAGATTAAGCAGGTAAGAAAAACAATTATATTGTTTCTTGTTTGTGTTGGTTACTAAAAAAATAATAAAATACTTCATAAATGATAGAGGGAATGGACTATATATTTTAATAAAACCTCACACTACTATGGTATTAATGATCAAATGCTAGTAAAAAATTAAAATAGAATACATTTGAAATATCATGTTTTTTTTGAATTTCAAACACCTTGTTTTTTCATCACTAGCCATATATGTTTTCTTTGGCTTCCAACAACATCCTTATTATTTGTTTTATTTTTGTTGATGTATATTATTATACTCATCTTTTTATCTGTAATCTTGCTTCATAGGTATTCCAACTACAACAGTATGTCGTCATATTTTTCAATGACAACTCTCGCTATTAAGCAATGAAGAAAATGCTGCATGACGTTCAAATATTTGTGTTCTCATCTTTGAGCCGGAAAAGTAAACTCCTTGTCTCTTTATCTTTATTTAGGGCTGTAAATGAGCCGAACCAAGCATAACTCTTAACTGTTCGTGTATCAGCTCGTCATATTTCAAATTCGAGCTCGAACTTTTATTGAGTCAATATTTTTATTTGTGTATAGACTCATTAAGAAAAATGTTATTCTCAAACATGTTCACGAACAGTTCACGAACACGATACCTAATTTAATTCTGGAAATTTTTAATACATTGAAAATAAAAAAAGATAAAACTCAAAAATTAAAGACATCTTTCTAGTTAATACATAACCAATGTTATAATTTACCGTGTAACATATGTCATTATTTAATTATTTGTAATAAAAATAATTATAGATTTAATAAAAGAAGATAATGAATAGATAAAATATATTAATACTTTATTTCATAGAAATTAAAATTATTTACAAGACATCATCAAGTCAAGAACTCTTATAAAATCTTAATTAAATATGTTCATGAGAATATATATCGAGTTTGTACAAGAACTCATTCACGAACCACATTCACAAGCTTGCTCATGAACTATATTAGCGAACTTGTTCACGAACTATAAAATCGAACTTGTTCTCAAATTTTTGACCCCAACTATGTTGTGCTCAAGTTCAGGTCATTTACGAGACATACTTTAGAAACGTGTCGATTCTTTACAAATTGAATTGAACTAGAATTGAACTTTTTTCGAACTGGACATCGAACTGTTCCTCAGAGTATCGACTCATTTACAACCCTATTTTTAATCATTATTATGTAATTATGGGGTCAGTGTGTTTGCATGTATTTTTATTCATGATATAAAAGAATAATGAGATGGTCTAGTTATGCGTATTTTATGTTTATAATCATGGGGTCAATGTGCTTGCTTGTTTCATACTTTTACCTGTGTCTCCACGGGCATCCACAACTCATCGTCACTCCCAAAGGTAATATGTATTGTATAGAGAGAGAAAAAAAAGTGGGGGAAATACAATAAAATATGATAATAAACATAAAATACGCATAACTAGATCACCTCATATTCGTTCATATCATGAATAAAAATATATGCAAACAGTATAACCAATTTGATGAAAACCCCCCCTTTTCAATTGCTCTACCAACCTCAAATGTGATCGAGATTATGGATGTGGATTATTTACGTAATGACCATGATGAAGGACAATGGATTTATCGCCAACTATGAGGGGTGTTAGGAGATTGTACAATGGTATACTTTTAAAGTGTTGCTTTTAAATTTGTGACGCCCCCAAATCCACTACTTGTAGACTTAGGTTGCCACTTACCATCAATACCTGTCTTATCCAAAAATACAATACAATTCATAATAAACATGAAGGTTTTATCGTACAATAGTGGTTCCATCCCACGAGTCCAAGCATCGACAAGTCTCTGAATTATTACAACATATAACTAGTACACACGATATCAATACACACGTCAAAAGATAGACTAATAGTCTTCAATAGTGTAGTCGCCTCTGAGATAAGCACACTAGTCCAGCTCAGTGCTCTGGTGCATTTTCTCCTTTCCCTTGAAACGAGATGTTTCGCCTTTTTCCGTCTTCACTGAAAAACAATATCAACAACAAGAATGAGCAACTAGGTGCTCAGCAAGTCCATTGACTCGCTCTCTCACTAACAAGGAGGGTGGAAGAAAACAATTCTATTTATGAAAGATACTCGTATGCAGGCAAAATGCCATGGAAACACTTACTGATAAAATCAAACATCTTAACTCTGAATAAAGAAATTGAAATTAAAAACTTGAGATACCGGTCTTCCACCTTTACGATACCCCACAACGAGATCAACCGCTGTGTTTCAAGTACCGCACACCTATGATACCCCATAGCACGATCACTACTATGTCGCATGTACCACTATATCGCTTTGCTAGCAAAAAGTTGGTTGAAAAGTCAACCCGGCAACGTGTGTGCCAAAATGTTAATATTTTTCTTTCGATGCCACGAGTTTATTTCTCGTGTTGATCTGAAAGAAAACCCATGTGCCATCTCCATGTTGACCAGTGGATTACATGATTATTCCTCCGGATAACAATTGATTGACTTGGATTCCTATTCGATTCTGGCTAACCGCCAGTCTACATTTTGTACAAGACCGACCTGGTCAATAGGCCGTCACAATATTTTCAAAAGAAACTAATTTATTATGTTGACACGAACAATATGTCAATTGAAGAAAATAAGTAACAACCCTGAACAAGTAAGGTTCGTTGATTAAAATAATTCATGTGAAGTCGTCTTGAAATAATAAGAACGACTCGATTCAGAAGAAAACTTCCAATTACACTAGAGTATGTATTTTAGAGGAAATTCTGATGATATACTATTCTTCTATTCACTATTCTGAATGCAACTATTTTGATTCGAACATTGAATCAAATTTGAATATTGAAACAACATTTATCGGATCTGAATAATAGATCCGATTAAAGTCAATAAAAATCTAACTACCTCGATATATGAGCGTAGTTATAACTGAATAATACTTAAGGGTCATCTCAAAACAATTAAGATACCCTGGATTTTAATCAAATTACGTTATATGAATTTATCAAAATTTTGCGAAAATCTCTAAAATTTTCTAAATCAATATTATGATAAACAGGGTATTTTATAACGAACTGGCAATTCAAAACATAATTTTAACAGAATAATATCGAAACATTTCTCGAAATATTTCAGAAGGAGTGAGAGTAAGAAGGTACTTGCCTCGATCTCGAAGTGCAAATAAGTGTAGATAAAATTTGTACTCTACCCGTGAACTTGGCTTCGGTCTACAGCTCGGGAATTATTCTCTAAAAATGGCAACCAGAAATATGTGAGCGCTTCGTCAAAAATAAAATATTTCTCAACCGATAATATAATATTTAAATATAATAATAAAACATCTCTCGAAAATCTCCACGATAATTAATGGAACAATAATTCCCGGATAAATAAATCTCTCTTCGAAAATAAATCCTATTTTTAATTATTCATTAATCCGACTTAAAACGAAAATAGGGTTATGGAAATTATCTACCTTTAAATCTTGTAAATGATTAAATATAAATCCGATTTTAACTTCTAAAATAATCTGACTCGATGCGGTTAATTAAAATAAACCGGAAACTCTAATTATAAATCTTCTAAAATAATACCGCTTTTTAATCCTATTTATTCACAATTATTCCTCTTTTATCGACAAATTAATAAATCTCTAATTTTCGTCCAAAAATCACAAAATAATTCTTTTTAATTAATCAATCAATTATAACATTTTTATTCACATTAAATTCATAATTATTACTCTCACTAACTCCTAATTTCTCTAATTTAATTAAGTCTAATTTAAGAAAATAATCACTATTTTATCCTCCAAATAAAATAATCCAAGTATCCATTTTTATTAAACTACTTATTACTAACAATTTAAATAATATTCCAAATTTAAGAAATATATTCCAAATTAAATCTCAATCAGCCACCATTTCATTATTATTGCTTTATTTTATTATTATCTTGTCTTTTATTCTTTTATCTGCAACAATGGCACGTGGGGCCCACCACCACCACCACCACCGAGCACCTCTACCCCGGAATCTCTCTTCCAGCCCGGCATCTCTCTCCTTCCTCTCTCTCTCTCTCGCGTCCATCTCTCTCTCTCCCTCTCTGTCTCGCTGTCTCTCTCGTCGCCCGTACTCTCCCAATCTCTCTCTCAACCTTAATCTCTCTGTCATCTCTCCTGTTCTCTCTTCCTCTCACGCCACTATCTCCATCTCCATCAATTCCCCCTTCGAGTCCTCCTCCAACCATCCCCAAACACCATTTTTCTCTCCCCGTCACAACCTCTCCTCTCTCCGTTCTCTTTCTCTCCTTTCCGACCCCCCCCTCTATCTCACTCTCTCACCAATACCCACCATAAACACCACTCCATCAGTTCTCCCCCTCCCCTCAAACCGATTCACAACCAAAACAATTAACCGAAAGGAAGAAGAAAATAAAAAAAAATAAAAAAAAACAAAAATATCTACCTGCAGTGTATAGATATATATGGTCCGAGTGTTTGTTTTCAATTTAAGAGAAGTAGTCAGCTGGGTTTTGACAGAAAAAGCTAGAGGAGATGATATGTTTTTGTTCTGAGAAAGTGATATAAACCCCTCCTGTTTGTAAATAAAAAGAGGTCGGGTTTTGTGTTTATTTGATTTAAAAGGAACAAGTGGGGGACAAAAGTAAGTGCCTTAAAACAATTATTACAAAAACAATGATTGTGTTTTGTTTAAATTAAAGCCTGTGTTAGGTGAAAAGAAACTGTTGTCTCCTCATAATCTCGTTTCCCTCCTGCTGGCTAATTAAAACGAGACCTAACTTCGTTCTCTAAAATAAATACGACCCAAAATTAAAATCCTATTTTTCCTAAATTTCCTAATTTTAATAAATACCAACTACATATAATTAAATAGATATAATATAATATGAATATATAAAATATTTAGAATTTACAAAAATGCGCTAATTAAAATATACTAGTGCCTCGCTCTTAAATAAATTTTAAATAACGAGTAGGAAAATTAATTCGAAAATTCGCGGTTATTACAGAATTCAATACATATAGAAAGAAATTAATTACTACATGCATATTTAAATGTTGCTGAACTGGTTTGTACCTGTTTTTGAATTTTCTGGAAATTTTTTGTTTTACGTACAAAGACTAATTTAGTTGGGTATTAGTGCGAAAAAATAAATTAATCAAATAAGGGTTTGATTGGCCTTATTTGCATGATTGTGGTTGTAGAGTTTGGTTTGTTCTGTTGTAGATGTTTTTTAGAAATTAAATTTACCTTATGCACACTTCTGTTATTAATGTGTGTTTTTATCTTAACTTACAGGGCACTTGAAATTTCTCTCCATATATTCTTCTTCTTACGGGTTCAGTAAAGTTATTTGAAGGTTATCTATTTCCATGTCGTCTTAAACAACAAACCTGCAACATAAATCAACTACTTATTAATGATGGATTTATTTCTACAAATCAATTTGTTTAAACAATAGACCTACAACATAAAACGAGAAAAAATACAGTACTCTTTTTTTTAGCAGCAAGGAGGAATATAATAGAAAAGGTGAACTTGTATGAACATAGCTGAACATACAACTACTTATTCATAAATCATAATAGTACAACAAAAGAAGTCTGCAACCTAAGTCCCAGTCAATGCGATGAAAGATCAAAGCATTGAAGGACTGATCTAAGAAGTAAGATGCTAATGGTACAAGGTATTACACATGCTACATGTCCTTCTAATCAAGAAAAAGTACGCAACATTAAAAGGGCTAATCTAAGATTTTACAAGTGCGACACTAAGATCAGAAATCTATTTTTACCCGCAATAATACTACAGTCATTTAGAATAATCCACAAGATTCAATGTCAGACTAAGAGTAAAGATCAAGGATAAGTTAATCTTTTGTGATCACTCAAAGCTGTAGTTTGATAAAACAGATTAATCAAGATATGTAGCCAATGTTTACACACACACGTTCACATAGAACTGCAACAGAACACACACACACACTCGTTCACAAAGAACTGAAACAGATTGAGGCTCAAAGTCTCGTTTTCTCATAATATCATCTGATAAGAATACAAGTGTACTTATAGAATAAAAATACTAATTATCACCTATAAACTAGGAAACAAACTGAATCACAGAATAACAAGAAAATCTCCAGAGATAAGCTCTCCCTTATTCGCTCCTACAAACTCTCCTTGAAACCAACAACTAAATCAATTATTATAACTAATTTAAGATTAACCCAACATTATCTCCCTTAATCTTAAATTTGAGCAGTCATTTCCTTAACCCCCAGGAGTTGCCTCATCCGTTCGAACTTGACTGTTGTTAACGCCTTAGTCAAGATATCAGCAAGCTGGAAATCACTTGACACATGCTTCACTATGATATCACCACGTTCAATGCATTCTCTGATAAAATGGTATCGGACATCGATATGTTTGCTACGACCATGAAAAACAGGATTTTTTGCAAGGTCAATAGCAGATTTGTTATCAATATAGAGAACAACCGGACCAATGCTCTCCCTAGTCACTTGCTGCATTACATTACGCAACCAAATACTCTGACAAGCAGCTGCAGTGACAGCCATAAATTCAGCTTCACAAGAAGATAGCGCCACACATCTTTGCTTCTGAGATACCCACGTTACCAAGCTCTCATTCAAGTAAAATGCCATCCCACCAGTGCTTCTTCTGTCTTCAACATGGCCAGCCAAATCACTGTCTGAAAAACCTGTCAACACATTGTTTCCACTCTTTTTCGTGTACACCAGTCCAAGTTCCAGAGTCCCCTTCACATACCTCAGTATTCTCTTTACGGCATTTAAGTGTAGTATGGTTGGATGCTCCATATATCTATTTACCATACCAACTGAGTAAGCGATGTCGGGCCTAGTATGAACTAAATACCGTAAACCTCCCACTAGACTTCGATACATGGTACTATCAACTTCCTTTCCATCCACGTCTCTTGTCAGCTGTTCACTTGGATCCATAGGATATTTTGTTGCATTGCAATCTGTCAATCCTGCTTGCTTGAGTAATTTCTTTGCATATCCACTCTGCTTTAACTCAACAAAACCATCACCTTGTTTAACTTCTATTCCCAGGTAGTATGTTAACAGCCCCAAATCACTCATTTCAAATACTCGACTCATTTGCTTCTTGAATGATACAATACTCGACAGTTTTCCACCTGTCACCAATATGTCGTCGACATATACCCCGATTATCAGCTTATCGTCCTTGTCACAACGAGTATACACAGCTTGTTCCGACGGGCAACGTTTAAAACCCAACTTTTCAAGACAACTATTCAACTTTGCATACCAAGCACGAGGTGCTTGTTTCAATCCGTACAATGCCTTAAATATTTTGTAAACCATTCTCTCTTGCCCATCCTTGATAAAACCCTTTGGTTGTGAGACATATACTTCCTCACTAATATCTCCATTGAGAAATGCAGTTTTGACGTCCATGTGATGTACTTGCCAATTGTTTTTGGCTGCTAAGGCCAATAATAATCGAACAGTCTCCATTCTTGTAACTGGTGCAAACACTTCGTCATAATCAATACCATGTTCTTGCACATAGCCCTTTGCGACTAACCGGGCCTTATGTTTTATGACTTCTCCATCTGCATTCTTTTTTATTTTGTACACCCATTTCAGATCAATGACCTTCTTTCCAACAGGTAACTCAGTTAACTTCCATGTCCCATTCTTCTCAATAGAATCCATTTCACCTTCCATTGCTAGCCTCCAGTTTTTATCTCCTGCAGCTTGCTCATAATTTTGAGGTTCGTCTGTGCTTGCAAACAATAATTCTTGCTCCAACTCTATCTCATCAGTGTTGTCATATATATCTTGAAGTGATCTGTATCTTAATGGTTCACCACTGTCATCATATCTATGAGGACTAATTCCCATTACTGATGACTGTGATGAACTCGATGAAGAATTCGTTCTCTCTGCTTCACTTGCACTGTCTGTAGCTGATCTTGATGGTGTCTCATAACCACCTTCCCAGGTGTCACTGTCATACAAGTGTTCTGTTTCACCACTGACACCATCATACTCTTCTAAAATGTCTGGAACTGAGAAAGTGTCTTTGCTTTGATCCTCGTTTTCTTCAACCCGTGTAAAACTCCAACTCTTTGTTTCTTCGAAAACGACATCCCTGCTCACATGTACAGACTTGTTCACAGAATCATACACTTTATATGCTTTAGTACCAGGTTCCCGTCCAAGGTTAATTACCTGCACACTTCTATCATCCAGTTTCTTCATACGAGCATCAGGATTCCTCATATGTGTTAGACATCCAAACACCCGAATATGACTCAAGTTTGGCTTGTTTCCGGTCCAAACTTCATAAGGGGTCTGTCTTGACAATGCACGTGTTGGCAATCGATTTAACACATATACTGAATGACGAACAGCCTCTCCCATAATGTTGCTGGCAAACTCATTTCTTTCAGAAAACATCGAGCCATTTCAACAACTATTCTATTTCTCCTCTCTACGACTCCGTTTTGCTGAGGAGTATAAGGAGCTGTATAATGCCTTTCAATTCCATTGTCTTCGCAGTAATCTTTAAACTCCTTTGAATTGAATTCGCCTCCACGATCAGTTCTAAAAGCTTTGATTTTCTTCTCTGCACTGTCCTCTACTTGAGCCCGGAATTTTTTGAAAACACTGAAAATAAAAACCCACATCACCCGACTGAAATCATCCACTAGCAAGAAGAAATACTTGTTTCCTCCCAGTGTAACTGGATCAATAGGACCACACAAATCACCGTGCACCAGCTGCAAAACCTTTGTTGCACTATAAGTCGATTTTTGTGGGAAAGCCTTCCTTACCTGTTTCGACACTAAGTAACCCTTGCATATTTCCCTTGACTGACTTATATTAGGTAGACCATATACCATATTGTTCTTATGCATCAATGACAAAGACAAGTAGTTCACATGCCCTAGACGAACATGCCAAAGATTTGACATTTCTTCAGATTTTGACATCAGACATTTTGATACCACAGTCTCTGCTAGCAATTTATATAATCTATTTTCAGAGCGCTTTACTTTCATAAGCAAACTACCTTGTTTCTCATACACCCAAAGATAATTACCCTTTAAAACGACTTCTTTTCCCTCCTCAGAAAATTGACCCAAACTTATAATGTTACTACACAAGGAAGGAATGTAGAATACCTCATTGAGTGTACGTTTTTCTCCATTTTTGCACTTGAAAATGATTGTTCCCTTCCCTTCAATCTTCACAGTAGACCCATCACCAAATTTCACTGACCCTGTAATTCCTTCATTTAGTTCCATGAATTTTTCTTTGTCACCCGTCATGAGATTGCTTGCTCCGTTATCCAGGTACCATACATTTGAACTTACTTTCTTTTCTTTGTCATCAGACATCACCTTTGGTGTTACACCTTTCTCATTCAGCATCACCTCGTGCTTAGCCAACAACAAGGCTGGCTCATCTTCCTCCATTCGTGCCATTAGTGCCTCTTGCTTCGTTTCCCTTTCACCTGTTTGTCTCTTACAGTTATGCATATTTAAACCTCTGCATATTTAAACCTCTGCATATTTGTACTTATAGTTTAATGTTCTCTTCTTTATTATTTTACTAGATGATGATAACCATTATTTATTTGCTATCATGATGTAGGTATATTCCATGGATGAGGATAATGGTGAGTCAAGTTCTAGTCAAGGAAAGAGAAAGACTAGAGGTCCCACGAGCACAAAATTGAAAAAAAAAATTAAAAATAAATGTGCGGATTGCAGTATTGAGTTTGATGAAAATGAAAACCCTGTTGGGGATATGGCTACCCAATTTGTGACTTATGTTGGAACAACGCTTCGAATACATGTTAATATAAATATCAAGGGTTGGGATGTAGTTAGCGAGGGATTAAAGAATATGATTTGGGAAGATATTTGAGTATACAATTGTATTCCTGAAAATGTATTTGATGTTTACTGTTCGCATCCTTTATCTATTTTACTTAAAATCAATTATAATAGATGCATTGGAAGTTGAAGGATGATCAATTTAAAAAATCAGTAATGGATATATAGGAAATTAGTGAAAAAGCAAAAGAAAGTCAAAAACACAACAAAGATCCACATTTTGTTGGAAAACGTGGATATAAAGGAAATAGGGGCAAGTGGCGTGAAAAAGATCCCATCGATTCTTTAGACACATCCATTGATCCATCCATTTTATCCACTCAGCGTAGTTACGATTGGATAAGAGCACGAACAAAAGAAAAGGAAGATGGAAGTTTTTACATCCCCAACGAAGCATACGAGGGAAGTTTTTGAGAAAATGGTACGTAATGTTTTCAAATAATTTACACCGTATTATTTATCCCGATCCTGTACCTACACCATGAGATTTTTTGTTTTTTTATGTTCAGATTACAATCTGTATTACGTGTACAATTTCTACTAATAATTTATTAAAAATTCTTGTTTATTACGAGATTAACTGTACATCGTGCCCAATATTTACATTTTATACTCATTAGGCTTCGTTTCATTTAATTATGATGCCATGAATTGAAAAAATCTAACCTGATTTGGTCACTAGGTATTTCATTTGGAGTATGATAATACACAACTTTTATGCATTTACAAGTACTAGTTTATAGACAATATTGTATACCAAAGTGTTGAGCTAATTTGAGTAGGTTGATGGTGGGTTGTCAAATGATTGGGTTCCCTGGACTAGGGTTTGGTCTGAGCGTAATTCTTGACTTCGAAAATGGTACGTAATGTTTTCCTTACTGAACTCGAATAGTGGTATAATTATTATTGTTTTGTATGATTCTACCTTTACAAAAAAGGACAGAATAGACGTTTTAATTCGTAAATATTTAAATTCTACAATACTTTTGCTACAAAGCAGGCTCCCTCTTATTTCGTATATTTACCTCTTTACCGTTTTAATTCATAATTATTATTTTCCCCCCTTTCCCGTTTAGAAGGGACTATGCCAATTGTGTACCATATGTTGCTTATCTGGAAATGGTGGATTGTGGTAGTTAACTGGCTTTTTAGTTTATTGGATTCGAAAAACTACTAGATATTATGGTACAGAGCATCAGATATTATGGTACAGAGTATGCACTTTCTAGTGTAAATTCCATAATTTTTTTAACCAAATACCCAATTTAAAATGAATGGTAAGTGTACTTTTAATCACCATAAGTATTCTGAACATTTGTATGATTCAAAGTGACATGCTCTGGCCTGGGGGATCCTATGTAAAATATTTTCCATAGTTTAATCACCTCTATTTTAAATGCATATTCTGTGTTAATGAACATATAGAGTGAAGTCTATGTTACAGTCTGAGGGATTAAATAATCAATGCCAAATATGGACATTCCCATAGAAACAACTATATTATATAGGGTAGAGCCATATTTAAACTGCTCTAACGGTGTAAACTATAAATCTCACGATAAAATTGTCCAACTTGTACTCACTTACTCTATAAATGGGCAGGGAGAATTGGAAGGGCAAGTTTCTGACGGGTTATGGACCCCAAGTGGTCATGATGACGTGCTCACTCGTGCACTTGGGAATAAGGAACATGGCGGACTCGTTATAAGGGTTGGAGGAAGAGCAAAAATCAAGGCTGTATTTGGATCAGAAAAAAGCAAACAAAGCGGGGTCGTCTCTATGGATGAATTACATACAATCAAACAAGAAATTACCAAGAAAGTGAGGGAGGAGTGCCTAGAAATGATGAATTTCCAGCTTCAAGGGATATTCGATCATTTAAAGCAGTTGGGTTTGCCACTTCCATCTAATTTGGGGAATAAGGAGAAAGGTACACCATCAAATGAATTGGTTCGAAGTAGTTGTCAATCGGTGGACTAGCCAGAAAATTTCTCAGATATCAATGTAATTTCTTAAATCAAGCTAGAACTTACGTGCTTCACTGCCATCCCCATTACTATGTATTCCTGGTTTATTAATTAATTTATTAGCTCTAAACTATATCCAATATCAGCTGAATTTTCCACTCCATTATCTGAACAAATTTTCACATGGTCTATCCATGTAGGCAATGCCTTTCGAAAATTTTGAAACTTCTTGTATTCAGAAGCTGTTGAACTAGTTGTGAATTCAGTTGCATGCAGTAATACAGAGGGAAAAAGATGAGTTCGAATATAAGTGAAGGGTGATGAAAGAAAAGAATGAAGAGCTATAGGTATATAAAGTCTTTCCATTTTGAATTTGAGTGAGAATAATGTTAGTTAAGAGTGTTGAAGTTTGACTGAGAAACCAAGTTTTTTGATCAACTAGTCTTTGATGAGTGGTATTAGTGAGAGCAGCAATGACAAATTACATTTATCTGAAATAAAGTCCTTTATAAATGAAAATCTGTGATCATTGAATATAGCATAACTACACAACAACAATGTGAAACAATACTTTCACATCTTTCAGTTCAGTTTATGTATTCAACAATACTTTTTTAATCAGTGCAGATTGCAACCTTGTGTCATCTATGTATTAAACATCTTGTAGCAAGAGGGCAAGTTTTTCCATTACATAGCGAGGGAGAAAATTTTATTCATGGCAAACCAATTGCGCTAAGTAATGTGAAAGTATGTGTGGATGAAGTTGAAGTTGAATTTCAACTTGCCCACCTTTCGGTGCCCTGTGACGAACATGAAACTGTTGGCAATGCAGCTAGTAGCTTTGTTGAGAGGCCAAAGGATCTTGTGATCTTGGGGTAGGTAATTTTAATTCTACTCAAATTCATTCATATAGTTAATGCTATACATTACACACCTGAACATGCATTAATGTCTACTAAAATTTCTACTAATATGAATGGAGATATAATTATAGAAAATTCTGGTTTTAACATAATTTGTTTTTAATTAGGAACGTGAGAAGAAAAAAGGCCATAAGATAGCTCAACAGAAACTAAACAAGGTTGTTAGTAAAGAGTCAGCAACACCTATCCTCAAGAATCAATCTTTGCTCAACGATGAAAAAATAAGTGTAAAATGCCGAACTTTACGTTTCTTGGTTGATAATAGTCCTCCAGATTCTACTACTACTGTTGGTAAAAATGTGGAGTTGTTCAAGTTTCATGAAAGTGCTAAAGTTCCAATATATGTCACCCCGAGAGATATTAATGAGTTTTTGAGGTTAAGTTGTCTTAATATACCAGTTCCGTAGATTTTTATGATGTAAGATTGCAATTTCTTACTCATTTTTTTATAAGATATAATTATATATTTTATATATTTGGATGAACGATCCAAAGGCTGTGATTAAAAAAAAATTTACCTGTCCGCTATAATTTTCCGCGGATAGGACAGAACCTATCCGCGGAAAATTATAGCGGACAGCCAATCAGCCTATTCGCAAAAAATTATAACGGACAGGCAAATTTTTTTTTTTTAATCCCAGCCTTGGATCCTTAATCCAACAACTGAGACACAGATTGTTAAATAACTTGTCCCTGAAAATCGATTGTTAGGGACCAGGACCCGTTTATTTATTGTGCAGAACAACTAACAGTGCAGAATCCATATCACATTAAAGGTACATTCACAAATTGTGCAAGGATTTAGAATAATTAATTTTAAGTATGTTTAAACTTCAAAATAATACAAAGCGTCGTAGTTAGTAATAGGTGATAACATAAATAATACTAAAATATTATATTATTCGGTGCATTAATCATTAAGCCTGATAGTTAGGACTACCATTAAGAGTATCCTTAGTACATATTCTAATTTCCTACATTGTTAAATTAAATTTCAGTAAACACTGGATGTTGCTTATGTTTTGTGTTGATGAAAGTGTTGTATACGTGTTTGATCCAATAAATCAAAAACGACACATTCACGTGAAGGCTCCTTGGGAAACGTAAGGTATGAAAAAATTTAAATCTTGAAAGGCTCCTTAATTTACTTTTTAAGGAGTTCAAAACCATTTTCATATATTGAAATTTTTATTCCTCTATAACATGCAGGGCATCTAAAGTATATACTAAATATGGTGGTAGGAAAAATAATCAAAATAACCTACTTTGGTACCATGAGGCTGTTAAGGTATTCTATACATATTTGTTTGTCTTGAAAGTTCTTTTCTGTTTCATCTCAATTTTTAAATATTTTGAGTTTGTTTTGTAGAGTCCTCAACAAAAAGGAGGCACAGAATGTGGTTATTTTGTGATGAGATATATGTATGACATAGTAATGTTGTCTCGTAAAGATCCTAAAGTTAAGTGGGCAGAGGTACGAACTATCTAAAATGGAATTAATACTATTGTAGATATTAGAAAGAAAATTACTTGTAGATAAAATTAACAATTCTTTTTGGCAAGCAGGTTTTTGGAAAAATATCCACAAACCAATAAATTGAAGAAATTTGAGATATTTGGGCAAATTATTTTACTCGTGAATATATGTGATCGGGTACATGACTCTTAAGTTCAAAAAATCTTTTCATTTTTAAATAAAAAATATACTCAGGAATATTTTACTTATGAATATATTTTATTTGTACTTTTGTGCTAACAAGTTCAAACACATAATTTTTGTAGGTGTTGGAACAAAGGAGTATGATATGATCTTACCTTGTAGCAATCGGAAAATGGATACTATATTTTGGATTTATGATAGTCATGATGTATGTTGAATTAAATGTATGACATGGTTACGTGGTTCTCGTTATAAATATTGTAGATGTATTTTCAAGCATGTAATAATAATTATCTTAATTTAATTAGTAACTTTGTTAAGAAATTTGGATTGCAAGTTTTACTTTTTTTTTGGTTTGTAATAACAGGCATTTTGATATATATATATATATATATATATATATATATATATATATATATATATATATATATATATATATATATATATATATATATATATAAACAGAGGGAAAAATTGTCATTTTTCAATACACATATACATCGGTTTTAAGTATCATATACGTCGCTCTTTTGGTCTTATACGTCGGCCTTTTCAATGACATTATACGTCGCCTTTTTGGTCTTATATGTCGCCCTTTTTTACAACATTATACGACGGATTTTTTGGTCTTATACATCAGCTTTTTTTATTACATTATACGACGGCTTTTTTGGTCTTATACGTCGGTCTTTTTTATGACATTATACGATGCTCTTTTTGGTCTTATACGTCGGTCTTTCTATGACAATATACGTCACCCTTTCTGGTCATATATGTCGGTCTTTTAACCGACGTATATGAATCTTTATACGTCGGTCTTTTAACCGACGTATATGAAGCTTTATACGTCGGTTAAAAAGGCGACGTAAAAGACAATGACTTTATACGATGCCTCTCTATACGTCGCCAAAAAGCCAATGTAAAAGACCAAAAAAGGCGACGTAATAGGTCAGTTTTGTACTAGTGCATCCTCGTCTTCAACATTTTCAATACCAAGAATACGTCTCTTACCTTGAAGAACAATGGACCACCTAGAATCTGCCGGGTCTCGAATATAAAACACTTGCATCACTTGTGTTGCAAATATAAATGGGTCATCTTTATGGCCAACCCGGCTAAAGTCTACTAAAGTAAATCCCAACTCATCAGACCGCACACCACGCCTATTATCAAACCATTCACAATTAAAGAGAGCACTATTGAATTCTTCGTACCCGAGCTCCCAAATTTCTTCAATTACCCCATAGTATGACTGCTTCACATCTCGTGATGCACTATCTTTACCTCTACCAAATTTTGTTAATGAAGCTTCTACCGACACTCCACTGTTCTGCATAGTACTTTTGGCATCTTTACGTTGTGAATAAAAACTGTACCCATTTATATCATAACCTTCATATGATCTCACGGGCATGTCAGGGCCATATACCAACCATTTTAATGTATTGGAAATGATGCCAGGCTTTTGTGACAATTGAGACATTACTTGTTCTTTGAACCATCAGCCAAACGAACGATTGTGTTCATTTGTAACCCACTTCCCACTTTTTAAAGGATTCATCTGCCAAATCAAGGCTATGTGTTCTTTTAAGTAATGATCAACTTCAGTCATGTGTTGTAGGACAAATAGATGGGCTCTATCAATTAATTCAGCACTATAGGAGAAATCATTTTATTTCCCAAAGTACCTTGACCTTCAGGTCTACCCTCATGACAAGATTTAGGAATCCCAATAGGATTAGAAACCGCTAAATACTCTATGTAAAATTCAATAGTCTCTTCACCAGAATATCCTTCAATTATGCTACCTTCTGGTCGATATCGATTCCTTACATATGCTTTCATGGTACACAAAAATCTCTCAAAAGGATACAGTTGTTGCAAATGTAACGAACCACATAGCTTAATCTCTCTCACCAGACGATTAACTAAATGTACCATAATATCAAAGAGTGCAACTGGAAAATACATTTCATATTCGCAAAGAGTAAGTATAATATTAGCTTGTATTGTATCCAACATCATCACCTTGCTGCATATAGAATTGAAGAAGAAACATAATTTTGTGATAACCAATCTCATATGCTTCGGCAAAATCCCTCGAATGGCAGTCGGTATTAAATGTTGCATTAACACATGACAATCATGTGTCTTCAGTCCCACCAATTTCAAATCTTTCATCGACACGAGCCTTTTAATATTTGAAGAACATCCAGATTGAACCTTAACACCTGATAAACACTCACAAAAGCTACGTTTTTCCTTCCTAGAAAGAGTATAACAGGTCGGAGGAAAATATGAACATTTTCCCAAGATTTGTGGTGCTAATTCTGTTCGTATACCCATTTCTTTCATGTCTAATCTGGCATTCATCCCATCTTTTGTCTTTCTGGGTATATTTAACAATGTCCCAATAATGCTTTCACATACATTTTTTTTAATATGCATAAAGTCAAGACAATGTCTAACATGTAAGTGTTCCCAATATGGAAGATCCCAAAATATAGATCTGTTCTTCCAAACTTTGGTGTGGCTGGGCTTTTTATAAAGTTTACCTAGTACAACATCAATATCTTTGACCCGTTCAAAAACTTTCTTTCGAGATAAAGGCAAAGGAGCAACTCAAGACTCGATAGTTCCATCAAAAGACTTTTTCTTTTTCCCATAAGGGTGATTAGAAGGAAGAAATGCTCTGTGACCCATATAAACATTTTTTTTGCAATTGTTTAACCGTCGATCAATCGTACCCTCTTCACGGATTGGACATGCTTTGGCTCCTTTAATAGTGTACCCTGAAAGGTTTCCATAGGAAGGAAAATCACTTATGGTGCAAAATATCATGGAACATAAAGTGAAATCATATCGACTGTATGCATCATAAATCATCACACCTTCATCCCACAATAGTTTTAATTCTTCAATAAGCGGCTAAAGATAAACATCTATGTTATTCCCCCCTTCCTTAGGACCTGATATTAACAACATTAACATTATATACTTGCGCTTCATGCACAACCACAGTGGAAAATTATAAACCGTCAAAAGAACTAGCCAGGTGCTATTAGTACAACTCATAGTGCGATATGGATTCATGGCTTCTGCACATAATCCAGGTCGTAGATTTCTAAGTTCCATGCCAAATTCAGGGAACTTTCCATCAATGGTTCTCAATTGTAGAGAGTCAGCAGGGTGTCTGAGTATCCCATCAGATTTTCTCCCTTCTATATGCCATCTGAGAAGCTTTGCATCTTTTGCACTTGCAAAGAGGGGTCTGAATTGAAACTCCTAGGTTTTGATGATGACAAACAGCAAGCTATTTGGCGCTTACAGATATAAAACAGCATGCCATTGTGTTAGTTCTAACTTGGTTTTGCAGGATAAAACAGCATGCCATTTGTGTGTGCTCTAACTTGTTTCTACAGGACAAAACAGCTTACTGATTTCATAATCAGTATATCTCAAACAGCAAGCCAATTGTCACAAACAGCATGCCAATTGTACAATCAGCAAGCTGATTGTGTCTGCTGAAATTAAAGATCCATTCGGGAAATTCAAAGGACATCAAGAGAAATGATATATAGATTATTTGTAAAGGTCCTCAGAGTATATGATGAACATTCCCACCTCTCAAGCTTTTGGAGACAAGCAAATATTACTTTTGGTTAAATAAGGTTACTTTACCTTATTTAATACACCACCTTATCTCCACTCAAAATATGTCACATGGGACTCATCATAACTTTGTTCCCTGCATATTCTTATCTCCATACACGCTCCAGATTTCAGCTTTTCACATTATCAAAGTATTTCTTCAAGCTCAAAAGCATTGCTTCTCTCTAACGGATTAAATTCATACCGTTGGAAATTTTTATCAAGCAAATTCAAACCTTTCTTGTTCACCTATATAAGAACTGAGTATTACCAGTTCTTGGTACTTAATACAACGTGCATAAAACAAGAAATACTCAAACAACTTCTGAGCTTACATTGCTAAACCCTTCCAAACCTTCAACTCTCTTCATACACGCATATTCATTATTTTGAGGATTTATAGGTTGAGTTGTATTCTTTCAAAACATTTGTATTGTTCAAAGTGTATTGTTTTGTTGCTGTACAAGATTGGCTTCAGGTTTTAGGGTGAGTCGAACTATACTAGAGAAGTATACTTGGGAAGTAGTACTTAGAGGGTTGGTTCAGCACAGGTAAACAGCAAGCCGTTTGTAAGCAACAAGGGTTAAGGGAGATATATTGTTGTATCTTGTAATTGGATTATAGTTGATCAATAATATATTCTCTTACCAAGTTTGGTAAGGGACCAGGACGTAGACCATAGGGGATTAGGGGTCGAACCTGGCTAAAAGATTGTGTGTCTCTTTTACTTACTGTTTATATTCTTTCTGCATTGCATTTTAGATACAAACAGCGTGCTGTTTGTGAACTGTGTTATTACAAACAACAAGCTGTTTTCAGTTATTTTCAAAACAGTTCATAATTTCACATTAATAACCATAAACACCTATTCACCCCCCTCTAGGTGTTGTTTTTCAATTGGTATCAGAGCCTTGGTATACTAACAATTCTGTAACAGGAAAGTATCGATCATGGCAGAACATTATCTTGAAGCAAAAGCCGATTATAGGGCTCCTCTCCTCACTGGATCAAAAAATTACAATTGGTGGAAATGTAGAATGGAAACATTCTTATCCAAGAGGCCACTGGTGTTAAGAGTTGTACAGAAAGGAGATTATCAATTCTTGGATGAAAAGAATCAACCGAAAGATGTTGATGATCTCACTATGGATGAAATTATCAAATGTGGTTTTAATGGAGAAGCTAGAAACTCCATAATGAATGCTCTAGATCAAGCTGAGTATGACAAAGTCTCCTCCCTAAAAACAGCAAAAGAAATGTGGGATGCTTTGGAAACCTATCATGAAGGATCAAAAACCTTGAGGAAGGTGAAGCTTAGCAAACTAATGAATGATTTTGGAAACTTCAAGCTCAAGGATAATGAAACTATTAAAGAAGGTCAAGCAAGGTTCCAAGTTACTATAAACTCATTAAAGAGACTTGGAAAAGATATTCCTCAAGATGAAATTAACATGAAAGTGTTAAGTGCGGTACCATTTATTTATGAAGCCAAGGTCACGGCTTTAGAATCATCCTCAACAATCGACACCATGGATCACCTAGTTGTGTTTGCAGAGCTAGAACAATTTGAAAGTAAGATAAGCAAAGGTCAGGCTGAAGATGTTCGGGTTCCCATAGCCAAAATGAGGAATTTGGCTCTTCACTCTACAAACAGCAAGCCAGAGTCTGCAAACAGCAAGCTGTTTGAATCTGATGAAGAATCTGACGAAGAAATGGCACTCATCTCACAAAAAATCAAGAGGCTGATTGAAAAGAAAAATAGAATGAAAAAGGAAAGAGGTGAATACTCCAAAAGGAAAGCCAAGGAACAAACTTGTTTCGAATGTGGTAAACCAGGCCATTTTAAGAAGGACTGTTTTAAGCTAAAGTCCAAACAGCAAGCTGCTTTCAAGGACAAGAGAAAAGCAAAGGCTCTACTGACTTGGAGTGATGATGATTCAGACTCCAGTGATGACTCAAGCGAAGACATGGTGAATTTGGCCCTTGTAGGTCTACATGATGAAGAAAGTTCACTAGGATCCATAAAAGAAGATTGTGTGGATAGTGATTATTCGAATTCAGAAGATGATGCAAGTGAGGTAAATTCAATATATTCTGATTTAAATTCATCTCAAGATATGCTAGAAGAACTAACCGTGCAGGTACCGAATCATGTATCCATAATTGAGTTTATGGAACTAAAACATAAGAATAGCAAGCTTGAAAAGAACAACAATAAGTTGAAGAAAATGATTGCTGATTTAATGGCTGAAAAGAATCCAGAAACAAATCACAATGATCTTATTACTGATTTAAAGGAGAAATTAGTTCAATTCGAAGGAGTCAACAAAGTGATTCTACAAAGAAATGAAGTTCTTATGAAAGAACTTAGGAGATTGAAGTCAGAGATTGAAGAAAGGAATGAATGCATACAATCATTGAAGAACACAGAGTCAAACCAAGCCGAATCCTCAAAATCCGTGGAAAAGAGAAAACAGCAAGCTGAACTTATCAATCAGCAAGCTGATTTGATCTCTCTTCTGGAAAAAGAGGTCAAGGACCTCCAGATAGGGATGGAAACTTTTGTACAAGGAGAAGACACCTTAAAGACAATGATGAAGAAGGCAAAAGTCCCTGTAGTAAGAGAAGGAGTTGGCATTGACATACACAAGAAGCTTGGAGTCCTCAAATATGATGGTAAAAATGGCATACCTTATGATTATGCCATGCCTTGGAAAACATGCAACAAATGTGGTGGAAAAGGCCATCTGGAAATTCATTGTGTGGTTAAAATCAATGGTAAAGGGAAAACAACTTACCAAAATGGACCAGCCAGGCGACAAACAGCATACCAGAATGCTCCTGACAGAAGACAAACAGCACGCCAACAGTCACCAAAAGTGATCCAAAAATGGATCAAGAAAGCTGAATTAAATGTGTTATATGTTCTTGCTACTAACCAGTTTGGACCCAAACCTATATGGGTACCAAAACATTAAGTTTGTGTTTGTTTGTTTTGTAGATATGTCTTGCCGCCAAAATAAAGTCGAAACAATGGATCTTGGATAGCGGTTGCACTAGACATATGTGTGGAGACAAGTCTCAGTTCATAAGTCTCAACATGAAGAAAGGAGGAAGGGTTACAATTGGCAATAGCAAAACTCTTCGAATCCTTGGTATTGGTTCTATTGGTAATAGTAATATTTCAATCGATAAAGTTCAATATGTCAAGGGTCTTTCATATAATTTACTTAGTGTCACTCAATTATTTGATGATGGACATTTTGTTCAGTTTGGCATAGATAAAACTATTATTACTATTGGTGCTAACAAAATACCACTAGTTGTTAGAAGGGAAGGAAATATATATGTATTAGACTTCGAAATGCAGGAAACAGCATGTTGTTTGGCTGCAATCGACAATGATCCATATATATGGCATAGGAGGTTGGGACATGCACACATGGACTTGATCAATAAACTTTCAAGTAAGAATCTGGTCAGAGGGCTACCAAAACTGAAATATACTAAGGTCGAAGTATGTTCAGCATGCCAATTGGGTAAACAAATTCGAAGTACTCACAAAGCTAAGAAAATGGTATCTACTTCTAAACCCTTAGAGCTTCTGCACTTAGATTTATTTGGTCCAGAATCTTATAAAAGTATTGGAGGTAAACAATATGGTTTTGTAATTGTAGATGATTATTCTAGATTTACTTGGGTATTGTTTCTTAGTACTAAAGATTGTGCTTTTGATGAATTTGAGAAACTGATTAAACTACTTGAGAACAAGCATGATACAAGACTTGTAGGTATAAGAAGTGATAGAGGAGGTGAATTTGTCAATGACAAATTTATCACATATTGTGATCAAAAGGGAATCTCTCATGAATTTTCTGCTCCAAGGACTCCACAACAAAATGGAGTGGTGGAAAGAAAGAACAGGTCACTTCAAGAAACAACAAGGACTTTACTGCAAGAAAGCAAGCTACCTAGAAGTTTTTGGGCCGAAGCTGTGAATACAGCATGCTATTTGTTGAATCGAATCATAATCAGGCCATTATTGGACAAAACTCCTTATCAATTGTTGAGAAACAAGAAGCCAAATATCAGTTACTTCAAGATTTTTGGTTCAAAGTGTTTTGTCCTCAAAACAATTGGTAAAGATGGTAAATTTGATGCTAAATCCTATGAAGCCATATTTCTTGGTTATTCTTTAACAAGTAGAGCTTATAGAATTTGTAATATTAATAAGCATATTGTTGAAGAATCAATTGATGTTACTTTTCAAGAACCTAACAATGATCTACCAAGAGTTGAGGAAGGATTTGCAGGTGAAGAAGAAAATGTGCAACCTCAAGTCACTGACAATCAGCAAGCTGGAAGTACAAATCAGCAAGCTGGAAGTGCAAATCATCAAGCTGGAAGTGAAAATCAGCAAAATGGCAGTTCAAATCAGCAAGATGAAGATGAAAGTGACACTGAAAGTCAGCAAGCCAAAGAGGATGCAGACACTGACAATCAGCAAGCTGAAAGCTCAAAACAACAAGCTGAAGTGGAAGATTCAATTACAAAAATAGCAAAAATGACTTTGGAAGGTCCTAGAGGATCAAGGGCTACTGCAAAATTGCCTCTATATGATGGAGAAGAACAGTCACCACCATCAAAGATGAGAAAGACAACTCATGAAGAAATAGCTCAACATTCTTTACCAAGGGCAACAAGAACGGTTAAAAATCATCCACCTGAGTTAGTCATTGGTGATATTACTGATGGAATTACTACAAGAAGAGGGAAGGCAAATTATTGTGCTCATGCAGCCTTCCTAGCTAAAGAAGAACCTAAAAATATAGATGATGCATTAAAAGATGAGAATTGGATCATGGCCATGCAAGAAGAATTAAATCAATTTGAAAGATGTAATGTTTGGGAACTTGTCAAGCCACCAAAGGATGCCTCACTTATAGGAACTAAATGGGTGTTCAAAAACAAAGTTGATGAATTTGGCACCATTACTCGAAATAAAGCAAGACTTGTAGCTCAAGGCTACAACCAACAAGAAGGCATTGATTTTGATCAAACCTATGCTCCTGTTGCTCGTTTGGAATCAATAAAGATGCTTCTGGCTTATGCATGTTTCAAGAAAATCAAGCTATATCAAATGGATGTAAAGAGTGCATTCCTAAATGGTGTGCTAGAAGAGGAAGTCTATGTTAAACAACCTCCCGGATTCGAAAATGAACAATATCCAAACTATGCATTCAAGCTAAAGAAGGCTCTTTATGGTCTAAAGCAAGCCCCTAGAGCTTGGTACAAAAGGCTTAGTAAGTATCTAATCCAAAATGGATTCATTCGAGGTAAAATCGATCCCACATTATTTATTATGCAAAATGGTAAAGACATTTTAATTGTACAAATATATGTGGATGATATTATTTTTGGTGCTACTAATGAATCTATGTGTAAGTGGTTTTCCAAGTGTATGCATAGTGAGTTCGAAATGAGCATGATGGGCGAACTCAATTACTTCTTGGGTCTTCAAATCAAGCAATCTAAAGATGGAATTTTTGTGCACCAATCCAAATATACACAAAGTCTATTGAAGAGATTCGGTTTTGAAGATGTAAAACCAAAATCAACTCCCATGGTGCAAAAAAGCAAGCTGATTGTAGATGAAAATGGTAAGGCTGTTGATATTAAAAGATATCGAGGTATGATTGGAAACCTACTGTATTTAACTGCTTCTAGACCTGACATAATGTACAGTGTATGTGTTTGTGCAAGGTTTCAATCAAACCCCAAAGAGTCTCACTTAAATGCCATTAAAAGAATATTTCGATATTTAAGTGGTATCATTTCTCTTGGTTTGTTTTATCCTATCACAAATACTTTTGATCTTGTTGGGTATAGTGATGCAGATTATGCAGGTTGTTTAATTGATAGAAAAAGTACTAGTGGTGTTTGTACATTCCTTGGACAAAGCCTAGTTTCTTGGCAATGCAAGAAACAAACTTCGGTTGCTTTATCCACTGCAGAAGGGGAGTATCTAGCAGGTGGGAGCTGTTGTTCTCAACTTCTATGGATGATTCAAACTCTAAGGGACTTTGATATCAAGTGTAGAAAAGTTCCCATCAACTGTGACAACACTAGCACCATTAGCATTTCTAAGAATCCTGTGAATCACTCAAGAACGAAGCATATTGATGTTCGACACCATTTCTTGAGAGACAATGTTGCTAAGGGCAAGATAGAGTTGGTCTTTGTTCCAACTGAATATCAACTAGCTGATATTTTCACAAAGCCCCTTGCTGAAGAAAGATTCTCAGTCATTCGAATGCAACTTGGTATGTGCTCTATGTAAACAGCGTGCTGATTGACAGATACTGAACAGGTCAGCTTACCATTTGTCCTAACTCTAGTTACAAACAGCATGCTGTTTGTCTCCTCTGGATTTCTACTTGTGAAAATAGCCATGAATATATTCTGATTATTGCTATAACATGCTAAATGATTATGTGCTTAGAAAATTGCTAAAATTTAGATAAATGCTTATTTAAATTCATAATTTAAGAAATCATGGTTAAAATTAAAATTTGAGAAATTTGCCTGTTTTAACAATAGTAATGTGCTTATCAATTGTTTATTTACTTAGAATTTAGCTTTATTAATTAAACCTAAATTCTCCCCTAAAATCAATCAAAACTAGAGAGACACGGGTTAGCCGGTTCACTTCAACTCAAACACACCCTCTCTTTCTCTAAGCGGCGATTAGGGTTTTCTCAGCGGCGATTAAGCAAAAATTAGGGTTTATCCATCTCCTACCATGGTTCGAAAGACTAGGGCTCGTAGGGAACTGTCTCCATCTGTTTCAAAGAAAGAGGAAACTATTATGCTAGAAAGTGGTGATGAAATCACTCCAACTCCAGAATCGAAGAAGCTAAAAATGACCATGTCGCCAGTGTTTGTTTCTCCTGCGTGTGAAGACCGGTACAAGGACCTGGATTTGGAGAATCGGGGAATCATCAACGGCCAGCCTTTATCAAGTAAGATTACTCCTCTCTTCGATGAGTGTGGTGTAATGAAACTATTTCAAGATATTGGTCTAGAGTCGTTCGTATCTGATATGCCAAATTACTTTTATCCTGATTTAATAAGAGAGTATTATGCTAATTTGCAAACTGATAAGTTTGGGAATGCTATATCCACGGTTAGAGGTACGAAGATTCAATTGAATCCTCCAATCCTAAGTTCGCTCCTTAAAATTGAAATGGATAGTGCTACTGATGTGTATACTGCTCAGGGGTATGTGTCCCTTCCTGATTTTAGTGTTGAGGATCAGTTACAAGTCTTAATGGGTAATGTCAAGCTCTTAGACACAAACCCTCCTCCTACCACCATAGTAACTCCTTTAGCTCACCTGGTTTTTAAGATAGCTAGGTCACATATCTGTCCTCGAGTGGGAAACAAATCAAATTTCACTTGCCAAGATGTGGTGATTGTGGCTATGATTTTAACTGGAAGATCCTTTGATTTGTCCTCTTTTATTTTGAAAAAGATGCAAGCTACAGTTGAGAAATCTGTTAGTCGGCTGCCTTATGCTTCTTGGCTGTCCAAAGTGTTTAAGCTGTTCAATGTCAATGTCAAGGGTATGACTAAGGTTGTTGTTAAGGATTGCATGGACCAAAAGTTTTTATCTTTGAACAATCTGCAAATTGAAGATGGTGTGTTGTCTAGAATTGTGGTTCCTCAAGATGATCCCCCACATGATGATCCTACTACCTCTACTGCTCCTCAAACTGCAACTCAGAACTTGGTGTCTCAATCTCTACATGCTGATATGACAATCATGACTAGTGAGATCATTTCTCTTCGAAATGATACTCAAGCAATCAGAACTGATGTGCAGGACCTCAAGGCTGAATTCCAAGCCATTAAGGGTGCTATGAAGGATCTTATCTCTCAAGTCACCACAATGAAGGAATTAATGCTCAAGACAGTTGGGAACACATCTACTGCTCACTCAGAAATTGAACATGGTCAAGGGTTGGACAACTTAGCCAAAGCTGCTGCAAAGGATGCTCCTGGAGATGACACAGATACAGAGGCTACCAAGTCAAATGCTCAAACCAGTGATCCTTAGTTTTTTTGATGAATTAAGGGGGAGAATTTAGGAGAATTCAATGTGTTTTGTGTTTTATGTTTGAACTTGGTATTTGAACTTGCTATGTCTGTTGTGGTACTTGAATTTTATTCCTGTTGAACTTGATTTTATTTCTGTTGAAATTGTTATGTGGCATATGTTGCTAAGTTTAAGTTTATCCTGGATATGCTATAATCTTCAGATAATTATTGTTTTATATCTAATGCTGAGATGCAGGAATTTAGGGGGAGTTTCAAAATTCTCCTAAAAAGATTTGTAATCATCAAAAAGGGGGAGATTAAAACTCCTAGGTTTTGATGATGACAAACAGCAAGCTATTTGGCGCTTACAGATATAAAACAGCATGCCATTGTGTTAGTTCTAACTTGGTTTTATAGGATAAAACAGCATGCCATTTGTGTGTGCTCTAACTTGTTTCTACAGGACAAAACAGCTTACTGATTTCATAATCAGTATATCTCAAACAGCAAGCCAATTGTCACAAACAGCATGCCAATTGTACAATCAGAAAGCTGATTGTGTCTGCTGAAATTAAAGATCCATTCGGGAAATTCAAAGGACATCAAGAGAAATGATATATAGATTATTTGTAAAGGTCCTCAGAATATATGATGAACATTCCCACCTCTCAAGCTTTTGGAGACAAGCAAATATTCCTTTTGGTTAAATAAGGTTACTTTACCTTATTTAATACACCACCTTATCTCCACTCAAAATATGTCACATGGGACTCATCATAACTTTGTTCCCTGCATATTCTTATCTCCATACACGCTCCAGATTTCAGCTTTGCACATTATCAAAGTATTTCTTCAAGCTCAAAAGCATTGCTTTTCTCTAACAGATTAAATTCATACCGTTGGAAATTTTTATCAAGCAAATTCAAACCTTTCTTGTTCACCTATATAAGAACTAAGTATTACCAGTTCTTGGTACTGAATACAACGTGCATAAAACAAGAAATACTCAAACAACTTCTGAGCTTACATTGCTAAACCCTTCCAAACCTTTAAATCTCTTCATACACGCATATTCATTATTTTGAGGATTTATAGGTTGAGTTGTATTCTTTCAAAACATTTGTATTGTTCAAAGTGTATTGTTTTGTTGCTGTACAAGATTGGCTTCAGGTTTTAGGGTGAGTCGAACTATACTAGAGAAGTATACTTGGGAAGTAGTACTTAGAGGTTGGTTCAGCACAGGTAAACAGCAAGCCGTTTGTAAGCAACAAGGGTTAAGGGAGATATATTGTTGTATCTTGTAATTGGATTATAGTTGATCAATAATATATTCTCTTACCAAGTTTGGTAAGGGACCAGGACGTAGACCATAGGGGATTAGGGGTCGAACCTGGCTAAAAGATTGTGTGTCTTTTTACTTACTGTTTATATTCTTTCTGCATTGCATTTTAGATACAAACAGCGTGCTGTTTGTGAACTGTGTTATTACAAACAGCAAGCTGTTTTCAGTTATTTTCAAAACTATTCATAATTTCACATTAATAACCATAAACACCTATTCACCCCCCCTCTAGGTATTGTTTTTCAATCTGAATCGCTGCACTATAGGTAAATACCACATTACCTTCGCAGGAGGCCTAGTCTTATCCACTTTAGAAGTATTATTGCCTTGTCGCCTGTACCGAGATGCTCCACATTTGGGACACACATCTAAATCTTCGTCCTCATTTCGGAACAACACACAGTCATTCGGGCAAGCATGTATCTTTTTCACATTCATGCCCATGGGACAAAGTATCTTTTTCGCCGCGTAGGTAGAAGTAGCGAGCTGGTTAGGAATGGGAACTATTTGCCCTAAAATTTGAAGCATCTCTGTAAAACTCTTATCACTCAAATTATGATTTACTTTTAACTTACACAACTTCAAGGTTGTAGACAACCTAATAAATTGATCCTTGCACCAGTGATATAGAAGTTTCTTGGAATCATCAACGAAACTAGTAAGGATGTCCGGTTGGTGCATGAAATGATCTTCTATATCTTGTAACATCTCCTCTACCCTATCATTCCCCATATCTTCTTCATCATTGTTAGTCATACTATCTTCCTCCCTTCCACGTTTTTCACCTGAGGTCCTCGTAGAGTCTACTCCTTCACCATGCCAAAACCACTTCACATAACCCTCCTTAAAACCACGACGAAAAAGATGATCTTGCACTGTATCAACACTACGATGCTTTTTTAAATTATTACAATCACGACATGGACATAAGATCATTTGTTCTTTTCCCTCTTCATTCTTCTTCTTTTCCATGTATAGCATCGCACAAGTAATGAAGTTTTGAACACCATCAATATACTCGGTTGTTGCACATGAAATCTTGTACATCCATGTATGCCGATCCATGATGTGTTACTACAACAATTCAATAGTAAATTTAAATTATAGGATCATTGATATGTCCTTACCTAGAGTATGATGGTGCCTTGCCACAAAAGGGTTTACCCAACATTAGTGTAACACCTAGAGTTCAAGAAGTTGGTGCAGGACAAGGTTAAGATTTATTATACATCTCAATAAGAACACAAATAAACACTAAAATTTTATTTTACATCTCTTTTTATAGGAGTAAAACCCATGCTTGTATTATAGAATCACTACAAGAAAAACAGGATCATACAACGCCTAAAACACAATGGTTAAAAAAATCGTTGTCCCAAAATTTCATACAACGGTGGATTGACTTTTCACAAAAAACTGTTGTGTGATGCTGTACAGACAACTGTTATCCATCTTTTTGCAAACTGTTGTCTGTGTGGTGTCCTCCAATCGAGTCAGACAAGAGTTCTTAAATTGCACACTTGTATTACAGGCATTAAGACAACACTCCAAAATCGTTGTTAATAAACTAACTTATAGTAGCCTGAGACAATGGTTTTGATCTTTACGTTGTGTAATTCAGACAAGTGTTTATTATGACCATTGTCTGATTAAACTCAAACAAACTAGTCTTACATATCATTGTGAAAAGGAAAGCTTACTAACAACGGTTATTCGCAGTGTTAGTTAATGAGGTTCACATAACGGGTAATGACAATGGGTTTATAAAACCATTATCTGAACTACAGAAAAATTTGAATTGAATTTGGTGGGAAATAATTAAATATTTGGTAGGAAATAATGAAATAATTTGAATTGAATTTGATGGGAATAATGAAATAATTTGAATTGAATTGGTGGGAAATAATGAAATAATTTGAATTAAATTTGGTGGGAAATAATGAAACATTTTTATTTTAATAAAACTAGTCCAAAAGTCTTTTATTTTAATAAAACATTTTTCGAATTTTGAGAAATCAAAACATCTTTCATTTAAAAATATTTTTATCCATTTAGAACAAACCGTCTCGTTATTTTAAAATCATGAATCGAAAATAATTAAGATTAAATAAAATTAATCAACATTAATTAATAATTAAATTAAAAATCAAATTAATTGATTAATTATTCATTAACTAAAATTAATTAAGAATAATTAAAGTTTATCAAATTTTATCAAAATTAATCAAAATAAATAAATTAATCAAGTAATTGATCAATTGATTATTTAAAATAATTAATCAATTAATTTATGAATTTTTGATTTTATTTATAATTTTTAATCCAAAAACAGTTTTTTACAAATTCTTGTTGGGGTTTTGAAGATGAAACAAGGTTCCTACTCAAGAACACGGCTATTGATTCGGGCAGAACAAAATCTAGCAGCCAACAACAAAGCTCCAAAACTCATGCAATTCCACTCATACTACTCCCCTTACAATCTATAACCTGCTAATATCAATTACCACTTCCATTTTTTCAACCAAAAACCGAGCTGCTACATCAAAAAATCGGTGACCAAATCCAATTCCAGCGAGCCTAAGCAAGTCCAGAAAATTATGAAACAAATCATATAGACCACAAATCCGGTCAAAATCCGGCGGCATCAAGCAAGATCCGGTGAACCACAAATTAATCAGAAAATTACGAGAAAATTATATAACATACTAAATACATGGATACATACATACATACATTCCAAAATTTGAAATGATTACACTAGAAAATTTTCCGGTCAAAAATTAAATTCGGCGAAATCTAAAACAACCCAGAACATCACAAAATTAACATGAATAGCCTCCTAATTAAACGATCTATAATTACATATAATTGGAACGGAGAAAGAAGCAATAAAAATCGACTTCACAAATTGGCCGAAAATTAAAGTTACCCAAATCTTGAATTGATGGCAGAAATGCGTAGAGGAGGAGAAGACGGTGATTTTGACAATTAATACTCCGTATTTGGATAACTGAAACGTAGAGAAAATTAAGAAAATGATGAACTAGAGAGAGAGATGTGTGGCGGTGGAGAAGAAAGCGGGGGCAGGGGTTCTGTTGTGTGCACGGTAGATTAGGGCATCTCCAATAGAGGTTGCCAACATAGTTGCCTACTTCTAACACATCATCACATATATTACTTTTTTATTTCTTCTCTCCTCCATTTCATTGTTGGCAACTTTTATTACAAATTTATTCCAATAGTTGGCAATTTTAAAAGTTGCCAATGTGGTCCCATACATAAATTTTTTATTATCTTATAGATACATTTAAAATATGGGAGATATAAAAAAGGGTAAAGTTAAATACATTTTTAAGGAGTTGTATGTGTTTTAACTAAATGAGGAAGTTGCCAACTTTTGGCAACTTTGGTTGGCAACTTGTTAGCAACATTGATACTCCAATAGGTGGGCAACCAAGGGTGCCATGCCACATAGGACTTGGCAACCTCTTGGCAACCCCTATTGGAGATGCTCTTAGGAGAAACAAGAATAAGAAAAACTTATTTAAGTGTTATTTGGCTCAGCTTAAAATAAGTCCTTATGGACAAATTTTCGGGTAAAAATTTCATATTTTGATAATTTTTTTATACAGGTATTTAATGTATATTTGAGATTTCATAAGTTGTCAATTTTTCTAGAAAATAAGCTCAACCAAACACCCTCATAATTTGTATTAAAAATCAATGAAAATTTCGACGATCCAACCGTACGGATACTGCAATTGTTCATGACACCACTTGCAATACCCAACTTTAAAACCGAGCATATGCAATACTGCAATTGTTAATTTGTTACAAGTTGTGTACTTCCGTTTGCCTGGCCTTAACGACGTTAAAAACAGAAGGGTATCTCTGTCTTTTCACATCCATTTCTTTTCAATCCCTAAATTAGTCGATCTTTCAAGACCCCATACTGTGGAGCAGATAACAGACCTTTCTCAACCATTTCTTTGAAGTATTCACAAGCTTCAACCAAGCACTCTTGCTCAAGAAATCCATGAATCATAATTATGTAGGAGTCAATCCCAGGACTGAGTCTGTTTGCTTCCATTTCATGCCAGACTCTCACCCCTTCTTTAACCTCCCCCAACTTGAATGATAATCGGATTACTGTATTATAGACGTTGAGATCAGGATTGCAGCCAATCTTTTCCATCTCTTTCACAAGTTCTATACACTCCTCCAATTCTTCCTTTTTCTCATGAGCCAGGAGTAAATTCAAATAAGTAGTCTGGTTGGGGGTATATCCTAACTGTATCATACTATCCAAAAGCTCATACCCTTTCTCAATCTTACCCCACTTGCAAAACCCACTTATTAGAGTAGTGTAAGTTACAACATCTGCTTCACATTCACTTCTCTGCATATCAATTAAAACCCGCATTGCCTCCTCCATTTTCTCTTGAGCACAAAGCGCCTGAATTACTATTGTGAAAGATGTTCCATTCGGATCACAACCTTTCCTCCTCATTTCTTGTAAAAGATCAAATGCATCCGCCATTTTCCCTGCTACAGCATACCCATTAAGTAAATTGTTATAAACAACTATATCAGGCTCAAAACCTGATTTCCTCATCTGCACCAAAACAAATTTAGCTTCCGTAAGCTTCCCTTCTTTACACCAACCATACAACAACGAAGTAAAATGCTTTATCGTAGGTGTAAAACGTTCTCTCATATCCTCAAACAACGAAGCAGCTTCTTTTACACTACCATTCTTCGACAAAGCATCCAACAAACAACCAAACACATACTCATCTGGTTCACACCCATACTTGGGGATTTCATCCAACACTTCAATCGCCTTCTTAACCATCCTAGCTGATGCAAATCGTCTCATCAACACAATAAACACTTCGGGCGTAATAAGTTGAGGATTTTCCCTCCTCATTTCCTCAATTAAAGCCCAAACAGCCCCAAATTGCCTCATTTTCCCAAGAATCTTGATCATCGACTTATACACATCATAACTACGTCTATTGTGTTGGTTAAAGGTTGAAGGTTGAAAGAGATGGGAGGTAGTGCTGGGAAGAAGACAGAGATATGATAGTGAAAAGATAAAGATACCCATGGCTTTTTAACGGAGTTAACGCCAGACTAACGGAAGTACACAAAATGTAACGAAATAACAACTTCAGTATTTCATATGCTCACTTTTGAAGTTGGGTATTGCAAGTGGTGTCACGGCCAAAGTGGAAGTGCACAAACTTTACTCAAAATATTCAGTGTTTGAACTCCCCCAAAACAAAAATAATTCATTTGGGGCTTAAAATTGTGGTTGTGGGTATATAGCAATTAGACGACAGATATAACACACACAATAAAACATATAATCCGGTGGCGTTCTGATAGAGAGGAGAAGTGGGGGGGAGAGAAATGAGGTGGATCGGAGAGAAAGTAGATTCAATCAAGTCTATTCAGTTCAGATAGCTCATCACTGAAAACCATTAGTCTTGGTTCACCTCTTCATTACTGTCCTCAATCTCTCTCTCTCTCTCTCCCCATCTCCCTCTCTCTCATGATTTTACGTTATCATATGTTTTTTATTTGAGCCTAGGTATTTCTTACAGGATCTTAAATCCTTTTGTCAAGATTGGAAAAAGATAAAGTTTTAAACTTGAATCACATTTAATCAAGATTAGTCCTTTTTTTGAATGGGACTTGTATTCATATTTCTAGTATTTCAATTTCTCAATCACATGAAACTAAAAGAAATGGCCATTAATCGTGAGAGATTAGACCCATCTTTAACAATTGATGATAATGTGGTTATAGATAGTGAGAACTTGGAGGAGGAAGGGTTGCTAGAGATTAGACCCATCTAATATTGCTTGTGTTTTTGTGCAGTTGAAAAAGAGGATGGAAGAGTTCAATGCTTTTAAAACAGAGCAAAGTCAGAAGATGGAATATTTGCAACAAAAACTGGTAATTTTTGTCATTTCCTAAATCTTTATGTTCCTATTTTGTACTTGCATCTGGTTGCTACTCGTCAGATTCAATTAGATTTCCTAGCATTTTGTCTTCTTTTTCTTGGCCTATTTATGTGGTGGTGAGATTCAGATAGACTAATTAATGTTAGGGTGTCACAAAAGATATTAAATGATAATCAAATATGCAGCTGAAGTTCTTTAGGGAAAAAGACGAAGGCCAAAGGGAAAATAGAGCAAACATGCTATCTGGCATTCTGTAGATTTGGTTTTCTTTAGTGCATCTCTGTAGGCCTCTGAAAATGCCTTGTCTCAAACTACTGTAATGATGTTAGTAAATTAATTACACTGTGCCACTATTAGTTTAAAATATTTTCTCATTGGTATATGGAACTAGAAAACTAATGGTATATGGAACTTGTAAGTGTGCCTGAATTTTGGGTCACTGCCATGAAAACTAATGAGATATTTTGCAGTCATCTGGATCAAAGGTAAAAACCATGTCCCCATTATGTTCTTATTCCGCAATTTGATTTGGTCACCTTAATGGTTTTTATATTCTTTTTTTTCCACCTTCAGAAGAGTGGACGACCACAGGCTGGGGAAGGTCAGCAGGGTGAATGTCCCATGGAGTGCAACAAGAATAAAGGGCGAGGCAGAAGCAGCATATGGATCATGATAAGTACTGCCATTATAGGATTTGTCGTATTTTTCAGTGTATTGTGGTTCTTAAAATACATAAGGCCTTTCTCAATTCCCACACTTACCTTTTTTGTTCACACTGCTTCTTCGCCCAATTTAGTGTGTGATTAATTTGGGTGTAGAGTGCACCTCTCCACTTTTGTTTCATAGTTTCACCTTTAACTATGCAGCAAACAACTTTTTTTTCTCTTTTTCAACCTCAATCCCCTGATCTTTAGAACTAAGACATAAATACAAACACAAATATTTTTCGTTTTCAAACTTACCATGTTGCTCACTGAATCCGTTGTTTTGTGTAGAATCATATGAGTGAACGAGTTATCAAGTAATTTCAAATGGCTCGGAAGTATAAGGAGGATGGATGGCTTTTTCAAAAAAAACTGAACAAGTTTAGTTGTGTGTTGCTAGCATTAGATGAACATTGTGATTTGTATTTAAATATATAAATTAGACTAGTATATATCAGACCTTAATTTCTGATGGTTGTGTAATGAAATGTATTGAATCTACAATGTTGACATTATTTTTAATTTATAGTAATTTTGACATGTTGAATGCATTGTCTAGCATAGTTTTCTTTTCGTAAATAAACCATTGTCTAGTCTATTTTTAGCCAATGAAGGGATTTTCAATAACCGTTGTCTGTCATAAACTCCAATTGTCTGAACACTCCAATGAAAGGGAGTAAAATTGTTGTTTGACATGCATTCCAACAAAGGTTTCATTCTTTTGTGTTTGTCTGATTCTAACAAAGGTTAGAATCCGTTGTCTGACAGAGGAAAAATCGTTAAGTATCGAGACGCGGTCTGATATATACTCAAGCAACGGAATGCCACCTTTGTTAGAAGCAGACAAACACAACGGGTAAAATCAGTTGTAGCGAAGGTTCCTTCACAGTTGTTGGAGACTTATTCAGACGAAGGTTTCAGAAACTCTTTGTTGCAGACATATTATAACAATGGTTTAATTCTCGTGTCAATCACACCACTGCCCGATGGACCACGAAAATTTAGATGTCAGACAACTGTGAAAATAGTTGCATGATCTTGTTTTTCTTGTAGTGAATACTAGTCCTAATAATTATCCAGATTCCTATTACATAACTTTACCATATTTTAATTGTAGAATATTCCCAATAGCAAAGACTTCAGCAAGATAAAATAGTAGTCAGCCAATGAATAAGTACAAAAAAAAGCCCAAATTTAATTTAAAATTAATTTTACTTTGAATTTATTTATAAAAAATTTGGTTTGAACATCATTGCCCAACATCAACCATGTTGTCGTACATAGATCTGTGTATGTCATGGATGGTTTCTATAATATTCTGCATATATCTACTTAGGGTAACATTTTTCACAGGTAAAAAACACACCATAGGCACGTTTGAGATGCTCAAAGTCAAATTTTGCCAAGTTATATACATCGTTGACTATAACTTTACCGGTCCTTTCTATACCACTCTTGAATTTTAACAGATAATGTTTTTTTTCCATTACATTCTGTTGTTTTATATATATGTGACCAACCTTTTTGCATTGTAGATTATAATAAAGTACTGGTGTGCCAAGACAATAAACATAATCCTGTTCCAGAATCCAGAAATTACATAAAAACACTGTCCCGATTATGGAATCAAATAATTGACTTTAAACTATTAATATTTTAATTTTTTTCAATAAATTCCAAGTTTATTTTATTTTAATTTCTTAACTTCTATGTTTTTATTTTAAAATTATCTAAATCATTAAAAAAATTTGATTGAATATTTGTTTTTTTTTTAATTTTAACTCATTTTAAATAGATATAATATATTGCTTATTTAACATTTTTTATTCAACCTAGTTACCTTAACATATATGGTTTCGCTTTTCACAGTCATGATGCATTTTATTCTATAATTTCTTCTCCAAATCAATTTTATCGTTTTCTCTACCTTATTTGTTTCATCTCTGTAGAATCTTTGCATTTCTTGATTTTTAAATCTTATACATAATTAAGTGCAACCTAACTTTATCAACTATTATACATAAATATTTATAAATTATTATAAAAATCTTTTTAATTAAAATATTTATAATAAAGATAAATAAAATTATAAATGTAAAAGATAATTAAGAATCATCCTTGTATATCACAATATTTAAGCTGGATATCATAATACATGTAAGTTATTCTTTTAGACTTGGATTTAAATATAAAAAAATATGAGATTTTTCATATAATATTTTATGCATGCCACATGATCATGATACAATATTACGCCCTATTGAATAAATATAATATTTTAAGTGTAATTTCATATTTTGAATGTGTTTTCTTGAAATTAATATTTAAAATTAATTTATAATTCTTTATTGAGAATTAGTTAAAAATACTACTTTTTAATTTATTTTTGTAATTTTACTTTCTTCGGAAAATATTTGTAAAAAAATTGTTTGTAACCAAAAGCAATCAAGTGTAATTTGTTTTTATATTTTTCTTAAAAAATAATTGAAGTTGCTTTTTTGGTTGGGCAAAGTTGGAATCAGTTGCTTATTTTCAAAAATTATTTAAAAAAAGAACGTATTTTTGCAATTATTTCAAAAAAATTGTATTTTTGCAAAAATGAGAAGATATTTTGCAAAAATAATTTATATCATGGGTATTTTTTAAAAATACTAGCTTATAGCCCATGCAAAGCACGAGTTATTTTTATTTGTTTATAGTTTAGTATATATAATATTTTAAACATTATTTTTAGTTTAGTATTAAATCCAAATAAATATGCTGTTGGTTGGAATCGAACCTTCAACCTTTCTATATAACATAATCTAGTATTAATTTTATATTAAAATGTTGTTGGCGGGATTCGAACCTTAGACCTTCAACTTTTAGTATTGTTGTATCTAACGGTCATGATCTATTTGAATTGAAGATCTAACGGTTGTGAATGAGGATAACAAAAAATAAGGGGATAACCAAAAATAAGGGGTAACCAACTACAAATTATACCCCTTTCGCTTATTATAATATATAATATAGATTTCACTTACGTGTTATGAATCCATAGAGTTTAGTTTTTCCCGGCTGTACCTGTTAGGACTCTTGCAGAATTCTATAGCTGTCTAGGTGGTTTAGGACTCTTGCAGTCCCGTGATCGTTAATAGGACGTCTCTTAGGTTAAGATTATCAATAGATATAATCTAAAGAGTAATGCTAGGGAACCAAAAATTTGTTCCCAAAAACATCTCCAAAAACACAAAATTTGTTCCCAAAAACATCTCCAAAATGACATGGCAAGCACTTGTAAAATTTTAATTGGATTATTGGTGTGAATGCAGGGGATCCATTTACATTACTATTTACATAACCAATAATAGAAAGACAAGGGTAATTTTGGAAACTTTTTTGGTGACATTTTTTGGTTCCCTAGCATTTTTCTAATCTAAATCATTAATTAAGATTAGATATAATCTAGATCATTAATTAAGATTTAGATTTAACGATCAATATTTGTTTCACGGTAGTATTGACAACCAAATATCCACCTTATGCTTATTATATATAGGATATAAATTTTAGGGTCAACATAGGATTAACTGGTTACTAACATAGATCATTTCAAAGCAGGTTTATTTGTCAGTCAATTAGATTTGACCAAGAAGGTTTTAAAGATTTATTAAGGTCAAGAAGGTATTTAAGAATTCTAGACTGTTTTAAGGTAATTGTGTGTTCATACAAGTGATGAAATAGGGATATGCAACAACAGGCTAACAGTCGATAAAGAGTGTAAAGATCATAAACTTCAAGAAAAGGGTTGAGTTACTTGACTCAGGTAGATCACAATAGCTCACAAACATAATCACTGAATCTCTGCTTTACCTTTCCCTTTATTGCTAGGGCCTACGTCTCTTGTATCTACATAAAATTAATCACTACTTCAATATAATATCATCATAACCGTCTAACTCTATTCTACCCAAACGTATCTTATAACACTTAACAACATATATAATACATATTGATCATAGTAATAGAGCAGTGCAGTATACTCAGATAAACCATATAATTCACATAATTAATCACTTAGTACGTGATATCAACCTACACTTATACTTTATAATACACATAGCACTTTGATTCACAAACTGTCCTTATGGAAATACTTTAAGATTTCTAAAATTAATTTTTGATAAAAATCGGACAACATCTCCTTTATAATATGGACTAGCCTGTCGGAATATAACTGACTCAAATAAGCATTTAAGCAATCAGTGGCTTCATATAACCACAACAATCATTCTTAACCAACTACTAACTCTATTTTACACTTACAACACACTTTATACTATCCACATGCAACTCAAGTACCTACTATTTGTCTTGCCATCTTATAACTCTTAAAAAAACAACATTTCATTAACATGTCAAATTTTATAATTCAGTCTGAGTATACACATATACATTTAATCGATATCAAACACCACTAAATACCCTTAACAAATTATAACAATTTCTTTAACAATTATAATTCTAAGTACAACACATAACTCATACTTCTGCCCATTAAAATTTCATTATCGCTTAAATATATTAATCTATACTAATCATGCATATAACACTATTATTATTTTTTAAAATCAAATTTTCACTAATATAAATCCGAAAACCATCAACAATTTGCACATATATTCTGAAAAAAAATCAGCCTCTAGCAATTATCAATTAATAATCATCTAACCATTCTTAATTACAATTAACAATACATAATCTTTAGATTAAATGCCTAAAAATCAATATCATCAACATATTTTCAAAAGTTTACTACATAAACAACACACACAAGAGCCATTCATCATATATAAACGAGTTGCGAATTTTTTAACGGATTTATAGGTTCAGTAAACATCACAGCCTCTCTCATCGGCTCACCGTAGCTCACGGCCGACTGTGGTAGTGTTTGGAGGTCCCCAAGGTTCGGGTTTCCACTACAAACTCTACCATACACATAATTAACATCACACATGATTGGTATAGCAAGAACGAAGCCAAGCCAGGCGATAACAAGATCAAACCGAAAGTGGGTTTTCAAATTTTTTAACATAAAACCAACATGCATGGTCAGTAGTGGGTAAAGGATTGAAAACCGAGCAACATTATGGTCTCCAATCATTAAAACAAGGTAAGAACCAAGAGATTAGAGGAGAGAGAGAGTATCAAGAGTGGAGAGTTTTAGCTCTGCAAAAAGAAAGAAACGAAGAAGAACAAACAAAGATAGAGAAGCAGGTGGCGTACTGATGTTAAAGAGACAGGGGTATACTTGTCTTTTCATAATCAATGAAAATCTTTTAGAAATTTTGATTTTAATCAATATTAAATTGAAATTAAATAAAGAATGGAGAGAAAAATGAAAATAAAAATACTAAAATAAAGTTTATGAAATTACAAATATTCCAATATTTTTAAAATATTTTTAAAGTCAAAAACGGATTTTATATGAATTTTATAAATAAAGACTCTTTAAATGCAATAAGCTTTTAAAATCATTTAAAAATACTTACACACAGAAAATAATTCTTCCCACAATTTTAAAAACTAATTAATATCATATAGAAAATAATGCAAAAGATTTCATGATTTTAAACAACTCCAATGATTTTATAAAAATCTCAGAAGATTAATAATGCATATTTAAAATAAATTTTAATGCCCAAAAATGTAAATAAAAATACACGGACATATACGATTCCTACAAATCATCATATAATCACATAAACATGATCTTACACATACTTCAGCTTCACAAAAATATTCACACTATATAACTCACATTTAATAATAAATAAATAATTAAAAATCAAGCTAATTTCTAGGGCGTTATATCCCCCCCTTAAAAGTATTCTATCCTCATAATCATACTTAAGTAAACAGATGAGGATACTTTGCGAGTATCTCGCTCTCAAGTTCCCAATTTGACTCTTCCACTTTAGGATTCCTCCAAAAAACCTTAACTAATCTCACAATCTTATTCCTGAACTTTCTTTCTGTCCTATCTTGGATCTCTACAGGTTGCTCCTCGTAAGATAAATTTGGTTGAATCTCGATAGGCTTGTATTCGATTACATGACTCGCATCTGGATTATATCACTTGAGCAAAGATACATGAAAAACATTGTGAATATGATACATGTGTGGTAGCAAAGCCAACTCATAGGCAACCTTTCCGACTCGTCTCAAAACTTCAAACGGTCCAACGTACCTCGGACTCTGCTTTCCTTTCTTACCAATTCTTGTCACTCCTTTCCAAGGTGATACCTTTAACAACACTTTATCTCCTACTTCAATACTCATGTCTTTTCTATCTTGATCAGCATATTTCCGCTGTTGATCCGTAGCAGTAACCAATCTCTTCTGTATAATCTGAATCTTTTCCTTCGTCTGTTGAATCAACTCTGGTCCTAATATCTTCATTTCACCAATTTCTTCCCAATATATAGGTGATCTACACTTCCTTCCATACAAGGCTTCATATGGTGGCATCCCTCTACTTGCGTGATAGCTATTGTTTATACGAAAACTCAACCATTGGTAAATGTTCATCCCAACTTCCCTTAAAATCCAGTGCATAGGCTCTAAGCATCTTATATAGTATGAATAGTCCTTTCATTCTATCCGTCAGTCTGCGGATGATTAGCTGTACTCATTTTAAGTTGGGTTTGTAAACACTCTTGAAATTGTCTCCAAAATCTCGAATTGAACTGTTAATCTCGATCAAATACTATCATAATAGGAATCCATGTCGTGACACCACTTTTTTTAAATACAACTGTACTAACCTATCCAGCGAGAATCTTTCATTAATTGGTAGAAAATGTAATCCCACTCTGAAATCCATGGCAAGATGTTCCCACTTCCACTCAGGGATATCTAATGGTTGTAACAATCCACTTGGTTTTTGATATTCCACTTTAACTCTTTGACATATGTAACATTTACTTACCTACTTAGCGATCTCTCCTTTCATGTCAGGCCACCATAAGTGCTCTTTCAAATCTCGATACATCTTTATGCTTCCAGGATGAATTGAGTATCTCAAACTATGAGCTTCACTTAAAATTTCACTCTTCAACTCATGGACATTCAGAATCCATATCCTCGTAGAGAATCTCAAAATACCTTGATCGTCTTCTGATTACAAATCTCTTCACTAGTCAACGTATTCATCTCATAACCCACAACTTCTTCTTGACATATCCGAATCTTTTCTAATAACTCTGGTTGAAAGGTTATCGTCTTAAGGAATTCATCAGCATCTTTTGAATCATAAACTTCCAAACTTAACTTCTCAAACTCTTGAAACAACTTTTTTGGCATAGTTATTATATTTAACCTTTCTTTCATACTCAAAGCATCAGCCACAACATTCCCATTTCCCGGATGATAACTTATCATGCAATCATAATCCTTAATCAACTCTAACCATCTCCTTTACCTCATGTTTAACTCCTTCTGGGTGGATATATATTTTAAGCTCTTGTGATCCATGAAAATCTCACACTTCTCTCCATACAAATAATGTCTCCAAACCTTTAATGAATACAATAGCTGCTAGCTCCAAATCATATGTTGGATACTTTTGCTCGTGTGGTTTAAGTTGTCTCGAAGCATACGCGATGACATTTCCATGTTGCATCAAAACACATCCCAATCCTTTATGCGAGGCATCATTGTAGATAACAAAATTCCCTTGATCATCTGGCAAAACTAATACTGGGGCTAAAACTAATCTTTTCTTTAACTCTTGAAAACTTTCTTCCCACTTCTCATTCCAAATAAACTTCTCATTCTTTCGTGTCAACTTGGTTAGTAGTGTAGTATCTTCGTGAAATCTTGAACAAATCATCGATAATATCCAACCAATCCTAGAAAACTTCTCACTTAGTAGGGGTTATGGGTTTACTCCAATTTACTACCGCTTTAATCTTCGCAGCCTGATCACTTCTCGACTGATAACATGTCCTAGAAATTGAAATTCTTCCAACCAAAACTCACATTTTGAAAACTTTACATATAATCTTTCTTTCCTTAGGGTTTCTAATGCAATTCTCAAATGCTCAACATGTTCTTCAAAAGATTTTGAGTATATCAAAATGTCATTAATAAATATAATCATAAACTTTTCTAGATATTTCTCACTAGTAGAAAATTGGTCTTTTACATCGGTCAAATTGGCCTTTTACGTCGTCTAATTGGCGACGTATGGAGGGGCATCGTATAAAGTCACCAGTATTTTACGTCGGTTAAAAAGGTGACGTATAAAGTCAATATATACGTTACTAAAACTGACGTATAATGTCATAAGTAGCCGACGTATAATACCAAGAAAAACCGACGTATAATTTTGGAAAAATCGACTTATAATGTGGAAAATGTCCCACCGTATAATGACGAAAAGACCGACGTGTAATGTCCAAAAATGCTGACGTAAAATGTCCAAAAAGGATCGACGTATATTGTCCAAAAAGAACCGACATATAATATCCAAATATAGCCGACGTATAATGTACAAAAATGCCGACGTATAATATCCAAAAAGGACCGTCGTATATTGTCCAAAAAGAACTGACGTATAAAGTCCAAGAAGAACCGACGTATAAAGTCCTAGAAGAACCGATGTATAAAGTCCAAGAAGAACTGACATATAAAGTCTAAAAAAGGCGATGTATATTGTCTTTTATAAAATGACATTTTTTACCCTGTTTAGATTTTTATATACCCCAGAATTCCTGTTATTCAAACCAAAAAAGTAAATAAAACTTGCAATCCAAATTTCTCAACAAAGTGATTAATTAAATTAAAATAATTATTATTACATACTTGAAAATACATCCATAATATTTACAAATTCAAGTAACCATGTCATACATCTAATTCAACACATTTACATCATAACTATCATAAATCCAAAACATAATATCCATTTTCCGATTGCTGCAAGGTTCATATCATACTCCATCTTTCCAACACCTACAAAAATTACGTGTTTGAACTTGTTAGCCCAAAGTACATATGAAATATATTCACAAGTGAAAAATTCTTGAATACATTTTCTAAAGAAAAACGAAGAGTTACCCGATCACATATATTCACGAGTAATATAATCTTCCCAAATATCTCAAATTTTTTCAATTTGTTGGTTTGTGTATCTTTCTCCAAGACCCTACATGCCAAAAGAATTGTTAAATTTTTATGCAAGTAATATTTTTCTAATATTTACAATTCAGATAGTTCGTACCTCTATCCACTTAACTTTAGGATCTTTACGAGATAACATGACTATGTCATACATATATCTCATCACAAAATAACCACATTTTGTGCCTCATTTTTGTTGAGGACACTACAAAACAAACTCAAAATATTTAAAAGTCGAGATAATACAGAAAAAAACTTTCAAGACAAGCATTATAGAAATATACCTGAACAGCCTCATGGTACCAAAGTAGGTTATTTTGATTATTTTTCCTACCACCATATCTAGTATATACTTTATATGCCCTGCATGTTATAGAGTTAAAAATGTCAAAATATAAAAAAGGTTTTGAACTCTTTGAAAAGTAAAATAATATATTTATTGTACTTTTCAAGATTTTAATTTTTTCATAGCTTACGTATCCCAAGGAGCCTTCACGTAAAGGTCTGATTTTTGATTTAGTAGATCAAACACGTATACAGCACTTTCATGAACGCAAAACATAAGCAATATCTAGTGCTCACTGCAATTTAACAATGTAGGAAATTAGAATATGTATTAAGGATACTCTAAATTGGAGTCCTAACTATCACGCTTAATGATTAATGCACCGAATGATATAATATATTAAGTACTATTTATGTTATCACCTATTACTAACTACGACGGTTTGTATTGTTTTGAAGCCTAAACATACTTAAAATAAAAAGTGTAGTTGTGTGTTCTTACCTCTGAATATAATCATTTAATCATAGAACTTAACAAAAGCTTATGTTATTACCTCTGAATGTATGGTGTTAGGATAAAACATGTCTCCTTGGCATCTCTCATTACCTCACACATGTATCTAGATGTATCATCTTGATGCTAGATTCCAATGTTAATACAGATGGATACATGAATGCAAATGAATTATCTACCAAATCCTTGCACAATTTGTGAATGTACCTTTAATGTGATATGGATTCTGCACTGTTAGTTGTTATGAACAATAAATATATAATTATGTCTTATAAAAAATGAGGAAGAAATTGATGTCTTACATCATAAAAACCTGCAGAACCGGTATATTAAGACAACTTAACCTCAAAAACTCATTGATATCTCCTGGGGTGACATATATTGGAATTTTAGTACTTTCATGAAACTTGAACAACTCCAAATTTTTAACAACGATAGTAGAAGAATCAGGAGGACTATTATCAACCAAGAAACGTAAAGTTCGGCATTTTTCACTTAATTTGTCCTCATTGTGCAAAGATTGATTCTTGGGTGTTGCTGATTCTTTACTAACAACCTTCTTTAGTTTCTGTTGAGCTATCTTGTGCCCTTTTTTCTTCTCAGGTTCCTAATTACAAACAAATTATGTTAAAACCACAATTTTCTTTAATTATCTATGAATTTTCAGGTTCACAAGTTTGTAAAGCAGTTCGACTCTTGTAAAGATGCATGTGCAAACTATATAAAAACCTTGACTCCAAACTATATGAATGAATTTGAATAGCATTAAAATTACCTGCCCCAAGATCACAAGATCCTTTGGCCACGTAACAAAGCTACCAGCTGCATTGCCTATAGTTTCAAGTTCATCACAGGGCATCGGAAGTGGGGCAACTTGAAATTCAACTACAACTTCTTCCACACATACTTTCACATTACTTACCGCAATTGGTTTGCCATGAATAAAATTTCTGCCCTCGCTTTTCAATGGGAAAACTTGCCCTCTTGCTACAACAACCCTTCCTTTGTTGGGATGTTTAAGACATATATGACACAAGGTTGGAATCTGCATTGATTAAGATAATATCTAATGCAAAATGAACAAGAAACAATGGACAATGTACGTAGAAACATGAAATTATAAATTTGGTCAGGAAAGTAACCGACCTCTATGAAGTTGTGAAGGTCAGATGTTTCTTTTTTTTTAAATAGAAGTGATGCATACTTGCACATCCATCTCAACTTACTAATACAGTAATACCCTATTCTTTCTGTGCTTTACTTGATTTAAAATGAAACAGCGAACAGACAAAGTTTCTTGTTAAAATGAAAAGGAAAGACTCATGTGGGCCTAAAATTTGCATTGCCTGGAAAGGAAAGACAAGATTCTGTTTATAGTGGATTTCAACAAGTGTACTTCTTTCGTGGAGATAATTCTGGTGGTGTTTAAACAAATGTACTTGTGTGATGCAAGATAGATTTATGAGATTAGATCGTATCTCATGTTGTGCAATATAACTGAAAAGAGGAATTTGTTATATACATAGTTACCGGCTTACCAATATTAAAGAAATTAAAACGAAGGAAGGCAACTAGGTTAAGAAAACATAGTGGTGAACCAACATACCCAAGGGTATACAGTTCATAATGTATTCATAACTTTCTCCTAGATGTTTATTTTGTACATCTTTTATCTGCTTTTAATTTTTCTTCGCCAACTTCAAGGGTATACCAATTGAACAAGTTCAGTGATTCAACAATTACATCTCAGTATATGCACAGTGAAAGTTATATATGATATGTTTATATCTTAAAAGATTTTACTTTGAGCCCTTGACCAGTACTGATACTAATCCTACCGATAACATTGTATAGACAGATAATTACTCTATGTTGAGCATCCTAAAGATGTTTATTTTGAGTTTTTAATGGTTTGATATGCAATGTAAACAGATAGAGGCTACGGCTGTGGTTAGGAAAACCTACTGATGAGAACTTGGAAAGAAGTTTTGGGACCAAATACGCATACACATTTGATAGTTCGTCTAAAAGCGACCAAATAATTAATGAAATTTCATTAAAATACTTTTGGTCATTTAATTTAATTTATTGATTCACTTTGCTAAAATCCACATAGGATTACTACACCCTATGTAGGAAAACCCGCTCTTATAGTCTTACGGTTCATATTGTCTCTTCATTCTATGTCTTGCCAATTCACGTGAAATTCCTAGTTTCACAATTATATTTGTGATTAAAGGTTCTAATTCTTCACCCAAGGATATTGTAACATATGCTACAGATAGTTGAAAACCTAAACAATTTGAAATACAATATTTAGGGTATGTGGAAGGCTAATAAAGGTCAAAAGCAACACGAAGACATGTTATCTTGGTGAATGCAGCTCAGTAACGTTTAACAAATAGATAATACAAGTTTGATAGTAGAATTACCTGGATATCTAAGAAATTTTCTGCAGGCTGGTCCACCAATTGACAACTACTTCGAACCAATTCATTTGATGGTGTACCTTTCTCCATCTGCCCCAAATTACCAAATGGAAGTGGCAAACCCAACTGCTTTAAATGATCAAATGTCCCTTTCAGCTGGACATTCATCATTTCTTGGCACTCCTCCCTCACTTTCTTAGTAATTTCTTGTTTGATTGTATCTAATTCATCCCTAGAGACAACCCCACTTTGTTTGCTTTTTTGTGATCCAAATACATCCTTCATTTTAGCTCTTCCTCCAACCCCTCTAACACGTCCTTCATGCTCCTTATTCCCAAGTGCACGAGACAGTACATCATCGTGACCAGATGGGGTTCATACCCCGTCAAAAATTTGCCCTTCCAACTCTCCCTGCATATTTATAGAATAAGTCAGTACACATATTTTGGTTGATTTTTGAAATCTGAATACTAGTAAACCCAGCATGCATTAAGAAAAATTTTGACCTGATAATCATGTTTCTCTGCTCATACTTTTGAGGATTAAGCATAATATAAAAAACTAATAACAGGTCAAGCAGTCAACCAAAAAATAAGCTCTGTTATCCTCATATCTCAATAAATTGGCTTCTTATAAGGCAGAACATATTATAAGGCAGGATATAATGCATAAAAGGCAGGAAATATTTAGGTAGATATTATAATGCTTCAATAATGCTCAAGGAAAACCATGCTTGCCATTTTCCCAAAAACTTCCTTAGTATGCTCGGTAGGGATGTAATAACTTCCATCATCCTTTTTTCTCATTCGTGCTCTTATCCAATCGTAACTACGCTGAGTTGATAGAATGGATGGATCAATGGATGATGTGTCTAAAGAAGCGAGGGGATCATTTTTGCGCCACTTGTCCGTATTTCCTTTATATCCACCTTTTCCAACAAAATGCGGATCTTTGTTGTGTTTTTGACTTTCTTTTGCTTTTTCACTAATTTCCTATATATTTGAGGATGTAAAACATAAATAGGTTTGCAGAAAAATGTTGCACAAGATTACATTCATCTCAAGGAATTACTAATGTTTACCTTGAACTCATCAGTTTGGTGTGCCTTTTTAAAAGTTTTCCAATCATCTTCGCTGATGTAAGGATATGTTTCACACGGATTCCTGCCTGTTCGTAGAAAATATCTACGAAGATTCCCCTTGAAATCCCTCCAACTTTTTGCTGCAGCTTCCATCACTGGTTTTTTAAGTTGATCATCCTCCAATTTCCAGTGCATATGTTATTACTGATTTAATTAGTAAAAGAAATAAAGGTTGCTTTAATTAGTAAAATAAACAAAAGGCTGCGATTTAAAATTCCAGTTCATCTGTTGTATTTCCATACCCGAATATCTTCCCAAATCGTATTCTTCAATCCCTCGCTAACTACATCCCAACTATTGATATTTATGTTAACATGTAGTCGAACCTCTGTTCCAGCATAAGACGCAAACCTGGAAGCCATATCCCCAAGAGGGTTACCATCTTGATCAAACTGAATGCTGCTGTCTATTCTTTGATTATTAATTTTGTCTTTTAATTTTGTGCACAATGTTAGACCTCTAGCCTTTCTCTTGTTTCCTTGACTAGAACTTGACTCACCATTATCCTCATCCATGGAAAATAGCTACATCACGATAGCAAATACAAAGTTAGTTAACATGTAAAAGTATTAGGAATGCAGATGCAATAACAATATAAAAAAAACACTATTATTCAAAGCATGGAAGTGCAGGGTATTAAAAGCAATACATATCTCAAAGATTATACTCAAAGTCAGGTCTTAATTTCTGTTCCACTACCAATTTGGTCAACCCTGATAACTCAAATTTTTCTCCAAAAATTATATAGATAAAGAATTATTCAACTTCTACCACAGTAGGAACGCTCAGGTGTTAAAATTAGTACCATAGCTTACTTCTACCATCTTATTTATCCTTCTGTTGATCAAAGCAGAATGTTAGCAAGGTACCTTTTGCACATTAACGGCTGTAAAGATTGAGTTCAGTATCACTATAACTCAATAGTCAACCTATAAGAATCACTGGTACTTTTATGTAACTGATTTATCAAGACGTCATTAGTTAATGCCTACTTACCCCTTACTGATTCACGCTTCCCTTTTAGACGGCACTTTCTGGAGCTTCTACAGGGAAGTTCAATTCAAAACATAGCAGGGATTCAGGAACCAAGAGCTATAACGTCATCTTTTGAATTCAATCAAATCTTCTGATTTTAACTGGTTGGTTGCTTTCCATTTAGTAATAAACATTTAGTAATAAAGAGTGAATCTAATCTTGTAAACCAAATCCGCCAATATATGTCAAGTTAAAACCAAAAATGCAATATTGCTAACAATCTGGAAGATACATGTCATTAGTTGATTAAATCTTAGACATAAAAATTGTATTACAAAATGATTTATATTAGCCAGTTCCTAAATTTATATTAGCCAGTTCCTAAATATTCGATTAAGATACTATATACTACCAAGATTTCTAATTATAATCTCCGTCTCCATACATGCAATTTAAAAAGCACTTCTAAATAGCCAGCATTCTTACACAAACAGGGGAGGAGTAGTGAAATCCAGATTGTTCAGGTTTCAATAAAAACCTTAAGACACAAAACAGAGATACTGCTTTTGTTGACCACGTGCCAATTTAAGAAACTAGAAGAAATATTCCGTCGAACTAGCACAAGAACCAATTCTTTTTCCCGGTGATATATTGACAGTCCTAGATGCAGCCTCTGGACTCAAAATTAAGTCATGTGATACTTTTAATGTACAACACTAAACTCGTATTTTTATTTTGAATGATTTAAATTGTATTTTAGCATTTTGAGCATTTAATTTGTTGTTGGTTCTACAACAAGATCTTGTTGTAGAATAAAGTTATAATTTATTCAAATCATTAACCAATGGAGCATCACATCGTCGAGTTCTTAATGTAGTACATAAAAATAATAATTAGAAACAAATTTTCAAACTAAATTAAATTACACCGTGATAAGAGAACTAAAACCTCTATAACTTATCATACGCTTACTAGAACATCAAAACCTATGTCACTTAAAAACAGTCTCGGAATCAACATAAAGAACATTGTATCTACTATAATTCGAAATCAATGTATAACTAACTATTTAAATAATCATCGGTACTGTTATGGTTTTGGGAGCAATACTGTTATGGTTTTGGGAGCAGGAGCGGGGGAGAACAGGGAGAGAGAGATTAAGCGAGAGAAGGAGAGGGAAAGAGGGAGATAGATTAAGAGAGAGAAGGAGAGGGTGAGAGGGAGAGAGAGATTAAGAGAGAGAGGGAGACTACCTTCGAAGCAACAGTCGGGTGTTGACGCCCAATTAGATGGCCAAACCTCTCAATTTAATTCAAAGTAAACCCCCAATTTAATTTGAAGTAGTAATTCAGGAGCGGGTGGTGTTGTTGACGGTGTTGATTTCAATTTCACTAGGTGGTGTTGTTGAAGCCGGTGGTGTTGTATGCAATTAGGTCTCAGTTTAATTTGGGGAAACTGAATTAGAGAGTTTAATTTGGGTATAAAGTTCGAATACAATTTTCTCTAATTTTTTATTTTAAATTAAAAGTCTTATACGTCGGGTATTATATCAAGCGACGTAAAAATTACTACTTTATATGTCGGTTCAAAAAAGGCGATGTAAAATAAAATTTTATACGTCAGCAACAAAGAAACCGACGTAGAAAGTGAATCATATACGTCGGCTTTTTGTCAGCCGACGTATAAGATGAACTTTATACGTCACCTTCTACCAAACCGACGTAAAAAGTGTAGATCTTAAATGTCGCCTAAACAAAGTCGACGTAAAAAGTGCATCTTAAACGTCGCCTTAAACAAAGGCGACGTATATAAGTATTTTATACGTCGCCTTTAAGTGGAACCGACGTATAATGGTACTCAGAAACACAAATATACATCGTCTTTAGGCGGAACCGATGTATAAAGGTCGAATATACGTCGCCTTTAGGCAGAACCGACGTATAATAGGCGACGTAAAAGATCAGTTTTGTACTAGTGTCTTGAAGACATGATTCATTAAATCCATAAATACAGCTGGCGCAATTGTCAATCCAAAAGTCATCACTAAAAACCCATAATGTCCATACCTCGTACGAAAGGCTATCTTTGGAATATCGTCGGGCTTAATCTTCAATTGATGGTCTCCAGATCTTAAATCAGTATTAGAAAAGTAAGCAGCGCCTTTGAGTTGGTCAAACAAATCATCTATTCTTGGTAGTGGATACTTATTTTTGATAGTCAACTTATTAAGCTCTTTGTAGTCAATACACAGCCTCATGCATCCGTCTTGATTCTTGACAAATAACACCGATTCTCCCCATGGGGACACACTTGGTCTTATAACTCCTTTGTTCAAAAGATCTTGCAGTTGTGTGGCTAACTCCTTCATTTTAGCAGGTGCCATTCGATATGGTGCTTTAGAAACAGGTTCAGTTCCAGGTGTGAAATCGACCGCAAATTCAACTTCTCGGTTTGGAGGTAATCCGGACAATTATTCAGGAAAAATGTCAGGAAACTCATTCACAATTTGTATATCTTCCCTTCTCGGGACTTGTTTCTCCACATCTACCACGTGTGCTAGATAGACTTCGCAACCTTGTCATAGTAAACATTTTGCTTGCATGAATGTTAGAAATTTCTTATCTTGCTTCTGACTTTGGAATAACACTTCACTACTTCTGTGTGCAGTTTAACTTGTTTCTTTCTGCATTCAATTGTGCATCACACTTTGTCAACCAGTCCATTCCTAGGATAACGTCAAATTCTCCCAACTTAAAAGGTAATAGTTCCGCATAAAAAAGATATCTTCTAATTTCGATGTTAAGCCTGATTAGCAACCTCTATCACTATCTATACATTTCTTGGGAATCAGAATTTCATTTTCTTGTCTTATACAATTTGCTTGCACTTCGTAGTCATCCAGCCAATCCAATCCTAAAGTCACTCCTATTCTCTTATCGACAATCACATCTATATTCTTAGGAGGGTCATTCATAGTTAATCACATCCATAACTCCCGAGCTATTTATAGGGCATAGTTCTATTACTCCTATCATAATGTTCCTTGGGTTGGCGTGATACAATCTCTGGTAAAATGTGTCATTTTCCTATGCTTATGGCATACAATTCTAAACCTCTTATTCTGATACTAATAATGTAGCATTCTCTCCAATTACACTTGTAACTTTCTATATTTACCTTAATACAAATTTCATTATGCTTCCCCTCGAAATTCTTACCATCTTAATCAAATCTCCTTTTATTTCTAATAATCACGATCCTTTAAACTATGCTTACATAAGTTGTTATCTTCAACCTAATCACTATACTCTTTATTCAAAGCTTCAATTCCTGTGGAAATTTTTTATTCCCACTCTGTTGGTGCCCGAATCCCTTCTTATTCTGAAAATTCTTTGTCCTACTGAATCTTGGTTCCTCTCAATTCCTCCAGACTTTTTCTTCCTTACAGACCTTTTCTTTTGGGCCATATCACTCTCACCATCAGTAATCATTGCCTTTTGTACCATTAGAGTATAACTTCTTAGCTCAAAAGCTGCTACTAGCATCATTCCCCACATAATAAGGTATAAACCTAGACAATTCCATGAACTTAGCTTCATACTCTACCACAGTCATAGCCTCTTGCTTTAACTCCAAAAACTGGACTTCCACTGGTCCTCTAAATAACTGGGTAAATAATTCTCATAAAAAAACTCCATAAATCTCTGCCAAGTAATAACTCCTTCTCCAACTATCTTCAATGACTCCCACTAAAAATTTGCTTCAGATCTCAAAAATAATTTACAAACTTAATTTTCTGGTTTTCTTCTACTATATCTGAATCATGTATATGTGTTATGAATCCAATAAACAAATTAACTTGATATCTAATCCCTGTCTTAACATCAATTTCTTAAAATTGATTAACCAATTCTCCGTCAACGTATATGTATCTTTGACCAATAAGGATTTTGTTGTGTCTGCCTTTACTACATTGAATTATTGGCAACTTTAAGAATCATAAGGGTTTCTAGCAAAATGAATCAATAAAATTGGTAGGTGTCAACATGTATGAATATAGGTTGAGTTTTGTTTAATAAAAATTTTTCTAAGAGAATTTAACCGAGAGATCAATATGATCATTGAACTTTTATTAGGTTGCATTTGTCATTTGGGTCGATCGCCCTAGTACAAAAAGTTGGCCAGCCTTTAGTACTTTCATGAAAAACACAATCAGTGGCGTCCCACCAGACTTCTATCATATAGATAGGATGTCCCGGAATCCCCTATATATAGGGTTGTTCATCACAGTTTGAAGAGAGAAAAATAAGTATTTAGGAATACTTGGGAAAAGAGTTTAAGAGTCTCAAGAGTTTATAAATAAAATATTGGATCAAGTAACCTCTGGAAAAATGGAGGTATCTCTGAAAGAATAGTAATGTTTTTAAGTAAATTTGATATATAAGGTTCATTATCAGCTAAAATTTAATTGATTATCAAATGTGATGTGGTACAAGTTAAAACAAAGGGAATAGAAAGAAGGTTGAATCTTCTCAGATGATAAATTAATTGAAATTAACCGCTAGTAATGAATAACCACGCCTCTAGCTACTTCCAACAATTATCGATAATCGCATTTCGTATTGTGTTTATAAACATTTAGTACTCCCTGTAACGTTCGTGATGTAACGAAAGTCGCAGAAGGAATTCTAGAAAGTATATGAGAGCCTCTAGATGATTTCTTCAAATGAATCGAACTCCTACTCGGGCGATATGTCGAAATACTAAATAATGTCGCAACACTCATTTCAAAATCTTAAGGCGAACCTTATCTTAAATCATTCTACCTAACGTCTAGCTTAAATACTTACACCTTGTTATCTTAACTTGTTTCTAATCCTAGGTAATGGTATGAAATAAGCAAGTGAACGTTTAACTAAATTATTAATATTATATACTAAATTTAAATTATAAAATTATTACAACCCTTGGTTCAGAAGTTCTCACAACTAACTCTCACATCTTCTCTGAGCTGATTATGCATCTACCTGGGCTGGCAAGCCAAAAACTATAGCTCTATTGCCATAGATAATACTCTTTCTAGCAGTCTGTCTGGTTTATACCATTTTCTCGAGTTACTGTAAACGGGTTAGAAATAAAATAATAATGGGCCAAATGCTCAGAAAGTAACTGAAAAGTTCAACTGGTAAAAACAAGAATAAAGCTGGCTTCCAACAGTAAAAGGATATCAGATGAACATCAGGACAACAATAAGTATTAAACATATGAAAAGCATTTGTAGTTTCAAACGATAAACCAGTTTCATTTCATAGTATAAATCTTTTTAAGTCATTTTAAAGTTGATTGGAGGTTTTACATGATAACGGACAATACGGGTGATCAGCCACGTAAAGTCCCCAAACTGGACACAAGGTCCCTCTGGAAATAGTCTTTTCATTAGGATATCTTGGGTTCCCAAGAGGAAATACATTGGCCTAAAAAAGTTTTTGGACTAGTCCCACTAGAAATAAAGCACAAAAAAGAAAAAATGTTTGACAGGCATCACTCGGCCTCTTACGCCTCTCTAATCTTTAGAAATCCGTAGAAATCATTTGATGGAGTTCCTAAACATTTTATAAAAAAACTTAACTTTGAAAATAGTAAAACTTATAAAAGTCTAGGGATTTCATAAGGTATTCAGGTTCCAAAGGAATAAGGTTCGCAAATCTGACAAATCAAGAAAGTCTCAAAGGTATTCAAGACATTGATCAGGTGTACGATTTATAGTGATTCAGGGTTTTGTGTCAAGAATGTATAGCTGGTTTAGTTTCAGGTCAATTAACCAGGTTTACAAATTTAAGAAGTCAAGAATGGTCATAAAGTCTTTAGGATAGTGATCTGGGCATAACTGTGTTATATAAAGTTTTAGGGTCAACATAGGTTTAACTGGTTACGGACATAGATCATTTCAAAGTAGGTTTATCCGTCATTCAATTAGATTTGACCAAGAAGGTTTTAAAGATTTATTAAGGTATGGAAGAATTCTAGACTATTTTTAAGGTAATTGTGTGTTCATACAAGTGATTATCAATAAATATTTGGGGTACATGCAAAGATAAGGTTACCACAAGAATTATTGTCAATTTAGAAATAGAGATATGCAAAAACAGGCTAACAGTTGATAAAAAGTGTAAAGATCATAAACTTCAAGAAAAGGGTTGAGTTACTTGCCTCACCTAGATCACAATAGCTCACAAACACAGTCACTGAATCTCTGCTTAAGCATTGTTACGGCCTACGTCTCTTTTATCTACATAAAAGTAATCAATACTTCAATATACTACCACTCGTAACCGTCTACCTCTATTCTACCAAAACGTATCCTATAACGCTTAACAACAAAACACGTATAATACATATTGATCATACTAACAGATTATGGTCTCCAATCATAAAAACAAGGCAAGAACTCAGAGATTAGAGAAGAGAGAAAGTATCACACTACAAGAAAAACTGAAACAGACAACACTTATCAGACAACGGTCGGCAGTAAAAGCATTGTTTGAAATTTTCACACAACGGTTTTTTTTTTTGCAAAATCTGTCTGTTGTCTGAAAGAACTTCCACAACGGTTTCTAAAAGCATTGTCTATTAGAAAGAGTAAAGCAGAGGCTTTACACAACGGAATTATAAAACCGTTGTCTGAAGAAAGGTCAGACAAGTGTTTCATAAACCGTTGTTAAAAACAGACAAGTGTTTTTTTTCCTGTTACTTAAATGGATGTCACACAACAGTTTGAATAAACACTTGTCTGATTCTAACAACGGTTTACAAAACCATTGTCTGAAGAAACTTCAGACAATGGTTTTGTAAACCGTTGTTAGAATCAGACAAGTGTTTTACTTGTACGTGGACTATACTTAATTCACACAACAGTTTCTGCATACCGTTGTCCAATTGAAATCTTAGAGACAATGGTTTTTGGCTGTTAAATATGTTGCTGTCACACAATTGTTTAGCTTACATAAACCGTTTTTACCTTTTACCAAAACAGGATTAAAGCAATACTATTCATCACCATCTTCAAGCTTTCATTCCAAGAACACGAAGAACACAATAATCAATCTCCAATTTCTATATGTTATGAAGCTCAAAATCCAACATATGATATATGAAATTGACCAGAAAAACAAGATCTATAACATGCAATCTTTAGATTTCACCACAAACACTATTTGCAATTTTTTTTATTTTTAATTCTAATAATTTCGAAAATAAATCGAATTTTAGAAAAAAATCGAAATCACCTGCACCACATCTGTTACCAAAAACACGTAGGGTTTGTTGAGAGATTCGATTCGACTATAGGAGCGTCAAAATCCGACTTCAATAACGTCTTCGAATTGGACTTTGATCTTCAAGAACAATATTTACCGGAATCTATACTATTACAACGTTTTCGTTAAGAGGCGGCACGACCGAGCCTTTTTATTTTTTGATTATTTTTTCCCAACACTGGAATGAGTATCTATTAACACCCGTATGGTTCAATCGTTGAAGAAATCATTTAAAAAAATTATTCAGTGAATATGGATCGTGCCCCGTTATAGGAGGCAACACTTTTACTACCTTTTTGTTAAAATCTCGTACAACTCGACCTTTTTATTTTTTGATTATTTTTTCCCAACACTAAAATGAGTGTTTATTAACATCCGTACGGTTGGATCGTCAAAGAAATCATTCAAAAAAATTATTCAGTGAATCTGGATCGTGCCTCATTATAGGAAGCAACACTTTTACTACGTTTTTGTTAAAATCTCGTACAATCCAACCTTTTTATTTTTTGAATATTTTTTTTCCAACACTAAAATGAGTGTTTATTAAATTTCGTACGGTTCGATTATCGAAGAAATCATTCAAAAAATTATTCAGTGAATCTAGATAGTGTCTCATTACAGGAAGCACCATTTTTACTACATTTTTGTTAAAATCTCGTACAACCCAACCTTTTTATTTTTTGATTATTTTTCCCAACACTAAAGTGAGTGTTTATTAGAATCCGTACGGTTGGATCGTCGAAAAAATCATTCAAAAAAAATTATTCAGTAAATCTGGATCGTGCCTCGTTATAGGAAGCAGCACTTTTACTACCCGACCTTTTCATTTTCTGATTATTTTTTCCCAACACTAGAATGAGTGTTTATTAACTTTTGTACGGTTCGATCGTCGAAGAAATGATTCAAATTTTTTTTCCAGTGAATCTAGATCGTGCCTCGTTATGGTAAGGAGCACTTTTACAATATTTTTGTTAAAATCTCGTACAACCCGACCTTTTTTTTTTGATTATTTTTTTCCAACACTAGAATGAGTGTTTATTAACTTTTGTACGGTTCGCAAATATCACAAATGCAGCCGATGTCTAAAGACTTTTTAATATTGCAAATTTTAATACCGATATCTTTATATACTTAAGACATCACTGGATCATAGAAACGATGTTTTAAGACCCCTTTAAAAATTTAGATCCCGTTTCTAATAAAATTTCCCTCTTTATATCAAAATTTTAGATCCCGCCACTTAGCCAATTTCTGCTTCCCTCGTTTTTCACTCTCAGTTTATAGTCAACTAAAACAAAACAAATTAAACAAACATTTTAACAACTCTCTCATTCACTCTCGACCACCACCGTCAAGAACCCTAAAAACTCTCTCACTCTCTATTGAGTCTCGACCACCACACTCAAGAACGTACCCCTCTATCTTTCTCACTTAACAACTATGTCTCACTTTTTCTCTTAGCACTCAATTAAGAATTCTAGAATCGAACTGGAAGAATTGAAGCTGCATCTCTCTTTTACTCAAGAACACTCGAAACTGCTCTCTCTCACTCAAGAACACTCGAATCCGCTCTCTCTTACTGCTCAAATCCGCTCGAATCAGTTCGATTTGTAAGGGGTAAGCTTGATTTTATATTACAAGTTTTATTATTTCGATTTCATTACAAATTGGGGGTTTTAAATCGAAACCCTAAGTTTCATTAGCTCTATTTTGATGTAATTTTTAATTGGGCTTAATTAACTCAAAACCCTAATTTTTTAATTTATTTCACCTTCTTTTTAATTTGGGGTTAATTAGCATTTGTCATCCCTGTCTTTTGACTTTAATGTTGTATGCTGCAGGTTCGCTTATTCTTGATGGGGTAGATGTTACATTTCGATGGTTGCTAAGAAACCTGAGAATGACGAAGGTTGCTAACAGTCCGCAAATGTCTCATTTTATACCAACATCTAGACGAATTGTGTAATTTTCAAATGGCAAGGTATATTTTTTTTCTATCTGTTACTCTAGTTGTGTATTATTCTTTTGTATTCTAAAAGTAAAAGGTTTTTATTTATTGGATTGTGAACTGACAATATCTTTATTTTTATATCCTGTTACCCTGAATGATCTTATTACTCCTCTCTATGAGCCACTGTATCTTCATAGTCCTGTTTCTGAATGTTATTTATTTCTGCTGCTTCTGCATCATGCATGCTGGTGATTTCTTTTCATTATTCTATTTCAGGGCACCAAAAGCATCTGTATCAGCTTCTTTGGTTAAACAATTGAGGGATGAAACATGGGCAGGAATGATGGCCTGCAAAAAAGCACTAGCAGAAACTGAAGGTGATCTTGAGAAAGCATTAGAATACTTGAGAAAGAAGAGTTCAAAGAATTGGTTGATGATCTAGCTATGCAAGTTGTTGCCATCTTGCAAGTCCAGTATGTATCTGTTGAAGATATTCCAGAGAGCATTGTGAGCAAGGAAAAAGAAGCGTCAAGAGGATGATCAGATCAAAAGAAGGAATTCAACCAGTTTGCTCGTTGGCTTCTGGTGATCAGTGTTCTGTTGCTATAGGGAAGATTGCTGATTGCGCTGCTGCTGATTATCTCAGTACCAGTTCTTTGTTGGTAATTTACTTGCATCTTGATTCATTCTATAATTATTTTAAGTTTTTAAGAATTTTACATGCGATATTGATAATGTCTGTGACTTGAATAATTGATTTCCTTCGTGTTGTGCTAATTCATAACTTCATAACTAATGGTAAATTCATAACTAATGACTGGTGACGGAGTCAATGACGCCCCTGCCCTGAAACTAGCTGACATTGGTAGTTGCAATGGGCATTTCTGGTTCAGAGGTATAATATTGAATCTTTGTCTGTACAACAAAGACCGCCATGCATGTAAAGTTCGCCACCATAATCCTATATGCTTTAAATTTTCGGTCTGAATCAGATGTTTGTTAGTCAACAGTTTTTAAAAGAAGCTTTATAACACTTCTTTGAAGCTGAATGTAAGACGAGACCATCAACGTTTTGATTCTAATCTTTTCTTTCAAAATGTGGATCAACCATCTTATTATTCTTTGGTAGTCCCTGTTTCTGGTCCAAGTGAACTTGGGGGTTGTGCTGAGTCTATACTCGTTGTAAAGAACTGATGTCTTTATGTTTAAAAACTCAACTCTACGTCTGTCATGCTAGCATTTTCATGTTCTCCAGTTTTATCAGCCGTGTTTCAGTTTATATATCTACATTATCTTGTTTTAGGTTGCCAAGGAAGCTTCTGACATGGTTTTAGCTGATGATAATTTTAGCACAATTGTTGCTGCTGTAGGGGAAGGCAGGTCTATCTATAACAATATGAAGGCATTTATTAGGTACTTTTCATATTCCCCTCTGGTTCTTTTTTGAACTGATTAAGCAAAAAGAAAGCTTGGATTCAACATTTTGGTTAATTTGGATTTTTTTTATTGTATGGACATATCATTTTATAATCTTTGTTTATGTTAATTTAGAGTCAAAACAGTTGATATAATATACTATATGAACTGTGGGTTATGATGTGGTAACAAATTTAGTTAATCCTAAAATATATATATGATCTATGATCACATGGTGGTAAATACACTAGACGCTTGGCTTTTAACTGATCTTGGCGAATCAATTTTAAAGTATGAAAGTAGGAGCGTGGGTCCTCCTTGTACAGTAGTCAAGTTCTTTTAACCTTGGACATAGCACAGATCATATTTTTTCATTATTTATTAGTGAAAAACTTAAGTTCATGGAGAATACAAAGTTATGTTCAAGTGCTCATTTGTGTACATTCAAGTGTTTCATATCTAACAGATATCCTGCACATTTTGTTGTTTGATTTCTTTTTAGGAGAAACCTGTAATAGAAGTAGCTTGCTTTTGAGATACAATGCATGTAGAGAGGTTCTGAATTGTTGAAATGGAGCGATCATATATGGAGTTGACTTACCGTGTATATGTTGGAGAAAGTTTCCTTCACACTTCCTTAACAAAAATTACATGAAGATGCTTTTGGATCAGGTAAGAAGAATGTTATGTATTTTTTGGAGTTGCGCAGTATATATAACGACTAACTGATATGCTATGGACATGTAATGGCGTAACTATTTAACTTAAGTGAAGGTTTCAGTCTCTACTTTTGGGGTATGTGCATCCGAAAATCTTATGTTGTTGAACATATTTAACTTAATTAGTTCGTGAATTTTACTTGGTTGGATGTGTTGGTTGTAATGGTTTATTGAACACGATGGAATGAAATGGCTGTTTGGTTTGGTTTTAGTTTGGCTTCTTTATATTGTCAGTTTGGTTTCTTTATATTTCCAGTTTTGGTTTTTTAATTTTGTTATATAAAACCGTTGTCCAAATACATTACTTCAATACAAGCATATGAAACCATTGTGGTAAAGACATCAGACAACAGATACTTAATTTCAAACCACTGTCCAAAGAAATTTTTTACAAGCAATATACTAATAAAAACCGTTGTTGTTTTAAAAATAATTCAACGTATTTTATGCTAAACCATTGTCGTAAACACTTCAGACAACAGTTTTCTGTCCAATACCGTTGTCTATCAAAATCAGAAACAAGTGTTTTAGAAACAAAAACTGTTGTGGTTCTGCTAATGTTCAAACATGTTTATCTTTTTAAACCATTGCCTAACAGCTTTCAGACAACAGGTATTTAAAGAAAACAATTGTGCAAGTCAAGAATAGACAACAGTTTTTAGAAAGGAAACCATTGTGTTAAACTATTAAGACAATGGGGTTGTTCTACTAAAACCGTCGTAAATATTTAGATCACACAACACTCTTTTGGAAAATAAAGCCTTGTCTAAAAATTAAAATAACAACATTTTCTAGTTAATAAACAATTGTTGATTTATTTGTCAGACAATGGTTTCTACAACAACCGTTGTTGTTCACGCGTTTCAGACAACGTTTTCTAAGACCAAAACCGTTGTCTGTAGGGAATCAGACCGCATCTCAATAGACAACGGTTTTCTAGGGCATCAGACAACGGGCAAAAAGCCTTGTCTGATTCAATTATTCTTGTAGTGTCAAGAGATAGAGTTTCAGGGCTCTGCAAAAAGAAAGAAATGAAGAAGAACAAAGAAAGATAGAGAAGCAAGTGGCGTACAGATGTTAAAGAGCCAGGGGTATACTTGTGTTTTCATAACTGCTGAAAATCTTTTAGAAATTCTAATTTCAATCAATATTAAATCAAAATTAAATAAAGAATGGGAAGAAAATAAAAATAAAAATTCTAAAATAAAGTTTATTAAATTACAAACATCCCCATATTTTTAAAATATTTTTAGAGTCAAAAATGAATTTTATATGAATATTACAAATAAAGACTCTTTAAATGCAATAAAGCTTTTAAAGTCATTTAAAAATACTTACACACACACAAAATAATTCTTCCCACAATTTTAAAAACTAATTAATATCATAAAGATAATATGCATAAGATTTCAAGATTTTGAACAACTCTAATGATTTTATAAAAATCTCAGAACATTAATAATGCATATTTAAAATAGATTTTAATGCCCAAAAATGTAAATAAAAATTCACGGACATATACGATACCTACAAATCATCATATAATCAAATAAATATGATCTTACACAAACTTCACCATCACAAAAATATTCGCACTATATAACTCACATTTAATAATAAATAAACACTTAAAAATTACGCTATTTTCTAGGACGTTTTAGTGTAAATAGTCACTTTCGAACTATTGTCGCACTAATTAAAGCATAAATAATTAAATTTATGTGATTTTTCATACAACATAATAAATTTTGAATTTTTTATGTACATATATAGTTGGTGTAGGTGAGAATTTTATCTCTCACCGCTCATTTTTGTGATCCGCTTGCTAAAGAGGTGGCTAGGCACACAACAAAGAGCCAGCCTGGGATCAACTCAATTTTGTGACCAGCTTGCTCAAGAGGTGGCTAGGCACACAACAAACACCCAGCTTGGGCTCAGCTGCAGGTTAATTGATTAATTGATCTCAATATGGAACCATTAGCAACTTTTAAACTCCATTTCGACTACGTGCCTAAGACCTAATTCATTTACTAGTTTACTTGTTGGATCTTCTTTTGAACTCATCTATCTGTCATATATAAGACAAGGCTCCATCCATTTTTTTTAACCAAATCTAACTTGTTTCTTCTTTTGAGCCCATCCATCAGCCAAAGATAAGGCTAGGCTCCATCCATTTTTAAAGGCAAAGCTAACTTGTATTTTAGAGTTTCTATCTGGGATTCAAGGCTTTCCGGGCAATTTGGGTTTTACAGTCCTTAGAATGAAATGGATTTGAGCATCAACAATTCATTCATTGGTTTATTACCTTTGGGAGTGTAATGTTTATTCTAATGATTAGTCTTTTTGAACGTCTGGATTATTCTTATGTTAAAATATATAGGTAGTGTTTTATTATTATTCTCTTTATTAGTTTGCCTAATGGGTTTTAGGGTATATTTAAATAAATTTAGTGTACTATAGTCAAAAAAAGCTTTATCTTGAAATCTAAAGGAATGTATAATACTTGACATGGTTTTTAAAATTATTTCTCTAAAATTATTTCTTGAGTGGTTGCTAATGGATTAGTAACTGATGTTTACATATTTTATCATCTTGGGCAATGTATACCTTCTTATTTCTTCCTTCCATAAGTTTGTCATAATTCAACTTTATTTCCACCTGTAGTTTTGAGACATAAGACATAATAACTTTATTTGTAATCCACAGCATAACAATTCTTTTTAGAATTTATCAATTTCTATATAGTTTTAGATTAAAATAAATTTGAAAATTTTAAACATGATTTCAATCATCACATAATTTTTAAACAATTTTAAATCCTAATTCAATATTCATTTATTTTTGTAATCCAAAAGAATCTTACAAAATTCATAGTGAGTTCATTTGTTGAAAATAAAATTACAGCTTTTCATATAAGATGTATATATAAACATTGTACTCTACACCCACAATTTTTACCCATTAAATAGCTATGAATTTTAAGAACCTTAACTTTTAAGGACGCCAGGCTATAATTTTTATACTAAAGTTATAAATGTGATAGATGTATGAAACCATTGTAAGTTTGTAAGTATCCTCATCATAAAACCACAAACACAAAATTGTTCACTCTTGTCTTTACGGTCTACTCCAGATCTATTGGATGATGTCAACCAAAGTATCACAACAAGGAAACAAGAGATAATTCTCTTACATATCGAGCAGCCAGTTAATTCCATTAGTATGAGGCATTTTAGAATGTGCCCAAATGAAAAAAAATTGCGGGCTCCGTCTAGTATAGACAATATGATACTATTGTAGAATTAAGGCTTGCTAGTAGATCTCATTGATTGGTAATTGGATCTTGGGGATAAGCATTGCAACCTTGATGTTCCCCTAGGTGTGAAATTCACTTATTGGGGTGCCTTGTGTCAAAAGTCTTCTCGAAAGGCATTTAGGTTGTGGGTTCTACGAGTATGGGAACGGTGTAAGATGTACATAGATTAATTTCTAGTGTTAGATCACAGGATTTGTTGTTCTTGGGTTGAGGGGAGGATTGTTGGGTGATGTCGACCCAAGTACCACATCAAGGACACAAGAGATAATTTTCTTGCATTTGGAGTAACTAGTTAATTCCATTAATTTGAGTCATTTTGGAATGTGTCCAAAAAAATTAATCTGTGTAGGCTTGGCCTAAAATGGACAATATCATACTATTGTTGAATTCCCATCAAGCTATAACTCCATGATAGAATGATATTTGTCTGCTTTGGGCCGATCCCCCACGAATTTTATTTTGGGCACATCCCAAAAAGCCTCATACTAATGGAGGTTATTTGGATGCTTATATATAAGATAACTTTCTCTTGTTTCCACCATGTGGTGCTTGGGTTGACCTCACAGAACAATCCTCCCCTCAAAACCAAGGACCACATATACCATGGTCTTATACCCGTAATAAATTTGTCCACATCTTGAATTGCTACCTTACCCGTAGAACCCATCGCAACACCTTTCACTAGTAGAAAACTGGTCTTTTACGTTGCCTAATATACGTCGGTTCCGCCTAAAGGCGACGTATATTCTACCTTTATACGTCGGTTCCGCCAAAAGGCGACGTATATTTATTTTTCTGGATATCTTATACGTCGGTTCCGCATAAAGGCGACGTATAAAATACTTATATACGTCGGCTTAGTTTAAGGCGACGTATAAGATACACTTTTTACGTCGGCTTTATTAGGCGACATATAAGATATACACTTTTTACGTCGGTTTGAAATCAGGCGACGTATAAAGTTCATCTTATACGTCGGTTAACAAAATGCCGACGTATATGATGCACTTTATATACGTCGATTTCTTGTTTGCCGACGTATAAGATGAACTTTATACGTCGCCTGATTTCAAACCGACGTATAAAGTTCTGATTTAGCAAAAAAAAAAAAGAAAAAGATTGTAGTCGAATTTTATATACCCAAATTGAACTCTCTAACAGTTTCCCCAAATTAAACAGACCTAATTGCACACACCACCGCCGGCTTGAGCTACTGAAACTACGCCGGCCTGATTTCTTGTTGCTTCGAAGGTCTCTCTTGCTTAATCTCTTTCTCCCTCTCCTTCTCTCTCCCCCCCCTCTCTCTCTCCCTCTCCTTCTCTCGCTTAATCTCTCTCTCTCTCTCTCTCTCTCTCTCTCTCTCTCTCTCTCTCTCTCTCTCTCTCTCTCTCTCTCTCCTCCTGTTCAATTTATTTATGTATTGATGTTCCTGTATGTGTTTCAGCACGGGAGCCGCTTTTCCACCAGCTTCAAATTCATGTACCTAACTACTTTGTATATCAACACATATGTTTTTTATATGTTTGTGTATGTATAATTAACTGTATATGTTGTACTCAGTTAATTGGCTCGTGGGTCAGATTTGTTTTTGTTTATTTTCATGTTTAGCTTCAATTTAGTTGTTCTTTCAAGTTAAAGATTGAATCTTGGACAGGGTTTTGATTGTATTGGTGATTTTTAGTGGTTTGTGTTGTAGTTGATTTATAAGCTGTGGGTGTGTAGTGTAATTAGTTGAAGGGGGTGCTTGGTTTGTGGAAAAGTTTGTGTGATTTGGTGGGGTGTGGTGGCTGCTTGGATTGGTTTCAGAGAGTAAAATGTTTGTTTATTTTTTTTTTGTTTTTATCGTTTTCGAATGAATCAGAATGAATTGGAATTTTAATGTTTGTGCGGCGTTGTTTGGTAACTGTTAAGTTGAATGTGTATGGTATTTTGTTTTATGGTGTGTCGGAATGGTGATGTGGCATTGCATTTTACTAATGGATACGGGGGGGGGAGAAACTGGTAAGACAATAAAGAATAGATTTTGGGAGTTTCGTATAAGCTATCGAAAAATAAATTTTGTTTTGTTACTTCCTCTGTCTTTTATATTTGATTGTCGTGATACCACATCAGCATTATTATTGTGATAATTACATGGTGCCTAGGTGTTTGGTTAAACAATGATTGACTTTCTTGGGAAAATTTGAACTTTTTAGTATTACGTAATCTTACTTCTTTTCTGCAGATTGAATGAATGCTATGTGTCCTTTTGCTTGCTGGTTTTGTTATGTAAATGTGGCTCTGTACTTGTTTTATTTGATTGCAGGACCACTGACCAGTGATTACATGTCCAGCCTCCAGGAGTCGCACTAGCAGTCTAGCGGAGAGTAGCAGTGAAGTCGAAGTACTAAAAGCCCAGATTTGTTGTAGTGGCTGGTGTACGCTTAAATTTATCGAACATTTCAAGGTTCGATAATTTGTCTGACAAACATTCAAAACAAAGTTTATGCAGTAGTAATTTCAATCAGATTAGTCCCAATCCATATATAGTCTAAATGTCCTAAACCTCCTGAGTATGTTGCATATATGGGATATCTGCCTTATTAAGTAATTATGATGTATGTAGTAGCATAAGGACAGTGTGTGCGTCTGCTATATGTTTATATGTGTCATGTCAATAATAAACAAAGCATTGGAACACTAGGAACTAGCAACAAACTTGGAAGCAAGTTGTGTTAATTACTAGTGCAGTTTCACCTTTTTTATGTTCACTGAATGACTGGAACCATCATACCCTCTAACATTATGCTTGTACAGTTGTTGACCACATGCAGACCTAACCTACATAGCTGTTTCTCCACTGTATTTTTTGTAGTAGCTAATAAATTATGGTATGTTTTTGAAACTAGGCAAACTAATATACGTTATATGTTAGAGATTTCTATCAGATATCTATTCTTGAACTTCTTGACATGTCAACACACTTGGAAGACTTGACATACCTGAGTTTGATATCCCACCAAGCATACACTTGATGTATGATCATGCTTGAAAAACAAAATTTTGCTTGTTATTTGGAAAAACTCCGTATCACTCTCTTACAACAACAAAAATTAAGAATTAGTTGTTCCTTTAGAAATGGCAGTGAGACTAGTAGGACATGGTGAAAGAATTTGCATAAGGAAAACTAAAAATATGTTCTACTTCTGTAACTGCAATTTTTAAAGTCGTGTGGGAGTTCTTCACAATCCTGTTAATCTTTACAAATTTACTGTCAGATATTAAAAGTATGGGAAGTGTCATTGAACTTGTCTACTTAGAACTCTTTAACACAAATGATTTCATATCTCTGATTTGCTGACTACTTCTTAATCTGCCATTCTTTTTCACTACTTAGAATATTGATGCAAGCTTTTCCTTTCCTTTTCTCTTTTTATGTATTTGTATTTTGTCAGGTTAATGAGTTTTCTATTTTTTTAAAGAAACTTTGCTGTTTATATGTCTGTACTATGCCTGTCAAAACATAGAAAATACAAAAAATATTTTGTGATTCCTTATTAATGTATTTTGATAAATAACTTTATTAAGAATTTTGAGTTTGAATTTGATAATTATCTGTGAATTATGAGAAGATATATAACAAGACTATAATAAGTAATGAAAATACATTTTAGTAAAAGATATAAATGTAGTGATAAAAACCAGAAAAATACGAAATGTTTTTAATTTGATTTTCAGCATAAATAATGAAATCTTCTTGCTGTTAAATTATCTAACTCTCAAATTTGCCCTTTATTGCATTCTTTTAGTAATATATAATGGATCGACATACATGGATGTACACAATTTCACGTGCAACAGCCGAGTATATTGATGGTGTTAAAGAGTTCATTACTTGTGCGACGCTATACCTGGAAAACAAGCAAAAGGAAGAGGGAAAAGAACAATTGATCTTATGTCCATGTCGTGACTGTAAGAATTTTAAAATGTATCGTAGTGTTGATATAGTAGAGGATCATCTTTTCCGTCGTGGTTTTAAGGAGGGCTATGTGAAATGGATTTGGCATGGTGAAGGAGTACAGTCTACGAGGACCTCAGGTACAAAACGTGCAAGGGAGGAAGATAGTATGACGAATAATGATGAAGAATATATGGAAAACGATAGGGTACAAGAGATGATACAAGATATGGAGGAGCATTTCATGCACCAACCAGACATTTTAAATAGTTTGGTTGACGATTCTAAGAAACTTCTGTATCAAGGGTGCAAGGATCAATTTACTAGGTTGTCAACAACCTTGAAGTTGTGTAAGCTAAAAGTAAAGCATAATTGGAGTGATAAGAGTTTCACAGAGATGCTTCAGCTTTTAGGAGAAATACTTCCTACGAGTAATGAGCTCCCTACTTCTACCTATGAGGCGAAGAAGATATTGTGTCCCATGGGCATGGATGTAAAAAAGATACATGCTTGTCCGAATGATTGTGTCTTATTCCGAAATGAGCATGAAGATTTAGACATATGTCCCAAATGTGGAGCATCTCGGTACAGGCGACAAAGCAATAATGCTTGTAATGAGGATAAGAAAAGGCCTCCTGCCAAGGTAATATGGTATTTACCTGTAGTGCAGCGATTTAAACACCTCTTTGCGAGTGCAAAAGATGCAAAGCTTCTAAGGTGGCATGTAGAAGGGAGAAAATCCGATGGCATGCTAAGACACCCTGGTGACTCTCCGCAATGGAGAACGATTGATGGAAAGTTTCCAGAATTTAGCGAGGAACCTAGAAATCTACGGCTGGGATTATGTGCAGATGGCATTAATCCATATCGCACTATGAGGTGTAACCATAGCACCTGGCCAGTTCTTTTGACGGTTTATAATTTGCCTCCATGGTTGTGCATGAAGCGCAAGTACATAATGTTGACGTTGCTAATCTCAGGTCCTAAGGAACCGGGGAATAACATAGATGTTTATCTTCAGCCGCTTATTGAAGACTTAAAGGTATTGTGGGATGAAGGTGTTACGGTTTATGATGCATACATGCAATCTGATTTCACTCTGCGTGCCATGATATTTTGCACCATAAATGATTTTCCTGCCTATGGAAACCTTTCTGGGTACACTACTAAAGGAGCTAAAGCATGTCCAATTTGTGAAGAGGGTACGATTGATCGGCGCTTAAACAATTGCAAGAAAAATGTATATATGGGTCATCGAGCATTTCTTCCTTCCAATCACCCTTATCGGAAGAACAAAAAGTCTTTCGATGGAAATATTGAGTCTCGGGTTGCTCCTTTGCCTTTATCAGGAAAGCAGGTTTTTGAACGGGTCAAAGATATTGATGTAGTATTAGGAAAACTTTATAAAAAGCCAATCCAAAGCAAAGTATGGAAGAAGAAATCTATTTTTTGGGATCTTCCATATTGGGAACACTTACAGGTTAGACATTGTCTTGACTTTATGCATATTGAGAAAAATGTTTGTGAAAGCATCATTGGGACATTGTTGAATATTCCTGGAAAGACAAAAGATGGCATCAATGCCAGATTATACATGCAAGAAATGGGAATACGAACAGAATTAGCACCACAATTCACGGAAAAACGTTCATATTTGCCTCCGACATGTTACACTCTATCTAGGAAGGAGAAACTTAGCTTTTGTGAGTGCTTATCTGGTGTTAAGGTTCCATCTGGATATTCTTCAAACATTAAAGGGTTTGTGTCGATGAAAGACTTGAAACTGGTGGGGTTGAAGTCACATGATTGTCACGTGTTAATGCAACAATTATTACCAATTGCCATTCGTGGGATAATGCCAAAGCATGCAAGATTGGTCATCACAAAATTATGTTTCTTCTTCAATGCTATATGCAGCAAGGTGATTGATCCTTTGATGTTGGATACATTGCAAAATGATATTATAGTCACACTTTGCGAATTTGAAATGTATTTTTCAGTTGCACTCTTTGACATTATGTTTCATTTAGTCGTTCATCTGGTGAGAGAGATTAAACTATGTGGTCCATTATATCTGCGACAAATGTATCCTTTCGAGAGATTTTTGGGTATCCTGAAAGGGTATGTAAGGAACCGGTACCGGCCAGAAGGTAGCATAATTGAAGGATATTCTATTGAAGAGACTATTGAATTCTGCACCGAGTATTTAGCGGCTGTTGATCCTATTGGTATTCCTAAATCTCGTCACGAGGGTAGACTTCAAGGTCAAGGAACATTGGGAAAAAAAATGATCTCTCCCAATGCTGAATTGTGCGAAAGAGCCCATCTATTTGTCTTACAACACATGAGTGAAGTTGATCTTTATTTAAAAGAACATATTGTCTCAATTCGGCAAATGCATCCTTCAAAGAGTGGGAAGTGGGTTACGAATGAACACAATCGTTCGTTCAGTCGTTGGTTTAAGGAACGAGTAATGTCTCAATTGTCACATAAGCCTAACGTCATTTCCAATACATTAAAATGGTTGGCGTATGGCCCTGACATGCCTGTGAGATCTTTCGAAGGTTATGATATAAATGGGTACAGTTTCTACACACAACATCAAGATGCCAAAAGTACTATTCAGAATAGTGGCGTATCGGTGGAAGCTTCATCAACAGAATTTGGTAGAGGTAAAGATAGTGCATCACGAGATGTGAAGCAGTCATACTATGGGATAATTGAAGAAATTTGGGAGCTTGGTTACAAAGAATTCAATGTTGCTCTTTTTAGATGTAAATGGTTTGACAATAAGCGTGGTGTGCGGTCTGATGAGTTTGGATTTACGTTGGTCGACTTTAATCGGGTTGGCCATGAAGATGACCCATTTATATTCGCAACACAAGTGAAGCAAGTATTTTATATTCGTGACCCGGCTGATTCCAAGTGGTCCATTGTTCTTCAAGGTAAGAGACGTATTCTTGGTATTGAAAATGTCGAAGACGAGGATGAGTATGACCAATTTGATGAGAACCCCCCTTTCTCAATGGGATTGCCAACCCCAAATGTAAATGAGGTTATGGATGCGCATTATTTACGTAATGACCATGATGAAGGACTATGGATCAACCGCCAAGAATGAGCGGTTTTAGAATATTCTAGAATGGTATGCTTTTAAAATGATGCTTTTAAATTAAAAATAGAAAGAAATTAATTAGAAAAAATGGTGTTGTATCCTCGTAACAATTACTTTATTTAAGTCATCATTACTAATTCTGCGTATGCTGTGAACTCTAGTGTCTACTAATATCCTTCTATATTTCAAAAAAATCTGAAAAATGAATCTGATGGGTATTGTCATATACAGATTCTTATGTACAGGCTACAGCATAACATGTTTGAAATTTATATTATTCATAAAATACTTCAGAAGCAGGGGTTTTTATGCTTTTGAATTTGCCGCTTCTTTGTGCTCTAGTTTAAGGAAACTTAAAAATTCTGATACAAGTCTGGTTGATTTACTTGGACAGGAACAAGGAATTTCAGTTCTTACAAAAGCAATTGATGCCTGCAGTGAAGAGATAGAGATCCACAAGGGAAAGCTGACTGTCAAGGAGAAACCTATAGCAGTGAGCATCAATTTTTTATATATTACATGCATTGTTTTTTACATCGAAGAATGCCTTTCCCTACAAGAACTTGATTACTAGTAGCTTTCTAGTGCAAATCTTTCTCAAATATGTTAGCTAGTAACCCCATTTCTTCAAGTAATCAAGTTCTTATATTATGCTTATAATATAAGATTATATGTTTTAGTAGCTTTCTAGTGCAAATCTTTCTCAAATATGTTTAGATGAATCACTATGTCTCTGATAGGCTCTGTTGGAAACATGTCAAGGGACGAGGAACTTATGTTCCATGAAACTTTGTTCTATAATTTCTGTTTGCATTCTGTAATTTAAAAGTTTGTTTTTAAGTGCAAAAGCATGGCAAAATTAAATATGTTCAATCCAGTACTGACTCGGAGTGAACTATGACAAAATTCTTAATTAATTCTTTGTGATCAAAATTTTTGCAACTAATAATCCTAAACTACTGTACTACCATTACCATCCTTTGTCAAGTGATTTGGAGCGACCTTCTTCGATTATATTTTTCTTTTACTACGAATGTCAGTGAATTTTATTAATAACTATAGAAGTGCAAATATAGTAGCTGAGCAATTATGGATCAATATTATGTAATAATATTTGTTTTAATTTAATTAATCACTTTTTTGAGAAATTTGGGTTGCAATTTTTATTTATTATTTTGGGTTGAATAATAGAATTCTGGCATATACAGGGTAAAAATGGATATTTAGTTAATATTATACGTCGGCATTTTAAGACTTTATACGTCGGCATTTTCGACTTTATACGTCGGTTGTACTTGGACTTTATACGTCGGACCTTTTTAGACTTTATACGTCGGTTCTTTTTAGGCTATATACGACGGTTCTTTTTAGACTTTATACGTCGGTTCTATAGACTTTATACGTCGGCTCTTTTTAAACTTTATACGTCGGTTCTTTAAAGACTTTATACGTCAGTTCTTTTTAGGCCATATTTTAGACTTTATACGTCGGTCTTTATAATATTATACGTCGGTCAATTTTTTACATTATACGTCGGTGTTTTCTGGACATTATACGTCGGCCCTTTTTCGACATTATACGTCGGCATTTTTGACATTATACGTCGCTATTCAAACAATATACGTCGGTTTTCAGATATTATACGACGGCTTTTTGTGCCATTATACGTCGGCTTTTGGCGACGTATATTATGACTTTATACGTCGGCTTTTTAACCGACGTAAAAAACTGGTGACTTTATACGTCGCCCCTCCATACGTCGCCAATTAACCGACGTAAAAGACCAATTTAACCGACGTAAAAGACCAGTTTTCTACTAGTGTTTCAAGGCACATGACAAATCTCCACTGGCCATTAAGAGGAACCTCCTGTTCGTAAAGTCGGAACCAATTATCCCCAGGATCAAATTACCAATCCATGGGTTCTAATACCACTTGTTGGGCCACGAGCAAGCCATAACTTCACAATGGTATAATATTATCATCTTTGAGCCTTACCCGCACTGATTTGTTTTTGGACACATTCCAAAAGGTCTCGTGATAATAGATTTTATTTGGCTACTTGTATACAAAAAAAATTCTCTTGTCTACTCGATATAGTACTTGCGTTGATACCACCCAACAAGATCATAGGCATGATTATGCTATGGTAATGAGGGTGACAACTCTTTCTCTTAGGAATTTTTTTACGTCATTGAAACGGAAGCAAGTATGATCAGTTCCAACATACTTTATACGTTACAATAAATTCCGATAAAAAGGAGGAGCACAAAATATTCAGTATGTGACTATTTCTTGTGAAATGTTATAAATGGATTACAACAACAATTTATAATTTGGAACAAGCACATGAAGTACTTTTACATAGAATAAATTACTTTGGTTGTGCCTTCTATTCAGGGGATGTAGCATTGTTGCTTTAAGTAAACTAGTACTAGCACTACAACATATCACGCTTTTTTTGACGGATTTTTTGCACTGAATCCGTCAAAAATGGTGTAACACCCCCAGATCCGGGGTCCGGGATCCGGTGGTTACGGTTTCCAATTCTGTCCACAACACTTGAACTTTCCTTAACATAAAATAAATTACGTCTCTATAACCCAACACAATAATATAAAACACACCCGTTATAGTCCCAGAGATGAAATCAGAGTAACACTCAAATTTTTATTAATCACATTATGAGTTCTTACAATCCAAAAGAATTTCAATATAAATACATACTCTTTGCCATCCATTTACATAAGGCATACTAGACCATATTCTTGGTACTGAAAGAATAAATATACCCTACCAATAGCTTCTTCTTCAGCTCTGGTAGTCTCATCGTCCTCGCCCGCGTCGAGTGCGCCTTGTGCGAGTCATCTGGTCTAGCTGTTGTTGTGATATAATAATAAAGCAAGGGTGAGCAATAGCCCACCAACAATAATATATAACTGAACGATAATGTATAACAGTTCAAAAGTATCTTTCAAACCATATGCCATGCCTTTACGGAAATGATGCCAGTATAATATGAACGATGAAGTTACAAGGTAACTTAAAGTATTTGTTTGTAGAAATATCTGCTACATCAAAGTAAGCGAGATATTCTTATTGTTATTAAGAAGAGGAACTTGCAAGAAAAGGTTGCAATTCCAGTTATGACCCTTTTCCAACTCTGCCAACAGTAATCATGTTGCAGGAAATAAATAAATTTGGATGATGAACCAATGATGGAGTATTCACCGCGCCCGCTGTTCCAATCTTGATGATCAGTCGAGATCGTACAGCTCAATTTAGATTTACTACCGGTAGAAGGAAGAACTGACGGCTTTACTTGTGTACCGCCTTACTAGCTCTCCCCGGCCAACGGTTGGGCCAAAAGGGATGGACCGGCGCTACTCGGCCTCTTACACGACTCCTAGTTCAAATAGAATTCATGATTCTGAATGTAACGTTCGTCCCCCTTTCCCCAAGTATAATACTTGTTGATAAGACTCCACAAAGTAGTCGTATCTAGTTGGAAAGGAAAATTTACCAATAACTCCCAAGCTATTACTTGGTAACGGATATCAACTTGTTCCAGTAATCTTACCCCTCGAAAGATGAGAAGGTAAGCAACGACTTAATAAGTCAACAGCACCCGAGTTGCGAGTGAAGGGAATACTTTATGACCGGGAAGTCGACAAGATAAATAACATTTTTCCAAGTAAGGTTCCCTTATTATTAAGAAGATAGACTCAAAGATGAATGATGTCTGGGAACCTTTCTTGATATAAGATTAATAATAATATGACTTTGAAATATTTTCTGTAATAATCGAAGAAGATAAACCTTATCGAGGTTATTCTAAGTATGGAATAAATATTCAGAGAATATTTATTGAATTAAAATATTTTACAGAATATTTGGGAATATGAAAGAATATCTTTAATCAGAGTATTTCTCAAAATAATCCCTGAAGAGATATCAGGGGAATATTTATTGAATAAATAAATATTTAAATGAATATTCAAAACAATATTCATTAATTAATAAGACCTGAAAAGAATATTTAAGGTAATAATCATAATTAATTAGGAAATTTAAATGAATATTCAAAAGTAATATTCATTGAATGAATAATATCTTAAATGAATATCAAGTAATATTCATTTAGTAATCCAAGCCTTAAGGAATATTCGAGATAATATTCGATAATTAAATCAAGCTTCAGATGAATATTAAAATAATATTCATCAAGTATTTAATATCTTAAATGAATATTCGAAAGTAATATTTATTTAATAAAATAATAATCTAAAAGAACATCCAAATAATATTCATCTAACAGTCTCATCTTTAGAAGAATATTCGAAATAATAGTCGATAATCAATTCGACTCTGAATGAATATTGAGAAGTATTATTCGTTGAATAGTTAAATTCAAATAATTATTTGAAGTAAGGATCGTTAAAATAATTAGTCTCGAACGAATATTCAAATAATATTCGTCGCCCAAATAATAGAAAATATTTACTTAAATATTTTCCTCCGAGGTAATCTCGATATATCAAGGAATATTGACTCCCGGTCTATTTTTGATTAATAAGATGTATACGCCCTTCTATGAGGGTCTTACAATAATCGGCTTATAACTGATATATAACTATCTAGCTTATAAGCCAACAATAACATTCAGGGAACAAGTATATCACTCCAACTTGAAAGTAGGCATGCATGCAATGGCATATGTATATCAGCATATATATATATATTTATTCAATCACAACAACAGCCTAAAAGAAGGGAATTGAAACTTGCCTGGTAGTCGAGTACGGTAAGGGGTAGTGGTAGCGGGTCCCGGTTCAGCTTGGTGATCTATAAATAGCCAAGGCATTCGGGATTAATCACTTAACATATTAAAAGTTAAGTTATACTTAATTCGAAACACGTTCTTGAGTTATCTCGTTATACCCCTTTTTGTGGATTACTTTTATCACTGATCCGACCCGACATCCGTTCGTTAATACGACATGTCATTGTACTTATACTTGGGACATACTTAAGTCATATGAGTTCTAAAGTCGATCGTTACGAGCCAATACTATACTCCGAGTTTTATCGTCCGTTTTCTAAGTGTTTTACCGAAGTTATAAAAGAGTCGTCTTTTAGGGGTTCGTTCGCGTTTAACCTCGACTCGAACATTTTTAATAAATCGAAAAATGATCTTTTTGACATACGGTTTTCTTTCACGCCTTCCTTTTTACCTCTAGTATTTATTTACCAAGATTCGCCATGACGTTATTACATAGTTTACGAGGGTTCAATTACAGTTACGAACTTTCGTTTACGGATTCGAACTACTTTTAGTAATTTGGTCATAAATCCTAAACCGTAAGTCCGTTTCATGCGATCTTTATATCAAAACGAAGCTTGAAACATAATCTATCCTATCATGGCAGAAAATGAAGCTGTACAGTGAGTTATAGCTACTGTGATGCTCGGTGTTTAATAGTCTAACGAAAATTCGGCATTACGACGGCTATAAATCGAACGTTCTAAAATTCATAACAATCAATCCAAGCCACACCGGGCATACTATACATGGTTTTCATCTTAACCAGTCCAAGAAGGTTTCAATTAACCATCATAATCATCAAAACTCTTAAATCATCACTACTAACTACATAATCATGCTTTTATGCATATAACAACACCATAATCTTAACTAATCTAAAACCATCAAGAACATATATAAAACTCAAAGTAAGATCTTGGGTTCTTAAGAATTATACCTTCCTTGGAGAGTGTACAAGCTATAATAACCCTTATATAGTCCTTGTATGGCTTTAACAAAGCTTAAATCATCCAAAGAAACCAGGAAATCAAAGTTAGTTTCTTGAAAACACTATTCACCCTCATCTTTGAGGATTTATTTGAAAATGGAAAACATGGAGTTTGAAGCTAAGATTTCTAGGAGATAATTTTTATGAAATATAGGACTCACCATAAAAATTTGGAGATCAAACAATGGTTGGAAGGTGGATTTTGAAATCTTAAAACTCCAAAATTCGAAGTGCCTTGGTTTTGGGGGAAAAACAGTGAACTTCTCGAATTTATTTACCCATCCAAACGATCTTCAAAAATTATGAAATTAAATCCCCAACTTCACCTTGATGTGTAGAAGCTCCATGAATTTTTTCATGATTTTTAGATGAGTAGATCTAGGTGAAAAAAAATGGTAAAGACCCCTACCCTGGAAAATGCAACTGCTGGAAAAATGGGGGAGAGGTGGTATTTGCTTCTTTTTCTCTCTTTTCCTCTTGCTTGGCTAGTTGTCAAATGATATTTGTGATATGTATAAGTGGGTATAGCTGCTAATACTCCTCTTAATACAAGTGTCAAAGGTTTATGGTGTGTTAGAAAAATTGATGATGTGAAGCCTTGTTGTTTTCTTCTTGTCCATCCACCTCATTACTTCCTTTTTCAATTCTTTTCTTCATTTCATTTCCACCAAATATTCTTATATATAACCCCAGCTGATCAAGTAGGGTTTTTTTTTTCTCGTTACGTATTTAATCCGTAATTTCTTTCGCGTTTGCTTGATCGCTTAATCTTGTTATAAAGTTCTAGCGATTTCTAGAACACTTGTTATTCTAACTCAAAGGTTTTCATTCTAAATCCTCAAATCATACTTAATAAATAAAATCCTTGAATCCTTAACATTATAATACTCTTGTCTTGATCGTATTGATAGGCTCTTTACGGTTCGGTCAAATATTGTACCGAAAAAGAATTTGGAATTTCTGAATTCCGATCGTTTCTGCATTCACTTATTTCCTCCGCGTATTACTAATATGACTTCGAAACATCCATAACACGTCCCGTACATAGGGTGGCGTGAAAAGTTTTCCAACTTACAAAATCACTATTCATCACTTATTTTTATTTAATTCCTATAGTTGGGAAAATGAACCTGGTTCACCCTCGAGTGTTCCTTAACCTTTTTACGGAACCGCTGGGCTTATAATAGATATTGATTTGGATGACATGAGGGTATCTATTTCTCTCTAGGGAATCTTATCTTAACTTTCTAGGAGATAGATTATTCTAACCTTAGTTATCACCCAATAGCATCCTTCAGGCCATATAACCTTGGAATATATATCCTTTCATTATTCATTCATTAAAACCAGTATTACATTCTAGTTGTAACCCCTATTCATTCTTACATCAATACATAATAAAAAGTTTTAATTCTACCCAAAAATCTGGGTTCTTACAGTCTCCCCTCCTTAAAAGGATTCCGTCCCGGAATCAGGTAGAAGACAATTGGGTATTTGTTGGTTATTTCACTTTCCAATTCTCTGGTCGATCCTTACACACTCCAATCTTTCTAAAGCATCTCATACTGGTGTTACAATACACCCTTATCCGTTCTACCAATTCTTTGATACTTTCGCACAACACATCATCCGGTATACGCTCTTGTCCGTTCTTATACTATTAACCTTATTGGTACGTGCAGTGACTTCGGTATCACTAACGCGCTACGAAGTCCGGAGATAACCTCACTCGTAATTTTGCAATTCCTAATCGCTTTAATCTTCGCAATCTCGATCAATATAGAGAAGTGGAAAGATTTATTGAGAGATCACTATGATCAATTGAACATTTGTTATATTGCATAGTTAGTACAGAAGGGGGCCAGCCTTTAGTACTTGACAAGCAATTAAACAAGTCATGGCATTCCACTTAGACTTCTATCACATAGACAGATAGTCACGTAGCAGTACCTCCCCTCCTAAAAGGGTTGTTCTTCTCAATTCATAAAGAAGATGAATAAGAGAGAAGAAGAGAAAAGAGTTCTAAAGGATTATAGAAAGCTTTCATGATTGTAGAATATCATACTCAGAATTTACCTCTGAACTATAAAGGTTTATCAAAGAAGAAATTAATCATAATTATATCCAACACTATTTGATCGCAATCTCACGTGTCAACATATCTTGCTGCTTTGTCCATTATTCTATGGACAATTACTCTTGTTCAATCTTAGCGATACTCACATTCGGGAAATCCTTCAACCTTTCAGGTTAAATCTTAGATTTCTCTCTTGACATCATTATTACTGACATCCCATATCATGTTACTAGCTTTTTCATAACTATAATATTGACACTATCCGGTTGTCATCCTGAGAATTCATTAGAAAACCCATTCATAACATTCCTTGCTTCTCATTCCATAGTTGCTTTCCCAGTCTTTTCTTTATCAATCACATCCTTCTTATTATTTGATTCTTATTTACTTCGGTTATTTACTTTCACCTTCATCTCTTTATTGAGACATCTTTTGCACTTGGCACCTCTTTATCGGTATTCCGTCACATTATTCTATAATCATCACGTTATTTCAATTTAAACTTTCCGAAATGAATCTGGCCCGATTCCTTTAACTTAGATTCATATAATCTACTTCTGCCAACCGTGTTTCTCATCACTTGTTCTTTTCTAACCGTGGTTTTCCACAGGTTGTCTTTCGTAAGTCAGACCAGGTCGTATATCTACATGCTCGTACTCCTATCATCTGTTGAACATCTGCATTTTACTGACGTAGCCTGGCCACATGAAAACCCGTTATGACCGTGCTATAATTTTGGGGGTAAGGCTGGCTCGAATACCGCCGCCCGAACACTTTAAACTCTCAGGTGGCCCAATAAGTCTCGGGCCCAACCGCCCTTCCCTCCAAGTCTCATTAATTCTTTCTACGGGAATACGTTTAGCATCACGAATTATCAACCTCATATTCTCTATCTTGTTTGTGCAGAAGTACACTAACACAAACTTGCTTGTCATTCATCAACATGCCATTTAGCTTATCAATAGCAGCACTTTCTTTATCTTTACGTTGTCATCTCCTTTCTTAGAAGAATCACCATCGCTTGTTGTTTACGTAGTGCGTTAATAGTTAACCCTACGGGTTTCAAATCCCTTAGGGAGACAAAGTAATCATTATTCCTTATCCATAAGGAACACTTCCTGAACTTGATGTAGATATAACATGAAGCAGATAGAATTGCAGAAGAGTTTCAAGCATCGCAGCTAGGTCCGGTTGATGAAACTATCACTTATGCATCTTCCATAAAAGACTGGAACTTAACGGTTTACTTCATCAATTTTTGTACCATGGTCCTGGTTTGCCTCAAAACGGAACCTTCTAAGGTACGTAATATGCTTAAGACCCATCAGGAATCGAATCTTTACTTAAACTATTATTACCGTCGATTCTTGCACATTCATCAGAAGGAATGTAAATTCCTCCACTTCGATATGACCTTCAAGGTCCTGTCCAAATATCATTTTGTTTCTTCGGTATGAACATTGTAATTATTCTTCTATGCTTAGACTGTCGGCCACCTCATTGGCCTTTCCTGATAATAATAATTCCTTGTAATCCATGTTTTCTGGATACATTCCAACTCAAACTTTTCTACCCCATTCCCATCACTGTTGGGTGAAAGCATTCTCCCTTAAGCTCTGCTGAAGGAGAAAAATATATCTATCAGTCTTTTTCCATAAGTCATTGCTTCCACCTACCCGTGGGAACTTTATCATGTTTATTCCCAATCCTACTTAGGATACTTCTTTTCTTAGTTCTTTCCTTATCTTAGGATAATCCCAACCTTTATAGGTTCAATCCATACTTCCTCAGGGTTTCATATATGCCTCATCTGGCATTATTGTTACTATGTCATACATTCCTTACCAAACTTCCATTTTGAAGTTCGGAATATTACCTTTTTTTCCTTGTAAGGTTTCTTAGGTCATCCTCATCATTCCTCCTGTATTTTCTGGGTACAGGGTATATCAAAACGTCATTGATCAATACTTTAATAATTCTGTCTATGTTCTTTCCAGAACTCTCTTTTTAATGATCCTTACCGGTCATTGTTGCCTTAGCAAGTCCAACCCATATCATCTGAATTCATAATGTCGTTATTAGGGTTAATGCCATCCCTTGTGCATTCCCAAGGGTTTGTCTTAATTTATGGATATCCTATCCTTAATTCAACTGCCAAGGAATTCTTGCATCCTATATTTGGCAATCAGATCATGTATCCCAAATAAGGGTGTCTTTTCAATCATTCTCATTTGATAATCGATTGGTAACTTAATGCCACCCTCTTCTTTCAGATAGTTATCAACCTATTGGGCCTTCCAAAAGGCAATGTATGCCTATCTGCTCTCTTACAGAACTTGGTAATGGTAGCAAGGATGTTTTGGAAGATATTGGTCGAGTTCAACGTGAATCTTTTAGTACTCATCGTTCTTCTCAAAGGTACTTGCCTTAGACAAAATTTCTACAGCATACTGATCGATCTCTGACCATTTCTATACTCTCTTCATAAACCTTCGTTGTTTACTTTCCTTAGTCATAATATATTCATGGTATTCATGACACCCTAACATCATACATCTCAAGTCATTATACTTCCATTTTACTCGTAATCTTGGACAACCATATACACATGAGTCACTTTAGTACGGGTTACCCCATCCCAAAAAGGTCTAGTAAATTCCCCATCAAAACATGGGTTGTAAAGGGTTTAGTAGAAGACTCCTACAATCTCATTAATATTTCCTTTATATCAGAAGCCCTTGCAGTCGGTGCTTACTTAGAAGCAACCCTGCTTTGTCTTTTCATTGCTGGTCTAGTCACTTTATAGTCCGTTGTGACTTGGCCTCATCTGGCCACACTAAAATAAAAATATATGATTTTAGGGGTTGGCTAATAGCATTACTTTTCTAGCAATTACCGGCATAGTGCCTTCTTCTTTGATACCTTTCTACCTTTCCAAAACTTTACTCCATATAAGTCTTAATCGACTACTCGGCACCGTCTCCGGTCACCTTTCCTCCACTTTTATCTTTTCAACTATTCTTATCAATCCTGCGTGCCACACAAGCTTACCATTCCTGGCACAACAGCCTTTTCATTTAAGTCAATCCTGGAATTTCTCAGTCCGGCTAGTTTCTTACTTACATTTCCTATTTTCGTCCAATCTCACTTCATCATTTTATCACTACCGTCGATTGTAATGCTTAGGGTCCGTTTACTAACCCATTTTACAGCATCCTTACCCAAATCACAGGGTTTGCTCCAATTTTTACTCTCTTCCATGACATTCTCTGATAATCAGAAAGACAAGGTTTGCCAAAATTCACCGAATTCCTTTCCAGACTCAGGGAAATTTTGATCAATCTACCCATCGACTGGTAACACTAAGGAGACCAGTTCCGAAACCTGAAGAATAGTTCTATGAACCTCCTAGTAGGTAGAACCGTAAGCAGTCATAATTAACGAAATAATCGTCATCGGGTTGGAAATTTAACCCCTGGAGAGGAACCAATTATATACATCCCTTAGAATGGAATCAACAGTTTTAAACTGAAACTTGTCACAACGTCCTGATATCTATACGTCCTGATATTCAATATTACCAAATGTTAGTCTACCTAACCCTTTATGCGAAGCGTCATTGGAAGCACAAAGTCTCCTTTTTCCATTAAGCAATGCCAGCTCTTGGTCATTACCAATTTCACCTTTTAGCTCCAGGAAGATTTTCTCACATTTTTCTCTTTAACTGCTGATCGTATTACTTGATCTATTATAATTCCGTGTCGGAGTAAACTTAAGGTAACTACTATAATCCATTCAAAGAGAAGAAGGAATTTAATATTCCTCTGAATCACATGCATCTAACGTTTCTGGTTCATCATTTAACTGAGTTGAATTAACTCTATACTCAGTCTCTGGCAGTAGTCTCATTACGAGTTCATCTTGACTCACTGGTCTTATCTTCCGGTAGGTTCTGAGATCATTGTCTTGCTTACTACTTCCTTATATACTTTACCCAATCATGCTATCACTTCCCAATGTCTTTACTTTCTAAATGATTCATTCATAAAATGAACATTTTCCTTAATAAAACCACCTTATTAACCTCAATTTGGTTCCATAATTTACAACCTACGATACCTGCCGTCTCATGGCGAATTATTACTGACCATATTCATACTAATTCATTTATCAAATGATATGGCACTTACTGCCTCCTTCTCAACTATTCCTAGGGACTCTGCTCCTCGCCCTAAATTGATGTCTTTAATAATCATACACCCCTCTAGCTCTTTCTTTGTTAAGATGAAAATCTCTAAGGATTCTCATCTATTTCCGTATAAGATCTCAAGTAATTCTTCCAATCCTTCATTCTTGCTGGTACTACATCTGGTAGCCCGGCTATGAATTCAACATGCATCTTCAGATCTCTTAATAATATCTCGGTTCTTTATACTCACTTTTCTGAGCACCATATCTTAATCATCACAGTCATTCTGGCTGCGACCCTCATTACCCATGGGTAAGCTCCTCATCCTAACAGGATTTTACTTATCTGCTGGAACCTCTTCCGGGTCTCTAGTAGGGTACTCTATGGAATTTACCTGCTGATCTTCAGCATATAATAAATCATCATCGCGCTGCTACTCGTATGCCTCAAGGTCTGTTGCCTTACTTGTCGATGCGATATCGAGCTAAGTTACTATCATGATACTTAATAGTTCCCATAAGGGTTTTATAGGTCATCACTACATTAAGTAGTCCGACTATGAACTTGGCAAGAGTTCTTATTATCTTAGTGAATTTATTGTTTTAACGTCGCCTCATCTCTGGGGTTTATAACGTATGCTCTGATACCACTTCTGTAACACCCCCAGATCCGGGGTCCGGGATCCGGTGGTTACGGTTTCCAATTCTGTCCACAACACTTGAACTTTCCTTAACATAAAATAAATTACGTCTCTGTAACCCAACACAATAATATAAAACACACCCGTTATAGTCCCAGAGATGAAATCAGAGTAACACTCAAATTTTTATTAATCACATTATGAGTTCTTACAATCCAAAAGAATTTCAATATAAATACATACTCTTTGCCATCCATTTACATAAGGCATACTAGACCATATTCTTGGTACTGAAAGAATAAATATACCCTACCAATAGCTTCTTCTTCAGCTCTGGTAGTCTCATCGTCCTCGCCCGCGTCGAGTGCGCCTTGTGCGAGTCATCTGGTCTAGCTGTTGTTGTGATATAATAATAAAGCAAGGGTGAGCAATAGCCCACCAACAATAATATATAACTGAACGATAATGTATAACAGTTCAAAAGTATCTTTCAAACCATATGCCATGCCTTTACGGAAATGATGCCAGTATAATATGAACGATGAAGTTACAAGGTAACTTAAAGTATTTGTTTGTAGAAATATCTGCTACATCAAAGTAAGCGAGATATTCTTATTGTTATTAAGAAGAGGAACTTGCAAGAAAAGGTTGCAATTCCAGTTATGACCCTTTTCCAACTCTGCCAACAGTAATCATGTTGCAGGAAATAAATAAATTTGGATGATGAACCAATGATGGAGTATTCACCGCGCCCGCTGTTCCAATCTTGATGATCAGTCGAGATCGTACAGCTCAATTTAGATTTACTACCGGTAGAAGGAAGAACTGACGGCTTTACTTGTGTACCGCCTTACTAGCTCTCCCCGGCCAACGGTTGGGCCAAAGGGGATGGACCGGCGCTACTCGGCCTCTTACACGACTCCTAGTTCAAATAGAATTCATGATTCTGAATGTAACGTTCGTCCCCCTTTCCCCAAGTATAATACTTGTTGATAAGACTCCACAAAGTAGTCGTATCTAGTTGGAAAGGAAAATTTACCAATAACTCCCAAGCTATTACTTGGTAACGGATATCAACTTGTTCCAGTAATCTTACCCCTCGAAAGATGAGAAGGTAAGCAACGACTTAATAAGTCAACAGCACCCGAGTTGCGAGTGAAGGGAATACTTTATGACCGGGAAGTCGACAAGATAAATAACATTTTTCCAAGTAAGGTTCCCTTATTATTAAGAAGATAGACTCAAAGATGAATGATGTCTGGGAACCTTTCTTGATATAAGATTAATAATAATATGACTTTGAAATATTTTCTGTAATAATCGAAGAAGATAAACCTTATCGAGGTTATTCTAAGTATGGAATAAATATTCAGAGAATATTTATTGAATTAAAATATTTTACAGAATATTTGGGAATATGAAAGAATATCTTTAATCAGAGTATTTCTCAAAATAATCCCTGAAGAGATATCAGGGGAATATTTATTGAATAAATAAATATTTAAATGAATATTCAAAACAATATTCATTAATTAATAAGACCTGAAAAGAATATTTAAGGTAATAATCATAATTAATTAGGAAATTTAAATGAATATTCAAAAGTAATATTCATTGAATGAATAATATCTTAAATGAATATCAAGTAATATTCATTTAGTAATCCAAGCCTTAAGGAATATTCGAGATAATATTCGATAATTAAATCAAGCTTCAGATGAATATTAAAATAATATTCATCAAGTATTTAATATCTTAAATGAATATTCGAAAGTAATATTTATTTAATAAAATAATAATCTAAAAGATTATCCAAATAATATTCATCTAACAGTCTCATCTTTAGAAGAATATTCGAAATAATAGTCGATAATCAATTCGACTCTGAATGAATATTGAGAAGTATTATTCGTTGAATAGTTAAATTCAAATAATTATTTGAAGTAAGGATCGTTAAAATAATTAGTCTCGAACGAATATTCAAATAATATTTGTCGCCCAAATAATAGAAAATATTTACTTAAATATTTTCCTCCGAGGTAATCTCGATATATCAAGGAATATTGACTCCCGGTCTATTTTTGATTAATAAGATGTATACGCCCTTCTATGAGGGTCTTACAATAATCGGCTTATAACTGATATATAACTATCTAGCTTATAAGCCAACAATAACATTCAGGGAACAAGTATATCACTTCAACTTGAAAGTAGGCATGCATGCAATGGCATATGTATATCAGCATATATATATATTTATTCAATCACAACAACAGCCTAAAAGAAGGGAATTGAAACTTGCCTGGTAGTCGAGTACGGTAAGGGGTAGTGGTAGCGGGTCCCGGTTCAGCTTGGTGATCTATAAATAGCCAAGGCATTCGGGATTAATCACTTAACATATTAAAAGTTAAGTTATACTTAATTCGAAACACGTTCTTGAGTTATCTCGTTATACCCCTTTTTGTGGATTACTTTTATCACTGATCCGACCCGACATCCGTTCGTTAATACGACATGTCATTGTACTTATACTTGGGACATACTTAAGTCATATGAGTTCTAAAGTCGATCGTTACGAGCCAATACTATACTCCGAGTTTTATCGTCCGTTTTCTAAGTGTTTTACCGAAGTTATAAAAGAGTCGTCTTTTAGGGGTTCGTTCGCGTTTAACCTCGACTCGAACATTTTTAATAAATCGAAAAATGATCTTTTTGACATACGGTTTTCTTTCACGCCTTCCTTTTTACCTCTAGTATTTATTTACCAAGATTCGCCATGACGTTACATAGTTTACGAGGGTTCAATTACAGTTACGAACTTTCGTTTACGGATTCGAACTACTTTTAGTAATTTGGTCATAAATCCTAAACCGTAAGTCCGTTTCATGCGATCTTTATATCAAAACGAAGCTTGAAACATAATCTATCCTATCATGGCAGAAAATGAAGCTGTACAGTGAGTTATAGCTACTGTGATGCTCGGTGTTTAATAGTCTAACGAAAATTCGGCATTACGACGGCTATAAATCGAACGTTCTAAAATTCATAACAATCAATCCAAGCCACACCGGGCATACTATACATGGTTTTCATCTTAACCAGTCCAAGAAGGTTTCAATTAACCATCATAATCATCAAAACTCTTAAATCATCACTACTAACTACATAATCATGCTTTTATGCATATAACAACACCATAATCTTAACTAATCTAAAACCATCAAGAACATATATAAAACTCAAAGTAAGATCTTGGGTTCTTAAGAATTATACCTTCCTTGGAGAGTGTACAAGCTATAATAACCCTTATATAGTCCTTGTATGGCTTTAACAAAGCTTAAATCATCCAAAGAAACCAAGAAATCAAAGTTAGTTTCTTGAAAACACTATTCACCCTCATCTTTGAGGATTTATTTGAAAATGGAAAACATGGAGTTTGAAGCTAAGATTTCTAGGAGATCATTTTTATGAAATATAGGACTCACCATAAAAATTTGGAGATCAAACAATGGTTGGAAGGTGGATTTTGAAATCTTAAAACTCCAAAATTCGAAGTGCCTTGGTTTTGGGGGAAAAACAGTGAACTTCTCGAATTTATTTACCCATCCAAACGATCTTCAAAAATTATGAAATTAAATCCCCAACTTCACCTTGATGTGTAGAAGCTCCATGAATTTTTTCATGATTTTTAGATGAGCAGATCTAGGTGAAAAAAATGGCAAAGACCCCTGCCCTGGAAAATGCAACTGCTGGAAAAATGGGGGAGAGGTGGTATTTGCTTCTTTTTCTCTCTTTTCCTCTTGCTTGGCTAGTTGTCAAATGATATTTGTGATATGTATAAGTGGGTATAGCTGCTAATACTCCTCTTAATACAAGTGTCAAAGGTTTATGGTGTGTTAGAAAAATTGATGATGTGAAGCCTTGTTGTTTTCTTCTTGTCCATCCACTTCATTACTTCCTTTTTCATTTCTTTTCTTCATTTCATTTCCACCAAATATTCTTATATATAACCCCAGCTGATCAAGTAGGGTTTTTTTTTTTTTTCTCGTTACGTATTTAATCCGTAATTTCTTTCGCGTTTGCTTGATCGCTTAATCTTGTTATAAAGTTCTAGCGATTTCTAGAACACTTGTTATTCTAACTCAAAGGTTTTCATTCTAAATCCTCAAATCATACTTAATAAATAAAATCCTTGAATCCTTAACATTATAATACTCTTGTCTTGATCGTATTGATAGGCTCTTTACGGTTCGGTCAAATATTGTACCGAAAAAGAATTTGGAATTTCTGAATTCCGATCGTTTCTGCATTCACTTATTTCCTCCGCGTATTACTAATATGACTTCGAAACATCCATAACACGTCCCGTACATAGGGTGGCGTGAAAAGTTTTCCAACTTACAAAATCACTATTCATCACTTATTTTTATTTAATTCCTATAGTTGGGAAAATGAACCTGGTTCACCCTCGAGTGTTCCTTAACCTTTTTACGGAACCGCTGGGCTTATAATAGATATTGATTTGGATGACATGAGGGTATCTATTTCTCTCTAGGGAATCTTATCTTAACTTTCTAGGAGATAGATTATTCTAACCTTAGTTATCACCCAATAGCATCCTTCAGGCCATATAACCTTGGAATATATATCCTTTCATTATTCATTCATTAAAACCAGTATTACATTCTAGTTGTAACCCCTATTCATTCTTACATCAATACATAATAAAAAGTTTTAATTCTACCCAAAAATCTGGGTTCTTACAAATGGGGTCATTTTTGACGGATTCCATCTGTCCGTTATAGTCATGTCTAAAGGTTCTTTTTTTGTCACAAGTTTTACTATCCACGAGCTTCCTCCTAGTTATTGTTCTTTCTATCCAGCTAGCCATCTTTGGCTTCCAATATTCAAAACATGCCAATTTGCATGTACAACATACATCCTTGCTAGAAACACAAGTCTAATTATACCAATAATGTCAAGAATCATAATTGTAACAGAATTTTTGAAACTATGGTGATCATAACATTAATAATAAGATAACACACGATACATAAGTCATCAAAGTAAGGTATATAGGCCATCACAAAAGCTATCAAAGTATGTGGATTATCACGAAGGCACGCGCAATAGTCCTGTCCACAGCCCGTATGAAAAGATCATCACGAAGGCGCTCCATGGTAGACCTGCCACTGCCTCCACCAACCCTCCGTGCAGAACTGTGTATTACCTATTTGAGAGTAAAATTCAAGTAGGAATTAAAACTTTACAAGTCTAAAACAAATTTTGATGCAGATTTAAATTATATATATATATATGTGTGTGTGTGTGTGTGTGTGTGTGTGTGTGTGTGCATAATAAATCAAGTTAACTTGGCTATGGAATGCAAAATAAAGCCAACTTGGCAAACCATGATAAAATAAGCAAATGTAAACTTGCCAGTGCATAATAGGTGAAGCAATCATACAATGGTTTATCGTCATTTATCAATATCCTTGTTGAAAACAATGTTGGGCTCGAATCAAGAAGCAAAGTTGGAACCTGCTGCAAATTAAATTGAAAAAAACAAAGCAAATATTTAAGACAAAATTTAGTAAAGAGTGCAAATATGAAAACGTAAAACAATTAAGATATGTTCAGTCGCTAGATAAGAAATGTCAGAGGAAGAGTGTAGTGTAATCTACATGGCAGGATAGCTTGCTTACAAAATTACACAAGACTTTATATGCTCTCTTCCGATGCATCATTCATGTGGCATGTATGAACTGAGATGAGTCAATGAGTTCAGGCAAAGATTACCCAGTTAGAATGCAGGACACCACATGAACTAAGGAGAAAAATGAACATTTAAAATGCAATCGTGTAATTAGAAGCACCTGTGCATATACTTACAAGGTTCATACATATGCCTAAAAAATAAACATGGCAAAGCAAAGAACACTTTATGTTGTGTGTGTTTGTCTTTACCATTACTTATTTTCTCCTATCATCACCACCACTAAATTGAATAATTTAAGAATATCAAACCACTTGAATCTCACAATTTATATAAAATAGAATAATGCAAGTCTAGCCGGTAAACAATTAGAATTCAATTCCATAATAAGTGTATGATGTACACATAAACATATTTATGGTGTAAAACATATGCTGGCATACAAAACAAGAAGGTGAAGAGCAATTTAACAAATAAAACAAAAATTAGAAGACAAAGACCCTATGCAATTATTTCAAATAAAATGGAATTACATCAGCCATATTAGGCACTTACGCTACTACAACAGCTCTAGTCCAGTAATCGAAGTAGGCATCATAACATAATGATAATTCAACCAAGAAAAGATTATATAGCATGCACAACTGATTTTAAATACCTTATGCTTAAATTTTAAAGGAATAGAAATTAGTAGCTACCTGCCAACCCAAAATCTGCAACTCGAGCTCCAAAATCCTCATCCAACAATATATTATTAGATTTCACATCCCTGCCCACAATTGGAGGAACACAATCACTACACCAAACTGGCAAATTACTAACAGATAAAAAAAGCCATTAGTAACGGATATATCCGTTACTAATTAGTAACGGATATATCCGTTACTAATGTGTCAGATATCCGTTACTAATTAGTAACGGATATATCCGTTACTAATTCTATGTATCCGTTACAAATTAGTAACGGATATATCCGTTACTAATATTAAATATCTGTTACTAATTAGTAACAGATACATAGAATTAGTAACGGATATATCCGTTACTAATTAGTAACGGATATATCCGTTACTAATGCACATATATCCGTTACTAATTAGTAACGAATATATCCGTTACTAATTCTATGTATCTGTTACTAATTAGTAACAGATATATCCGTTACTAATATTATATATCCGTTACTAATTAGTAACGGATTATATATTAGTAACGGATATATAATATTAGTAACGGATATATCTGTTACTAATTAGTAACGAATACATAGAATTAGTAACAGATATATCCGTTACTAATATTAGTAACGGATATATCCGTTACTAAGGAATAATATATCTATTACTAATTTAATACTTTTAAAAGATTTATATTATAAAATCACATCAAATAAGCTTGTAATTTTTTAATTTTTTGTGTATATCACTAAAATCATTAGATATTAACAACCGTACGGTTGGATCGTCGAAAAAAGATTTTAAAAATATTGTTTTGTGCAATCGGGACGATACTAGATATCGTGAGTATTGTTTTTTGGAGATTTATATTATAAAATCACATCAAATAAGCTTGTAATTTTTTAATTTTTTGTGTATATCACTAAAATCCTTAGATATTAACAGCCGTACGGTTGGATCGTCGAAAAAATATTTTAAAAATATTGTTTTGTGCAATCGGGACGATACTAGTTATCGCGAGTATTGTTTTTCGGAGATTTATATTATAAAATCACATCAAATAAGCTTGTAATTTTTTAATTTTTTGTGTATATCACTAAAATCCTTAGATATTAACAGCCGTACGGTTGGATCGTCGAAAAAATATTTTAAAAATATTGTTTTGTGCAATCGGGACGATACTAGTTATCGCGAGTATTGTTTTTCGGAGATTTATATTATAAAATCACATCAAATAAGCTTGTAATTTTTTAATTTTTTGTGTATATCACTAAAATCCTTAGATATTAACAACCTTATGGTTGCATCGTCGAAAAAATATTTTAAAAATATTGTTTTGTGCAATCGGGACGATACTAGTTATCGCGAGTATTGTTTTTCGGAGATTTATATTATAAAATCACATCAAATAAGCTTGTAATTTTTTAATTTTTTGTGTATATCACTAAAATCATTAGATATTAACAACCTTATGGTTGCATCGTCGAAAAAATATTTTAAAAATATTGTTTTGTGCAATCGGGACGATACTAGTTATCGCGAGTATTGTTTTTCGGAGATTTATATTATAAAATCACATCAAATAAGCTTGTAATTTTTTAATTTTTTGTGTATATCACTAAAATCATTAGATATTAACAACCTTATGGGTGCATCGTCGAAAAAACATTTTAAAAATATTGTTTTGTGCAATCGGGACGATACTAGTTATCGCGAGTAGTGTTTTTTGAAGATTTATATTATAAAATCACATCAAATAAGCTTGTAATTTTTTAATTTTTTGTGTATATCACTAAAATCATTAGATATTAACAGCCGTACGGTTGGATCGTCGAAAAAATATTTTAAAAATATTGTTTTGTGCAATCGGGACGATACTAGATATCGCGAGTATTGTTTTTCGGAGATTTATATTATAAAATCACATCAAATAAGCTTGTAATTTTTTAATTTTTTGTGTATATCACTAAAATCCTTAGATATTAACAGCCGTACGGTTGGATCGTCGAAAAAATATTTTAAAAATATTGTTTTGTGCAATCGGGACGATACTAGTTAGCGCGAGTATTGTTTTTCGGAGATTTATATTATAAAATCACATCAAATAAGCTTGTAATTTTTTAATTTTTTGTGTATATCACTAAAATCATTAGATATTAACAACCTTATGGTTGCTTCGTCGAAAAAATTATTTTCGTTTTTTTAAAAATAATTATTTTCGATTTTTTTAAAAATAATTATTTTCAATTTTTTAAAAAAATAATTATTTTCAATTTTTTTTAAAAAATAATTATTTTCGATTTTTTAAAAAAATTTAATTATTTTCGATTTTTTAAAAAAATAATTATTTTCGTTTTTTTTTTAAAATTATTTTTGATTTTTTTAAAAAAATAATTATTTTCGATTTTTTTAAAAAAATAATTATTTTCTATTTTTTAAAAAATTTAATTATTTTCGATTTTTTTAAAAATTAATTATTTTCGTTTTTTAAAAAAAATATTTATTTTCGATTTTTTAAAAAATAATAATTATTTTCGATTTTTTTTAAAAAAAATTATTTTCGATTTTTTAAAAAATATTATTTTCGATTTTTTAAAAAAAATTAATAATTTTTGATTTTTAAAAAAAAAAATTCGTTTTTTTAAAAATAATTATTTTCGATTTTTTTAAAAATAATTATTTTCAATTTTTTTAAAAAATAATTATTTTCGATTTTTAAAAAAAAAATTTATTTTCGATTTTTTAAAAAAAATTAATTATTTTCGATTTTTAAAAAAAATTAATTATTTTCGTTTTTTTAAAAAAAATAATTATTTTCGATTTTTTAAAAAATAATAATTATTTTCGATTTTTTTTAAAAAAAATTATTTTCGATTTTTTTAAAAATTAATTATTTTCCATTTTTTTAAAATAAATAATTATAACGAATTTTTAAAAAATTAAATTTTAAACAATATGTAAAATTAAATTAAAACGAATTTTTTAAAAAATTATAATTTTAAACGAATTTATAAAACAAAAACATGTAAAAGTTCATAGTATAAGGATTGTATTTCCATATATATCACAAATCCTCGCGTGTCACAGTTGGTTGAGGGGGTGTACTACCTCAGAGGAGGTCAGGGGTTCGAAACTTTACTTCAACAAATCTGGAAAAATTGAGGTTGGGTGAGAGGTGGGGCGGTTGTGGTGGCCGCCTCTGATTGGCTGAGAGTACAGGTGGCGCGATGTGATTGGCTGAGAGGTGGGGGCGGCTGTGGTGGCAGCCTCTGATTGGCTGAGAACTTATTAAATTTTTTTAATATTAGTAACGGATATATCCGTTACTAATTCTCAACATCCGTTAATAATTAGTAACGGATATATCCGTTACTAATTCTCAACATCCGTTACTAATATATCCGTTACTAATCGTCCGTCACAATTGCTTTTTTTTTTATTATGTAACAGATATATCTGTTACTAATTAGTAACGGATATATCCGTTACTAATTTCAGATATCCGTTACTAATTTGTAACGGATATATCCATTACTAATCTATTTGTAACGGATATATCCGTTACTAATTAGTAACGGATATATCCGTTACTAATTCCAGATATCCGTTACTAATTAGTAACGGATATATCCGTTACTAATCTATTTGTAACGGATATATCCGTTACTAATTAGTAACGGATATATCTGTTACAAAATTTAAAAAAAAGCAATTGTGACGGACGATTAGTAACGGATATATCCGTTACTAATGTCATTAGTAACGGATATATCCGTTACTAATGGCCAGTTTTGGTGTAGTGAATCGTGATGCAGATTAGAAACATAGCAATTTTATACCTCGTCAGCCAGTCCACCAAACCGCTCTTTTTACTATGAAGCAAATCACCAAAGCTGCCGTGAGGCATATACTCATAAACCAAGAGTTTGCAATCTCTTGTTGTACAACACCACCATACCCTAACAATATTTTTATGTCTAATCTTTCCGAGTGTCTCAATCTCAGCTTCGAACCCGTCATTATGAGTAGGACCTCCTTTTTCAATGTCTCCGTTCTCATCCACTAATTTTGAACCGCCCCAAAGCCAAGTAAGCAAAAAAACAAGAATCAATTAAAGTGAACAAAGACCCCAATTCACTAGTAGAAAACTGGCCTTTTACGTCGGTTAAATAGGTCTTTTACGTCGGTTAAATGGCGACGTATGGGCTGGCGACGTATAAGGTCAGAGTCTTATACGTCGGTTAAAAAGGCGACGTATATTGTACCCTTTTACGTCGGTTCTTCTAAACAACCGACGTATATTGTACCATTTTACGTCGGTTCTTCTAAACAACCGACGTATATTGTTATCCTTTTACGTCGGTTCGTCTAAACAACCGACGTATATTGTTATCCTTTTACGTCGGTTCTTCAAAACAACCGACGTATATGGTCCAAAAAATTAAAAAAAAAATTAATTTGTTTAAAAATTAAAATTAAAAATTTAATTTTTTCATGAGTAGCCTTATTGTATCAGTGTATTTGCTCAATTATTCTTGAGAATATGAATTAGTTAGAGCTTATAACTTGGTGTCAGAAAGTAGAACAAACAGCCCTTTAGTTTGAAGCAGAGATTCCTGGAAACAGAAAATGATGGCATGAAAAGTAAAAATATAAATTTTACCTATCATAGAAGTTGCCAGGATAATCAAATAATGTTCACTGTATAATTTTCGGTATCCGAACGTACATGCAAATGCTATAACACTATCCCATTTCAATAGGAATTGCCTATATAAAAGGCCAGAAACTTTGTGATATTTACAGAGCCTACATATATTTCTACAACAAAACAATGCAGAATGATTTTTTTTTTCCGCAAACTGTAAGAACATACTTGCTACTGCCAATAGGATGTCTTACGTATGACATGGTTATATATCTATAGGGACATGTAATGTTTCTGCCTCTCCTGATGAGAAAATTCTAGCATCCGACAGTGTTTGTCATTTGAGCTAAAAAAAACCAAACTGAACGAGTCCAGGAAGGTAGGATACGTAGACCCACGAGTAAAAAGTTGTTTGCCATTTGAGCTGATTGATTCAAATCAAGTTACACTTCGGTATGACTGAGGAAACAATCTAAGATATGTGAAGTGTTTCAGCTTCATTATCAAAGCAAAAGCTCCATAACACCGTATATGTAACAGTGCCACTGTGGAGTACCTGCAATTTTTCATTTTCACAAAAATTAGATCAGAGGGTTATTATGAAGGAAATGATATGTGGTGCAACGAAATAAACAACTTTCAACATTATAACAAAACATGGGGGAAAATGCTGATTATTCTGTTACAGAGCAATACTAAAAATTCATACCACAGTGGTGAAAATGAATCTGACAGGTCAAGAAATGGATAGGGCCACCTGTTTTAAGGAGAAACAAGTTGAAATGTTAAGAAGTTGTAGTGCATAGAACAACAATAGCTAATAAAGTTGAACACAGAACATAGTATCTTACCAGGTTGCTGAGAGTGAATGTAAAATCCATTGGAAAATGACGTATACAGTTGTCCATAAGAAGAAATATGCAATCCGAAACCAAGGAAATCGCTGAAATTGTAGTGTCAAGAAATTGAGAAACAAACTGGAATATGGATTAGGCACAGCTGAAAACTGAGTCCGCTAAAAGTACCATCGGGAGATGCAGCTTACCATGCAATTCAGTGCAGCCTCGCCTACCAGAAATACAGCATTGATTGAATGCATATTTATTACCAGCTGCAATATCAATAATACATATTATTAGTAATAATTTTAATTTTAAACAGGATTTTAACTATTAAGGTAAACTAATGTGTTCATAAGCAAACACCAAAAACAAGTCTCACCATTAAAAAATATTTCCTTGATATATCTCTCCTATAATTATGTAGTCAAATCTATGCCAATGGGCTCCGTGAACAGAGAATAGATGGACACGATTAGAAAAATGACCCAGTGTTTTCTTTCTTTTTACAATGAGAGAGACTGGAAGAAAGGATATGAAGAGGTATAATTAGAGTGTCTCCTACTCTGTCTTCGAAGATTGTAAAAGTATAAGTTTAAAATAAGCATTATCTTTGATCAGTAGTAGTAATAAATACGATGTTGTCAGTGATGAATTGATAATACAATTACAAACATGATAAGTAGTAATGAATACTAAGTGGTCCTGTATACAGAAACTTTTCTTATACGAGACCTTTGATCCATGAATCTTGTATAAACTGTAGTTTGGTAATGAAGAAGCAAAAAAATGAATCATAAGTTGTTTCCAAATCAAGGAAACAACAGTAAATAGTCCGTTTAGTCTTGGAACTGAATCGTAAGTTGTTCATATTTATTTTTGACTTGTAAGGTACTTGTAGCACTAGCCAAGCGACTCCAACGATCAATTAAACAATCCTTTGTTCATTATAAGTATAATTGTTTCATACCGAATTTCTAACGAGCTTGAACAAGCCCGATTTCAGGGTTCTGAATGAAGAATGGAATAGTTCGCATCAAGAAATCAGGCTCAGGCTGGAAATCTGCGTCAAAGATGACTACGAAGTCACATTGGCTCACATAGATGTGCTTCAATCCTTGTTTTAGGGCCCCTGCTTTATAGCCGTTTCTATTGTCTCTGATCTCATACTTAATGTTTATGCCTTTATTTGCCCACTTCATACATTCTACCTCCACCATATCCTGTTTTCAAATTTTAAAGACAAAAATGAACACCAATAAGTTTTATGATTAAATCATTACGAGAACAGTTGTTTTTATGATTGACGAATAGAGAAAGAAAAAGGGTAGCTTTAAATGATGCAATGAAATTTTGTAGCACGGGTTTAGTACTTAAAATGATTTTTCGAAGATAGAGTTTGTAAAGATAGTTCCAATCAATTGGAAAATTGATCAATCACCTTAATACTCTCCTAAATACTCTAATACTCTAATTAGAAGACAGAGTAGGATATTAGTAAGATGAAATGCAAATTATACCTTGGAAACAAAGATTTTGAAGCAATTGGTACAGCCTGCAAATCCCAATCATTTTCCATTGATGGATGATAAACTTGGCACCTCAGATAAGTCTCACATGTTGCAGTTTTAGTCAACCAAATCTTCCGATCGCCAAACCTCCCAATTAGCTTCCCCATCTCGGCCACCGCTGCACGACCAATCTCCGAACCGACCTGTTGTTGTCCAGCCACTCCAACCCCTGGTTGCTCAACAAGCCATTTTAGATCACCCAAATTAACAAGTTTCTAGTAAATATATATATTTCTAGTATATATATATATATATATATATATATATATATATATATATATATTCATATATATATATATATAGATGAGAGGAGGCAGGGAGGAGAATAAAGGGAGAGAGAGAGAGTTCGAACAGAGAAGAAAGGAGAAAGAGATTCGAGCGAGAGAGAGATAGAAAGGGAGAGATTGAGAGAGATTGTGGAGAAATGAGAGAGAAGGGAGAGATGTCGAGAGAGAGAGAGGAGAAGAAGAGGGCAGAGAGAGAGATTTGGGTCGATCGAGAGAGAGATTTTGGTAGATCGAGAGATAAAATTAAAACAAAAAAGATAGTTAAAATATATGTTTAAGAGATTTAATTCAATCCAACGGCTCAGATCTTGTTAATTCAATCCAACGATTCAAAGTAATCTGAAAGAAACACAATCCTTCTGCTTCAATGTTACCCAATAATAATGTGACACGTGGCAACTTCTAATTTCTTTAATTTCTTTAAAGATTTTATACGTCGGTTATATTAAGAGCGACGTATAAAGTAGTATTATATACGTCGCCTTTCCTCAACCGACGTATAAAGTAGTATTATATACGTCGCCTTTTTCTCAACCGACGTATAAAGTAGCATTTTATACGTCGCCTTTCCTCAACCGACGTATAAAGTAGCATTATATACGTCGCCTTTTTCTCAACCGACGTATAAAGTAGCATTATATACGTCGCATTTTTCTCAACCGACGTATAAAGTAGCATTTTATACGTCGCCTTTTCTTCAACCGACGTATAATATGACTTTATACGTCGGCGTTTTGTTCAACCGACGTAAAAAAATTTAAAAATTGACCTTATACGTCCCCTTTATGCGGAACCGACGTATATAACTACTTTATACGTCGCCTTTGGCCAGAACCGACGTATAAGAGGCGACGTATAAGGTCAGTTTTGTACTAGTGATTTAACCAAAATTATAATTCAAGAAGTACATAAGCCCAGAGCAAGATTGCAACTACAAATCCTATGTGGAAAGAAATCGATTACCTGAGTAAAATAGAAGAAGCCCTAGAAATCGTACAACCCTGCTAAAAGAAATCGAAGAAATCAAAACCCCTAATTGAGAGCTGTGTGATTACAGAGAAGAAACCAATAAAATCTTGAAAGGGGCAAAAACCTATGTAGATGTAGATCTAGATGGACATGGAACGGCTAGAGTAGAGGGGAAGAGAGAAAGGGAGAGGCAGAACAAAAAAATAAAGGAAAGACTTTAAGTTTTTATTTTGTTCAAGCCCGCGACCAATTACAAGCCCCGCAAAATGAAATTTTTACAAAATTTTGGACTTCCCTCCCATCCATTTTGTAACTACAATATTAATAAAATAAAATAATTCCATTTTATTTGAAATAATTACATAGAAGAATTCTGATAAAAAAAATATATAGGAGAAATAGTATTTACTAGTATTTTAAATATAGATGTTCCCTAATTTTTAAAAAATAAAAAATTATTTTGTTTTGAGATCTTAGCAATAAACAGCTATATTGATTAGTACTAATAAGTACTTGTCATAGAACATTATTTCTATTTTCTTAAAAATAATTCTCGACGATCCAACCATACGGATGTTAAGATATATCTAATTCATTGATGTTCCCAAATTTTCAAAACTAAAAAACACAATGGATAAATATAAAAAATATATGCAAAGATAGTAAAATTTTAAAACAATTATTTATCAAAGAAATATCTACTTTGATCGATTTGACCATTAAAAAATCAAATCAAATAAATCTAGAATTTTTTTAAAAAATTACCACATCACTAAAATCTTTAGATCTTGACCTCCGTACGTTTGGAACGTTGAAAAACTAATTTAAAAAATAGATTCATCATTCGGGACAAGATTAGTTAAAAGGAAGGTCTACTTTAACCGATTTGACCATTATTAAAACCAAACAAACTAAATCTAGAATTTTTTAAAAAAATTACCACATCACTTAAATCGTTAGATCTTGACATTCGTATTTTTGGAATGTCGAAAAAATAATTTAAAAAAATAGATTCATCATTCGAGACAAGACTAGTTAAAACGAAGGTCTAATTTGACCGATTTGACCATTATCAAAATCAAATAAAACAAATCTAGGATTTTTTAAAAAAATTACCACATCACTAAATTCGTTAGAAAATTGACATCCATAAGTTTGGAAGGTTGAAAAAATAATTTAAAAAAATAGATATATTATTGACTAGTACTCGTAACTAATGCTTTGTCCGATATTATTGTTTATATTTTTAAAGATATATTTCTCGGCGATCGAACCGTACGGATGTCAAGATATTTTTAATTTAATGATATTCCTAAATTTTCAAAAAATAAAAAATTGATTTGGTTTGAGATTATAGTATATCACTATTATTTTGACTAGTACTCGTAACTAGTGCTCTGTCCCATATTATTGTTTCCATTTTTGAAATATATTTCTCGTCGATCGAACTGTACGGATTTCAAGATATATCTAACATAATGATATTCCCAAATTTGTAAAAAATAAAAATTTATTTGGTTGGAGATCTTAGTAGATCACTACTATATTGACCAGAACTCGTAACTAGTGATCTGTCCCATATTATTGTTTCTATTTTTTAAAATATATTTCTCAACGATTGAACCGTACGGATGTCAAGATATATCTAATTTAATGATATTCCCAAATTTTCAAAAAATAAAAAATTGATTTGGTTGGAGATCTTAGTAGATCACTACTATATTGACCAGTACTCGTAACTAGTGCTCTGTCCGATATTATTATTTATATTTTTTAAAATTTATTTCTCGATGATCGAACCGAAGGGATGTCAAGATATATCTAATTTAATGGGTGATGGCCCAAAATGCCTTTTTTTTCACTCCCCATTACCAAAATGCCTACCGTCAACTTGGGTGGCCCTAAATACCCACGGGACGCGCTACTGGTGAAGGAGTGTCTTAAGACACGCTACTGGTGAAGGAGTAACAGCCAGGATACGCTACTGGGACACGAGTATCTGGGTGACACGCTATTGGGACGCGCGTGATGACGTCACCTGACATCATCAGCACGCTGTTGGGGGATGTTAGAGTTGCTTGAGATACGCAACTGTCAAATGCGCATCCCAGGATACGCATTTGCCAGTTGCGTATCCATCGTCTTCTCCAAACATGCAGAAACGCCAAGAGGCGATTCCGATGGCCGGATTTTTGCTCATTTTTTTCAATCTCTTCGTTCGTTCTCTACGAGCAACAAGCACGCACATATTATACACCAAAGTGTTCGTCTCTCCGCCCTCTACAACTTTATAATCTTCATTTTTCGTTTATTTCGCCGGATTAAAAATACCCAAATCGAGATCCATTTTCCGATTTGATTTCCGACTTGCTTGTGCACGCCCCTGCAGGGCTAGAAAACAAGAAACGATTAGTGTAAAATGTAGAGAAAGCTGTGGACATCATTTGATGTCCTCAGTTTTTGTGGAGGGGGCCAGAAGAGGTAGAACAGATATGGGCGACTTTTTTGGCGATTTTTCGTCGCCAGAGCTGAAGAACATTTTCTGAGGTGATGATGTCATCTGACGTCATCACGCATCTTGCAGATGCGTGACCTGTGATACGCATTCTCAGAATGCGCATCCTAGGACACGCATCTACAAGATGCGCGTCTCGTGGGTAGATAGGGCCAACACTTCCGCCGATAGGCATTTCGGTCCATGTATCTTGAATGGTAGGCATTTTGGGAATTTTCCATAATTTAATGATATTCCCAAATTTTTGAAAATTTAAAAATTAATTTGATTGGACTAATAAAAGATTAAAAAAATTATATGCTAATTTATGACGGAAATTACGTCGTAAGTTATTTGCCGCTTATTTTTTAGATGAAAATTTGAATTTACCGCCTATTTTTAGATGAAAAGTTGAATTTGCCGCCTGACAATCCGTCGTAAGTTCAATTTTAGTTAAAATATTCTTATAATATACATAGTTTTTATTTTAAAAAATATAATATTGAATTTATGACGGATTTTCCATCATAAGTTTGCTTCTGTAACGACGTCGCTTCACCATAAAAAAAAGTAATTTTTTTTACAATTAAATTTTATTGAAATAACGAAATTAACGACAGAAATTTCGTCATAAGTTCGCTGCTAAAACGTCGTCGTTTCGCCATCAGAAAAAAGTATTTTTTTTACAATTAAATTTTATTAAAATAACAAAATTTATGACGGACAATCCGTCATAAGTTCACTGCAATTATTTTTCAATTAAATTTTAGTTGTTTTGGAGATAGATTTTATTAATAAATTAATTATTAATAAAATAATTATCTTGTGACGAACATTCAACTATCCGTCAAAAGTATGACTTTAATTAATAATTTTAAAATGTCATTATAATATTGATATATGAACTTTGGACAGATAACTAAATCCGTCAAAAGGTCTGACAGATTTAATAATAAAGAAATGTTATGCGCCAATTAAAAATCATAAAATATACACCTTTGGACGGAGGATAGTTTCCGTCGAATGCTTGCCGTCATAAGATCAATATCCGTCAAATGTTCTGGCTCCGCCTAATCCGTCAAAAGATGGCCGTCAAAAATGGCCAGAAGTGTTGTAGTGTAGGTCACTTCGTTATAATTACTCTCTTAAGTAGCCAACATGAAAAAAAGAATTTTGTGGAAATGCAGATGGACTACTTATTTAATCGCATTGAAGTGTAGAAACTCATGTTGTTAAATAACTTACATAATATTGGATTATCAAGTATCTTATAACATTGTTTTACAATACTGACTTTAGTTTTTCTGAAGTTTTTACTGGTGAAGTGCCATTATTTAGTTCTAAATAGGATATATAGCTTAATCATTTGGCTTATTGCCGTTGGATTAATTTATGAGTTCAAAACTTTAAGATACATAAAGTACACAACTCAATATAATGGGTACACTTTGCATTTTACTCTAATATCAAGCTATGTACCCAAAATCTTTGATTGTATTTTGTGGGTTGGCTTTCTTTTGTAAAAATACCTTTTATGTGGTCAATTTGTTCAGGAAAGGTCTGTAAAAGAATTTGATTCATGCTCTCCATTTGTTCATTAATCTCATCCCATTTTCTCAACATCCGCTCTATACAAATAAAAATATCGGTAAAAGAGGAAAAAGATCTATATAATAAGTGAAATTTTTTCAAATAAAATAATTTTACGAAACAAAATTTGGGTAGGAATATCTCGCTTTTATATTAAGAAAGTGCACTTAGCAAGTATTATTAGAGCTACAAGGTTTTACAATGGTTCAATTGTGAAGATCTCAGTGCACCTGATAAAAAAATAAGGATGGCACAACACGCAAATGTTTTTGTATAAACATGAATTAAGTGAAATACAAGTGTGTTATTTGTGTATTTTTAGAATTTTATTCACAGGTAAGTACTGATATCAATATCAATTTTGAGTATGTTATCTCTTATAATTTAGAAGTGTGGAAGAATTTGTGGGTGTTTTAATTATCAACTACTTAATTTAATTAAAAAATAAAACTATTGAATAAAATGAGAGAAAATAATTCGAAAAATCAGGGTTCTTCAATTGGCTGTCATGAATTTCTAATTTGTTTCTCTGTAGTGTCTACAATTATCCCATTAGTGTCACTCCCATGGTCATACAAAGTACAACTATAGCCTAATACAAACCAAAAATCATCAGTTTCATAATTCGCATCACTACAGCAAAACTGGCCATTAGTAACGGATATATCCGTTACTAATGTCATTAGTAACGGATATATCCGTTACTAATCGTCCGTCACAATTGCTTATTTTAAAAATTAGTAACGGATTTATCCGTTACAAATTAGTAACGGATTTCCAGCATATTAGTAACGGATATATCCGTTACTAATTTGTAACGGATATTTATAATTAGTAACGGATATATCCGTTACTAATTAGTAACGGATATTTATCATTAGTAACGGATATATCCGTTACTAATTTGTAACGGATATTTATAATTAGTAACGGATATATCCGTTACTAATTTGTAACGGATATTTATAATTAGTAACGGATATATCCGTTACTAATTTGTAACGGATATTTATAATTAGTAACGGATATATCCGTTACTAATTAGTAACGGATATTTATAATTAGTAACGGATATATCCGTTACTAATTTGTAACGGATATTTATAATTAGTAACGGATATATCCGTTACTAATTTGTAACGGATATTTATAATTAGTAACGGATATATCCGTTACTAATTTGTAACGGATATTTATAATTAGTAACGGATATATCCGTTACTAATCGTCTGTCACAATTGTTTTTATAAAAAATTTGTAACGGATTATCCGTTACTAATTTGTAACGGATATTTATAATTAGTAACGGATATATCCGTTACTAATTTATTATAAGATTTTTTTTTTTTTTTTGGAAAATGCCTGCTGCAAATATTAAAAAAACCCTGCTGCACAGAAAAAAAAATTGCTGCAAATATTAAAAAAAAAACCTGCTGCAAATATTAAAAAAAAAACACCAATCCAAATTTACATTAACAATCCAAATACAAATTAAATACATCCCAAGTTTACAAACCAAATACCAAACATACTACCTACCAGGCTACCATTGGAAAAATACAAGAAAAACCTACAAATCATACTTCAGTCGTCCAGCTAACCAAATAATATACCCTCCTCCAAGCCAGCCATTTAATGTCATATTGCCATCTTGGGGACCATCATATACCGCAGCTTCAGGATCCATAATTTCTTCTATGTACACTCTTTTTTCTCCAGGAGACACTTCTCTGCCATGGCACATATTTACACTGTCGTCCACAAACCCCTTAGCAACCTCTCGTTTATCTCTACTAAGCAATGTGACTTTGCGTAGTTCACTTGATGACCCAAAAGCATTAACTGTCTCACGAGGGGATTCCATTGGATGTTTACCGGAAGTTGAACCGCCCACACTCCTTGGAGTATATTGGCTTGGAGTACATCGGGACATTGCCTGTGCAGTACAACACAAACAAATTTAGTAATTTGTTCTCAAGGACAAGATGTCGTGACAACAAAAACTGTTATGTTTCTGCAATTAAGCTGTTATGTAAATTAATCAGACCATAATTGTACTGGGAAACTAAAAACATTGTGCAATTAAAATTCAATAAATTATACAGTGCAAAAACACAACTTTGAACATTTACATCAAATTATTGAACATAAATATATAGACCTAGCGATACATGGCCATTCAAATGTCAAAATGATGACAGCTACTTTGTAAAATTCTTAGTTTTCACTTCCCACCATCTAGTAAGTAGAAAATTAGGTCATCATTTCCATCTCATGTTCTACAATCATGAAATTCTTGCTTTCTAAAACATAATTTTAAACAAGGTGAACACACATCAATTCATAAGCATATTATTTGATTTATATTAATAAGAAACGAGTACCTACATATGTAGTGGTGAGGTAACTGTATGTGCAAAACAACTGATGCTTGAAATCCCCTAGTAGCTTTCTATTTTCTTATTCTGATCTAATGAAATTTCCATTCTACACTTTTTAGTTTTCTATCCTCTAAGTTTTTGCCCAGCTGAAACATACTTTCTTCTTATTCCCTCCCATCTTTCACCCAGCAGGAGCTGGGCCTGCTCTATGCTGGGGCCGCCACTGGTTCCAACTGGCGGATTGAAATGAGTGAAGGAATGATAATATGCGTAAACAAACAGAATAGTGTAAATGTCATTCTATTCCCATCTTTTTCCCTTGTAAAGAACTAAACACAACCAAACGTTTTCAGGCTATTATCATGCACAAATATATAATACAAAGCTGTTAACCACACAAACTGTAAAAGTGAAGATGTAGGAACTATCAGATTATGCGATGACAAGTATATCATGATAGTCGATACAGGAACTATCAGATTATGAAAATGACAAGTATATGGAACACAACTACACAAGCATGAGAACTAATTAATTGAGTTTGTTTGCAACGGAGATCAAATTTGCTTGCCAACAAGCCTCGGTAATATTACCATTTATGTTTAGTAGTAGTTCATGGAAATAGATTTTCTCTGCATGTAAGGCTACTGCCAAACTTATGCCTTTTACATAACAGCTTAATTGCAGAAACATTCAGCTTTGTACCCATGTATAATCAGACCCCTTCCTTATAAGTAAGAACAGACCATAATCTAGCTGAAAGGGATTGTGCACACACATATGTTTAAACCATGACACGTATATTTAAAACACATAAACTACACATGTAAAAAACAATTACTGATCCAAGCTAGGACAAGGAATATAAATAGTCTACATAAGCAGCAGGATACATATTTTAAAAAAAAAAACAAACTGACCTTGAGCAATGTTTTGACCTCCTCCATGTCTGCCTTAAGTCCCGCCATTTCCGCTCCAAGTGATTGTGATGGGTTGACCGAAGCAAGTGCAAGAGAAGATGAATATAGTTGTTTCTTCGTGCTACACGAACTAACTCCTCGAACCCGATTTTTTTTGTCCTCGCCAAGTACTTGGCTCAATGCATCGGAACTAATATCATCCGTTGGGACTCCAGATTCAAGCATTTGAACATGAATTTCTTTGACTTTTTCCTGCATTTATTCAAGCAGGAAACAAGCTTATATTTAATTAAAGATAAATAAACTGATGCAAAAGGACACACGTATAAATGTGTTGATGACTGCTCACGTATGTTTCCTTTGCACTTTCCAAAGGAGTTCCATCCTTGTGTTCATGTCCAGTGAGCCAATCATCAACCCGACACCGCTTCTTTGTAGGATTTTCTTTTTCCTACAAAAATCAGCAGGTAATGTTAACAAATATAGACTACAAACCAGCAGGTAGTAATTTATGAATGATACGTAGCTTTTTGTAATGTATCTGTGAGTAAGTTTGCCTACCAACTGCCACACCTACTTTATTTAAGCTCCTATTGATCTTATATTTTGCATTTTTTTCCTTTACTTCCGGCATAAACTCATGATCGACAAATTGGACCCAAAGATCGGCACTGACAGCAGGTGGGACGTTTCCCTTGGCTTCTTCTATGTTCGAAGCTTTAGCCAAATATTCTGTCCGATATTTGCCTCTAACACTCCTAAGTTTTTGTGGATAAAGTGCCTCCACGATTGGGCGAGCAACATGGTCGTCTACACTAAACTCAAACTGCTCCTGTAATTAATAATATTTATCCACCATATAAACAGGGCAAAGCAATCAGTAAATATAAAAACATGGATGGTATTCTCAACTTGAATTTGAATCAGTAAACCACTAAAAGCATTTTCTATAGCCTATTCACTTTGGTAGTGATTCTCTATTTAATAGTATAATCCAGAAAAATGAAATGCAACAAACAGGCCCTTTAGGAATGCCGAGTACAATTTTTTTGTTAAATCAGCTGGGAAAATTTCTTCCAAAAAGAGCATACAATATACAGGAGCACAAGAAGTATGTAGTGCTGTCAGTTCCAGAGCCTTTTAAATTAGTTATTCAAGAGTTAACATTGAATAACATTGAATATCGTCATTATTTGTGTATCAGGACTTAGAATCAGAAAACACTGCTGCTTAGTGTTTGAGTTTGATTTGCTTTCAAAAGTTTAAATGCCATTTTCTATTCTTTTACTGTATTCCATCATCATAAGCATTATGTGTTGCATTATTGCTTCATATCTAGATGCTCGTTGATAAGACTTTTTGTATTACTATCAAGAGATATCTTTTTACAATGATAAAGTAAGGAGTGACCTATCCTGAAAGGGTAAAAGTTAAAAAAATATGTACTATACCAACTAGCAATCAAAAGTTTGAATGTGAAAATCCCCAGTTAGGTGTTATTGATATTACATTTGAAGTCTTTCTCTTCGTACTCTTATACCTGTACAATTTTGTTTGCATGTGAAAATCACTTTTGTTTGGTTACCGAGGGTCAAATAGAAGGCGTTTCTCATCTGTACAAGTTAAGCTACGAAATTTGGCTACCTCATACTTGTTAATATTATTTGAAATGTTTTGGAATGATTACAGAAAAATGGTTTTCTGGATTAACAAGTGGCGTACTATATGCTGCAAGATATTTAGATGCAGTGATTATAAATTTATAATGCAAAAAAAAAAAACTGTCAATTTGGAATGAATTAAATCAACAGGCTAACTATTTCGTTATGATCCATAACACCTAACTGGGGATGTTCACCACACCACTTAATTTCACACGGGCCTGAGTTCTTTTTTAGACATATACATACTGGAGGACAAGGAGCTGGAATTCTACCACGTGAAGGAACTACAGTGGAAACAAGGATAGGTTGCTGCGTTATAAAATAATGAATTAACTGTCACCAGCTTTCATGCATTGACAATAGCTTTTGTTATATATACAGAGTGCAATTTACCTTGATCTTGCAAGCATGAAAACAGTTTGTTCGAGTATAATCAAATGGAATGTCAATATCTGGAAAGTAGAAGTACCATTAATGATGTCCAAATGGAATCCTTGAAGGTAGATGGCACTTTGCGGAAATCAGGAATGTTAATGGGAATGTGGAGCCTGACTTGATCTCCGACGGCGGTTTTGAATTGGGCAGCATTTGGCCCAACAATATCGCCAGTACTCGGCCAGAACTCCACAAGGCGTTTTCCCCCTGGACCTATTACTGAGGTATTCCTGGCTGATTGAGAAACACTGTTCGAACCTCCTGCTTCTGCTTCCATTACTGCAGAAACAATAACAGTCAGGTATTTATAAAGTCTATGTAACCGTCATGATGACATGTTGACAAGTCCCCCTGAGACGAAGAATCGTTTGCAATGTACTATACAGTAACTACAGTTAACATCATACTAGTTGAGGTTGAGGCATAAAGGTGAGCTAAGGCACCAGAAACTGCCTGGAAGCAGTAAGGCGCTCACAAAGGCGCTAAACTATATATAGGCAAATATATAGAGATTAAGCAGGAAATATTTGATTGTCTTTAATAATTGAATTAATGTAAGAATATTTAATTTTTATAAGGTTTCAAAACGTATCAACCTTTTGCAAAAGAAATTGAGACTGTTATTAGTAATTTAAATGGGTTCAATTGCAATAGCTCACTTGTATGATTGAGAATGCTAAAAGATATATTGCAAGCGAAATAAAGCAAAGGGAAATCGTATAATAGGAAAATACTAAATTATAGATGAACGCCTAATTGCCACTTAGAAGCCAGAATCCAAAAGGCGGGGCCTAACAGATACATGGCAAACAAATTAAAGCAAAGTGAAATTGTATTATAGGAAAATACTAAATTAAAGATGAACGCCTAATTGGCGCTTAGACTCCAGAATCCAAAAAGCGGGCCTGTATGCTACTCATAGCATCAGGCACTCTAATGTTCCCTGATACTATAAAACTTTGTCAACCAGTCAAGAATTATTACTAATACCCTACCTTTCTTAACTCCTGTACTAATACTCTAGCTTTCTTATAGAATAAATATACTAAGTTACAAGATTTAGTAAACTAGGTTAATCAGCTGTTCTATATTAATACGGGAAAGTCCTAGTAAGTTTTATAAGGTAAATTTTGATTCCAATGACAATTTTAAAAAAAAAAAAATCTCTGAAGCATTACCGCCATCCCCCCCTCTCTCTCTCTCACCGCTACCTCACACTGAATGCATCTATTATAGATAGCGCTGATCTATGTTTTTATTTATTTTGCTCTATAATCTCTTAAGATTCTACCTCAATATCTGCAGTTCCCAACAAAATAGAAGGTATCATAAGAGAGTTTGTTGGGAGGGAAATTCAATATTTCATTTCATAGTGGAAAATGTAAACTACGTACATCAGGTATTTATAAAGTTCAGCACACACATACTAGTACACACAAAAGTACCCTTAATGACTACTACTGACTACTACAGCAATATTAGCCTATACTGAATCAACGACGTGGTTCTAACAATGCTCTAAACGGAGGTTGATCTGCGAGAGTAGACTGAATGTCTTCCGGTTTTGGTGCTTCTAGCATGTCCACTTTGCTAGTCATTCGCCTTGGTGAATGTATGACCACCCACCAATCAGGATTTTTCAGGTCCCTCGAATAGAACACTTGCTGGGCTTCTTTTGCGCAAATGACTGGCTCATCTAAAATATTGTTGGAACTCTTAAGGCGATTAAAATTTACCACCACCAAGTTAGAGTCTGGGCATAGCTTACATCCATTGGCCTTATCCTCCACTCTAACCCAATCACAATAGAACACCACTTCTTTGAAATTAGTGTAATTCACCTCAAGTATCTGTTTGATGACTCCATACCACATAGCAGATGCATCGATAGGATTTTTATCTTTCCTACTTGATGTAAATGTAGTAATTGCATTGATACAAACACCACAATCTTGCGTAAGAACAGTCTCATCATGAGATTTTGTGGAAAACACATAACCATTGATGCGATACTTTCGAAAAGATTTACATGCGAACAAAGGCCCTCTAGCAAAGAACCATAAATCATGTTTAGTGTCACCGTTCTTCAACAACTACATAGAGAAGAAATCATATTTCAGCAAGTGAAAATAACAAGTATCCCTCATAATGTACTATTTTTTTTACAAATACCTTAGTATATAACCAGACAATAAAATCTGTTTGTATCTCTACTTCTGTCTTTGCTATCCCTTTTCCTTTGCTAGATTGCAAAGACTCGCGATACTCACTACAAGTTATTCAAATAATTTAGTATATATGTGTGAATTAATTAATGAGAAAGCAAGCACACGTGCGAAGAACAAACACCTGTAGTGATCGTCAAGTCCATCGACTTCCAAACGGAATAGTAGCCATCTACGAATTTGAACAAATTGGGCATCCGACAAAACAACATCTTTACCTTCAAGCACAGGTCCCTCGTCATCATCATTTCCATCTAGAAACACTTGACCTGTGGTTTTGTGTTGTGAATTTGGAATGTACTCCATTGCATACCTAACAGACTCTCTGACAAGGTATGACTCTGCAATCGATCCTTCAACATATCGTTTGTTACTGGGTATATCTTTGCACTCCTTCATTGACCTAATTAATTACTAAACTCATGAATGAATACATTTATTAATTTAAAAGCAAGGATAACAAAAAACTGGATTGGAAGAAGTAATTAATTTACCGCTCAAACGGATACATCCAGAGAAAGGGGGCTGGTCCACACATCAATGCCTCATCAGCTAGATGCACAATAAGGTGAACGCTAATGTCAAAGAATGATACTGAAAAGTATTTGTTTTCCAGCACGCACAATGCCTCTACAACCATGTACTTGGCATCTTGGATTTCTCTTCGACTTACAACTTTCGAACATAGAAGGTTAAAAAACAGGCTTATCTGATGTAGAGCTCTCCGTAATTCAGGATGAGTTGGAAAAGCATGTTGAAGTAGCACGGGCAAAAGATATTGCATAATCACATGATAGTCGTGTGACTTCATTACAAGCAAACCGGGTGGATCAAGACTGACAATGTTACTCAGATTAGATGAAAAACCTGATGGGAGCCTCAAATTTTTCAAAGTTTTAAGGAAATCCATCTTCTCTGCTTTAGTTAGGCAGAACGGTGCTATAGGCTTAACTTGTTTCCCACTTGCAGCATCAGTTTGCATCCATTGATCCCGATGTATGCCAAGTTCCCTCATATCCTCTCGTCCCTGGATAGTATCTTTTGATTTGTCCTTCTTACCAAGAATCGTGTCTAGTATGTGCTCTGCAACATTCTTTTCAGTGTGCATCACATCAATGACATGACGAACTTTGTGATGGATCCAGTAAGGAAGATCAAACAATATAGACTTTCTATACCATGCCGATGTAACTTCGTGGACTCTCTTCCGCTTCTGACCAGGTATGTACTTCACATTACTCAACGTTTGCAAAAGTTCATCGCCATTTAATCGTTCTGGAGGAGTTCGATGCTCTTCTTTCTTGCTACCCACTAGTCCCAAGTACTTGCCTTTCCTAAATGGGTGATTGGCTTTAAGGAATATGCGGTAATCTAAGTATACATTCTTCCTGCTAGACTTTAAATATATGGAAGGAGTATCGTCACCACAAATAGGACAAGCTTTGTAACCATGTGTAACGCAGCCCGCCAAGTTTCCATATGCAGGAAAATCATGGATCCCCCACATAAGCATAGCCCTCAAATTGAAATTTTCTTTTAAGTTCATGTCATAAGCCGGCACTCCTATCCACAACTCTTTCAACTCATCGTACAAAGGTTCAAGAAAAACATCAATGTCTCCTTTTGGTGCCTTTGGACCAGGTATAAGTAAAGACAACATCTGAAACTCTGATTTCATACACATGGAAGGGGGGAGATTGTAAGGCACAGTGATAACAGGCCAACAGCTATAACTAGTAGACTGAATGCCACGCGGATTAAAACCATCGGTTGCAATTGCAAGCCTGACATTGCGCTGCTCATTAGCAAATTCTGGCCATTTTTCATTACAAATTTTCCATTGACCTGAATCAATTGGATGGCGCATATAAGTAGCAGAAGTCTCTGCTCGTGCATGCCATGTCATCTCATGCGCTATCCACGGTATAGTGTACAATCGCTTCAATCTTGGAATTAATGGAAAATGCCTCAGTACCTTTTTAGGCTCCTTGGAATTCTTCCTCCCTTTCCCCCCGTTAACTTTAAACCTGGGTGCCTTGCACTGGGGACATTCTGTCAAATCTTTGTTGGTCTTCCAATATAGAATACAGTTGTTCTCACATGCATGAATGCAAGTAGCCTTCATCCCTAAGTCTTTCAACATCGCCTTCATTACCGGATACTTCTCAGGAAGGGTGTTACCTTTGGGCAACCATCGCCTCAACAAGGTTAATAGTACTGTCATACCATTTCCAGACCAACCGAATTCCTTCTTCAAATTATGTAATTCTACAAGTGCTGATAGAGTTGTCTCAGGACCCTCACATGTAGGATACAATTTTTCAGTAGCTTTTCTCTTATAATCCCAATACCTCTTTCCCAAGTCCGGTTCAGGAACATAAGGTTCATCATCAATTCCCAAACTACCATCACCCCTAGTCGCATCACCGTGCAAGTCATAAGCAGAGTCGACGAAATTTTCCATCCCAATCCCGACATCCCCAATGATTTCTTCCTCGGGGTTTTCCATCCCAATCCCGACATCACTCGATGCTTTTTCCCGAATATTATTTGCAACGAATGGAGGATGAACGGCAACATTAGAAGGGGTCTCACCATGTAAATTCCATACACGGTAGTGCTTAACTATACCGGATGAGATTAAATGATATCCCACTTCTTTATAAGTAAGCCATGTTCCATTCCGACACTTCTTGCACGGGCAACGACACTTCTCCCCACCCAATTTCCACTCTGCAAATTTAAGAAACGCCTCAACTCCAAATGAATAAACTGTGTTGCCTCTGTCGGATTCACTCATCCATGATTTGTCTATTGGTTCCGACATCCTATAGTATATATTTGATAATAGCTAGAGTTTAGAATAAGAACTCAATAATATATAAACATACACCACGAAATAAGTACATACATACATATACATATATATATATATATATATATATATATATATCGAACAAACATATATACATACATATATATAGCAGATCAAAACTTAGTTATAACTAATCCTGTATAATCCTATATGTAATATATAGTACCAATCAACATTAGCTTGCATCATGTAGTAGTATAAACTACACTGAATGAAAGTTCAATGTATTTTCCCGAATGAAAGTTCAAAATATTGCAGTCTGCATATTAAATTGTACACCTAACTTTAAGTCACAAGATCAGAACATGATTTATATATGATAAACAAAGAGCCATTTTGTAGTTGACCCAAGCATGCATTATTATTACAAAAAAGAACTGTCTAGACATGTGTTCTGACATAGTAGTGTCATGTACCTGATCAGGAGTTATCGTCGAGTTCCTGTAACTAATATCTTCTATGTCCACAGCAAGACACCCCCAAATTGTTCAACAATCATATTATATAAGAGCTGCATACCAGAAACATACAAAATAATTGACAACACAAGAAACAGCAGAATATACTCAGCTAAAAAGTGTACATATTTTTAGGAAGAGGACAAGCATATTAAGGAAGCCACACATGTTTCATATATGCAGAGTTCAGAGTTCATATTGGAATATAATTAAGCACGAAATTTCTGAATTAGCCTTCACCAAGCTGTTACATAAAAACTCGATTTAACAAATTCCTATCAGAAAAGTCACAGAAACATCATGTGCTTATTCAGAAAAGCAACAGGTGAAAGATGCTAATAACATAGAATGAGTACTGACGCATGCAAGTTTTCATTTCACGAATGTGCATTCACCAGGTGTTGCTTTCTATATCAAATAGTTAACTTGTCGTGATTTGACATCATACATGCGATTTGTTTAATTTACACCTTCCTTACCTTTAATGGTAAAGATATTCAAAGTATTATGCTCACTGATTCAGACATGTCATAGACATGTGCAAATGAACGCTTCCAGTGGTGCTTAAAAGTTTGTTCCAAATTTATGACGAGGTAGCGGTGCCAAGCAAGTTAACGCTCAATAGGTGTTATCATAGGTGAGATACATATAGATAGAAGTCAGGAGCATCGACGATTAGAGTAGGCATGGCAAAGTGCAGATTAATAATGCAGAATAATATAGCGAGGAATATGTTGTTCATATCACAAGTTATATCATATAAGTTCGACATATTTTATATTTATGTACTTGCATAAGTATAAACTAAAAGTGAAGCATTCACCAGTCAGATGCAAATAAGAATAGAGTAAGGAATATTGTTGAACTTAGGACAATGTTTTCTTTTTCTTTTAAAGCAATTGTTTTTGATTTTTAGATCTTCTAATATTAGGACCTCTATCCAGAGACAACAAATGCATGCACATATATTTAAGTCTGGTGCCACAAACATATGAAGCATACGATCAACTAATAAAGACATTTAACAAAACAAATTGAGGAATCTGCAGAACACAAGTAGATTAGATTCTACATGTTCAACCAATCAGTAATCAATAGTTACTCAGTTGTGACATTAAGAATTTAATGCACAAAAGAATACATCCTTTCATCACAAGAAATCGACCGGCAAACACACTACTTGTTGTCTAATGCTCTGTTTGGTCTTGCTTCCAAATAAAAATTATAAAATTTTGTTGCGAAACATTTATAATCCCCATTCCTCTTTACATTCCATCATCCATACATATTTAAGGTAGACCTCAATCCCACAAATCGAATGACATATGCCCCATCCATCCATATTTCGACAAAAAACACTACACATTCCAAGTCCCTTTGAAACACACACTAATAGCAAACAACACGAAAATCAAACCAACACACACTAATAGCAAACAACACGAAAATCAAACCAACAACAAAAACATACTCCAACTTGCACTCACAAAATCAACCCAGAAACAAACAAGTAACAAAACAAATTGAGGAACCTGGTGCAGGTGATACACAAATCTTGGTGTGCACGTGCTCCATCACCAATCAACTCTCTTCCTGCTGCAATCAAGTTTGGTAACTTTAGTATAAGTCAGTAGTTGTCACAACTACTCATCCCCAGACCCAAGACTCCAAATATGTATATATAACCATGTAGCTGAAAAAAGATTGAAGCTTACCTAATTGAGATGTGGCACAATTAGAGACGGAGAAGCTGTTCGTTCTCGGCGGCAGTGACGGTCTGAATACGTTCTCGGCGGCTGTTGGTTGAGTGCGGCGTAGAGACAGAGGGAGACACTGAGACAGAGAGATGTAATATAAGTGTTCCAAATTAGGTCTGAAAATGAAGGGGGAAAAGGGGGAAAGTGAATTAGGTCTGAAATAAAAGGGGGGAATCGATATCTGTACTATAATTGTTTTTCATAACTTTTTTTATAATAATTTATTTTATTTATTTTTAAAACAATTAATATTATTATTTAAGTAATATAAAAACATATACAATTTTACTTAAAAACATCCATAATTTTACTTAAAACATACATAATAATATTACCTAAAATATACATAATTTTTTCCTTATTTAATCTCATTTTATTTTATTTGTTTCAAAATTTTATTAATACATTATCCATTTACTAATTAGTAATGGATATATCCTTTACCAACGATATTAGTAACGGATATATCCGTTACTAATTAGTAACGGATATAGAAAATAGCAACGGAAATATCCGTTACTAATTAGTTACTAATTAGTAACAGATGTAGACATTAGTAACGGATATATCCGTTACTAATTAGTAACGGATATCTGACTCAGTAGTAACAGATATATCCGTTACTAATTAGTAACGGATATATCCGTTACTACTGACATTAGTAACGGATATATCCGTTACTAATTAGTAACGGATAATTTAATTAGTAACGGATATATCCGTTACTAATTAGTAACGGATTTGGACATTTAGTAACGGATATATCCGTGACTAATTAGTAACGGATATCTGACTCATTAGTAACGGATATATCCGTTACTAATTAGTAACGGATATCTGACTCATTAGTAACGGATATATCCGTTACTAATTAGTAACGGATATATCCGTTACTAATGACATTAGTAACGGATATATCCGTTACTAATTAGTAACGGATATATCCGTTACTAATGGGTTTTTTTTATTTGTTACTAATTTGCCAGTTTGGTGTAGTGCATATCAATTCCCCTATTTAATACTTAAATTGTGTCTATCATATTATGTACTAGAAATATAACTCCTCTCCTAATTCATTATAATTCCTAGAAATTCATGAATTACATGTTCGCGACTCTTCGAAATGTATAAAATGCTCAGTGATAGCTTATCAATAACAAGATAACCACAATACAATCAAACAAATTCAATAAGTCAACGAATACTACCCAATTCTTGAACAAAGGGATTAACTACTCATGATTGAATAAAACATATATGAATTAAAAATGCAAACCATGAATTTCAGAATTGAAGTACAAAGAATACAACTTGAAAAGTTTCATTGAAGTCCGGATGAGTTCCTTCACTCCATCTTCCAATCTCAATCTCAAGTGTTTCTCTCCCTTCTCTCTGTATCACTATAATCTACGAGTATATGTCTATAATAAGGCTATCTATGGTATAATCCTCTCTGAAATCCTAACACATCCCTTTATGTATGATGGGCTTTTTAGAGTCATACAAGGTAACTAAAAGTGAACTAGAATTTAATAAATAAATCTATTTTCATCCAGCTCAAGACCTCGGATTGTCATGTTCAGGCCCCCTAAACTTACTGAAACTTTCGCTCAGGACCTCTGAATGTGCGGCTCAGGCACTGAGGCTCCAAATATTGAAATGTTCAGAGACTATAAGGGTTTAGGATGTGTGCTTATGCAGCATGACAAGGTGATTGCGTATCCGTCAAGGCAATTGAGGGAGTACGAAATAAGGTACCCCGGCCACGACCTAGAACTAGCCACGATAGTTTTTGCTTTGAATATTTAGAGACACTATCTATACGAAGAAAATTACGAGATCTACACCGATCATAAGAGCCTTAAGTACATATTCACTCAGAAGGAGCTAGGCATAAGATAAAGGAGATGGCTAGAGCTAATAAAGGATTTATGACTGTAAGATTCACTACCATCTAGGAAAGGACAATGTGGTGGTCGATGCCCTTAGTCGGAAGGAAAGGTTTTAGATGGTAACATCGTTGGATGAGTTAATCAAGGAATTTGAAAAAATGGAGATTAAAGTCAAGATATCATGAAAAGGTCGAGAAGGCCTGATGGGGATCAGAATCCAGCCACTATTGCTAGAAAAGATTAAGTTGTGCCAAGAAAAGAACATGGGAAATGAAAAGAATTTGATGGAGGATATAATGATAGGAGAAGAGATAAAGTGTGAAAGGGATGAAAATGGAGTTATGAGATGTGCATCTAGAATATCAATTCCAAACATTCAGGAACTAAGGATGAAATTTTACAAGAGGCCCATAGTTTAAGGTATTCGATTCACCCCGGTGGCACCAAAATGTATAGGGATTTGAAAGAATACTATTGGTAGCCAAACATGACGAGAGGTGTTGCAAAATGGGTAAGCAAATGTTCAACATGTCAAAGAGTAAAAGCAGAGCATCAGATGCCAAGTGGACTGTTACAACCTCCAGAAATTCCAGAATGGAAATGGGAACATATCACAATGGATTTCGTAGTAGGCCTGTCGAGAACCAAGATGAACAACAATGCCGTATGGGTAATCATAGACCAATTGACTAAGTCAGCACATTTTCTTCCAATCAATGAGAGTTACAATGCCGATAGATAAGTGGACATATACATAAAGGAGACTGTGGAATGACATAGAGTCCCTGTGAGCATTGTATCAAGTAGAGTCCTAATATTTAACTCAAGATTCTGAAGGTGCTTTCAAGATTGTGTTGGAACCAAGTTCAGTATGAGCACCTCCTATCACCCCCAAATAGACGGGCAAAGTGAGAGAACCATCCAAACTATAGAAGATATGTTGAGGATTTGTGCAGTAGACTTTAAAGAAAGTTGGGATGATCACTTACCATTGATTGAGTTTACCTACAACAATAACTACCACGCAAGCATAGGAATGCCCCCTTACGAAGCCTTATATGGAAGAAGGTGCCGCTCTCCCTTGTGTTGGGAGGAAATTGGCAAGAGAAAGATATTTGGACCAGAATTGGTTCAATATAGAGAAGGGAAAAAATAGATCTTATCAAGAACTGCTAACAGCAGCCCAGGACAAATAGCGAAAATATGCAGATCAATCCAAAAAAGACAGAGAATATAAGGTGGGAGACTTCATAATGCTGAAGGTATTCCCATGGAAAAGGTTAATAATATTTGGTAAGAAAGGAAAGTTAAGCCCGAGGTTTATCGGACCATTTGAGATCTTAAGGCATATCGGGAAGGTATCTTACGAGCTGGCCTTGCCCCCAAACCTATAGTAGGTCCATAATGTGTTTCATATGTCTATGCTACGATAGTACAATGCAGATGCCCAACATGTGATAGAGTATGAGCACATAGACCTACGACCAGACCTAACTTATGTGGAACAACCTATGATGATCATCGATCGAAAAGAGCAAGTGCTAAGAAATAAGGTTTTCAAACTAATAAGAGTTTTGTGGAGGAACCAAAACATCAAAGAATCAACCTGGGAACTAGAAAGCGCAATTCCGAAGTTGTAATATTGTTGGACAATGTAAATTAGTGTATGTAAACGCTATCAGAATTCAAAAATTTCCATTTCACTTTTATTCTGTATTTAACAAGATATTAAGAAATACGTTAATTCTAGTAGACCATGGATTTAATAAATTAGAAATTCCATGAATATACAATAAACCAAGGTACTAAAAGATCAAAGACATTCACCTTGAACTTTTTGTAACAAAACATTTTAGAAATAGTTCAAACATTACAACTGTGACGCCCTCCCAATCTGGGTCTAGATCGGGGAGTCACTAACACACTAAATAAGTAAATATAAATATAGCATGCTGACTGACCCCAATTCTACTCACCTAGATCTTTCACAGGTAATTGTATGAAACAAGCAAGCTAACGTCTATCTACTTATTATTACAAACCAAATTCAAATTCTTACACCAACTAGTTCTCACGACTAACTTAGAAACCAACTATTAAAATATCCTCACTGAGCTGTTATTACATCTACCTCGAAAGCTATCTCAAAATAAACCACAATAGGGTCACGAAAGGTGCGCTTCCTTGCAGTCTGGATGGTACGAACCATGATTCTTAAGCTACTGTCAAAAGGGTTAGACAAAAATAATAATGAGCCAACGCTCAGCAAGTAACTAAAAATCTCAAACTGAAAGCAGTATAGCAGGATAACTCGAGGGTGACAGTAGAACAAGATATGACATACGTATACTAGAAACAGTAAGAATATGGCATTTGATAATGACATGGTATCAACTGATAAACTTAATAACAATGATTACCAAAATAGTTGTAAAGCAATTGATATTTTAAATGGTAAACCAATTTCATTTCACAGTAATATAAAAGTAATCATTAACTTTAATAAAATTGATTGGAGGTTTTACTTCACATAGACAATACGGGTGATCAGACCATAAAGTCCCCATAATGGACACAAAGTCCCTCTAGCCATTAATCCTTTCATTAGGATAACTTGGGTTCCCAAGAGGCAACACATTGGCCTATAAGGGTGTTGGACTGGACAGACGAGAACTACACCATAATACACATAAACAGGCGGAACCGACATTACCCATACGCTCACGCCTCTCCAATCGTCAGGAATCCGTAGAAACCATTTTGACGGAGTTCCTAACATTTTATAAATCATATTCTGAAAACATTTAAAATTTAGAAAACCTTTTTAAATTTGGAAAATACTTGAGTACTTAAATATTTTCAAAAACCTTTACTCCAAAGCACTTTCGACTCACTGATAACAAATCAGCCCAGTCTAAGTAACCTCAAAGTATTTTAAGAAAATAACTCATTTTGATTTGCAATGATAAAGTCAAAGGGTTTGACTAAATTCTCTGATATTAAGGAAATACAGATACAAGTCTGAATAGAGAAGATATAGTCTCAAAAGTAATCAAGGCTTTGATTAGGATAATCGGAATGAAATTTAAGTCAAAGGTCAAAGATGTGAATTATGACAAGTTTAAAAGTAACTGATCAAGTTGTAGGGTTTAAGAACAATAATACAGGAAATCAAGTTTTTAAAACAGTGATTAGGTCATAATGAAGTTTTATAAGTTTTAAAGGTCAACATAGGTTCAACTGGCTACGGACATGGGTTAAGTAGAACAATGGTTTATCCGTCAGTCAATATAGTTTAATTATAGCAAACTGTTGGACATATATGGTCAAGAAGCAATTAGAATGAATTATGCTATTTTAGGGTTTTTAAGTTGTTTGGTAGTTGTTAGCAGAATTCTGGGTACATGCAAAGATTGGTTCAACAAGATTTATGATCAATATAATGTAAGATAGGCATGCTTGAATCAACAGGATATGACAGTTCAAGAATATAAACTTCAAGAAAAGACAGAGTTTCTTGCCTCCGGTAGAATGCAACAACTAACAGCTCAGTCACTGATACTCAACCTTAGCTTTTCCTTTATTGATAGGGCCTACGTCCTTCGTATCTACATAAACCATATCACCACTTTAGAATACTATGCTATCTTCTACTACGAACCCTATTCTACCCAAACGATTCTTATAACGCGTTAATCCTTAACATAAAGCATACGTACCTGTTATATTTATCAGATCGTTATATAATCAGATAATCACTTAGACACATAGCACATAAAACATGCAAATCAGATATGTCATGTAAACACTTAACATATAAAGTCAATTTGATTTATAAACAGTTTATCATATACTACTATACATTTTACAATTATAATTTCAACGAAAATCGGGCAGCATCTCCTTTATAAAATAGACTATCTCGTCGGAAAACATCCGACTCAAATTCACAACCAAACTAATCCGATGGATTTTAAATCCACCTACAAGCCCAATCATACAAATCAACTTTAATTTATTTAATCTCTATTTATCAATGCAATTCCAATTTAACACGAATCAATAATAACTATTGATAATTAACAACTTAACTCATTCTCGGATAAAATCACAAAAACCACATAATTCGAATAATTCCTATATACATGCATATATTCGAATTTTTGTTAATAACTCGAGAAAATTATACATGGGACTATTTTTATTCGATACTAACACATCTATCAATCATCGATCATAAATCAAGAATCACAAATTCATAATATTCGCATAAAAATCATATAATTCATAATAAACTGAACAATTCATATTTATGCATACAATTTCGAATTAATACTACAAAATCCGAAAATTATACATGCAATTCATATAATCATCAACTAACAATTTCTAACTCATGATTATCAACTCATATTCTTCAAACAATTCTTATAAAGAAACAATCATCAAATTTTCGAAAATATAATGCATGCACATTCGACTTTAAACAGAAAATTAATACAAACGATTAACTTGACTAGAACATAAGCAAATTAAATTGATTAAGGCTCAGTTATAACATCACCGCCTCTCCCACCGGCTCACCGGAGTTCAACGCTGGTGGTGGCAGTGTTCGGGGGTGCCAATTTAGTTGGGTTTCCTTCCCAAACTCCACCGATAACTGTTTTAATCATCCAACACAACCACAAAAAGTAAGAACCGAACAAGAATAACTCGAAAAATCATAAAACTCGAAATGGGTTTTCTTTCATCTCAAACTCAAAATGCAATGATAGAGGGTTGTAGAGGAGACAAAACTGAGCAAGAATATGGGTTTAGATCAAACAATTTGGTCAAAATTCGACCAGAATAGAGGAGAGAGAGAGAAGCAGTACTGAGAGAGAGAGAGTTCGAGCTCTGCAAAAGAAACAAACTCACAAGGTTGAAGAAAAAGAAATGGGGGCGGTGGAGGATAATATAAGCCGAGGGGTAAAATGGTAATATCACAATTGCTAAATACTTTTATGAAAAATCAATTTTTAATCCACTTTTAAATCGAAATAAAACAGAAGAATTTGGGGAATTTTTTTTAAAAAATTCTAAAATAAAATTTATGAAATTACAAACCTCCCCATATTTTTAAAATAATATTATGCTCAAAAATTTATATGAATTTTCGAAATAAAGAACCTTTAAAAGAAATTAAGTTTTTTAAATCATTTTAAAATACTAAAGCACACAAATAAATATTCCCACTAATTTTAAAATCTAATTAATATCACAAAGATGATAATGCAAAAGATTTCATGAATTTTGATGACTCCAATGATTTTATATGATTTTTGAAAGCAACCTTTCCAACTCGCTTTAAACTTCAAATGGTCCTACATACCTTGGACTCAACTTTCCTTTCTTACCAAATCTTTTAACTCCTTTCCACGGTGATACCTTTAGCAACACTTGATCTCCTACTTCAAAACTAATATCCTTCCTATTCAAATCAGCATTTTACCTTTGTCAGTCCTGAGCAGTAATCAACCTCTTCTGAATAACTTCAATCTTTTCCTTCGTCTGCTGGAGCAACTCTTGTCATAAAATTTTTCTTACACCTACTTCTTCCTAATAAAGTGGCGACCTACACTTTCTTCCATACAAAGCTTCATAAGGTGGCATTCCAATAATCGCGTGGTAACTATTGTTGTACGAAAACTCAATTAATGGCAGATGTTCATCCCGACCTCCCTTGAAATCCAATGCACAAGCTCTTAACATATCTTCTATAGTCTGAATAGTCCTTTCACTTTGGCCGTCCGTTTATGGATGGTAAGCTATACTCATCTTAAGTTGGGTTCCTAAACATTCTTGAAATTCTTGCCAAAATCTCGAATTGAATCGTGGGTCTTGATTAGATACTATCGAAATAGGAACTCCATGACGTGACACTATCTCCTTTAAATACAAATGCACTAACTTATCCAATGAAAATCTTTCGTTAATCGGTAGAAAATGTGCAGACTTCGTCTCGATCAATGATAACCCAAATCACATCATGATTCGCTTTAGTCTTTGGCAATCCTACTACGAAATCCATGGCAAGGTGTTCCCACTTCCACTCAGGAATATCCAATGGTTGTAACAATCCACTTGGTTTATGATGTTCCGCTTTGATCCTCTGGCAGGTATAACACTTGCTTATCCATTTTGAAATCTCTTTTTTCATATCTGGCCACCAAAAATTCTCCTCTAGCTCTCTATACATCTTCGTGCTTCCAGGGTGAATCAAATATCTCGAACTATGGGCTTCGCTTAGAATCTCATTCTTTAACTCAGATACATTGGGAATCCATATTCTCCTAAAAACTCTCAAAATACCTTGTACATCTTTCTGTGTGTAAATTTCTTCTCCAATTAACATATTCGTCACCGTACAACTCATAACTTCTTCCTGACATCTCCGAATCTTTTCTAACAACTTTGGTTGAAAAGTCACCGTACTAAGATATTCATCAGCATCCTTTGAATCATAAACTTCTAAAATTAACTTCTCAAATTCTCGAAATAACTCCTTTGGCATAGATAACATATTCAGCCTCTCTTTTCTGCTCAATGCATGAGCAACTACATTCGCCATACCAGGGTGATAACTTATTGTGCAATCATAATCCTTGATTAATTTCAACCATCTCCTTTGCCTCATATTTAATTCATTCTAGGTAAAAATATACTTCAAGCTTTTATGATCTTTGAAAATTTCACACTTCTCTCCGTACAAGGAATGTCTCCAAATATGCAACACAAACAAAATCGCAACTAATTCCAAATCGTGTGTTGGGTACTTTTTCTCGTGTGGTTTCAGCTGTCTCGAATCGTACGCGATAACTTTTCCATGTTGCATTAAAACACATCCTAATCCCTTATGTGAAGTATCACTGTAGATAACAAAATTTCCTTGATCGTCAGGCAACAATAACACTAGTGCTGAAACTAATATTTTCTTTAACTCTTGAAAGCTCTCTTCACACTTATCACTCCAAATAAACTTCTCATTCTTCCTAATCAACTTAGTCAACAGCGTAGTTATCTTCGAAAAGTCTTGAACAAATCTCCGGTAATACCCAGCTAATCCTAAGAAACGTCTTACTTCAGTAGGAGTTCTTGGTCTACTTTAATCCACTATAGATTCAACCTTCATAGGATCCACTCTAATTCCTTCTTTACTAATCACATGTCCTAGGAATTGTACTTCTTACAACCAAAATTCATACTTAGAAAACTTTGCATATAATCTTTCTTTTCTTATGGTTTCCAATGCGATCCTCAGATGTTCGGCATGTTGTTCAGTGGTTCTCAAATATATAAGGATGTCATCAATAAATACAATTATGAACTTATCCAAATATTTTTTGAACACTCTATTCATAAAATCCATAAATACAGCTGGCGCTTTCGTTAATCCAAAAGCCATCACTAATAATAAGTAATGTCCATATCTTGTGCGAAAAGCAGTCTTCGGAATATTCTCGGGTTTAATCTTCAATTGATGGTAACCTGATCTCAAATCAATCTTGGAAAAGTAAGTAGCATCCTTTAGTTAGTCAAACAGATCATCAATCCTTGGCAATGGATACTTATTTTTAATAGTCAACTTATTGAGCTCTCTATAATCGATACACAACCTCATGCTTCCATCCTTCTTTTTAACAAACAACACTGGTGCTCCCCACGGGGACAAACTCGGCCTTATAACTCCTTTGTCCAGTAAATCTTGTAATTTAGTCGCCAACTCCTTCATCTCAGCAGGTGCCATTTGGTAAGGTGCTTTAGATACTGCAGGCTCAGTTCTGGGTGCTAAATCAATCGAAAATTCAACTTCTCTGTCTGGAGATAATCCGGGTAATTCATCGGGAAATACATCAGGAAACTCATTTACAACTAGAATATCTTCTATCCTTGGAACTTTTTTTTCCACATCAACCACGTGCGCCAAATAAGCTTCGCATCCTTGTTTTAACAATCTCTTTGCTTGCATAAACGTTAGAAATTTCTTATCTTGCTTCTGTCCTTGAAATACTTCTTCACTACCATCTTCGGCATGCAATTTAACTTGTTTCTTTTTACACTCAATATGCGCATCGCACTCGGTTAACAAATCCATTCCTAAAATAACATCAAATTCTCCCAACTTAAAAGGTAATAGATCTGCGTAGAAAAGATATCCTCCGATCTCAATACTACAATTGGGACACTCTCGATCTACGGAAATCTTATCCTAGTTAGCCATTTCTACCACTAATGCCTTTTCTAAAGGACGAATCTCACAGTGCAACTTATCAAGAAATCTTTCAGATATAAATGACTTAGTAGCTCCAGAATCAATCAATACTTTAGCTTCAAAAGAGTTGACAGGAAGCGTACCTGCAACCACATCTGCATCATGAACAGATTCTTTAACAGACATGTTAAAAGTACGAGCTCTGGGTTGAAGTGCTTGATACGGTGCTTGTTGCGGTGCTGGTGGTGCAGTGATCCTCAAAACATTGGAAGTCTAAACAGGCTCCTTACAATTTTGAGCTATATGTCCAACCTTTCCAAATTTATAACAAGTCATTCCTACTAGCTTCACTCCTGGACACTCGTGAGCATAATGTCCCTTCTTTTGACACTTGTAACAGACAATATTAGGCTTGTTGCAGATGCCTGGGTGCTCCTTTCCACAAATCTTGCAATCTTGTAGTACGGGTCTTGTTACAGCCTGAGGGTTAACTTCTTGAGGTCAACGGTCTTGTCCTCCGTTACCATTTCTAAATCTCTCAAAATTCCTATTTCCTCCATGCTGATTTCCAACCTTCCTTTATTCTGAAAAGTTTTCTGACCTTAAGGTTCTTGACTCTTCACTACTTTCTCAAATTTTCTCTTCTTACCAGCCTTCTCTTTCTGATTCAAATCACTTTCACCTTCGATAATCATCGCCTTCTGAACAATAGCCGTATAAGTTCTCAACTCGAATGCTGCTACTCTGCTTCTCTACCGAAGCTTTAGTCCATGTTAAAATTTCTTAGCCTTACCAGATTCATTTCCTACATATTGGGGTGCAAACCTAGGCAACTCCGTAAACTTGGCTTCATACTCAGCCATTATTATTACTTCTTGTTTTAACTCGAGAAATTTAACCTCTAACTGATCCTGCAGATATCCTGGTAAGTACTTCTGAATAAATAACTCCACAAATCTAGGCCAAGTGATCACTTCTCCTTCTGCAGCCTTCACTGACTCCCACCAAAAGTTGGCCTCTGATCTCAAATAAAAACTAGCAAACTCTGCCTTCTTATCTTCTTCAACCCTAACTAACGTAAAGGCTTTCTCGATATCCATCAACCACGATTTAGCTTCGATAGGGTTCAAGGTACCTTTAAATTCAGGTGGGTGAACATCTTGAAAAGATTTGAATGTTGTAGTAGGTTGGGCAGCTTGGTGCTGCTGGTGTTGTATTAGTTGAAAAATTTGGGCCATTGTAGGGTTATCTTGATTCTGTTGATCTTGGTTTTCTGTATTAGTGTTTTGACGGTTCTTTCTGGGAGGCATCTTTTTGATAAGAAAATAAACAGTAGGTAAACAACATGCAGGTTTATATGATAGAAAATAGGTTTCAACCGTCTGGTACCAATAGACGATCGGTTTCATTGAAACAATACAATATGGGTATAGTTTTAAGTAATGTGACGGTATGAAAATATGGTGTGTAAAGATAGTATGTGAAAGCGGTAAGTAAAACAATTGACACCGGGATATATGAAATATATGCATACGTTGCTGATGACGAAAACGATCCAACATCATAAGTTAAGGGTGTTCAAACCCTTTTACAAACTAAGCGAGAGGAAAACAAACTAAAACAACTATCCATCTACTAGCAAAAGGAAAGCAGGGAAAATATCCTATGCAAGTAGTAAGAACATGACAAAACAATAGTGGGCTCTAACAGATGTCCCAGTCATCCAGGTCCCACGGTAGCTGATCTCTAGTCACGGGAACCTCGAGTCTCACGGAGCTCAATCAACGTCCAGCAAATCACACTCGAAAGTCTAAGAGCCTCAGCTAGTACATCATGTGTGATAGGATTCTGGTGTAAACGGTGCCTAACAACATCCTCCAACATCCTGATACGTCCCCTCCAATCAATAGTAGTCAAATTTACTCAAAGTTGCACCTCCACTTTCATCTTTTCAATAAGCTCCTTCAGCTCTGCATTCTGAACTACCAAACTCTCGCACTTACGAACCATATCCTCAAAGTTACACTCAGGTACGGGCTCAGAACCGAAAATGATCCTATAAAAGACTCGCCGTGCTCGGTGACAGATGGGGTCACAACTGGTACTGGGACAGGAACAGACACGGACTCAATAATAGGCACAGACTCAGTAACAGGGGGTACAGGGGTGTCGGCACGGGCCAGGGGACTCTCGACCTCGGTCTCAGACAATACCTCAGTGTCAGACTCAACCTCAGCATCGGAATTAGACATAATCTCTAAAGGATCGGACTCCTCGGATGAACTAATAGAATCAGAAAGTAAAGGTGCATCATCGTTGTGATGACCCAAACCTGGGGTTAGAATTTGGGTGCCGCTATACAAAATAAAAGACACAAATAAAAGTATCATTAAACTAATAATGTCCAAAATTTATACAACAAACCCTAATACTAGAATCTTTCCAGGTTTAAGTATGAAATAGGTTACAACATCTGATCGCAAACCAACACAAAATATGGGTCCGTCTCTACATGAGACTACGCCATAGCTTGAAAGTCTAACTTAAGATACAACCACAACTCAAAAACCTAGTCTATACAAGGCTCATGTTAGCCTAAATCTTCCTGAAAGCTACCAAGTTCGAAAAGGGAACCTGAAGTGGAACCTAAGGTACTCTTACGGCAAGTTTCACTGACTCGGGCCATCTAAAAAGGTTAGGTTGGAACAAAACAAGTATGAGCTAAAAGAACGCTCAGCAGGTGCATTATTGATATAAAAAGCATGCGTAAATAGTTCAAGAGCATTTGTAAATCTGAAGTAAATAAAGCTGTTACCTTTTTATTGAGCATAATTTAACCTTTTGACAAGATTAAAGCATAACTCTTTCACTTTTAAGAACAAAAGGTGATTAATCCTTTGCAACCCCGACACTTACCAAAGTATTGTCCATTTCTGTGGATCCACCGCTGTTAAGCTAACTTCTGGTTTCGACAGCCAGTATGTTTCACATCCTGGAACTGGCGTCTATAGTCCTCTTACGGAAAACTATAATGTTAAACTTATTAGAGATAATCAGAATTGTAGTAGTGGGCTGGTGGTTGTCCTAATATTGTAAGAAAATGTAAAAATTATGTGAGGACGAGAATAACTGATCTTGAGGGACCAGACTCCAGAGTGTTTTGAATCACAAGACATGCTTTTGTTGTTGATGGACCAACAAAAAATTTCAGTGGCTTGCTTGTCTTATATCACCTTACACAAAATTAGAAGGTGCCTTAACAACCAGTTTTTCGAAAAATTTGTTCAATCAGATGTTCTGAGCAATATTATGTGTCTGAGAAGAGAAGATGGAAGAATTACAAAAGCACATATAGAAAACATACCCTTTTTCCCCATTCATAAGCCCGATCAAGAAGATATGAATACTCGAGATCTTCGTAGCAAACCCTAAAATGGAACTCCTAACAAAAGCCTATAATTGAAACCCAAATTAATTAAATATGAATACCTAAATGGAAAGCCCCAAATTCAAATCTCTAATTACCTGCAAAAGAAAAAAAAATTAAAAGTGAATTGAGAGTACGTAGTTAATCGGAGAGTAAAAGTTGCTCAATTACCCATCAGATCTATAAGAGTTTATAAATCGATGTAATAGCCGTAAGAATTAAAGTTTATAAATTAAGTTTAGAGTAAAGTGCACTTTGTGTACCTGAACTTTGGGCAGGACACCACTTGAAATACCATAGTTCAGAAACTGCCACGGGCAATACTGAACAAAGTAATTACTTAAAGTTAGTGTACTATCGTCAATTTGAGACTAACTCCGTTAGAAGAATAAGGGCAAAATGGTCTTTTTGTTGTTCATTTCTTCTTCTCTTATCATAATCATCATCACACTGTTAATTATACGCATAATCAGAAGGTATATATATCTCATAGTTGCAAACACTTAAATTCAAATAAAAAACTTAGTCTGATACAATCAAAAGCGCACATAATTTACTTATACAGGAGCAACCTTTAATCTTTTGTGTAAGATTTGATTTTATTTGAAAAAACATCATCAATGGCAAGCCCGTGAAAAATATACACCTTTTATTGATTACTTGAAGCCCATTGTTGCTGATGGTGATACTAGATTTGGCGATGCTATTACGATCGTCAAACTTTGCAAGCTTTTTGTGGAGCGTGGCGCTGCTGGTGTTCACATTGAGGACCAGTCATCCATTACTAAGAAGTGTGGTCATATGGCTGGAAAAGTTCCAATTTCTGTGTGTGAACATATTAATAGGCTTGTTGCTGCAAGACTTGAGTTTGATGTGATGGGAACGGAGACAGTTTTGGTGGCGAGGACTGATGCTGTTGCAGCCACATTTATTCAGACCAACATTGACACCAGGGATCACCAGTTTATATTGGGTGTAACTAATTCCAATCTGAAGGGGAAAGTTTTGGCCATTGTAATGGCATAAATTATGGCAGTTTGAAAAACTGGACCAGAGCTCTAAGCCATTGAGGACAACTGGTTGTCAATGGTACAATTGAAGACCTTTTCGGATTTTGTTGTGGATGCAATCAAGAAGGCAAATGTTGGATAAGCTGAGCGGCTGAGGATGTTGAATGAGTGGAAGAACTATTCAAGTTTCGAGAAGTGTCTGTCACCCACCCATTTCATTCAACTCAGCCACTGAACACCTCGACTCCATAACCCCCTTTAATTTCTAGCCGCTGCAAACCAACACAGCCCCACCCATTTCAGTCTTCCTCTCCCAACCCATCTCTTTCTACTTCTCCCAACACCAACACCTCCGTTGCTCCCCTGTTTATTTTTGTTTAATTCGCAGCAAAACCCATCTTTTTCCCTGTATAACTCCTTCCCTGCTTTCTTCTCTTTAATTCACCCAAACAAACCCAGTACTAGCTTTTCTTACTCTTCTTCTTCTTCTTCTTCCTTTTTTTTCTTTTATCTGAATAACTCTTTTATCCGAATAAACATCTCCTTCATCAAACCAAACCCATTTCTTTTTGTTCTTCTTATCCGTCTAAAACATCTCAGCCTCTGTTCTTCGAGTTCGCTGAAGTCCCCAGCCACTTCTCCTCGTTTTCTTTCAAACAACCCTTTTTGTTTTCTTATTTAAGTTTTGGTCGAATTCGTCTTATGAGTTTGTCACCAAGTCTGAGTTACGCTGAGTTCGATTTGCTGTTTGAGTGTTGTTTAGTGTAGATTTTCTTGGTTTTTTCGTCAAATTAAAGGGGATGGGTGGTGAAGGAGGGGCTGAAAAGAAGTGTTTATGCTCTGGAATAGACTATTTTACCCTTGGGCATTTGACGCCGTTACTGGAAAACAGACGGCAGTACACTAACTCTAAGTAATTACTTTGTTCCGTATTGCCCGTGGCAGTTTCTGAACTATGGTATTTCAAGTGGTGTCCTGCCCAAATTCAGGTACACAAAGTGCACTTTACTCTTAAGTTTATTGAATGGAGGTGTAGTATTTGTATATCGAGTTTGTAATCAAGAGTGTGTATAGTTTGTAAATTGAGTTTGTCCAGTATGTTTGCAAGATAATGATTGTAGAGTGATTGTCGAGAGAGATAGAGAGCGGGATTGAGAGTCGAGAGAGAGAGAATCAATAGAGAGGGAGGCTGGGAGCAATGTTTTTGGGGGGAAGTTAGAATTTTTTAGGGGAAAGTTAAGTGCGCCCAAATTTGTGAAGGGGGAAATCATCCTCCCAAATTTTTTTATCTAGTAACGTGTGTTATTTTTTCTAATACACTACGCCATAAAAGCACATACGCAACCCCCAAATAAAGTTGCAAAAGACCTGAAAAGCGTTGAGTAAGGTCTTACGCAACACCAGAGGGGCGTTGCCAATACCGGCGTTGCGTAAGACCCCTAATGCAACGCTTTTTCCAAGCTATTGCAACACCACGAAAGTATTGCATAAGAGGCCTTATGCAACACCAAAAGCGGGTAAAGGCAACACCACATGGTGTTGCATAAGATTTGTAGCCATTTTAGCAGTATGGTGCCACGTCAGCAGTGGGGCCCACATGCCATGTCAGCATTGGATCCAAAGAATGCCACATCAGCATGGTGCCAGTCAGCAAGATGCCACGTCAGCAATGCCACATCAGCAGTGGGCCCACCAAGATGACACGTCAGTAGTGGGGCCACCATGGTGCCATGTCAGCAGTGGGGCCATCATGGTGCCATGTTAGTAGTGGGGCCCACAGGATGCCACGTTAGCAATGGGGACCACTATCTAATGCAACACTAGTTTGGTCTAATGCAACACCGTATTTTTTTTTGCAACATCAAAAATATTTTTAGCAACACTAAATATACCATAATGCAAGATCATATATAGTCAAATGCAACACTTTTTTACAAAAAATTTGAAATGGTTACTTTGTTTATACATTAATCCCAAAAATAACAAACCAAGCCAACAAGATACTTAATGTCCAAAACATAATCGAAAATACATTTGGAAAATATAACATCTGGAAAAAACTAATCGGAAATACAATCGACTACAACAATGAAGTAGGTGTAGCCGTATTGGTATATAACACAAATACAATCGGAAAAGAAAATATCTGGAGAAAATTAATTGTTTTCACATGTGATGTTTGTTGCCCTGTCCTAAATGCAGTTGGATAGTCCTCCTAGAAACCACCTGCAGCATACGTGGTTGAGTTGCTAAAAGAAGTTTCCAAGTAAGCATCACATTTTATTAATTTACTTACATTCTAGTAACATATCGAGCTAAAGACTGTCTAATCAAATTCAACAGATTTTCAGTACTGGTAAGTTTTAAGTGAAGCTACAGGTATCAATCATTAGAAACATACAGAAGTATCAAAAGATTTTGATTCAAAAAAGTACAGACCTGGATAACTTTAGGGATGTCTACATAAAAATTTTCCTCATGATTACCAGAGCACAACTTCTGTACTTTAAATTGGTTGTCGAACAATTAGTTAGATCAGCCATGGTGGTTAAGCTCTACACCACACTAAAGATTTAATTTAAGGAGAGTAATTCGCTGTATCAATGTCAAAAAACCTACCTACTTGGCATGGATCACAGTAAACTTTAACAAAATCACCACCACATCATTTAAGTCACTATAATGGCTATAATGGCTCTAACTTCATTTAATATTCACTAGTACAGAAATGACCTATAGCGTCGCACCTATAGCGTCGGTTGTTTGCATTAACCGACGCTATAGACATAGGTTGTACCTATTGCGTCGGTTGTTTGTATTAACCGACGCTTATTGAGTTCTGTCAGAAGCTATAACGTCGGTTGTTTGTATTAACCGACGCTATAGGTCGTCGTTCCTAAAAATGCCGACGCTAAAAAGAATTTTTGCGTCGGTCAGGAAAGAACCGACGCTATAGGTATAACTTATAGCGTCGGTCATCTTTGAACCGACGTCGCCTCTTAAAATGCCGACGCTATAGGTATAGCTTATAGCGTCGCCCCTTAAAATGCCGACGCTATAGGTATATTTTATAGCGTCGCCCCTTAAAATGCCGACGCTATAGGTCTTTAACTCAAAAATAACAAATTTCTTAATATTTGACAAATATTATAATATTTTATATTATATAATTATATAAATAAAATTTCCTTTTAAAAAATGTTAAAACAAATAATATTATACAAATAAGTTTTGTAAAATTAATATTTTAATATTTTGATCGAAGATAAAATAAAAAATATTTTTAAATGAAAAATTCTTAAATTAAGGATATACAAATAGTGCTTTAATTATATTTATGTTATGTAATCATTTTATATTAATAAAAATATTTTTAAAAATACTCTTATTATGTCTAAATCACTTTATATGTGTTAGTGAGTGCCTGTGTATTTTAATTGTAATTTTTGTGATTAATTCTATTTAAAAAATCATTGGAGTTATTAAAAATTATGAAATATTTTGTAAAATTACCTTTATATATTTAATAGTTTTTAAAATTATTGGGAGAATTTTTTTTCTGTATTTAATGATTTTAAAATGATTTTATGTGTTATATTGCATTTAAAAGATTAAAACTTGTAAAATTCATATTTAATTTTTGAACCTGATATGGGCTAAAAATAAGCCCTAAAGACACATTTAGTGTTGCATTAATTAGACCCGGTATGGTCCGAACGTGGGGCCCACCAACAGGGTCCAAAATCCTATTTTAAATATTAATTTCGTAATTAATATTGGAGGTGAAAAACAGCTCAGCAATAAGAGTCAAACAAGGATATTACTCCTGCCTGACTTAGCCTCCAAGGCACCCAATTTCAACATGGAAACTGATTCCTACAAGGAAGGAGTCTAGAACCTTCCTCAAGGAGGTGGCTTGCCCACCAAGTCTCCGAATCCTACCATAATTCTAAGGCTCCCGCAGCCTATATAAAGGGCCTGACCCCTCATCTCAGAACTACGTTTTTGGCTTGATCTTCGATATTCATCGAAGTACGTAGGCATCTTGTGAAGGCAGATTCAGCCACGAACACAAGAACAGCCATCAAAGCTCGAAGCTCCCACAAACCCTAGTAGTTAATACGCAATAAATATACCCTACTTTTTATTCCACAACATTTGGCGCCGTCTGTGGGAAGACAACATCAACCATGGTTCAAACACGAAGAACAACACCAGTTGTAACTGAGGCCGTGCCACTCAGCTCTGCTCCACCCCTGACCAAACAGGCTCCCCTAGCATCAGGGGCGATCATCCAACAGGCTCCCCCAGCATCAGGGGCGATCATCCAACAGACTCCCCCAGCATCAGGGACGATCCCCCAGCATCAGCTGTCATCATCCACTCTCAAGTTTCTCAGCAACCAGGGGTGATCCCCCATGCTGAGAGTACATTGCCTCTGACCAATCAGGCAGGACAAGCGACCAACTCTCTCCAGATTGTTGATCCGAACAACCCGCCACCAGGGGTACAGATCCATACTACGGATCTCCCCTTGAACACTAATCCCAGGTACGGTCTGCCCGACTACCCCCCGATGACTCAAGGTTCAGGACCGAGTGGTCATGCCTTACAAATCCGGGACCGAGATTATGATGACTACTCTGGCCCTTATACTGATGATTCATCGTCTGAGGATGATGATCGTGATGAAGCCCCGAGTAGGCAACGTGCTAGAAGAGAGCCTCAAGGAAGGACTCAAGGGATCCATGCTGGACCTCCACCAACGGCTGAGAAGAGGATTAAGGCTCACGAGGCTGAGATCCAAAGGCTGAAGGATGACATAGCAATGGAGCAAGCAAGACAGAATCAAACTCGACCTCCTCCAACCTCAGGAACGATTCCCATCATTGATTTGGAGAGGTCTTCAAGGAGACAAAGAAGGGCTGATGCCTCATTCGGAAGAACAACCACAAGGATGGAAATTCCCAAGGGAAACCCCAAAGATCTGATGCCTCTCGGAGATCCTGATCATCCAACACCCCCGTTCACCGAGGAAGTGATGAATGCTCACATCTCTAGGAAGTTTAAGATGCCTACAATAAAGGCTTATGATGGAACGGGTGATCCCGCAAACCATGTGAGAACATTCTCGAACGCACTGCTGCTGCAGCCTGCAAGTGATGCCCTAAAGTGCAGAGCGTTCCCCCAAACCCTGTCGGGCATGGCTCAGAGATGGTATAGCCGATTGCCTGCGAACTCTATTGGCTCTTTTAAGGAGTTGAGTGCCGCCTTTGTTAGCCAATTCATTAGCGGAAGGGTGCATGAGAAGAGCTCCGCATCTCTTATGTATGTGGTGCAAGGAAAGAATGAAAATCTGAGGGATTACCTCAAGCGATTCACTAAGGAGACCCTGAATATCACTGATTTGGAAAATAAGGTGGCAATGGTAGCCCTGGAGCACGGAACCACTGACCTATTCTTCAAGAGATCATTGGCGAAGTATCCCCCTGAGAACATGGCTGAGCTCCAACGAAGGGCTGATAAGTATATTAAAGCTGAGGATAGCTTGAAGAAAGAAACCACCGTAGGTGGAGGAGGAGGTAACAATGACTCCAAGAAGCGAAAGCAAGACCAGGACTATGATGATCAAGAGTATGATGCTAGGGACAAGTATCCCCGAACTAGCGAGGACTCCGACTCTGCCCCTAAGAAGAACCAAGGGTCAAGGTTCACTGAGTATTCAAGGTTGAATACTCCTAGGAGTCGGATCTTGTTGGACATTGAGAATGATAAGGATTTCAGATGGCCGAAGCCACTCAGGGGTGATCCTGCAAAGAGAAACCAGAATCAGTATTGCAGATTCCATAGAGACGTGGGGCATGACACTGACGATTGTAAGCAACTCAAAGATGAGATTGAGTTTTTGATCTTTAGAGGGAAGCTGAGGCACTTCACTAAGGGTGAAGACCGTGCTAATCAGAGAAGAGACTATAATAGAAGGGATGACGATCAAGATCGCAACCCACAGCCCCGAGGGCCAGTAATCAACATGATCTCAGGAGGCCCAACTGCGGCCGGGACAACTAGGAACTCTCGAAAGGCTTATGCCCGAGAGGTGTTGTACATCGTGGGAGAGGCCCCGAAGCGTGCAAAAACTGAGGTAGCGATTAGCTTTGATGACTCAGACTTGGAAGGGGTGAAGTTCCCCCATGATGACCCGTTGGTCATAACTCCTGTGATTGGAAACTCGGAGGTGAAGCGAGTCTTGATAGACAATGGAGCTTCCGTTGACATTCTGTTTCATGATGCGTTTGTGAAGATGGGATACACTGATTCTCAGTTGACCCCCAATAACATGCCTATATACGAATTTAATGGAGTAAAATCCAAAGTTGAAGGGACTATTCAGCTGCCTGTAACTATTGGGCAAGAGCCCAAGGAGGCCACTCGGATGTTGAACTTCCTGGTAATCAAGGCGGATTCAACGTACAACGCTATCCTTGGAAGGACTGGACTTCATGCATTCAAGGCTGTTGCCTCAACCTATCATGTGAAGATCAAGTTCCCTACCAGGAATGGTATTGGAGAACATAAAGGTGATCAGAAGATGGCACGAAGCTGTTATGTAGCCTCGTTAAGGCCTGATGGAGTCGGGGGGCAGGTCCTTCCGATTGAAGACATGGAAGTCCACAGTGGTAAGGAGCACAAAGAAAGGTCAACAGAGGACATCACACAGAAGCCTCGGACAGCCATTGAGGCTAAGGCATTAACTGACTTTGTGGTTGAGTGTACCATTGACAACCAAGAAGTTGGGGGGCAGGAGGTAGTACCCCGAGCAGGAAGTGAACTGAAGAATAAGAATGAGGAGACCAGAAGGACTGGTGGGTGCTCTATTTTGATGGAGCATCAAAAACAAAATCAAGTGGTGCAGGCCTAGTCTTGCAAAACCCCGATTGGGCTTAAGTTATCCTAGTAGGACTTAGCTTCATATTTATATAGTAGAAGTAGAAATAAGGTTCATTAAAACCATTGCAGAGCATGTTGCTCCGAGTAGGACAGTAGTACTCTATGTAAGGGTTGAACTCATTTCAAGTTATTAATGCAAGTTTGTTTTCCATTCATTGATTGTGATTTTATTTATGTGCCAAGCACCTGATGTGTGAGTCAAAGATGACCAAGTACCGAAAATAAAAGAATACACGAATGAAAACAAACAAATGCATACCCCGAAGGGTAGAGTTAGGTTACAGCAGATAAGAGTTTAAGTCCTTGAAGGACCCTGGATAAAGACAAACGTTGAAGCCCTGATGGAACACCCGCTGAAGAAACATATTGCATAGCCCGAAAGCCAATGGAAGGCTCATCAAGTGGGCAATCAAACTAGGAAAATTTGATGTTAAGTACAAGCATAGGACGACCATCAAAACCCAGGCTCTAGCTGACTTCGTGGTTGAATATACCATTGACAACTAAGAAGTCGGGGGGCAGGAGGTAATAGACCAGGAAGGTCAGCAAGGTGAAAAACCCCTGGAAGAGAAGAAGGAATATTGGATGCTCTATTTTGATGGGGCATCAAAAACAAAAAGCTCTATTTTCATGGGGCATCAAAAACAAAAACCAGTGGTGTGGGTTAAGTTCTGCAAAGCCATGATGGGTTCACACTTGAGTATGCCTTAAAGTTGGACTTCCAAACAACCTACAATAAGGCGGAGTATGAAGCTCTGATGGCCAGCCTTGGATTGACGAGAGCCCTGAGGGTGAAGAACCTGAAAGTTTGTGGAGACTCAAATCTGGTAGTCTCACAAGTCAATGGAGAGTTTGAGGCTAGAGAAAAGAATATGGCCAAACACTTGAGGATTGTGAAAGCCGTGATAGCCCCGCTCGATAAATGCAATGTTGAGTATATCCCAAGAGAGAAAAGAACATTAAGGCCGAAGCCCAGTCTAAGTATGTCTCTTCTGAGATAAAGAATTATGCAGAGAGCTTTTGCTTTCAGGTCCTGAAGACCCCACCATCGAATCATAATTGGTAGCACCAGTTGATGTAAGCTGAAGGATAGACCCTCTTCGAGCTCATCTCGAGACTAGTTGGCTCCCTGATAATGCCTTGAAGGCACAGAAACAGTTAGTGAGAGTGTTGAGATGAGAGGTCCTTTGTCATTCCTTACCTAAAATCTTGAATCTCAAATCCAGACACAAAATTTTAGCCTTGATGGCCAAAAAGGCTGTCTGCCTCCAATCAAATTAGTCATTTGAAGTTTAAGGACTTGAATCCAGAGCCTTCAATCGAATATAAACCAAAGCAAGGTCCTGTGAGCATAAGAAGAAGGTTGGAAACCTAGAATCAAGAAAAGAAGGTTAACAACCAGCCAAGACACACCGGACTTGAAGTCAAATGCTGAGGAGCAAGTGAACTCCCTGAACGATCAACTGAAAAGTAAGACCTCCTCCGTATGAAGCAAGGGGGGCAAGAACTAAGGGACTTCATCATTCCTACATCTTAGAATGAGAATCAAGGGAATCAAGGGTTGATAATAACCTTAAAACCAAGGTCTCAGCAAATAAGTTAAGGCCCGGAAGGTCACAAGTCAAGGTTCACGAAACCATTTAAGGCATAACAAACACCTCCTATTGACCTGAAACCTCGTGTTGGTGATCCAGAACACCAACATCAACCTTAGAATCTAGGCCTTGTGTTATAAATCAAGGGCTAAAGAACTAAGTTGAAGCCTTAGAAGGCCAACAAAGCTATCAGATCCAACCTTGGATCAAGAGATTCGTGAACCACTCAAGAATGAGTAACTGAATCAACATTCCAACAAGGTGGATGAAAGGTTCAAAGTAATTCTATGTAAGATTAGGCAAGCATGAAACCTTTGAAAGGATTTTGAAGCTTTCTCGTGGAAGGTTTGGAAACCCATTTACTATGTCACCAAGGTGCTTCATGAAGCTGACCTGAATCACTCCGCTATAGAGAAGTTTCCTTTAGGCACGGTCATGGCCTCAAGAAAATTGAGACCTTACTTTTTAGTCACGTAAAATCGAGGTCTTGACAGACCAAGCCATTAAAAGGCCATTAATTCGACCAGGATCCTGGTCGAAATGACCAAGAATCCTGGTCGAAAAATTGTTCGACTGAGCCACGAAAAAGGCCATTAATTCGACCAGAATACTGGTCGAAATGACCAAGAATCCTAGTAGAAAAACTCTTCGACGAGGCCATGAATTTGGCCCTTAATTCGACCAGAATCCTGGTCGAAATGACTAGGAATTCTGATCGAAAATTCATTGGACCAGGAGAAATTTTGGACCCTTAATTCGACCAGAATCCTGGTCGAAATGACTAGGAATTCTGATCGAAAATTCGTTCGACCAGGAGAAACCTTGGACCTTATTTCGACCAGAATCCTGGTCGAAACAACCAGGAATCCTGGTCGAAAATCCGTTCGACCAGGAGAAAAATCAGACCTTATTTCGACCAGAATCCTGGTCGAAATCCTGGTCGAAAAATGTGAAGTTTCCTGATCGAAATTTGTGATTAAAATTCAGAAATTTGAGTCGAAATGATAATTTCTGAATAGTACTAGCCCTTGGAAATAAAAAATTTCCAAGCTGACCCCAGCCAGGGGCTGCCGCCCCTTGGATCCCGCCAGGGGCTACCGCTCCTTGGACCCCGCCCGGGGGCTGCTGCCCCCGGACCCCCGCTAGTGCCGTTTAGCACCATTTAGCGCCGTTTAGAATTGCTTAACATTGTTTAAGTGTCGTTCAAGGCTTGTTAGTGCCGATAAGCACCGATTAGCACCGTTAGTGCCGATAGCACCGTTAGTGCCGATAAGCACCGATTAAGTGCCGATAGCACCGTTAGTGCCAATAAGCACAGATTAAGTACCGATTAGCACCGTTAGTGCCGATAGCACCGTTAGTGCCGATAAGCACCGATTAAGTGCCGATTAGCACCGTTAGTGCCGATAAGCACCGTTCAGTGTTGTTTAATGCCGGTTGGCGTCATTTAAACGTTGTTTAAGTGTCGTTTAAGGCTAGTTAGTACCATTCAGTGCCGTTTTATGCCGTTCAACGTCGTTTAAACATTGTTTAAATGTCGTTAAGGCTGATTAGTGCCGATTAGCATCGAATTAACGTTGTCGTAAACGCGTCGATCGCTCCACGCTTTACATAAAGACAATACTCGTGAAACACTAGTGTATAAAGATGAACCCTAACCCGAGTCTTGGAAAGGACCGTTAAAACTTCAAGGAAAACCTGATCAGTTTTCCTAGAAGTTGGGGGGCAAATGATATGGGCTAAAAATAAGCCCTAAAGACACATTTAGTGTTGCATTAATAAGACCCGGTATGGTCCGAACGTGGGGCCCACCAACAGGGTCCAAAATCCTATTTTAAATATTAATTTCGTAATTAATATTGGAGGTGAAAAACAGCTCAGCAATAAGAGTCAAACAAGGATATTACTCCTGCCTGACTTAGCCTCCAAGGCACCCAATTTCAACATGGAAACTGATTCCTACAAGGAAGGAGTCTAGAACCTTCCTCAAGGAGGTGGCTTGCCCACCAAGTCTCCGAATCCTACCATAATTCTAAGGCTTCCGCAGCCTATATAAAGGGCCTGACCCCTCATCTCAGAACTACGTTTTTGGCTTGATCTTCGATATTCATCGAAGTACGTAGGCATCTTGTGAAGGCAGATTCAGTCACGAACACAAGAACAGCCATTAAAGCTCGAAGCTCCCACAAACCCTTGTAGTTAATACGCAATAAATATACCCTACTTTTTATTCCACAACAGAACCTAAAATAATTTTAAAAATATAAGAAGATAGCTAATTTAAGTCTTTACATTTTAAAAATAATATCGAGATTTTTGCTCAATATTATATATTTATTTTATATTTTACAAAAATTGAATAATTTATTTTAAGTGAAAAAATCAAATTATCAAATTCTAAAATACCCCGTTTCCTTTTAACCCTAAATTGCCAATTTACCCCGATTCATTTCTTTGGCTCTGTTGTCTCCCGACTCTTATCTCTCTCACAAAATCCTAAACCCCATCTTACTCTCTTCCCCTAATTCTCTACCTTTTATTAACCAAAAATCTCTTCTCAATTGAAATATACTCTGCAATCGACACATCATCGTTCTCGAATCGATTAGCTAATGAATTTAAAAAGTGATTTGAAGCCTATAATAGTTTCCAGGCAGCGGCTGTTGCATTCAGATAGAATCTTCCAATTCTAGAGATTGTCTCGATAATTGGTCAGTCTGATGGCAAGAGTTCGCTCCTCGAAACACTCCCAAGGTTTCGATTTAATGTTCGAGAAGTGGAAATGGGAACTCAAAGGTCTCTCTCTCTCTCTCTCTCTCTCTCTCTCTCTCTCCCCCCCCCCCTCCCTCCCGATCTCTCTGGATTTTTGAAACCTCTCTCTCAACCTATACATACGATCCAGGTAACTCTCTCTGTTTGAAAACTTTATCTGGATTTTTTTACTTTCGCAATGTGATTTTTATGAATTTTTTATCTACAATTCTCGGATCCAATTAGTTCGTTTGATTAATGTATCGTGAAATTTAGATTGTTACTGAATTTGATATGATGATTTTAGAGGATAATTACTTGAAATTTGTTGTAATTTTATCGATTTATGTTTTTTTTTATGAAAATTAGGTTAGGGCAGTTGATTTGTTAATGTGTATGTATTAGTCGATTTGATAAGGATTGGATTTATATGGAAAACTTATGATGACTTCATAATCTCCACATTAGGAGAATAAATTTGCCATCTCATTAAGTATATGATGACTTCCATCACATATATACACACACAACTCAAACAAGATAGCTTAAGGCTGAAATGAAGGAAATGGAATTAGGGATCTTTGATAATGTGTTCAGTAGTGGAAAAATAGATTGGTCACTGATATTCCCTACTTATATTTGATTCTTTTTAATGTGTTATTATGTTATATGATTTTATTTATGGTATCATATTTAATATGAACCAATTGAAGATTAATATTAAAATCTGTATACCTGGTCCAGGACTAAAAATGTTTTTTTAGTTTTAATGATGGGGGGATATTCTATTTATTACTTTTCTTTTATTATACGAGCCAAATATATGCATAACCTCGTTGACACATCAAAATTGAGAAAGTTGGCTCAAAGACATGCTTTGTACATACCGATTGCTGTGGCCTGTTTTCTGCTTCCATTACTGTGTGCATGCAACATTTATTTAGCGTGAATATTGTGGAGGTTTTAAATCTTAACTCTTGTACTAGGTGGAATAGAGTTGCTCCAACTGATTTTTAGGTTAAAGAAATTGCTATTATATAGATGAGTAAAATGATTTAAGCAAATTACCACAGATGACATATTGAAAAATCTGTGCTGTTCCTTTTTGTAATTCAGGACCACCTTCGATTTACGAGAGATGTAATTTCATTTTCGTAATCTTGTGTTTGAGGATTAATAATAGTTGATAACGAACGATTACATCATGTTTTTGCATTTGACTAATACTATCTTCTTTCTGGTTGGCTTGCAGTGCATGAGGTTCTAGGATTAAGAGGTTCCAAATATCAGAGCCTTTATCATTTCACAGTTGGAGCTTCTGTTATAGATAGCGTATCATGAGCCTACCTGCATATCCGGGTCTTGATGATCTATAATCCTCCAGATATGAGCTTTTGGCAGCTAAAGTGAATACGGATAACGGAGTAGATTTGAGTTGAAAATAATTATACTAATTATACAAACTCTTGCATCTTGGGTGGTCCTGTCCAGTGTTTGTAATTGTCCCTGCCATGGTATATGTTTGCAAACAGCAACATTACTCAACACAGAAAATTTGTTATAATATCCATTCCAAGTAATCAAGTAAGGTGTTATGTATACCCGTAACCAGGATATCTGAGGAACACTATAGTACAGCGGAAAAATATCGTAATTTGAATGACTAAAAGGGGAAGAAAATATATAAGAGAAAGAAATTGACATTCATGTGTTAAAGTAGTCACCAGTAAAGGTACCCACTCGTCTTCTTTTTCTTTTAGTTGTAACTAACCCGAAAATTTACATGTTTATTTTGTCTTCCAATATGACGAAAATTGGTTAAATTTAGGAAAATTATCAAAGTTACATGTTAATTTACATGTTTATTTTAGGTTTATTTGGAGACCAATATATGCTTGATATTTGAACCTTCTATCCAAGTTTATGTATATGTTCTGGCCAGGGATAATTTCATCTGATGCATTCTTTGGAACTTTCTGGTTAACTGATTGCAGTATGAAGCTGCTTGGCGTGCTGGAAACTGGGATTTTCCCTTGTTTATGATGGCGCATTATGTAGTAATTCAAGTCCACAAACTAGAAGTGATCATTTTAATGAAAATTTACATTGGTAATTATCTTCCACCTTATATTTTAGTAGATGCAGAATATCGCAGTATTCGGATATCAAATTAAAGCATTAAACTGTTGATTGTAATAGCAAACTCAAGATTTAGAAATGCCCAGTCCTAAAGATTAGTACCAATGTTCAACAGATCCTAAAGATTAGTTTCTGGTATTGTGTTAGTATATGATTTGTTTTGACAAGGAACTAAAGCTTTAAATCTTCTGCAGTTGTGCTATTCTTTTATGTGTTTATTAATTCAAATTCACATGCTTCCATTAGACATCTGAACGACTTGGAAGTTTGTAGAAGTGATGGTCATAAGGTCTGTACACATACGTCTTTTTTGCACCTGGGTGGCTACTATCGATACTAATTCTATGTATTTGCATATGCGGTGTGTGTATTAGGCCTGGGCCTTCTATGATTATCAAAGTCAGCTACCTGTTTTCTGAGCTATATTTGTTTTTAGCAGTGCCTTTTTGGCTTTTACGATCCTTGTCATCTTCCAAATAAGCCTGGCTGGCCTCTACGCAACTTCATTGCAACTCCCATACAGTATTTCTCACTTCATATTTTTTTTCTAAATCTTATTCATCATTTGTTTTGGTTCGGGATGCAATTTTTCCTTATATTACAAAAGCCTCCATTGTTTGTCTTTTCACAGGAATTTCAGAAGCATGCGATTTGAAACTTCCAGCATTGGCTTCTCTATGTTTGTGACACTATCTTTCTGGTTGAAGAGAGCTATGTTTCTATTACTTGGCACTTAGGGTTCAGGATTACAGTGCCGTATACAAGACCAACATCACTGATATTAATTTAATTGTTGATTTCAGCTTTAGATGGTGCAAGGCATCTTTTGAAACAAAACAATGAAGTTCTTAGGCATATTTCAGCTAATCTTTCAGTTTTTAAGGTAAATTAAAGTCCCATTATCCAATATTAAATATATTTAATCCTTCTTGATACATGGGAAATTGTGTGGTTTAAATTTGGGATTCAACAATGTGCCTCTCCCTAAAACCAAACCAGTTCAGTTTATTAAACAAGCACACAGATATTGATTAACAAGAATAAGATCAATCCAATACCATGTGGACAAACAAGTAAACAATAGGAACCAGCAATATTACTTCTAGAAACTTAGGTTATTATAAATTACCTAGGTCTAGCATAGGATAATTAGGACTGAGTTTTAGAAGATATTGCATTATTAAAATTCATCAGTTCCTAAAATATCAAATCAGTCTTAAAAGAATACATTTGAACTGGTTTGGTTAATAATTCTTCTTTTGTAGCTGATACCACAACATCTCCCTGAAGGAGTTCGGTCGCAAGAACGGAGACCACAACATCTCCCTGAAGGAGTTCGGTCGCAAGAACGGAATGTGAGAGTGATTGTTGACAAGAAACAAATTGAGATGGCAAGAGAAATGATAAATGAGGTTATTGATCAGGTATGTTAGACTGTTCTCATCTTTACACCCTGCTATGTTTATTTGTAATGTGTAACTATACCATATGCAATAGCAATTATTCTGTTTCGTAGTTTGACTGGTAGATACAATTTACAACATTCTTGTGCATGAATTGCTGCAACATTTTTGTGTGATCTGATTAAGCATATGTAGTAGTGAATGTAATAGTCTGATGGGTTAGGTATGTTGAACTCCTTTCTTGTGCTCTGGGCTAATTATACCAGCTTTAGTGACAGAGTATTAGTTAGTCAATGATTGACCCAATTGCCTACTAGCTTTCCTTGTTAATGGAAGTCTGCATACTTGTGCATGAACCTAAATAAAGAAAATTTCTGGTAGTTAATTGCATATAGGTAATGGTAATTTGATCTGTCTCATTACTGCATTTTATTAAGAAAGATCTCGTTGCTCTATGAATCACAGGAAATATCGAGAGCATGTAAAGGATTTATCTTGTATATCAGAAGATTTCTGCTTAAAGGATTTATCTTGTATATCAGAAGATTTCTGCCGAATTGTCATTGTAGACAGCATTCCATTCAGTTTCTTATTGCAACCGGTGAATGGAATTCCATGGATTCCATTTTTTGCTGGACAACCTCACAACGAATAGGTACCAATGATGTTATGTCATATTATTTCTTAGTTACAGTATTATCATACCAGGAAAAGCATGTTTTTAACCAAGATAACAGTTAGATGCAGCATAATTAGATGGTACATTAATTCCAAAGATAATCAAGATGTTTCATTTCCTCATACCCGTGATATTCAACTAATTTGCAGTCATATCTGTTTATAAAATAATCTTTTTTATCTTTGAATTTTGCAGTCGTATCTCAAGCTGCATACCAGACAGAGGAAACAAGCTCTCTAGATGAAGAATTAGAATATGCTAGAGGTCACTAGAGTCTAAATATTTTTCCCTTTGGGAATACATGTAGTACATTAAGAGGCTTAGAGCTGTTTGTAATAGTGTTATTTGCTCAAAAATTAAGTAAAGCATCAATATTGACAGATTATTTGTTTTTTTTCTGTTGCATGTCTTTATGGGGCCCAATAATATATGTTATTTCTGTATATGCAATTTTTATTTTTTTAAAAAAATTGACTTTTAGCGTCGGTTGTTTAAATAACCGACGCATAAAGTAGACTTTTAGCGTCGGTCATTTAAATAACCGATGCCTAAAGTATACTTTTAGCGTCGGTCATTTAAATAACCGACGCCTAAAGTAGACTTTTAGCATCGGTCATTTAAATAACCGACGCCATAGCAGACTTTCAGCGTCGGCATTTTAACCGACGCTATAGGTCTGTACCTATAGCGTCCCCTACATATACTACGCCACTTAACTGACGCAATAGGTCAATTTTACCGACGCAATAGGTCCAGTTTGTACTAGTGATTGATTTACCATCAGGTTGAATGTTCTTCTCTGAATCAAGAACTGCAAGATATGGAAGTTCGTAATCGTCATGGGCAAGAATGTCATTGTTAAATGATCAACATTAATGTCGAAGAAACAAGGAAGAGAGTGTATTGATAAGGGATGTGGGTGATAATCTTACTGGTTATGAAAAAACTCGAGCAGATCATCATATCGTATGAAAGCATCTACCTGATCTGATCCCCAGTGTTGCACAGCAATCCTGCATTTTAAATGGGAGCCATGTCTTAAGTGTGTATCATGTAAATTTTTAGTCTGCTTGATCTGCATTTAGAGGCGTAGTTATCGTAATGTACAAGTACTAAATAACTATACATGATATAAGTACTGTACTGTATAAGTACTAAAGAGGTTCAATAATTTTTTTTTTCCATTTCTCCGATCTGCGACTTTAACATGAGATAAGCCCTTATCAGTTCCTCTCCGCACATCATGTATTACTTCAAACAGTTTTCTCCAATGAAAAAATGAAATTTATACATCGATCATACTATTTCAGATTCAAGCAAGCAAAGTTCAATGTATAAAGTTTTTGGTTAATAGGGACATTGTATTTACTTTTTCTGAATATTAAACAATTAGTACAACAGAAGATTTTTCTTTTGATTACATATTCGTTTTACTGGGAAATGATTAATGAGGGAACAAGGAGTTGAATCTACGAATATTTAATCATAAATTAGGCACCTAAATCGTCAACTCCTTACTAGTTTTATTCGCTTCTGTTATCGTCTGTCTTTGCTTCAGTGCAGCTGCAACTACCCTTGATTATATAACAACTTTTGAGATAGATAGAATAGATAAGTGATTGCTTATTTAGTCATAACTGATTGCTTCATGAGTCCTCTGTTCCAAGATATGGAGGGAGAGAGAACCAGTTAATATTCTGATTGCAAATTGCAATGACATAAGACAATTATATAAGAGAACCATGTACTTGTTCAGACATTACCAACTCCTCTTCTGATTGCACCAGAAGCAACTTGTTTAGACAACAGAAAATCGCAACCCTTGCGAATGCAAGAGCAACTAGCGAAGCTCCTCCTTGCAGCTACTATTGTTGCTGATGTAACTTCAAGAGAACTGCATAGGCAATGGACTTCGAAATTAAAAACATAAAAATATTAAAACAGTTGATAATTTTGATGAAACTTCTGTAATAAATACTTATTTAGTTCTGATTCTTACGGGTAGTCAATGAACATGTCTCCAAAAAAACATGTGAGAAGCTGAAAGCAAACTCTGTTTTAGGTATTATTCCTATTACGACATCAATTCAATCCAAATGAAGAAAACATTGATCAATATCATTTATTCATATCTGTTATTAAACCTAACCATTTACCAAGTCATACTTGACGAGGATATCAATACCAGGGTCAAACCACGACCACTTAAAAGGATAATGAAAACCATATATTGCGTGTAGCTGGGGATTTTTGATTCTACTAAAAGTTAGAAGTAACTGAATCCTATATTTAGTCTTATATGGCTTATTCCACTATCACATAAAAATATCTGATCAGGTACTACTATCATGCTATAATCTTTAAGACTATATCACATAAAAATAGAGTCGACTATTTGAGGGGAATGCTGAAGAACACAGACTTCTGAAAAAACAGGACTAAATGTCCTATTTACTGTACTCACTCTGGCATGTTGCTCAGACAAAAATACCACAGCCTTCTCTTTGCCAATCTGTCATTGCATGCTACAGGCTTACTTGATAGAATTCATACAGAAGATAGTGTCAAAAATTTCTTCACATTTTAATTCATTAGTTAAATAGCATAATAGGGAATCAGATCCCAAAATGTGTACTCTTCTTAAACTTTATACTGCATTGCCTCTTTACAACTGTGAAGGGATTAATCATACCACCAAATACATTAAGACCCTAATTACTGTAACAAGATCTACTTGGGGTAAATATATACACTTACACGAAAAACTATAAGCAAAATATCAAAGAATATATGTTTATGTACTCTAAGGAGTTAATCCATATATCTAAGCCAACAACATAAAATAAAAAAATGCGATATTCGTGTCATCCAACAAAGAGTTAGGGAATAGCAAATACCTCATCAAAAGGATGGGAACCAGGCTTATCAACTAGTTCTTGTTGTAATTTCTGAGGAAAATTTATAGAACATTGAAGTGCCCAGACTCCGAAAGGAGTACCCAAAGTGGCACAAAATATTAAGGTTTCCTTAAACGATGCGTGCTATATATTGTAGGTTGTAGTAATAGTACAAAATTACAGATAGTGCACCGTGTATTACAACTGATGATGGGCTCAGAAGTCAAAACAAATTTAGAAGTACCGGAAACATACAGAATGCCATTTGAGGGCATTTGACTTCCCGATGCCATTTGTGCTAACCAGACCAAGAACTTGCCCTGGCTTAGGAGTTGGTAGCCGGTAAAATAAAAGCACAATCGAACATCGCCTAATTACTGGAAATATAGTTAATGAAAACTAATTGGAGCTAATACCTGAGCGAGAGTAACAATCTCACCACGGACAATTAATTAAGAAAAGAGAAACACACGGGAATTGAATAATTAAGAGGAAAATACCTTGGGAATGATGAAATCGAGAGTGATAGAGTGAGAAGGCATGGTGTTAAGGCGATTGAATAGGAGTAGAAACGAGAAAGAAGAGGTGTTGAAGAGGCGGGGTCTGTAAAGCTGCTACTGCCGCCGCTGGTTTTGAGAAGAGAGAAGACTCGTCCTAGTTTTTGCGGCTGTTGTTGTTTTGTCTAATTTGAATATAGAACCCTAAAAGCGAGAGAGAGGAGAGTATTTGGTTCTAAATTTAAAGTCCTAATTATGTGAGAATTGGGGAAAAGAAGAGTGTTTTGGGGGGAAAATTATTTCGTTAAGGGGGGAAAATAAGCCGCCCAAAATTTTGGGTTTGGTATCACCTGTGTGTTGTGTGTGCTACACTTTATTAATTACTTATTTTGTTTTGAAATATGTAAATTTAATTTTGTAATTATTTATTACTAAATTGTAAAAAAAATTAAAAAGTGATTTATTTGTCTTAAAATGAGATAAATTTAATTGTAAATTGTAATTTATAAAATTTTAATAATAAAAAATATGATAAGTGTTTACATGTACTAGTTTAAAGGAAGGTCGACTTTGACCAGTTTGACTGTTATCAAACCAAACCAAATACATGTAGAAATTTATTTTAAAAATTACCACATCACTAAAATCGTTATATCTTGACACCCGTGCGATTGGATCGTTGAAAAAATAATTTAAAAAAATAGATTCATCATTCTGGACAAGACTAGTTAAAAGAAAGGTCGACTTTGACCAGTTTGACCGTTACCAAACCAAATACATGTAGGAAATTTTTTAAAAATTTACCACATCTCCAAAATCGTTATACCCTGACACCCGTACGATTGGAACGTCGAAAAAATATTTGAAAAAAATAGATTCATCATTCGGGACAAGACTAATTAAAAGGAAGGTCGACTTTGACCGGTTTGACCGTTACCAAACCAAACCAAAACATGTAGGAATTTTTTTTAAAAATTACCACATCACTAAAATCGTTATATTTTGACACCCGTGTGATTGGAACGTCGAAAAAATAAGTTAAAAAATAGATTCATCATTCGGGACAGGACTAGTTAAAAGGAAGGTCGACTTTGACCGGTTTGACCATTACAAAACCAAACCAAATACATGTAGGAAATTTTTTTAAAAAATTACCACATCAATAAAATCGTTATATCTTGACACCCGTGTGATTAGAATATCGAAAAAATAATTTTAAAAAATAGATTCATCATTCAGGACAAGACTAGTTAAAAGGTATGTCGATTTTAACCGGTTTGACAGTTACCGAACCAAACCAAATACATGTAGGAAATTTTTTAAAAAATTACCACATCACTTAAATCGTTATATCTTGACACCCGTGCGATTGGAAGGTCGAAAAATAAGTTAAAAAAATAGATTCATCATTCGGGACAAGACTAGTTAAAAGGAAGGTCGACTTTGACCGTAAGAAAACCAAATCAAATACATGTAGGAATTTTTTTAAAAAAATTACCACATCAATAAAATCGTTATATCTTGACACCCGTGCGATTGGAACGTCGAAAAAATAATTTAAAAAAATAGATTCATCATTCAGGACAAGACTAGTTAAAAGGTATGTCGATTTTAACCGGTTTGACAGTTACCGAACCAAACCAAATACATGTAGGAAATTTTTAAAAAAATTACCACATCACTTAAATCGTTATATCTTGACACCAGTGCGATTGGAACGTCGAGAAAATAATTAAAAAAAATAGATTCATCATTCAGGACTAGACTAGTTAAAAGGAATGTCGACTTTGACCGGTTTGATCGTTACCAAACCAAACCAAATACATGTAGGAAATTTTTTAAAAAATTATCTCATCACTAAAATCGTTATATCTTAACACCCGTGCGATTGGAACGTCAAAAAAATAATTTTAAAAAAAAGATTCATCATTCGGGACAAGACTAGTTAAAAGGAAGGTCGACTTTGACCGGTTTGACCGTTAAAAACCAAACCAAATAAATATAGGAATTTTTTTAAAAAATTACAACATCACTAAAATCGTTATATCTTGACATCCGTACGATTGAAACATCGAAAAAATAATTTAAAAAAATTGATTTATCATTCGGGACATGACTAGTTAATAAAATAAAATAAATATTTAATGCAACACTTCAGACAGCAAATGCAACACTACTGTTATCTAATGCAACGCTTCTGCCACGTCAGCAAATGCCATGTCAGCATAGGTGGGCCTCCTGCCACATCACCCTTGTGAGTCCCACACTGCCATGTCAGCAGTGGTGGGTCCCACACCTGCCACATCATATTATCATATTTTTTTAAAAAAATATATATATCTATTGCAACACTTCAAACAGCAAATGCAACACTACTGTTATCTAATGTAACGCTTCTACCATGTCAGCAAATGCCACGTCAGCATATGTGGGTCCTACTTCTGCCACGTTAGCAATTGTGGTCCCACAATTGCCACGTCAGCAAATGCCACGTCAGCACATGTCGCACATATGGGTCCCACTTCTACCACGTCACCATTTATTAAAATAAAAGAATATCTAACATAACACTAGCAGTTAGTGTTGCATGATGTGAAACATCGTGGGTAATATGCAACACTAAATTATATCTAACGCAACACCAGTTCAGCTCAGTTGCAAAAGACCCAAAATTTCTATCTAACGAAACACTTTCTGTGCAACGCTTTTTAAAAAGGGTTGCGTATGCTCACTTATAGCGTAGTGATAGTATACTTTTATTTTATTTATTATAATTTAAAATTTATAAAACTTTAAAAAGTTTAAAAACGTGATAGATCTAGGAATTTTTCAAAGAAGGTGATATTGAATACTGCTGTAGTGCTGTGTTAAATATTTTGAAGTGTATTCTTAATTTTTCAAGTTTGATAATTCTAAAAACTGGTCTATTTTGACTAGTTTGAGCATTACAAAATCAAACCAAATACATCTAGGAAATTTTTTACAAAATTATCACATCAATAAAAGCGTTAGATCTTGACATCTCTACGTTTGGAACATCGAAAAAATAATTTTAAAAAATAGATTCATCATTCGTGACAAGACTAGTTAAAACGATGGTCTACTTTGACCGATTTGACCATTACAAAATCAAACCAAATACATCTAGGAATTTTTTTAAAAAAATACTACATCACTAAAATCGTTATATCTTGACATCCGTACGTTTGGAACATTGAAAAAATAATTAAAAAAATAGATTTATCATTCGGGACAAGACTAATTAAAATGAAGGTCTACTTTGACCGGTTTGACCATTACAAAATTAAACCAAATACATCTAGGAAATTTTTTAAAAATATACTACATCACTAAAACCATTATATCTTGACATCCGTACGTTTGGAACGTCGAAAAAATAATTAAAAAAATAGATTCATCATTCGGGACAAGACTAGTTAAAACGAAGGTCTACTTTGACCGTTACAAAATTAAACCAAATACATCTAGGAAATTTTTTAAAAATATACTACATCACTAAAATCGTTATATCTTGACATCCGTACATTTGGAACATCGAAAAAATAATTAAAAAATAGATTCATTATTCGGAACTAGACTAGTTAAAACGAAGATCTACTTTGACCGATTTGACCATTACAAAATCAAACCAGATACATCTAGGAATTTTTTCAAAAAATTACCACATCACTAAAATTATTATATCTTGACATCCGCATGATTACAACGTCGAAAAAATAATTTAAGAAAATAGATTCATCATTCGGGACAAGACTAGTTAAAAGGAAAGTCCACTTTGACCGGTTTAACCCTTATAAAACCAAACCAAATACATCTAGGAAATTTTTTAAAAAATTATCACATCACTAAAATCATTTTATATTGACATCCGTATGATTGGAACATCGAAAAAATAATTTAAAAAATAGATTCATCATTCGGGACAAAACTAGTAAAAAAGAAAGTCCACTTTGACCGGTTTGACCGTTACAAAATCAAACCAAATACAACTAGGAAATTTTTAAAAAAATTACAACATCACTAAAATCGTTATATCTTGACATCCGTACGATTGGAACGTCAAAAAAATAATTTAAGAAAATAGATTCATCATTAGGGACAAGACTAGTTAAAAAGAAACTCTACTTTAACTAGGAAAAAATAAATTGTTATATCTTGACATCCGTACGATTTTTTATTTTTTGATTATTTTTTCCCAACACTAAAATGAGTGTTTATTAACATTCGTACGGTTCGATCATCGAAGAAATCATTTAAAAAAATTATTCAGTGAATCTGGATTGTGTCCCGTTATAGGAAGCATCACTTTCACAAAGTTTTTTTTAAAATCTCGCACAACCTGACCTTTTTATTTTTTTCAATATTTTTTCCCAACACTAAAATGGATGTTTATTAACATCCGTACGGTTCGATCGTCGAGGCAATCATTCAAATAAATTATTCAGTGAATCTGGATCTTGTCTCGTTATATAAAGCACTACATTTACTACGTTTTTGTTAAAATCTCGTACAACCCGACCTTTTTATTTTTTGATTATTTTTTCCCAGCACTAGAATGAGTGTTTATTAACATCCGTACATTTCGATCGTCGAATATATCATTCAAAAAAATTATTCAGTGGTTTTCTCTCTGGCCCCAACCCTAAGAGCGCATCTCCTAAGTTTTTTTCTCAAGTTAATTGAGGGGCTTCCACCGGATTTTTTCCGGTGGAAAGCCCAAGTCCTTTAGTTTTCTTTCAATTTCGTTGATTTCCTTTCAATAAAACCCAATCTTTAGGGTGTTTGTGTGTCTCTCCTTTTGGAGTGTGTGTTTTGTCTCTCCTTTTGAAGTGTTTTGTTTTGTTCTTAATTAGTCATGTTTGGGGTTGTCTAGTGTTGGATCTATTGAAAATGATTTTGTTGATGTTTTTGGGGATCTGGAAAGGCTGCATCGAAGATGGGACGGTGGCGATGATTGCAAGAGCACACCTTTCACAACAAAGATTGTTCATCCTTTGGGGGTTTTCACTTTCGGCATGTCTATAGCTGGTAGCCGGCATGTAGATAGCTGGGGTGTCGTTCCTCTAACCTCAGTTTATTCAATTGGGGCTTCTGAATACTGGCCTAATAACCATTGTTATGTGATAAGGTCAATTGTGATGCTGCTATTTTTATGGATATTGGTGCAGTTTGGATCGCTGGGATGTCTTCGATTTCATTTTAATTTCAATAATTTTTAAATTCTATGTATTAAACGATCAGGAAACAAATCAGCTAATTGTTTTTAGTTTGTTATTTGTTTTCCAACCTGGTTGTATCAGCAGTCGGGGGTTTGTCCTGACAGTGTTATGATGTATTGAATGAAAATCGCTTTATTTTCTGGTAATATATATATATATTCAGTGAATCTGGTACCTGCACCATTATAGGAAGCAACACTTTTACTACGTTTTTGTTAAAATCTCGTACAACCTGACCTTTTTATTTTTTGATAATTTTTTGCAACACTAAAATGAGTGTTGATTAACATTCGTACGGTTCGATCGTCGAAGACATCATTCAAAAAAATTATTCAATGAATCTGGATCGTGGCCCGTTATAGGAAGAAGCACTTTTACTACGTTTTTGTTAAAATCTCGCCCAACCCGAACTTTTTATCCCATAAAAATTATTTTTAAGGCTTAATGATTTTAATTAGGGGTTAAAAATAGTTTTGGGTATTAATTTTTTATTAGTATAAATAGGAATCAGATTTTTTTTTATTTATTAGGATAAATATATTTTCTCTCTCCTGTTCTTGAGCATCAAAGCTAATTTGAAGGTTATTTCGATGTCAGATTCTGTTGTTCTTATACTCAAATCGAAGCTCTCAATACCCTCTTTCATAATCCATCAATATTTTTCGTGTTGGGTAAATTTCTGATTTTCTATGAATTTTTCTTTGAATCTGCGTTTTCTAGGGGTTCTTGAATAAAAATTTGGTGTTTTTTGATTGAGTGATTTTACGGTTGTTTTGATGATTCCAATAGCTTTATATGATCATTTAGAGTCGATTCATTCAGTTAATTGTATCATTATATAGCTAGATTGTAATAGTTGAGTTTTAAGTTTAATTAGTTTCTTTAATCAATTCGTTCGTAATATTTATTAATTTTTCGTGTTAGAGGTGTTAGGGGTTGGATTATACGTATCCTAAGCTTCGTTTTGATGTATATAACGTTAAGTTTGGTTTCCGTTTTGTGTAAAGATGATTTTGGCCGAATTTTCGATGACCTTGCCGGATTTTGGCATTATTTTCTGCTGTTTCCGCTGCCGCGGTTGAGTTTGTCTTGATATTTTGCTCATGATGCATATATTATACGCTTGATTTGGTATTGTTATGTGAAAGTAATGGTCACAGGAAGAATTGAAGATTGCCGGAAATTTCCGGATTCCGGCGAACTTCCATTAAGTGTGGTTGAGTGTTCTTGGTGATGAATGTGTGGAGATGGTGATGAATAGTGCTTTTTGATCCGTATTTCTGTAAAAAATTTCAGAAAACTGTTTTTTGGGTCAAATTTTTATAAATTTTTTCTAAAATTCACAATTGTTTTATGAATTATTATTTTAATTTCTAAAAATTCAATTTAATTAGTTAATTATGTTTAAATAGTAATTTAATTGATTAATTATATTAGTTAATTATTATTTAAATATATAATTGACTATAATTCAGGCATGGAGATTTGTTTGGATCTTTGCAACTATAATGCTCATTCATCTTTTTTTTTTTTTTGCTTAATGCTCGTCCATCTCTTGTTGTTAGAGAGGGGGAGTTTCTGAAAAACCAAAAGTAAAAAGAAATAAAAAGAAGAAGAAAATTTAAAGAAACTATTTATATTTATGAAAATAAAATGCCCCAAGTATCATTTTAAGTCCTTAATTACACTAATTAGATCCCCAAAATGTCAAATGAGTAAATTATAAATTATTATTTTTAGAAATAATTAAAATAATTATTCGTAAAATTGTTAAATAATTTAAAACTACTAAAATGTCAAATGAGTAAATTGTTATATTTTATTATTTAAAGAAAAAAATAATTTAAAATATATTTTACCTATATTTTTTTAATGATATATACACTTTAATATTTATAAAATATTATTTTAATACTAATTAAAAGATTTAGTAAAAAAATAACAAAATAAAGATTTAGTAAAAAAAATACTAAATGTAACAGTAGGATTATTTGTAACACTAGGAATAGCGAACATAACGCTTTCGTGGGGCCCAACAGTATGGCCTACAATTTTGGTGGGGCCTATGTGTGGGGTCCACATTTTTTGTGGGGGCCATGTATGGGGGCCCACATTTTTGTGGGGCCACGTGTGGGGCCCACATTTTTTGTGGAGCCCACGTGTGGGGCCCACATTTTTTGTGGAGTCCACGTGCGGGGCACACATTTTTTGTGGGCACTACTTGTTGGTACTGCTGGTGGGGCCCATAATAAGTTGATAAATGAAAAAATAAAAATTTAACTAATGTAACACTTTATTGTGGTGTTACATGTATGCAACACCGTCACCCTTACTGTAACACTAATTCTTGACTAATGTAACACTAGTTGACAGGTGTTATAACAGGTCAAAATTTACTACCTATTGTAACACTATTTCACGTAACACTTTCAAAAAGCATTTCGTTAGCCCACAAACACAAAATATTTCACTCTTGTTGCTGACTTTTAATCCAAATGTAATGGATGAATTACCTTCTTCCCTTTCTAGGGGATTCCATTAAAATTTGGGAATAGCTAAATGTCATAGACAATTATTACCAAACATTTATAATAAGCCATGAAAAATTTCATAAGTCTCTAAATAATTATATGATAAATCTTTTCTCAAGAAGATGTCATTACACTATGCCATCGTGTACTATGCCATAAGTCTCTACAAAAACGCTCTCTACAAAAACGCTCTCTACTACTACTAGTTAACTAGCCGTTACCGGCACATTCTTCACAGATTGGTTCCCATTGACCGGCGCATCGCCGAAATTTATTCTAAACATCAAAGCTTATTCCTTTCTTTCTTTCTTTCTTTATGTACTGTCTTCCTTCTCTTCCTGTTTTAGCGTAGTGTTGTGTTTCTGTTTTTTTCTGTTTCTGTTTTCTGTTCTTGGTTTCCCGTTCACTGTCGTACGTTAACTTCGACTTTCATACCATTTCAACGCCATTCTTACTTTTTACACTACCCCCAGCTTCGTCTTTTCCCCACCCCAACCCCGTCCACTGCAACTCTTCTAATCTCGACATTTCTGCCAACACCTCCCCCCATCGATTTTAAACAGCATCTTTCTCCTTCCCCCACTCACGTACGCCTCCCCCTTCCCTCCATCTGTCAATTCGTGTTACCCCCAACCCCCTCCCCCCTCCATTCACTTACGCCTCCCCCTCTATTCTCTCACGCCTCCTCCATTACAACCTCAACCTCCTTTTTCGCCTAGCACTTCACCGTTGTCCGACCTCGTCGCCACCCTCAGCTCTTCCCTCTCCCTCTTCTCTCTCTCTCTCTCTCTCTCTCTCTCTCTCTCTCTCTCTCTCTCTCTCTCTCTCTATCTCTCTCTATCTCTATCCCTCTCACCCTCTCCCCGTCCCTCCTCCCTTATCAAAAGTCCTTCAATCCCTTCGACCTCGCTTTCTCCACCCCTACCCCCGCCGTAACCCGCTTCCCCAACTTGTTTTACCAATTGTGTTTCTACCCCCCTATCTGTTTCTAGTTTTGTTTTTTTTTTGTTTTTACCCCCGGCGTCTCTCTCCACCATTTCCTATCCTTTCCCCAGTAATTCATTTTTCTTTTTTGTTTGTTTGTTTTGTCTCCGCCCTGTCCCCCCTTTAGTTTGGTATGCACTTTGTTATAAACTGTATTCCATTTTTATTAGTTCGCCTCTCATCTTTGTTTTCGTTTAAACTGTAACTTGTGTGTATTTGTTTGTAAAACTGTATTCCTTTTATTTGTGTTTATTTTGTTTTAAAAAAAAAAAAATAAATAAATAAATTGTTAGCGCTGGTTATTTTGGCATGTCGTTGTTGCGTAATTTGCGTGTTGGGAGTTTAAATGTAGGTACCTTGATGGGAAAATTTTTGGAGCTAGTGGACGTGTTGAAGAAGCGAAGAGTGGATGTGGCGTGTATCCAAGAGACGAGGTGGAAGGGGGCGCGGTCAAGAGAAGCGAACGGGTATAAATTGTGGTATTCGGGTCTTGCCAGCGCGAGGAACGGAGTGGGTATTCTTTTGGCGGAAGACCTAAAAGACAACGTCGTGGAAGTGAATAGATGCAATGACAGGATCATGGCCGTCAAGGTGGTGGTGGGGGAGTTTGTGGTGAATGTGGTGTGTGCGTACGCCCCGCAAGGCGGTTTGGGTGACTTTGAGAAGGAGGCTTTTTGGGTCTGTTTAGACGGGCTGGTAGGAAGTATTCCTGCAGACCAATTTTTAGTGTTGGGTGGCGATTTCAACGGTCACATTGGCGAGAGGTCAGATGGTTTTCCTATTGCGTATGGGGGTTTTGGCTTCGGGTCCAGGAATGTCGGTGGGTCCGCACTATTGGAGTTTGCTACGGCCTAGGAGTTGGTAATTGTGAACTCTGTTTTTCAGAAGAGAGCTGAGCACCTCATCACCTTTAGTAGTGGCGGTCGCAGCACCCAAATCGATTACTTACTTGTGCGCAGCCGGGACGCTAGAGCTTGCGTGGACTGCAAGGTGTTCAGGAGTGAGGCGTGCGCTTCCCAGCACCGGCTGTTGGCCATGGATCTTTCCTTGGGGGGTCGAGTTGTTCGTAGGAAGAGAGAGTTTAGACCTAGAATCCTTTGGAAAGACTTGAAGGGCGAGAAGGCGACGGAATTCAGGGAGGCTTTGCTCAAAGAAGGTTGTTTTGCGAGTAGCGGAGATGCTAACTTCAGGTGGTCCAACATGGCAAAGGCCATTCGGAGTGTGGGCGAGAAGGTGGTGGGGGTTTCCTCAGGTAGGTTCAGTGGTCATAAGGAGTCGTGGTGGTGGAACGAGGAGGTTCAAAAGAAGATTAAGGCTAAACTTGCACTCTTTAAATAGCTTTTATCGATCTGCGCAGGGCCGGAGAGGATTCGGAAGATGGAAGCATACAAGGTGGCGAGACGAGAGGCAAAAAAGGCAGTGGCGAAAGCTAAAGAGGAGGCATATGAAGGGCTGTACAAGCGCCTAGAAACCAAGGAAGGAGCGAATGCCATCTTTAAGCTAGCTAAAGCTAGGGAGAGAGGGAGGTGTGACCTGGGTGCTGTTAAGTTTGTTAAAGATGATGCAGGCCAAGTGTTATTGAATGAAGATACTATTAAGGAGAGGTGGAGTTCGTATTTCCATAATCTTTTCAACGAGACTAGGAGGAGTGCTGCCAGTGTGGAACAAGAGGTCCCTCTTTCGCCTGTGATTTCTGTCGATCCCTATGAGCGCATCAGCAAGGATGAAGTCAAGAGTGCCTTGCAAAAGATGGCTAGAGGGAAGGCGGTTGGGCCGGATCTTATCCCTATCGAGGTTTGGCTTTGTCTTGGTGAGGTGGGCGTCCATTGGTTAACAGATCTGTTCAATGTTCTTCTCTTGGGTGCTAAGATGCCAGCTGAATGGAGGCGTAGTGTTGTGGTCCCTTTTTTTAAGAATAAAGGCGATGCTCAAAGTTATAGTAACTACCGGGGTATTAAATTACTCAGTCATACTATGAAACTTTGGGAGAGAGTGGTTGATAGTCGGATTAGAAGAGAAGTTGAAATCTCAGAGAATCAATTTGGATTTATGCCTGGGAGATCAACGATCGAGGCCATTCATCTCGTTAGACGCCTTATGGAGAAGTTCTGGGAACGTCGCAAAGACCTCCATATGGTGTTCATTGATCTTGAGAAGGCGTATGATAGCATCCCCCGCGAAGCTATTTGGAAGAGCCTTGAGGAGAGGGGAGTGTCGTCGGCGTTCGTTAGGGTGATTCAAGACACGTACTCCCAAGCTAGTTCTTGCGTTCGGACCCCAGTGGGGGACTCCCGTTTCTTCCCTGTTGAGATGGGGCTTCACCAGGGGTCGGCCCTCAGTCCTTTTCTATTCGCCCTTATCCTCGATGTCATGTCACGGGGAATTCAAGATGCTGTCCCTTGGTGCATGCTCTTCGCGGATGATATCGTGCTAGTGGCGGAATCGAGGAGGGAGGTGAATGAGAAATTGGAGCTTTGGAGATCTACTTTGGAGTCCCAAGGGCTACGTATGAGCCGTTCAAAAACCGAGTATCTCTGGTGTAACTTCAGTGGTGAAGCCAACGAAGAAGGGATGGAGGTTAGGATTGAAGATCAGATCGTCCCGCAGACGGATAAATTCAAGTATTTGGGGTCGATCATCCAGAAGGAAGGTGAGATTGAAACCGATGTCACGCAACGTATCAAGGCTGGGTGGCTAAGGTGGAGGGCAGCGTCAGGGGTAATGTGCGATAAGAAAGTCCCGTTAAAGTTGAAAGGGAAATTCTATAGAGCGGCCATCCGTCCGGCGTTGTTATATGGTTCTGAGTGTTGGGCGGAGAAGAAGGCTCTCGTAAGCAAGTTGGAAGGGGCTGAAATGAGGATGTTGCGGTGGTCTTGTGGCCGCACGATGTTGTACAGAATCCCGAACTCGGTGTTTAGGAGCGAGCTTGAAGTGGCGCCTTTTTCTGCGAAAGTTAGGGAAGGAAGGTTGAGATGGTTCGGTCACGTTCGAAGGAAGCTGGCTGAAGCCCCAGCTAGGAGGGTCGAGAGTCTAGCGGTTGTTGGAGCGAGGAGGAGAGGCAGGCCGAGGAGGTCGTGGGAAGAACAGCTCAGGTTGGATTTGAAGGCCCTAGACTTAAATGAGACCTTGCTCGCGGATAGGTGTGCTTGGAGGCGGCGTATCAAAGTGGTGGATTCCCTTTTAGGTTGTGGCTCTGTTGTCGAGAGCCTCAGAGTTGCCTTGTCTCGGTTAGCGATTTTTTAGAAGTCCGCCTTTAGCGTTCTCATATTTAGTTTTTAGTGTCTTCTGTTTTCTGGTTTTGCAGTTGCAGGGAGCTTGGCTCGGTGTTATCTCTGTGCGGGATTTTTTCCGTGTGGTTGGAGCGCATCAAACTAGGAGTTTCATTCTTCATCGCAGGTATGTATGCCCCATGTGGAGTACGCCATGGGCCTCAGGTATGTCTTTGTCCATTTCCGTTTCATTCTCGTTATATTTTCCACACTCTCTGTATGTCATGCACTCAGCCGAGGGTCTTCACGGAAACAGCCTCCCCGCTCTAAAAGTGGGGGTATGGTCTGCGTACAACCTACCCTCCCCAGACCCTGCTCTGAGCGTGATACACTGGGTATGTTTGGATTGGTTTGGTTTGTTACTTATTGAGGAGGAAGGACTATTTTGATAAATTCAAAAATATATAGGGGAATTATAAACGTTTTATGGTTTAATAAGGGGCAAAATAGTAAGTACGGATTAACTAGGGTTAATGTACGATAGAATATATTTGTTTTTGTTTTGAGTTTTTGTAGGTTTATAAATGGTGAAGATGGACTTTACAAAATTATGTACTAATAATAAATTAATCTATTATTATAATCTTTTCCATAGGAACCAATGTATTATTTTAATAAAAATGCTAAAACTATCTAAATTATTCCCAAAATTGTTCCTGATTGCTCACTTTCATCCTGAAATTGGTTATCATTTCATAAATGAAATGGGTCACTAGTGCATTAATATGAATCCCATAAATAAAACAATGCCCTGTGGGATTCGAAACATTTTTGGGATCGTTTTCGAGGTATATAGCATTACTCTTATTTTAATCTCTTTTACTCATGAAAACTTAGGAATGAACACTACTAGAAATATGTCAATAGACATCGGGTAAAAACCGATGTTTATTATGAAACCAAACCGATGTCTTCGCGTGTGATGTTAAAAGTCTGAAGTTTAGACATCGGTTTTTCACCGATGTCTAATACGAGTTTACACATCGTTTTTCAGTGCATTTCTGATGTCTTTGCCCTGAATCTTTTACTAATTTATGATAATCTGATATATTGGCAACTTCAATATTGTTATATTATCAAGGTTAGAGTCACTTAAGCATGTAACACACAAGCTAGAAATACACATTGACATAGATAACTAAAACAGAAACGATGTCTAATAGATTAAGTATCATCAGTTCATTTTTTAGAACCGATGTTAAAGATACTCTTAGACATCACATATTTTATGTATCCGATGTAAGATACTTCAAAGACATCGGTTTAACTAGATATTTTTTTTACGAATGATACCTTTCACATCGGTTTATTAGCAATACCTGTTGTTGAATGCATGGTATTAAAATCGATTTTTCAAATTAAGCAATGTTGTATGCCCTTATTAACATCAATTTTTTGAATTGTCCACATCGGTTTTAAGACATCGCTTTTAGTTGTCTGTGATGTTAATGTGAATGTAAATTATCTGTGCAGGGCTACAATATATATAGACATTTCCAGAAATCTCAACCAAAAATGCCACATGATAACTAATATTCATCATTACCAAATTCAAAGTTCACAATGAATTCACAAAATTACGGCTACAATTCAAGGTTACCATCGATAACCAATTACCAAAACATATATTCCAAACCTAAAACATCCGACTGATCAAAACATATATTCTAACTGATCAAAACAAAACTACGAAATAATTAAAAGGTAACAATATTGCCAACTGATCAAAACCAAACCTAAAACAACTGATCAATATTGCCAAATGTTTCACATTTTATCCTGGATGAACCGGATAATCTCCATGCGCACCTCATCCAACTCCTGCGCTGTGTAAGTCTTCCGACTCTTGGTTGCCCACTAAGAAGTAAAACACAAAAATAAAAATTAACAAATGCAACACTGATCCTAAACAGTCCTATACCATGCCCCCAATTAGACTTGGACAATTCATAAATTAATAGGCATACCTTAGTAGTAAAGAAAAGTCCTCATCCAAAATGATATCTTTCATGTACCGCATGACGACATAACCACATTCAACCCCACCAGGTTGTTTCGGAGATCCCTATTCCAACAATAATAATATAAGTCACAACCCCAAAAAATTGAAACTAATTACACAGTAATAGTAAAACTTAAAATGCAAAATACTTACTAAAAGATTCTTTATTTTAGAAGGTTTATTTCCCCTTCCAATTTCAGAATTGTAAGATTTAAGCGCCCTGCATAAAAGAATGACAAGTAGGAAAATAATTAATATACTTCTATAAAATTGTACAAGCAATCGGGGTGGGAATATATTACTCTGATAAAGCTTTTTCCAATTCGTTAAAATGTATAGGATGAGACAAAGGATTCAGAAGGTAAATATCACCATCCCATATTATAACCAAAATCCAGTGGTAGCTGCATTACAAGTAAGAATTTTATTACAAGTCAGAATGTTTAAATTTGACATAAATATAATAATTACTAAAATAAACTTAACTACAAAGACTTACTTATGATTATGCGGCAAGAAGTATAAACGACAGTCATTACCCTCTCTCAAACGACTAACAACATAACTTTTAAATTCATCGTTCAAATGATATGTTGCTCCAGGATCGAAAAAGCCATACAGGACTGCATCATTTTTCTTTCGATTCTTCTGAATTTCTGTTTGCAAGTGCCTACATGGGAGAAAATTATGTTGCTCACAGCATCCTTGTGGAATATGAAAAATTAAAAGAACGAAAAAAAAATTACTTACGCCATATAAGCAGATATGGCAGCTTGTCCGATCATGTCAAACTCTAACAAGGCTTTCAAATTCTCATGCAATATATAAATTGTCTTCTCAACTCCAAACACGTCGAAATTACATGGAATCGGTACTGATCCTCCACTGTCTTTCATTGTTGTTACTACAAAATTGTACAAAAACTTATAATCATTGGGCACATTCTTATTCAGCTTCACTTTATTCAACAAGCCATGATTTTTACGCTCATTTCTTGGCTTTGATTGAACCTCTACCTTTTTCTTTTTCTACAAATAATTAAGAAGAATAAGAGTATTTTCCATAATGACTTTTTAATCTAGCAACAAGAACATGTAAAAAAAATAGACATTATATAATTAAAATTATACCGTCATGGTTGGGAAGATAATCAAATCGCGAGGCCATGCCAAGTGCGAGCCAACAGCTTCACGAACTAACTTTATTTCACCGGCTACAGGCACGAGAACCAATGCATCTGGCTTGATGTGTCCGTCAACCGACACACGAACATGTCTAGGCTTTAAGGGTACTCCATGTACAGAAACATTCATTTCTTCATCATCAAAAACTGTACCAAAAGCCACCTTGTTTTCTAAGCTTTTCACAGCAAGCTCACATGATTGAGGACCCTACATCACATGTATGAAGAGGTCAATTTACAATCATAACTCAAAAGCCTATAGGTGTTCATGTGTATGAAAGAATCTGTATAACTCAAAATCTAAGGTTGTACCTTTTTTTCAGTTGGAGGAGGGTCGTCAATAGTAATACAATCATCATCGACCTTCAATTCTTTCGCAATTGGTGGTTTAACCTTGGCTGCTTCTTCATGAGGTTGGCAACTTGATTTATCCGACAAGATTGGAGAGTGAAGATTTGATGCATTAAACAATGCTTTAAGTTCAGCCATCTCCCGCCTTGTTCTTTCTAACTCTTCGGCCATCTTTCGATCACGGGCCAGCAACTGAGAATATTTTGGCCTGATCTTCATCAATCTCCTGGTTCGCATCCTTTGGTATCGTTCCAAAAAATTGCTCGATCACGTTGCTCTCCACGCTTCATGTTCCCCTTCTTTATCTGTTTAAAATGCGAAAAAATATTAAAAGCCATTAAAAACTGAAATTTGCATTAACATTGGATAGGTTCTTACTTCTTCTTCTTCCAAACCAATGTACCCCTTTCTGGACAAACGGTGATGATATTTCCGTTTATGCACTCTTTGGCTCTACAAACTACGCAGTGACTGCAAAAAAAAGATCGTTAGAGTCATTACGAGGTATAATCCATACATAATAAATTCTATCAAAGTAAAATACATAACAAAATTAATTCTACCAAACATAATAAATTCTGCAAGAAATATATCCATACCAGCCATTTATCGGGTGTTCGCTGCTCAACAAATCTCTTCCAACTTTCTTTACCCACAAATTCATATTGCTTCGGAGGCTTCTTCAATTGTTTCTTCGATCCAATATATGGCATCACATGTTTAATAGTTAGATTAGTTTTAAACTGCCTCCATTTATCAGCTGCAGACTTCAGCACCATCCCCTCACTTTCCGGAGCTACTTTAAATGTACCCTAATAAAGAAAAATGACATAACTCATAAATGTGTGGATATATAGTACCTAAGATCAAGTGGATATAACTCATAAATTTATAAGTTATATTATACCTGAATATCAAGCCATAACTTTTGTTTCAAACCGGGATCTACATGTGGCCAACTTGAAATGTCAATTGGAATCGTACTCCTGGCTAACATTCCTATATAAGACTGTAAGGTACACCTATTACTTCCAGTAGGAACTCCAAATTGATTAACTCTAATTTTATATTGTTTTCCCTGAGCTTTCTTCACACTACTCTGTGAAGAGCAGAAACACCTCGAGCAGCTCCCAACCTCTTTTTTGTAGATTCAGAAGTAGTCGTTGTTGCATGTGCAGAGTCTGATCTTTGAGATTGAGGTTCTGTAGCTTGTCGCACATCCAACTAATCACAAGGCTCTGCAGACTCTTTCTCCTCTGGCAACATCTAATTGGCATCTTTAGATCCCTCATTACCTTCGATAGGCTCAGCAGATTTTGGCCTATTACTCTTCCGCTTCTTCACCATTTTGCTCATTTAATTTGTATGATACAATGTAAAGCCATTAGATATTGGTATTTAAATGAGATAGGCTATAAGAGTGCAGATATACATGAATGACGATATATGAATAAAGAATGAAGATAAAGGTAAAGGATGCAGATATACATGAATTACAACAAAAAATAAAAGGTGCTCATATTAAATAGTTCAAGGCATGACTAACAAAACAACAAATTTGAAGTAATATAGAATATTTTTTAACCCAAATTCCCTCAATATTAGGCCTAACACTATGCACAACATCATCAGTATTGATATCGCATGCAGGGATACTAGAGCAGAATGGCGGATGTTCCATAATCGTGTCCCTTAAATCATCATCGTTATACAACTCTTGATAGTCTCGGGTGGTGGAAGTTAATACGATCGACCAAACGGGATCTTGAACATAAAAAACTTGTTTGACTTGCTCAGCAGACACATATTTTTCCTTCTTGTGTCTTTGTCGATTGAAGTTGACAAGTGTAAAGCCAAGATCATCCACCTTTATGCCTTTTTCATTTTCTGCCCATTTACACAAGAATAAGAGGGCTTTGAATGCATGGTAATCCAACTCCCAAACTTCTAAGATGATTCCATAAAATGACATATCGCTCTCAATAGGATTTAAATCCTTTCTGCTAGAGACTTGAACAGCCTTGGCAACAATAGAAACCCCACTATTTTGAACAACACTGCATCATCTCGAGACTTCGTAGAGTATCAAACTCCATTAACTGAATAGCCTTGATAAGTTAAAGCCGAAAATGATGGTTTTCCAGCGAGCCACCTTATCGTCTCCGAAATACTGTCACCATTCTCCCTCATTTCATCACTAACCTACACATATTATTGTAAACATAAATAACAGTTAATTTTAAAGTCTAACTAACAGTAGCCATTATATTACCCAAAAAAAAAGATCTAATCGTGAAACCAACTTTCTTTTCAAACTAATCAGCAAATAGGCGATTATGCTCTGCCATGAGCCAATGAACACTTTTTTTTCCCTCGGTGAATTTCTTGTAAGTACTCCTTATGCATTCTGAAAAAATGCATACATTTTTAAAAAATAGACAAAGATATACTTACTAACAATATGAGGAATTAGAATAGGAAAAATGAATGCACTCACATGATATATGGATACACTTCAGGATTGTTCTGAAGGACATGTAGATGCGCTTCATCTCGCTCCTTTTCTTCGACTACCTTTATTACCACAGCAGATAATGGACCAGAGAGTTTTTCTTGATCATTTGGAAGACCGGCAGTTGTGCAACCCTCTCTAAGAAACTCCGTGCAGAATTCTACCGATTCTTCTTTAAGATAACTTTCTGCTATACAACCTTCCGGATAATAACGGTTTTGTACATAACTCTTCAGCACTTTATTAAACCGTTCAAATGCATACATCCATCTATAAAATACCGGTCCACATAAATGCAATTCTCGAACCAAGTGAACAACGAGATGTACCATTACATCAAAAAATGATCCATGAAATATTCTTTCGAGATCACACAAGGTTATTATTACATCTTATTGTAATTTATCTAGTTTCGATACATCAACAACTTTGGTGCACAAAGCGTTAAAAAAGAAACACGGTCTTATAATTGTGACCCTAACATGTTTCGGAAGAATAGAACGAATTGCAACCGGGAGTAATTGTTGGATGATAATATGGCAGTCATGGGACTTCAAACCGTACAACTTTAAATCAGCCATGGAGACATAATTTTTGATGTTTGATGCGTGTCCAATAGGAAGTTTCATAGACAGGAATGATGACATAATTGTTTTTTTTTCTTCCTTTGATAAAGTGAAAAGGGAAGGGGGCAGATAGGTTTTTTTTCCCCCTACTTGTGGAGCTAAATCATGTCTAACACCCATGTCAATCATATCAAGACGATATGCCTCACTATCTTTTGACTTAAACTTCATATTTAGTAAGGTCCCAAGAATATTATCGCAAACGTTTTTCTTGATATGCATAACATCGAGACAGTGGCGCACATGATGAAACTTCCAATACTCCAACTGAAAAAAAATGGACTTTTTTTTCCATGCACAGTCCACCTTCCTTGACTTCTTCAATTCCTTCCCAAAAGAAAATACAATTTGTTCCTACTGCGCTAACACATCTTCTCCGGAGAGGGTTTGACGTGGGTTCCCAAATTCCTGTTCCCCGTTAAAAGTTGCCTTCTGCCTGCTATAAGGGTGATGCCTAGCCAAATATCGACGATGACCTTGGAAGCACATTTTCCTACTATGCTTTAAATATTTAGCTACGGTATCATCACCAGATATTGGACAACTCTTATAACCCTTATTTACACAGCCGGACAAGTTTCCATATGCAGGGAAATCATTTATCGTCCATAATAAAATTGCTTTTAGAGTGAAAAAGGTTTGAGTATATGCGTCATATACCTTTGGTTCACCTTCCTCCCAAAGCTTCTTCAAATCATAAATTAGCGGCTGTAAATAGATGTCAATATTATTACCTGGCTCATGCGGACTAGGTACTAATACGGTTAACATCATGAACTTCCTTTTCATGCAAAACCACGGAGGAAGATTGTAACTTACCAAGACTACTGGCCAGCAACTATACCGATTGGTTAACCCGTTATTATGTGGGTTTATACCATCCGCTGACAAAGCCAAACGAATATTTCTCGGTTCACAACTAAAGGCAGGCCACCTATAATCGATATTTTTCCAAGCAGGGGAATCAGCCGGATGTCGCATCTTATCATCTTGTATCCGTTTGTTTGCATGCCAGGTTATAAGTTCAGCAGTGGAAGGAGATTTAAACATCCGTTTAAATCTTGGAATGATTGGAAAGTACCACATGACTTTGGCAGGAAGATTAACCCTAGGTTGACCGTCTTTCCCCACCTTCCAACGAGATAGATGACACTTGGGACACTGAAAAGCATGAGAATGTATACCCCTGTATAGTACATAATCGTTCGGACACGAATGGAATTTTATATACTCAAGGCCTAAATCGAATAGAGTTTTTTTGGCTTCATATGCATTAGCAGGCAACACGTTATCTTTAGGAAGTAGGGAACCAACTGTAGACAACAGATCAGTGAAAGCACTATCGCTAATACCAAACCTAGATTTCCAATTGTGTAATTTTAACATCGACTCTAACTTAGTACACTCACTGTCCTTGTACAATGGTTGTTCAACATCAACCACAAACCTCTTAAACTCGTACGAATCTTTATCGTAATCTTCGGAATTAAATGCTGCTTCACAAACATTAACAGTTTCCGAAGCAACAAAGTGCTCGGGTGCTTGTTCCGAAGAAGGGCGTGAACTACCTACAGATGACTTAGTACTCTTAGCTGACTTTTCTTCATGCCAAATCCAATCAACATAACCCAAACTAAAACCATTTTCATAGATATGCCCCCTTATTATATTTACAGAGAATTTTTTAAAATTAACACATCGCCCACATAGGCAAGGAATTCTCTTAGGATCTTTACAATTTTCTTCAGCATGTATCAAGAAACTTTCAACCCCAATTTCGTACTCTAAAGAATCTCTATCCTTAAATATCCATGCATACAAATATATGGATATGGATAAGTCATGGATATTTAAGGATAGAGATTCTTTAGACTTATCCATATCCATATATTTGTATGCCCTATACCAAAAATTATATGGTGGTTAAGATAGATTTTTTTTTATGATTAAATACTAAAATTATCCTAATAATACAATTAAATACTAAAATACATATTTTATACTAAGCCTTAGCAGTAAATTACAAATGTTCTTAGGGGATTATAAACAAACACTTCAAACACATAAATATTTGAACCATATAACACAAAAAATTTATACATGCAACCCATATACATGAACAAAGAACATAAAATAAAGAACCGTATATTTACAAAATACAAAAAAAAAAAAATCAAAGCTCAATTGTAAGAAAATACAACCCAAAGCTCCAAATCTCCAAATCTCAGTTGATTTGAACAAAAATACATAGAGAAATACACTATGCGTTCATACATACAACCCAAACATCGGTTGATTTGAAAAAAAAAACAAAGAATCCAAAGCTCGGTGTAACAAAATACCTTACAAACTCACAAACCCAAAGGTCCAAAGCACCAAAATCGCAACCCAAAGCTCCAAACTCGCAACCCAAAGCTCCAAATCTCCAGATCTGTTGAAGAAACAAAGGAAATGAAAATCTAGGGTTAATAGGAGTAATAATTGAAAGAACATTAAAAGAAAAGAAAGTTAATTGAATGAAAACGAAGTTTAATCGGAGTTTAAATTGAAAGGAAAGCTAGGGTTTACATTTGGGGAAGAAAGGAAATAGCAGTGGTTTGATTTGGGAATAATGAAGCTCGAGTATGTTTTAATTTCATATGTCTGATTTTGAGGAAGAAATTGTGATTTAATGGGGGGAAATTTGTTTAAGGGGGAAAACTAAAATGTAGAAAATTGTCTAAGGCCGGGAAAATATTGGACATCGGTTTAAAAATTACCGATGTAAGAAAGACTTTTAACATCGGTGGCATTTGAAACCGATGTCTTATCTAATAGTGTTTTTTTAGTAGTGGAACTCCTGTTTAAAATTATGAGAATGTGAGAACTAATTTATTGGTGACTTAATAAAGTTTTAAGATATATTCTTATTGGATTTATTATTGTACTCATGTGATTTTCAAAAATAGTAACTTTAAATTATCCGAAAATTTTAGACATCATTAAAGGAAACTCCAACATTAGAAATTTAGCTACATAAAGATGGGTGAAACTATCATAGAAATAATTAGTTATTTTAATTTGTTTATTTGTTATGTATCATTAGTTTTAATTTTTAATAAATAAATTAAATTTTCATATGAATATTAATCTAAAATAATGGAAAATGTTATATGTTAGTTATATTTTCTTACATTTGGTGTGATTATGTACAAATCACTCTATATCACTTGGAATATCTTTTATCCACCAAAACATAATCCAAGGGTTCACATTTAATTATTGATAAGTAGTAGGAATTTTATATACTATTTATTTAAATGAAATTTATCATTATTGAAAAAAATTAATTTTAAAGTTAATAGTTTTGTATAGCACTTACCATTTTAATATTTTTAACTCATTTGATTTAGATGAATATATGAATTAGAGTAACTATCTTTTACATTTAGGGTCACTAATATATCTCTATCCTCAACCTAATAACATTTAGATTTATATACAACAGAGTATTATTTCTAAAAGTTTATCTTTTCAAAAATAGAATTATTAATTTTTAGAATGTAGAAAGTGAATCATATACTAATTTTAAAAAATTTATTTGAAACAATATCGGCCTAAAGTTTTTAGAAGCTATTTGGGCCTTCCAAACCCAACAACCATATTGGGCCTTTCAAAGTTGGGGTATGTTAGACATTTGCTAGGTAACGTTGAATCTATAAACCTTAATCTTGCCTCCTCCTTGTAAATTAGATGGACTATATATCTTTTGTTTAAAGTAGTGTTTCGTGGCCAAGTTACAGAAAATAGAGGAAATGTTTCCTCCAAGACAATAAGTTCCCAAACACCCATCAACCGTGCCTTGTTGTTGCTCTTGTTCAGCAAGCATAAGGTAAATCTTACTCCCTCGGTCAGTAATTAGTTGTCCAGTTTAACTTTTGAGTGGACAAATTAACCAAATTTTGATTTAAATATACATATATTGTATATTTGAAAAAAAAATAAAAAAATTTATATCATTGTAAAGTATATCTAATCTATTAATATATACTTTTCCGTTTTTTAAAATTATAGAAGGATAGCTTTTAATCTTCGGTCAAAAATTGGTCAATTTGACAACTTAAAAGGGATAACTAATTAGGGAAGGAGTAAAATTTAAACACCTATTCTTAAAATGAAAATGAGGACAAGAACAAAAATGACTACTACCTTCTCCATATGTTTCCATATGTTTGTGAGTACATTAACATAAAATTTGTGGATGACTTGTACATGTTATTGTGTCTCAGGCCCCACACATAAATGAACACTGATCTAGAAATTGAGAATCATGTGAACAAGTATATCATATCAAGATTAAGCACGTAGGAAAAACAATTCTATTGTTTCTTGTTTGTGTTGGTTACTAAAAGAATAATAAAACACTTCATAAATGATATAGGGAATGGACGGTATATTTTAATAAAATCTCACACTACTATGATATTAATGATTAAAATAGAATACAATTGAAATATCATGTTTTTTTTGAATTTCAAACACCTTGTTTTTTCATCACTATCCATATATGTTTTCTTTGGCTTCTAACAATATCCTTATTATTTGTATTATTTTTGTTGATGTAGATTACCATACTAATATTTTCATCTGCCCTAATGCTGGTAATCTTGCTTCATAGGCATTCCAACTACAACAGTATGTCATCATATTTTTCAACGACAACTCTGACTATTAAGCAATGAAGAAAATGTTGCATGATGTTTAAATATTTGTGTTCTCATTTTTTAGCCGGAAAAGTAAACTCCTTGTCTCTTTATCTTTAATTAGGGCGGTAAATGAGCCGAACCGAGCCGAACTCTTAACTGTTAGTGTATCAGCTCATCATATTTCAAATTCGAGCTCGAAATTTTATTCAGTCAATATTTTTATTTGTGTTGATAAGTGGATTTTATATCCACTTATTATGCGCTAAAGGGCCTAGATTAATGGTTTATCCTTAAGTATGTTGTGTCTTTTAATTCATTTTTGTTGTGTTTCAGCATTTGTTGATAAAAGGCTAAAAACTGTGAAATTTTGCACCAATTCGGAATTAAGAGTTGCCAAAAGAATTATCATAAAGAAATTCTGAGTGATATATTCTTAAAGCAGAAATCCCGGTTGGAATTGATATATTTTCTGTTAAGCAAAAGGAATCCAGTTTCAGATCCTCAGCCGGCCGAAATTTACACCTGAACGAGCAAGGAGAAAATAGAATTATCATAAAGAAATTCTGAGTGATATATTCTTAAAGAGAAAATCCCGGATGGAATTGATATATTTTTTTCCAAGGAAAAAGAGTCTGGTTTCAGATCCTCAAGAGACCGTAATTTACACCTGGACGAGCAAGGAGAAAATAGAATTATCACAAAAAGATGGAAAGTGATATATTCTTAAAGAGAAAATCCCGGTTTGAATTGATATATTTTTTGTTAAGCAAAAGGAGTCCGGTTCCAGGCCCTCAATAGACCGCATCTTAGGACTTAAAGATATATTTATATTAATAAATATTTTATTTAATTAGGAAATTATATTTTTAAATATCTAATAATATTAGATATTTATTTTTATAATTTCTGGATTAAATTAATTATTTATTAATTAAAGATTATAAGCTGTGCGGGTGAAAAAATATTTTTACGGAACCGGGCCTATAAAACAAATTAGGCCAATATGTTGCAGGTCGCCAGTACGTGCAAAATGAATAAATAAACAAAACAAAAAAAAAAGAAATAGAAACTAAGACACATAATCTGTAAAGAGAATTCTACTGTGTCGGCTACTAAAAAAATAAAAGGGAGAGTTGTTATCAATTTTGTGCTCAGTACTGCAGTAGTGGGTTAGCTGTGAATGCTTTCGGCTCAATTATGGTGTTATTAATGTTATTTTAATTTTTTTATGTCTTTTCTTTTTTTTTTTTTTTTTTTTTGGTGTGCTAATTTTTTGCTATAAATAGCCTAGTTCTCAAGCTTGTAAGAACACAACATTTTGGAGAGCAATAAATTCTCTCTTGCATTCTCTCTATTTTCTTGTAATTTTAAGTTTCATTTTTATACACTTTAAATTTTTGCAATTTTAGTGTAATTGTTATTTTGGTTGAAGAATTTACGGGGATTAATTGGAGCGCTCTTTTCTTTCACTGGAAGCTATTTCGGTTCTGCTTTCTAACTCTTGTAATTTTCATATTTAATTTATCGTAATTTTTAATTTAGTTTTATTATTATTATTATTATTATTATTATTATTATTATTATTATTATTATTATTATTATGATTATGATTTCAATTAATCCCATGATGACGATTCGTTTAATTATGGACTAATCGCCATAATGGGATTCTAATGGATTTATTTACGTAATTTAGTAATTCGATGCCTTAATAATTTGTATTATGATAAAAATTCAGATTGCCTAATGTGGTTGCGATTAATTTACTAGATGCGTAGCTAACGTCTAAATTATTAATTCCTAATGAATGCGAAAGTGGATTTAGGAATTTAGAATTTGCCATGTTAGCATAGGTTCGTAATTGTCATGTACATTTACGATAAGTGATAGGATTTTTTCACATCACCCTATGTAGTCATAATAAAGGAATTTATTCGTGAACCAATTATGTTTTCAAATCTTATAGACATATAGGGTCTAAACATAAAAGGTGTCCTCGCGACTTCTATCTTTTTAAGTGGATGTTCGTGTGGTTTGACATAAGTTAAGACTGAAAGGCGCTTATGTTATTTTCGTGTTCCCGACTAGCTTTCGTAAATTAAAAATTACTTTGAAATTAAGGCATCAATTCTAAATGAAATAAATAATGAAATTAGAATCCCATGTTTTTCTCATATAAATTTTCATTTAATTAAATTAATTAGTCCGAATTATTTAATATTACAAATTTAATTAATCAATTAGAAAAATACAAAAATACCCCCTTTTGATATTTATTCAAGCAGTTTGTTGTTTAATCATACGTCGTTGCTTAAATATTATTTCTGAAAAAACACCAAGTCTCTGTGGGAACGAATTTATTATATTACTTGTGACCGCGTACACTTGCGTAGTTAGTTTTCGAACGAACATGTGTATTGACTCATTAAGAAAAATGTTGTTCTCGAACTTGTTCGCGAACAGTTCACGAACACGTGTCACGAGCTACTACTCACGAACGTCTCCTGAATACTAGCTCATGGACATCTCATGATCTCGTGTTCACGAATACCTCATTTAATTCTGGAAATTTATAATGCATTAAAAATAAAAAATATAAAACTCAAAAATTAAAGATATCTTTCTAGTTAATACATAACCAATGTTATAATTTACGGTGTAACATATGTCATTATTGAATTATTTGTAATAAAAATAATTATAGATTTAATATTTTATTTCATAGAAATTAAAATTATTTACAAGACATCATCAAGTCAAGAACTCTTATAAAATCTTAATTAAATATGTTCATGAGAATATATATATCGAGTTTGTACAGGAACTCATTCACGAACCACATTCACAAGCTTGCTCACGAAATATATTAACGAACTTGTTCACGAACTTTGTTAGGTCCAATATGATTGTAGAAGGGGGGGTTGAATACAATCTATAACAATTTCTCAAAATTTATTCGTTAAATAATTTTCACTTAAACGAATATTTTGTGCGGAATAAATTGACACGGATTTCAAGTTGAATATAATTTTATATTAACTTGATGTGGTGTTACAAAATCAATACAAACTATTATCAAGTGTTTAATAACTAATTAGAAAATTCGACATGAACTTTTCTAATTTAGTTAATAAATCTCAAGATAAGTAGTAGGAAACTTAATTCGCTAGTAGTACAAGAATCACAAGTAGACAAGTTCTAGCGGATAGAATATTACAAAGATGATGAACTTGAATTTATGTGAATTAATTTGTGCTTGGTGTTCTTGATATTTGAGAGAGAAAGCTGCTGTGTATTTTCCAAGAAATCTGCTGTGTTCTGCACTGCCTTGATTCTGCTGCTTCTGCTGATTTATATAACATGTATAGGTCTGTACTGATTAGATATGACTTAAACTGCTTCAAGACCTATTAAATCAGCTGTCAGCATGACTTAATCTTGCTCCAAGACATAATTAAACCTTCGATATGACTTATTTTCTGTCAGTATGACTTAGAAAATGTGTCGGTATGACTTAATCTTCAACAGTGTGGTCGGTATGACCTAAACCACTTTTGTCGGTATGACTTAATACCTTTCCAGAAATATCTTGCTTCGGTATGACTTATTTCCCTCGGTATGACCTAGCAGCTTTGAGGTCGGTAAGACATAATTCCTTGCAGCAGTCGGTTTGACTTATTCTCATATGTTCGGCATGACTTATTTCCAATGCTATCGGTATGACTTAAACTTAAGTCATACTGAATTATAACAGCCATGCATAATCTATTCATCCTTATTTAAGTCATATTGATCCATTTAATTAATTAATGATTAATCAATTCATAATTAATTGATACAATAATTAATTTAATAAATAAATTAATTCTGTTAGAATTAATTCATTAATTAAATCAATTAAATGATTTATATCAATTACAAATAAATTAAATTAAATCAATAACTAATTAATTTAATTCTCCCAAACCACAGAAAATAATAAAGAATTACCACTGGCTTATGTTGACGTTCGATGTACTGTCTGGTTCATGAACGACTAACTTCAATGATGCTTCTTCACTTTTGACTTTAAGCTGTGGTTTATTTCTTCTCTCAATTTTCTTGTACTTTGATTGATTTTCAATCTATCACTCGAAAAATCTCTGTCACTGTAAATGAATCCATTCACTTCAATGTTATACTGAGGCTTGATCAGATACCTGATACGTCTTCCAGTGTGAAACATCAAAACTATAGATTGACTTCCTTCTTTCTTCTGACAGATATTGCTTCCTGAGATTCCTGTGACAGATCATATGGATATTTACTTATTACAATTTGGTTTAAGTTGATTAGGATCCTCGAACTACAAATAGGCTGATTCATATGCCTTTCAATCTCCCCCTATTTGTTTGTTGGACAATAACAACCAAATACCTAGAGGATACCTCAACTAATTCAACTTAACCAAATCAAAGATAAAATATTAAATGTAAAGAAAATATCAAATAGTTCTGGTTTATATTAAACATTTCCATATTCAAACAAAATGATAAATACAAGATAGATAATCCTTTAGCCTGATCATATTTAACATATTCCTATCTTGACCTATCTAGCTCTAAAGATAATACATGTAGAGCTGTTCTTCAATTACTGTCTTCTCGTCTAAATTCTCCTTCTTCTGGCTCATTTGTGACTTGAAGTTTCTTGTGCAAATCAGAATCAACAAGACGCTTTCTTCTTGATGACAACCCTTGAGGTAAGATTAAAGGAATTCCAAGCTTCTTTCTCAGTTCACCTTGAAATTTCTTGTAATCTTTCACTACTACAAACAGGTCAATAGACATCGGCTAAAAACCGATGTCTGGCAATTTTTCAACCGATGTCTTTGTGGGTGTAGAGAAAGGTCTAACCCTTTTCACATCGGTTTCAAACCGATGTCAATGAGTATCTATCACATCGTTCACTGGCACCTAACTGATGTTAAATACTATGTGGTACATCGTTTACTAGCAACTAACTGTTGTCAAATAGTGTTTTAGACATCATTTATTATACATAACCGATGTGTATTATACATATTAACATCAGTTATAAACCGATGTGAAAAGCATCAACAATGTGACACCATTGTGTGTCAGTTACATCAGTTTGTTTTGTGTTAATGATGTTACTGTGTGTCAATTACATCAGTTTGTTTTATGTTAATGATGTTACTGTGTGTCAATTACTCAAACACTCATATCAAAATAACAAAAACTCGATTAACATTATTTAAAAAAATCAGTACATACATCAATGACTATTCTCAAAATTGACAAACTAGCTACATTTCAAGTCAAAATGTCTATTCCAAAACAAAAACATAATTCACGTACTACTCCATGTTATTGTTTTGTGGTCTGTGGCCTAAAAGGTTGCTGTTGCTTGATTGTTCTCCGACCTTGAAGGCTTCTGTTACTGATAATTGTTCTACCGCTTTGAGGGCTGCTCCCATTGATAACTGTTCTAAGGCCTAGAGTTCTGCTTGTGAATTCTGTGGAAACCATCTATGACATAAACCTGAAGTTTAACTATATAAATATTAGTAAATGACACCATTTAAACATAACTTGTACATATATGTAAAAAGAGGGGAACTAATAGGAGGGGTTTTATTTAAGACCTCTGATGAAGTGTTTGAGGAAGAATTCACCATAATATAATTTCTATCTTTGGTACTAGTGATATCCACACAGAAGCTGAAGTACATCCATTTCCAGCAAAGCATCCATTTCCAGCAAAGCATGCAATTTTTGCATAATTAGAAATAGAAAAAAATTTAATCAGTTACAATTAGATTTAACACTATATCTACACAATTTAACAAAGAAATGAAGAAAAACAAACTAACCTGGCCCATCTTGTTGATATAGAAGGACACTTTTTTCCAATGAAGATCACCTGCATGATCCGTAAACAGAGCTCAACGTCCAATATGATTAACATGCCAGTACTAATTCAGCAACTATTGTGATATTGCAGTCATTCAAACATACATATGAACAGACGTCAAATATATCTAAATTTTATACTTTACTTCAACCAAACAGTTGCCATATATCTAATTGTTTAATACATATCAGGAAAGTGTAATTTCATATGATCCAAGAAGGGATTAATCTATAAAAATAGTGCAGAGGCTATGTTACTTGAACCAAAAAGGATTATTTATGACGTAACCAAAAAGAAAGAGTATTTTTTATGTCCAACTATGTGAACAGAAAATGCTCTTTAGAAACACCTCAACCAATCAAATTTAAAAACTAGTATGTACTTTGAACTATTGCATACTTCAGTGATACATTAGTCCGATCTATATAAATAGTTGCCCATTTAATTCCTGCCGATAGGAAAATGGGATATACATTTTTTTTACGAAGATAAGCAATAAACCGGATTTATACGGAACAAGGTTGAAAGAAAAACTTTTTATTTGACAAGGCTTCTTACTAATTATTCATATATTTAACCCAGAATATGCTCTACAGATAGAAGAAAAGATTGCAATGCCAAAGCAATCATTATCGCACAGCATAAGGAGAGGTAATAAGCATTTATAGGTAAATCCACTTTTTTATGGAGTAAAAAAAATTAGAGCCTAAGCGGACAATTATATAGGATGTGACGTACATGCACCCATTTTGATAATAACATATTAAAAACTGAAAATATAATCCCCTAACTACAGTCATTGCAACACTCAAATACAGTTTTCAGAAAGAGAAGGTTCGTTTAAAAATGTTAAACACGAAACTGGAAGCACAACAAAGGAAGGTGTTCCAAAGGTAAGAATAAAACGAGATGAACACAAACCTAGGGTAAAAACTATCTCTCACATGCATAACATGTACTATAATTATTATTCTTAAGATTCTCATCAAAAGCTTTTCTTGACTAATAATTTTATGCGGAGCCTACCAACAGTTTAATATAAGAATTAGTTCAAATAAAGTACCTGTACATGAGATAAAGCAGCATGATAGATTTTCAACTGCCCAGGACTCTCCGGGGATCAAGCTGCCCACTGCAATAACTTGAAGGAACAGTTGAGAGTTCCTGCCTTCCTCTCCACTCCTCACCAGGCTTCAGTGTGATGGGTTTTTCTACTGCAGCAGCCTCAACACAAAGCATGTACTTATATTCATCGTCGCCAAGATCTACAATAGCTTTTGCCCTCTTGTCCCAAGGATTCCACACAACTGACATGTGGGAAGAAAAGATTGTAACAACTTTACACGTATTTAAATTGAAGATGCACTAAAGAGATGGTCTGCGCCAATATAAATGTAGCCACACCACGCAGAGCTACAACGCACCAACATAAAAACCAAAATGTATCCTCATCAGTAAAAATACTAAACAGGATCTATAAATTTGTTTATCATCTGCCCACAATACTTTTAGTCAATTACCGTGCTCTATACAAGCATAAAAGAAAGCTGAAAACTAATGGCAGTAAATTATCCTCCATAGTAGCTCTGGCTCTACGATTTTCGTAAACAAATACCACCAATTTATCATTTAAATAGTCACCTTCCAGAACACCGGCATGGTGAATTTCACTTGAAGTTGTTCCAGAAAGCACAACACCTGCAGATCATGTTTAAAGCATTGAAGGTGAAATTCTAAAACATAGAAGTTGCATAGATTAAGATATCTAAGACTAACAAAACTCACAAAACGAAAATATATAAGAAAAAGTACAGAGAATGTACAGAGAACATATGTACCAACCAAAATAGGCATAAGAAAATGAATTAGGTGATCTCCATCCCACTCAAGATAGTGCCCTGCATTCCAATCACATATTCTCAAAAATCCAAGTAAATAATATATTACTACAATATAAACTTAGGTCATTTTAATCAAAAAATCAAGTAAATAACAAAAAATAAACTTTTTCATTATGCACAGAGACGCATTAATCTATAACTTACCCACCTCCATCTTACCCAGACATAGACAAAAAATCATGTAACTGCTCAAACCAATGTTCCTGCATAAAAAAAAGTGAAGAAACCAATTAAAATAACTAAAAAATTAGAAATAAATCGAACAAAATTGAATCTTTACTTACTAAATGAATCGAACTAGTTGAAATTAACTAAATTATTCTCTTAAAAAATTAATCGAACTTGAGGTTAAAGATCTGATGAACAAATCGAGTTTACTTACATATGCAAGTTTAATCACTTACCGATTCGAGCGTTTTAGGAGTGAACAAACGAATTTGAGAAGTGAATTGAACTTAATTTACTCACTTGGTCAAATCGATTTGAGAATTGAGAAATTAGGGTTACAAGAATGAAAGAGAGAGCGAAAGAGAGAGGGTGGGGCTGGAGAGAGAGAGGGGGTGAGGCCGTCGAGAGAGGTGAGGTGAGAGAGAGGGTGAGCCGTCGAGAGAGAGACAGGGGCAGTGAGAGAGATGGATTTTGTTTAAGAGAGAAAGTAGAGAGAGTACTGTAATTTGTTTTTGTATAAAAGAGAAAGAAGGGCTCAAAAAAGGGGGGGATTAAAAAATTGGTTAAGGGGGAAAATGTTTTGGGTAAGCGGGGGAAAATGTTTTGGGTAAGCGGGGGAAGTTTGTGTGAGCGCGGTATACAATTTTTTTTTAAATGCCTTTAGACATCAGTTGTTTTTTGACCGATGTCATAATATGTCAAAGACATCAGTTGTGCTACTAACCGATGTCATTCATATTTCAATTATATGCCAATGACATCAGTTTGCTTTCAAAGTGATTTCATAATATATCAAAGACATCAGCTTTTTTTCGACCGATGTCAGTGATAGTTTTTACATCGGGGACATCGTGAACTGATGTGAAAGGGGCGATGTCTATTCTACTTTTTATAGTAGTGTTTTATATTCGTTTGTGCATAGGATCGAATGTGATCTGCCGCTATAAACTTTTCTTCAATCAAGAATCCATGATTTCTGAGAGCATATTCAGCATATACAAGTGTTTTGCATGATGTTCATATAACTCATATGTCTGAAGATTGATTGAATGAAGTACCTCTCCCTTAAGAAATTTTACTTGTGGAGGATTCTTAATTACTTCTGGTCCAGCTCTTTCAGCAAATTCTTTGAACTTTTCATGTAGCAAAACACCTAGCTCAGACGATGTTCTCACCTTAGGCCTAAGTACCCAAATCTCTGTCAGCGATCTGTCATAAAAGAACTGAATAGATATTCTGAAAGTTCCAACATTATGACATTCCACAAATATTACCAGCTCATCAGATTTGGGGTCAAATGCAGTAGTTATACTGATGACTTCTACCTTTAAGGCCCTTATATACATATCATGAATTGGATTTGCCAGTTTGAATTCCTCGAGAATTTCTCCAAGACGACGATCTTCATAATCAGAACTCTGAGGTGAATCAATTGCTTTTTGAGCACGTTCCCATTTGTCACCGCTCTTGAGTCTGATATATGTCTTTCTCTTCTGAACATTTATAGCATGTAATCGTTGTAGTGTTTCTGAAGCTTTCTGAAGCTCTTCATTTCGTGCAATCTGCTCTAATGACTTTTGAAGCTTTTCTTCTCTCATCAGCAAATTAGCTTCCCTCTGAGCAAATAACTCTTCAGATTCTCTCTCTGCTTGTTGAGCTTCATATTCAGATGTCACTGGTTCTTCTCCTTCCCAGTGACTGAAATCTGGTTCAGGTAATTTCTCACCTTCATCAGAAAAATCAAAGTCAGCAAAAACATCAAAATTATCCGGTTCACCCGTGTAGTAATATTCCGTGTCTTTGACTTGATCATCTACAACAACTTTCTTCTTCCCCTTATTCCTCCTCTCTTCACTGTCTATATCAGATTTATCTCCTCCCTCTCTTTCTTTCGATTTTTCTCCTTTCCCCCCTTGTGATTTCTGTTGCTGTTGTGATTTCTCCCCCTTAGTTGAGGAATCCTCTACAAATTTACCAGTTGCACCAGCTTCAGGATCTCGCTCATCATCATCACTACTTGTTCTTGCAAAGAATTCTCTTTCTTCAGTTGTTGGTGTGCGATTTTGACTTATCAGATTAAACAAATGCCTTAATCCTTTAGCTTGATGTGCATTTTGCTTCTCAATTTGATCTAGTCGAAAATCAGTAAAACGCTAATTTTCATGTACTTCTTCCTGTAGATTGTCAACCTTGTTGGAGATTTCAGCAATTATTTTATCTTGTGCCATAATGACCTCACCAGAATCATCAAGAGCTTTTTCATAAGAAAGTTCGAGAGTGTTGATTTTATTAGTGAAGGATGTCTTCAAGTTGTTGATGCCACCTTTTATCGAAGTAAGCTGATTATCAACAGAGGTGGATGGAGAAGACCGTTTATCCACTTGTGCTCGAAGTAGTCTAGTTTCAGCTTTGCTGCTTCCAGTTCCCTTTCCAGATTTTGTATCTTTTGTATCAATGAGAGAGTGTATGTGTCTGTGTGTGCACTCACCTGAGTTTCACTCTGAATTTCACTCACCTGATGTGCATGTGTATCACTTAATTTTGTGGTGATCCTTGCATCACTCCTCTCAATTTCCTTAGCTTCTCCAGAAACGGTACCTGCAGTTGAAATCACCCTAGCCTCCTCTGGGAAGGTCAGTGGTGGTGCAATGGGAGTTCGCAAATCCCTGTCGAAACTGCGAGTGGAAACTCCCTTGAGGGATCTAGGAATGTTTCTCCTAGGAGGGGAGATGATGGTTCCATTAAAGTTGGCAAGGAACCAAGATTTCCCTCAGAAGTCTGTGAAGACTCTTCTACCGTAACTATGGTAGGCACTGTTCCAGACTCGATGTGCTTTCCTGTCAATGTGTCCCTATGTTCATCATAATCTATATGTTCTCCCATTGTTAGTAATAACAAAGGGGTAGTGCTTGACACGTTACAGGATGCCATGGCCCTATGGCGAATTTCAATAGTATCATCCTGTTGAGAGGATGATCCTAGTAACTGTTGCATGGCCATATCAATGTCCATATCTTGTTGGGAAGATATGGATGGGCTTACAGTTGCCTCTGAATCAGTTCTACTTTTCTTTTGTAGAGGCAGAGCTGTGGGTTCACTCATTATATTACTTCTCTTCTTTGCTCTTTGGAAGGGAATTTTCTTTCTGGAATGGAAAGTTTTAAGTGATGTAGATTGAGTGTGTGGCTCTATGACCGGGGTTCGAGATTGCGGTCTTACAATCCCTTGGTCAGCCCTATCAACCACTTGGGTTCCAGAAGTAGATTGTTCAGCAATAGAAGTTATAGAGAGATTAGAAGTCAATACCTGGTTTGAGTGGTTTGAACCAGTTGCTCTTGAACAGGTTCAATTTCTGAATAGGTACCTCTTGTTCAGCTTCAGGTTCCACTATTGGTTCTTCTTGCTCAGGTAGTGGTTCATTTTCCTCGGGTAAAGGTACAGGTGCAATGATGGGTAGTTGTATAAAGTTTGACATGTATTCAGTGACAACTACTGGCACATTTGAATATTTAGGTTTGACACCGTACTCAGTGAATAATCTTGTCGAAGGTTTACCTGGCACCATTGCTTCACTATTCAGAAATGGAGCATGATATTGTAATTCTACCAAATGATTAAAAATCGAAGAAAAGAATCTTGGGTAAAAGCATTGAACTTTGTCGCCCCTGTCAAAATTCCTTTTAGCGTTGATTACTCTTCTGACCATAGGTCCACACAGAAGGCTGCCAATGTTGATTCTTCGATTATAAGCAACTGCAAATCCAATATGCTGCATAAAGGAAGGTAATACTCCGAAGTTGCTTTTTGTAGAATTGGCAAACACCTTGGCTAGTGTGTCGAACACATAATCCCATTCCTTAACTAGAAACTTTTTATTCAAGACAGGAAGATCTGCGTTGTCTTGATAATGAATACCAGCAAAGAAATTAATTAATTCCTCATCTGACGGAAAATCCGCAAAATTGTCATTTGGAAAGTTTAAGACCGTGTTTATTACAGATTCATCCACTGTGTACTGATTGTTTCCAAGAGTGAAAACAAACGACCTGTTATCGTTAGAAACGACAGCAGTAGTACACATAATTCACAAGGGATCAATTTTTAAAGGAGTATCTAAACTCAAAGCAGTGCGAACTAGAGAATGATCGTTTAAAAATCGAATCCACGGTCGAAAACGTTCAATTGTGCATTTTTCGGGATCGAAATAACCGACCAAATTATGCTTAACTATTTCAAAACGATCATTGTTATTACCAGCCATTTTTATCAAATTTTAACCCTTTGAAAAATTTCAGATTTTACAAATTAATTAACTAAATTGAATTATTTTGAATTAATAATTAATTAAAAATTCAAAAATAATCAAAGTTGTTCAAAAATTCTGAAAAATTCACACAATGATCTTGATACACACACAAACACACCAGTATTTTTAGATTTTACAAATTCAAATCCAATCATCCGGAATTTTAGATCGAAATATCGATTTTCGAAAACGAAAATCTTCAAAACTCGACTAAATCGGTCGATTAAATGGTTGTTTTGAAGAGAATCGAACAGAGAATCGATTATCTGTCCTTCGAGCTTGATTACAGTGTGATTTAATCAAAAAATGGGCAGCAATTCGTTACCGTGCGTGTGTATATATGTATGTATCGGTGGCTTGTTCTCTATGACTTAACATGAGAGAAAGACATAAAACTTAAAATGACTTAAAGCAACCTACTCTGTTATACTCAGCTGTGATTATAACTTAATTCTATAAAAGAAATAAACGAATATGACTTAATTTAAATACAAGACTTAACTGATTATGACTTAAATATATACAACAGACTCGATTATGACTTAATTAAAACTAAGACTCGTTATGACTTAAAATATGTACAAGACTTAAACACTGTACAGATATAACTAATTATGACTTAACTTAACCAGACAAGACTTAATTCTAATGAGACTTAAATATTTACTAACGAATATGACTTAACTACAAAGACATAACTCGCTATTACTTAAACTGATAAGATCCAGAAAACAGAATAAAAACAAGTCATAATATAGTTTAGATTTAATTTAAGTCATATGTACTCAAAATAAATTAAAGTAAATGCATATTTCTTAATTAAACACACAAATATTTACAACTATTAATACAGAAAAATGTATTAAAAATAATATTATAAATCAGACAAATAATAAAAATAGAAATAACTAATATAGATTAAACTATTAACGGAAATAAAACAATATTAACAGGACAAACATTACAAAACATTAAATAAAATATTCTAAACAAATAAAATAAATACATACAATTATTCTAAAATTATAGAAATATGGAATATCAAATATTTAATTAAACAAAGTGATAAATACAATAACAATCAAGAAAAACAAGTTGATAAAATAATTAAACAAGTGATTTTATTCAACAAATATTCACAAACTAATCACTTGTTAATTATTAAAGATCAAACCTCAGATATTAAGTAGATTAATTACTAGGACTGTTCAACATACCCAATTCACCAACAATTTTGGTGAATGTGGATTCGTCGAGCGACTTAGTAAAAATATCTGCTGTTTGTTCTTCAGTGGGTACAAACAATAATTCCACTTTACCATTCATGACATGCTCTCTAATAAAATGATACCTGATATCTATATGCTTTGTCCTTGAATGCTGCACAGGATTGTTGGAGATTGCTATGGCACTTGTATTATCACACAAAATAGGAATATTTTGTAATACAAAGCCATAGTCCATCAGTTGTTTCCTAATCCACATGATTTGAGCACAACAGCTTCCAGCAGCTATATATTCAGCTTCGGCTGTTGAGTTGGAAACTGTCTGTTGTTTTTTACTGTACCAGGAAACCAGTCTTCCACCTAGGAATTGACAACTCCCAGATGTGCTTTTTCTGTCTACAACACTTCATGCATAATCTGAATCTGTATATCCACCAAGGTTAAAACAAGAATCTTTAGGGTACCAGATGCCTAAGTTAGGCGTACCCTTAAGATATTTCAGGATTCGTTTAACAGCAATGAGATGAACATCTCTAGGATGCGATTGGAACCTTGCACACAAGCACGTAGCATGCATAATATCAGGTCTACTTGTAGTAAGGTAAAGTAATGAACCTATCATACCTCTGTAGCTTGTAATATCTACCTTAGCAGAATTTTCACATGCTCCAAATTTGACAGCTGTGGATGATGGTGTCTTTGCTGAAGAAGAGTCCTCCATTTGATATTTCTTGAGAAGCTCTTTGATGTACTTGGATTGACATATAAATATACCATCTTGCCTTCGACTTATTTGTAATCCAAGAAAGAACTTCAGCTCTCCCATCATGCTCATTTGGAATTTACCCTGCATTAACTTTGAAAATTTCTTGCAAAGAAGATCATTAGTAGACCCGAATATTATATCGCCACATAAATTTGAACTAATATTGTATCATTCTTATGTTTCTTTGTGAAGAGAGTTTTGTCTATGACACCTCTAGTAAATTCATTTTCAAGTAAAAATTCAGAGAGAGTGTCATACCATTTCCTTGGTGCTTGCTTAAGACCATAAATGTCTTTGAAGAGAAAGTAAACATAACCCAATAGATCTGGATCTTCAAAACCAGGTGGCTGTTCTACATATACCTCTTCATCCAGCTTTCCATTCAGAAAGGCACTCTTGACATCCATTTGATAAACATTAAAGTTAGAAAATGCTGCGAATGCCAAGAATATCCTAATGGCCTCAAGTCTAGCCACTGGAGCATAGGTCTCATCATAGTCAATGCCTTCAGATTGAGAGTAACCTTTTGCTACCAGTCTTGCTTTATTTCTTGTTACTGTACCATCTTCATCAAGTTTGTTTCTGAATACACACCTAGTACCAACCACTGTTCTATCTGTAGGTCTGGGTACCAGCTTCCATACTTCTTGTTGTTTAAATTGATTGAGTTCATCTTACATAGCAATCACCCAATCAGGATCTGAAAGAGCTTCTTCAATTTTCTTAGGTTCCATTTCAGATAGAAACCCTGAATAATTACATTGATTTTGAAAAGCTCTTCTAGTCTTTACACCAACATCTGGATCACCAACGATTAGCTCAAAAGGATGAGCTCTATTCCAAACAGTCTGTCTGGGAAGATTTAGTTTTGATGATTCGCCTTGTTCTTCATTGTGATGTTGAGTATGACTAGTAGATCCTTCATTAGCTCCCCCTGAGTTGTTGCCAGGATGATTAGATGAGTGTTCAGAAGTATGAGTGTTGTTTTCAATATTATCATTATTTTCACCACCATTATTCTGATTAGACTCATCATTGTCATTGTTGTCATTTGCATCAGCAAAAACATCAGGTGGACTATCATCATCTGAATCTAGATCTGTCATATCTTTAAAAGATAGCTTTTCAGATGAATCTTCAGTTTGGATACTAGGGAGTTTAGTGTCATCAAATGTAACATTGACACTTTCCATCATCTTCTGATGTTCAATCAAATACACCTTATAAGCTCTTCTTTCATAACCAACAAAAATTGCTTCATGTGCTTTGGCTTCAAATTTTCCACCTTGATCATCTCCTTCTTTAAGTACAAAGCATTTTGCTCCAAATACATGAAAGTATTTGAGTGTTGGTTTCTTTTCATTCATGGCTTCATAGGGTGTTTTCATCAAGTCTTTGTTGATAAGAGTTCGATTCTGAGTATAGCAAGCAGTGTTGACAGCTTCAGCCCAAAAATACAATGGAAGCCTTGATTCACTTAACATAGTACGTGCAGCTTCAATCAAGGTTCTATTCTTTCTTTCAACTACTCCATTTTGCTGAGGAGTTCTTGGAGCTGAGTATTGTCTGGTTATACCTTTTTCAGTACAAAAGTCATTCAGAACTACATTCTTGAATTCAGTTCCATTATCTGACCTTATAGCCCTCACTGGATACTTGGAATCCAACTCAATTAACTTGATGTGATCAATCACCAGTTGTGGAGTCTCATCTTTAGAATTCAGGAACAAGACCCATGTGAACTTTGAAAAATCATCAACAATCACAAGAGCATATCTTTTCTTTGACATAGACATCACATTCACTGGACCAAATAGATCCATGTGAAGTAACTATAAAGGTTCAGTTATTGAAGACATATCAGTGCTTCTGTGAGTTGCCCTTTTTAGTTTGCCTTTTTGACAGGCATCACATAGTCCTTCCTGTGTGAATTCCATAGAAGGTAAACCTCTCACCAATTCTCTCTTGACCAGAGAGTTCATCATCTTGAAAATTAGGTGAGAAAGTTTCTTATGCCATAGCCAACTTTCATTTGTGGATGCTTTAGAATAGAAGCAATTGATTTCTTCAGTGCTTCTAGTGTTCATGTTGGCTACATAAAGGTTTCCTTTTCTGACTCTTGTCAGAAATGGTTGTTCACTTCTTTTGTGTGAAATCAGACAATTCTTTTTGTTAAAGTAGACTTCAAATCCCTTGTCACAAAATTGACTGATGCCGAGCAAATTATGCTCAAGTCCTTTTACAAAGGACACTTCTTTAATGATAACATTTCCAGCTTCAAGTCTGCCATATCCATAAGTTCTACCTTTGCTGTTATCTCCAAAGGTAACTACTGGGCCGGCCTTCTCCACCACATTTGTCAGCAGGGTTCTTTCTCCAGTCATATGCCTTGAACATCCACTGTCCAAGATCCAGGTTACTCGTTCAACCTGTTCAATACCCTGCAATGACAAATGGATTAAACCTTCTTCGGGACCCAAATTTGATTGGGTCCTGTGGATTTAAAGTATTGACCTTTATCAGGCAAAACAACATTTTTAATTTTAACCTCTTTAGTCAATAAACATTTAACCTTATAAACAGATTTAAAAATCTTTCATTTTATCTTGGGTATCCATGTTTCTGTAGCAACAATAACACTTGTGTCATTGACTGGACATTTGACATGGTAAACATTCTTGGTAACCTTCTGTTTAGTCTTAGGTACAAATGTCTCTCTCCTAACTTGAGGAGGAAAAGCAGTCTTTGATCGAACATTATTGTTCCTGTTCATATGCTGTCGATGAGCAGTCTGTTTCACACATGCATAACTACCACTAAAATAAGCACGCATACTGTTAAAAGCACAAGACATACAATTGAGAACACCACATGCTTTATGATTAGAATCAATGATAGGCACGGTATTTTTCTGTTTCAACTTATTACCACTTAATCCAGTCTTAGAAGAACTAGCTGTTTCAACAACTTTTACTGGCACTTTAGGTACATCTTTCTTGGATGAAACATTCATTGTATTAGTATCCTCAACAGATTTAGCCTTAACAAAGACTGTGACATCTTTCTTGGATGAAACATTCTTTGGATTAGCGTTCTTTACAGATTTATCCTTAACAAAGACTGTGCCATTTGCACTATCCTCATTTCTCATTTCTTCTTGGATAACCATAGAAAGAATATCTGGTGGTCCAGCATCAGATTTTTTAAATAGAGGGTCTTTAACATTTTTGAGCACATGTGGTATTCCCCTTTCTTTAGCACTAACAGGGTTAGAGGAATTTATGCCCAATGATCCAACAGCTTCATTGTAACCATACCCTATACCTGTTGTTCGTTCTACAACTTGATTGTTAAAAAACTCTTTGGAAACTTTAACAAAATTATAACAAGCCCTGACCTGTGTTTCAAGTTCAGTAATTCTAGCCATTTGTTTTCCTACAACTTCTAGAATAGCTTTGTCCTTTTTATTAAGCATTGTTATTTCATCTCTTTGTTGATCTTGATTAATATGCACCTTTTTCAATTTTGACACTTCATTGCCAAGTTTAGTGCTTAGCAGATCTAGTCTTCCATATTCAGTTTGTGCATTACCTAAGGAATTATAAAGACTATGAATCAACTCAAGGTCAGTAACAATTACCGGTTTGTTATGATGATCAGATGCTTCATCATTTGCCACCAACGCAAGATTTCCATATTCTTCATCTTCGCTGTCCGTGTCATCCCAACTCTTACCAGCCGCAACATAGGCTTTTCCAGGTTTCTTCTTCTCAGCAGCAAAATCTCTTCTTTGAGTTTGCTTGGGTTTCTGACATTCAGTGGCAAAGTGCCCCAATTCATTACAGTTGAAGCAACGAATCTTGCTTCTGTCAACAGCTCCAGTTTTGTATCCTCCCCTGTTACTAGAGGAAGAAGAGCCTCCTCTCTGGAATCTGTTATTTGACTTGAACCTGTACTTTGGATTTCTTCTGAATCTGAAGTTGCCAAATTGCCTTACCATCAATGCCAGGGATTCATCTTCCAGTTGATCTAGCTCTTCCAATGAGTAAAAGTCTCCACCATCCTGAGTAGGTGGTGTCTGACCAAGCTCTACTTCAGTCTTTTCCTTATCTGAGCTGTAAGGTAGAACAACCTTAGCTTCCACTTCCTTGGGTGCCTCAACTACAAGAGCTGTAGATGAACTTGGCACTCTTCCTTTACCAGAGACATCCCTCTGCTGTACTTGTTCCAGTTCATAGGTTTTCAGAACACCAAACAACCTTTCAAAAGAAACCTTACTCAAATCTCTTGATTCTCTGATGGCTGTAATCCTATGTTCAAGATGAGTAGGCATAGTCAACAAAAACTTCATATTAATCTCCTTTTGTGTATATTGCTTTCCATTAACTTGCAAGTTGTTGATTATTTTTTTATACGTTTCAAACATTTCCTGAATACCTTCATTAGGGCCAGCTCTAAAGTGTTCATACTCAGAGGTTAAGATCTGAAGTCTGTTTTCCCTGACTTCATCAGTTCCTTCATTGATAGTCTCAATAGTTTCCCACATGTGTTTTCCAGTTTTACAATTCATCACATGAATGTACATCACAGCATCCAGGGAATCTATTAGAATAAGTCTCAAATTCTTATCTAGTCCTGCGTCCTCTTTTTCAGCAGGAGTAAAAGAATCAGCAGGCTTTGGAAAAGATGATGCAGATGTTACAACAATTCCTCCAATAATAGATTCAGATACATATTCGAGTGGAATTATAGGTCCGTTCTGTAGAACACCCAAATATTTAGAATTTGCGACATCAAGAAACAACTCCATTTTATTTTTCCACATTGCATAATTGTCCTTGTTAAACATGGGAATCTTAACAATGCTTTTTGACGACATGATGAATTTTTAAGTGAGTTAAAAATTCGAGATAGATTTTTGACGGAATAAAATTAGGATCTTGATTTGTGTATCAATCAATAGGCTCTGATACCAATTGTTAGGTCCAATATGATTGTAGAAGGGGGGGTTGAATACAATCTATATCAATTTCTCAAAATTTATTCGTTAAATAATTTTCACTTAAACGAATATTTTGTGCGGAATAAATTGACACGGATTTCAAGTTGAATATAATTGTATATTAACTTGATGTGGTGTTACAAAATCAATACAAACTATTATCAAGTGTTTAATAACTAATTAGAAAAATCGACATGAACTTTTCTAATTTAGTTAATAAATCTCAAGATAAGTACTAGGAAACTTAATTCGCTAGTAGTACAAGAATCACAAGTAGACAAGTTCTATCGGATAGAATATTACAAAGATGATGAACTTGAATTTATGTGAATTAATTTGTGCTTGGTGTTCTTGATATTTGAGAGAGAAAGCTGCTGTGTATTTTCCAAGAAATCTGCTGTGTTCTGCACTGCCTTGATTCTGCTGCTTCTGCTGATTTATATAACATGTATAGGTCTGTACTGATTAGATATGACTTAAACTACTTCAAGACCTATTAAATCAGCTGTCAGCATGACTTAATCTTGCTCCAAGACATAATTAAACCTTCGATATGACTTATTTTCTGTCAGTATGACTTAGAAAATGTGTCGGTATGACTTAATCTTCAACAGTGTGGTCGGTATGACCTAAACCACTTTTGTAGGTATGACTTAATACCTTTCCAGAAATATCTTGCTTCGGTATGACTTATTTCCCTCGGTATGACCTAGAAGCTTTGAGGTCGGTAAGACATAATTCCTTGCAGCAGTCGGTATGACTTATTCTCATATGTTCGACATGACTTATTTCCAATGCTATCGGTATGACTTAAACTTAAGTCATAATGAATTATAACAGCCATGCATAATCTATTCATCCTTATTTAAGTCATATTGATCCATTTAATTAATTAATGATTAATCAATTCATAATTAATTGATACAATAATTAATTTAATAAATTAATTAATTCTGTTAGAATTAATTCATTAATTAAATCAATTAAATGATTTATATCAATTACAAATGAATTAAATTAAATCAATACCTAATTAATTTAATTCTCCCAAACCACGGAAAATAATAAAGAATTACCACTCACTTTTGTTGACGTTCGATGTACTGTCTGGTTCATGAACGACTAACTTCAATGATGCTTCTTCACTTTTGACTTTAAGCTGTGGTTTATTTCTTCTCTCAATTTTCTTGTACTTTGATTGATTTTCAATCTATCACTCGAAAAATCTCTGTCACTGTAAATGAATCCGTTCACTTCAATGTTATACTGAGGCTTGATCAGATACCTGATACGTCTTCCAGTGTGAAACATCAAAAATATAGATTGACTTCCTTCTTTCTTCTGACAGATATTGCTTCCTGAGATTCCTGTGACAGATCATACGGATATTTACTTATTACAATTTGGTTTAAGTTGATTAGAATCCTCGAACTACAAATAGGCTGATTCATATGCCTTTCAAACTATAAAGTCGAACTTGTTCGCAAATTTTTGAGCCCAACTATGTTATGCTCAAGTTCAGCTCATTTACGAGACGAACTTTAGAAACGTGTTCATATTCGATTCTTTTACAAATTGAAAATAACTTGAATTGAACATTTTTTGAACTGGACATCGAACTGTTCCTGAAAGTATCGACTCATTTACAACCAAATTTTTAATCATCATTATGTAATTACGGGGTCAGTGTGTTTGCATATATTTTTATTCATGATATAAAAGAATATGAGATGGTCTAGTTATGCGTATTTTATGTTTATAATCATGCTCAATGTGTTTGCATAAATTTTTATTCATGATATGAACGAATATGAGGTGTTCTAGTTATGCGTATTTTATGTTTATAATCATATTTTAGTATATTTCCCCCAATTTTTTTTCTCTCTCTATACAATACATATTACCTTTGGGAGTGACGAAGAGTTGTGGATGCCCGTGGAGAGTAGAGTGTATGCGATGCCCTCCCAATCTCGGGTCTAAATCGGGGAATCACTACCACACTAAATACATACAACCTAAAAATAAGTAAATATAGATATAGCATGCTGACTGACCCCAAGTCTACTCACTTGGATCTTTCACATGTAAAGGTATGAAACAAGCAAGCCAACGTCTCACTAAATTATTATTACATACTAAATTTAAATTATATCATTATTACAACCCTTTGTTTAGAAGTTCTCACAACAACTCTCACATCTTCTCTGAGCTGGCAAGCCAAAAACTATAGCTCTACTGCCATAGATAATACTCTTTCTAGCCATCTGTCTGGTTCGTACCATTTTCTCGAGTTACTGTAAAAGGGTTAGAAATAATAATTAAGGACATTATGCTTTACATACAGTCTTCCCTCCTTAAAAGGATTCTGTCCTCGGAATCAACGTGGGCAATAACTAAGGTTTCTTATCTCGTAATCTGCTCTCCAATATCTCCTCATCGCTTTTACCAGTTTTATGCTCTCATATCTCGATTATAGCCAAACGCTCAGCAAGTAACTGAAAAGTTTAACTGGTAAAAACAAGAATAAAGTTGACTTCCAATAGTAACATGATATCAGATGAATATCAGGACAACAATAAGTATTAGACATATGAAAAGCATTTGCAATTCAAACGGTAAACCAGTTTCATTTCATAGTATAAATCTTTTTAAGTCATTTTAAAGTTGATTGGAATTTTATACGACAACGGATAATACGGGTGATCAGTCACGTAAAGTCCTCATACACGAGGTCCCTCTAGACACAATCCTTTCATTAGGATATCTTTGGTTTCCAAGAGGCAACACATTGGTTTAAAAGAGGTGCATGACTAGTCCCACTAGAACTACAGCATAGAAAAGAAAACATGCTGGACCGGCAACACTCGGCCTCTTATGCCTCTCCAATCTTTAGGAATCCGTAGAAACCATTTGACGGAGTTCCTAAACATTTTATAAAAAAAACATAACTTTGAAAACAGTAAAACTTATAAAAACTTTCAGATGTGAAAACATTTCAACTTATAAAACATTTTGATTTACGATGATAAAAGTCTAGGGATTTGATTAGGTATTCTGGAAGGAATAAGGTTTGCAAGTCTGACAAATCAAGAAAGTCTCAAAGGTATTCAAGACAATGATCAGGGTACGATTTATAGTGATTCAGGGTTTTGTGTCAAGAATGTATAGCTGGTTCAGTGTTAGTTAGGTCAATTAAGGGTTTACAAATTTAAGAAGTCATGAATGGTCAAAAAGTGTTTAGGACAGTGAACTCGGCATAACTGTCTTATACCTCAATTAACCAGGTTTACAAATGTAAGAAGTCATGAATGGTCAAAAAGTCTTTAGGACAGTGAACTCGCCATAAATGTCTTATACCCGTATTCACTATTAGTTTTAATATTTTATGTTTTTCAATAAATTCCAATTTTATTTTATTTTAATTTCTTAACTTTTATGTTTTTATTTTAAAATTATCTAAATGATTAAAAAATTTTGATTGAATATTTGTATTTAATTTTTTTTTATTTTAACTCATATTAAATAGATATAATCTATTGCTTATTTAACATTTTTTATTTAAACTAGTTACCTTAACATATATGGTTTCGCTTTTCATAGTCATGATGCATTTTATTCTATAATTTTTTTTCCAAATCAAATTTATCGTTTTCTCTTCCTTATCTGTTTTATCTCTGTAGAATCTTTGCATTTCTTGATTTCTAAAAACTTATACATAATTAAGTGCAACCTAACTATATACACTATTATACATAAATATATTATATTTACACATAATTTTTCCTCTCTAATTTGTATATAAACAATATCCTTCAATATATATATATATATATATATATATATATATATATAATCATCTTACCTAAATAACATAAATAAATACCCATTATTTATAGTTTACTTGTATAATATATAAAATTTCATGTACATAAATCAACCAAATAACCATAATTTATATTATAGCTATATGTGCAATATATACAAACCCCATATTCACGGTTAATGTATATAAAATTAGTCGTAGCTAGATACATACACATAACATAATTAATCTCAAATTAATATATAAATAATTGGTTGATATGTGCTATATTTTTGGTTAAATTTGTTTAATAAAATATTATATTATAATGAAGTATATAATATGATATCATGAATGACTTCTCTTCTTGGAATAGATTATTTATTTTTTTAGATCAAATTGAAATAATAAAAATATGGGATTTTCAAATAATTTACCATTTATACTGCGATGTCGAAATCGAAACATTTAAAATTTTGTAATCTATAATTACAATAATTTTTTGGTATTTTAACTTGATACAAAAATTTTGATTTGGTTTTTTGGTCTACTTATCATACAAAAATATATCTATTTTTTTGGTACTCCGCTGTTGTCACTTAATTTTAAATTTGTATATTTTCGCCTAATTATTTTACAAATCTATATTCATATCTTTATGATTTAATCAATTTAACGTGTCTAATTATTTTACTAAACCATTATTAAAAAATACATAACTATTTTAATTTAGGCGAATATGTAGGCTTACTTTTTAAGAACTATTATATTACATACACATATCTAGGGTGTAATTATTATAAGGTCCTAATTATTAAATTTTTATTTTAATAGATATATTTATTTTCTTATTTTTAAAATCTATTTGAAACTGTTTAATTATTATAAAAATTATTTTAATTAAAATATTTATAATAAAGATAAATATATTATAAACGTAAAAGATAATTAAGAATCATCCTTGTATAGCACGGAATTTAAGCTCGATATCATAATAATACATTTAAGTTAATTTAAATATTAAAAATTATGAGATTTTTCATATAATATTTTATGCATGCCACATGATCATGATACAATATTATGCACCTATTGAATAAATATAATATTTTAAGTGTAATTTCATATTTTGAATGTGTTTTCTTGAAATTAATTTTTAAAATAAATTTATAATTCTTTATTGAGAAATAGCTAAAAATACTACTTTTTAATTTATTAATTTTTGCAATTTTCCTTTCTTCTGAAAATATTTGTAAAAAAACTGTTTGTAACCAAAAGCAATCAAGTGTACTTTGTTTTTATATTTTTCTGAAAAAATAATTGAAGTTGCTTTTTTGGTTGCGCAAGGTTGAATTCAGTTGCTTATTTTCGCAAATTAGTTAAAAAATTCTATACCAGTGGTTTCCGTGATATTGACAACCAAATATCTACCTTATGCTTATTATTTTAGGGTCAACATAGGATTATACATAGATCATTTCAAAATAGGTTTATCCGTCAGTCAATTAGATTTGACCAAGAAGGTTTTAAAGATTTATTAAGGTCAAGAAGGTATTTAAGAATTCTAGACTGTTTTTAAGGTAATTGTGTGTTTATACAAGTGATTATCAATAAAGATTTTGGGTACAATCAAAGATAAGGTTACCATAAGAATTATAGTTAATTTAGAAATAGGGATATGCAACAAAGGCTAACAGTTGATAGATCACAAACTTCAAGAAAATAGTTGAGTTACTTGCCTCAGGTAGATCACATTAGCTCACAAACACAATCACCTGAATCTCTCCTTTAGCTTTCCCTTTATTGCTAGGGCATGCATCATTTGTATGTACATAAAAGTAATCACTACTTCAGTATACTATCACTCATATTTCATACTAACAGAGCAGATAACACTTAACAACATAACAAGTATAATACATATTTCATACTAACAGAGCAGTGCAGTATACTCAGATAACCATATAATTCACATAATTAAGCACTTAGCACGTGATATCAACCTACACTTATACTTTAAAATACACATAGCACATTGGTTCACAAACTGTCCTTATGGAAATACTATAAGATTTATAAAATTAATTTTTGATAATATGGACTAGCCCGTCGAAATATAATTGAGTCAAATAAGCATTTAAGAAATCAGTGGCTTGATATAACCACAACAAATCATTCTTAACCAACTTCTAACTCTATTTTACACTTACAACTCATTTTATACTATCCACATACAACTCAAGTACCTACTATCATGCCATCTTATATACAAACTCTTAACAAAACGACATTTCATTAACATGTCAAATTTTATAACTCCGAGTGTACACATATACATTTAATCGACATCAAACACCACTAAATACCCTTAACAAATTATAAAAATTTCTTTAACAATTATAATTCTAAGTACAACACATAACTCATACTTCTACCCATTAAAATTTCATTAGCACTTAAACATATTAATATATACTAATCACGCATATAACACTATTATTATTTTTTTTTAAAATCCAATTTTCACTAATATAAATCCGAAAAATCATCATCAATTTGCACATATATTCTGTAAAAAAAACCAGCCTCAAGCAATTATCAATTAATAATCATCTAATCATTCTTAATTACAATTAACAATACATACTCTTAAGATTAAATGCCTAAAAATCAATATTATCAACATATTTTCAAAAGTTTACTACATAAACAACACACACAAGAGCCATTCATCATATATAAACAAATTACAAATTTGTTAGCGGATTTATAGGCTCAGTAAACATCACAGCCTCTCTCGTCGTCTCACCGTAGCTCACCGCCGGCGATGGTAGTGTTTGGAGGTCCCCAAGGTTCGGGTTTCCACTACAAACTCCACCTTACGCATAATTAACATCATACATGATTGGATAAAGGATTTCAAATTTTTCAACATAAAACCAACATGCAAGGTCAGTAGTGGATAAAGGATTGAAAACTGAGCAAGATTATGGCCTCCAATCATAAAAACAAGGTAAGAACCGAGAGATTGGAGGAGAGAGAGTATCAAGAGAGGAGAGTTTTAGAGCTGTGCAAAAAGAAAGAAACTAAGAAGAACAAACAAAGATAGAGAAGCAGGTGGCGTACTGATGTTAAAGAGCCAGGGGTATACTTGTATTTTTCATAATTACTGAAAAATCTTTTAGAAATTCTGATTTTAATCAATATTAAATCGAAATTAAATAAATAATTGAGAGAAAAATGAAAATAAAAATACTAAAATAAAGTTTATGAAATTACATACATCCCCATATTTTTAAATATTTTTAGAGTCAGAAATGAATTTTATATGAATTTTACAAATAAAGACTCTTTAAATGCGTTAAAACTTTTTAAATCATTTAAAAATACTTACACACACAAAGTAATTATTCCCACAATTTTAGAAACTAATTAATATCATATAGATAATAATGCAAAAGATTTCACGATTTTAAACAACTTCAATGATTTTATAAAAATCTCAGAAGATTAATAATGCATTTTTAAAATAGATTTTAATTCCCAAAAATGCAAATAAAAATACACGGACATATACGATTCCTAAAAATCATTATATAATCACATAAACATGATCTTACACATACTTCACCTTCACAAAAATATTCACACTATATAATTCACATTTAATAATAAATAAATACTTAAAATTACGCTAGTTTCTAGGGCGTTATATCCTCCCCCTAAAAGTATTCTGTCCTTATAATCAAACCTAAGTAAACAGATGAGGATACTTTGTGAGTATCTCACTCTCAAGTTCCCACTTTGACTCTTCCACTTTAGGATTCCTCCACAGAACCTTAACTAATCTCACTATCTTATTCCTGAACTTTCTGTCTGTCCTATCTTGGATCTCTACAGGTTTGCACCTCGTAAGATAAATTTGGTTGAATCTCGATAAGTTTGTATTCGATTACATGACTCGCAACTGGATTATATCACTTGAGCAAAAATACATGAAAAACATTGTGAATATGATACATGTGTGGTCGTAAAGCCAACTCATAGGCAACCTTTCCGACTCGTCTCAAAACTTCAAACGGTCCAACGTACCTCGGACTCAGCTTTCCTTTCTTACCAAATCTTGTCACTCCTTTCCAAGGTGATACCTTTAACAACACTTTATCTCCCACTTCAAAACTCATGTCTTTTCTATCTTGATCAGAATATTTCCGCTGTTGATCCGGAGCAGTAACCAATCTCTTTTGTATAATCTGAATCTTTTCCTTCATCTGTTGAATCAACTCTGGTCCTAATATCTTCCTTTCACCAATTTCTTGCCAATATATAGGTGATCTACACTTCCTTTCATACAAGGCTTCATGTGGTGGCATCCCTATACTTGCGTGATAACTATTGTTTATACGAAAACCCAACCATTGGTAAATGTTCATCCCAACTTCCATTAAAATCTAGTGCATAGGCTCTAAGCATCTTATATAGTCTGAATAGTCCTTTCACTCTGTCCGTCAATCTGCGAATGACAAGTTGTTCTCATTTTGAGTTGGGTTCATAAACACTCTTGAAATTGTCTCCAAAATCTCGAACTAAATCGTGGATCTCGATCAAATACTATCATAACAGGAACTCCATGTCGTGACACCACTTTTTTTAAATACAATTGTACCAACCTATCCAGCGAGAATCTTTCATTAATTGGTAGAAAATGTGTCGACTTCGTCAATTGATCAATTATTACCCAAATTACATAATGATTAGCTGTAGTCTTTGGTAATCCCACTCTGAAATCCATGGCAAGATGATCCCACTTCCACTCAGGGATATCTAATGGTTGTAACAATCCACATGGTTTTTGATATTCCGCTTTAACTCCTTGGCATGTGTAACACTTACTTACCCACTCAGTGATCTCTCGTTTCATGTCAGGCCACCAAAAGTGCTCTTTCAAATCTCGATACATGCATCTTTGTGCTTCCAGGATGAATTGAGTATCTCGAACTATGAGCTTCACTTAAAATTTCACTCTTTAACTCCGGGACATTCAGAATCCATATCCTCGTAGAGAATCTCAAAATACCTTGATAGTCTTCTGATTACAAATCTCTTCACCAGTCAATGTATTCATCTCATAACCCATAACTTCTTCTTGACATCTCCGAATCTTTTCTAACAACTCTGGTTCAAAGGTTATCGTATTAAGGAATTCATTAGCATCTTTTGCATCATAAACTTACAAACTTAACTTCTCAAACTCTTGAAACAACTTCTTTGGCATAGTTAATGTATTTAACCTTTCTTTCCTACTCAAAGCATCAGCCACAATATTCCCCCTTTCACGGATGATAACTTATCATGCAATCATAATCCTTAATCAACTCTAACCATCTCCTTTACCTCATGTTTAACTCCTTCTGGGTGGATATATATTTCAAGCTCTTGTAATCCGTGAAAATCTCACACTTCTCTCCATACAAATAATATCCAAATCTTTAATGCGAATACAATAGCTGCTAGCTCCAAATCTTATGTTGGATACTTTTTCTCGTGTGTTTTAAGTTTTCTTGAAGCATATGCGATGACATTTCCATGTTGCATCAAAACACATCCCAATCCTTTATGCGAGGCATCACTGTAGATAACAAAATTCCCTTGATCATCTGGCAAAACTAACACTGGGGCTGAAACTAATCTTTTCTTTAACTCTTGAAAACTTTCTTCGCACTTCTCATTCCAAATAAAATTCTCATTCTTTCGTGTCAACTTGGTTAGTAGTGTAGCTATCTTCGAGAAATCTTGAACAAATCTTCGATAATTTCCAACCAATCTTAGAAAACTCCTCACTTCAGTAGGGGTTCTGGGTTTACTCCAATTTACTACCGCTTCAATCTTCGCAGGATCCACCATTATCCTTTCTCGACTGTTAACATGTCTTAGAAATTGAACTTCTTCCAACCAAAACTCAAATTTTGAAAACTTTACATATAATCTTTCTTTCTTCAAGGTTTCTAATGCAATTCTCAGATGCTCAACATGTTCTTCAAGAGATTTTGAGTATATCAAAATGTCATCAAAGAAAATAATCATAAACTTGTCTAGATATTTCTTGAAGACACGATTCATTAAATCCATAAATACAGCTAGCGCATTTGTCAATCCAAAAGCCATCACTAAAAACCCATAATGTCCATATCTCATACGAAAAGCTGTCTTTGGAATATCCTCCGTCTTAATCTTCAATTGATGGTATCGAGATCTTAAATCAATCTTAGAAAAGTAAGCAGCACCTTTGAGTTGGTCAAACAAATCATCTATTATTGGTTGTGGATACTTATTCTTGATAGTCAACTTATAACGCCTTTGAGTTGGTCAAACAAATCATGTATTCTAGGTAGTGGATACATAAAGCTCTTTATAGTCAATACACAGCCTCATGCTTCCGTCTTGCTTCCAAACAAATAACATTGGTGCTCTCCATGGGGACACACTTGGTCTTATAACTCCTTTGTTCAAAAGATCTTGCAGTTGTGTGGCTAACTGCTTCATTTCAGCAGGTGCCATTCGATATGGTGCTTTAGAAACAGGTTCAGTTCCTAGTGCCAAATCGACCGCAAATTCAACTTCTCAGTCTAGAGGTAATTCGAGCAATTCTTCAGGAATAATGTCAGGAAACTCATTCACAATTGGTATATCTTCCCTTCTCGGGACTTGCTTATCCACATCTACCACGTGTGCAAGATAGGCTTCGTAACCTTGTCATAGTAAACGTTTTGCTTGCATGAACGTTAGAAATTTCTTATCTTGCTTCTGACCTTGGAATACCACTTCACTACTTCTGTGTGTAGTTTAACTTGTTTCTTTTTGCATTCAATCTGTACATCACACTCTGTCAACCAACCCATTTCTAGGATAACGTCAAATTCTTCCAACTTAAAAGGTAATAGTTCCGCGTAAAAAAGAAGATATCTTTTAATTTCGATGTTAAGAAATCTTATCCTGATTAGCAACCTCTATCACTATCTATACATTTCTTGGGAATTAAAATTTCATTTTCTTGTCTTATACAATTTGCTTGCACTTCGTAGTCGGCCAGTCAATCCAATCCTAAAGTCACTCCTAATTCTCTTATCGGCAATCACATCTATATTCTTAGGAAGGTCATTCATATTAATTCACATCCATAACTCCGGAGCGATTTATAGGGCATAGTTCTATTACTCCTATCATAATGTTCCTTGGGTTGGTATGATACAATCTCTGGTAAAATGTCTCATTTTCCTACGCTTATGGCATACAATTCTAAACCTCTTATTCTGATACTAATAATATAGTATTCTCTCCAATTACACTTGTAACTTTCTATATTTACCTTAACACAAATTTCATTACGCTTCCCCTCAAAATTCTTACCATCCTAATTGAATCTCCTTTTATTTCTAATAGTCACGATCCTTTAAACTGTGCTTACATAAGTTGTTATCTTCAACCTAATCACTATACTATTTATTTAAAGCTTCAATTCCTGTGGAAATTTCTTATTCCCACTCTGTTGGTGACCGAATCCCTTCTTATTCTGAAAACTCCCTTGTCCATATGAATCTTGGTTCCTCTCAATTCCTCCAGACTTTCTCTTCCTTACAGAACTTTCCTTTTGGGCCATATCACTCTCACCTTCAATAATCGTTGTATAACTTCTTAGCTCAAAAGCTGCTACTCAACTCCTTAACCACTGCTTTCATCCGTGTTGAAACTTCTTTACCTTACTAGCATCATTCCCCACATATTAAGGTATAAACCTAGACAATTCCATGAACTTAGCTTCATACTCTACCACACTCATAGCCTCTTGCTTTAACTCCAAAAACTGGACTTCAACTGGTCCTGTAAACAACTCCGTAAATCTCTGCCAAGTAATAACTCCTTCTCCAACTATCTTCACTGACTCCCACCAAAAATTTGCTTGAGATCTCAAAACTAATTTACAAGCTCTATTTTCTGGTTTTCTTCTACTATATCTGAATCTTGTATATGTGTTACGAATCCAATAAACAAATTGACTTGATATCCAATCCCTGTCTTAACGTCAATTTCTTAAACTTGATTAACCTATTCTCCGTCAACGAATATGTATCTTTGACCACTAAGGATGTCGTCGTGTCTGCCTTTACTACATCGAATCATTGGCAACTTTAAGAATCATAAGGGTTTCTAGTAAAATGAATCAATAAAATTGGTAGGTGTCAACATGTATGAATATAGGTTTAGTTTTGTTTAATAGAAATTTTTCTAAGAGAATTTAACCGAGAGATCAATATGATCATTGAACTTTTATTAGGTTGCATTTGTCATTTAGGTCGATCGCCCTAGTTCAAAAAGGTGGCCAGCCTTTAGTACTTTCATGACAAACACAATCAGTGGTGTCCCACCAGACTTTTATCATATAGATAGGATGTCTCGGAATCCCCTATATATATAGGGTTGTTCAGCCCAGTTTGAAGAGAAAAAAATAAGTATTTAGAAAACTTGGGAAAAAATTTCAAGAGTCTCAAGAGTTTATACATAAAATATTGGATCAAGTAACCTCTGGAAAAATGGAGGTATCTCTGAAAGAATAGGGATGTGTTTAAGTAAATTTGATATATAAGGTTCATTATCAACTGAAATTTAATTGATTATCAATGTGATATGGTACAAGTTAAAACAAATGGAATAGAAAGAAGGTTGAATCTTCTCAGACAATAAATTAATTGAAATCAACCGCTAGTAATGAATAACCACGCCTCTACTTCCAACAATTGTCGATAATCGCATTTCGTATTATGTAACCTTTAGTACTCCCTGTAACGTTCATGATGTAACTAAAGTCGTAGAAGGAATTCTAGAAAGTATATGAGAGCCTCTAGATGATGTCTTCCAGACTGGTAACTCCGATTGTCCAATTAGCTCGTGCGGCACCGAATTAACTGCTTCGTCCATGGCCAGATCTTCGGATAAATCGAACTCCTACTCGGACAATATGTCAAAATACTAAATAACGTCGCAACACTCATTTAAAATCTTAAGGTGAACCTTATCTTAAATCATTCTACCTAATGGCTAGCTTAAATACTTACACCTAGTTATCTTAACTTGTTTCTAATCCTAGGTAATGGTATGAAACAAGCAAGCCAACGTCTAACTAAATTATTATTATAATACTAAATTTAAATTGTATCATTATTACAACCCTTGGTTCAGAAGTTCTCACAACTAACTCTCACATCATCTCTGAGTTGATTATGCATCTACCTGGGCTAGCAAGCCAAAACTATAGGTCTAGTGCCATAGATAATACTCTTTCTACCTGTCTGTCTGGTTCATACCATTTTCTCGAGTTACTGTAAAATGGTTAAAAACAAAATAATAATGAGCTAAATGCTCAGTAACTAAAAAGTTCAACTGGTAAAAATAAGAATAGAGCTGGCTTCAAACAATAACAGTAAACCAGTTTCATTTCATCTCATTGAAATGCTCCTCAATGCCCGGTCAAATATTCCACAAAAATAAAGTTTGGAATTTCTGAATTCTGATCGCGTTTACATACACTTATTTACCTCGTAGATTACTAATATAACTTCGAAATATCCGTTTCCTATCCCGTACATAGGGTGCCATGAAAAATTTTCTCAGTCCTCAAAATCACTATTCATCCAGAATTTCACTATTCATCCTTGAAATTACTATTCATCCCTCAAATCAAAAATTTTCTCAAGTACAGAAATTTGGGTTACTACAGTCTTCCCTCCTTAAAAGGATTCCGTCCTTGGAATCAACATGGGCAAGAACTAAGGTTGCTTATCTCGTAATCTGCTCTCCAATATCTCCTCATCGTTTTTACCAGTTTTATGCTCTCATATCTCGATTATAGACTCTCATATTATACCGTCTATTCCGTCTTTGATATTCCTTTCCCATTCTTTAACATACCTCTATTTTCATACCGGCTCATCATTTATATACGCATTTACGATATTAAGAAAACGTGTACCTTTTCTCTCGTCCATCTCTCTCATGCCATCGGTCATCATCATATTAAAAATCCTAGCGGTTGCTCCTACTTAGGGCATTAGCCACCACATAGGCCTTCCCCGACTAGTAATTATTGCACCTCGAAATCCTTCATTAATAATACCCACTACCTTCGTTTATCCTTATCTTGACTCTATTCTCAAAATACACCTTACCCTCAATAGTAAATCTCAATTATGACTTAAAATTCCTCATATTATTTTCTCCTACTAATCATCAAATATACCTCTTTCTTCTCATCTTTATCATCCTGAATTAATTCACTCTCAGCCTTAACCGTGGCTACTTCTTATACCCATATCACATAGTCCCTTACCTAGAACACTGCATTATTATATTCAATCTATTGTTTCAATCTCTGTTGAAATCTTCTAGCTCCTTCCTCCTCCAAACCCATACATAAAACCATCATACTCTTCTTGTTTTGTTTCTATCTATAAAATCCACTATATTTAGCTCTTCTACACTTCTCCAAAAGGCACAACCTCACTCGATTCAACTTATTCCAATATGGTTTTAGTCTAATAAAACTGTATACCCATGAGATATTTATTTATGAAAACAAATAGTATATATCTGTACATATGCATATATATACATATATATGTATGCATCCATATATATATATATATATATATATGTATACATAACTATATATATATATATATATATATATATATATATATATATATATGTATACATATCTCTATATACTCATTTTAAAAAAAAAATTAACCCAATAAATAAATCATGGATACTTTTTCTCGTTCAATTTGATTCTACTACTGGTATTGGCCATCATGCCTCCACCCTAACTACCCCTTGAGGTTCTACTATATAACTTCTATATCGGTTTCCGTGTTTCTAATTCTACTTCTCTTGTCTTGAGCGTATCACATAAATAGTCCCTATCACTCAAATCATCTCTAAAGAATTCCATAACTACCTTCCTCAATCACTAAGGGTCTTACTTAACTCATCTTTGGTACTACCCCTAGTAGTCCAACCACAAATTCTACCTAAGCTATTTCGTCACTTTCTAATCTCGTCATCACTTCTCCTACTCTCGTTCTAAGGTTTATAACCTACTGCTCTGATACCATCTCTATAACACCCCCAAATCCCCTACAGGAATTCAGGTCGTCACATCTCTTGCGGAATATCCAATCACCTGCTCACAATATAATCTACAACAATATTCATAATAAACTCCACAATTACTCCACGGGTTATAGTCTTAGAACAAGTACTACATAATCCAAAAGTTATTACATCTCAAATTCACTTCCCAGAATCTCTGAAATACTATAACAACTTCAAAGTACTAGATAATAAAACATTTTACAAACATCTTCCCAGCTTGCACCCTCCCCAAATAATATAATGCTAACACGCTGAATCAGTCACCTTTCCCCTTCCTTTTATCACGGTTCGCCGTACTAGTGCCAGCTCTGATTGCCTCTATTTAGTAATATTTAAATAGCAAGAATGAGCCAAAGAATGCCCAACAAGTATATAGATATCATATAATAAAACAACAACTCGCTCAAAAATATGTTTTTTTACCACTTTATAAAAAGAAACTTCTCCACTTATAAATATATATATATATACCTTTGAAAAGAAATCAACTCAGAAGTTTTTATCAATCTTGAAATACTACTCACCTGAAGGAATAAATATATCTCAACAACTTCTCAAAGTACTACTCGAATATAATTCAATAACTTCTCTGAACTACTTAATTTGATTTGGACTTCTTCTCGAAACACCTTCTCAAGCAATGGATGATCACTTCATTGTCACATCTCATTTTCTATCGATATAAAGGATGGTCGACGTGTCGAACCACCCTAAATACTTCTCAAAAGGATGAGCTGACTTGCTCGGACCATCACCCACTACAAGAAAATCGCAATCAGACAACACTATTCAGACAACGCTCGGACAAAAAAGCATTGTTTAGAATTAGGAGACAACAATTTATTTGTAACTTCAGAAAAGTTGTCTAATCCAGGCACCCTACAACGGTTTATAAAACGTTGTCTATTAAATGAATTCAGACAACGGCTTTACACTGTGGTGTTGTAAAGACGAGTAAGTTTGCACAACTGTTTTTACGAACATTGTCTAATCTGTTTTGAGACAACGTTTATAAATCGTTGTATGATTCACATAATAGTTTTCATATACCATTGTGTTATTACAATTCACACAACGGGATAATTAACCGTTATTAAATCGTTTTGATGACCGTTGTCTGAACTACAAAAGATTTTGAATAGAATTTGGTGGGAAATAATGAAATATTTGGTGGTAATAATGAAATAATTTGAATTGAATTTGGTGGGAAACAATGAAAATAATCACACAACGGTTTTCTTACAAAAAATGTTGTGTTATATTAAGCACAACAACAGTTTTTCATAAAAAAACAGTTGTTTAATGTTCTTGTATGATATTTTAGTGATCAACTATCAAAGTACTGATGTGTCACAAACATTTGGAATATAGGAGTTTGAGAATTTGGGGACCAAATTCTTTTTAAGGAGGGTAGTTTGTAATATCCCGTAATTTTTAGATTAGTAATAATTAGGATTTAAAATTGGATTAGAATAATGGGCCTAAATATGGATCGGATTTGAATATGGATAACTTTTATGTTTGGACATAGGGTTTTGTAACGCTATATAAACATCATATTCTTCTTCTTCATCTTTATTTACAAAATCCGTAAGTCTATTCTTCACACAAATCTGCTGTCTTGTAAAATTCGTAGTAAATTCAGCGTAAGTCAGAAATCAATGATTCTGGACTTTTCGGAAAGATATTTTCGTGCTCTACAACTTTTGTTCTTTGAGTTTTTCAAGAAAACATAATTTAGAGCGTCAAAAAGGCTATGTACAGATCTGATCAAAATTGTAATCATGGAGTCTTTCAAGATTTCAGATGTTCTGCTTCTGATGGGTTACTAAGGATTGTACATGTGTTCTTATGTGATTATGTGAATTCTTGATTTGCGTTATTGAGGTAAGTAGCTATTCGTTGCTCTGTACTATTATAATTAAATATATGTAGCTCCGCACAGTTGTAAGTAACTTTTTGTTGCTCCATATAATTGTGAAACTTGATTTGTATTGTTTGACTACATATTCTCGAATATGTGTTTAAGTTATCGTAAGTACGATTTTGACATGTGATTAATAAGATATTAATTTTTCAGAAGTCCTCAGTCTTAGTCACGTATCTAATAAGAATAAGATTCTGATCACTGGATAGTGTGATACATAGAACTAGTTTGCGCATAATTCGGAACACATCGATACCTTGTCAAGATTCGGTTTCACTTGACGAGGGATGTAAAATAGCCCCCCATCGAATAAGAATAAGATCCCGGTCACATGGAAAAGTGTGGCATAAGGTATAAGATTCCGGTCACTGGCAAAGTGTGGCGTAAAGTGTGATTTAGGACTGTGGAAATTAAAAGTAAAAGATATAAGACAAAGATCTATTTGTTCATTAAGAATTTGATTATGTGAATCTTTGCATATATTGAATTCATCGCTTTGATATTTGTTATAGAATATATGGTGTGAATTTTGTCGTGATTAAAATTGAGTATGTTGTGTGATACTATGTGATAGATGTTATGTGCTACATATCGAAATCGTGTTTTTGAAAAATTATAAGAATGTTATTTTGAGTCGTCGAACGGTAGTTACTTGCCGGGCTTCGAAGCTCATTCTTTTAATATTTCAGGTTCGGTGTACGATCGAGTTTGCTAACATCGGAGTTCGAGGACCTTAGAATTGGGCTAGATTGACTTTTCGATAGATGTTAGCTACGCTTTTGTAATAAGTACCTTTGTAATTGACTTTTGGTTCAATAAATTGTAATTTGTTTTAGTTTTCGATTTAGAATTAATAGTCCGAAAAGTCGGGCTATTACATTTACATACACTTATTTACCTCGTAGATTACTAATATAACTTAGAAATATCCGTTTCCTATCCCGTACATAGGGTGCCATGAAAAATTTCCTCAGTCCTCAAAATCACTATTCATCCATAATTTCACTATTCATCCATGCAATTACTATTCATCCCTCATATGAAAATTTTTCTCAAGTATAGAAATTTGGGTTATTACAGTGTTAGGTCCGGAATAACGTAGAAGGGGGGTTGAATGCGTTATTCTAAAAATATTTCGATTTTTGATATGGATGTGAGATCAAAAATACTGAATCGAAATAACACAACTGTTTGGGAAATATCTTTGAATAGATAAAACCCGGAGGTTTGTTACACAATCCAATCCTATGGACTAGCTACAAAACCAAACACTCCTAAGATAGTTTAGGCACGAGGACCTTCTACCTGACACTTCCTGAAAGCGGGCTAAGCCGGCTTCCCTACTAGATGGACTATCTAGCAGCTTACATAGAGAATATATAAGAGATATAAGAGAGAGTTGTGTGTTGAGGTATGTTTTGAAATGAAATACAACATACATATTTATAGATTATAGAAAGTCACTGTTTGACACTATTCCAATAACCCCCAAATAGTAATTGGGCACTATTACACCAACCCCAAATAGTAACCGTGCATAGTAACCATGTATAGTAACTGCGCATAGTAATACTATTTTTGTATCTCTTGGGCTTTTTTCTTCTGTTTTATTCTGCTGTTTTAATTTATCTCTGAAAATAATTCAAGTACTAGATTAATTTAATTATTTGTTATAAATAATTAATTAATCTGTTACTTATTTAATTTTCAGAGAGTAAATTAATTTTTGACAATACCTTGAAATATTATGTCTGTCCTTGATCGTCAATAGGCTTTCGCAATTCATTATGTAAATTAATGTGTTGATCCTTCTCGTATGTGCTGACACTTAGTGCGCTGGTCTGGTTCACAAGTGACTAGCACTAATCTTGATCTTCACACCTTCGTTACATTCCAATTGATTAGCCTGTAGCAGTATCTTCAAATTATGTAAATACATGGAATTTTTTTGGCTCTTCAACTGAATCATGTATACATCTTATTCTGTCACTGAGGCTTGAACATGTTAATGAACTTCTTTCAGCGACTTAATCCTTGTTGATGCCTGTTCTTCAAATTTCACGATCCCTGTATAGATTTAATATTATTTATTTTTTATCCTAGTTGAGTTATATATATCCTCTATTACATATTACATTACATTATGCTTTACAATCTCCCCCTTTTTGATTGTTAGGGTTTGACAAGCAAATCCCTAGAGGATAACTCAACTGATACAACAAAAAAAAAATACAAAGATAAATAATATTAAAGCGCATTCTGGATCATATATATACATTTCCAGATTTCTAAAAAACCAATTTTAAGACAATTGTTCCTTTAGACTAAACATATCTTCAAGTTTGCCTTTGCTTTCTTTCCACATAGCACTAATACTCACATTAGCTTTTCCTTTCCCAAAATAAAGTTAATTCCGTGTCAACAACCTTTTCCTTACCCTTATTACGCCTAGTAGCTTCTTGGTCATCCACCTTCTCCCCCTCAATTGGGTTATCCTCCAGAGTAGTAGGATGTGAAGTTGGTAAATTAGACGAAGATGACTTTACCAAGGAGTTGATTGCATCATTAAACTGGGTTGCCATGGTATTCAATTGAACCTGGAATACATCATGTTGAATAAGTTGCAAATTTTTTATTTCTGCAATGGACTTACAGATATTTGGCAACTCTTTCTCAATTGTTTGGACCCGTGTAAGGAGTCTGTTGTATTCCTTTCTGGTTACAAGTGCATGTAGTTGAGTAGGTTTCTCACTCGTACGTTCTGCAGGTGTTTCACTCAACACTCTATATTCACTCAGTTTAGTGGTTTGGGTTACACTTACATGTTCTGTTCGTGTTTCCCTCAACACTCCTCCAGAGCTTCCACCGATATGTGTACCTGCAAATGAAATCATCCTAGCCCCTTTTTCAAAGGTCACGGATGGTGTAATGAAAGTTCGTGAGCTTCCGTCCTCGCGTGAAGCGAGTTGCCGACCACTGATAAAAAGTGGTAAATCTCGAAAGAGATCCAGAAATTTTCCCTCTGGAAGGTTAAACTTGAATCGATTAAATGGCACAAAACCCAAGTTTCCCTCGTACGTCTCAGAAGACACTTGGTTCATAAAGGAACCACCTAACGATGGATCTTTTCGTAAAATGGAAGATTCACCAGCAGTTATTGAGGTAGGTAATTCCACCTCGGATGCCTATAAAGGCATTTGATCTTTAGAAAGATCATCAACCACTCTTATGTTCCGTGAAATGGAACTTAAGATAGTTGCTCCCGTCAATTCAACCTCATTTACATTTGCACTCATTGGATAAGAAAGAATTGTTTCACTAACAGTTTTCGTTACCTCAGGTTGATTGGGTTTACTCCGTTTTGAATGAAGTAGAGCGGCTGATGTAACTAACTCCTTATGTGGTGCTGCTAAGGCACTATCTCCCTCAATAATGTGGATGACTGGTCGTTTAAGTGACAATTGAGGTGTAGGAGTTTGTTGTGTTTGTTTTTGCATTTGTAGAATGGGCTCTTCGACCTGTGTTAGAGTCGGTGGGATTTCCTGCTCTTGATCGGGTAAGATGTCCACTAAGGGCTGTAAAAACTGTATTTCCTGTGATACGACAGGGAATACAGAGGTTGGAATAGCAGGGATTGAAATATTACCTTGACGTATACCTGCTCTCACTGGTCTTGGTAACAACGGAAGTGAGACAGTCTTTATATATTCAGTTAGGACTGTAGGCACATCCGTATAGTTCTTTTTGCTTATGTAATTAATTACATTCATCTTCATGTAAGAACATTCCACCTTTCGACCATTTTCCAAGCCTACCCTGTCTTTATTATTCAAAAAATCATTTAATATTAGCTGTAGAAACCTTGGATATAGACATTTGACATTTTGAGTCCGAACATCTCCTCTTCCCAAGTGTTTCATCTTTAAAATGATTTGACCAAGCACTATTTTTCCAAAATTAATCCTCAAATTATTGGCGACCGCATACCCTATATTTTGAATAAATTCAGGTATTCGATCTTGATTTGTTCTATCTGAGGAAGAAACATGGTTAAGAGTGTGAAAGAAAAAATTCCAGTACTGGGTTAGAAACGTTCTAGAAAGATTACCAGTATTGAAATTCCCATTTTGGTACCTTATAAAACGGAAGAACATTTCAATCTTTTCAGGTGTAGGATCAGAAACAAGATTTTCCATAGGAAAATGAAGAATTCGATTAACATCTCGTTCAGTGACCCTAATCGACCTACCAAACAGTCGATATGTGATTGCACACCCGTCCTGTCTAGAAGTGTTAACCGCACTACAATATAGTTCACGCAATGCTTCATGGTTAAGCTGCACTGGTGTAACTAAATCATAGCGAATTAATGAATGCTCATACAGAAATTGTGTCCAAGCCTTGCTCATCAAGAATGGTTTCGGTTTGCTGAATGGAAATAGGATTAACTTTAGCAATTAAAAAGCTTCCCTGCAATGCCATTTTCAAAACTTTGAGGAAATTCAAAAACAATGGTTAGTTTTTATAAAGGATGATGTATAAAGCAAGAATATGAAATCTGATCTAAAAACCACCAGCTAGATTGAGAGATCTTTCCGATCAAAGCCGAAATATTCAGCAATTATGTGTATATGCTCTGTATATCTGAAAAATGATGATGTTAAACACAAACAAAAACTCATCATTTATAAGGTTTCAAGGACTAGTGGGTTAGGTGAGAGCATGACAGGTTATGTTTTAAAAATTACACCGCTCAATAATTTCTCACCTAACAACCTACTTAGCCGAAAAACATCTTATCACTGAAACCTGTCAGCCGAAAAAACATCTTATCACCGAAACCTATCAGCCTATGTACAAACACACATACACAATTATTATTTCTAATTATTGTGGATTTAAAATAACCAAGCAATAATTCAAGAATTATTCCACAATAATCAGACAAACTCATAATTAAACAAACATAAAATTAACAAAGTATCATTAATTGATATATGTCAATAAAATATTTATTTAATTATGCTACAATTGACACAATTATTTACTAACTAATTACCATAAAATATAGCATTTATAAGCATGGTAATTAATATAGAGTTAACTGTAATATGAGGACTGGATGCAAATAAATTCACAAATCCTAAACATATGGACATTTAAAATATATGTGAACTTATAACAAATTGCAGTTATTGATTATCGAAAATTAATTAGACAGATTTAACATCCCAAGTTCACCAACTAACCTGGAGAAAGTGGATTCATCCAGTGGTTTAGTAAAGATGTCTGCAATTTGTTGATCTGTGGGAACAAAATATAATACCACAGTTCCATTCATGACATGCTCTCGTAAGAAATGTTACCTGATATCAATGTGCTTAGTCCTGGTATGTTGAAATGGATTGTTTGCAATGGAAATGGCACTCGTGTTGTCGCATAGAATTGGAATTTTGTCCAACATGAGTCCATAGTCCTGAAGTTGATTCCTCATCCACAGGATTTGAGCACAACAACTACCTACCGCAATGTATTCTGCTTCGGCTATCGAGGTAGATACTGATTGTTGCTTCTTGTTGTACCAAGATACCAACCTTCTTCCTAGAAACTAACAGCTTCCAAAAGTACTTTTCCGATCAATCTTACAACCTGCGAAATCAGAATCTGCATAGCCAACTAGGTCAAAACCTGTTCCTTTAGGATACCAAATCCCAAGATTGGGGGTTCCCTTAAGGTATCTGAAAATACGTTTAACAGCTATAAGATGTGACTCTTTAGGGTCAGCCTGGAATCTAGCACATAAACAAGTTGCGAACATAATATCTGGTCTACTAGCAGTTAAGTATAGGAGAGAGCCGATCATACCTCGATACTTCGTGATGTCAACTGACTTACCAGATTTGTCTTGATCAAGCTTGACAGCAGTTGGCATCGGGGTCTTGGTAGTAGCTGCTTCTTCCATCCCATAATTCTTCAGAAAATCCTTTATGTATTTTGATTGGCAGATGAAAATACCATCAGGCTTCTGAACAACTTGAAGTCTAAGGAAAAAGGACAATTCACCCATCATGCTCATCTCGTACTTACTCTGCATTAGCTTAGCAAATCTCTTGCATAGAAAATCATTAGTAGAACCAAATATTATATCATCCACATATACTTGCACTAGAATTATATCATTTTTATGCTTTTTATGAAAGAGAGTTTTGTCTATGATACCTCTTGTAAAACCATTTTCAAGTAAGAACTTGGAGAGAGTATCATACCATGTCCGAGGGGCTTGCTTGAGACCATAGAGAGCTTTGAAGAGAAAGTACACAAAACCTTCTAATTCCTTGTCTTCGAACCCAGGGGGTTGTTCAACATAGACTTCTTCTTCTAGATCTCCGTTCAAAAATGCACTCTTCACATCCATCTGAAAAACCTTAAAGTCGGAGTGTGCAACAAATGCTAAGAACATCCTGATTGCTTCAAGCCTTACAACTGGAGTATAGGTTTCATCATAATCAATTCCCTCTTCTTGAGAGTAACCCTTTCCTACCAATCGAGCCTTGTTCCTCGTAACAATACCATTTTCATCCAGTTTATTCCTAAACACCCATCTAGTACCAATTATAGATTTATCTTTTGGTCTTGGCACTAGCTTCCATACTTTCTGCCTTTCGAACTGATTGAGTTCTTCCTGCATTGCAGTTACCGAATCTGGATCATCTAGAGCTTCATCAACCTTTTTAGGTTCAATTTGAGATAAAAATCCTGCAAAATTGCATTCATTCTGTGTTGCTCTTCTAGTCTGTACACCCGTGTCCGGTTCACCAATGATCTGTTCAAAGGGATGCGCTCTACTCCATACCCTTTGTCACGGCAGATTTGATCATGATGATTCCCCAAGTTCATAATTGTGTTGAGTGTGGTGACTAGTAGATCCAAACTCATTGTTTGCTCCCCCTGAGCTGTTGCTTTCAGAGTTTGATGAATCGGAGTTTAATGAATCATTAGCAGTAGATGCATTCTTTGATGTTTATTCACTTAATTGGGGTTCATTTTCATCGTTCACTTGTTCCCCCTCAACATGTGCTGCAGTCTGATATACTTGTATAGATTGAATAATATTGTCTGAAAGAGTATAAGAATTTTGTAGATCAACATTTATTTCTTCATTCTCAAATCTCAGCTGGTCATGTTGATCAAAATCTTCAAGTCCTGTTATCTTCTTATCATCAATAGACACATGGATAGATTCCATGACCACATTTGTTCTCAGATTGTAGACTCGGAATGCTTTTATGGAAAGTGGGTATCCAACAAAGATTCCTTCATCAGCTTTTAAATCAAATTTGGAAAGCTGTTCTGGATGAGTCTTAAGAACAAAACACTTACATCCAAACACATGAAAGTACTTCAGGTTCGGCTTCTTATTTTTCACCATCTCATATGGTGTTTTAAAATGCTTGTTTACGAGTGTAGTATTCTTTGTGAAACAAGTAGCTTGCACAGCTTCAGCCCAGAAGTAAGTTGGCAGCTTTGCTTCATCTAGCATGGTCCTTGCAGCTTCTATGAGAGTCCTAGGCCTGTTCTTTCTCTCTACAACTCCATTTTGTTGTGGAGTTCCAGGTGCAGAGAATTCTTGCTTTATTCCATTTTCTTTACAAAACTCTTCCATGGCTACATTCTTGAACTCAGTGCCATTATCACTCCTTATGATTTTCACTGTATGCTTAGATCCTTTGTCCAGTTGTCTGATATGCTCTGTTAAGATTGATGCAGTTTCTTTTTTCTTGTGCATGAAATACACCCATGTATATCTGGTGTATTCATCAACAATAACCAAAGCATATTTTTTCTTTCCAATAGACATTATATTTACTGGACCAAATAAATCAACATGCAATAAGTGATATGGCTCAAGAATTGGGAATTCAGTCTTACTTTTGAATGAATTTTTCCTTTGTTTTGCCTTCCTACATGAGTCACATAGGCCATCTGGAGTAAAAACTGATTTGGGTAATCCTCTCACAAGATCATTCTTCAACTATACCAAATATGGGCTGTTGCAACACCAAAAAAGTGTATTATTAGGCCCCAAAAGTGTTACAAAAGTTGTTTATGTAACGCTTTTGCTAAAACTCGGCATTGCATTTGCCGGCGTTGCCTATGCCTTCTATAGCAACACTTTTCGAACATATTGCAACACTTTCTAAAGTATTACAATAAGTGTTTGTTGTAGTTTATTGTAACACTTTTACATGTTTTAGTAACATTTTTAAGGTGTTACAACAGATTAATGCAACACTTTTTTGCAACATTTATTAAGTTAAAATGTTACAAATTAAGTGAGTATATTGCAACATTTTAATGCAACATTTCGATGCATTTTGCAATACTTTTTGTTTTTTGCAACATTTATCTACAACATTTTTATTGCTATTGTAATATTTATAGATTTTATTAGCAACACTTATTTGCAACACTTTTTATTAATCCAAATTGCAATATCCTGTTTGAAATTTTAGTATGCCTTGCACAAAGAATACCAAACCCAGAAATGACATTTCAAATCCAAAATGACAAATCCAACAATACAATGTCAATACAGCCCATACATAGTACTACTTAAGTCTAACGTCGAAACACATGTCGGCTAATTACATCGCAATGCTTAAATACGGAGGCTTTAAATCATATGACATGCAGACACGTTCTGCACCTACTTTTTGGACCTCCACATTGCAACAAGAGAGAAACCTCAAAAACCTACATTTAAAAGCTACAAGTCATTCAATCACACCTTTTCTGGTAATTTAAACTCATATCTTTTCCCTTTTCTCAATTATACATCCAAATGGCTAAATGTAATCAATAAATTATCATTAATGTTCATCTTTATCTTGCTACAAGTTTTAGTCAACAATATTTACCAAAAATAATTTAAAATTTACCCAGTATCGAGATAGTACATCTGTAACTTGATATAGGTTTTTTCTTCTTTTTCATACCCTCATCTGGAACAACATTCCGTGGGTAGAGGCACTGCAAATTTCTAAATTAGTAACATCCAATTTAACAGAAATAGAGGAGTCAAGAGTGGGTAGTAGTATATTCTCACTTTAATGTCTCGTCTCCAAATATATTGCCAGAAAGCTGATTCAGAATGCAGCTGATATGCTCTGAACCGAAAATATTAAAGAAGCTGATTAAGAATGCAGCAGATTCAGAATGTTACGGATACAGTTCATGGTACTAATCTATATTACAAACATAAAATATGGAACACTGATCTAGAAACATAAAATGCAAATGGATTCATTTGTGAATATGGTGGATGAAATAAGTTTATTGTTGTTTTACCACTGAAACATTTTCCTACTTTTAAGCCTTTGATAATTTGAAAAAACTAGAGTCATGATTATAATTTTGTTTGTGTTGGTCATGAGGTGATTAAGTAGCGAGATCAATTGCATTGTTGCATATATATGATTTATGATGTCTAACTATCTAAGCAGGCTACTCATATGTAGTGTCCTCTTGTCATAGCTGTTATGCTACACTGAACTTCCCAAACATATACACTGGTCGCACACGTAATATTTGGTTATGCAATGTCCTATCATTACTTTCTAACTAAAAGTAACATTATAATGACATTAAACAAATCCGACTTGTGATCAATACTTCAGAAACAAAACAAAGTAGTAATATACAAATAACCTTTCGAGGTATCTGTGCGAGTTGCTTCATTCTCAGTTTTTTCTCTTGCTACAGCAGCAGCGCAGCAACTCGTTACTAGTTATATTGAAATTCTGCAAAATGAGAACATGTGATCACTCACCTCGTCTTCACTTGGAAGGTCAAGTTTCCTTATCAGGTACTTCTGTATAAAAGATACAGATGTTCTCCCATCCCTACAATATATTACGGAAAATTTACAGAACTAAAAAAGAGTCGTGGTATTTAATCCTTTCTCATAAATAGTTATCTGTTAAACTTTTTAAAACAGCAAATCTTCAACATGTATACTCAAACTCTCAGAGCTTGCTGCAGTTAGTTGCATACATGATTATGCAGATATATATATTCTTTGTACATGTCAATATTCCTTATGCTGGTATGTCGTTTCACAACCGACCAGTTGGCATAAACCAACACATGCAACAGTGAGAGGCTTACATATCAGTTAAAGAAAACGTAACTCAAAATAGGTTGATAACTCAAAATGAGAAAATTTGACACCCTATAGAAAAACAAGCTCTATACCACTTTGTGAGTATACCATTAACATTTTGGGCTGTGGTGCATAACAGCCTATCATTACATTAAAATCTTTGAACTCTTTCCTAAAGAGGGGACTCTGGGGAAGGAAAAAATTAGGCGTTATCATCCTAATATTCTCCAAAGTCCCTATGATGAAAAAAGAATCAGAACACAAAAAACTAAATAAGGACATTCTGAAAGGATATAGAAAAAGTTGGACATACCTTATCAGTGTTTTGCCACCTCACATATTCAACTAACCCTCCTGCATAGTAGTGTTTCTGATATTGGTTCTTCTAAGCGTGAACATCCTCTTTGTGGAGAGTAATCGCCAACTGCAAGAAAATAACAAAGGAATAAATGATATTGCAAAAGCTTCCTCAGTCACGTTCAAAAGTAAAAGTTTTAAGACGTAAACTAGACATGCAAACGGATAGCTTTGATCTATGTTGGCTGTTGCAAGGACTCCGGTGCAGAGTGCAGACACTACAATTATCCCGGTATCAGAAAATACTATGCGTGTTCAAATATATATTCTTTGTATAATTAGAAGTGTAGTGAGCAATGGCATAGTATATTCAATCCATCAAAACATTAAATCAAAAATAGCCATATGGGCCTGCATGAACATTCTTTTTTGATGAACTCAGCACCTGCAGGTTTCATGTCAATTAACACTTTTGATATGAAATAATAATATGAGAACTGAACTACTGGGTACAGGTAGAAATAAATGCATGTATAGAACACCATAACCTTTTAGTAGAATTAGGGACCACTTACAAGTTGGGAAGATTCCTTAAATGCAGCAACGATTAAGGATCTATCTGGTGCAAGCTTCTTCAGTTTTCTAAAAGAAGCTAGCGATTACAGAAATAGGAACGGCAGGAAACAGGCAACACAACCTCATTAAATGAATAAATTAAGTAGTAACACATATGATAAAGGTAGATGAACACTAGCATGAACAACAATAACTTTTAGATTTGATTCCCCTTTACATGCATCAAACAGTCAAAGAAAAATCACAAACTGTGGACTCTACAAGTCCAAAGGCAAGACATAATAAATGATAACAATTATAAGCCAATAGCTAATAATAGGTTGTGCTTTATTATGACAACTGCAGAAAGGGAGGGAACATTTATGGGGACAGAATACAAAAAGATCGAGTGCTAAAGCAAAATGGAAACATAGTTATAATAAGCATTAAATACTGCATTGAGTTACAAGGATCGATCATGACATTTATAATGGAATTAGCATTAATCCTTAATTCAAAGAAATTAAAAGGTTACTGGTGGCAGCTACTTATAAAAGAACAACGTCTATTATTTGCTATGCTGTAATGCTGACTTTTACCTAACACCCTCAAACTTAAATACCAAACAACACTTCATTTTCTGAATTTACCTATTTTACTAAAACCTTAGGACGGGAGCAAAAATAGATGGACGTGAAGAAAAAATATTGAAAAAAAATGTTGCAAACAATTCTTAGATGACATCCGTACAATGAATGAAAGCTACAGGCCACAGTAACTCGTGCTGAGCTTAGTCTAAGTACATTTAGTACATAAATGTTATGTTTAAAATCTCTACAGCTGTGCTCAGAGACTTAAAAAATTAGTCTTACACCTGAAAGTTCTAGTTGGCTACATCTCCTTAAAAATTATAGAAAGGAATACTTAATTACCTTTTCTGAAATAAAATATTTCAATCACCCATAATCATATAAGTGTAATTACAAAAATGGATAAGGATGCAAGCATGTTAAAGTCTGATAAACGGTCATGGAAGTGTTTGCGTCTTACAGGTTGAGGCTTCCCGAGAGATGTTTTATGTTTGAATCTTGAGCCATCCTTTGGTGGAGAGTCAGCCTTTCCACCTGTTCTTTTCTCATCCCGAGCTTTATTAAAGATCACTGTGAATCCTTCAGCTGCTGCTGGGTCATTGACATCCCGTTCACCAAACTTGGTCAGTGCAAGACCTTTATCCTGAAAAAAGAAGTGTATATAGCATTCTATCTTCCATCAAGAAAAAAGACATGTAATGCTTACAAGGATGTTATATAGTTCCATAGAATAAACCGGGCTATTTCAATAGTAAATGGCAGAATAAACAGTCAAAATCACTTGTTTTACAATTATATCAATATGAGAATCATATTCAGCATAGCATTGCAAACAAACAGCTACTCATCTAAACTATCCGTCTATGTGACACTTATCACAAGGGAAGAAATTTATGTTATGTACAATAGAGATATAGACAGTACGAAGTAAGTGAATAAAAAGCATTTGATTCAATCCGTCTAGATACTCATACATACACATCACAAACTCAAAGCAATTACGAATATTTCAACAAGCATACATACAAATATCTTAAACCATACATATATATACATACGTATGTAATAATCGAACATAATTGGAAGTTACCTCTCATTGAAACTCAAATTGAAACCCTAATTAAATAAAAGTTCCAATCAATTTTGGGGTTTTGGGATCTGACTGTCTTATAATCGAAGCTCTGCCTGAGAGAGGAGTGAGAGAAAGGTGAGAGAGAGAGAGAGGTGGGACAGGTAGAGAGGGTGAGGGAGAGAGAGAGAGTGGTCGAGAGAGATGAGATGTGTTTTTGGGATTATATTTTTGTTTTAATTTTAATTTGGTACGCGGATTTTATCCTGCCCACAAAAAAATAAAGTTCCCGCCTACAATTCTCTGCAAAATTGACTAAAAGTTTATTATCTATTGTAACGTTTTGGACAAAGTATTGCAATTGTGATTAAAAGTGTATCATCTATTGTAACGTTTTGGACAAAGTATTGCAATTGTTCTAAAATTTGAAAATGATCATTTTGCTTGCAACACTTTTCGTATATATTGCCACATTTTTAAAAATATTGCAATAGACTACCAAGTTTTGTGTCTATTGTAACACTTTGTGTAACACAATTCATATTGGTGTTGCAATAGGCCATATTTGGTGTAGTGTTCACTAGCTCATTAATGTTGTTGAAATTCAGATGAGAAAGTCTCTTGTGCCAATCCCAACTTTCTTCAATTGATGCTTTACTCAGTAGACAGATTGCAGAGCCATCAGAGTTTGTTGAAAGCTTGGCTTCATAAATGTTACCATGCGTGTATCCCTTCAGAAAAACTTTGCCTGTAGATTTGCTTATAACTTCAAAGTGTTCTTCAAAGAAATCCACATGATAACCCCTATCACATATTTGACTCACACTTAGAAGATTATGTTTGAGTCCTGAGACTAGAGCTACAGTTTCAAATATGACATTCCCAAGATTGATATTGCCATATCCCAGAGTCCTTCCTATGTTGCCATCTCCATAAGAAACACTTGGGCCAGCTTTCTTCACAAATTCTGATAGTAGGGCTTTATTTCCAGTCATGTGTCCTGAGCATCCACTGTCCAGAACAAGGATATTTTTCCTGTTACCCTGCAATCACAAAAACCACTAATGATTAGTTTTAAGGACTCAAACTTGCTTGGATCCTTTGGCCTTATTAAGTTTGTTAGCTTTTGCAGCAGAAGTCTTATCAGAGTTTGTGCTAACATTCTTTTTATCAGAATTTATACATGTAGAATCAATCTTGAATTTATTCAAAGAGGGTTTAAGTTCATAATAATCATAATACAAATTATGATACTCTTTGTATGTATAAATAGAATGCCAAATACTACCACAATGAAAACAAGGATTCTGTGGCTTAAACCTAACTGAACCACTCTTAACTTCTGACTTAGGAGGTATAGAGTTTATATTTTAATTCTTCCTATAAAAAGTAGCAAGATGGTTAGGATTTCCACAATTGTGACATTTCTTCCTAGGAGCATTGGGAATAGGCATATAGTTATTGCTTTTATTGATGCCTACCTTCCATTTCTGTTTTTCCTAGGTTCTTTTACATTGTTCACTCCTTTTATCTCCTTCAGCTTGTGGTTAAGCTATTTCTGAGACAATAAGTCAATATTTACTGATTTGACTTCATCCTGTTTTGGTTTGTCAGATTTTGGTACAAATCTCACAGGATTAATTTTGGGCTTTGCAGCCCTTTTAGTAAATACAGGTTTAGAGGTCTCAGCTTCTAAGTTGGCAGTTTTCTTTTTATTAGTGTAACCTAGACCTTGTTTCCAACAACCATTCTCTAAGATACTCAGAGTAGTTTTACCAGAGTTAGTCCAAGTTTTAATAATGTTTCTTTCTTTAGCAAGTTCAGAATCAAGATAAGCATGCTTTTTCAATAATTCAGTTTTAACAATAATAGCATCATCTCTCTCTTTCTGAATTTTTAACATCTGGACTAATTCTAATTCTAGATAGTCATTTCTCTTTCTAAGGTCTAGACTTTCAGATTTTATTCTTTCATTTTCTAAAGTCTGATCTCTATAGCTAACATGCAAGTTTTTAAAAAAGAGTCTTAACTCAGATATATCAGTAGTATCAAAAGCTAGAGTAGAGTGAGGTACCTCGGTCTCAGTAGCTTCAGAGATACTATCAGCATTTGCCATCAAGGCATAGTTCACCTCATCATCAGAGTCTGAAGTGTCATCCCAGTCCTTCTTCTTTGTGATGTAAGCTTGACCTTTATCAATTTTGGATTTCTTGCACTCAGGTGCAAAATGTCCTTTCTCACCACAATTATAGCATTTGATCTTGGACTTGTCCACTTTCCCATACCTGCCTTCCTTTCCCTCAGCTTTTCTGAAATTCTTCTTTTCGGAATTTGAATCTCCTCGTGTGAACTTCTTTCCTTTCCTGAAGTTCTTGTAAGCCATCTTCTTGAAGCTTTTTACCATCAGGGCTGCAAGTTGTATCATCTCAGCATCACTGCCATCATCATCAGAGTCTGTGATTGTCAGAGTTTGAGTCATCATTAGAGTTTGATGACTCAGTATCAGACTTTGTAATAAGATCCTTTCCATTGGATTGACTCTTTTTCACACTAACTTCTTTAGAAGCTTTCTCCTCAGCTTTAAGAGCAATTGACTTGGGCTTGCCTCCATGCCTCTTGCTTTTTTGTTCCATCTCAAGCTCATGAGTCTTGAGCATTTCATAGATTTCATCAAGTGACATGTCTTCCAGATCATAATTGTCTCTGATGGTAGTGGCCTTTAAATCCCACTTCTCAGGTAGAGCCAATAAGAATTTCAGATTGGAGTCTTCAAGATCATACTCCTTATATACCAGTGACAAATCATTCAGCAATTTCAGGAATTTGTCATATAGATCTGTTAATGACTCATTAGACTTCGAGTCAAAGTGCTCGTACTCCTGTGTGAGTATTGTTCTCCTGTTCTTCTTGATGGCTTTGGTTCCTTGACATCTGGCTTCCAAAGCATCCCAGATCTCCTTAGCAGTTTTGCATCCAATGACCCTGTTAGACATAACATTGTCAAGAGCCCTATGTAATAGAGGAGATATCTTCAGGAGTGTAGTCTTTCTTCTCCTTTGGAATCATTTTCTGTTCCTCTTTATCAACTACAACAGACAATTTGGACGGCTTATGTGGACCATCATGGATTCTGTCTAAGTAGTCTGGATCTGTAGCCTCTAGAAACATTTCCATCTTCACCTTCCATATGGGATATTCTGATGCCCTGAGTGTTGAAACTCTGATTGATTCATATCTGCTTGTTGTTGGAGTTTGTGTTTTCTCTGTCATGATTGTATATTTTTTTGGATCTTAACTGTTGTATAATAACAGAGTGGCTCTGATGCCAATTGTTAGGTCCGGAATAACGTAGAAGGGGGGTTGAATGCGTTATTCTAAAAATATTTCGATTTTTGATATGGATATGTGATCGAAAATACTGAATCCAAATAACACAACTGTTTGGGAAATATCTTTGAATAGATAAAACCCGGAGGTTTGTTACACAATCTAATCCTATGGATCAGCTACAAAACCAAACACTCCTAGGATAGTTTAGACACGAGGACCTTCTACCCGACACTTCCTGAAAGCGGGCTAAGCCGGCTTCCCTACTAGATGGACTATCTAGCAGCTTACACAGAGAATATATAAGAGAGAGAAGAGAGAGTTGTGTGTTGAGGTATGTTTTGAAATGAAATACAACAGGCCTATTTATAGATTATAGAAAGTCACTATTTGACACTATTCCAACAACCCCCAACTAGTAACCGAGCACTATTCCAACAACCCCCAATTAGTAACCGGACACTATTTCACCAACCCCAAATAGTAACCGGGCACTATTACACCAACCCCAAATAGTAACCGGGCATAGCAACCGTGCACAGTAACTTTGCATAGTAACTACGCATAGTAATACTATTTTTGTATTTCTTGGGCTTCTTTCTTCTGTTTTATTCTGCTGTTTTAATTCATCTCTGAAAATAATTCAAGTACTAGATAAATTTAATTATTTGTTATAAATTATTTAATTTTCAGAGAGTAAATTAATTTTTGACAATACCTTGAAATATTATGCTGTCCTTGATCGTCAATAGGCTTTGGCAATTTTTCTGTAAATTAATGTGTTGATCCTTCTCGTATGTGCTGACACTTAGTGCGCTGGTCTGGTTCACAAGTGACTAGCACTGATCTTGATCTTCCCACCTTCGTTACTGTAACACCCCCAGATCCGGGATCCGGTCGTTACGGTCTCCAATTCTATCCACAATACTTGAACTTACTTCAACATACAATAAATTACATCTTTATGACCCTACACAACAATATAAAACACACCCGTTATAGTCCCAGAGATGAAATTAGAGTAACAACCAAATTTTATTAAACACATTATGAGTTCTTACAACCCAAAGAGTTACAATATGAATACATACTCTTTGCCACCCATTTACATAAGTTATACTAGTCCATATATTTGGTACTGAAAGAATGAATCTATCCTACCAATAACTTTCTCTTCGGCTCTGGTAGTCTCATCGTCCTCGCCAGCGTCTAGTGCGCCTTGTGTGAGTCATCTGGTCTAGCTGTTGTTGTGATATAATAATAAAGCAAGGGTGAGCAATAGCCCACCAACAATAATATATAACTGAATGATAATATATAATAGTTCAAAAGTATCTTTCAAACCATATGCCATGCATTTACGGAAATGATGCCAGAATAACATGAACGATGAAGTTACGAGGTAACTCAAAATGCATATATAGGTGGGAACATCTGCTATGTCAAAGATAAGCCAGATATTATCATTTATTATATAAAGAGGAACTTGCAAGGAAAATATTGCAATTCCAGTTATTAACATTTTTCGAAGTTCTACAACCTGAAAGAAGTCTCTTCGATACGTGTTGTGGGAGACACCGTCAACCTGAAAGAAGTCTCTTCGATACGTGTTGCAGGGAATTCCCAATTTGGGAGATGAACCAATACTGGAGTTATCACGCGTCAGCTGTCCCACTCCTTGATGATCATTCGGGGATGGTACAGCCCAATATAGTTTACTACCGGTAGAAGGAAGAACTGACGGCTCCACTTGTCAATTTCCTTTAATAGTAACTCCCTGGCCAATGGTTAGGCCTTGTGATGGACCGCGTGACTCGGCCTCTTACACACGACTCCTAGTTCGAATAAATCCACAGCATTGAAACATAGAGTTTGTCCTCCCTTCCCCAAGTGAAATACTTGTTGATAAGACTCCACAAAGTAGTCGTATCTAGTTGGAAAGGAAAATTCACCAACATTTCCCAAGCTTTTGCTTGTTAATGGATATCAACTTGTTCCAACAATCTTACCCCTCGAACGATGAGAAGGTACACACAGACTTAATGAGTCCATAGCAACCAAGTTGTGAGTGAAAAGAATAAATTATGAGATTTATGACCGGGAAGTCTACAAGATAAATAACATTGCTCAAGTAGGTTCCCCTATAACATGGAAGTTTGAGCGAGCATTTAAATCCTTTTAAGATAGATTTAAATGAAAAATAGAGAGTTGGGAACCTTTCCTTGATAAAATAGTCGTAAAAAGACTCCGAAATATTTTACATAATATCTGGAGGTGACAGATAATCTCCAAATAATATAAATCATTTTTAAAAAGAATTTAAAAGAATTAAATAAATATTCCAAGAATATTTATTAACTCAATAATAATTATGGAATATTATTAAATCATAATATTGCTCGTAAGTAATCCTCGAATGAATATATAGAATTATTTACTAAATAAATCACTCCTTAAATGAATATTCAAAATAATATTCATTAATAATTAGACTCCAATAAGTATTTAAAATAATATTCAATAAATGAGTCAAACTTTAAATGAATATTTGAAAATAATATTCATTTAATAAATAATCTTCTAAATGAATATCCAAATAATATTCATTTAGTAATCAAAACCTTAAAGGAATATTCGAAATAATATCCCTTAAGTGGTCAGAACTTCCAATAAATATTTTAAAATAATATTCCTTAAGTACATAAACCTTAAATGAATATTCGAAAGTAATATTCATTTAATAAATAAAATTCTAATGAATATCAAATTAAAATTCATTAAATAATCAACTCTAAATGAATATTCGAAACTAACATTCATTTAATATCTCTCGACTGAGATAATACTCGAATAACATTCCTCGAAAGATTTACAAGTAATTGATACTTTATGGAAATATAAATAACGTTTAATAATAACATTCCTCAGATAAATAGTAATCTGCCGTTGGAATCCCTCCGGGTTTCCACGACTATCTATATCTCAAAATACCGACTCCCGGTCTATATTTAAGAATGAATATCATATGCCCTTCGCTAAGGGTCTTACCAAAACAATCCGGCTTATAACTGATAATTCGTATCTAGTCTATAAGCCAATATCAACTCAGGGAACAAGTATCATAAACTAATTTGACAATAGGCATGCATGCTATGGCATATGTAAAATGGCAATCACATATATATATATATATATATATATATATATTATCACAACAACAGGTTCAACGTTTTGAACACTTGCCTGGTAATCGGGTGTGCGTGGAGATAGCGTGCCCTGGGTCTGCTCGATGATCTATAAACAATCAGAACATTCAAAATTAACCACTTAACACTTTTTAAAAGTCTAGGTATAAAATTCACTTAAATCGAAACACGTTTTTGAATTATCTCGTTATACACCTTTTAGTGTAACTCTTTTTATTACCGCTACGATCCGACATTTGTTCGCTATTACGACATGTCATCATACCCACACTCGGTATATACTTAAGTCGTATAAGTTCTAAAGTCGATCGATTATGAACCGAGATTATACCTCGAGTTTTACAGTTCGTTTTCCAAGTGTTTTACCAAAGTTATAACCAAGCGGGTTTTTAGGGGTTCGTTCACGTTTAACTTCGATTCAAACATTTATATAAAATCGGAAAACGATCCATTTAACATGTGGTTTTCTTTCATACCTTCCTTATGACCTCTAGTATTTATTTACCAAGATTCGCCACTGAGCAACATGTTTTACGAGGGTTCAATTGAAGTTACGGACTTTTACATTGAGTAATGAAGGAGATATGGCTGTTTGAAAATCGTTACAGAAAACTGTCAAGAACAGGCAGTTTGGTTTCTCCAAATTGGGGAGGTGATTTGACTAGGCTATACTACTTGTATTGCTATGAAATTTGGAACGAATATTGCCCATGGAGTGGAGAGGCTTTTTTTAAAATTTGGTGATTTTATCATGGCTATAAATGGAGATATGAATTTTCTTCTCATGAGTGTTCTTGCTGGGCAGTTTGTACAAATGGAGAGAAATGAAGTTTGCTTGGTCTTGCTCTTGACAATAATGCATAAAGTGATGGTAATTGGATAATATCTCATCTAAAACTACTTTAATAAAGTGATGATGCAAGGGATGAAGAAATTGGGTGGACATGTGTTGAAGATTTGGTGGTGTTAAGGCTATCCAAGTGTTTGCTTGCTAAGTACTAGTTTAATCCCTAAGTGTGCTAGTTACTTGAGTCACCACTTGGTTACTAGATATTTTCTAGTGGCTTATGCATGACTCTTGCTTCCTCTGCTTGTTTCTTTTGTCCGGTTATTGCTCGTTTCGATTGATCGTTCGTAGGAACATTTCACGGATTTCTAATTAGGGTTTACCGGGAATCTTCTTAATATTAATACTATCATTCTCCATCTTTCTTACTAACTTTTGAATTTATATTCCTTAAATCCCTTCGTTAAATTTTTAAGTCTATCAGTGTCCAGGGAACTCTCGGAGAAAATAAAAGTGTGGTTTTTCAGAATCCGACAGCTTTTACATACACTTATTTTCCCCCTTGATCACTATTACGAACTCGGAAATCCGTTCCCAATACTTCTATATAGTGTCATCTCATAATATTCTCTTTTCCACCAAAAACACTATTCATTCTTTATTCTTTACTTATTCTCTTAGGGTTGTACAATTGTCCCTTATCTCTTTCGATCGTTCCTTAACCTTTTTACGGACCCACTGGACCAATAACAGATATCGATTTTGATGACATAAGTATAATCTTCTCCTTTAGAATTATCAAATCTCAATTCCCTAGGAGATAGATAATTCTTATCTAAAGTGTCAACCAATAGTATTTATCATGGCATATAAACATTTGAATCCAAATCTATTCCTTTCATTCATTATCTCAATCGTTACCTCGTAGTCGTAATCACTATTCACCATTACCTCAGTACATAATAAAAAGTTTTAATTATATCCAAAATTTGGGGTTCTTACAGTTACATTCCAATTGATTAGCCTGTAGCAGTATCTTCAAATTATGTAAATACGTGGAATCTTTTTGGCTCTTCAACTGAATCATCTATACATCTTATTCTGTCACTGAGGCTTGAACATGTTAATGAACTTCTTTCAGCGACTTGATCCTTGTTGGTGCCTGTTCTTCAAATTTCACGATCCTTGTATAGATTTAATATTATTAATCTTTTATCCTAGTTGAGTTATATATATCCTCTATTACATATTACATTACATTATGCTTTACATATAGTCTTCCCTCCTTAAAAGGATTTCATCCTCGGAATCAACGTGGGCAATAACTAAGGTTTCTTATCTCGTAATCTGCTCTCCAATATCTCCTCATCGCTTTTACCAGTTTATGCTCTCATATCTCGATTATAGCCAAACGCTCAGCAAGTAACTGAAAAGTTTAACTGATAAAAACAAGAATAAAGTTGACTTCCAACAGTAACATGATATCAGATGAATATCAGGACAACAATAAGTATTAGACATATGAAAAGCATTTGCAATTCAAACGGTAAACCAGTTTCATTTCATAGTATAAATCTTTTTAATTCATTTTAAAGTTGATTGGATATTTTACACGACAACGGATAATACGGGTGATAAATCACGTAAAGTCCCCATACACGAGGTCCCTCTAGACAGAATCCTTTCATTAGGATATCTTGGGTTTCCTAGAGGCAACACATTGGCCTAAAAGAGGTGTTGGACTAGTCCCACCAGAACTACAGCATAGAAAAGAAAACATGCTAGACAGGCAACACTCGGCCTCTTATGCCTCTCCAATCTTTAGGAATCCGTAGAAACCATTTGACAGAGTTCCTAAATATTTTATAAAAAAAACATAACTTTGAAAATAGTAAAACTTATAAAAACTTTCAGATGTGAAAACATTTTAACTTATAAAACATTTTGATTTGAGATGATAAAAGTCTAGGGATTTGATGTTGGAAACTCAAAGGCACAAACACATGCTCACTTTGTATACACACAGATACACACAGAATATAAATAAACTGGAGTGTTTGTTTTAAGAGAAAACCTTAACTCTTATTCCCCTTAATTACATAAACTGAATACAAGCTACTTAAATAGATAAAACACACGTAGAGATAGCAACTAACTTCCTATTCTAACTCCACTACTGCAACGTGCTGAAACTAACCTAGAAACTCTGAACTCACCGCATGACTCGGGCAATTACTGCAACGTGCTTAACTGCAACGAAACAAACTACTTACATGCATGCATACACGTTTGCATGCAAACGATTATTGAACTAAGCACTAAAACAAAGCTAAACATATGATTATAGAATTAAAAACCCAACATTCTCCCCCATAATTCTATAATCATTTATCAGATCTTCAGCTACCCGTATGGCATGCTTTGAACTGCAACAGCCCATATGGCTTCTACTTCATGCCTGCATTGCAAATATATTGATCCAGCCCGTGTGGCCTTTCTGTGCCCATTTGACACCACTGATCATAGCCCTTTTGGCTTCCTTATTTGCTCGTTTGGCAACTTTTTTCCTGCCCATGTGGCATTCTTATTTATTCCTGCCCGTATGGCATTCAGTTCATAGCTCTTATGGCTATTATCCACAAGCCCGTGTGGCTTGTCTTCGTTGGCCCATATGGCCTTTACAGCAAGGCTGGTTCGTCATCATGAAGTTGTACAAGATTTGCTTCATGTCTGTGTTCCTTCTTTCGTCGAGGTTTGTCACATTCTGAGGCATAGTGACGATAGACGTTGCAATTGAAACATTTGATCTTGCTCTTGTCAAGTTTTCCCTTCCATTTCTGAGCAAGAAGAAGCTGTTGTTGCTCACTTTGCTCACTCCTACTTTTCATTCTTTCTTCATGATCCTTGAGACGTCCCACCAGTTCTTCAACTGACATGGCTTTAACATCTCCAAATTGTTCAATGTTTGAAGCTATTTGGAGGAACTTATCAGGCACAGCACGTAGAATCTTTCGCACAACACTGGATTCTTCCATAGACTCTCCAAGAACACGAATGTTAGTCACAATGCCACTCAGTTTCAAGCAGAAATCTTCTATCTTCTCTGAGTCTTTCATCATGAGAGACTCGAATTCGCCCTTTAATGTCTGCACTCTAGCCTCCTGTACTCGTTCCACCCCCATACACATTGTCTTGATTGCCTCCCAAGCCTCCTTTGTTGTTTCCTTTTCTGCAATGGCCAACAACACATCCCCAGGCACACCTTGATAAATGGCTGCAAGAGCCATCTGTACAGTCCTTTCATCGACTGCAGCCCTGGGACTTTTCTGTTCAATAGCGCCCCAAACACCTTGTGCCTTCATGAAGACCTTCATTTTTAGGGACCAGGCAGTGTAGTTGCTCTTGGTTAGCATAGGATAGTTCACAGCCACAGCACCTTCCTTTGTTCTTGGCGTCTCCATGGATTCTGATGTGTGTCGTGGTTGATACTTTGGCATACACAGGACCTTCGAACCTGGGGAGCTCTGATACCACTGTTGGAAACTCAAAGGCACAAACACATGCTCACTTTGTATACACACATATACACACAGAATATAAATAAACTGGAGTGTTTGTTTTAAGAGAAAACCTTAACTCTTATTCCCCTTAATTACATAAACTGAATACAAGCTACTTAAATAGATAAAACACACGTAGAGATAGCAACTAACTTCCTATTCTAACTCCACTACTGCAACGTGCTGAAACTAACCTAGAAACTCTGAACTCACCGCATGACTCGGGCAACTACTGCAACGTGCTTAACTGCAACGAAACAAACTACTTACATGCATGCATACACGTTTGCATGCAAACGATTATTGAACTAAGCACTAAAACAAAGCTAAACATATGATTATAGAATTAAAAACCCAACATTTGATTAGGTTTTCTGATTCAGGGTTTTGTGTCAAGAATGTATAGCTGGTTCAGTGTTAGTTAGGTCAATTAACTAGGTTTACAAATTTAAGAAGTCATGAATGGTCAAAAGGTGTTTAGGAACTGTCTTATACTACGGTTAGTTTTAATATTTTTTTTTCAATAAATTCCAATTTTATTTTATTTTAATTTTTTAACTTTTATGTTTTTATTTTAAAATTATCTAAATGATTAAAAAATTTTGATTGAATATTTGTATTTAATTTTTTTTATTTTAACTCATATTAAATAGATATAATCTATTGCTTATTTAACATTTTTTATTTAACCTAGTTACCTTAACATATATGGTTTTGCTTTTTATAGTCCTGATGCATTTTATTCTATAATTTCTTTTCCAAATTAAATTTATCGTTTTCTCTACCTTATTTGTTTCTGTAGAATCTTTGCATTTCTTGATTTCTTAAAGCTTATACATAATTAAGTGCAACCTAAGTACCTAACTATATACACTATTATACATAAATATATTATATTTACACATAATTTTTCCTCTCTAATTTGTATATAAACAATATCCTTCAATATATATATTCCATATAATCATCTTAGCTAAATAACATAAATAAATATCCATTATTTATAGTTTACTTGTACTATAATATATAAAATTTCATGTACATAAATCAACCAAATAACCATAATTTATATTATAGCTATATGTGCAATATATACAATACAAACCCCATATTCACGGTTAATGTATATAAAATTAGTCCTAGCTAGATACATACACATAACATAATTAATCTCAAATTCATATATAAATAATTGGTTGATATGTGCTATATTTTTGGTTAAATTTGTTTAATAAAATATTATATTATAATGAAGTATATAATATGATATCATGAATGACTTCTCTTCTTGGAATAGATTATTTATTTTTTTAGATCAAATTGAAATAATAAAAATATGGGATTTTCAAATTATTTATCATTAATGTCGAAATCGAAACATTTAAAATTTTGTAATCTACAATTACAATAATTTTTTGGTATTTTAACATGATACTAAAATTTTGATTTTGTTTTTTGGTCTACTTATCATACAAAAATATATCTATTTTTTTGGTACTCCGCTGTTGTCACTTAATTTTAAATTTGTATATTTTAGCCAAATTATTTTACAAATCTATATTCATATCTTTATGATTTAATCAATTTAACGTGTCTAATTATTTTACTAAACCATTATTAAAAAATACATAACTATTTTAATTTAAGCGAATATGTTGGCTTACTTTTTTAGAACTATTATATTACATACACATATCTAGGGTGTACTTATTATAAGGTCCTAATTATGAAATTTTTATTTTATTAGATATATTTCTTTTCTTATTTTTAAAACCTATTTGAAACTGTTTAATTATTATAAAAATTATTTTAATTAAAATATTTATAATAAAGATAAATATAATTAAAACGTAAAAGATAATTAAGAATCATCCTTTTATAGCACGGAATTTAAGCTCGATATCATAATAATACAAGTAAGTTAATCTAAATATTAAAAATTGTGAGATTTTTCATATAATATTTTATGCATGACACATGATCATGATACAATATTATGCACCTATTGAATAAATATAATATTTTAAGTGTAATTTCATATTTTTTGTTGAAATTAATATTTAAAATTAATTTATAATTCTTTATTGAGAAATATCTAAAAATACTACTTTTTAATTTATTTATTTTTGCAATTTTCCTTTCTTCTGAAAATATTTGTAAAAAAACTATATGTAACCAAAAGCAATCGAGTGTACTTTGTTTTTATATTTTTCTGAAAAATAATTGAAGTTGCTTTTTTGGTTGCGCAAGGTTGAATCAATTGCTTATTTTCTCAAATTAGTTAAAAAAAGAACGTATTTTTGAAATTATTTCAAAAAAAATGTATTTTTGCAAAAATGAGAAGATATTTTGCAAAAATAATTTATAGTTTAGTTTAAAAATATTTCACTTACGTTGTTTATGAATCCATATAGTTTAGTTTTTCCCCGTTAGGACTCTTGCGGAATTCTATAGAATTCTATACCAGTTACTTCAGCCGCTGTCTAGGTAGTTTCCCGTGATATTGACAACCAAATATCCACACCTTATGCTTATTATTTTATGGTCAACATAGGATTAGGGCTAGTTACGGACATATATCATTTTAAAGTAGGTTTATCCGTCAGTCAATTAGATTTGACCAACAAGGTTTTAAAGATTTATTAAGGTCAAGAAGGTATTTAAGAATTCTAGACTATTTTTAAGGTAATTGTGTGTTTATACAAGTGATTATCAATAAAGATTTGGGGTACAATCAAAGATAAGGTTACCACAAGAATTATAGTCAATTTAGAAATAGGGATATGCAACAACACACTAACAGTCGATAAACAGTGTAAAGATCACAAACTTCAAGAAAAGAGTTGAGTTACTTGCCTCAGGTAGATCACAATTGCTCACAAACACAATCACGCTTTAGCTTTCCCTTTATTGCTAGGGCATGCATCACTTGTATCTACATAAAAGTAATCACTACTTCAGTATACTATCCCACGTAACCGTCTAACTCTATTCTACCTAAACGTATATAACACTTAACAACATAACACGTATAATACATATTTCATACTAACAGAGCAGATAACACTTAACAACATAACACGTATAATACATATTTCATACTAACAGAGCAGTATACTCAGATAACCATATAATTCACATAATTAAGAACTTAGCACGTGATATCAACCTACACTTATACTTTAAAATACACATAGCACATTGGTACACAAACTGTCCTTATGGAAATACTATAAGATTTATAAAATTAATTTTTGATAATATGGACTGGCCGGTCCAAATATAACTAACTCAAATAAGCATTTAAGAAATTAGTGGCTTGATATAATCACAACAAATCATTCTTAACCAACTACTAACTCTATTTTACACTTACAACTCATTTTATACTATCCACATGCAACTCAAGTACCTACTATCATGCCATCTTATATACAAACTCTTAATAAAACGACATTTCATTAACATGTCAAATTTTATAATTCGATCCGAGTGTACACATATACATTTAATCGACATCAAACACCACTAAATACCCTTAACAAATTATAAAAATTTCTTTAACAATTATAATTCTAAGTACAACACATAACTCATACTTCTACCCATTAAAATTACATTAGCACTTAAACATATTAATCTATACTAATCACGCATATAACACTATTATTATTTTTTTTAAATCCAATTTTCACTAATATAAATCCGAAAAATCATCAATTAATAATCAGCCTCAAGCAATTATCAATTAATAATCATTCTTAATTACAATTAACAATACATACTCTTAAGATTAAATGCCTAAAAATCAATATTATCAACATATTTTCAAAAGTTTACTACATAAACAACACACAAGAGCCATTCATCATATATAAACGAATTACAAATTTGTTAGCGGATTTATAGGCTCAGTAAACATCACAGCCTCTCTCGTCGGCTCACCGTAGCTCACCGCCGGCGATGGTAGTGTTTGGAGGTCCCCAAGGTTCGGGTTTCCACTACAAACTCCATCTTACGCATAATTAACATCACACATGATTGGTATAACAAGAACGAAGCCAAGCGTGGTAACAAGATCAAACCGGAAGTAGGTTTTCAAATTTTTCAACATAAAACCAACATGCAAGGTCAGTAGTGGATAAAGGATTGAAAACTGAGCAAGATTATGGTCTCCAATCATAAAAACAAGGTAAGAACCGAGAGATAAGAGGAGAGGGAGTATCAAGAGAGGAGAGTTTTAGAGCTGTGCAAAATGAAAGAAACGTAGAAGAACAAACAAAGATAGAGAAGCAGGTGGCGTACTGATGTTAAAGAGCCAGAAGTATACTTGTCTTTTCATAATTACTGAAAATCTTTTAGAAATTCTGATTTTAATCAATATTAAATCGAAATTAAATAAATAATGGAGAGAAAAATGAAAATAAAAATATTAAAATAAAGTTTATGAAATTAAAAACATCCCCACATTTTTAAAATATTTTTAGAGTCAAAAATGAATTTTATATGAATTTTACAAATAAAGACTCTTTAAATGCGATAAAACTTTTAAAATCATTTAAAAATACTTACACACACAAAATAATTCTTCCCACAATTTTAAAAACTAATTAATATCATATAGATAATAATGCAAAAGATTTCACGATTTTAAACAACTCCAATGATTTTATAAAAATCTCAGAAGATTAATAATGCATATTTAAAATAGATTTTAATGCCCAAAAATGCAAATAAAAATACACGGACATATACGATTCCTACAAATCATTATATAATCACAAAAACATGACATACTTCACCTTCACAAAAATATTCACACTATATAACTCATATTTATTAATAAATAAATACTTAAAAATTACGCTAATTTCTAAGCCGTTATATCCTCCCCTTAAAGTATTCTCTCCTTATAATCATACCTAAGTAAACAGATGAGGATACGTTGTGAGTATCTCACTCTCAAATTCCCACTTTGACTCTTCCACTTTAGGATTCCTCCAAAAAACCTTAACTAATCTCACTATCTTATTCCTGAACTTTCTATCTGTCCTATCTTGGATCTCTACAGGTTTGCTCCTCGTAAGATAAATTTGGTTGAATCTCGATAGGTTTGTATTTGATTACATGACTCGCATCTGGATTATATCACTTGAGCAAACATACATGAAAAACATTATGAGTATGATACATGTGTGGTCGTAAAGCTAACTCATAGGCAACCTTTCCGACTCGTCTCAAAACTTCAAACAGTCCAGCGTACCTCGGACTCAGCTTTTTCCTTTCTTACCAAATCTTGTCACTCCTTTCCAAGGTGATACCTTTAACAACACTTTATCTCCCACTTCAAAACTCATGTCTTTTCTATCTTGATCAGAATATTTCTGCTGTTGATCCGGAGTAGTAACCAATCTCTTTTGTATAATCTGAATCTTTTCCTTCGTCTGTTGAATCAACTCTGGTCCTAATATCTTCCTTTCACCAATTTCTTGCCAATATATAGGTGATCTACACTTCCTTTCATACAAGGCTTCATGTGGTGGCATCCCTATACTTGCATGATAGCTATTGTTTAAACAAAAACCCAACCATTGGTAAATGTTCATCCCAACTTCCCTTAAAATCCAGTGCATAGGCTCTAAGCATCTTATATAGTCTGAATAGTCCTTTCACTCTGTTCGTCAGTCTGCGAATGATAAGTTGTTCTCATTTTGAGTTGGGTTCATAAACACTCTTGAAATTGTCTCCAAGATCTCGAATTGAACCGTGGATCTCGATCAAATACTATCATAACAGAAACTCCATGTCGCCACTTTTTTTAAATACAACTGTACCAACCTATCCAGCGAGAATCTTTCATTAATTGGTAGAAAATGTGTCAACTTCGTCAATTGATCAATTATTACCCAAATTACATCATGATTAGCTGTAGTCATTGGTAATCCCACTCTGAAATCCATGGCAAGATGTTCCCGCTTCCACTCAGGGATATCTAATGGTTGTAACAATCCACATGGTTTTTGATATTCCGCTTTAACTCTTTGGCATGTTTAACACTTATTTACCCACTCAATGATCTCTCGTTTCATGTCAGGCCACCAAAAGTGCTCTTTCAAATCTCGATACATGCATCTTTGTGCTTCCAGGATGAATTGAGTATCTCGAACTATGAGCTTCACTTAAAATTTCACTCTTTAACTCCGGGACATTCGGAATCCATATCCTCGTAGAGAATCTCAAAATACCTTGATCGTCTTCTGATTACAAATCTCTTCACCAGTCAATGTATTCATCTCATAACCCATAACTTCTTCTTGATATCTCCAAATCTTTTTTAACAACTCTGGTTGAAAGGTTATCGTATTAAGGAATTCATCAGCATCTTTTGAATCATAAACTTAACAAACTTAACTTCTCAAACGCTTGAAACAACTTCTTTGGCATAGTTATTGTATTTAACCTTTCTTTCCTACTCAAAGCATCAGCCACAACATTCCCCCTTTCACGGATGATAACTTATCATGCAATCATAATCCTTAATCAACTCTTACCATCTCCTTTACCTCATGTTTAACTCCTTCTGGGTGGATATATATTTCAAGTCTTGTAATCCGTGAAAATCTCACACTTCTCTCCATACAAATAATGTCTCCAAATATTTAATGCGAATACAATAGCTGCTAGCTCCAAATCATATGTTGGATACTTTTGCTCGTGTGGTTTAAGTTGTCTCGAAGCATATGCGATGACATTTCCATGTTGCATCAAAACACATCCCAATCCTTTATGCGAGGCATCACTGTAGATAACAAAATTCCCTTGATCATCTGGCATAACTAACACTGGGGCTGAAACTAATCTTTTATTTAACTCTTGAAAACTTTCTTCGCACTTCACATTCCAAATAAACTTCTCACTCTTTCGTGTCAACTTGGTTAGTAGTGTAGCTATTTCGAGAAATCTTGAACAAATCTTCGATAATATCCAACCAATCCTAGAAAACTCCTCACTTCAGTAGGGGTTCTGGGTTTACTCCAATTTACTACCGCTTCAATCTTCGCAGGATCCACCATGATCCTTTCTCGACTAATAACATGTCCTAGAAATTGAACTTCTTCCAACCAAAACTCATATTTTGAAAACTTTACATATAATCTTTCTTTCCTCAGGGTTTCTAATGCAATTCTCAGATGCTCAACATGTTCTTCAAGAGATTTTGAGTATATCAAAATGTCATCAAAAAATATAATCATAAACTTGTCTAGATATTTCTTGAAGACATGATTCATTAAATCCATAAATATAGCTGGCGCATTTGTCAATCCAAAAGCCATCAATAAAAACCTATAATGTCCATATCTCGTACGAAAGCTATCTTTGGAATATCCTCGGGCTTAATCTTCAATTGATGGTATCGAGATCTTAAATCAATCTTAGAAAAGTAAGCAGCGCCTTTGAGTTGGTCAAACAAATCATCTATTCTTGGTAGTGGATACTTATTCTTGATAGTCAACTTATAACGCCTTTGAGTTGGTCAAACAAATCATCTATTCTTGGTAGTGGATACTTATTCTTGATATTCAACTTATAAAGCTCTTTGTAGTCAATACACAGCCTCATGCTTCCATCTTGCTTCTTAACAAATAACATTGGTGCTCCCCATAGGGACACACTTGGTCTTATAACTCCTTTATTCAAAAGATCTTGCAGTTGTGTGGCTAACTGCTTCATTTCAGCAGGTGCCATTCGATATGGTGCTTGAGAAATAGGTTCAGTTCCTTGTGCTCAGTCTAGAGGTAATCCAAGCAATTCTTCAGGAATAATGTCAGGAAACTCATTCACAATTGGTATATCTTCCCTCTCGGGACTTGTTTATCCACATCTACCACGTGTGCAAGATAGGCTTCGCAACCTTTTCATAGTAAACGTTTTGCTTGCATGAACGTTAGAAATTTCTTATCTTGCTTCTGACCTTGGAATACCACTTCACTACTTCTGTGTGTAGTTTAACTTGTTTCTTTCTGCATTCAATCTGTACATCACACTCTGTCAACCAATCCATTTCTAGGATAACGTCAAATTCTTCCAACTAAAAAGGTAATAGTTTCGCGTAAAAAAGAAGATATCTTTTAATTTCGATGTTAAGAAATCTTATCCTGATTAGCAACCTCTATCACTATCTATACATTTCTTGGGAATTAAAATTTCACTTTCTTGTATTATAAAATTTGCTTGCACTTCGTAGTCGGCCAGTCAATCCAATCCTAAAGTCACTCCTAATTCTATTATCGGCAATCACATCTATATTCTTAGGAAGGTCATTCATAGTTATTCACATCCATAACTCCCGAGCGATTTATAGGGCATAGTTCTTTTACTCCTATCATAATGTTCCTTGGGTTGGAATGATATAATCTCTGGTAAAATTTCTCATTTTCCTACGCTTATGGCATACAATTCTAAACCTCTTATTCTGATACTAATAATATAGTATTCTCTCCAATTACACTTGTAACTTTCTATATTTACCTTAATACAAATTTCATTATGCTTCCCCTCGAAATTCTTACCATCCTAATCGAATCTCCTTTTATTTCTAATAATCACGATCCTTTAAACTATGCTTACATAAGTTGTTATCTTCAACCTAATCACTATACTATTTATTTAAAGCTTCAATTCCTGTGGAAATTTCTTATTCCCACTCTGTTGGTGACCGAATCCCTTCATATTCTGAAAACTCCCTTGTCCATAAGAATCTTGGTTCCTCTCAATTCCTCCAGACTTTCTCTTCCTTACAGAACTTTCCTTTTGGGCCATATCACTCTCACCTTCAATAATCATTGCCTTCTGTACCATTGCAGTATAACTTCTTAGCTCAAAAGCTGCTACTCGACTCCTTAACCACGGCTTTCATCTATGTTGAAACTTCTTTACCTTACTAGCATCATTCCCCACATCTTAAGGTATAAACCTAGACAATTCCATGAACTTAGCTTCATACTCTACCACACTCATAGCCTCTTGCTTTAACTCCAAAAACTGGACTTTCACTGGTCTTGTAAATAACTGGGTAAATAATTCTCGTAAAACAACTCTGTAAATCTCTACCAAGTAATAACTCCTTCTCCAACTATCTTCACTAACTCCCACAAAAAATTTGCTTCAGATCTCAAAAGTAATTTACAAACTCTATTTTTTGGTTTTCTTCTACTATATCTGAATCTTGTATATGTGTTATGAATCCAATAAACAAATTGACTTAATATCCAATCCCTGTATTAACATCAATTTCTTAACCTTGATTAACCAATTCTCCGTCAACGTATATGTATCTTTAACCACTAAGGATGTCGTCGTGTCTGCCTCTACTACATCGAATCATTGGCAACTTTAAGAATCATAAGGGTTTCTAGTAAAACGAATCATAAAATTGGTAGGTGTCAACATGTATGAATATAGGTTGAGTTTTGTTTAATAGAAATTTTTCTAAGAGAATTTAACCGAGAGATCAATATGATCATTGAACTTTTATTAGGTTGCATTTGTCATTTAGGTCGATCGCCCTAGTTCAAAAAGGTGGCCAACCTTTAGTACTTTCATGACAAACACCATCAGTGGCGTCCCACCAGACTTCTATCATATAGATAGGATGTCTCGGAATCCGCTATATATATAGGGTTGTTCAGCCCAGTTTGAAGAGAAAAAAATAAGTATTTAGAAAACTTGGGAAAAGATTTCAAGAGTCTCAAGAGTTTATACATAAAATATTGGATCAAGTAACCTCTGGAAAAATGGAGGTATCCCTGAAAGAATAGGAATGTGTTTAAGTAAATTTGATATATAAGGTTCATTATCAACTGAAATTTAATTGATTATCGATGTGATATGGTACAAGTAAAAACAAGGGAATAGAAAGAAGGTTGAATCTTCTCAGACAATAAATTAATTGAAATCAACCGCTAGTAATGAATAACCATGCCTCTACTTCCAACAATTGTCGATAATCGCATTTCGTATTATGTTTATAAACCTTTAGTACTCACTGTAACGTTCATGATGTAAGTAAAGTCACAGAAGGAATTCTAGAAAGTATATGAGAGCCTCTAGATGATGTCTTCCAAACTGGTAACTCCGATTGTCCAATTAGCTCGTGCGGCACCGAATTAACTGCTTCGTCCATATCCAGATCTTCGGATAAATCGAATTCCTACTCGGGCAATATGTCGAAATACTAAATAACGTCGCAACACTCATTTAAAATCTTAAGGTGAACCTTATCTAAAATCATTCTACCTAATGGCTAACTTAAATACTTACACCTAGTTATCTTAACTTGTTTCTAATCCTAGGTAATGGTATGAAACAAGCAAGCCAACGTCTAACTAAATTATTATTATATTACTAAATTTAAATTGTATCATTATTACAACCCTTGGTTCAGAAGTTCTCACAACTAACTCTCACATCTTCTCTGAGCTGATTATGCATCTACCTGTGCTAGCAATCCAAAACTATAGCTCTAGTGCCATAGATAGTACTCTTTCTACCTGTCTGTCTGGTTCGTACCATTTTCTCGAGTTACTGTAAAATGGTTAAAAACAAAATAATAATGAGCCAAATACTCAGTAACTGAAAAGTTCAAATGGTAAAAATAAGAATAAAGCTGGCTTCCAACAATAACAGTAAACCAGTTTCATTTCATCGCATTGAAATGATCCTCAATGCCCGGTCAAATATTCCATAAAAATAAAGTTTGGAATTTCTGAATTCCGATGGCGTTTACATACATTTATTTACCTCGTAGATTACTAATATAACTTCGAAATATCCGTTTCCTATCCCGTACATAGGGTGCCATAAAAAATTTTCTCAGTCCTCAAAATCACTATTTATTCATAATTTCACTATTCATCCATGCAATTACTATTCATCCCTCAAATGAAAATTTTTCTCAAGTACAGAAATTTGGGTTATTACAGTCTTCCCTCCTTAAAAGGATTCCGTCCTCGGAATCAACGTGGGAAATAACTAAGGTTGCTTATCCCGTAATCTGCTCTCCAATATCTCCTCATTGCTTTTACCAGTTTTATGCTCACATATCTCGATTATAGACTCTCATATTATACCGTCTGTTCCGTCTTTGATATTCCTTTCCCATTCTTTAACATACCTCTATTTTCATACTGGCTCATCATTTATATACGCATTTATGATATTAAGAAAACGTGTACCTTTTATCTCGTCCATCTCTCTCATGCCATCGATCATCGTCATATTAAAAATCCTAGTGGTTGCTCCTACTTAGGGCATTAGCCACCACATAGGCCTTCCCCGACTACTAATTATTGCGCCTCGAAATCCTTCATTAATTATACCTACTTCCTTCGTTTATCCTTATCTTGACTCTATCCTTAAATTACACCTTACCTTCAATAGTAAATCTCAATTATGACTTAAAATTCCTCATATTATTTTCTCCTACTAATCATCAAATATACCTCTTTCTTCTCATCTTTATCATCCTGAATCAATTCACTCTCAGCCTTTACCGTGGCTACTTCTTATACCCATATCACATAGTCCCGTATCTAGAACACTGCATCATTATATTCAATCTATTGTTTCAATCTCTGTTGAAATCTTCTAGCTCCTTCCTCCTCCAAACCCATACATAAAACCATCATACTCTTCTTGTTTTGTTTCCATCTATAAAATCCACTCTATTTATCTCTTCTACACTTCTCCAAAAGTCACAGCCTCACTCGATTCAACTTATTCCTATATGGTTTTAGTCTAATAAAACTGTATACCCATGAAATATTTATTTATGAAAAAAGCAGTATATATCTGTATATATGCATATATATACATATATATGTATGCATATATATATATATGTATACATATCTCTATATACTTATTTTTAAAAAAAATTACCCCAATAAATAAATCATGGATACTTTTTCTCGTCCCAATTGATTCTACTACTAGTATTGGCCATCATGCCTCCACCCTAACTACCCCTTGAGGTTCTACTATATAACTTCCATATCGGTTTCCGTGTTTCTAATTCTACTTCTCTTGTCTTGAGGGTATCACATAAATAGTCCCTATCATTATCGACTCATATTATCTCTAAAGAATTCCATAACTACCTTCCTCAATCACTAAGGGTCTTAATTAACTCATCTTTGGTACTACCCCTAGTAGTCCAACCACGAATTCTACCTAAGCTATTTCGTCACTTTCTAATATCGTCATCACTTCTCCTACTTTCGTTCTAAGGTTTATAACCTACTGCTCAGATACCATCTCTGTAACACCCTTAAAATCCCCTACAGGAATCCAGGTCGTCACATCTCTTGCGGAATATCCAATCACCTTCTCACAATATAATCTACAACAATATTCGTAATAAACTCCACAATTACTCCACGGGTTATAGTCTTAGAACAAGTACTCCATAACCCAAAAGTTATTACATCTCAAATTCACTTCCCAGAATCTCTGAAATACTATAACAACTCCAAAGTACTAGATAATAAAACATTTTACAAACATCTTCCGAGCTTGCACCCTCCTCAGATAATATAAGGCTAACACGCTGAATCAGTCACCTTTCCCCTTCCCTTTATCACGATTCGCCGTACTAGTGCCAGCTCTGATTGCCTCTATTTAGTAATATTTAAATAGCAAGAATGAGCCAAAGAATGCCCAGCAAGTATATAGATATCATATAATACAACAACTCGCTCAAAAATATGTTTTTTTACCACTTTATAAAAAGAAACTTCTCCACTTATAAAGATATATATATATATATATATATATATATATATATATATATATATATATATATATATATATATATATATATATATATACCTTTCAAAAGAAATCAACTCGGAAGTTTTTATCAATCTTGAACTACTACTCACCTGAAGGAAAAAATATATCTCAACAACTTCTCAAAGTACTACTCGAATATAATTCAATAACTTCTCGGAACTACTTAATTTGATTTGGACTTCTTCTCGAAACGCCTTCTCAAGTAATGGATGATCAGTCCATTGTCACATCTCATATTCTATCGATCGAAAGGATGGTCGACGTCTCGAACCACCCTAAATACTTCTCAGAATGATGAGCCGACTTGCTCGAACCATCACCCACTACAAGAAAATCGCAATCAGACAACACTATTCAGACAATGCTCGGACAAAAAAGCATTGTTTGGAATTAGGAGGCAAAAGTTTTTTTTAACTTCAGAAAAGTATTGTCTAATCCATGTACCCTACAACGGTTTATAAAACGTTGTCAAGTAAATGGATTTAGAGAACGGCTTTACACTGTGGTGTTGTAAAGACGAGTAAGTTTGCACAACTGTTTTTACGAACATTTTCTAATCTGTTTTGAGACAACGTTTATAAATCGTTGTATGATTTACACAATAGTTTTCATATACCATTGTGTTATTACAATTCACACAATGGAATAATTAATCGTTGATAAATCGTGTTTTGATGAGACAACTGTTTTTATGAAACCGTTGTCTGAACTACAAAAAATTTTGAATAGAATTTTGTGGGAAATAATGAAATATTTGGTGGGAATAATGAAATAATTTGAATTGAATTTGGTGGGAAATAATGAAAATAATCAGACAACGGTTTTCTTATAAAAAATGTTGTGTTATATTAAGCACAACAACAGTTTTTCATAAAAAAATCGTTGTTTAATATTCTTGTATGATATTTTAGTGGTCAACTATCAAAGTACTGCTTGGTCAAACTAGTATAATTTTCGAATAATATTTTTTTTTTAATTTTTTTTGGTCGATCCAACCGTACGGATGATGTTATATACTAATTTTAGTGATGTGTACAAAAAGTTAGAAAAAAAATCATTCTTGTACGTGTTTATAATATAAATCCGCCAAAAGTACTACTCTCTATAACTAGTGTCGTACTGATTGAACATGATCTATTTTTTAAATTTTTTTTTCGACGATCCAACCATAGGAATGATGTTATATACTAATTTTAGTGATGTGTACAAAAAATTAGAAAAAAAACGAATCATTCTTGTATAATATTTTAATGGTCAACTATCAAAGTACTCCTTGGTCAAACTAGTATAATTTTCGAATAATATTTTTTTTAAATTTTTTTGGACGATCCAATCGTACGGATGATGTTATATACTAATTTTAGTCATGTGTACAAAAATTTAGAAAAAAAAATTCATTCTTGTAAGTGTGTATAATATAAATCCGCCAAAAGTACTAATCGCTCTAACTAGTATCGTACCGATTAAACATGATCTATTTTTTTAATTTTTTTCGGCGATCCACCCATACGAATGATGTTATATACTAATTTTAGTGATGTGTACAAAAAATAGAAAAAAACGAATCATTCTTGTATGATATTTTAATGGTCAACTATCAATGTACTCCATGGTCAAACTAGTATAATTTTCGAATAATATTTTTAAAATTTTTTTTTTGGACTATCCAATCGTATGGATGATGTTATATACTAATTTTAGTGATGTGTACAAAAAGTTAGAAAAAAAAATCATTCTTGTACTTGTTCACATTATAAATCAGCCAAAAGTACTATTCTCTCTAACTAGTGTCGTACCGATTGAACATGATCTATTTTTTTAATTTTTTTTGATGATCCAACCATACGAATGATGTTATATACTGATTTTAGTGATGTGTACAAAAATTAGAAAAAAACGAATCATTCTTTTATTATATTTTAATGGTCAACTATCAAAGTACTCCTTGGTCAAACTAGTATAATATTCGAATAATATTTTTTAAATTTTTTTTGGACGATCCAACCGTACGGATGATGTTATATACTAATTTTAGTGATGTGTACAAAAAGTTAGAAAAAAAAATCATTCTTGTACGTGTTTATAATATAAATCCGCCAAAAGTACTACTCCCTCTAACTAGTGTCGTACCGATTGAACATGATCTATTTTTTTTAATTTTTTTGATGATCCAACCATACGAATGATGTTATATACTAATTTTAGTGATGTGTACAAAAAATTTGAAAAAAACAAATCATTCTAGTATGATATTTTAATGGTCAACTATCAAAGTACTCCGTGGTCAAACTAGTATAATTTTCGAATAATATTTTTTTAAATTTTTTTTGGACGATCCAACCGTCCGGATGATGTTATATACTAATTTTAGTGAAATGTACAAAAAGTTAGAAAAAAAAATCATTCTTGTACGTGTTTATAATATAAATCCGCCAAAAGTACTACTCCCTCTAACTAATGTGGTACCGATTGAACATGATCTCTTTTTTTAAATTTTTTTTCGATGATCAAACCGTACGAATGATGTTATATACTGAGTTTAGTGATGAGTACAAAAAATTAGAAAAAAATGAATCATTCTTGTATGATATTTTAATTGTCAACTATCAAAGTACTCCTTAGTCAAACTAGTATAATTTTCGAATAATATTTTTTTGGGCAATCTAACCGTACGGATGATGTTATATACTTGTACGTGTTTATAATATAAATTTGTAAAAATTATTATTCCCTCTAATTTGTAAAAAGTACTATTCCCTCATAAATAGATATTTGTTTAATTTTAAGTAAAATTTTTTTTAAAGTAAATTAGAAAAGTAGGAGAATAAACATGAAAAAGATGGGCGGTATTTTTCCCTCCTACACAAAATATTACAATTTCACTATCCCCCCTAAACCAAAATAAAACTATCATCCCCCTTAACCAAAATAAAACTCTCGCTCACGGGCAAATCATACACTCTCACTTTTACAATCTCATATAATACACTCTCACTTTTACTCCCTCTTGCTCTGGACTCTTATATCTCAATCGAAGAACTAGCCGTAATTCTCTTCTGGTTCTCTTATTTCTTCTCATTCTCTTCACTTCTCTTCTCCCTTCTCTAGTCGTGCTTCAAATCTAATTTGTTTTTAATTATGAAGATGATTAATTACAGCTTCACACACCCGCTCGGATTAATTGGTAAATGTAATAAATCAATTTTCATTACTTAATTGATTTTGCTCTCTTCTTTACTATTCTGTTTTTATTTTCAATTAGTAAGTTTCAATTGGGAAAAATCTGTTTGATAAAATGTCTCAACTAATTCATCCTTTCTAATTTAAGAAGACGCTTCTAAAGACCTCCAAGATCAGTGGGTGTTTGTGCATTTTACAGAGATGATGAAGATTTTGGTTAGAACTGGTAATATTGCTTAGCCTTAAGAAATTGCAAAATGGTAACGTCGTTTCGCCTAGTTTATTTTGCTATTTAATTTGGTGTTTCCAGGTAATTTGGGGCTAATTGTATGACTAGGACTCATGTGTCCTACTGGTATACACTTGTCTTGTACTTTGAATGGGAGTCACAATGATATCACATATTTTCCAGTCGAGATACAAATTTACTAAGTTAGTTTTATGTTTGTTAGCCATGTATAATATGAATTTAGCCTTTCTCATATATGGGTTTTAGGAGGTTCTCTTGATGGAGATCTTAACAGCATTGAAGCTAGTTGGAAGGTGAATTTTGAACTATATTTCAGTACAGACTGAGTGAACCATGCTTCTCACTGATTTCAAATCTTGAATCCTTGATTCAAATATATCACTTGTCTTGATCGCATTGAAATGCTCCTCACTGCCCAGTCAAATATTCCATAAAAATAAAGTGTAGAATATCTAAATTCCGATCGCATTTACATACACTTATTTACCTCGTATATTACTAATTTAACTTCGAAATATCCATTTCTTGTCCCATACATAGGGTGACATGAAAAATTTTCTCAGTCCTCAAAATCGCTATTCATCCATAATTTCACTATTCATCCATGCAATCACTATTCATCCCTCAAATGAAAATTTTTCTCAAGTACAGAAATTTGGGTTATTACAGTATGGTTTTCTAGTTTATTTCACCGCAAGAATCATGTCAAAAGAGTTTACGTTTTAAGAGTTATGCTAGTTTTAGTGAAAATGGTTCAAGAGATTTTATCGCAGAAATGTAACCCTTTTGTTGCTACATTTGAGACCCTTTTGTTGCTATGTTTCGATTTATATGTTTTACTTTGGACATAGTAGATGGAATATCACAAGGATTCGAATGTTTTGAGACCAACTATTGAATATAAATTTTAGAATCAAAACATGATAATTTGAGAGAAGCAGAGCAAAGTTAAACAGTTTGTTTCTAAGAAATTTCAACAGGAAGTGAAGCTTTGAATAAAGAGTATGGTAAGATAAAGGAGGCAGAGAATCAAGTAATTTTCAGAATTACTTTGATAGAAGACAGGGAATTCAGTTAAAAAGGAATATAGGATTTGGAAGATTTAAAACCAGAATAGTAAGACAAGGTTGCTGCCCACAGGATATGAATTAGCAGAGAACAACAAGACTTCCATTGTCGGAAGAAAGAAGTTTAAGAGGAAGCATACTGAAATTTTTACCAAAGTAAATATCGAGAGTTGCAAGTGTAATTGGAGAGAATGTTATGTTATGAGTGTTAGAATTAGAAGTTCAAAGTTGTATGCCATAAGTGCGGGAAGATAGGACATTTAGTCAAGGATTGTATCACACATATCTCATCAAACACTGTAATAAGAGTAACAAACTATTACCTATCAATTACTTGGAAGTTAGAAAATTTCGAAATGATTATAAAAGAGGCTATTAAGAATATGGATTGTTTGGTTGATTATGATGCACAGACTGGATGTAGAAAGAAAAAAAGTGAGATCAAGAATTGAGAATGATAAGGAAGTTTTATTTCAAGGATAAGAAAATTTTGACGTTCAAGTAATTGAGACTATTACTTCGACAAGATTGTAGAATTAGCTATGAAATTACAAGATTTATTGGGTAAAGGAGTTATAAGGCTGAGTGTGTCTCCGTGGGGAGCACCAGTGTTATTTGTTAATAACAAGGAAGGAAGCATAAGGCTGTGTATATAGACAGCTTAACAAGTTAACTATCAGGAATAAGTACCCATTGCTAAGAATAAATGATTTGTTTGATCAACTCAAAGGAGCTACTTACTTTTCTAAGATTAATTTAAGATCAGGATACCATCAGTTGAAGATCAAGTCGAGAATATTTCGAAGACTGCTTTTCGTATGAAATATGGACATTATGAATGTTTAGTGACGATTTTAGGAGTGACGAATGCGCCAACGGTGTTTATGGATTTAATGAATCGTGTCTTCAAAAGATATCTGGATAAATTTGTAATTGTATTCATTGATAACATCTTGATATATTCAAGGTCCACTGAAGAATATGCCGAGCATCTGAAGATCGCATTGGAAACCCTAAGGAAAGAGAGATTATATACAAAGATCTCAAAGTGTGAGTTTTGGTTGGAAGAAGTTCAAGTTTTAGGACATGTTATTAGTCGAGAAGGAATTAGAGTGGATCCTGCGAATGATTGAAGCGGTTGTAAATTGGAGTACACCCAGGGCCCTTATTGAAGTGTGGAATTTTCTAGGATTAGCTGGATATTACCGAAGATTTGTACAAGATTTCTCAAAGATAGCTACATCCACTAATAAAGTTAACCCGAAAGAATGAGAAGTTTATTTGGAGTGATAAGTATGAAGAGAGTTTTCAAGAATTGAAGAAGGAATTGGTTCCAGCCCAATTGTTAATATTGCCAGATGATCAAGGCAATTTTGTTATCTATAGTGATGCTTCAGATAAAGGTTTAGGATGTGTTTTGAGGCAACATGGAAATTTTATCGCGTATGGTTTGAGACGACTTAATCCCCACGAGCAAAAGTATCCGGCACATGATTTGGAGTTAGCCGCAATTGTGTTGTGTTGAAGATTTGGAGACATTATTTGTACGGAGAGAAGTGTAAGATTGTCACGGATCATAAGAATTTGAAGTATATATATTCACTAAAAAGGAATTGAACATGACACAAAAGAGATGGTTGGAATTGATCAAGGATTATGATTGCACGATAAGTTATCATCCCTGAAAACTGAATGTAGTGGCTGATGCGTTGAGTAGGAAAGAGAGGTTGAATACATTGACTACGCCTAAGGAGATATTTTGAGAGTCTGAAAAGTTAAGTTTAGAAGTTTACGATTCAAAGGATGCTGATGAGTTTCTTAGTACGATGACTTTTCAACCAGAGTTATTAGAGAAGATTCGGAGATGTCAAGAGGAAGTTATGAATTATGATATGAATATGTTGACTGGAGAGGAAATTTGCACCCGGAAGAATGATCAAGGTATTTTGAGGTTTTATAAGAGGATATGGATTCCAAATGTCCCAGAGTTGAAGAGTGAGATTTTAAGCAAAGTTTATAGTTCGAGATATTCAATTCACCCTGGAAGTACGAAGATGTATCGAGATTTGAAAGAGAATTTTTAGTGGCCCGACATGAAAAGAGAGATTGCTGAATAGATAAGCAAGTGCGATACCTGTCAAAGAGTTAAGGCGGAACATCATAAACGAAGTGGATTGTTACAACCGTTAGATATTCCTGAAAGGAAGTGGGAACATCTTGCTATGGATTTTATAGTGGGAGACTGCCAAAGACAAAAGCTAATCACGATGCAATTTGGGTTATAATTGATCGGTTGACGAAGTCTGCACATTTTCTACCGACTAAGGAAATATTCTCGTTGGGTAAATTAATACATTTATATATGAAGGAAATAGTATCATGTCACTGAGTTCATGTTTCGATAATATTTAATCGAGACCCACGATTCAATTCAAGATTTGGTGACAATTTCAAGAATGTTTAAGGACCCAACTCAACATGAATACAGCTTATCATCCACAAAATGAGGGACAGGGTAAAAGGACTATTCAAACCATAGAAGATATGCTTAGAGCTTGTGCATTGGATTTTAAGGGAACTTGGGATGAACATTCACCACTATTTGAGTTTTAACAACAGTTATCACGCGAGTATAGGAATGCCACCGTATAACCTTATATGGAAGAAAATGTAGATCACCGGTGTATTGGGAAGAGGTAGGTAAAAGAAAGATTTTATGATCAGATTTACTTGAATAGACGAAGGAAAAGGTTGAGATTGTTCAAAAGAGATTGGTTACTGCTAAAGATCGACAGAGTGAGTATGTTGATCAAGCCAGGAAAGATATGAGTTTCGAATTAGGAGATCAAGTGTTGTTGAAGGTATCACCTTGGAAAGGAGTGACAAGATTTGGTAAGAAAGGAAAGTTGAGTTTGAGGTATGTTGGACCATTTGAGATTTTAAGACGAGTCGGGAAGGTTGCTTATGAATTGACATTACCACCGCACATGTATCACGTTTATAATGTTTTTCACTATCTATGCTCAAGAGATCTAATCTAGATTCGAGTCACATAATTAAGTACGAAGCTATCGAGATTCTACTAGACTTATCTTAGAAGAGCAATCTATGGAGATTCAAGATAAGACGGATAGAAAGCTCAGGAATAAGACTATCCGTTTGGTTAGGGTATTGTGGAGGAATCCTAAAGTTAAAGAGTCAAATTGGGAGCTTGAGAGCGAAATGCTCACAAAGTATCCTCATTTATTTACTTAGGTGAGATTCTGGGGATAGAATCCTTTTAAGGGGGGAAGGCTATAACGACCTAGAAATTCGCGTAAATATTTAAGTGTTTATTTAATTGTTAAAGCTGAAAAATGTGGTTTGAATATTTTCATGGAAGATAAAGTATGTGTGAAATGATGTTGATGTGATTATATGATGATTTGTAAGTGTTGTTTGTGCTCGTATATTTTTATTTATATTTTTGAGCATTTAAAACTATTTTAAACATGCATTATTAATCTTCAGAGATTTTTACAAAATCATTGGAGTTGTTTAAAATCATGAAATCTTTTGTAATATCATCTTTGTGATATTATTTAGTTTTAAAAATATGGGGATGCTTGTAATTTCGTAAATTTTATTTTAGAATTTTATAAAGTATTTTTCCCCTAATTTTCTATTTTATTTCGATTTTAAAATGATTAAAAACATATTTTTTAAATAGAATTTCAGATTTTGCCAAATTACCAAACTACCCCTGGACATATTAAAACAGAGCCCAGCCCTTCTTCCTCCTTTAGCGCTTGGCTGTTGTCTCCTCTTTCATTCACGTGAGCTCTCCTTCAACCTTAGTTCATTATGCTACATGCAAACACTTTTTCTTACTATTTTTCATCGATTTTGACATCAAAATCATGCCCTCGCTCTCTAGTTTCTGATTATGTAACTTTCAATTCATATTTTTGAGATGGGTGTATGTATATACATTCATATATATGCGTGTATAGGCTGGAAACCATTGATTTCAGTTGGGTTATTCAGCTTTGTGATGTTTATGAACTTTAACAGTTATATTTCGTTGAATTTTTGAGTTTGGAAACCCATTTTTGGGCACCACCGAAATTCTACTCCTCCAGAAATAAACTCGGTAAGCCAGCGATTTGGGTGATGATGATTGGCAGTTTATTGTGCTTGTTTGCTTGTTCATATGTGATAATTAGTAGTTAATTGAACTGCATGTGTGAATTTCTGAATCTTATATATTAGTTCGAATTGTATATGTATATTTTGAATTATATGGTTTGTTAGTTGCTAATCTATGAGTTTAGTTGATGCTCTTGATGTTAATTGTGCTTATGCTAAGTGTTAATTGTTAAGGGTTGATTAAAATAGTTGCATGTATAGATTATATGATTTACATGGATTAATTTAAGTGTATGTATGTTAATTTAAACTATGTAAATGGTTATCATAGATTCTGCACTGTCCTGTTGTGTTCTAGTGTTTCGTGACTGCTTTTTCCTTGTTCTGGATAGTGGGTATAAGATGAAAATGTTCCACTCGGAGTCTAGTTTGTCCACGCGAAAACCTTGTGTCGTTTGAGTTAACGAGTAAAGAGTTATATAGGTTTTAGTAAAGACGGTGCAGAGCAGAATTTTCTGTGCTGATGTGTGAGTTGTTCAATTCGTTTTTGACCTAATAAAAATGTTTTGAAGATGATATTTTTATCAAAGATTAAATTTACATTCCGGAAGGACGCTGCACAGATTTTGCATAAAAATGATTGTTTTTCGAATTACTAAAAATGTTTGAGTAAAGTGAGCGCAATGGTGTTTTTAGTTTGAATCTTGTTTCTGATTAAGAAGGTTAATAATTTTGATGAATTTTGATTAATAAGTTAATTAGTTCAATTTGATAGTAGTTGTAAGTATGAAAGAGAATTAGTAGTTGATTATTGATTGATTTGAGTCGGTTATGTTCCGACGGGCTAGTCCACTTTACAAAGGAGATGCTGCCCGTTTTCCGTTAAAATTGTATTTGTAAAGTGTATAGTACTATATTATAATCTATTTGTAAATCAAGTTGACATTATCTACTAAGTGTTTAAGTGATATATGTGATTGGTGTGGTCTATATGGTATGTGCTATATGCTTAAGTGCTTACTTGATTGTACTAAGTTGTTTGATAAGTATAACAAATAAGTGTTATTTGTGTTAAGTGATAAAGCGTTATAGGATTCGTTAGGTAGAGTACAATTAGATGATTAAGGGTAAAAGTATATTGAAGTAGTACTTTACCTTTATATAGGTACTAGTAAGAGGTCGGTTAAGATCTAGTACAAGAGTAAATGGAATCTTGAGAAAGAAGATGATATCAGAGTTAACAAACATTTTGGTTGACGAATTATGGAAGAAGGATAGACGTATAGTCGATTAGAGACCAACGTACAAAGAAGTTGAGACTGACGTAGAGTAACGAATCGATGAGTTGGAATCAAGATTACGTGTATTCAGGCAAGTGCTTCTATTACTCACTTATTGTTCAAGTGAAGTATGTCTACTTCTGTTATTTATCACATGTTTATTTCAAATTAGTTTGCAAGTAATCTATACCTTGTTGTACCCTTCCATTGAATTATCTTGTGAACAATCTTTCGATATACATTGATTTTTATGCACCCTATCATTACTTTTCTTTAGATTGACAGTGAATCTTAATTCTACAACCTTTCCTCTGATTCAAACTTAGACCTTTATTATGTTTATCATCTTATACCCTATTAACCCAATCGGACTTCTAAATCTTAAATACAATTTCTAAAACTTAACGCTTGTTTTATAATTTATTGATTGATAACCCTTCTTCTAGTTATCAAATCATGTTTTATTAACTAAAGTATTACTTACTAATGTTTTCTTAATTTCTATCTTACTGAACAATGTTTTAGTGAACCAAGTTTACTGAATCTCTGTTTTAAAGAACCAGGTTTTAACAAACCATGTTTTACGGAATCATATCCTTTTTCACTTGGTTTTTAATAAACTTTACCCTATGTACCCTATTTTAAAACTCGTAATCGAATGAACCTTGATTTGGAGAAGTGAGATTTATTTAACTATACCCTGTCTAACCATTTTTCATTGATGAAAGATCTTTATCACCATAAACTGATTTGTTACCCTGTTTTAACATTTTAAAACATATACTCAAGTTCCTTCAACCACAACTTTGTAGAACCAATATCTTAAAGATGATTACACCATTGAATTCTTATCATTTCCAATCAAAATAAGTTGTTTTCTTAAAAGTACTTTGAAGCTACTTAGACTGGGCTGATCTGATATCAGTGAGTTTAATGTACTTCAAGGTAAAAGTTTCAAATGTTATCAAAGCTTTTCTGAGATTCATTTCCATAGGATTTTATTAAATATTCTACAATCGAATATATTCATGTTGTTCTAGTAAACCCATGCTTTACCTTGTAATTCCAATTCTTGCAATTCTATATCATCTATGCTCTGACTCATATTCTTTTATCATTATTCATCAAAATGATTGGTTTATTTAAATGCTTTTCTAAGCTTTACTATTTTTCAAAGTTATGTTTTTATAAAAAGTTTAGGAACTCCGTCAAAATGGTTTCTACGGATTCCTAAAGATTGGAGAGGCGTAAGTGATTGGATAACACCGGTCCAGCCTGTTTGTGTATATTATGTTGTAGTCTGGTGGGACCAGTCCAGCACCTTTATAGGCCAATGTGTTGCCTCTGGGGAACCCAAGCTATCCTAATGAAAGGATTGATGTCCAGAGGGACTTTATGTCCATTATAGGGACTTTACGTGGCTGATCACCCGTATTGTCTGTTGATGAAAAATAAAACCTCCAATCAGTTTTCTTAAAGTGAATGATTACTTTTAAGTTACTGTGAAATGAAATTGGTTTACCATGCGATATATTAAATGTTTTTTTTAAAGGTTTTATGAAATGATTGTTTTGATGGAAAGTTATGTTTTGAAGAATAAAAAGTTTAATCCTCTAATAGAAGTTAAATTACTCCCTTGAGTTAAATTAATCATTGATATTGTTCATTAATGAATTATCGAGATATTGTTGTTTCACTATATTATTAACTTGCTGAGCATTGTTGGCTCATTCTTGCTTTGTTTTTCCCTCTCCTTCCAATTAGGGTTAAGGATTGACTACCTACGAATGACAATTCGAATGAGAGCGATGAGATGTTCTCTAAAGAATAGATTTTAGAGTCAGCATGGATACATACGGTAATGGACTGCGCTTCAAATAAGAAGGTATAGCCTATTTGTTGAACAGGTGTGCTGATTTGATCAAAGCTGGACTTCCTTGCTGTGAAGACTTGAAGAAGAGTGGCAAAGACATAGCTCCATTCTGTTCTCAAGTACTTCCTATTCAAATTTCCAAGCTTGATTCTATATGAGTAGTGGATAAAATCAAAGAAGTCTCTCAATTCCTGATCAGTAGCTTGACTGGCATACACTTCTTGTTGTAACCCCAGTGCTTGATTCATGTCTTCAGTAGTAATGGTGATTTCCTTGTCCTGAATCTTGCAGTAGATTACGTATGAAGTTATTGCATTCTCTAGGGCCACGACCTCCATAGTAGCAGTTCTCCAAAACTGTTCTAGTAGGTCTAGATACAGAGTTGGGTTGGCTGAGAGTGCATCCTTGATGTATGATTCAGACATCCATCGAAGGAAGCAATTAAAATTTGCATTGGGTGCTTCAACATCGTTGGTTATTGCTATGAAATTGGTGTGGGTAGGAATTATGAGTTGGGTATTTGCCATTGTTACACAGAGAGATGAGAAGAGAATGAAGGTTGAAGAAGAAATTTAGTTTTGACTTTAGGGTTTTCAGAGGTTTTGGAACTTTAGCTGCCTGAGAAATCGAATGAAATGATTTGAACAGTTGTGGAATTGTATATATGTGAGTGACTTGAGTTGTCGATTAGATATGTTTTGTATCGACAAGTCAGTCATTCGAGAAGTATAAAACAACTATTCGATAAGTCAAGAAAGGCTTATTCGATATCTCAAGCAGTTTGTAACTCACAGCTAGCAGTTATCTAACTTAGAACATAAATCTAAATTAAATAAAATATGTTTTTATGAGTGATTTAAAATTTTCAATAAAAATCCAAAATCGATTAAGATTCAGCGAGAATTCAGCCTTTTCAAATGATTCGACAACTCAAATGTTCTATTCGAGAACTCAGTCATTAGAGAACTCAAATGTCCCATTCGAGAACTCAAATGTTCTATTCGAGAACTCAGTCATTAGAGAACTCAAATGTCCTATTCGAGAACTCAAGCAAGTGTCTGTTCGATTTCTCCAAAATGTACTATTCGAGAACTCAAGAGTGTTCCAAATAGACTTGTTAAAGAAGTCGACCATAGACATGAAAGTCATTCGAGAAGTCTGACTTATCGATCTACACTTTTCACTCATAAAAATTAATTTTCACTATCTTTTCAAAATTCACCAGAATTATTCAAATGAAGAATATTCTAATAAATTAAATAGTGATAGCCTCAAAATTTCATAGAAATTTCAAGCTAATTTGAATATGATTTTGAACGTATGCAACAGACCTGAAATATTTATAAATCATACACCAGCCAACACTTACTTCAAAAATATTGAGAATTTAGATAAAGTAAGTGTTTACTGCTGCAACAATCTAGTTGATATTTTCACTTAGTCAGATTCTGAAGAATTCAGCATTCCAATCTCACTAACCACCCATGTGAAGGTGGCTTCATCCAATGGCTTAGTGAATATATCAGCTAATTGTTTATCAGTAGGAACATAATGCAACTCAATGGTTCCATTATTTGCATGCTCCCTAATTAAATGATATCTGATGTCAATGTGTTTTGTTCTAGAATGATTTACAGGATTGGGAACTATAGAGATTACACTTGTGTTGTCACACATGATTGGAATTCTTTCCAACACAAGTCCATAGTCTATAAGTTGATTTCTAATCCAAAGCACTTGAGCACAGCAACTCCCAGCAGCTATGTATTCAGCCTCAGCTGTGGAAGTTGACGCAGATTGTTGTTTCTTGCTATACCAAGAGACTAACCTTTGTTCAAGAAATTGGCAGCTACCTGAGGTGCTTTTCCTATCCACTCTGCATTCAGCTTAATCAGCATCAGAATAACCAACCAGATTGAACCCTGTGTCCTTAGGATACCATAAACCTAAGTTTGGAGTGCCCTTCAGATACCTAAAGATCCTTTTTATAGTAATCAATTGTGACTCCTTTGGATTTGATTGAAACCTTGCACACAAACATGTAGCAAACATGATGTCTAGCCTACTTGGTGTGAGATAGAATAGAGAACCAACCATGCCTCTGTAGACTGAGATATCTACTTTCTTGCCTTTGACATCTTCATCCAATTTGGTGGCAGTGGCCACGGGTGTCTTTGCAGGTGAGCAGTCTTCTAAGTCAAACTTCTTTAATAAATCCTTAATGTACTTGGTTTTACTAATGAAAATACCATCCTTCCTCTGACTAACTTGCAATCCAAGAAAGAATGTTAACTCTCCCATCATACTCATCTCATATCTGCTCTGCATGAGCTTAGAGAATTTCTCACACAGCATCTCATTCGTAGAGCCAAATATGATATCATCCACATAGATCTGAACTAGGATAATATCATCACCATGCTTCTTGTAAAATAGTGTCTTGTCCAATGTGCCTCTAGTGAATTGATTTTCAAGAAGAAACTGTGACAAAGTGTCATACCATGCCCTTGGAGCCTGCTTAAGTCCATACAATGCCTTAAGCAATCTGTAGACAAATTCTGGGAAATGTGGATCCTCAAAGCCAGGTGGTTGTTGCACATAAACTTCTTCTTCCAACTCTTCATTCAGAAATGCACTCTTAACATCCATTTGATAGACTTTAAAATTTGAATGAGCAGCAAATGCCAAGAAAATTCTGATGGCTTCCAATCTAGAAACAGGAGAAAATGTCTCATCATAGTCAATCCCTTCCAGTTGAGAGTATCCTTTTGAAACCAACCTTGCTTTGTTTCTTATTACCACACCATTTTCATCCATCTTATTCTTCAGAACCCATTTTGTTCCAACAATGGTTCTGTCCTTTGGTGCAGGCACAAGTTCCCATACGTTGTTTCTTTCAAATTGATTCAGCTCCTCTTGCATAGCAATAATCCAATCTGGATCCAACAGTGCATCATCAAGTTTCTTAGGCTCAATCTGAGATAGAAAACAACCATAGAGACACTCATTTTGAGTTGCTCTCCTAGTTCTTACTCCTGCATTTGGATCTCCAATAATTTGCTCTGTAGTGTGTGACCTATCCCATTTCCTTGAGTGCTCAGTTTGATTTCTCAACCTTGATGTTGCTTCATCATTCAAGACATGATCATTTTCATTTCCTCACCCTGTGAAGCTACTACTATTCACAGGTGTGTCTTGGCTGCTAGTATCTTCACTGTTGGTTGGATCAGATTCTTCTCTTGTTTCATCATTCACTTGAGTTTGTTGAACTAAAGTTTCAACTTCAGTTTCAATCTCTTCATCAGAGTCATCTAGATTATCAAACATTAATGGATCTCTATCTTCATCATTGGCTTCTTCCAATCCAGGTAGTTTGCTGTCATCAAATGTAACATCTGTGCTTTCCATAACTTTCTTTTGACTGATGACATAAACCTTGTATGCAATTCTCTCCATAGAATAGCCAAGAAAAATTCCTTCAAATGCCTTTGCATCAAATTTCCCTATATATTCTGAATTGTCTTTCAACACAAAGCATTTGCTTCCAAAAGTATGAACATACTTTAGAGTAAGCTTCTTTCCAATCATCAAATTGTAAGGTGTCTTTCTAGTGTTTTTGTTGATGAGGGTTCTGTTCTGGATGTAGCATGCAGTGCTCACAGCCTCAGCCCAAAAACATGTAGGCATCTTTGCATCAAGCAACATTGTTCTAGCAGCCTCAATTAGAGTTCTGTTCTTTCTCTCAACTACTCCATTTTGTTGTGGAGTCCTTGGAGCTGAGAACTATTGACAAATGCCATTCTCTTTGCAAAATACTTCAAGTAAGGCATTTCTGAACTCTGTTCCATTATCACTCCTCAATGCAATCATACTTGAATTGTTGGCTTTTGCTTCCTTATCAACTTTCTTTATGTGCTCAATGATTACTTGAGGAGCCTCATCCTTTGATGCTAGAAATTTCACCCATGTATACCTTGTGTAGTCATCAACCATCACTAGGGCATACTTCTTTCTTGAGAGTGACATAATATTGACAGGCCCAAACAAATCCATATGAATTAATTGCAGGGGCTTGTTGATTAATGTCACTGTCTTGAACTTGTGGCTTGACCTTTTCATCTTTCCTTTTTGACAAGCCTCACACACTCCTTCTTGACAGAATTCAAGTGTGGGCATGCCTTTCACTAACTCTCTTTTGACTAGAGAATTAATGTCCTTGAAGTTCGGGTGTGATAACTTCTTGTGCCACAGCCAACAATCTTCATTTGATGTTTTTGAGTAGAAGCAACAAACTTTGTCCTTTTTTGCAGAGTCCATATTGGCTACAAACAGGCTTCCTTTCCTTACTCTAGATAGAGTAGACTCACCAGTCTTCTTGTGGGTGATCAAACATTCATCTTTGTCAAAATTCACCTTGAATCCTCTATCAGTAAACTGACCAACACTTAGCAGATTTTGCTTGAGACCCTTGACTAGTGCTACATCTTCAATGATGACATTCCCAACTTTTAACTTGCCATATCCCAATGTGTTACCCATGCTATCAGCTCCAAAAGCAACCATTGGGCCAGCCTTCTCCTTATATTGTAATAGTAGGGCCATATCACCAGTCATATGATTTGAGCATCCACTGTCCAAAATCCACATGTCCTTCTTTTCACTTTCTTTGCCCTGCAAACGTAAAGGAATTACTTCTTCTTTGGTACCCAAACAAGTTTGGGTCCATTTGGTTTAGAAACAGTTTTATCATAAACAACATGCTTATTAACTTTCTTGGTGTTAGTCTTCTTGTCACTGTTAGAAGTCTTAGAACCTGAGATTTCAGACTTTGGTGACAGAGGTACCTTCCTAGCTCTAGGAGGACTTGAAGACTTTGACCTTGTGTAATGTGTGTGAGAGTTGTGACTGATACAACCATCAATGAATTGCCTTCTCAGATTGAAACAACTAGTCATGACATTCATATTGCATGGCATATAGTCAAATTTATCACAGAATGGAGCATCTCTATGTCTAAAAGGCACGGAACAGTCGTAGAAAGGTTTGGGCACACTACCAATAGGTTTCTTGCATGCATGAGTTAAATGATTGGTACTGAAACAATTTTGACAAGTTTTTCTAGGGGCATTAAGCATATAAGCATAGTTATTATCTTTGTTAATCCCTAGTTTGCAATTTCTGTTCTGTTTCTTCTTATTAGCCACTTTCTTTTCAGATTCATTTATCCCAACTGATACAAACTTAACAAACTTCTCAATTCTAGACTTACCACCTACTGGCTCCTTGGTTTTTGACTTGACACTCTCACTCTTAGAGGATGCTGGTTGTTCACTAGATTGTGCCTCATCCTCATCATTCAACATTTGCTTAATGAGTAAGGCATCCTCATCAATTTCAAATGTTGGTTCTTTAAAAATTGGAGACTCAGTCTTTTTCAAAATGTGAGGCACTTCATGCTGAACAACTATGTCATCTTCAATGACAGCATAGCCTTTCCTCTGTTTAAGAGTGCCATAGTCAAGTCCAATCGCAGCCTTGGGTTTAGCTTGATTTTTCTCATGGTAGGACTGCAGTAGACTATAGGAGTTCTTAAATGCTTTCAGTTTGAATTCATTCTCAGCTAGTTCATCCCTAAGAGCCTTCTCAACCTGACTAGCACATAGAACCTTATTCTGCAAATATTCAACTTCTTTCTTAAGGTTATCTACATGCATAGCATTTAACTCAAGTTCCTCATTCTTCTTGTTTAACAATTCATTCTTTGCAGACAGTTTGGCAATCTCTTCATTAGCAGCAGTTATACTAGTATGAATTTTAAACATTTCAACAGATTGTTACTCAACCATGAATTTATATTCAGAAACAGACATATTAATGGTAGTGAGAGATGGTACCTGAGAGTCAGATGAAGATTGTTCATCCTTGGAATCAGCCATCAAGGCATAGTTGCAGAATTCTTGCTCCTCTCCATCACTATCAGAGTCATCCCAACACTTCCCTTCAGCTATGTAGGCCTTACCTTGTGTTTGCTTTTTCAGAAGGGCCTCATACTTAGCTTCAAGCTCTAGAAACTCCTTATCCTTCTTTTTAGGCTTCTTACATTCACTGGAAAAATGCCCTAGGTCATTGCATCTATAACATCTTACAGATGACCTATCCACATGGCTGGTTTTGAATTTATTCTTGTTTGCTTTCACAGGTGCCTTGCTCTTGTTGAATGAATGGTTTTGGGGTCTAGGTTTGAAGGGTTGGTTCCTCTTGAATCTGATGTTTAAAAATTTTCTGGCCATAAAAGCATATGAGGTGCTTTCCATGCCATCTAGCTCTTCAAGAGTATAGAACTCTTCTTCTTCTTCCTTCTCCTCAACAGGTTCAGTCACCTCTCCTTCATTTTCTTTATCATCTACTATCTCTTCTATCCTCAGCTGACTTGTAGATGCTTCTAGGTCTTGAATAGATTTGTTGACAATCAAGGCACATGATGTGTTTATCATTCTGCCTTGGTTGGCTTGTATAGCCCTCTTCTGAAGCAACTCAAGCTCATGAGTTTTTAAAACCCCATAGAGCACATCATATGTGACTTTTTTCAAATCTCTTTCTCTTAGAGAAATGACCCTTTGCTCTAGATGGTTTGGAGAAGACAGTAGAAACTTCATGTTCAGCTCCTTGGTGCTGTATACCTTTCCATTCATCTGTAGCTCAGTCACTAGCTTGTGAAACCTTTCAAACATATCAGTAATACTTTCTTTGGACTGAGCCATGAAAGCTTCATACTGTGTGACCAGTATCTGTTTCTTGTTTTCTCTAACTTCCTCTGTTCCTTCACATAATACCTCAATATGATCCCACATCTCCTTTGTTGTTTTGCAAGAGGCTATGTTAGCAAACATTGATAGTTCCATAGAATCTATGATTAATAACATGAGATGACTGTCGAGAGCAACCATCTCCTTTTCTGTATCCATCCATTTGGATGGTTCTTTAGGCACATAAGATCTTGGAAAGGTTATAATTCCAACAGTCTTTTTAGGAATCTCTTGTTGTGGAACAAAGGGACCATTCTTGAGTATCTCAGGATATAAAGGACTAGTAGCTTTGATGAACAACTGCATCTTGATCTTCCAGAGGTTGTAGTTCTCTTTGTCAAACTTAGGGACCTTCACTGTACCTGTAGTCTTTGGTGTATTCATGATCGTTTTCTATTTTTGAATAAACAGCCTGCTTTGATACCACTTGTTGAGTATAGAATACAAGAAAGAATATAGAGGTGGGTGAATGGATTCTTGAACTTTTCGTTGTTCTTGAATCTGTATAGCAAGATATGTGTTAAGTGTGTGCTATAATTTAAGTGCGAAAAATAATAAGCAAGCAACACAACACAATATCACTTTAATCTAATATATTATTAGATAAAGATTTTGCTACAATCTGTGAATACAAAAATTAGTATTCTCAGCATCGTTTTTCTCAGAGAGATGTTTTCTTTTGTGTATGAAAAACTTAACTTCTAAGGAAGTGAGGCTGTATCCTTATAGAGCATGAATACAACCTACTTACTACAAATAAGGTAGCTAAACAACTTTACTTTCTAGTGTGTCTATCCTTTTTGAGTAAGCATCCAAACGGCTACAGGTTTGACTTTGCAAAGCTCTGTTCAGATCCACTTCTTTAGCTCTTTGTCTCTTGTACATCTCTCCAAGCTTCTTTGTAGGCTTTTCCAAAGTACATTACAGATTGTGGTCCATAAAGTGCTTTAGCTTATTGCAGGTCTCTGACTTATACAATTCTTCAGTATTTTGTCTCCAAGATTGTATTCGAGAAGTAACTCTGTTGGTGATTCAAGAACTAGAATTGGCTTGATCGATAACTCAGAGTTATCGAATACTGTTGGTGATTCGAGCACTAGAATTGGTTTAATTGATAACTCTGAGTTCTCAAATACTGTTAAACTGACATATCGAATGACTTCTCGAATAAGTCTTTTCTTCAGGAATCCTTGAGATATCGAATAGAACATTTTACTTATCGAATCCCCGAGATATCGAATAGCTTCTTTAGTCCTTGAGATATCGAATAGAGCATTGCCTTGTTGACTCTTCGAGAACTCGAATGATGCTTTGACTTGTTGACTCCATGAGTTCTCGAATAGAGTATTTAGACATGTCGAATCTGAGTTCTCGAATTAGGCTTTGACTAGTTGACCTTCAGAGATATCGAACATTGTCTTTTGAGATATCGAATCCCCGACTTCTCGAATGCTAGACTTCTCGAATAGACAAATGTACTTCTCGAATTGGTACTTAGGCAAATTCTTCATTTCTTCAAATCCCAACTGTGATTATTTTGCAGTCTTTATCTCCTTGCTTGAGGCATGAACCTTGGAACTTCTTTCAAGCATTATTCTTGACTTAATAAGTACAGTTACACAACTAGGATTTGATGCCTATTACAAGTACAAAACAAATAGAAACTCTACAACTAGAGGTTCCCTCAGTTAAGAGGTCATGTAGGTAATGCATAGCATTACACATACTTACGCTTGTTATTATATGAGTATAGGCATGTCTCTGTGACTAACAAGGACGTATGGTATGCCTTGGTGATTGGTTTGGAGTGTTTGTAAAATGGAAATGTTCGATTTATAGCCGTCGTAATGGCGAAATTTCGTTATCTCATAAAACAGTTCACATCGAAACCATAAAAGTTTTTTAGATTCACCACTGCCTATGGTTGTGTAGGTATGGTTGTCTAGTTTTTTTTGCCGCAATAATCATGTCAAAAGAGTTTACGGTTTAAGAGTTATGCTTGTTTTAGTGAAAGTGGTTCAAGAGATTTTATCGCAGAAATGTAACCATTTTGTTGAAATGGTTTTAAATTATGAAACTTGGTAATAAGGAGCTAAGGACAGTTAGTGAAGTATGTGCGAAGGTTTTGAGTTAAAAAGATTATTTTTCGATTTTATAAAAATGCGTCAGCCGAGATTATGCAAGTGAAACCAATCTTATAAGTGGTTAAGTATAGCTTAAATTCGAGGATCAGTTTCGAACCAAACTTACGACTTAAGTATTTGATGATTAGCATGGACTTAGTACAAGTCTAGAATGAGCCATTAGTACTTTGATTGTGATTTGCTTAAGTATACGAGTATTTGATTATAAGTGGATCGTCTAGGGGATTAATCGTATGTTCTTGACTTTGTTTAGATTGTCGGACATCGTCGCAAACCCTTACTATGACCAGAGCATCAAGCAAGTTTTCAAAACCTATACTTTTGAAGTATTGTTGTATAATACTATTTTTCCCATATATACGAATTATACAGTTTTGCGATAAATTTTATATCGTGTTAAAATTGAGTTTGACTTTTGGTTTATATACTAGCTTTCGAGATAAGTAGTTATGAACCGGTATTGTGACGCCCCTAGATCCAGAGTCAGGAATCCAGGTCATCATGATCCAATTTCCATTTTTAATAACATTATATTCTTGACAGTTGAAATATAAATATTTGCTAATACTCATACAATAGACCCCACACTATAACATTACACACCAGTCATATGCTCAGAGTACAACATCCATAATAATAATAGTTTAAAGTTAAGCAGTTATTACAACCCAGAATCTTACTTAAGAACATTGTTGAATAATGCTTCTATAGGACACCTAATTTACATATGTCTAGTAATACCCATCCGTCTTATAAGAGCTACCTCAGGGATAGGCGCCACCACTCTCTCAAAACCCTTACCCTCTTCCGGGGTGTAGTGCGAAGTATCGGCATCTGCCCTAGCTGTTATGTAATTAAATAGCAAGAGTGAGCTATAATAGCTCAGCAAGTTAAATTTTGTAAACAAGCATCAAAGAAAACATATATATATATATATATACATATATATATATAATATTGATAAATGGAAGACCCATCATAATCTTTAAGAAAAGAATTAATTTTTTTTAGTAAATACACCATCTATTTATTTTTTCAAGAAAAGAAATATAAAACCATATAATATCAGTTTCTCTTCTAATATAATATAATATCAGTTTCTCTTCTAAATCATAAAAATAATTCCATAATTTCATACCATTTTTCCTTTTTCAGTATGTCGATCTGTAATCATTATCAATTCTTTCTTTAAATACCTTGGGGATATCTGCTGTCGCCTGATACGTTAGGAAGATGATCAGTCGCCTAATCGTACCTGCTCTCTATTTACTACTAGTAGAAGGAATGATCCAACCTGGTCATCATCCCTGGAGGAAGGCTCTCTGCTACATCCTCCTTCGGCATCTCTTGGTGATAAGTGGATTTTATATCCACTATTTGCATTCCATTCGTACTTAAAACGATTGCGAGTTCTCAAGTTTCGTGTTAGTTTGATGTGTTTTCATCTAATTTGTGTAGGTTGCATATTAGGGTGGCATTGGTGGTGTTGGTGAAGAATTGGTGGTATTCTGTGAGCTTAAAGTAGAGATTACAGGAAGTCCAGGGCAAGGGAATTCAGGAATTTGAGCACAATCCGCAGTCTACACTGTTTCGGCCATATCTGGAGTTCTACAAATCCGATTCTGACGATCTTACAGCTCACGCAAAGAGGAGAGAAATTTCTACAAAATTGGGCAGGGGTCAGCAGGCGCTCTTGCGCGATTCCAGGCGCTACAGCGTTGTTTTCAGGCGCCCTTGCGCTAAATGAGGGGCTCTTATTCAGTATTAGGCGCTCTTGCGCGAGTTTGAGGCGCTATAGCTCAGTTTTTCGAGCAACAGCGCTATGCAGTCCCTGCCTTGGAGATTTTTTATGATCTAGTTTTATTTTCTTCCGGGTCAAAATATTTTTGGGCCCATTTTATTAGGGCAAGCAGCTGGTTTTTATTTGTATTATTTTAGACATTAAAATCATATCGATTATCATTAGGAGTATCATTATCATCAACACTATTATTCTCGAAACAATTTTTAGGGTTCTTCAAGCTCGTGACAAGCAAGGAGGCCTAAGTGATTTCATCTTTTGTATTTCTCTTCTACAATTTGGGGATTTATTTCTATCTCATTTCTCTTCTTTTATTAATTGTTTTTAGATCTATGTTTTCCTTAGAACCCATGATGGTTAAGTTTAATTATGAACTAATCACTATCATGGGGTTCCAATGGATTTGATTTCATAATTATTGAGTTTGACATGTGATTGACGTTGGGTGATTTTATTGCGATAATCTAATATGGTTTGATTTAATTGATAGATGTGTAGCTAGCATCTAATTTATTAATGCTTGATGATTGCGAAAGTGGATTCTAGGATTGAGAATATGCCATATTAGCGTGGGTTCATGAATTAATTGCTTATTCTTGATTAGTAGTATGATTTTACCCAAATCATATTGCCCCATGTAATTATAAAAGATAACTTGTGCTTAACCTATTTGCTTTTCCAGATTGTATAGACATATATGATTTGATTGTAATGTGGTGTCCTCTTGATTTCTATCTCTTGTGGATATTAAGTGGTATGATACGAGTGTACTGAAAGGTAGCCCGTATTATTGTCGTGTTATCTGATTAATTATCTTGTTTATCACCTGTGTCGATTTAATGTGTCAACCTTTAGTGAAGTTTCGATGAAATTGGAATCCCACGCTTCTCATATATAAGAATTCTTATTTGTTAGTTTATTCTTGCTTAGTTAATTAAAATTGCTTAATCAAAACTCAATTTTATAAGTGTTCAAGCATTAAGAAGTAACCATACACCGTTGCATAAGTACTAAAATTGGCATTTTCACCTAGTCTCTACGGAACGAATCTTACTTATCACTTGCTATTTGTGATCGCATATACTTGCGTGTTTACGAGTCAACAAGTTTTTGGCACCGCTGGCGGGGACTTCGGTGTTATTTGTAGTTTAAGTGCTTGTCATCAGTGGTCGTTATAGATTACTGACTTGAACTGTTTTTTTCTGTATTTGATGGATTATTGGGAGCAGGACTTCGTAATTGTGTGTGAGATGTGTGCAGGTGGACATTACATTCATCAATGTGAGTATAACAGAAACCGGCCAAATTTCAGCTAGGACTACAATCAGAGTGGTATGGAGCAATCCCAATATCCATTCTACCCACTCCAAAATCAGTAGTTTGGAGTTGAGCCATACAATCCATGGGAAATTCAGCAGCAACAGGGGCATTTTCAGCATCAGTACGTCCCACTGCAACAACACTTTCAACCCACTAGATTTCAACAACAACAATTTCATACGGATTATGGCCAACAATCGAATGAAGAATCGGAATTAGAAGAATTGAAATTGATGATTAAAAGCAACACAGTGTCTCTCCAGACGATACGAAATCAAATTGGTCAAATAGCAACCTTGCTAAACAGTCTTCAAGGAGCCCTTCCAAGTGACACGGGAGACCTAGAGGCATAGCATGAGGACAAGAACATGCCTATCACTCTTGACGGGCCATTCTTAGCCACGGGTGAGACCTTGATCGATGTTCAGAAAGGAGAGTCTGAGGGCGAAAATGAGAAAGAAGCAGAACAGGAAGCTGATAAGGAAGAAAGGTCAGAAAATGCAGTTCTGAATATTCAGCCGCAACCACATCCTTTGCAATCTGAAAATGTTGAAGATGTTGAGAAGAAGAATTTTGAAATTGTGTTAGTTGAGAGCCATGAACTTGTTGAGGTGTCTCAATTAAATTCTGAACATGAAGGATGTGTGGAAGAATCTTCAACAATATCAATGGAGGATGTTCTGGTTTATGATAAATTAGAGGATAATTTGTATGAAGATCCACTAGAGCATCCTATGTTTCTAGAATTGGGACTTGAGAATAATGAAGACGAGCATCTAACATTGTTAGAGGATAATTCACAAAGTGTTGGAATGATGCATTGTTTCGAGTCACTAGAAGTGCTATCCGCAGAAGGCAAACCTCCAAAAGCCTCTATCAAAGAACCACCTGACTTGGAACTGCAGTTGATATCCTCTCAATCTCAGGAGTTTGATTCGAGCTCATTTGTATCATCTTCTATCATCATCTCAGCAGAATTACCTCCGGACAAGAATTTTGAAAGGGTTATTTCAAATTTTCGTGACAGTATGCGCTCTGCAGATGTGCAAAATTTGTTAGTGGACAATGCGATTGGTTTTGTTGAGAAGCAGAGAAGGTTGACATCTCCAACCTTATCCACTATTATCTCAGCAGATTTACCGCCTGATAAAGAAGAAGTACGTTTGGCGGCTTTACAAAAGCACATAGGTAGTGGATGGATGATTTCAGATAATCAGGATATCATCTATTCGTTGGTTATTCAAATATGGTGTGGGAACAATGTCACGGGCACTTTGGAAGAGCGAAGGAGGTTGAAGCTTGTTGACAATGACGTTGCTCCGGAGAAGATCATTAAATGGCCTTATAGAGATGCGGTGCAGAAATTTTTCAAGAGGAAAATCGTGGTCAAGTCTAGCTAAAGACGTTAAAGAAAGGCGCTTCGTGGGAGGCAACCCATGATTTCTTGCTTTCTAATAAAACAATAGTTGTGTTGGAGCCTCCACGTCTATCCACCACCAGACACACCACCCGAGGAGGGTGGAGATGCCGACGAGTAGGGGAGTATCTCTTGTACCCTTTAAATTTACCTTCAATGAGGACATTGAAATTAATAAGTTTGGGGGTGATTTTAGGGTATCAAGAGTCGTTGCATTGCATATAGCTGCATATTCATGATAGTTCATATTAGTAATTTTGCATTTAGTTTTGCCATGCCATTTAGTTGCATTTAGGATGCCATGCCATATAGATTTATTTAGGATTATTAATATCATTTTGTTCATGCATATCACATGATTCCATATGAGTGTCTGTTTCTGGCTCAATAGGTCGACGTTAATTTGAGTGTGATGACAATGAACAGAGGGTTGATTTAAGTACTTATGAAATTGACTTGCGTGTGTCGAGAACACAATCTTTTCACGGTCTCACTGTTTGCTCTTGGGCTAGATCGAGTCATACCTTGTTTGGCTGTTGGGATTTAATCACCTATTTATATATAGAATTTTCGTTATTCCCTTGATGGCATAGGAGCACTTAAGTATAAGTTCGGGGGAAAATAGGGATTTCATGCTAAGTGTCATGTCGTGTTGTGTAGTATTGTAATAATGGCTAGGCGTCAAGTGGCTAGTAGCCGCTCATATTTAATATGAGTAGTCTAGGAGGGTGAGATAGTGCACCCATGTGTGAAAAAAAAAAGGCAAGAAAAAAAAAAAGAGGAGTCAGAGAAAAAAATAGGGAAAAGAAAAAAAAGGAGTTGTGATATTTAAAAATGAGCGTTTGTGAGAGTGTGTGTATGCGAATTGGCTAGGGTGGGCTCTTTAGTACTCGAGCAAGTAAGTTCTAGGGGTTTTATGCCTAGTGACCTAAGACTTTTCCGGTTTTGGATCCACTAACCTAACGCTCGCTACAAGGGTGCTATTGTATAAGCCTTTATGGGTCTCACCCATTGCACGGTCAATAAGCATGTGTGTTTTGTGTTTTGTGGTGTTTTGTATAGTAAAGCATGAGTCCTTGTCTACCTTAAATGATGATGGCGGTGTCTTTGAGTCATGGAGTGTCTAAAGTTCATTCTGTTTATAAACATGTGATTGTCTTGGCGAAAAATTGGTTATGCCTTTTATATAGTTTCGAGAGTATATCTAGAGAGAATTGCACACACCACGTTTCCGGGCATGTATTGTTAGTATACGGGGACTTAGGCGAGCTCTATTTGGAGTTGTTGCATTCCTTGAGGCGTTTGCGTGTTGAGTTGGTTTCGGTAATTTGTGTGGGATCATTGCATTAGGACATTTTTGCATTATCATGACATTTAACTTTTAGTTGCATTCATTCATCATTTTAGAGTTGAGTTTGCATTGCTTGAGGATAAGCAACGGTTTAAGTTTGGGGGTTTGATAAGTGGATTTTATATCCACTATTTGCATTCCATTCGTACTTAAAACGATTGCGAGTTCTCAAGTTTCGTGTTAGTTTGATGTGTTTTCATCTAATTTGTGTAGGTTGCATAGTAGGGTGGCATTGGTGGTGTTTGTGAAGAATTGGTGGTATTCTGTGAGCTTAAAGTAGAGATTACAGGAAGTCCAGGGCAAGGGAATTCAGGAATTTGAGCACAATGCGCAGTCTACACTGTTTTGGCCATATCTGGAGTTCTACAAGTCCGATTCTGACGATCTTACAGCTCACGCGAAGAGGAGAGCAATTTCTACAAAATTGGGCAGGGGTCAACAGGCGCTCTTGCGCGATTCCAGGCGCTACAGCGCTGTTTTCAGGCGCCCTTGTGCTAAATGAGGGGCTCTTGCTCAGTATCAGGCGCTCTTGCGCGAGTTTGAGGCGCTATAGCTCAGTTTTTCGAGCAACAGCGCTATGCAGTCCCTGCCTTGGAGATTTTTTATGATCTAGTTTTATTTTCTTCCAGGTCAAAATATTTTTGGGCCCATTTTATTAGGGCAAGCAGCTGGTTTTTATTTGTATTATTTTAGACATTAAAATCGTATCGATTATCATTAGGAGTATCATTATCATCAACACTATTATTCTCGAAACAATTTTTAGGGTTCTTCAAGCTCGTGACAAGCAAGGAGGCCTAAGTGATTTCATCTTTTGTATTTCTCTTCTACAATTTGGGGATTTATTTCTATCTCATTTCTCTTCTTTTATTAATTGTTTTTAGATCTATGTTTTCTTTAGAACCCATGATGGTGATAAGTTTAATTATGAACTAATCACTATCATGGGGTTCCAATGGATTTGATTTCATAATTATTGAGTTTGACATGTGATTGACGTTGGGTGATTTTATTGCGATAATCTAATATGGTTTGATTTAATTGATAGATGTGTAGCTAGCATCTAATTTATTAATCCTTGATGATTGCAAAAGTGGATTTTAGGATTGAGAATATGCCATATTAGCGTGGGTTCATGAATTAATTGCTTATTCTTGATTAGTAGTATAATTTTACCCAAATCATATTGCCCCATGTAATTATAAAAGATAACTTGTGCTTAACCTATTTGCTTTTCCAGATTGTATAGACATATATGATTTGATTGTAATGTGATGTCCTCTTGATTTCTATCTATTGTGGATATTAAGTGGTATGATACGAGTGTACTGAAAGGTAGCCCGTATTATTGTCGTGTTATCTGATTAATTATCTTGTTTATCACCTGTGTTGATTTAATGTGTCAACCTTTAGTGAAGTTTCGATGAAATTGGAATCCCATGCTTCTCATATATAAGAATTCTTATTTGTTAGTTTATTCTTGCTTATTTAATTAAAATAGCTTAATCAAAACTCAATTTGATAAGTGTTCAAGCATTAAGAAGTAACCATACACCGTTGCATAAGTACTAAAATTGGCATTTTCACCTAGTCTCTGCGGAACGAATCTTACTTATCACTTGCTATTTGTGATCGCGTATACTTGCGTGTTTACGAGTCAACACTTGGGCCGTAATAAAATATTGAGTGCCGGACTGTGCCGAACACAGCCTCTTACGCTTGCTGTCGCAATCCCCCTTTTTATCAAATCATTATTCCGTTTATAAAACACCATTCCATATTTTCCATTTTCTGTTTCCATTTCCATTCACATATATCATTTCCATTTCCATTTTCATATATCATTTCCATTTCCATTTTCATATATCAATCTTTAGAAAGACAAACATCATAATACTTTGATTATAACTCACACATCTCCTCCGTATTTAATAAAGTCACTTATGTTATTAAATAAATAACTATTCCATCTATTTGTAAAGTATTAAATAATATTCAAATAATATTTATTAAATCACAACTGTTTAAAGATTATAAATAACAGAATATTATAAACCATATAACCTTAGATAACAACTGATACCATTCTTTTTCATATCTTTTTCAGCCATAAAGTATATTGGCTCCCTTCATATTCATATCCACAATCCATATCATATATTGATATACGATTCATATATTATCTAGCAAAACCACTTTTATTTAAACATAAACAATTTATCAAAATAAGGGTTAAAGAAATCTTGCCTCGATCTCTAATCCCGAGAGAAATGATCCGGTGTTCGTCTCGAGTATCTATAGAAACGAAAAGGATCACTATCAGAATATATTTCACTTAACCACTTAACCCTTAAATATATATATATATATAATAACACTCTTGACAGACAATATAAGTTTAACATATTATTAATAGACCAAAGTTCCAAGTACCTATCCATTATTAGACTCCATAAAAGTTTCAGTGTTTTTCACCATTTCCTTATTAACCACACATGACTGTAAAATTTCTCATAAATTATCAATTTCGAATTTTGACACAAGGTCAGTGGGGTTTGACTCTCTATTCACCCTACTATATTGTCTCAAAATTTCATAACTTTTAAACATGTTTAAGTATGGTAATTATAGTCTCAAAGTTGACACAATTGCATTTTCTCGGTTTCCGAACGACTTTCACTAAAACTCACTTTTCTCCTAAACCATTCATTGGATTTTGACGTACTTTATATCAAAACGATCTACGAACCAAGCTCTATCCTCTCATGGTCGGTTAGTACTCTGTACAGAAACCTAACCGTACCGGTATGGGTGTCAAAAACTGGGCATCTTTTGGTTTAACGAAAATCGAGCATTATAACGGGTATATTTTTATACTTTCCATAATATAACTCCTCCAAATCCAACATCCAACACATATAACAAACCCTACACCATGTGGTGATCATACCAACCATGGTTACAAGCACTCACAACACCTCCATGATCCATCAAAACACTTATAAACATTTATATAACCATGATTTTATATTTTACACTAACTTATTCCAAAAACCAACCATAAACTCAAGATTCAAGCTAGGGTTTCAAGTAGTATACCTTTCTTGGAGTGTGTACAAGTCTTAATACACCTTGTATAACCTTTATATCACCTTAGTATAGCTTAGATCTTCCAAAGAAACCAAGAAAACTAAAGTTAGTTTCTAAGATTTACTATTCATCATCAATCTTGTAAAATTCATAACAAATCGAAAAATAAGAGTTTGGCTCTCAAATTTTTACCACATCTTGGCCTCTTCATAAGCTTTGATTTGAGCTATAGATCACCAAAAACAAAGCTTCCTAGATATGGTTTTGATCCCGTTTTTCCCACTGGACAGAAGCTGTAAAGGACTAGGCAGGTTCGGTTCTTCAACTTGAGGAAGCGATTTGACTAGGCTAAACTCATTTGTTGGCTATGAAATTTTGAACGTTTGTTCTCCATACAATTAAGAGGCTATGGTTAAAATTTGGTGAATATTGAAGCTATAGATCTTGAGATATGAATTTTTCTTTGAGTTGTGTCTTGGTGGGCAGTTTGGAGAGCTTTCTTGTTATCTTGCTTCTTTGCCTTAAAAACGTTTTTCTCCTTGTATCTATCCTATATATCAGTTGTGTAGTCTTATAATAAGAGTCTTTGAAGTCCACCAATGAGATTAAAACAATTGTTGATGATCTAAAGGACCATTTGTCAAGCTAGAAACATGTTACTCCATTTTATTTTATTTTACTTCCATGTCCTTGGCTTTTCAAGATTCCTTCCACCACTACCCATGCCCTTTGGCTTTCACCATGAGTCACTTGATAAATTAGATCCTTGATTAGTGTTGGGCTGAAATTGGGCTTTCCCCCTTGCTCTAGGGCTTTATGCAAGTTCTTTCGTCATTTCCGTCATCGAATGATTTCTGTGATCGTCTTAGTGGTTTCTTTCTCGTAAATCTCTTGGATATATATTATCTTTCCCACATCATATATTAGTGTGTTAGGGTGGTTCTAATCCTCAAGTAAATATTAAATCCATTATCCTTTGTATATTTTCTTTATCTCAGAATTTGCTCTCCCGGTTTCTCAAGCTTTCTCAAACTCGTTTGCATTTTCTTTTCTCTAGGATTATATTCTCTATCCTCTTTCCCTCTCATAATATATCCTCCCTTGGACTTCTAATATTTATTATCCTTAACCCATGATTCGTTCACTTGATCGGTTAATCTCGTTATAAAGTCTCATCGGTTTCTAGAACGTTCGTTTCACTGTCTCAGTAGTTTTCATTCTGAATTCTCAAATCAAATATAATAAAATTCCAAAATATTAAATCCTCAATTCCTCAAATTTAATATCTCATTTCCAAGTGGTTCTAAATTGTTTAACAATCTAAATTCCTCTGGCATTCCCTTGACTTAATAATCCCCTGGTTTAACCTAATTTCACATGTTCCTCAAAGTATACACTCTTTTCATATTCCATACTATTTAATATCCAATACAATAGTGCTCAATTGAAATCAAACATCTTAAAAATCTATACTCAGGAATTTCTGAAATCCGTCATCGTTTCGAGTCACTCATTTTCATAGTACGACGCTAATATGGTTTCTGATTATTCATTTTCTATTTCACTTATAGGGTACCTACATACCATTTCCCTAAATCCTCAAAATCACTATTCATTTAAGCACTGTAGCATTTCTAAAGTTAGGGTTATTACAGTCTTCCCCCTTAAAAGGATTCCGTCCCGGAATCACGTTGAAGATATTGACGAATACCTTTCTCACATTACACCTTCTAATTCTCATATTACTTCCTCCATCCTTTAGTTTCTCCTTAAACATCTCTATCTTGTTTGTACAGAAATACACCAACATACACTTGCTTGTCATTCATCAACATGTCATTTAGCTTATCAATAACAGTACTTTCATTATCTTTCCTTACCAACCTTCTCCTGCATTCTGTCACTCTATATTATCTAATCTCTCCTTTCTCCTTTTACTAAGGGTATCGGCCACCACATTGGCCTTCCCTGAATGGTAGTGTATCTCACTATTGTTTAACTATATTTTGATCTCCATCATAACATAAAATATTAATATTCCAATCTTTATATATATATATATATATATATATATATATATATATATATATATATATCTGTAAAATTTTCCAGAAAATAATTTCTACTAATATTCCTTGAAACAATTGTAAGAAAATATTATCTATAATATATATTTCCTGTTCATACTTATACAAGCAGATACTGATTTGGAGGACATGAGAATAACTTCTTTTCTTAGAACATCATAACTTACTTCCTAAGAGATAGATTACTCTTATCTAATTTATCAAACATTCACACTTAAGAATTTTAAATTATAGCGTACCTGCAATTACCTCCGGATGCCCTATCTCGTTTCCTATGGTCATCTTTTACACACTTGACACAGGTAGTATTAGTCTTAGGATACTCAAACCGTTTCACTCTGAATTAGTAGCATATTCTTGCTTGCTTTCATCCACAAATTCGGTCATCCGATAACAGAGGTCGCGTATATTCACCACTTGGCTATCCAATTCTCTATTACTTCCTGATGAACACTCTTGCCTTTTTTATTAAAAATAACTTTAAAAATTACTAACAATTGTATTCCCCCTTATTATCACTTTGTTTTGAATCCAGGGTTTTAACCCTTATTAATACCTCCTTACTCATATTTCTCCAGTATTAACAAAGTATGAAGCATTTCTCCATAATTATATAACTTTCACCCATAATTCTTCTCACGAAATTCCTTCCTCTCTTGTATTGAAACGCTTCTAGCTATAGTCATCTCTTAACGAAATTTCCCTTGGAGTCTCAAGTTTCCTTGTATAATCACGTATACTCTAAACCTTGCTTCCATTATCCCATTCATTAATGAAATCTTCTACATTCGAAATAATTGATAGAATTTAAAAAAACTTTGATTTGAAACGAACCCAGAAACAAGCAAGGGTCCCACAACAATTCATAAGATTAAGAGTTTTAAATAACTTTTATTTGAAACAAAAGGATATCTGAGAAATCAATATTATGGAAGAACCCGTTTGTCACACAAGGGAGGGCGTCCCCTCCTGACTTTCAATCACACAGACAGATCATCCTTGTGTATACATATAGAGTTGTTCCTCTTAGTTGGAGTAAGAAATATAAAGGAAAATTTAAATCACGATGATATATACCACCTTTCGAAAATAATCTTAGAGAAATATTTTGACTAAGATAGATCGAATAAAATTTGGAAATACATTCCAAGGGTACCAGAAAGTTTTAAAAAGATACAGGCCCTTTTTGAATAAGAGGTGATAAATCACCCTGGAATTACTCACCAGTGGAGGAAAATTTGAAACTCAATAATATAATTTGGCAGGGCTTTAGGAAATTTTGAAAATAGGTACCGTTAATAGCCTCTGCCCAATTGCAAATCCCAATAATGGAAGGTTTTCCTCAAATACCATGTATTTCTCTTATCAATCCCGTATGCTACATAAGCTTAACACTTTTGGCATAATAGCCTTTTCATTTAAGTCAATCTCGAAATTTCTTAGTCTGTCTTGGTCCTTAAGGTATATCTTGGCTTTACCGACCAATCTCAGTTTTACCATTTCATCTCCGCAATCAATTGAAACAATCAGTGTCTGTTCACCAATCCACTTACAATATTACTTCAAACTCCCTTCAGCTCAAGAAGATTTAAATACCCTTAACATCATATTGAAATTTCTTATAATTCGGGAAGTACATAACTATTTCCATGAATCCCTTAAAATCACCTTAACTTCATGTCTCGGGCGATCTATGCCCTTACCAACCAATACTTGTCTCTGAGGATTCTTTACTAAACATCCATACCCACAAGAATCGAGGTCTATCTTATAATATCCCTCAACATCGCATTTCAATCTTAACTTAACCCTTGGTACTATATCCAATAGTCCAACATGAACTCTACATGAGTTCTGACGTTCTCACATAACTATACACACTCCTACTCACTCTCGTTCCTGAGCAATATGACTCTAATCTCGGATACCATCTGTGACGCCCCTATATCCAGGGTCAAGAATCCAGGTCATCACGATCCAACTTCCATTTTTAATAACATTATATTCTTGACAGTTGAAATATAAATATTTGTTAATACTCATACAATAGACCCCACACTATAACATTACACACCAGTCATATGCTCAGGGAAGAACATCCATAATAATAACAGTTTAAAGGTAAGCAGTTATTACAACCAAGAATCTTACTTAAGAACATTGTTGAATAATGCTTCTACAGGAAGCATTTCAACAACCAAAAGTTATTACACAAGCTTACACACCTAATTTACATATGTCTAGTAATACCCTTCCGTCTTATAAGAGCTAGCTCAGGGATAGGCGCCAGCACTCTCTCAAAAGCCCTTACCCTCTTCCGGGGTGTAATGCGAAGTATCGGCATCTGCCCTAGCTGTTATGTAATTAAATAGCAAGAGTGAGATATAATATCTCAGCAAGTAAAATTTTGTAAACCAGCATCAAAGAAAACATATATATATATATATATATATATATATATATATATATATATATATATATATGTTAACTCGAATAACTTGTAGAAGGGGGGTTGAATACAAGTTATATAATCGTGTCTGATTTTTGTTTTATTAGATGAACAAGAATAAATGAATGAATCAAACTTTTTTGTATTAAATAAATCAAATACAAACTGTACCAAAGGTGTACAATACCTTTAGCAGCTGCTGACAATACAAATCTCTCTCTCTGTTTTTTTCGAACTCTCGAATACAAACCTTATACAGAGCTTCACACGATATGCACTCTACAATTCTCAATTCGCTCTTTTTACAATGATATTGAGAGAGTATTTATAATGCTACCGATCAACTAATAACAGAATTATAATCTATCTATGACAATGTTCTGCCGTCCAGTTGATAGTTTCCATCAATAGAGAATTTGTTTCCTTCACAATATCTGCTTGCTTGTTCTCCAAAACAAAGATCCTGTTTTATAGCACTTGCCAGTTTCTGTAGCATCCATAATGACATCATCAGTAACACGACTGATATTAGGATTTCCCATTGCATCAGGATCTGATCATCCATCAGTATTTGATTAGGATCTGACTTGCTGTATCAGGATCTGCTCTTAGTTCCTGAAATGTAGTCTCTGACGCACTGTTCCTAACCAAACTCTACAGATTACTATCTAACACATATATCCTATACAAAGTGCTAAATCCTTTATAAGATCAGGATATACAAGAAGTATTAGCAAAATTCTATTATTAACATCACAACTCATGAATTATTCCTAACAATCTCCCCCTATTTATGCTTTAGAATCTGAAGTATAAATCTAAGTTGTAGATGTCAAAACATATAACAATACAACAAGAATAGAATTTATGAATTTAAGATCATGAAGTTAAGTACCTCCTTCTTCAGATGTAGATATGTATCTAGTACTTAGAAGAAAGAATTCAACTATTTGATGCTTCTTTTCCTTTACCACTTCCATGATAAAATTTAATAAAATTTACCAACTCTGTCACCCTTGGTTCTGTTCCCAGTCTGTTTATCTCCCCCAATCTGTTGTTGTTTCTGAATTGTCTTTATCTCCCCCTTTTTGATATCAGCAACATTAATTCCAAGAGATTTAGTAACAGAACAAATGAGAATCATCAGAACTGCTTGATTGTCCATAATAGTGACTTGGTTATTTTCAAGAATTTGAAGTCTCGATTGAATATCACTTTGAGATTTCTGAATGTCCTTAAGAAGTTCAGAATTGACTTCAATGCTGGAAGTGCTTGTTGTATCTTCAAAGTCAGATACAGAAAGAACCTTATCTTCAAGTCTTGTAGAAGAAGTTGCCTGTTGAGAACGATAGTCAAGTAATAATACTTGAGTAGAAGTACAAACATCCTCATCTTTCTGATCTGGAGCTGAAGTATGATCATCCTGTCCTTCACCAGTATTCTCTGTACTAACATCTACAAATCCTGACTCCTCCTTAGATTGATCAGATATTGTTGATATCTCAAATCTAACTGATATTTGAAGTACAAACAAAGGAATACTTGGATCATTAGGAATTTCTTCTGGTACTGGTTGAGTAGAAGTTTGTCTTAGCCTTTCACCTCTTCTGTTGATAATTTCTGCAGGCCTTTCTTTTTGTTTCTGAGCTTTAACTGCTGGCTTTGCATTGTGATGTGCTAAGTCATTCTTCTCATACATCTTGATAAAAGAATAAGTACCAGTATCCATACCAAGATTTTCAGACCAAGATTCAGGAAAAACCTGATCCCAGAAATCAAACGATGGTGGTTTCTTAATTTTCTCCCCCTCACTATGGAGTTGATCATTCATACCCTCATTCTCACTTTGACTATCTAAAGTCAACATTCTTTCTACCTCTCCTTTTGCCTGGTCAGGAGCCAGCCTCTCTGTGTGTGGATCTATGTCCATCTTTTCAAGTGTATCACTCAAATTTGGATAAGTGCTCTCATGACCTACAGAAAAATAGGGGTTAGAAGAAGTTTTTATACCTGAACTCATATGGAGAGAGGGTTCCTCATATGGCATGGGGCTTGAGGTTTTCTCCAAGGAGTGAGCTGTTATAGTCTCTGAACCCTAACAAACATCTACTTTCTTTGCAGAAACTACAGGCTCCAGTATACCACTTTCAGGTTTTACACTAGACTCTGATGTCTTCAGTAATACTTCATTAGACACCATAGTTAGTATGTCACCGTCTTTAAGTGTTGTTTGTTGAGACACACCCTCAAGGTGGATAGACTCTGAAAGAAAAATATTGTTTTGATCTTCAGGAAAATCAATCAAAGTCATTCCTCCCATATCATAGGGTTTCTCACTTGCAATTTCAGTCATCACAGAAGACCTTTCAGCATCATCAATCACAGTTCCTGAGTCATCCAACCTCTGACTAGATGGTTCTTGTGTTGCAGTGACTGTGATCTGATCTATCCTACTATTCACCACTGTTGGAATAGTATCTTCTGTTGACTGCTTCCCTCTATCAACGACCTCCTCTTGTTCACCTTGAATTGAAGCAACTTCAACAATGACATCCTTGTCAAATAGATATGCATGAAGTGATTGAAGTGCAACATGCTTAGGAAGTCCAAATTTCTTGTGCAATTCCTTTCTGACTGATACATAAAAGTACATCTTCATTAAATCAAGCCTTTGATGTAACAGTCCATATTCTCCAGGAAATGAAAGTTTGGGAACTCTTTCAATCAGAAAATCTAGAACAGGCCTGGAAAGCTTCACTTTCAGAAAAAATAAGTTCCATAGCCAGTCTGTATGTCAATGTAGTTTCCCATGAAGAATCAAGATCCAGATCTCTCTTGTCAGATACTAACGTGGATATAGCATTATTTGTAGAGACCTGCATAATATTAGTTGGACTAGACACTGTGTGTGTAGGTGACAAATGAATCTTTCTCCTTGTTCTCCTAGTATAGTGAGCAACAGATTTATCTTGAGAAGACTCAAGAGGTGTAGACACAGAAGTGATCTTGGGATGAGATCCTTTTTCAATAGACACAGTCTTTTGAAAGACAGTATCCAGTAACTATTTTCCCTTTTTAAGAACTACAGCCTTTTGGGAGACTGCAGCCTGGCTGTGACTAGATGTTCCATCTCTTTGTCCTAGCTTAGAAAGTTGAATTGCAGCCTTCAATTCTGCTCTCTCAGCAAGAGATATATTATCATCATCTTCACTAGAACTACTACTTGAAATGACAAATCTTCTCTTCCTTACAACTGATGTCTTTTGAGAAACACCAGAGGTTGGCTTCTTTGAAACAATAGGCTGTGGATCAAAATTTGGTTCTAGACTTGTTCCAGAGACTGTAATATTTTTGGCTACTTGGGTAGACACAGGGGGGTTCTCCTCCAATTGAGATTCCTTAGTCATTTCACCACCAAAGAAAGAAGAATTATAGATAGTAGGAAGATGAGTTCTTAGAAGTACCTGAACATGATTTGGATAGTATAATGCAGGTATTTCATCTAGATTCTTTTCACTGTCCTTCTTCGTAATGTCAGAGAAAATACTCTTTTGCTGTACATAAGAAGAAACACAATATTTTCTACCAAATCTAGCTTCAACATCAGGAATGAAATGGTTAATAAAAAGTTGCATGAATCTGTGATAATAAACCATATTCCTATCATGATCTCTTGACCCAAGCTTAATACACATCTGACTTAAGATAATGTTACCCAAATTAATTACTCTGTTATAAAGCAAGCTATATGCAATATGTGATGTAACAGCAGTAATTTGTTGAAAAGAACTACATTTACCAGTAAAACATTTAGCAATTTGATCAAAGAAGAAAGACCATTCTTTCCTAAGAAAGGATCTATTTAACTGGCTCATATTATCTAGATGTCCATTATAACCTAATTCAGATAACATAGTTCTAACATTATCATCAGATGGTACATTCTCAAAATTTGTACTAACAGGTAAGTGAAGTACTGAATTAACAACAGATTCAGTAATATCAAATGAGTCTTGTCCTAAGTGTAGAACAATCTTACCTGATTGACTCTGAGTAGAATCAATTACCTCAGCATTCTCCCAAGCTTGTGAAACAGCTACTTGATTAATTTGTGGAGATGCTGTCAAGGCATAACTTAATGGTCCTTTCACCATAAAGTCCATGATTGAGTGAAAATCAGTTGACACCCCTTCCTTGTTGGTGATAGCTGCAACATGATTGTTCATCATAAAATCAAAGTCACCAAACTTGAAAGCTACTGATTTGGGTAGTCTTCTTTGAGTTGCCATTTTGATCTGAAAAGAACTTAAGGAATCTTTGAATTTGATTAGTGATTTTGAGAACTCTAGAGTGTTTCTGCTTTAGAGAATGAAATTAGAGAAAGCAATTACACGATTAGAGTGTCAAAATAATTATATTTCAAAAATTCTTCAGACCCATTATCCCACGTTGACACGCAGGTTGACAAGTGTCAGTCCCTGAAAAATACAGTTACCCACGACTTCTGGAAATAAAATCCAAAATTAATTTCAAGTAAATTAAATCAAGGTAAAGTCAAGGTAAAAGTCAATACTGATCAGCTTCCTTTTCCTGATGTGATATTTTCATCAAGATAATCACACAATTCAATGTGATTTCTGAATAAAAAGAATTACTAATCCTGATGTGAACACACTTGTATTCCTGATCAATATCATCCTGATTTCAGAGACTAAATAGAGTTTCCACATGGCATTTTCTTTTTCCTGTAAAAGAAATAAATAAAATCTGAACAAAATCAATAGGTTAGATTCATTTAATATTTCTTGAAAATACAAGAAATACAGTCACACATAATTATGACTGACTGCATTGATATCTCCCAAATGACTGTTCAGCTTCCCACGTCTTTCTATAAAAGAAACCGACGTCTTATGCCATTCTCCAAAACCTTTTCATTCTTTTCTCTTTCTATCATGGCTTTCAACCCAATTCTTCATATGAACCCTAGCTTTTGGTTCATTACCACTGAGAAGTTACTTTACTCTTGATGATCAGGAGCAAATAAACTATATATTAGAAGAGATGACTTTTCTCATCGAGTCAAATATGATTGGTCTTAACCGAGATGATTTCCACGAATCTCCTCTAAAACATCTACCATTCGGATACAATCCTCCTCTAATCTCTTCACACCTTGAGGATGAAGAATTTGGTGAAGAGTCTGAGGTTGATCTTGATGGAGATGCTATTCATCTTCTTCAATAAGCATGAAGATGAGTCAGCTGCTCTCATTCAAGTCGCCTAGGCAAGGAATTCATTCTTGAGATGCTCCTTGTCCTGAAGTCGATCATTGAGGATTGAAGCAGCAATAACTTTAGACAAGAATAGAATTATCAGTAGTAGTTAGACAAAAAGAAGAATTGTATTTCATTTCCATGTGTGTAATGCTTTTGATTAATGAAAATACAAGTTTTCTTATTATCTACTTGTCTATCGTTGTTTATTGACTGATCTGAATAATGATATAAATTATCAGTATGCATGTGATAAAACTTGTTAACATAGACTTTAACAAAACTCAGAATTGAACCACTAAATAACATGAACTTCAGAATTTGAAACAGTAAGACACACAAATTTCACAATCCTGATACTAACGATACAATCCTGATGTCAATACTGATGACGTCAGCATACTGATAGCAATCTTGATGTTTGTTAACAAGTCTATCATACTGTAATTTATCAAAGTAAAGTGTTACAGCTTAAGCATTTAACAATCAAGTATAGATCCTGACAAAAATATCAAGCCTATAAGCTGAAACAACATACCTTGCTACTTATGCAGATGTTAAAGGTCTAAAAATTTAACATTCCTAACTCACTAACCAATCTAATGAATGTAGCCTCATCAAGTGGTTTAGTTAGAATATCTACAAGCTGTTTGTCAGTAGGAACAAAATGAAGTTCCACAGTACCATTTTCAATATGTTCTCTAATAAAATGATACCTGACATTAATGTGCTTAGTCCTTGAATGTTGAACTGGATTTTCGGCAATTTTGATAGCACTAGTATTATCACAAAACATAGGAATATTACCATAATCCATCAACTGATTTCTTATCCAAAGGAGTTGAGCAAAACAACTGCCTGCTGCAATGTATTCAGCTTCTGCAGTTGAGGTTGAACCTGATTGTTGCTTCTTGCTTGCCCAAGAAATCAATCTGTTTCCCAAGAATTTACATGTACCTGTAGTGCTTTTCCTGTCTATTTTACAACCTGCATAATCAGAGTCTGAATAGCCAATTAGGGAGAAATCAGATTCTCTTGGATACCACAAACCAAGATTTGGAGTTCCCTTGAGATATCTAAAAATTCTCTTCACGGCAATTAAATGAGATTCCTTAGGATCACTTTGGAATCTAGCACATAAACAGGTAGAGAACATTATATCTGGTCTACTTGCAGTTAGATATAACAGTGAACCTATCATGCCTCTAAAGCTAGTGTTATCAACACTCTTTCCCTTAGGATCAGAGTCTAGCTTAGTGGCTGTTGCCATGGGTGTCTTTGCAATTGCACAATTTTGAAAGTCAAACCTTTTTAAAAGATCTTTGATATACTTTGACTGATTAATAAAAATATCAGTCTCAGTCTGTTTGACCTGCAAGCCTAAAAAGTATTTTAGTTCACCCATCATGCTCATCTGATACTTAGACTGCATAAGCTTGCTAAACTTAGCACATAACTTTTCATCAGTAGAACCAAATATAATATCATCAACATAAACTTGAACTAAAAGCAAATCACCTTTTATCTTTCTAAAGAATAGAGTTTTGTCAATTGTACCTCTTGTGAAGCCATTTTCAAGAAGAAATTTAGACAAAGTCTCATACCATGCTCTTGGTGCCTGCTTTAGTCCATAGAGTGCCTTGTCAAGTTTGTAGACATGATTTGGAAACTTTGGATCAAAAAAACCAGGTGGTTGTTCCACATACACTTCCTCATCAAGCTTGCCATTAAGAAAAGCACTCTTTACATCCATCTGGTATACCTAGAATTTTGAATGAGCTGCAAATGCAAGAAACATTCTGATTGCTACCAATCTTGCTACAGGTGCAAAGGTTTCATCATAGTCAATTCCTTCTTCCTGAGAATAACCCTTGGCCACCAGTCTTGCTTTGTTTCTTACAATCATACCAGATTCATCCATCTTGTTTCTGAAAACCCATTTAGCACCGACAATAGATCTATCTTTACGTCTGGGTACCAGTGTCCAAACTTTGTTCCTCTCAAATTCATTCAATTCTTCCTGCATTGCTATTACCCAATCAGGATCCTCTAAGGCTTCTTCAACCTTCTTAGGTTCATTCTTTGAGAGAAAACAACTGTACAATCATTCATTTTGAATTGATCTTCTAGTTCGAACACCACTATTTAAATCACCAATTATCAGATCCTCAGTATGATCCCTTGTCCATTTTCTAACAGGTGGTAGATTGCTCCTGCTAGACTCTCCCCCTAAGTTAGTGATATCTCTTGTAGAAAAACTTTCTCTGCCTTCAAAAGCTCCACCTTGATCAGTAGAATCAGTGGATTCAATACTGCTGCTAGTTTCTGATCTTCCTTCATTAGACTTTGAAGGATCAGTTCCTGATGAAGTAGACTCTGAAAGACTAGTCTGATCCTGACCAGTACTGTGTTCTCTTTGATTGAATTGCACCCCCTCAACAATAGCATTCCTTTGTGAAGCAATAGAGATTTCCTCTGGAGAACCTTCATCATCACTGGAGAGAATCTCAGAATACTTAAGATTTTCAAATTCCAGATTGTCATGGCTTTCATCAATTTGCAAAATTCCAAACTTCTTATTATCAAATGCCACATGAATTGATTCCATAACAATGTGAGTTCTGAGATTGTATACTTTGAAGGCCTTTGATGCTGAATATCCTATAAAGATTGCTTCATCCGATTTGGCTTCAAATTTTCCAAGTTGTTCTGGATGAACTCTCACGACATAACATTTGCATCTAAAGATGTGAAAGTATTTCACACTTGATTTCTTTCCTTTGATCATCTCATAGGGAGTCTAACCATGAGCACTTACCAAGGTACAGTTTTGAGTGAAACATGCAGTGTTGATAGCTTCTGCCCAGAAGTAGGTTGGAAGCTCTGCATATCTGCAAGCATGGTTCTTGCTGCCTCTATGAGAGTTCTCTTCTTTCTTTCTACTACACCATTCTCCTGAGGTGTTTCAGGTGCAGAAAACTGTTGAGTAATTCCATTGTCTGCACAATACTCCTCCATTGTAGAATTCTTGAATTCTGTACCATTATCACTTCTGAGGACTTTGACCTTGTACTCAGAACTATTTTGAATATTCTTGACAAGTTCAATGATTTGCTGAGGAGCTTCATTCTTTTTGTGTAGAAAGAATACCCATGTGAACCTTGTGTAATCATCCACTATAACTAGAGTATATCTTTTCTTGTTGATAGACATAATGTTTATTGGACCAAATAAATCAAGATGCAGCATGTGAAATGGTTTAGTAATTGAATTTTCTGTCTTGCTCTTGAAAGTAGTTCTTCTTTGTTTACCAAGCTGACAAGAATCACAAAGTCCATCTTGCACATAGTTTGCCTGAGGTAGGCCTCTCACCAGATGGTGCTTAACAAGTTGATTAATCTTTTTGAAGTTGAGATGTGAGAGCTTCTTGTGCCAGTTCCAGCTTTCATCATTTGATGCCTTGCTGTAAAGACATCTGACAGTTCCTTTAGATGTGCCACTCAAGCTGGCTTCATTTATGTTACCATGTCTCTGACCAGTCAGAACAATGTCTGCATTCTTCATATTCAAGATTTTGCATCCTTCACTGTCAAAGATTGATTAATAACCCTTATCACCCAGTTGACTTATGCTTAAAAGTGTGTGTTTAAAGCCTTCAACCGGTGCTCTATATTGACATTCCCCAAAATAATTGAGCCATATCCCAGAGTTTCTCCTTTGTTGCCATCTCCAAAGGATATTACTGGGCTAGCTTTCCTCTCAAACTTTGTAAGCAGGGACTTCTTTCCAGTCATATGTCCAGAGCATCCACTGTCCAAGATAATTGAATGCTTCTTTCCAGTGCCCTTAACAGAAGATGAAGAAGTTTTCGTTGGAGATCCAGGCTTGTCTGAAGCACTAGCCATCAATGCAATGTTGTCATAATCCAATTCATCTTCAGAATCACTGGAGTCTGCCCAATCCTTCTGTGTGACCATGAGTGCATTACCCTTCCCTGAATTCCTAGGCTTCTTGCACTCACTAGCAAAGTGTCCAAGCTCACTGCAGTTAAAGCACTTGATCTTGGCTTTATCAAGCTTGATAATTGTACTCTTGCCTTTGTCACTCTTCTTATCCTCTTTCTTCTGAAAAGAACCTTTGCTAAATCTTCTCCTGTTGAATCTTCCTTTCTTGAAAGCTTTAGCAAACATAGCAAAGAGTTTTTGTATCTCTGATTCAGAATCATTATCTTCAGAGTCTACATCTGTAGTCCCTGACTCAGAACTTTCTTTGCTCTTCTTCTTCCTCAAGTCTCTTTCAGTAGATTCAGACTTTTCTTCTGGAATCTTCTTTGATTCAGATTGAGCAGTGAGTATAACAGTTTTCATCTTTCCTTCACTCCTGCTCTTTTTCTGTTGCCTGTCAAGTTCATAAGCTCTCAATTTTCCATAAACTGCTTCTAATGATATTTCATCAAGATCATTAGCTTCCTCAATTGCAGATATCTTCTCATTGTAGAAATCAGGAAGAGCTTTCATGAACTTAGTATTCATATCCTCCAAGTCATAATATTTACCATGCATGCCCATCTCATTGATGAGTTTAGTAAACCTATCAAAGGTGTCAGTAAGTGACTCACCAGACTTGGATTCAAAGTACTCATACTGTTGTATGAGAAGTGTCCTCGTATTCTTCTTGACAGGTTTTGTTCCTTCACAGTGAACCTTTAGATTATCCCATATCTCCTTAGCAGTTTTACAAGAGAGAACATAGTTAGTGAGAACATAATCAAGACTGTTGAATAGTATGTTTCTCACTTTAGCATCCTTAAGAACGTTCTCCTTTTCCTTATCTGTCCATTCAGATTTAGGCTTCTCTGCTGTATGTTCTGGAACAACTTTTCCTTCAATAGTTGCTTGAGGAACAAGCCTTGTTGGAACAAAAGGTCCATCTCTGATTCTGTCAAGATAGTCAGGATCTGTTGCTTCCACGTGATGCAACATCTTCACTTCCCATAGAGTATATTCGTTTCTCTTGAGCATAGGGATCTTAGTATTACCATCCTTGTAACCAGACATTATTGCAGATCTTTATTATTATTCGAAATCAACCTGCTCTGATACCAATTGTTAACTCGAATAACTTGTAGAAAGGGGGGTTGAATACAAGTTATATAATCGTGTCTGATTTTTGCTTTATTAGATGAACAAGAATAAACGAATGAGTCAAACTTTGTTTGTATTAAATAAATCAAATACAAACTATACCAAAGGTGTACAATACCTTTAGCAGCTGTTGACAATACAAATCTCTCTCTCTGTTTTTTTCGAACTCTCGAATACAAACCTTATACAGAGCTTCACACGATATGCACTCTACAATTCTCAATTCGCTCTTTTTACAGTGATATTGAGAGAGTATTTATAATGCTACCTATCAACTAATAACAGAATTATAATCTATCAATGACAATGTTCTGCCGTCCAGTTGATAGTTTCCATCAATAGAGAATTCGTTTCCTTCACAATATCTTCTTGCTTGTTCTCCAAAACAAAGATCCTGTTTTATAGCACTTCCCAGTTTCTGTAGCATCCATAATGACATCATCAGTAACACGACTGATATCAGGATTTCCCATTGCATCAGGATCTGATCATCCATCAGTATTTGATCAGGATCAGACTTGATGTATCAGGATCTGCTCTTAGTTCCTGAAATGTAGTCTCTGACGCACTGTTCCTGACTAAACTCTACAGATTACTCTCTAACACATATATCCTATACAAAGTGCTAAATCCTTTATAAGATTAGGATATACAAGAAGTATTAGCAAAATTCTATTCTTAACATCACAACTCATTAATTATTCCTAACAATATATATATATATATAAATAAACGGAAGACCCATCATAATCTTTAAGAAAAGAATTAATTTTTTTTATTAAATACACCATCTATTTATTTTTTTAAGAAAAGAAATATAAAACCATATAATATCAGTTTCTCTTCTAATATAATATAATATCAGTTTCTCTTCTAAATCATAAAAATAATTCCATAATTTCATACCATTTTTCCTTTTTAAGTATGTCGATCTGTAACCATTATCAATTCTTTCTTTAAATACCTTGGGGATATCTGCTGTCGCCTGATACGTTAGGACGATGATCAGCCGCCTAATCGTACCTGCTCTCTGTTTACTACTAGCAGAAGGAATGATCCAACCTGGTCATCATCTCTGGACGAAGGCTCTCTGCTACATCCTCCTTCGGCATCTCTTGGGCCGTAATAAAATATTGAGTGCCGGACTGTGCCGAACACAGCCTCTTACGCTTGCTGTCGCAATCCCCCTTTTTATCAAATCATTATTCAATTTATAAAACACCATTCCATATTTTCCATTTTCGGTTTCCATTTCCATTCACATATATCATTTCCATTTCCATTTTCATATATCATTTCCATTTCCATTTTCATATATCAATCTTTAGAAAGACAAACATCATAATACTTTGATTATAACTCACACATCTCCTCCGTATTTAATAAAGTCACTTATGCTATTAAATACATAACTATTCCATCTATTTGTAAAGTATTAAATAATATTCAAATAATATTTATTAAATCACAAATGTTTAAAGATTATAAATAACAGAATATTATAAACCATATAACCCTAGATAACAACTGATACCATTCTTTATCATATCTTTTTAAACCATTAAGTATATTGGCTCCCTTTATATTCATATCCACAATCCATATCATATATTGATATACGATTCATATATTATCTAGCAAAACCACTTTTCTTTAAACATAAACAATTTATCAAAATAAGGGTAAAAGAAATCTTGCCTCGATCTCTAATCCCGAGAGAAATGATCCGGTGTTCGTCTCGAGTATCTATAGAAACGAAAAGGATCACTATCAGAATATATTTCACTTAACCACTTAACCCTTAAATATATATATAATAATACCCTTGACACATAATATAAGTTTAACATATTATTTATAGGCCAAAAGTTCCAAGAACCTATCCATTATTAGACTCCATAAAAGTTTCAGCGTTTTTCACCATTTCCTTATTAACCACACATGACTGTAAAATTTCTCATAAATTATCAATTTCAAATTTTGATACTAGGTCAGTGGGGTTTGACTCTCTATTCACCCTACTATATTGCCTCAATTTTCATAACTTTTAAAGATGTTTAAGTATGGTAATTATAGTATCAAAGTTGACACAATTGCATTTTCTCGGTTTTCGAACGACTTTCACTAAAACTCACTTTTCTCCTAAACCGTTCATTGGATTTTGACGTAGTTTATATCAAACGATCTATGAACCAAGCTCTATCCTCTCATGGTCGGTTACTACTCTGGACAGAACCCTAACCGTACAGGTATGGGTGTTAAAAATATGGCATCTTTTGGTTTAACGAAAATTGGGCATTATAATGGCTATATTTTTATACTTTCCATAATATAACTCCTCCAAATCCAACGTCCAACACATATAACAAACCCTACACCATGTGGTCATCATACCAACCAAGGTTACAAGCAGTCACAACACCTCCATGATCCATCAAAACACTTATAAACATTTATATAACCATGATTTTATATTTTACACTAACTTATTCCAAAAACCAACCATAAACTCAAGATTCAAGCTAGGGTTTCAAGTAGTATACCTATTTTGGAGTGTGTACAAGCCTTAATACACCTTGTATAACCTTTATATCACCTTAGTATAGCTTAGATCTTCCAAAGAAACCAAGAAAACTAAAGTTAGTTTCTAAGATTTACTATTCATCACCAATCTTGTAAAATTCATAACAAATCGAAAAATAAGAGTTTTGCTCTCAAATTTTTACCACATCTTGGCCTCTTCATAAGCTTTGATTTGAGATATAGATCACCAAAAACAAAGCTTCCTAGCTATGGTTTTTATCCCGTTTTTCCCACTGGACAGAAGCTGTAAAGGACTAGGCAGGTTCGGTTCTTCAACTTGAGGAAGCGATTTGACTAGGCTAAACTCATTTTTTGGCTATGAAATTTTGAACGTTTGTTCTCCATACAATTAGGAGGCTATGGTTAAAATTTGGTGATTATTGAAGCTCTAGATCTTGAGATATGAATTTTTCTTTGAGTTGTGTTCTTGGTGGGCAGTTTGGAGAGCTTTCTTGTTATCTTGCTTCTTTGCCTTAAAAACGTTTTTCTCCTTGTATCTATCCTATATATCTGTTGTGTAGTCTTATAATAAGAGTCTTTGAAGTCCACCAATGAGATTAAAACAATTGTTGATGATCTAATGGACCATTTGTCGAGCTAGAAACATGTTATTCCATTTTGTTGTGTTTTACTTCCATGTCCTTGGCTTTTCAAGATTCCTTCCACCACTACCCTTGCCCTTTGGCTTTCACCTTGAGTCACTTGATAAATTAGATCCTTGATTAGTGTTGGGCCGAAATTGGGCTTTCCCCCTTGCTCTAGGGCTTTATGCAAGTTCTTTCGTCATTTCCGTCATCGAATGATTTATGTGATCGTCTTAGTGGTTTCTTTCTCGTAAATCTCTTGGATATATATTATCTTTCCCACATCATATATTAGTGTGTTAGGGTGGTTCTAATCCTCAAGTAAATATTAAATCCATTATCCTTTGTATATTCTCTTTATCTCAGAATTTGCTCTCCCGATTTCTCAAGCTTTCTCAAACTCGTTTGCATTCTCTTTTCTCTAGGATTATATTCTCTATCCTCTTTCCCTCTCATAATATATCCTCCCTTGGACTTCTAATATTTATTATCCTTAACCCATGATTCGTTCACTTGATCGATTAATCTCGTTATAAAGTCTCATCGGTTTCTAGAACGTTCGTTTCACTGTCTCAGTAGTTTTCGTTCTAAATTCTCAAATCAAATATAATAAAATTCCAAAATATTAAATCCTCAATTCCTCAAATTTAATATCTCATTTCCAAGTGGTTCTAAATTGTTTAACAATCTAAATTCCTCTGGCATTCCCTTGACTTAATAATCCCCTGGTTTAACCTAATTTCACATGTTCCTCAAAGTATACACCCTTTTCATATTCCATACTATTTAATATCCAATACAATAATGCTCAATTGAAATCAAACATCTTAAAAATCTATACTCCGGAATTTCTGAAATCCGTCATCGTTTCGAGTCACTCATTTTCATAGTACGACGCTAATATGGTTTCTGATTATTCATTTTCTATTTCACTTATAGGGTACCTACATACCATTTCCCTAAATCCTCAAAATCACTATTCATTTAAGCACTGTAGCATTTCTAAAGTTAGGGTTATTACAGGTATACCTTGTAGCTCTAGAGATAAGAGCATGGTTGTTGTTTTCGACTCTAGATCGGGAGTCGGTATTTTGAGATTGTCAGGGAAACCCGAGGGATTCCGGGGACAAGTTTATTATTTCGAGAAATGTTTCGAGTAAACATTATTTATATTTCCAGAAAGTATTAAATACTTGGAAATGATTTAAGAAATATTATTTGAATATTTCTTTTATTTTCAGAGGATTATTTCGAATCATTATTTTATTTTAGAGATTTATTTAATAAATATATATTAAATCTCTTTAATTGATTAAAAATCCTATTAGTTATTTAAAAATCATTTGGGGTCTTTAAAAATTATTTTAAATATTTTTTTTTTGACCTTCAAAAATATTCTCCAAAAATTATAGGGATTCCCAATTATTTATTCCTGATTATTATCAGCTCGCTTGAGCCATCTGAACGCTTTCAAATCTAACGAGAACTTGGAATCCGGAGTTCGGGAGCCATTATTATTTCCCATCATTGATACCTTAAAGTGTATTATAAGATTATAGCCCTACTATTAAGGGTTTCCAATTTCATTAAAAGAGTATAAGATTAAATCTTGATTCCTTGAGGACCATTCGTCGCTCAAACTGAGATTCCGGCTAAAGGCCAACGAGAAATTATCGGTTAGCTTCCCTTTGATTCCGGGAGTAACCAAAGGATATGAGTAAAATCTGCGAACGAATGTTTACTCAGGGGACTCTGGCAGTGCAGGATCGTTGACGAACGATCCCAAGTTAAGAATAAGAGACCGTTAGCCAGCCGGTCTATCAATTATTATTTGGCCCAACTTGTGCCACGATGATTGCGGATGGAGTAATTATCCAGGGTAATTGCGGATGGAGCTTTACCCAGGGTAATTGCGGATGGAGCTTTACCCATGGTAATTGCGGATGGAGCTTTTACCTGTGGGTAATTACGGATGGAGTTTTGCCCTTCTACTAGTAGAGAAGACCCGCGGTGGACCTGGAAGCAGCGACTGATCAACGTCGATCCACGTCTTGAATTAGTATATTGTGAGTAAGTCCCACTCCTTCCATTTTGGAATTGATTGAACACTGTAATGAAAGCCCAGGTGCTGAATTACCGATAGTTTTTTCAATACGTAAAGCACGAGTGTTGTTGTTTCAATATCTAGAACTGCTGATTTTGTTTCCCCAAGGGGAGTCTTTGCATCCAGATTCTATCCAATCCCGATAAGTTCGAGTTTTCAATAAAGGATGCATGTTTTTATAAATTACTTCGGTAGATATGAGTTTCATATATCTTTCATATAAGATAGTATTTGATAATTGAAGTACTGAGGTAGTACTGTGTTTCGAATATTTTTCCAATAAGAGATAAATTCCATTTGTTGAGTTATGGAGATAATAACGAGTTTAATTATTTTCCGGTAAAGGAAATGATTTCAGAGATGGGATATTTTTGACAATAATTGTCATTTATAAGTACATACTGAGACTTTCATTCATAGGCAGATTATGCCATACTTTATTTATCTTGCTGAGCTTTCGCTCACTCTTGCTATTGTTTTATATATTATATAGCATCTAAGTGAGATACCAAGGATCCGGCATACAGCCGCAAGCGGGTTGAAGATGTAAGGCATTTCCGTGAACAGTTTGTGATAGTGAGAACCAGTGGATCGGCTTGTAACTTTTGTTAGACCATCTTATCTATAAACATGAATTATGTGAGGCTGTATTCCGTAATATATTTGGGTTTGTAATAACGTTATATTGGAGGATGTACATTGTAAGTGTGTCATTTTTTAGACTCTAACCTATGTGAGTGTGTATATATTGTGGGGTCATGAGCAGGTGGATTGTGTATATTGTGAGTAATACAGGTACAACGAGGAATAAATGGATCGTGACTACCCTAGATCCCTGACCCCTGACCCCGGGTCTGGGGGTGTCACATTAACCATATGGGACACATAATAGCTTTCCATCTTCACACAATATGCAAAAAGAAATTAATGCGGTAAATTTTCGATTCATTGAAACATTATATTCAAACATGTTGTGCCACTCCTTGTCTCATATAACCATTTGTTTTGGCAATGGATTTTTGCATAGTCTATGACAAAAGCCTCACTCCTGGTCACTCCCTTCTCTTTTTTAAGATGGATTTGACATTTGCCTGTGGCATTGGTATTAGAGTCACAAAGTAACTCTAGAGTTAGAATCAAAGGGAAAAGTGTTGCTATTATATAAAAAATGCTATAGAACACAAAAGTTGTCCAAAATTGTTTCCAAAATGCTTGTTGGTGATATTGAAAGGCTGTATGAACAAGAAGATGATGATAACTCAATGCTTGAATATAGGACATGTAAATAATACCACGACTACACAAGAAATAAGAAGAAATGAAGATGAAACAAATACAAAGAATCAAAATATTAGATAAAACACTAAAGTATTTTGTTGGTCATTGAAAGAAGGTCATCCTTGTGTTCATGCCTCAGTGAGAACAAATTTTAAACACGTTCATGGATTTAGAAGTACTAAAGATTCAATAAAGTGCAAGAAGATTCTAGTGTACCTATAATGATTAAAGCAAGATAAGTTGGTGCAAGTGGCTAAGGATAAGAGCATTCAATAGTGAAGATCCTAATTTTTGTTGGGCACTTGTGAACCAGACCTATGCAGTAAATGTCAATAATATAATGTGGAAAGATAATCACCAAAATTGTGGCTTGAAAAATATAGGGCTGAAAATATTCTTGGTCACAACACAAGTAAGAGGGACATTCCACAACCACAATTGGTGAACCAATGGTAAAACTAGCTCCGGTATACCAAAATGAATATCACAATCAATGTTAGTCACTTATGAACCATACCATTGAAGTAAGTGTCAAAAGCATATAGGAAAGATCGTCATCAACATTACCACTAGAGGAAACAAAAAAAAATTAAGTAACAATATAGGTGTCCAAATAAGATCGGAAGAAATTAAAACTATATCCAAAGAAATGCACGATATCAAACTGTAGTACAAGATTTAGAGAAGAACCAAAGGTCGGGAGTCAAAGTGTATTTGAATAGTTACTTGTATATAATCTCAATTGCTATTATCATCGATGGATCTAGCAAGCAGCCAGTTTCTCGTAAACCAGTATCATTTTGGATGATCCAAATAATCAAAACTAGTGGCCTGCTTATCGCATAGTATGCGATAATGATGAGGAGCTCATAGAGAATGTCGGCGGGAGCGAGGACTATAGAATATGTTGAACCATGTTCTCATATAACATTTGAAAGCCAAATACAGTCATCAGAGCAACAATGTAGTAGTGAAACGGACAATTTTTATTTATAATAATATTATCTTCTTCAAAATTTTTGATTAATTTTTGCAAGCAGGTAGCCATTGACTTACATACGAAAAAGCCCCATGCTATTTTGAAGGTGATTACATGAAACCGTTAGTCCTAGATGCGAGGTCAGTGGTTCAAGTTAAGTGTTTAGATAAGGGTATTTAGTCAATTTTTAATCATGTTCTTTTTTAAAGTGTTGCCTAAATGCTTAGTTCCTTGTACCAATGTTACGAATATGACAAAATTTTATTTGAAACAGGGTACAAAAATGAATACTAGAACATCATTTATAGTATCCGGTACGCCCGAATAATTGGGTATGATAGAGAGGTTGGATACTCTATAATTTTTTTTAAGTTAATTGTAATTAATACATGCATATTTTCTGTTTAAATGTACTTATAATTTTTTACTTTCTAAAATATTATACATGAAAAACATTTTTTAATTGAAAAAGTATAATATGTTAATGATTATATCTTAGTTGGCTGAATTATTTTAATGTAACTAACATTTTCGATCTTTTCTATATATAATATTGGTGAAACTAATCGTGAGACATTTTAATCTCGTAAAAAGACAACTTTATCCTTTTGTGAAGCTGGTAAAAAGACAATTATAGCCTTTGTCAAGTTATGTCCCGAGCAGGTTGCCCCTGTTTTCATTTGGTATCCGGCGTGAAAGGGGATAGGGTTTCTCCTACGCGATGAATTGTTCTTCGGGCTCAATTGGTGTCAACCGTGGAAAGGGGTTAAGGTTTCTGCTCCTCCTTCGTGGTGAATTGTTCTCCAGCCTCAATCGGGTTCATGTGGAAGTCAAGGTAGGAGTTTTGTGGGGTATCTTTCCGGTATGTGTATGGCTGGCAAACTTGATACCCCAGCTTGTTCGAGGTAATTGGCGTCTTATTTTTTTGGACTATTTACATGTATTGGGAGTGATGAGCAATGTAAAGATTGATGATAAGTCAGTCCATGGTTTATTACAAGATTTGTAAGGTGGAAATTAGTGGAATCGAGATATGAACATCATTGTGATTTGTTAGGTCCAATAAGATTGTAGAAGGGGGGGTTGAATACAATCTATGTCATTTTCTCGAAATTTGTTCTTTGAATAAAATTTATTTTAAACAAATTTTGTGCGGAATAATATAACACATAATTCAAGTTGAATATATCAATATATTAACTTGACGGGTGTTACAAATTAATATCAAGAGATTAATAACTAATTAGAAAATTCGACATGAACTTTTCTAATTTTGCTAATTAAAATCAAGATATCAAGATATAAACTAGGAAACTTAATTCGCTAGTAGTACAAGAGTAATCAATAAACAAGTTCCAGCGGATCAGATATTACAATAGGCTTGAACTGAATTTATTGTGTGAATTAAAGCTTGAGCACTTGTGTGTAGAAGATGAGAGTATTTGATGTTCTTGGTTCTCTTTTTTTTCTTCTTGTTTCTTCCTGCTGTTGCTTCTGTCCAAGTGTTTGTTTTTATACAAAAACAAAACACTTGCTTCTGTTGAGCTGCTACATATTGACACGGTGATAGTATAGATGCCACGCTGATAGTATAACTGGCACGGTGATAGTATAGCAGCCTAGGGATAGTAGAACTCATTCCCTTAAAATAGTATGGATTTACTTAGAAATAATATACATTTACCTAGAAATAGTTTACTTAAAACTTCGATAATAGTATAAATATTTCGGTAATAGTATAACTGGTAGTAATAGTATAATTTAAATATTTCGGTAATAGTATAGTATATTATTACTTGATCAGTAATAATATCTATAATACTTCAGAAATAATATACTATTAATTCCAGAAATAATATAACTTCGGTAATAGTATAAATTCGGGGATAGTATAGTATACTATTACTAATGCAGTAATAGTATCTATATTATTCCAGAAATAGTATACCACCTATTTCAGAAATAGTATAACTGAATTTCCAGAAATAGTTCAACTGAAATTCAGAAATAGTATAACCAAAATTCTCCGAAATAGTATAATCCATATATTATTACTGATTGAATAAATCAGAGATTAATTAACTTAATTAAATAATTAAATAAATTAATTCGAATTGAATTAATTTGTTTAATTAAATTAATAATATAGTTAATTAATAATTGACTTACTCCTTGTGAATCACTGTAAACTTTGAGAAACTTCCACTGGATAATTGTTGACGTTCGATGTACTGTCTGGTTCATGAACGACTAACTCCAATATCTGTTCTTCAATTTGACTCTCAGTTGTGATCCACATACTTTCTTAGCACTCTTTAATAACTCCTGTACTGATGCTGTCTCCACGGTAATCTCTGTCACTTGAAACGAATCCAATTGCTTCAATGATGAACTGGGGCATGATCAGTAAACTGACTCTTCTTCCAGTGTAAAACATCAAAACTATAGATTGACTTTCTTCTTTCTTCTGACATATAGTACTTTGTGAGATTCCTGAGACAGTGAGCATTAATTACTTATTACAATCTAATTTAAGTTGAGTCGAATCCTCGAACTACAAATAGGCTGTGTCATATGCCTTTCAATCTCCCCCTATTTGTTTGTTAAAAATTAACAAGAAAATTCCTAGAGGATAACTCAACTAACTCAACTTAAATTAGTAAAAGGTAAAACTGTAATTGCAAAGTAAATAATGAAAATGGTTCTGGTTTATATTTAACATTTCCAGATTCAAACATAAAAGATAAATACAAGATAGATGATCCTCTAGACTGATCATATTTCACATTAACCTGTCTTGTTCTATCTAAGCTCTAAAGATATAACATGTAGAGCGATTCTTCACTTCGGGCTGTCTTCTCTCCTTATCTCTCCTTCTTCAGGTTCATCCAAGTTTGGAAGCATCTCGTGCAATTCTGCATCAGTAATTAATTCTCTTCTAGATGATGACACTGGATGAACTAGAGGTGTTCCAACTAGTGGTTTTTCAAGAGGTATTCCCAGCTTCTTTCTTAACTCACCTTGATAAAACTTGTACTTCTTCATGTTGTCTTGAGCATAAGACTTAATATGATCTGCAGCTTCATTTTTCAATGTAGTTGCAAAACCATGATTTCGTAGAGCATATTCAACATACACCAATTGTCTGGCATGATGTTCACGGAGTTCCTTGGTCTGAAGATTAACAGTGTGAATGACATCTCCTATAAGAATTTTAACTTGAGGAGGATTACTAATTACTTCAGGACCTGCCTTTTCAGCGAAATCTAGGAATTTTTCATGAAGTGGTACACCAAGTTCATAAGAAGTTCTGACTTTTGGTCTCATTACCCAAAGTTCTGAAAGTGATCTATCATAGAAGAACTGAAGAGATACCTTTTGAGTTCCAAGCTTATGACAATGAACAAAGATTAGTAACTCTTCCATCCGATCACTTGCACAAGTTATGCTTAAAATTTCAGACTTCAAAGCTCTTAGATAATCGTCTTGGAAAGGGTTCTTCTCTTTAAACCTTTGAAACATATCACCTAACCGACGATCATCACAGCCAGAAGTTTGTGGTGAATCTATGATTCTTTGAGCACGCTCCCACTTATCACCACTCTTGTACTTAATGTACATCCTTCTTGCTTGAAGCTTTTGAGAATGTTGCTGTTGAAGTACTTCCTGTTCAGCCTTTTGAAGCCTTTCATTATGAGCCATCTGTTCCATTGTTTTTCTGAGTCTTTCGTCTCTCATTATCAGATTAGCTTCATTTTGTTCAAGTTCTTGATTGGCTTCAAAATTCATTCTTTGGAGTTCAGCAGGATCAGGAACTACAACTTCTTCATCCTCATCCCAGAAATTGAGATCTGGTTCTCCAAATGCTTCACCTTTATCTGAAAAGTCTAAATCAGCAAAAACATCAAGGTTATCAGGTTCACCTGAGTAGTAATAACCTTCTACAGTGTCATCCTTCGGTGCTGATTGAGCTTTCTTTCCCTTGTCACCTTTATCAAATTCTCCCCCTGTTGATTTGTCTTTGTCTCCCCCTTTAGTACCAGCTCCCCCTGTTGACTTACCAGCTCCCCCTGTTGACTTCTCCCCCTTAGTTGAGGAATCCTCTACAGATTTATCAAATGCACCATCTTCAGGGTCTTGCTCATCACTATCTCCACCTTTTCCTTGAAAGAATTCTACCTCTTCTGTTGTGGGGATGATAGTGCGGCTAATCATGTTATATAAGTGTTTTAGCCCTTGACTTTGATGTGCACTTTGGCTTTCAATCCGATTAAGACGACTTTCAGTAGATAACTGATTTTCATGTACTTCTGTTTGAATGTCTTCAACCTTATTTGAAAGAGCCGTAATAATTCTGTCTTGAGTAACTGTTATGTCTGAGGAGTCTGAGATTATCTGTTGTTGAGAGAGTTCAAGAGTATTGATCTTGGTGTTAAATGCAGTCTTCATTATTTGAATGTCATGTTTCACTCCCATAAGTTGACTGTTGACAGAGGTAGATGAAGAAGACGGTCCATCCACTTGTGCTCGAAGTAAATTTGCTTCAGCTTTAGTTGCCTCAAGTTCCTTTTCTAGAGCTTTAATCTTTTCTTCCAATGAACGAGTGTATGTGTCAGTGTGTGCACTCACCTGATTATCACTCTGAGTTTCACTCATCTGACGTGCATGTGTTTCACTCAATTTAGTGGTGATCCTCACATCACTCCTCACTATTTCCTTAGCTGCTCCAGAAAGTGTACCTGCAGGTAAAATCACCCTAGCCTCCTCTTGGAAGGTCAGTGGTGGTGCAATGGGAGTTCGCAAATCCCTATCCACAGTCATTTCTGTCATGTCAGTTGGAATTGAAGTCTGAATTGCTTCAGTGACAGAAAGACTGAGTTGCCTTCCACTTTCTCCAGTTGAAACTGTGAGTGGAAAATCCCTTGAGGGAGCCAGGAATGTTCCTCCTGGGAGGGGAGATGATGACTCTATTAATTTTGGCGAAGAGTCAAGATTTCCCTTATTAGCCTGTGAAGGCTCCTCTACCGTGACTATGGTAGGCACTGTTTCAGTTCCTAAGTGCTCTCCTCTCAATGTGTCCCTATTTTCATCCAGTTCTACATGTTCTCCCATTGTTAGTAATAACAGTGGAGTTGTGCTTGACACATTACAAGATGCCATGGCCGACTGGCGAAATTCAATGGACTCATCCTGTTGAGAGAATGGTTCCAGAAGCTGTTCATTTGCCATTTCAAAGTCCATATCCTTTTGGGAGGGTATGGATGAGCTTACAGTTGCCTCGGGTTCATTTCTACTCTTCTTTAGTAGAGGCAGAGCTGTGGGTTCACTCACTTCTTCACTACTTCTTTCAGTTCTTTTAAGCTGTGATTTCTTCTTTCTGACTTGATAGACTTTATCTGTTTTTGACTTTGTGTTTGGCTCTTTGACCTGGAATAGAGATTGTGGTTCTATAATCCCTTGGTCAGTCCTAACAACCACTTGGGTTCCAGAAGAAGATTGAGAGATAGAAGTAGTTAAGGGATTAGAATGTAATGATACTCCTATGGTTTTGATGATCACATTCAGCAAGCTATTTGATTGTAGTTTGATATAAAACATCGTGTTATGCTTGTATTGTACTAACGTGGTTTTGCAGGGTATATTAGCCTACTGATTGTTTACACAGAATATACAAACAGCAAGCCATTTGGTATTACAACAGAGAGAGTCTGGCAAGCCATTTGCACACTGACAGTTCACAAACAGCAAGCCGTTTCTGACAGTCAGTCACAAACAGCAAGCCATTTGCAACTGCCAGAATTTCTGAAGATAAAGATCAAGTTCGATTCTCAAGGATTTATTTCAGGAAATATATTGTGAGGGCTCTTTATTATATAATACGTATATAATATATTCTAGAGCTCAAATCTTTTCAAATATCTTTCTTTAAAACAAAATCATAAAACTTATAGGAGTTTCCTTATTTAAAAGATTTCTTTCTTTCAAAATCTCCTATACGCGTTTTTATATCTATACAAATCAGAAGGGTTAAGCTTTCATCGATCTCTTTCTTTCAAACCTTCTGTCTAACGTTCACAAGAACGTTTGTAAAATCTCTAACCAATTGAACGTTGGAAATTGATTCTAATCGTTCGAATAATTGGTGATTGATTTTCTGAACGTTGGTGTGATGCTTTATAAACCTTGTTCTTGTGTTCATTCGTTCTTAACACTTCAGAGAAAATATTCAAGCACACAAGAATTCAAACAACTCAGTTTTCATTGCTATATCCTTTGATTCTCTCGCGCTCTTAGTATATTCATACGTGCTATATCTTAAAGAGTTCATAGTTTGAGTTGTATCCATTATTGATTGTATTGTTCGATTTGTAAGGTTTAGTTGTTGGACAATTTGGCTTGGGAACTAGGGTTTGGTGATCGTTGCTAGAGAAGTATACTTGGGAAGTATAGCTTAGAGAGCAAGTTCAGAAACGGGAGTTCAGCACGCCATTTGTCAACAGCTGGGTATTGAGGGAGATATATTGTTGTATCTTGTAATTGGTTTATTTCAGTGATCAATAATATATTCTCTTACCAAGTTGGTAAGGGACCAGGACCTAGACCATAGGGGTTAGGGGTCGAACCTGGCTAAAAGTCTCTGTGTTCTTTATTTTCTGCTCTTTACTTACTGCTTGCATTTAGCTTACTGTTTATGCACTTTACTGTACTTGTCACCTTTACATTCAGCATACTGTTTACAATCAGCTTACCATTTGTCTCTGCATAAAACGAAATCAGTAAGCTGTTTCTGGTAATTTTTAAAATCGGACTTAGTTGAATATAGTTAGCCATTTACACCTATTCACCCCCCTCTAGGTGTGCATTTTCATTTGGTATCAGAGCTTTGGTATACTAACAATTCTGTAACAGGAAAGTATTCGATCATAATGGCTGAAAACTATCCCGAAGGAAAATCTGATTTCAGGCCTCCACTTCTTCATGGCACACACAACTACCACTGGTGGAAAAGCAGCATGGAAACTCACTTATCCAGAGATCCATTAGTTTTGAGAGTTGTGCAAAAAGGTCCATATGTCTTTCTTGATAAGGATGGCAAGCCAAAGGATGTTGATGATCTCACTCCGGATGAATTAATCAAACTTGGCTACAATGGAAAGGCAAGGAGTTCTCTTATGAATGGTTTAAACCAGGCTGAATATGATAAAGTATCTTCACTCAAATCAGCAAAAGAAATGTGGGATGCTTTGGAGACTTATCGTGAAGGTTCGAAATCTCTAAAGAAGGTGAAGCTTAGCAAGCTAATGAATGACTTTGGGAATTTCAAGCTTAATGAAGGTGAAACTATCAAGGATAGTCAAGCACGGTTTCAAGTTACTATAAATTCACTAAAGAGGCTTGGAAAATCTATTCCACAAGATGAAATCAATATGAAGGTATTGAGTGCAGTACCATTCATCTACGAAGCTAAGGTTACTGCCTTGGAATCCTCACCACTTATTGATACTATGGATCACTTGGCCGTATTTGCTGAGCTAGAGCAATTTGAAAGCAAGATAAATGGAAATCAGGTGGGAAGTTCAAGTGTTAAAGCTCCAACAGAAAAGATGAAGAATATGGCTCTCCATTCTAAAAACAGCAAGCCAATTGACATTGATGATGAATCTGATTCTGATGAGGAACTTGCACTTATTTCAAAGAAGATCAAAAGGCTGATAGAAAAGAAGAATATGATGAAAATGGAAAGAGGTGGCTTCTACAACAACAAAAAGAGTTCAAAGGACTCTAAGGAGGAAACTTGTTTCGAATGTGGCAAGCCAGGCCATTATAAAAGGAACTGCTACAAACTAAAGTCAAAACAGCCTACTGTTTTCAAGGACAAGAAGAAATCGAAGGCTCTACTGACTTGGAGTGATGATGATTCAGATTCCAGTGATGACTCAAGTGAAGAGATGGTGAACTTAGCACTTGTTGGAATTGAAGATGAATCTGTTCAAGGAAATTCAGAAGAAGTGTATGCTGAAACTGATTTTGAAGAGGATCCTAGTGAGGTAAACTCTTTTAATGATTATATTTCTTCAGATGATACTTTGTTAGATTCACTAACCATGCAGGAACAAAATAGTGTTACAATTGAAGAACACATGGCACTAAAGGCTGAAATCAGCAAGCTGACTGATAAGAATGCCTATTTATCCAAAATGGTAAAAGATCTGTTGCCAAAAATGGAAGAATGGGATTCAACTTCATTTAGTAAAGCTACAGAGATCAAGGAACTAAATACTAAGAACAGACATTTAGAGGCTAATGTCAAGCTACTTGAAAAGAGAAACAAGACCTTGACTGAAGAAATCAAAGAGCTGAGGTCTGATGTTAAAACTAAAGCTAAAGCATTGGAATCATACAAGATGAAGGAATCTAGTCAAGCCGAATCCTCAAAAACTGCTGAAAAGAGAGTTCAGCAAGCTGAACTCATCAAACAGCAAGCTGAAGTAATCACCCTCCTAGAAACAGAAGTTAAAGATCTCAAGAAGGGCATGGAAACTTTTGTTCAAGGTGAAGACACTTTAAAAACAATGATGAAGAAGGCAAATGTACCTTTGGTCAGAGAAGGTGTTGGTTTAAACTTCAACAAGAAAGATAAGGTGCTCAAATATGATGGAAAGAATGGCATACCCTATGACTATGCTATGCCTTGGAAGACATGCAACAAATGTGGTGGAAAAGGACATCTGGAAAGACATTGTGTGGTTCAAGTAAATCATAAAGTGAAAACAGCTTACCAGAATGAACCAGTCAGGCGACAAACAGCTTACCAGAATGGACCAGTCAGGCGACAAACAGCATACCAGAATGCAAATAGCAGGAGACAAACAGCTTACCGACAGAATGACAACAAGCAAAATCAGACCCCAAAAGTGGTCCAAATGTGGATCAAGAAATCTGATTTAAATACTTTATATATTCTTGCTACTAACCAACCTGGACCCAAACCTATATGGGTACCAAAACATTGAGTTATTTTTGTTTGTTTTGTAGATGTGCCTTGCTGCTAAGGTCAAGTCAAAGCAATGGATCTTGGACAGTGGATGCACAAGACATATGTGTGGAGACAAATCCCAGTTTATGAATCTCAAAATGAAAAAGGGTGGAAGAGTGACAATTGGGAATAGTAAAACTCTTCAAATCCTTGGTACCGGTTCTATTGGTAATAGTAATATTTCAATTGATAAAGTTCAATATGTCAAAGGTCTTACTTATAACTTGCTTAGTGTTACTCAATTATTTGATGATGGACATTATGTTGATTTTGGCATTGATAAAACTATTATTACTATTGGTACTAACAAAATCCCCCTAGTTGCTAGAAGGGAAGGAAATATATATGTATTAGACTTTGATATGCAGGAAATAGCGTGCTGTTTGGCTGCAGTAGATAATGACCCATATATTTGGCATAGAAGATTGGGACATGCACACATGGATTTGCTCAGAAAGTTGTCAAGCAAGAAACTAGTGAGAGGGCTGCCCAAGCTAAAGTATGTCAAAACAGAAGTCTGTTCAGCTTGCCAATTGGGCAAACAACTTCGAAGTACTCACAAATCAAAGAAAATGGTATCTACTTCTAAACCCTTAGAGCTTCTGCATTTGGACTTATTTGGTCCAGAAGCTTACAAGAGTATTGGAGGTAAACAATATGGTTTTGTGATTGTAGATGATTATTCTAGATTTACATGGGTATTATTTCTTCGTACTAAAGATTGTGCTTTTGATGAGTTTAAGAAGCTAATTAAATTACTTGAGAACAAGTTGAATACAAGGCTTGTAGGTATAAGGAGTGATAGAGGAGGTGAATTTCTCAACAAGGACTTCATTGATTATTGTGAAGAAAAAGGAATTACACATGAATTTTCTGCACCAAGGACTCCACAACAAAATGGAGTGGTAGAAAGGAAGAACAGGTCACTACAAGAAACAGCAAGGACTTTATTGCAAGAAAGCAAGCTGCCTAGAAGTTTTTGGGCAGAAGCAGTGAATACATCATGCTATGTGTTGAACAGAGTCATAATCAGGCCTATTTTGAACAAAACTCCGTATGAATTGTTGAGGAAAAAGAAGCCAAACATTAGTTACTTCAAAATCTTTGGCTCAAAGTGTTTTGCGCTCAAGACAGTTGATAATGATGGTAAATTCGATGCTAAATCTTATGAAGCTATTTTTCTTGGCTATTCTTTAACTAGTAGAGCTTATAGAGTTTATAACTTAAATAAACGTATAGTTGAAGAATCTATTGATGTTACTTTTCAAGAACCTAACAATGATCTGCCAAGAGATGAGGAAGAATTTGCAGGTGAAACAAATGATAACATACAACCTCAAGTCACTGGAAATCAGCAAGCCAACAATTCTGCTGAAACTGGAAGTCAGCAAGCCAATAACACTACTGAGAATGGAAAACAGCAAGCTGGAACTGCAAATCAGCAAGCTGAAGTGGTCAGATTAACTTCACACGAAGAAATTGCTCAACATTCTCTACCAAAGGCTACAAGGACAGTAAAGAACCATCCTCCAGAACTTGTTATTGGAAATATCTCAGATGGAATCACAACAAGGAGAGGAAAGGCAAACTTTTGTGCTTATGCTGCCTTTCTAGCTCAAGAAGAACCCAAAAATATCAAGGAAGCATTAGAAGATGAAAATTGGATCATGGCCATGCAAGAAGAACTCAACCAATTCGACAGGTGTGATGTTTGGGAACTTGTAAAGCCACCAGAAGATGCTTCTATCATAGGAACCAAATGGGTGTTCAAAAACAAAGTGGATGAGTTTGGAACCGTCACTCGAAATAAGGCAAGGCTCGTGGCTCAAGGCTATAATCAACAAGAAGGAATTGATTTTGATGAAACATATGCTCCAGTTGCTCGTTTAGAATCAATCAGAATGCTTCTTGCTTATGCATGCTACAAGAAATTCAAGTTATATCAAATGGACGTAAAAAGCGCATTTCTTAATGGCGTGCTGAATGAGGAAGTCTATGTCAAACAGCCTCCTGGATTCGAACATGAGAAGTTTCATGATTATGTTTACAAGCTCAAGAAGGCATTATATGGTTTAAGGCAGGCCCCTAGAGCGTGGTATGAAAGACTTAGTAAGTTTCTTCTCAAAAATGGATTCACTCGAGGTAATATCGATCCCACATTATTTACAAAGCAAAATGGTAAAGATATTCTTGTTGTACAAATATATGTGGATGATATTGTATTCGGTTCTACTAATGAATCTATGTGTGAGTGGTTTTCTAAGTGCATGTACAATGAATTTGACATGAGCATGATGGGGGAACTCAATTATTTCTTGGGTCTCCAAATCAAGCAAACCAATGATGGTATTTATGTGCATCAATCCAAGTATACAAAGAATCTGCTCAAAAGATTTGGTTTTGAAGATGTCAAAGCAAAAACAACTCCTATGACTCAAAACAGCAAGCTGTTTGCAGATGAGAATGGTAAGGATGTGGATATCAAAAGGTATAGAGGTATGATTGGAAGTCTATTATACTTAACTGCCTCAAGACCTGATATCATGTATAGTGTTTGTGTTTGTGCAAGGTTTCAATCCAACCCTAAAGAGTCTCACTTAAATGCGGTTAAAAGAATTTTTAAATATTTAAGTGGTACTATCAATCTTGGTTTGTTCTATCCTATCACAAATACTTTTGATCTCGTGGGGTATAGTGATGCAGATTATGCAGGGTCTCAAACTGATAGAAAGAGCACAAGTGGTGTTTGTACATTTCTTGGACAAAGCTTGGTGTCATGGCAAAGCAAAAAGCAAGCTTCTGTTGCTCTTTCAACGGCCGAAGGAGAGTATCTAGCAGCTGGTAGATGTTGCTCTCAAATTTTATGGATGATTCAAACTCTAAGGGATTTCAATATCAAGTGTGGCAAGATTCCAATATATTGTGACAACACGAGTGCTATCAATATCTCCAAGAATCCTGTGAATCACTCAAGAACAAAGCATATTGACGTTCGTCATCATTTCTTGAGAGATAATGCAGCAAAGGGGAAGATTGAGTTGGTATTTGTCTCAACTGAAGTTCAACTAGCAGATATCTTCACAAAGCCATTGGCTGAAGAAAGATTTGCAGCCATACGAATGGAGCTTGGCATGTGTACTGTGTAGTCAGCAAGCTGACAAGCACAGAATGGGTAACGTTGGCTTACCATTTGTATCTGAACTATTTATATGCCATTACCATGATATTTTTTCTCTATGCTTATTCCAGACCTGGACTAATATTCTTTTTGATGGTTTTTTGATGGATTAAGGGGGAGAAATTTAGGAGAATTTATTTGTTTGTTTGGTCAAGATATTCGACTTGGATATGATTAATTGCTTGTTCATCTTGAATTTGTTTTATATCAAAATGTACTAATATGCAGGGATTTAGGGGGAGTTCTTATTTCTCCTAAATATTGTGTAATCATCAAAAAGGGGGAGATTGATACTCCTATGGTTTTGATGATCACATTCAGCAAGCTATTTGATTGTAGTTTGATATAAAACATCGTGTTATGCTTGTATTGTACTAACGTGGTTTTGCAGGGTATATTAGCCTACTGATTGTTTACACAGAATATACAAACAGCAAGCCATTTGGTATTACAACAGAGAGAGTCTGGCAAGCCATTTGCACACTGACAGTTCACAAACAGCAAGCCGTTTCTGACAGTCAGTCACAAACAGCAAGCCATTTGCAACTGCCAGAATTTCTGAAGATAAAGATCAAGTTCGATTCTCAAGGATTTATTTCAGGAAATATATTGTGAGGGCTCTTTATTATATAATACGTATATAATATATTCTAGAGCTCAAATCTTTTCAAATATCTTTCTTTAAAACAAAATCATAAAACTTATAGGAGTTTCCTTATTTAAAAGATTTCTTTCTTTCAAAATCTCCTATACGCGTTTTTATATCTATACAAATCAGAAGGGTTAAGCTTTCATCGATCTCTTTCTTTCAAACCTTCTGTCTAACGTTCACAAGAACGTTTGTAAAATCTCTAACCAATTGAACGTTGGAAATTGATTCTAATCGTTCGAATAATTGGTGATTGATTTTCTGAACGTTGGTGTGATGCTTTATAAACCTTGTTCTTGTGTTCATTCGTTCTTAACACTTCAGAGAAAATATTCAAGCACACAAGAATTCAAACAACTCAGTTTTCATTGCTATATCCTTTGATTCTCTCGAGCTCTTAGTATATTCATACGTGCTATATCTTAAAGAGTTCATAGTTTGAGTTGTATCCATTATTGATTGTATTGTTCGATTTGTAAGGTTTAGTTGTTGGACAATTTGGCTTGGGAACTAGGGTTTGGTGATCGTTGCTAGAGAAGTATACTTGGGAAGTATAGCTTAGAGAGCAAGTTCAGAAACGGGAGTTCAGCACGCCATTTGTCAACAGCTGGGTATTGAGGGAGATATATTGTTGTATCTTGTAATTGGTTTATTTCAGTGATCAATAATATATTCTCTTACCAAGTTGGTAAGGGACCAGGACGTAGACCATAGGGGTTAGGGGTCGAACCTGGCTAAAAGTCTCTGTGTTCTTTATTTTCTGCTCTTTACTTACTGCTTGCATTTAGCTTACTGTTTATGCACTTTACTGTACTTGTCACCTTTACATTCAGCATACTGTTTACAATCAGCTTACCATTTGTCTCTGCATAAAACGAAATCAGTAAGCTGTTTCTGGTAATTTTTAAAATCGGACTTAGTTGAATATAGTTAGCCATTTACACATATTCACCCCCCTCTAGGTGTGCATTTTCATGTAATACCTGGTCAGCAGATGAAATGGCATGAGCCTCTTGTGATTGAAATTCAGGCTCAGCTTGTTCAAGAGCAGGTGCATTTTGTTCTGGATGCACAACAGCAAGTGCTTGTTGTTCTATGATTGGTTCTGGTTGCTCAAGTACAGGTCCAGGAATAATTGGAAGATGTATGAATGTGGACATGTACTGAGTAACAAGCACTGGTACGTTGTTGTAGTCATTCTGTTGCGAGGCAGCTCTTGTATGAAATTTCTTATGAAAAGACTTTGAATCTTGAGCTTCCTCATCAACAAATGTATTCTGTAACTCCTCAGAAACCAAGTGATTAAAAATAAGAGTGAAAAATCTAGGATAATAGATTAACACCTTTTCACCCTGTCTAAAATTCTTTTTAGCATTCACTATTCTTCTGAACATGTTCTTCCAAAGAATTTTACCTATATCAATTCTTCGATTGTGGACAACCGAATAACCAATATACTGAATCAGAGAAGGAATATTTGACAAAGAAGTGTTAGCACAGTTAGCAAACACTCGAATTAAAGTATCAAATAACAAGTACCATTCAGCTACCAAACCATTTTTCGGCAAGTTGCTCAATTTCAACTGTCCCTGATAATTAATATCAGTGAAAAACTGAGTCAATTCAGTGTTGGACGGATTATCAACAAAATCAGCAGTAGGAAGATTCAACACTGTCTTGAGTACTGATTCATTGACTCTGAACTGTGAGTTCCCAACCTTGAATGTAAAGGCATTGGTAGATATAATAGCTGTAGAACACATCAATCGTAGAGGTTCCAATTTCATAGGAGCGTCAAGAGATAAAGCACTACTGACGATTGGTTGTTCATTCAAGAAACGAATCCAGGGCTTGAATCTGTCAACCATACATTCTTCCGGATCATAAAAACCAACCATGTTGTGCCATTTTAATACAGATTTTAAGCTTTTGAAATTTTTAATTTTTAGCACAAAATTCAATTAAACTTAATTAATTCGAATTAATAATAAATTAATAATTCGAAAAATAAAAAAGTTCTTGAAAAATTCTGAAAATCTCAGTATATGATCGAGATACAATCACAAACAACCAGGTAATTTTAGTTTTCTGAAAATCAAACCCAAACTCCTTGAAAAACAGATCGAAAAATACAATTTTTCAAAACAAAAACTCGAAGAAATCGGGTTAAAGAACAGTTTAATCGATGATTTTGATCAAGGAATCGATAGGAGATCTTGGATTGTTGATACAGTGATGATTTCAGTCTAAAATCCGGCAGCACTTCGTTATACCGATGTGTGTATATTGCGTGTATCTATATCGAGTTCTCTGTGACTAAACACGAGAGATAGTAAGGTAATGATAGTATAGTAGAGATAGTATAGTAGAGATAGTATAGTAGAGATAGTATGGACATAATATATGCAGCTGTTTATACTATCACCGACACTCATATACTATCACCGCAGCCTATACTATTTCTAAGGTTAAATCTATACTATTTCTAGTGCCTTAGACTATTACCGAACACTTATATTATTTACAAATTAACTCTATTATTACTAACAATAATTCTATATTATTTATAGACACTTATATTATTACCGACACTGTATTAGAAATTCTATACTATTTCTTAGATTCTAAACTAATTATAGAATTAACAACTATTTACAGATATAACAATTATTGCTAATAATCTATATTATTACTGAAAAATACATTAACAGATTTACCAGATTAAATTAAACAAGTTATGTACAAGTTATACACTTAGTAATTTACAGAACTTAAAAAGCTTAATAAAATAATACTTTACAACAAATTATTTATTTACAACACAAAAATCAACATAGGTTAGCCCTTTTACGAAATCAAACAATAATAACAAAAGGACAAACACTACAAAACAAATAAAATTAAAACATTCACATAATTATATTATTTCTAATTTCATAATTGACCAAATAAAATATTAACATAATTGACAAGTGTTCGAAAATAAGCAAGTGGAATTAATTAATGATAAAATAATTACACAAGTGATTTTAAACAACAAATATTCACAAAATAATCACTTGTTAAATTATTAAAGAACAGACCTCGGATATTAACCAGATTAATTACTAGGACTATTTAACATACCCAATTCACCAACTATTCTGGTGAATGTGGATTCGTCAAGAGACTTAGTAAAAATATCTGCTGTTTGTTCTTCCGTGGGAACAAAATGTAACTCCACGGTACCATTCATGACATGCTCTCGAATAAAATGATACCTGATGTCAATGTGCTTTGTTCTTGTGTGCTGCACAGGATTGTTGGAGATTGCTATGGCACTTGTATTGTCACACAAGATAGGAATCTTGTCAAGTACAAATCCATAATCCCGTAGCTGATTTCTGATCCACAAGATCTGAGCGCAACAGCTTCCAGCAGCTATGTATTCAGCTTCGGCTGTAGAGTTGGAAACTGTTTGCGGTTTCTTACTGTACCAAGAAACCAACCTGCCACCTAGGAATTGACAACTCCCAGAGGTGCTTTTTCTATCTACAACACTTCCTGCATAATCTGAATCTGTATATCCAACAAGATTAAAACCAGAATCTTTAGGGTACCAAATTCCAAAATTAGGAGTACCCTTAAGATATCTCAAGATTCGTTTTACAGCAATGAGATGCACATCTCTAGGATCCGCTTGGAACCTTGCACACAAGCATGTAGCATGCATAATATCAGGTCTACTTGCAGTGAGGTAAAGTAATGAGCCTATCATACCTCTGTAGCTTGTGATATCTACCTTGGCAGAATTTTCACATGCTCCAAACTTAACAGCTGTAGATGATGGTGTTCTTGCTGAAGAAGAGTCCTCCATTTGGTACTTCTTGAGGAGCTCTTTGACATACTTGGATTGACAGATAAATATTCCATCTTTCCTTTGACTGATTTGCAATCCAAGAAAGAACTTCAGCTCACCCATCATGCTCATTTCAAATTTACCCTGCATTAACTTAGCAAATTTCTTGCACAAAAGATCATTAGTAGACCCAAATATTATATCATCCACATAGACTTGGACTAATATAGTATCATTCTTATGTTTCTTAGTGAAGAGAGTTTTGTCTATGACACCTCTAAAAAAATCATTTTCAAGTAAAAATTCAGAGAGAGTGTCATACCATTTCCTTGGTGCTTGCTTAAGACCATAGACAGCTTTGAAAAGGAAGTAGACATAGTCAATTAGATCTGGATCTTCAAAGCCAGGGGGCTGTTCTACATAGACCTCTTCATCCAGCTTGCCATTTAAGAAAGCACTCTTGACATCCATTTGATAAACTTTAAAGTTTGAGAATGCAGCGAATGCCAAGAATATTCTTATGGCCTCAAGTCTAGCCACTGGAGCATAGGTCTTATCATAGTCGATGCCTTCAGATTGTGAGTAACCTTTTGCTACCAGTCTTGCTTTATTTCTCGTCACTGTACCATCTTCATCAAGTTTGTTCCTGAATACCCACCTGGTGCCAACTACTGGTCTGTCTGTAGGTCTGGGTACCAGCTTCCAAACTTCTTTTTGTTTAAATTGATTGAGTTCATCTTGCATAGCAATCACCCAATCAGGATCAGAGAGAGCTTCTTCAGTTTTCTTAGGTTCCATTTCAGACAGGAACCCTGAGTAATTACATTGATTCTGAAAAGCTCTTCTAGTCTTCACACCAACAACTGGATCACCAATGATTAGCTCAAAAGGATGAGCTCTATTCCAAACAGTCTGTCTGGGAAGATTAGATCTTGATGATTCGCCTTGATTTTCATTGTGATGTTGTGTGTGACCAGTTGACCCTTGATTATCTCCCCCTGAGTTGTTGCTGGGTTGACTAGATGATTGTTTAGAGGAGTCAGGGGTATTTTGACTACTATCATTACTTTCATCACCATCACCCTGATCATCATCATTGTTGTCATTAGCATCAGCAAAAATCTCAGGTGCATTGTCATCATCTGAATCTGTATCTGTCATGTCATCGAAAGATAGCTTTTCAGATGGATCCTTAGTTTAGATACTAGGGAGTTTAGTGTCATCAAATGTTACATTGACACTTTCCATCATCTTCTGTTCATCAATCACATACACCTTGTATGCTCTCATTGAATAACCAATAAAAATTGCTTCAAATGCTTTGGTATCGAATTTACCACCTTGATCATCACCTTCTTTAAGCACAAAGCACTTTGCCCCAAATACATGAAAGTATTTGAGTGAAGGTTTCTTATCAGCCATAATTTCATAGGGTGTCTTCATTTGATCTTTATTGATTAGAGTTCGATTCTGGGTATAACACGCAGTATTGATGGCTTCAGCCCAAAAGTACAATGGAAGCCTTGATTCACTTAGCATAGTACGTGCAGCTTCAATCAAGGTTCTATTCTTTCTTTCCACTACCCCATTTTGCTGAGGAGTTCTTGGAGCTGAATATTGTCTGGTTATACCCTTCTCAGTGCAAAAGTCATTTAGAACTGCATTCTTGAATTCAGTTCCATTGTCTGATCTTATAGCTCTCACTGGATACGTAGAATCTCGCTCAATTAATTTGATGTGATCAATCACCAGTTGTGGAGTCTCATCTTTAGAATTCAAGAACAGGACCCAAGTGTATTTTGAGAAATCATCAACTATCACAAGAGCATATCTCTTTCTTGACATGGACATCACATTAACTGGACCAAACAAATCCATATGAAGTAATTGTAATGGTTCAGTTATTGAAGATGTGTCAGTGCTCCTGTGACTTGCTTTCTTTAGCTTGCCTTTTTGGCATGCATCACAAAGTCCTTCTTGAGTGAATTCCAATGAAGGCAAACCTCTCACCAATTCTCTTTTGACTAGAGAATTCATTGTTTTGAAATTGAGGTGAGAAAGTTTCTTGTGCCATAGCCAACTCTCGTCATTAGATGCTTTAGTGTAGAAGCAAGTGACTTCTTCAGTGCTTCCTGAGTTCATATTGGCTACGTATATATTGCCTTTTCTAACTCCTGTCAGTTGTGGCTTTTCATGTCTCTTGTGTGAAATCAGGCAATTCTTCTTGTTGAAATGAACTTCATAACCTTTATCACAGAATTGACTAACACTGAGCAGATTGTGCTCAAGTCCTTTCACAAAAGAAACTTCATCAATGATAACATTTCCAGCTTCAAGTCTGCCATATCCATCAGTTCTACCTTTGCTGTTATCTCCAAAGGTAACTACTGGGCCGACCTTCTCCACCACATTTGTCAGCAGGGTTCTATCTCCAGTCATATGCCTTGAACATCCACTGTCCAAGATCCAGGTCACTCGTTCAACCTGCTCAACACCCTGCAATGACAAACGGATTAAACTTTCTTCGGAACCCAAATTTGATTGGGTCCAGAGTACTTAAAGAATTGGCCTTTGTCAGGAAAAACAACATTCTTTATTTTAACAACAGCTTTATCATCATTCAACAAACATTTCACTTTATAAACAGATTTGACAGTCTTTTGTTTCAGTTTAGATATCCATGTTTGTTTAGTAACAATATCATTGACTGGACATTTGACTTTGTAAACATCCTTCATAAAACTTTGTTTAGGCTTTGGTACAAATGTCTCTCTCCTAACATAAGGAGGACTAGCAGTCTTTGATCTAACATTATTCCTGTTCATATGTTGTCGAGGAGCAGTCTTATAATCACATGCATGATTACCATTAAAGTAAATAGACATCACATTAAAGGCACAAGACATACAGTTGACAACACCACATGCTTTATGATTAGAATCAATGATTGGCATGTTATTCATGTTAGACATGTTATTGTTCTGCTTCAACTTGTTACCACCTAATCCAGTCTTAGAAGAACTTGTTGTTTCAACAACCTTGACTGGTACTTTAGGTACATCTTTCTTGGATGAAACATTTGTTGTGTTAACGTCCTGAACTGATTTAGCCTTAACAAAGACTGTGACATTTTTCTTGGATGACACATTCTTTGTATTATAGTTCTTAGCAGTTTTATCCTTAACACATTTATTCTTAACAAGAACTGTGCCATTTGCAGCGTCCTCATTTCTCATTTCTTCATGTATAACCATAGAACGAATATCTGGTGGACCAGCATCAGATTTCGTAAACATTGGTTTTTCAACATTCTTGAGAATATATGGTATACCTCTTTCTTTAGCTGGGATGGAATTAGGAGAATGATTACTCAAAGAACCAATAGCTTGACTGTAATCAAATCCTATTCCTACAGTTTGTTCTAATGCTTGTTTGTTGAAGAAATCTTTAGAAACTTTAACAGTATTATAACAAGCTCTAAACTGTGTTTCAAGTTCTCTAATCTTGGTTTCTTGTTCAGCAATCTTATCAACTTGTTTTACCATGTATTCTCCTAGACCCTTTTCTCTGTAGTTAAGTCGAGCTATTTCTTCTATATTCTTATCTTGATTAACCTGCACCTTTTTTAAATCTAACATTTGATTTTCAAGGTTAGTGTTAACAAGACTTATTCTCTCGTACCCTCTTTGTGCATTATTCAAGGAACTACGTAAACTATCAATTAACTGAGCATCAGTAAGAATTACCGGTGTGGTATAATAAGTTGAAGATTCAGCATTTGCCACCAACGCAAAGTTTCCATATTCTTCATCTTCGCTATCTGTGTCATCCCAGCTTTTACCAGCAGCCACATAAGCTCTTCCACTTTTCTTCTTTTCAGAAGCATAATCTTTCTTCTGTGCTTGCTTGGGTTTCTAACACTCAGTAGCAAAGTGTCCCAACTCATTACAATTGAAACAACGGATTTTGCTTCTGTCAACAGTTCCAGTTTTATAACCTCCCCTGTTACTAGAGGATGAAGAACCTCCTCTCTGAAATCTGTTATTTGACTTAAACCTGAACTTTGGATTTCTTCTGAATCTGAAGTTACTAAATTGTCTCACCATCATTGCCATAGATTCATCTTCCAATTGATCCAGCTCTTCAAGTGAATAAAATTCTCCACCATCCTGAGTAGCTGGTGTTTGGCCAAGTTCTACTTCAGTTTGTTCCTTGTTGAAACTGTTAGGTTGAACAACTTTAGTTTCCACTTCCTTAGGAACTTCAACCACTAAAGCTGTAGAAGAATTTGCCATTCTGCCTTTGCCATAGAATTCCTTTTGCTGTACTTGTTCTAATTCATATGTTTTCAGAACACCAAACAGCCTTTCAAGAGCAACCTGAGTTAGATCTCTAGATTCTCTGATGGCAGTGATTCTATGCTCCAAGTGAGTAGGCATAGTTAGCAAAAACTTCATATTGATCTCCTTCTGAGTATATTGCTTGCCATGAACTTGCAAGTTGTTGATTATCTTGTTATACCTTTCGAACACTTCCTGAATGCCTTCATTAGGGCCAGCTCTAAAGTGTTCATATTCAGAAGTTAGAATTTGTAGTCTATTTTCCTTGACTTCATCAGTCCCTTCATTAATGACCTCAATAGTTTCCCAGATGTGCTTAGCAGTTTTACAATTTCTCACATGGCTATACATTACAACATCTAGAGAATCCAATAGAATGAGTCTCAAATTTTTATCCAATCCAGCTTCCTCCTTATCTTCAGAGGTATAGTTCTTAGGGTCCTTTGGATAGGATTTGGCAGGGACTGTTACAGTTCCATTGACAACTGTTTCAGTATCATGTTGCATGGGAGTTACTGGTCCATTTCCAAAACCCACAAAAATCTTGGGTTTGCTACATCAAGAAATAACTCCATTTTGTTTTTCCACATATCATAATTATCTTTATTAAAGATAGGAATTTTAACATTGCCTTTGGCTGACATGATGAATTTTTAAGAGAGTTAAAAATTCGAAGTTGATTTTTGATTGAGTAAAAATAGGATCTTGATTTGTATATCAATCAAATGGCTCTGATACCAATTGTTAGGTCCAATAAGATTGTAGAAGGGGGGGTTGAATACAATCTATATCATTTTCTCGAAATTTGTTCTTTGAATAAAATTTATTTTAAACAAATTTTGTGCGGAATAATATAACACAGAATTCAAGTTGAATATATCAATATATTAACTTGACGGGTGTTACAAATTAATATCAAGAGATTAATAACTAATTAGAAAATTCGACATGAACTTTTCTAATTTTGCTAATTAAAATCAAGATATCAAGATATAAACTAGGAACTTAATTCGCTAGTAGTACAAGAGTAATCAATAAACAAGTTCCAGCGAATCAGATATTACAATATGCTTGAACTGAATTTATTGTGTGAATTAAAGCTTGAGCACTTGTGTGTAGAAGATGAGAGTATTTGATGTTCTTGGTTCTCTTTTTTTTCTTCTTGTTTCTTCCTGCTGTTGCTTCTGTCCAAGTGTTTGTTTTTATACAAAAACAAAACACTTGCTTCTATTGAGCTGCTACATATTGACATGGTGATAGTATAGATGCCACGCTGATAGTATAACTGGCACGGTGATAGTATAGCAGCCTAGGGATAGTAGAACTCATTCCCTTAAAATAGTATGGATTTACTTAGAAATAATATACATTTACCTAGAAATAGTTTACTTAAAACTTCGGTAATAGTATAAATATTTCGGTAATAGTATAACTGGTAGTAATAGTATAGTTTAAATATTTCGGTAATAGTATAGTATATTATTACTTGATCAGTAATAATATCTATAATACTTCGGAAATAATATACTATTAATTCCAGAAATAATATAACTTCGGTAATAGTATAAATTCGGGGATAGTATAGTATACTATTACTAATGCAGTAATAGTATCTATATTATTCCAGAAATAGTATACCACCTATTTCAGAAATAGTATAACTGAATTTCCAGAAATAGTTCAACTGAAATTCAGAAATAGTATAACCAAAATTCTCCGAGATAGTATAATCCATATATTATTACTGATTGAATAAATCAGAGATTAATTAACTTAATTAAATAATTAAATAAATTAATTCGAATTGAATTAATTTGTTTAATTAAATTAATAATATAGTTAATTAATAATTGGCATACTCCTTGTGAATCACTGTAAACTTTGAGAAACTTCCACTGGATAATTGTTGACGTTCGATGTACTGTCTGGTTCATGAACGACTAACTCCAATATCTGTTCTTTAATTTGACTCTCAGTTGTGATCCACATACTTTCTTAGCACTCTTTAATAACTCCTGTACTGATGCTGTCTCCACGGTAATCTCTGCCACTTTAAACGAATCCAATTGCTTCAATGCTGAACTGGGGCATGATCAGTAAACTGACTCTTCTTCTAGTGTAAAACATCAAAACTATAGATTGACTTTCTTCTTTCTTCTGACATATAGTACTTTGTGAGATTCCTGAGACAGTGAGCATTAATTACTTATTACAATCTAATTTAAGATGAGTCGAATCCTCGAACTACAAATAGGCTGTGTCATATGCCTTTCATGATTTGTGCGAATGGTATATTAAGTAATGCGGTGATCAAATTTATTTTACCTCCTCATGGTTAGTTAACAATGAGTTTCTAAATTACTGTGAGTTGTATTAACCTAGAACATCATGCCTTACATGTGCCTATACACGCACAGTATATAGCATGCTAGCTTTATCAAATTTATCGAACTTTTGTTGCCATCTTTTTATCTGCTTCGAGATGTGATTTTTAAGGGATGTTTTAAATAAATCATTTTGTAATTAATCTATTAATTCATACAAGTTATTTGTGGACCAAAATTCAGGCTTGAAAAAAAATAAAAATATAATCTAATGTTACAGGAAACATGACTACAGTAATTTAATGAAGCGTCGTTCTTGCGGGCATTTCGAGATTGAAAAAGTAACACCCTGAGAATTAAACTGAACCTACTTTGTGTTAGGTGGATAGTTAAAGATAGTGCAAATAACTAAAGATAAGGAATTTATAATGGATACAGGTTATGTCCGCTTTTGTTTAATTTGCCGTCATATTTTTTTTAACTGTTTGGCTAGCTCTATTTTCTGATTACGTGTATTGGCTTTAAATATTTCTCCCACTCTTTGGCATTTAGATTGTTGTGTGGATGTTTGTGGTTCAGCCTGCTTTAAATACTTAGCTACGTATTAAGTCCTTAGCGTTTGATTCTATGAATAATAGGTGTGGGCGCCCTCCGATCGTCATGACTGAGGAAGTTTTGGAGCAGCGGAGGTTGTCGAAACAGCGAGTGAACGCCCAACATCCAAAAATTAAGTTCCTATCATAGCATTGTTCCGTGCCCTGCCATTACTAATTGTATTATGTTTTGTTTTAAAATGCGGCATGGTATCTAGCATATTGTTCAGGTGTTTTAGTCATAGGTCATTTTCTGAGAATGCATCTCCGGTTGAGGTAGTTGAACCAAAAAGCATTTTAGGTAATGACAAAATATATGCCCATCTAACAAGAATTCTCTACATGTTGTTATAAGTTAGTCTACCCTTTCATCTGAATTTATATCGTGTTAAGCATTGGCTGTCAAGGCTCTGTGTCACTCTGTTAAGCCAAGTGAAATCCAAGAAATCGGGATAGTACCAACATAATGTGTTTACCAAAAATTTTACTCTACGTGATTTGCATTTGGGTTGTGTCAAGGCTTTTCGTTCACCCTGTATTGCACCTTTTTTAGGGTATCGTGCTGAAAGAAATTTAGATGCGTGTTTGTTTGTGTAAATGATAGGTATTGATGGTCACGGACCTGCACGAAAGCATGGTCGGCCTCCAATCATCGTGACTAAGGTAGAAGGTAAACGCCCAATGCCCAAAAAGTGAGTTATCATGATGCCACTGTATCCTACCCTACAATTTATGATTTTGTTATGTTTGGTTTTAAAATGTGGCATGGCTATATTAGTGGGGTGTCTGGGTCATACGTCATCTTCAAGGAATGCATCTCAGGTTGGGGTAACTGAACTAAGAAATGTCATAGGGTGCACAAGTTATATTATGTTTAGATATGACATTTACTTTTGTAAAAAATATCACTACAAGAAAATTCGGGTAAATTTGACTGCACAAATTCGACTGGCCTAAATTCGACCGTAAACAGTCGAATTAAGGGTCAATTCCAATTAATTATTAGTCAAACTTAAAATCGATTGGAAGCATTCGAATTTAGAGGTACGGTCGAATTTAACCAGTCGAATATATTTGACTGGACATGCGGGAAATATTTCGCTAAATTCGACTGTAGATTGGCAATCGATTTTAGCCGAGATTCTTATAGTGTATACTGAAGTACGATATAATGGAAGATTTGAATTTAAATGGACAATTCGTGATAATAAACTTGTTTAGTTCAACATCTTATTTTGAAAAATATATTGACGAAAGTAATAAGTTTTTTGTGCTTGAACTATGGAATTTGAATAAGGGTGTATATTATATAATTTTGCTGACTTGAGATATCCATGTAATAAGTTGAGGACTCCACTTTTTTCTACACCTACACTCATATTCACTCCTCTGGACATGATCCACATTTTCAGAATTTCATGTCAAGATTGATATGGTGACTGAACTTATATATTAAGTTTCAGGAAACTGTAATATCTAGATCTTCAAATCTAAAGATGTTCTACAAAATAGACAATTTAGACGTAGATAATAAGCCAACTGTTCTGAGAGGGGTTTCATTATTGTTGCTTGGAGCAAGCTATTTCAATGATCTTGAAAAGTTATTAATAATGGAAAGACTTAACTACAAATATTTAGTCATTTTTTGAAGTGCTTTACACTAAACTATGCTACAAAATATGCTAGGAAATCGAGCTAGACAATGGCTAAAAAATGTGCAAGGAAAAGGATGTTGAAACTTTGTTAAAGAACCTAGAATCCATGATTGTCCTCCACTTTGCAGTTACATAATTGTACACCCTAGGGTTGTCTAAGTAGGAACAACTATCACTTCTATGTTCTGCCAATAACCCCTTTATACTACTCCGGGCCATTCCACCAAATTTATATGGCATTAAAAAATGGGGCGGGATGTGCAGCGTTAGCAACATTGTCTCCCTACCCGAAGGCTTCAATCATTGAGGCGTTAATCCTTCTATCAATGTTACGCTATTACCTAATTTGTGATTGGAAAAGTTGTGACTAGTTGTCTTCTGCAGTTAAGAGGTGCTATATTTTCGGAACTAGATCATGTGATTGGCATGAGGGGCTGTGCACCGGTGCTTAGTTCATATTTTTCGTGCATTCATATAGCACTACAAGAAAAACGGCTAAATTTGACCGATTTTTTCGGTCGAATTTAGCTAAATTCGACTGATATCGGTCGAATTTAGCTAAATTCAACCAAATTTCTATTGGTCATATTTAAGCAGGTCAAATTTAATAATACGGTCGAATTTATCCTAAATTTGACCGAATAATTCGATCATATTTAGGATAAATTCGACCAAATTTGGTCGAAATTCATATTATTAAATTCGACCGATTTGGTCGAATTAATATTTCAAAATTTTAAAAATTTCAAATTTTGGTAAAAGTTTCAAAATTTTAAAATTTGGTGCCCGAAATGCATTAAATTCGACCAAATTTGGTCAAATTTAGTCCCCTAAATTCGACCGAATCTAATCAAATTTATATCCTAAATTCGACTAAATTCAGTCGAATTTAATGTGCACCAGTTTTAAAAAAAAAAAGCAGCAGAATCTGCTGCTCAAAAATTAGCACTACAATACATTTGGTTCTCCTGCATATATACGAAGAACACGACAATATGAACCAAAATCCGGTTACCTCAAGAGTTTTCCGACGAAATAAAAAGTGCCTAGAAAATTATGAAATTAATATCTAAGCATGAACAAGCATACTGGCTCAAAATCATCAAAAATTTTGTCAAAGTTTTAAATTGAATTAAACTCCAAATATTACCCGAAAAAAAATTTGTTTGAAATCAAAAAACATTTACATCAATGTATAGAGCTCAATTTATAGAACACATACATATATAAATCATTAATTTTGGATGAGTAGATTGAGAGATATGAATTTTTGAAGATTAATTTATATGAATTTTTAAGCTAAGATTTTTTTGTTGGGGGGTGGGGGTGGGGGTGGGGGTGGGGGTGGGGGGAGGCGGGGGAGAAGGGGGCAATGGAAAAATGGTGGGGTGGGGGGTGGGTTTATGTGTGTGTGTATATATATATATATATATATATATATATATATATATGCCATTATTCTAGAGAGGACCTCCTTATATAGAGAATATGAGAGAACTACTAATTTTTTTTTTTTACGAGGAACTACCCCACATTACTGCGGGATTTCAAACCTCGGGTTATGGACTGTCCCTACCCATAACCGGGTAAATCCGGACTCAACTAGTTTGGGCAAGCGTGCCAAGCGTCTCCCGAGGGAGTCAAATCTTGGACCGCCTGGATAGCTTCCACTTGCTCTTACCAGCTGAGCTAACCCGTGGAGCTCTAATTTTATATGATTCTATAGTAGAATCAAAATTTTAATTTTTGGTTCTATAAAAAAAAATATCAATTTTTTTTTGTTCTATAAAAAAAATTCTGATTCTGTAACAAAACCAATGCTGACGTGGCATTGATGCTGACGTGGCACTGCTGACGTCAGCTACCACATCATCACTGCTGACGTGGTAGTGCCACGTCATCAATGATGACGTCGCTGATGACGTGGCATTGCCACGTCAGCAGTGATGACGTGGTAGCTGACGTGGCACTGCCACGTAAGCAGTGATGATGTTGCAGTGCCACGTCAACAGTGACGATGTTTTTTTGAAAAAATATTTTTGGAAAAAAAATAAAAAAAATTGGTTCTGTTGTAGAATAAAAAAAATATATGGTTATCTCCAATTCTCTATATAACAAATTCTCTCTAGAAGGGGACTTATATATATATATATATATATATATATATATATATATATATATATATATATATATATATATATATATATATATATATATATATATATATATATATATATATATATCATATATGTTTGTATTTTAAATGAAGGGTTAGGATTCATATTTGTTTTTTTAAGGGCTCAAATTAATTGCTGACTGAGATAGCTAAGTAGACGCTGACTGAGAAATTCAATTATAATTATAGCACGGCTAAATTTGACCGAATATGGTCGAATTTAATATTAAATCGAAATATGGTTGAATTTATTATTTAAAAATAGGAATAAAGGCCAAAAAATTAAATAAAAAAAAACAAAATTTTTATTCAGAATTTATAATCACCCACGTAGTCTTACCACCAAATTTTATGTACAAAAATAGCATTTTTCCTATTTTTATTTAATTTTTTAATTTATTTTTCAAACTAGTTAAAAATGGGGAAAAATTAAAAAAAATAGAAAATTAGTGAAAGTAGGCTAAGATTCATCACACAAATAGTGAGTATGACTACTTTGGTGTGTATGAATTTCAAATTAAATTTTTGCTTTTTTCCTATTTTTATTTAATTTTCTAACTTATTTTCCAGACTAGTTGCCTGTTAAATTACCAAACCAAATTAATTTATTTTTTTCAGAAATTTTGGCAATAACTTTAAAAAGGATGGATCTTCACCACCGTACGGTTGGATCATCAAGAAATATTTTTAAAAAAATCGAAACACTAAGTCGTGACGAAACCCTATTTAGGGATTCTAGTCAAAGTACTAGTTGACCATTAAATTACCAAACCAAAATAATTTATTTTTTTCTGAAATTTTGGTAATAACATTAAAAAGGATGGATCTTGACCTCCGTACAGTTGGGTAATCGAGAAATATTTTTAAAAAAATTAAAACACTAAACCCAGACGAAACCCTGTTTAGGGGTTCTAGTCAAAGTATTACTTGACCGTTACATTACAAAACCAAATTAGTTTATTTTTTTCTGAAATTATTGGCAATAACATTAAAAAGGATGGATTTTGACCTCCGTACGGTTGGGTCATCAAGAAATATTTTAAAAAAAATTGAAACACTAAACCCTGACGAAACCCTGTTTAGGGGTTCTAGTCAAAGTACTAGTTGACCGTTAAATTTCCAAAAAAAATTAATTTATTTTTTTCTGAAATTTTGGAAATAACATTAAAAAGATGGATCTTGACCTCCGTATGGTTGGGTCGTCGAGAAATATTTTTAAAAAAATCGAAACACTGACCCCTTACGAAACCCTATTTAGGGGTTCTAGTCAAAGTACTAGTTGACCGTTAAATTACCAAACCAAATTAAAATTTTTTTCTGAAATTTTGGAAATAACATTAAAAAGGATGGATCTTGACCTTCGTACCGTTGGGTCGTCGAAAAATATTTTTAAAAAATTGAAACACTACCCTGAAGAAACCCTGTTTAGGGGTTCTAGTCAAAGTAATAGTTGATCGTTAAATTTTTTTCTCCAAAATATTATTTTCTAATTTATTTAATACAATGTAATATGTCTTCCGGATACTCTTATATGTTTTTTATATTTTTTACAAGTAATTAGATATTTTTCAAAAAAATTTAAAAGTATCTAATAAGTAAAAATTAATCATTCTCTTATCATATTAGTATGTTTTTTGTACAAACTAAATTTATACATGTGATTAATGTCATCCTTCCATTTATAAATATTTTTTCTTGATGTATACAAACATTTAATATTTAATAATATTTTTTCAGTTTCTGAAAATAATAAATTCACCGAATTTGGTCAGATTTATTACATTCGACCAAATTTGGTCGAATTTGCTCTTTATTTTTTTAAAAAAATTAGGTTATATAAAATATGTCTTTCCAAAACCCTCATAATTTTTTTATATTTTTTCAAACTAATTATATACTTATTTAATTTATTTAGACAATCTACTAAATAAAAATTCAAGTTTCTCCTATCATATGAATATTTTTTACACACAAACTAAATTTATACATGTGATTAATGTTATCCTTGTATTTATATATATAAATATAGGGTATTGTTCTAATAGAAACTAACTTAGAATAGAAACTAGAAACTAAACCTAAATTAAATATTTCAAGCTAATCTAATGACCAAATTAGGGTACAAAAAACGTTTAAAATTATTGTCTCTATTCAACAAAAATATAAAAAATTATAATAAAAAAAAGTTACTGTTCACGTGATGACGTGGCACGTGAACAGTAACTTTTTTTTAAAAATTTTTTTTATTTTTTTTTTATTTTTGTTGAATAGAGCCAAGAATTTTAAACGTTTTTTGTGAAGGTGGCCCTAACGGGTCAATAAAATAAATGAAATATAATTTATTTAGTGTAGGTTTCTAGTTTCTATTCTAAGGGTGGTTTATATTTGAAGGCTACAAGGATAACATGTTTTTTTTTTTTTTTGATCACCAGGATAACATGTTTAGGGATGTGTTAGCATGACACAACTCATATTGTGTTGTCGATAGTTACCCCCAACAACACTGTGCCTTCTATTGCAGCTTCTTCCTTCTGCTGTGTGTTCTGTCTGGGTTGTCAATAACGATTTTAAACATTCTCATTTTAAACCAGGGGAGGTTCCTTCGAGGAGAAGGAGGCTAGGGGCTCCGTGAACAAATCCAACCTGGAACAAGGCCCATTGTCAATCCCGCAATCAGCCTGCATATCGACCCAAGTTAAGGCCATAACTGGCTTGATATATGGAGCCCCCATTCAGTAAAAGCAGCGAAAATGTTACACGATCAAATTGATATATAGTAAAAGCACCGGAACTTTGGTCAGCTTCGCTAAGCAGAGTTCCCTCTGCCAGCTTCTCCTGTGTTTTCTACATGCACCTTTTTGTAACTTTTTCACCCTACTTTATTAATTTTATTTCCTGCATTCACAGTTCACTATTTCCTTTTTTTTTTTTTTTACATTGCTCTTCATATCTTCATAGTAGCCATAGTCATGTATTCTTATAAATACATATATATTATGATTATACTTACTAAACTTTATAAATAATACATATTCCTAATTTTTTATATTTTTAAAATCAATAAAAAATTTGGATCATTTATTTACTCATTCACTATTTTCCTAAATTTAATTTTGATAATTTTAGTTTAATATTCGTTTGTATTATATCAAATTATATGTTGAAAATTTTATTTCTAATTTTAAAATTTTTGTTAAAAAAATCCAAACAAGTTAATTGGTAATTTGGTTTTATAGAAATTTTTTCATCACTATTTTGAACATTTCATATTAGTTTCGGATGTTTTAATTTTTAAATATAATATATTTCCTTGAGTATTCTAATTTTATTATTTTGTTTATGTTCTTTTTGTTTTTCTAAAAATATTATGTTAGTGATAATTTAAGTTAACAATATTTATTAATATATATAACTTAGGTTAGTTTATTAAACATATATACCTTTTTTCGAAAAGTGCATTTTTATTTCATGTAAAATTACTACCTATTAAAAATCTTTTTTGTAGGTATTGGGTCGCTGAAACCCCCCATCAACCATACTATATAATAAGAAAATTATGTTCTAGTTATCACTTTCTAATTATTAATTAACCATATTTTTCCTTAAATTCATAAATGTTTTAAAATTTTTGGATCATTTGTAATGAAATTGGAATGTTTGAGTTACATGGGTGATGCCCAGTATAACCTAATTAAAATAAGTATGGCCCTGTATACCTTTCGCTGAATACTTGGCCCAATATGCCTACCAGATGTGCTATTACCAGTTCCGTATCTCACAGATGCGGCTCTTCTTCCAATGTATTCTGCAACTTCTCTTTAATTCTATTTACCAGTCGAGCACTCCCGTGACTAGAAATAACGTATCATCTCGACGCGCAAGTAACAATTTACCAGTCGAGCTCTCCCGTGACTAGCAGTAACGTACCATCTCGACGCACAAGTAACAATCCTGTATATCTTAGAACACGCTTTACAAAGTAGCGTATCACCATCCTTATACATGATCCACTCATCGTATCTTGCTCAGCTTAAAGATTAATATATATCAAGAAATAAGAAATTCATCGATCTGAATACCTCATGTGAGTAATATCATGATGAAATTCATCCATTCATTAAATTTCCTCCATTTTTACTCATCAAATACAATATTTTTAAGTTTTTAGAAATTATATGTATGCATATATTACGTATATATGTTGATTAATGGGGTTGGACTTGAGATAATTTGTTTGATTACTAGTGTGTGAGGCATGTATTATATGACTGTGATGAATGGATGATGAGAAGACCTGAATATGATAGCCTCTTGCCAACAGTCTCAGATGAGTTTGGTGCATATATGTGGATTACTAATACACCACACCACTTAGCGCATTAGATGGGTAAATAGGGCCATCGTAGCGCTTTTAGATATATTGGACCATAGGATACTAAAAAATAAGTATTTTAGGCATTTTCTATAGTTATATTGTGTTTCATAATTTGAATTTTGGATGATTCTAGATTTTATTTCCCTTAAAATTTAAAATGAGAGACACATTGTAAATAAAATATCTAGCACCTATTCATTATATAAGTATTTATTTTTTAAAATAATTTACCATAGTTATAATAGATATATGAACATATATTTTGCTTAAGAATTTATCTTTAATATTTTTTTAGTAAAATATCTATTCCTATTTGTTCTTTTTGATCAATCACCTCAATTTTTAGTTTGAACAGATTGTAAGTGTTTTACTTTGATTTAATGAACCATTTTTTGACCTTCATTATCAAGAATTATAATTTTACTCTTACTGTAGTGATTTTTGTTGAAAAATGTTTAGAATTTATTTTTAATACACCTCTTTTTAGTGTGTTGATTAGGTTAAGATTGTTGATTGTCATCTTACTATGTCATAAGTTAATTAAACTTAGTTCTGACTTTCTTAATTATTAATTTACCAAGTTTTTTTTTGAAATTCAGAAAAGTTTTTAAAAAATTGGGTCATTTGTAATGAAAATGAAATGTTTTAGTTATTTTTTATTTTTTAATTTGAATTTAATATGATTTCAGATTTTATTTCTTTTATAATTTAAAATGAGAAACACATTTGTGCTAATTTGTTCTTTTTGATCAATCATCCTAATTTTTAGTTTGAAAAAATTATAGATGTAGTACTTGTGATTTTTTGAATCTTTTCAATTTTTGACCTTCATTATCAAGATTAATAATTCTATTCTTTATTTTAGCAATTTTTATTGAAAAATGTTTAGAATTTATGTTAGGTTAAGATTGTAGAATGTAGTGTTTGTTTCTGTTGAACAAACCACTACATATATATAGATATAAAAAATTATAATTACAAATTTAAATTTACTGTTTTGGCCGTTTCGACCGCACCACTTAAACAGCCTTTTGAATCTAGACAACACTGAAAAGTTGTGATTAAGCTAAATAATATTACTACAAACAACATGTATGCTATGTAATATGTAATTGCACATCAGAAGATAAATTAACGTTCACAATCATAAATCTATTTTCCATAATGGCAACACAATGGCATTGTCACAACCCTTATCAATGTTGTTGCTCCGTAAAAAATAATGTTATTTACTTTTACCTTGCTCGTTCTTGAGTAGTAACAATCGCTTTAGGTTTGGATGTTTTCTACCGTTGCTTGCCTAACCAATTTTAATTATGGGCATTGTTAATAGTGCCTTTTCCCGTCCTTAAATTTTTTCGCTTAGATCTGTTCCATTGGCATTGGCATTGATGAACCCATTTATAGTTGCAGTCGATTTTCATGAACATTATGTGTCCAAGTTTCATAATTTACAGTGCACAATGCCATTTCCTGAACTAAAACTAATCTAAGTCTAGAGATTAGAGCTCCCTTATATATGAACAGTAAATGATGCCACACTTATAAAGTACTACCCGGGGAAAAAGACATCAAAAATGGTTCATGTATGTAGTTTAAATAGCTGGATTGTTCCCTATTTTTTACCTCGCTTAACCAGCTTGCTGACGGATGCAAATGCAGGTGCTGTGCATAGTGGTCCAGACGAAGTTGCCCCACAAGGTGCAGGTTGGCCATGGCATTCGTGCATAATTTGTTCTGAAAAAATGTTTGTGGAGGACAGACAAACAACTGCAGTAAATGCAAGCAAAGCAGGGGCCCTTCGATCTACAAGTACACACTCACATAAATGATCATTTTCTCCAGATTAACTTAGGCTATTAGTTCACATACTGCAGCTTTTACTCGTATATAAAAATATCACTAAGCATATGATACTAATTAAGTCGTTAGGACAAAATCACTACACATCATCTTTAATCATGTATAGCACAATGACCGTTACAGTCAATGAGGCCAACATAGAGTCAATGCAACTAATTCTTCAACCGTGCAAAATTGCTCAATTGTGTGGCATTTCCCAAATCGATCTAACTACAGGAAAAACACAATATAATGTATTAATTTCAATTGACATGCAAAATATTCAAACTTATTTCTCTAACAACGTCACATAGGGATGTGGTAAATATTGAACATTGTTGATAACCCCAACTCATAATATCACTATTACAAGAAGATGAAGATGCACCAAATTCAAAGTAGATCCATTCCCTCGACGGGATTTAGTGTTATATGCAGTTGGAACTGTGTGACTTCAGCACTTCTGCCATCCAACCAAAATATGTAGTCCAACTCATTGTGCAGGAATCTAAGCTCAGCACAAGCAATTAGTTGGCAACTGTAAAAGAATGCAACAAGGCTGCAGCGTGCACAGAAAAAAAAAACAATGCTTATTCATTTCAGGACTGTTACATGATTTACTTACAATGCAATACCATATATTACGTCCAAAGCAGGATAAAATTAACGAACGACAAATTCACTTTTGAAAAATACTTTAAACCATTTATATGTTTTCTTAGCCTCTCTCTATCTGATGTGAACAACGTTGTATATTTAATGTATATTAAGATCAATATTCCATCCTATGTAGCGCCCTGGCAAACTTGGTTGACCGCTAAAGTTCATAATGACCAACCTACATTGTACTAATTGTTAGTATTGGTGCCCTAGAGTCAATACAATCAATTGTATTTGTGTTTGAGTGATTTTATATATTTGATATATATATTTATTATTGGATTTATTTACTGCGAAATAAATAAAGTATAATAAATGTCCTTAGAATCTTGATACGAATTATGTAGTTGCAAGTATGTGACTTGAACATGAGATTATATAATGATTGTATCATATTCTTAAATGTCCCTAGCCGAGTATTATTATTACTTAGGACAATAATAATGCATTAAGGTTAGTATGTTTATTGACAAGATGACCACATCTCATTGGTCATTAGTATGCAGATACTAAAAGCAATGCATAGGTAACTGTACGAGTACAGGGTACTGGACAGACCCACCGTGAGATACATCATGGTAAATAATAATAATAAATGTGTCATATGTATTCTCACAATGATAATGGTGTAATGATCCTTAGACCTGAAGTCGTTATAATTCTACATGAGAATTAATATATTTTGAATTCGTCAAAAGTTATCTTTAACCGGATAATGATAAAGGTGAATATCGGATATATTATGAATCATGTGAGAAATATGAACGATCTAGATGGGATTTAAATCTCCTGATAAAGGAGTGATATTATCGGCCTCTTGTTTGAGTGAGACTATGAAATGCATGGCCATGCTCAAATGTTGATTTGATTAAATAGTCTACTCATCGATCAAGAAAATGAAGATTAAATTATGAAGAGGATGACACATTACATGCCTCGAGTTTAATCTATAATATCATGATTTAAAGGGATTATATTACATAAAACATTAGTCGTAAAAGGTTGATTGAATCGTTGATTTAATTATTGTTTAATTGGGTAGCAATGACGTGTTACTAGACGCCGCTCATTGTTTGTAATTTTATTAGAGAATAAAATTATTGCCAATTAAATAGTAACCTACAGGGTCACACACAAAGAATGTTTAAAAGGGAAATTAATTTTTTCATAAATTTAAATTAATAATAATTTAAATTATGAATTAAATTAATAATAAATAATAATTCGAATTTTATAAAATTAATTAAGTGAGACTTGATTAGTTAAAGATAAAATTTGAAGGTGTATTTTCTTGACTCATTGATTAATTAAGTATGACTTAATTAATTTATTTGAATAAATAAGATTTATTTAAATAAAAGTGGCCTAATTGTTTAAGGCTCCACTTTCCTTTATTTCTCTTTATAAGTCAAGTGTTGGCAAGCTTTGGAAGGACACCACAACTGAAAATTTCAGTTCATATTCACAAGAGAGAAATTAAGTTGAGTCAAGAACACATCATCGATTATTTATTTTGGCTAGTACCTCGTCCCGTGGCGAAAATCGTTCGACGATTCAAGCAAGCATTCAAGTGTGGATTCCGGTGGAGGAGTTATAATTTTAACTCTCAAGATCAACAAGCTAGGATCTCCATTTGACATCCATTGGAAAGCTTAAAGAGGTAAAAATCTTGATCCCAAGAATTTTCATACCATGATCATCATTTTATACATGGATCCGGGACTTGGAATTCGTTTTTAATTGTTATTTACGTCATTTCCGTTGCGTTATTATGCCCGAATTCCAACAATGGTATCAGAGCTACTTGTATAAAAGGATGATTTGGTTGATAGTTCTTGAATATGAAGCATACATGATTTTTTAGATTTTATTCATGCTTCATTTTAACCTACAAAATAATTTTATAAATTGTTATAAATGTTTGTATGATGTTATAAATTGTTATAACATGTTTTGGATGATGTATTATATGTTAGATATGATAAACACATCATTAGGATAATTTTAGAATTGATATAAACTGAATATATTTCATTCTGCATAGTTTCTGGAGAAATCTGCAGGTTCTGGCAAAAACTGTATGTACAGGTGTTGCGCATTCCTGTAATGCGCAACAGGGGTTTATAGATGGGTTGCGCATGTCGGACATGCGCATCACCCGTTGACAGCTGGTGTTGCGCCTGTGCGACATGCGCATCAGCGTGTTGACAGTACTGCTCTTTGGCTGCTGTGTAGTAATTGTTTTTTTTATTAATTCTGATTTTTTTATTTTAGCTTTTGCTTTTGCTTTAATAATTCAATAGTTGCCATGTTAGACTTATTGCCATTAATCATTAGATTCCTAAATGATTAAAGTTTTAATAATTGAATATTTAAATCATGGATTTAAAAATTATTATTAATTCAAAATTTATTAATTAATTTAATTTCGAATTTTAATAATATATTTAAATTATGAATTTGAATATTATTATTAAATTCGAATTTTGATTAATTAATTTCAATTTAATTTTTTTTATTCGGATTAAAATTTTAATTAGTTAATTATATTAATTCGAATTTAATTAATTAAATTTGATTTATTTTTAATTCCCTTTTAAATAATTAGGTATTTAAATTGAGGAGTTAAATATTAATCGATGTGATCATGATTAATTTGATGTCTATAATTGTTATATGAGCATGGTGCATTGGTTATGGCCTTAAGACCCGTAGAATAAATGTTTTAATTTTATTTATGGTCTGTAATAATTAAATACGACTTGCATGTCGTTATTCTTGTAATTATTATTTCTCGAATGCAACTCGAGTTCTTTTGTAATGTATTTCAAAACGAGCTTGGAGGCAATCAATGGAGGCTTTGGAAGCAATGAAGAATTTTGTAATAATTAGTTATTACAACCATAGATTGACCTTGATCTTTTCATTAGCTCGAAAAGATCGCATAGGATCGGGCCATAAGCATTGCACGTTTAATTTTGCGTAACTGCACTTTACATATGATGCATGAATATATTAGATATATGAATGGATGCATGGATGTATGGATATTTTAGAATGTATGTATTAGATACGACACATATTCCATGTTTAAAGAAGATAAAATCTGTAACGATTTAAGATTTAAACAGACGATCAAGATCGTTAAATTTTTCTAAAAATCCCTTAAGAAATATTAAGTTAAACAGATGCTTTCCAACAAATAACACTCATTAAATCCTAGATCATTGAGGAGTGGATTTGCCAAAGCAAGGGCTTCTCTTTTATCGTGGTGAGATGTGATTAAGTAAACAAGCTTACTTAAATTGTTATTGTTGGGTCCAACTTAAATAAGTCGTCATAATAGGATTATGAACTTATAAGCATAGAGTTTAGTGAAATCTATTAGATAGATCGGAGCAATATGTTGTTCACTAAGCTATCCAAGAGTTATATACGATATAATTGACATAACGGTCTACCTAAATAATCATATTTAAGAAGAAAGCCAAAGCTGACTTAAAATATGACGAAATATGGATCTTGGCTCACTAAGAAAAGGTTTTATGGGAACCATTTTCCGAATTGATAGTAAGGGCTATTAATTTGATAAAAATAGTGGGAGGTATATTACGAATATGCTATAAATCAACTTGAACATAATTGGTTTTACGAAACATGCAAACTAACTCATTTTATGCGCTTTTACAAAATTGTAGATAATAAATGGCAAACAACACAAACCACTTTTCGATACGATCAGTCCTAGAAAAGCAAAAGCTGACAGGGACAAACTTCCTAGATTGGTTTAGGAACTTGAGGATTGTCCTCAGGCAGGAGCGAAAGCTGTATGCCATTGAAGTTCCTCACCCAAATCCTCTTCCTGCTGGAGCCACACGTGCCGAGCAAAATGCTTATCAGAAGCATTTGGATGACTCAAATGATGTGTCATGCCTTATGCTTGCATGCATGGCTCCTGAGATTCAAAAGCAACATGAGTTGATGAATGCTTTTGAAATAATTGAGCACCTCAAAAGCATGTTTGAGGGACAAGCTCGCCAGGAGAGATATGATACTAGCAAGGCTTTGTATGCTTGCAAACAGGGAGAGCGAGACCCGGTTGGACCACACGTTCTTAAGATGATTGGGTACATTGAACAACTAAGTACCTTGGGCTTCCCGATTGGTCCGGAGGCTCAAATAGATTTGATCTTACAATCACTCAACAAGAACTTTTCTCATTTCGTTATGAACTACAACATGAATGAGATAGATAAGACACCCACTGAATTGTTGGGCATGTTAAGAACTGCTGAAACCAACATTCAGAAGGAATCTCCTACTCCCATGCTGATGGTGAACAAAGGAGGTGCCAAGGGGAAAAGAAAGTGGAAGGGCAATAAGAAGAGGAATGTGTCCAAATCTGCTGCCAATCCTAATTCTGCTCCAAAGAAGGCTACCAAGCCCAAAGGAGGTGTCGAAAAGGGTGATTGTCACCACTGTGGTAAACCGGGACACTGGAGGAGAAACTGTCATGCATATTTGGAAGAACTTAAGAAGAAGAAGGCTGCTGGCCAGACTTCTGCTTCAGGTATTTATGTAATAGAAGTCAATTTGTCTACTTCTACATCTTGGGTATTGGATACCGGATGTGGTTCTCACATTTGTATAAATGTGCAGGAACTGCAAAGGAGTAGGGCACTGGCTAAGGGAGAGGTAGACCTACGAGTTGGAAATGGAGCAAAGGTTGCTGCTTTGGCTGTAGGGACTTACCATTTATCGTTGCCCACTGGGCTTATATTAGAACTTGAAAACTGTTTGTATGTGCCTTCTATTTGTAGAAACATTATTTCTGTTTCTTGTTTGGACAAGAAAGGTTTTTCATTTACCTTTAAAGACAATGGTTGCTCTTTTGGTTTGAATGACATTACCTATGGTGTTGCACAATTATTTAACGGTTTGTATGTTCTTAATTTAGATACTCCTATCTTGAATGTAAATAACAAACGACTTAAGACTAATGACTCAAATCAAACATACCTATGGCACTGTCGTCTAGGCCATATAAACGAGAAACGCATTTCCAAGTTACATCAAGATGGTTTCTTGGATCAGTTTGATTTTGAATCATATGATGAATGCGAGGCTTGTTTACTTGGAAAGATGACTAAAGCTCCTTTTACCGGACAGGGTAAGAGGGCCACCGTACGACTAGAACTAATACATAGCGATGTATGTGGTCCTATGAGAACGATGGCAAGGGGTGGCTATTTCTACTTCATTACGTTTACTGATGATTTCAGTAGATATGGATATGTGTATCTTTTGAAGAACAAATCCGAAGCATTTGAAAAGTTCAAAGAGTATAAGGCAGAAGTAGAAAAGCAAATTGGCGAAAGCATAAAAACTCTAAGATCTGATCGAGGAGGTGAATACTTAAGCCATGAGTTTAAGAACTATTTGAGGGAGTGTGGTATTGTATCACAACTAACTCCTCCTGGAACACCACAATGGAATGGGGTTTCTGAAAGGAGGAATCGTACCTTGTTGGACATGGTGCGATCTATGATGAGTCAAGCAGATCTTCCAATTAGTTTCTGGGGTTATGCCCTGGAAACGGCTGCATATACACTAAACCGTGTTCCTACTAAAACGGTTCAACAAACTCCATATGAGATATGGACAGAGAAAAGGCAAAGCATGTCCTTTATGAAAGTATGGGGATGTGAAGCATTTGTGAAACGCCTAACATCAGACAAGCTTGGACCGAAATCTGAAAAATGTAATTTTGTGGGATACCCAAAGGAAACAAAGGGTTATTCTTTCTATAGTCCCTCGGAGAACAAAGTTATTGTTGCTCGGACTGCTGTATTCTTGGAAAGAGAGCTAGTCTCTAGAAAAGACAGTGGGAGGAAAATAGATCTCGATGAAGATCGAGAACCACTTGATAACATTGAACCAGAAGGGGAGCATGAGCAAGAAATACAAGATAACATTGCTCAAGAAACACAGGTTGTTCGTAGATCTAGTAGGATTCGCCATGAGTCAAAGAGGAATTATGGATTTCTCTTAACTCAAAATGACGATGTGATGCTCATAGACCAAGATGAGCCTCTCACCTACCAAGATGCTATGAACTCACCAGACTCTGAGAGATGGCAAGAAGCCATGAATTCTGAGATGGATTCCATGTATGAAAACCAAGTATGGACTTTGGTTGATCCACCTGAAGGGGTAAAACCTATAGAGTGCAAATGGATTTTCAAGAAGAAAATCGACATGGATGGTAAAGTACAGACCTATAAAGCTCGACTGGTTGCAAAAGGTTTCAAACAAATTCATGGTATTGACTATGATGAAACCTTCTCACCAGTAGCGATGATAAAATCCATCAGAATTATGCTTGCAATAGCGGCTTACTATGATTACGAAATTTGGCAGATGGATGTCAAAACAGCCTTCCTTAACGGAAGCCTTGAAGAGGATGTGTACATGACACAACCTGAAGGTTTTGGAAATCCAAAGGATGCCGGAAAGGTATGTAAGCTGCATAGATCCATTTATGGATTGAAGCAGGCCTCTCGGAGATGGAACATCCGGTTTGATGAAATAGTCAAAGGTTTTGGCTTTATTCAGAACGTGGATGAACCATGTGTTTACAAAAAGGTTAGTGGGAGCCATGTGGCATTCCTAGTATTATATGTTGATGATATATTGCTAATAGGGAATGACATTCCTTCTCTACAGGCTGTAAAGACTTGGTTAGGACAAAGTTTTTCTATGAAAGACTTGGGCGAGGCTACCTATATATTAGGGATCAGGATCTATAGAGATAGATCAAGAAGATTAATCGGCTTAAGCCAGAGTACATATATTGATAAAATTTTGCATCGTTTTGGAATGCAAGATGCAAAAAGGGGATATGTCCCTGTATCTCATGGGATAACGATCTCAAAAGAGAATGGTCCGAAATCATTGGATGATAAGGACCGCATGAGTAAGATTCCATATGCTTCAGCAATTGGATCTATCATGTATGCAATGATATGTACTCGTCCGGATGTTTCGTATGCTTTGAGCATGACGAGCAGATACCAGTCTAATCCAGGTGAAGGTCACTGGACGGCGGTCAAGAATATTCTTAAGTACTTGAAAAGGACTAAAGATTCATTCTTGGTGTATGGAGGAGAGGAGAAGCTAACGGTAAAGGGTTACACGGATGCTAGTTTCCAGACTGACAGAGACGACTCTGTGTCTCAGTCTGGATTTGTGTTTTGCCTAAATGGAGGTGCTGTAAGCTGGAAAAGTTCGAAGCAAGACACAGTGGCTGATTCTACAATGGAATCCGAGTATATTGCGGCATGTGAAGCAGCCAAGGAGGCTGTATGGATACGGAAGTTCATTACAGTACTTGGTGTAGTTCCATCGATCGCAGATCCCATAGATCTTTACTGCGATAATAATGGAGCTATAGCACAAGCCAAGGAGCCCAGAGCTCACAGCAGAACAAAGCATATACTTCGGAGATATCACCTTATTCGAGAGATAAATGATAGAGGAGATATTCACATATGTAAAGTGCATACTGATGATAATATTGCAGACCCGCTGACTAAGGCTCTGTCGCAGCAGAAGCATGAATGTCACACTAGTAGCATGGGTATTCGATACATGAATGATTGGCTCTAGTGCAAGTGGGAGATTGTTAGTATTGGTGCCCTAGAGTCAATACAATCAATTGTATTTGTGTTTGAGTGATTTTATATATTTGATATATATATTTATTATTGGATTTATTTACTGCGAAATAAATAAAGTATAATAAATGTCCTTAGAATCTTGATACGAATTATGTAGTTGCAAGTATGTGACTTGAACATGAGATTATATAATGATTGTATCATATTCTTAAATGTCCCTAGCCGAGTATTATTATTACTTAGGACAATAATAATGCATTAAGGTTAGTATGTTTATTGACAAGATGACCACATCTCATTGGTCATTAGTATGCAGATACTAAAAGCAATGCATAGGTAACTGTACGAGTACAGGGTACTGGACTGACCCACCGTGAGATACATCATGGTAAATAATAATAATAAATGTGTCATATGTATTCTCACAGTGATAATGGTGTAATGATCCTTAGACCTGAAGTCGTTATAATTCTACATGAGAATTAATATATTTTGAATTCGTCAAAAGTTATCTTTAACCGGATAATGATAAAGGTGAATATCGGATATATTATGAATCATGTGAGAAATATGAACGATCTAGATGGGATTTAAATCTCCTGATAAAGGAGTGATATTATCGGCCTCTTGTTTGAGTGAGACTATGAAATGCATGGTCATGCTCAAATGTTGATTTGATTAAATAGTCTACTCATCGATCAAGAAAATGAAGATTAAATTATGAAGAGGATGACACATTACATGCCTCGAGTTTAATCTATAATATCATGATTTAAAGGGATTATATTACATAAAACATTAGTCGTAAAAGGTTGATTGAATCGTTGATTTAATTATTGTTTAATTGGGTAGCAATGACGTGTTACTAGACGCCGCTCATTGTTTGTAATTTTATTAGAGAATAAAATTATTGCCAATTAAATAGTAACCTACAGGGTCACACACAAAGAATGTTTAAAAGGGAAATTAATTTTTTCATAAATTTAAATTAATAATAATTTAAATTATGAATTAAATTAATAATAAATAATAATTCGAATTTTATAAAATTAATTAAGTGAGACTTGATTAGTTAAAGATAAAATTTGAAGGTGTATTTTCTTGACTCATTGATTAATTAAGTATGACTTAATTAATTTATTTGAATAAATAAGATTTATTTAAATAAAAGTGGCCTAATTGTTTAAGGCTCCACTTTCCTTTATTTCTCTTTATAAGTCAAGTGTTGGCAAGCTTTGGAAGGACACCACAACTGAAAATTTCAGTTCATATTCACAAGAGAGAAATTAAGTTGAGTCAAGAACACATCATCGATTATTTATTTTGGCTAGTACCTCGTCCCGTGGCGAAAATCGTTCGACGATTCAAGCAAGCATTCAAGTGTGGATTCCGGTGGAGGAGTTATAATTTTAACTCTCAAGATCAACAAGCTAGGATCTCCATTTGACATCCATTGGAAAGCTTAAAGAGGTAAAAATCTTGATCCCAAGAATTTTCATACCATGATCATCATTTTATACATGGATCCGGGACTTGGAATTCGTTTTTAATTGTTATTTACGTCATTTCCGTTGCGTTATTATGCCCGAATTCCAACACTAATGTCACATGTAACACACCACAAAATAGTGTCATAAAAGAGCACACGACTTCACTGACCACGGAATTAACAAACAAAAACCACCACCGCAACATGACATTACTACTAACATAAACCGGGAATATGAAAAAATGCAGAAACACACAAATAGTTCATACGAGTCCTAAAATCGACCTATGCCACGTACTGGTTGTTATGCTTATATACAGTGCACTTTGTGTACATGCACTTACTCAAAACATCACTTGCAATATTCTAGTTTAAAATTGAGCACTTGAAATATCAATAATTGTATTTCATTACACTTTGTTGCATTCCGTTAATTTGGGTTAACTCCATTAGTAATTAGGGAGTAAAGTGCATTTTGTGTACTTACACTTTATTCAATACACCACTTACAATACTTTAGTTCAAAATTTAAACTAAAGTATGAGTATACAAAATGCACTTTAGACATGGTGCAAGTACACAAGTTACACTTTTTTCTGCTTAAATTCTACAAGAAAAACGGGCTTTTCCTACCGTCAAATCGGTAGGAAAAGGCCCAAAATCGGTAGGAAATGTAGCATTTCCTACCGGCCCCCTCCGGTAGGAAATGCTTAAGTGGGAAATGACTTTGGTAGGAAATGATACTGACCTGGTCAACGTGGGGCCCACATAATGACGTGGCATGCCACATAGCATGGACCCACATGCCAACTTGGACGATGACGTGGCAACACGTCAGATGCCATGTCATATGACACGTGGGCAGGCCCCACACACGTCATCAGCCATGTGTGGAAATTGTGGCATCTGAAAAGGCATTTCCTACCGACTGCTTTTGCACACATCGGTAGGAATTGTTCCATGAACATTGTATAATAGCATTTCCTACCGCTCATCGGCTGCTTTTTTATAAATTCTATTTTTTGATTTCCCCTGTTCCGCAAATAGCACCAATCTTTCAAAACATACATACAAACCAAAAAGAAAACCAACATATAAATCAAACCATACAAAACAATTCATTTACAAAATAATCATTCATCATTACATAATTAAACATCCACCTTATCACACCAATAAACATTTCCACCTTTTCACACCAATAATTCAAGTATACCACAATCAACAATTCAACATCAACCAAAAAGATCCGAAGATCATCACAATTCAGAGCGTCATTGGACTGCAAAGGTAACGGGACAATCATGTCATGATCGCTTTGATTCCGTTGAATACCATCCTCTTGGCTAGAAGGCACTAATGTATCTCCATAGCGGCTTTTAACTGGTACAATTTCAGCCTGCAAAAGTACGACCATATAAAAGAAATGTATGCAGTTATGGTATCCACCCACGTTAGGTAATTTTCTTCTCGGACAGATCTAACTAGCATCTTATTTGGTACACAGTTGCTACAACAGACTTAGCTGGGACGTAATAAATTACAGTGTTATCAATTGAGGAACTCTAAATGCTCTAGCTTCAAGTATGCCAAGCCGAACCTGAGTAGAGAAGGAATCACTTAAACGTTATATACACCTCAAAACAAAGCAGTAGAATATTGACATCTATGAACTCATATACTGATATTCACCTGGTAACCCATCTCAAGAAGTGAAGCAATAGCTAGGCGGAATGTCTGTCCCTTGTTAAAAGGACACGAAATTCCTCACATTCTCGAGAAGAAAATACTTTGGACGATAATAATCCGGAAAGGATAAAAATGCTAAAATCATCTCGCATTGTACTTTACTCCAAGAGCTCTGGTTGAATCTATTCATCCCAGAGAATCCCTGCAATTTACATTAAGTACGTGTAAATATGAATTATTACGAGAAACTTCTACGCTTTTTTAAGGAGAAGGCAAAAAACTTCACAAACCTGACATGGGGGCCTCCATTGATAAAGTCTACCTGTCCTGGCAATGGCAAATTCTTTAGTTCCTCCTCACTTAATTTCGCAGCTAATTCTGCAGCCTCTGGCGTTGAAATGCAATCATCTGCATCTCCATTATTATCCATGATGGCCCTGCATCAGAAGTAACTTATGAAAACTAGTTCCTGAAACGAAGGAGAGAAACCAACATGGTTAAAAATAGTGCTTACTTTAAAATCACATTGCAATTATTGATGAACATCGTTGCCTCTGGATGATTCAGTTTGAATGCATCTCCTGCAGCCTCTTCATATCCAATTGCCCACTTTGTTGTACAGACACCTGTAATTTTGGAATTAGCTCATTGTCAGACCCAAGCTTAATTCTCAAAGAGGTCATACGTTACAACTTGCACCATTGCAATTATATGTGTACTTGATAACATGTATATTTATGCGGCGAGGGGGGGTTAGAGTGAGTGAATGAGTGTGTGTGTGTGTGTGTGTGTGTGTGTGAGAGAGAGAGAGAGAGAGAGAGAGAGAGAGACCAGACTGCTGCAATCCTTCCGACAGGCCTCCACAACCAGCAAAAATATCTAAGGTAGCCAAACAGTTCTCTTTTAATTTCTCAATATCATTCTCCCCTTCCTTACATTTTCCCTTATTCTTTCTCAAAGAAAAATCACATGCACCCAACTTTATCCTGTTTAAACTTTGCAGGTACCTATCCTGTTTAAACTTACGATATTAAATACTGTAGAAGAATCATTAAAGTTCAAAATTAAATAAAAACCAAGTAGATATTAGCACTTAAGAAAAGAAATAGAAAAGTGAATTTATGAACTACCCTGAAACAAGTCAGCTAGCCAAGGCTTCTAATTACATGACAGAAATAACCACAATACAACCAATGCATAACATAAAAAATGACAGAAGATGTCAGCTTTGGATTGGTGAATTTGAAATGCCAACCCAGCAGAACAGAATTTTAGTGAAATTTAATGAGTTAACATTATAATAATCTTTGCTGGTCATATCGAAAGATTTAAAAAAATTTGCAACTTACCATCCTGTTCTTTTTTGATTCTTCATCACTATCATTGGCTTCTTCCGATGTAACTTTCCTGGAAGGACATAAATGAATTTGCATTTATTTGTTAACAGTATCACAAAGATTATTTAAAAAATAATCCCTTATTAAACCCAAAATCACAACCAACAGCAAGATAGCAGCAGTTACCAAATAAAAAAAATATCGTAAGTTTAAACAGGATAGAGTATGACAGGTCAGCTGAATACCCCAACTTGACATTCGGTGGCAACTATTAAAAAATAACAGAGGTGTTTTTACGAAGTGGAATGCATAACTAGAGCAATTTATATGTATAAAATTGCAAGAGAATATACCTGCTTGAGAGACCCTTTATGAGGATCATATAGATGTTCACAAAAGAATACATGTTCATATATAGTTGGAGCATCACATGATGGTAGATCACTTCTTTTTCTCACTTCACATCTCCCTTCAATTGCCTCAACAAGAAGAGTGTGTGTTTCTTTGCTATAATAAACCTGAGGGTACCCATTTCTAGCCATTAGAACGAATGAAATTTATATGCAAATGCATATAAGACTCATTACCATGCAACAAGAAGTTTATTATTGAGTCTTCTTCAGTAAAATACATAAGGAAGCATTCCATCTAGCAAAAAATAAAATAAGTAAGTTCTACACGTACCTCTCGAATGTCAGAGCAATACGCAAGCCAAGCACATATAATATTATAGAAAAGAAACTATATATCTATGTTGCCGGAGGAAATCAAGTAATGGCTCTAATTAACATACTCATTAACATAGCCCAAAGAAATATCCGCAACAACATATGGCAAATCGACACAGAGAAAAAAGCCCAAATTTACCCAAATACAAATCCCTAAATCACATAGAGCAAAAATATTGAGTAAAACCCTAAATATAAATCCAAAACGAAATCCCCAAAGTTGAAGATCTAATTACCTAAATTAAAGTGAGCCAAATCGAAATCCCCAAATATGAAGCTCTAATTACCTGCAATTTCAAAAAAAAAAAAATCAGCTTCATGCAACAAAGGAAAGTAATCGGAAAAAGATAAAAGTTATAAATCAGAGAGAGTTTATGATGAGAGTTTGTAAATCGGACGGAAAGCAGAGAAAGTGGAGACCAATCGGAGGTGTATAGTTTGAGAGGAGAATGAGTGAGTTTTTGGGGGAAGGGGGAAAATGAGACCTGTAACCAAAAATTATTTGGTTTAGGGGGGAAAATATCCGCCAAAAAAATTTGGCCTCGAGACATGTGCGGGTGCCCATTTGTGTGTACATTGCCGTGCTTTACTTTTTAAAATTGTTGTTGATTTTTTTTAATTCTTATAATTTTAAATTTATAATTTTAGAAAAATAAAAACATGATACATAATTATATTCTTTATTATAATACCTGAGTCTACCACACATCAGTTAACCAATCATAATCGAGGAATTATTTTAGGCCCAATCAGAACTAATTCCTAAAATTTAGACCTTTCCTTATTTACAATCTCACCCTACCTTTTGACCATGGTTAGTTAACACTTATACTTTAAATACAATAATGATTTTATTAAACATATCCATAAATACCTATTTCTTTAAATCAAAAAATATTTACTAGAAAATCAAAATTTTAATTTGAAATCAATCACGATATACCACTATATACTTTAAATTGAATTTCACAATTAATCATTCATTAATCAACCACTATTTTAATATAAATCCAGTCACAATCATATTATAATACATAATAATTTGATTTTTATAATATATATTGTACAATTATAATCGATATTAAATAATTATAATCTGACTTAAATAAAAGTTTGAAAAAATAAGATTTTAAATAACTTGGATAAAATATATACCCTCAAAATTTTGATTTTTTCATAAGCTCAAATATATATTTATTCATAATTTGTTAATAAAATTATTTATCCATATCTTCAAAAACTCGATTTCTTTAAAGGTTCGAAAATATATTTTTTCATAATATGTTAATAAAATAATTAATAAATTCATATAAATAAATTTAAATACAATATTGATTTTATTAAACATATAAATAAATTCGGGACAAGACTAGTTAAAGGGAATGTCTACTTTGACCGATTTGACCATTATAAAATCAAACCAAATAAATCTAGGATTTTTTTAAAGAAATTACCATAGGACTAAAATCGTTATATATTAACATCCGTATGGTTGGCTCATTAAAAAAATAGATTCATCATTCGGGACATGACTTGTTAAAAGAAATATCCACTTGTTAAAAGTATCTTCAAACTAAGGAAAGAAAGTTGATTACTTGTTAAAGTCAATTACTAGTTGACCGTTAAATTACCTAATCAAATAAATTTATTATTTTTTTAAAATTTTGGAATAACATTTAAAAAATTGATCTTGACTCTCGTACGGTTCGATCGTCGAAATTCTAATTCCAAATAATCGAATCAAGAATTGGAAACGAAAACTAGTTTAGGGGATAAAGTCAAAGTACTAGTTGACCGTTAAATTACCTAATCAAATAAATTTATTATATTTTTAAAATTTTGGAATCACATTTAAAATGATTGATTTTGACTCCCGTACGATTCGATCATCAAAATTCTAATTCAAAATAATCGAATCAAGAATCGGAAACGAAAATTAGTTTAGAGGTTAAAGTCAAAGCACTAGTTGACCATTAAATTACCGAAACAAATAAATTTATTATTATTTTTAAAATTTTGGAATAACATTTAAAAAGATTTATCTTGACTCTCGTATGGTTCGATCGTCAAAATTCTAATTCAAAATAATCGAATCAAGAATCGAAAACGAAAACTAGTTTAGGGGTTAAAGTCAATTACTAGTTGACCGTTAAATTACCTAATCAAATAAATTTATTATTTTTTTAAAATTTTGGAATAACATTTAAAAAGATTTATCTTGACTCTCGTATGGTTCGATCGTCAAAATTCTAATTTAAAATAATCGAATCAAGAATCGAAAACGAAAACTAGTTTAGGGGTTAAAGTCAATTACTAGTTGACCGTTAAATTACCTAATCAAATAAATTTATTATTTTTTTAAAATTTTGGAATAACATTTAAAAAGATTTATCTTGACTCTCGTATGGTTCGATCGTCAAAATTCTAATTCAAAATAATCGAATCAAGAACCGAAAACGAAAACTAGTTTAGGGGTTAAAGTCAATTACTAGTTGACCCTTAAATTACCTAATCAAATAAATTTATTATTTTTTTAAAATTTTGGAATAACATTTAAAAAATTGATCTTGACTCTCGTACGGTTCGATCGTCGAAATTCTAATTCCAAATAATCGACTCAAGAATTGGAAACGAAAACTAGTTTAGGGGATAAAGTCAAAATACTAGTTGACCGTTAAATTACCTAATCAAATAAATTTATTATATTTTTAAAATTTTGGAATCACATTTAAAATGATTGATTTTGACTCCCGTACGATTCGATCATCAAAATTCTAATTCAAAATAATCGAATCAAGAATCGGAAACGAAAATTAGTTTAGAGGTTAAAGTCAAAGCACTAGTTGACCATTAAATTACCGAATCAAATAAATTTATTATTATTTTTAAAATTTTGGAATAACATTTAAAAAGATTGATCTGGACTCCCGTACGGTTCGATCGTCGAAATTCTAATTTTTATTTTTATTTTTTTATGTAATTCGCAAACTAGTTAAAAATAGGGTGAAAAATCACAAAAATAGAAAATTAGTGAACCTAATGTAACCTAAATCACAGAATTAATGAGTATTAATATTTGAATTTTTATGAATTTTAATTCGAATTTTATCTTATTTTTTCTCTTTTTAATTGATTTAATAAACATATGACCGCAATAATACATGGTGGTTCATTTCCTACCCAAACATTTCAGGCATAAACATATCTATTATCTAACATATATAATCATTTTAAGCATAAATAATAATTCTGTTATCCAACATTTCAAATATATATATATATATATATATATATATATATATATATATAAACATTGAATATTAACAAATAAAATTAAAAACTCGACACAGCTCATTTCCTACCGCTTAGAAGCCGCCAAGCTGTCATTTACTGGTGAAAAGGCGAGCCATTTCCTACCGCCTTAACGCGGTAGGAAATGCTGAGGATAAAGCGAAATTGCCACATGGCACTTGGGACCCACAAGATTCATTTCCTACCGTAGTCGGTAGGAAATAAGTGTCTCATTTCCTACCGAGTTCATTCGGTAGGAAATGGTGTCAATGAAACGACGTCGTACCATTGTGGCCGGCCATTGACGTGGCGTTGTGGGTCCCGTTCGACTCATTTCCTACCAATTTCGGTAGGAAATGTGTAGACATTTCCTACCGACTAGTGGTCCGGTAGGAAATAGCCGTTTGACTTGAAAATCGGTAGGAATTGGACGGTAGGAAATGCGTCGGTAGGAAAAAAGCGGTAGGAAAAGCCCGTTTTTCTTGTAGTACTAACAAAGTTAATCCAAGTTAACGGAATGCAAAAAAGTATAATAAAATACAAACATTGGTATTTCAAGTGCTCGCTTTTGAATTAGAGTATTGTAAGTGGTGTCTTGAGGAAAGTACGAGTACATAAAATGCACTTTACTCTATATACAATAGTACTTACAACTTCAAAATATAATCACTTATCCCAAGTTTTGATAACAAATACGTACACATAATACATAATTTCGAAAACACTAGATAGATCAATCGGAAACTTACCTCGACTCAGAAAATCAAGAATCGAAATCATATTAGATCATGCATCCAATTCTAGCCAGACGTGTATTTAACTTTTTTGACCTTCTAAATGATGTTATCCTGAAAATCATACAACATGAAAGTCTTAGAGAACGAAAATATCTAACCGACAAGTTCAGAATAAACGAATTCTGACTTATGATGAATTTATTACGATTTTTATAAGATAGCCAATTTCTTGTATACAAGGGCAACGAATTTCGAAAATAAAGATGAGGAAAAGAATATGATGTATGTATAATGTTACAAAACCATAACTACCCACTAACAATCCGTATTCAAGTATGATCCATATCTTAGGCACGATATCCTATTACAATATTAAATTCTATTTATTATCTAATTTTAATCTTTTTTTTCTATTAATCTTTTGTTATTATTATTCTAAAATTACGGGATATTACATAATTGGATTCAAATTCGGAAATCGGGGACAAGGATATCACTTCCGGCTCCAAAGTGACCCGATATTCATTCCTAATTACACTTTTTGTATTCATTTAGTAAATACAGATTACATGCCACAAACAAAAAAATATATCATTCGTTCTAAGTGTTAAATTAGCAACGTTGCGTAAGTTAGTAACTTGTGCTTAACCTATTTGCTTTTCCGGATTATAAAAGATAACTTGTGCTTAACCTATTTGGATATTGCCCCATGTAATTATAAAAAGATAACTTGTGCTTAACCTATTTGCTTTTCCAGATTGTATAGACATATATGATTTGATTGTAATGTGATGTCCTCTTGATTTCTATCTCTTGTGGATATTAAGTGGTATGATACGAGTGTACTGAAAGGTAGCCCGTATTATTGTCGTGTTATCTGATTAATTATCTTGTTTATCACCTGTGTTGATTTAATGTGTCAACCTTTAGTGAAGTTTCGATGAAATTGGAATCCCATGCTTCTCATATATAAGAATTCTTATTTGTTAGTTTATTCTTGCTTATTTAATTAAAATAGCTTAATCAAAACTCAATTTGACAAGTGTTCAAGCATTAAGAAGTAACCATACACCGTTGCATAAGTACTAAAATTGGCATTTTCACCTAGTCTCTGCGGAACGAATCTTACTTATCACTTGCTATTTGTGATCGCGTATACTTGCGTGTTTGCGAGTCAACACTTGGGCCGTAATAAAATATTGAGTGCCGGACTGTGCCGAACACAGCCTCTTACGCTTGCTGTCGCAATCCCCCTTTTTATCAAATCATTATTCCGTTTATAAAACACCATTCCATATTTTCCATTTTCTGTTTCCATTTCCATTCACATATATCATTTCCATTTCCATTTTCATATATCATTTCCATTTCCATTTTCATATATCAATCTTTAGAAAGACAAACATCATAATACTTTGATTATAACTCACACATCTCCTCCGTATTTAATAAAGTCACTTATGTTATTAAATAAATAACTATTCCATCTATTTGTAAAGTATTAAATAATATTCAAATAATATTTATTAAATCACAACTGTTTAAAGATTATAAATAACAGAATATTATAAACCATATAACCTTAGATAACAACTGATACCATTCTTTTTCATATCTTTTTCAGCCATAAAGTATATTGGCTCCCTTCATATTCATATCCACAATCCATATCATATATTGATATACGATTCATATATTATCTAGCAAAACCACTTTTATTTAAACATAAACAATTTATCAAAATAAGGGTTAAAGAAATCTTGCCTCGATCTCTAATCCCGAGAGAAATGATCCGGTGTTCGTCTCGAGTATCTATAGAAACGAAAAGGATCACTATCAGAATATATTTCACTTAACCACTTAACCCTTAAATATATATATATATATAATAACACTCTTGACACACAATATAAGTTTAACATATTATTAATAGACCAAAGTTCCAAGTACCTATCCATTATTAGACTCCATAAAAGTTTCAGTGTTTTTCACCATTTCCTTATTAACCACACATGACTGTAAAATTTCTCATAAATTATCAATTTCGAATTTTGACACAAGGTCAGTGGGGTTTGACTCTCTATTCACCCTACTATATTGTCTCAAAATTTCATAACTTTTAAAGATGTTTAAGTATGGTAATTATAGTCTCAAAGTTGACACAATTGCATTTTCTCGGTTTCCGAACGACTTTCACTAAAACTCACTTTTCTCCTAAACCATTCATTGGATTTTGACGTACTTTATATCAAAACGATCTACGAACCAAGCTCTATCCTCTCATGGTCGGTTAGTACTCTGTACAGAAACCTAACCGTACCGGTATGGGTGTCAAAAACTGGGCATCTTTTGGTTTAACGAAAATCGAGCATTATAACGGGTATATTTTTATACTTTCCATAATATAACTCCTCCAAATCCAACATCCAACACATATAACAAACCCTACACCATGTGGTGATCATACCAACCATGGTTACAAGCACTCACAACACCTCCATGATCCATCAAAACACTTATAAACATTTATATAACCATGATTTTATATTTTACACTAACTTATTCCAAAAACCAACCATAAACTCAAGATTCAAGCTAGGGTTTCAAGTAGTATACCTTTCTTGGAGTGTGTACAAGTCTTAATACACCTTGTATAACCTTTATATCACCTTAGTATAGCTTAGATCTTCCAAAGAAACCAAGAAAACTAAAGTTAGTTTCTAAGATTTACTATTCATCATCAATCTTGTAAAATTCATAACAAATCGAAAAATAAGAGTTTGGCTCTCAAATTTTTACCACATCTTGGCCTCTTCATAAGCTTTGATTTGAGCTATAGATCACCAAAAACAAAGCTTCCTAGATATGGTTTTGATCCCGTTTTTCCCACTGGACAGAAGCTGTAAAGGACTAGGCAGGTTCGGTTCTTCAACTTGAGGAAGCGATTTGACTAGGCTAAACTCATTTGTTGGCTATGAAATTTTGAACGTTTGTTCTCCATACAATTAAGAGGCTATGGTTAAAATTTGGTGAATATTGAAGCTATAGATCTTGAGATATGAATTTTTCTTTGAGTTGTGTCTTGGTGGGCAGTTTGGAGAGCTTTCTTGTTATCTTGCTTCTTTGCCTTAAAAACGTTTTTCTCCTTGTATCTATCCTATATATCAGTTGTGTAGTCTTATAATAAGAGTCTTTGAAGTCCACCAATGAGATTAAAACAATTGTTGATGATCTAAAGGACCATTTGTCAAGCTAGAAACATGTTACTCCATTTTATTTTGTTTTACTTCCATGTCCTTGGCTTTTCAAGATTCCTTCCACCACTACCCATGCCCTTTGGCTTTCACCATGAGTCACTTGATAAATTAGATCCTTGATTAGTGTTGGGCTGAAATTGGGCTTTCCCCCTTGCTCTAGGGCTTTATGCAAGTTCTTTCGTCATTTCCGTCATCGAATGATTTCTGTGATCGTCTTAGTGGTTTCTTTCTCGTAAATCTCTTGGATATATATTATCTTTCCCACATCATATATTAGTGTGTTAGGGTGGTTCTAATCCTCAAGTAAATATTAAATCCATTATCCTTTGTATATTTTCTTTATCTCAGAATTTGCTCTCCCGGTTTCTCAAGCTTTCTCAAACTCGTTTGCATTCTCTTTTCTCTAGGATTATATTCTCTATCCTCTTTCCCTCTCATAATATATCCTCCCTTGGATTTCTAATATTTATTATCCTTAACCCATGATTCGTTCACTTGATCGGTTAATCTCGTTATAAAGTCTCATCGGTTTCTAGAACGTTCGTTTCACTGTCTCAGTAGTTTTCGTTCTGAATTCTCAAATCAAATATAATAAAATTCCAAAATATTAAATCCTCAATTCCTCAAATTTAATATCTCATTTCCAAGTGGTTCTAAATTGTTTAACAATCTAAATTCCTCTGGCATTCCCTTGACTTAATAATCCCCTGGTTTAACCTAATTTCACATGTTCCTCAAAGTATACACTCTTTTCATATTCCATACTATTTAATATCCAATACAATAGTGCTCAATTGAAATCAAACATCTTAAAAATCTATACTCAGGAATTTCTGAAATCCGTCATCGTTTCGAGTCACTCATTTTCATAGTACGACGCTAATATGGTTTCTGATTATTCATTTTCTATTTCACTTATAGGGTACCTACATACCATTTCCCTAAATCCTCAAAATCACTATTCATTTAAGCACTGTAGCATTTCTAAAGTTAGGGTTATTACAGTATTCCCCCTTAAAAGGATTCCGTCCCGGAATCACGTTGAAGATATTGACGAATACCTTTCTCACATTACACCTTCTAATTCTCATATTACTTCCTCCATCCTTTAGTTTCTCCTTAAACATCTCTATCTTGTTTGTACAGAAATACACCAACATACACTTGCTTGTCATTCATCAACATGTCATTTAGCTTATCAATAACAGTACTTTCATTATCTTTCCTTACCAACCTTCTCCTGCATTCTGTCACTCTATATTATCTCATCTCTCCTTTCTCCTTTTACTAAGGATATCGGCCACCACATTGGCCTTCCCTGAATGGTAGTGTATCTCACTATTGTTTAACTATATTTTGATCTCCATCATAACATAAAATATTAATATTCCAATCTTTATATATATATATATATATATATATATATATATATATATATATATATATATATCTGTAAAATTTTCCAGAAAATAATTTCTACTAATATTCCTTGAAACAATTGTAAGAAAATATTATCTATAATATATATTTCCTGTTCATACTTATACAAGTAGATACTGATTTGGAGGACATGAGAATAACTTCTTTTCTTAGAACATCATAACTTACTTCCTAAGAGATAGATTACTCTTATCTAATTTATCAAACATTCACACTTAAGAATTTTAAATTATAGCGTACCTGCAGTTACCTCCGGATGCCCTATCTCGTTTCCTATGGTCATCTTTTACACACTTGACACAGGTAGTATTAGTCTTAGGATACTCAAACCATTTCACTCTGAATTAGTAGCATATTCTTGCTTGCTTTCATCCACAAATTCGGTCATCCGATAACAGAGGTCGCGTATATTCACCACTTGGCTATCCAATTCTCTATTACTTCCTGATGAACACTCTTGCCTTTTTTTATTAAAAAGAACTTTAAAAATTACTAACAATTGTATTCCCCCTTATTATCACTTTGTTTTGAATCCAGGGTTTTAACCCTTATTAATACCTCCTTACTCATATTTCTCCAGTATTAACAAAGTATGAAGCATTTCTCCATAATTATATAACTTTCACCCATAATTCTTCTCACGAAATTCCTTCCTCTCTTGTATTGAAACGCTTCTAGCTATAGTCATCTCTTAACGAAATTTCCCTTGGAGTCTCAAGTTTCCTTGTATAATCACGTATACTCTAAACCTTGCTTCCATTATCCCATTCATTAATGAAATCTTCTACATTCGAAACAATTGATAGAATTTAAAAAAACTTTGATTTGAAACGAACCCAGAAACAAGCAAGGGTCCCACAACAATTCATAAGATTAAGAGTTTTAAATAACTTTTATTTGAAACAAAAGGATATCTGAGAAATCAATATTATGGAAGAACCCGTTTGTCACACAAGGGAGGGCGTCCCCTCCTGACTTTCAATCACACAGACAGATCATCCTTGTGTATACATATAGAGTTGTTCCTCTTAGTTGGAGTAAGAAATATAAAGGAAAATTTAAATCACGATGATATATACCACCTTTCGAAAATAATCTTAGAGAAATATTTTGACTAAGATAGATCGAATAAAATTTGGAAATACATTCCAAGGGTACCAGAAAGTTTTAAAAAGATACAGGCCCTTTTTGAATAAGAGGTGATAAATCACCCTGGAATTACTCACCAGTGGAGGAAAATTTGAAACTCAATAATATAATTTGGCAGGGCTTTAGGAAATTTTGAAAATAGGTACCGTTAATAGCCTCTGCCCAATTGCAAATCCCAATAATGGAAGGTTTTCCTCAAATACCATTTATTTCTCTTATCAATCCCGTATGCTACATAAGCTTAACACTTTTGGCATAATAGCCTTTTCATTTAAGTCAATCTCGAAATTTCTTAGTCTGTCTTGGTCCTTAAGGTATATCTTGGCTTTACCGACCAATCTCAGTTTTACCATTTCATCTCCGCAATCAATTGAAACAATCAGTGTCTGTTCACCAATCCACTTACAATATTACTTCAAACTCCCTTCAGCTCAAGAAGATTTAAATACCCTTAACATCATATTGAAATTTCTTATAATTCGGGAAGTACATAACTATTTCCATGAATCCCTTAAAATCACCTTAACTTCATGTCTCGGGCGATCTATGCCCTTACCAACCAATACTTGTCTCTGAGGATTCTTTACTAAACATCCATACCCACAAGAATCGAGGTCTATCTTATAATATCCCTCAACATCGCATTTCAATCTTAACTTAACCCTTGGTACTATATCCAATAGTCCAACATGAACTCTACATGAGTTCTGACGTTCTCACATAACTATACACACTCCTACTCACTCTCGTTCCTGAGCAATATGACTCTAATCTCTGATACCATCTGTGACGCCCCTATATCCAGGGTCAGGAATCCAGGTCATCACGATCCAACTTCCATTTTTAATAACATTATATTCTTGACAGTTGAAATATAAATATTTGTTAATACTCATACAATAGACCCCACACTATAACATTACACACCAGTCATATGCTCAGGGAAGAACATCCATAATAATAACAGTTTAAAGGTAAGCAGTTATTACAACCCAGAATCTTACTTAAGAACATTGTTGAATAATGCTTCTACAGGAAGCATTTCAACAACCAAAAGTTATTACACAAGCTTACACACCTAATTTACATATGTCTAGTAATACCCTTCCGTCTTATAAGAGCTAGCTCAGGGATAGGCTCCAGCACTCTCTCAAAAGCCCTTACCCTCTTCCGGGGTGTAATGCGAAGTATCGGCATCTGCCCTAGCTGTTATGTAATTAAATAGCAAGAGTGAGATATAATATCTCAGCAAGTAAAATTTTGTAAACCAGCATCAAAGAAAACATATATATATATATATATATATATATATATATATATATATATATATATATATGTTAACTCGAATAACTTGTAGAAGGGGGGTTGAATACAAGTTATATAATCGTGTCTGATTTTTGTTTTATTAGATGAACAAGAATAAATGAATGAATCAAACTTTTTTGTATTAAATAAATCAAATACAAACTGTACCAAAGGTGTACAATACCTTTAGCAGCTGCTGACAATACAAATCTCTCTCTCTGTTTTTTTCGAACTCTCGAATACAAACCTTATACAGAGCTTCACACGATATGCACTCTACAATTCTCAATTTGCTCTTTTTACAATGATATTGAGAGAGTATTTATAATGCTACCGATCAACTAATAACAGAATTATAATCTATCTATGACAATGTTCTGCCGTCCAGTTGATAGTTTCCATCAATAGAGAATTTGTTTCCTTCACAATATCTGCTTGCTTGTTCTCCAAAACAAAGATCCTGTTTTATAGCACTTGCCAGTTTCTGTAGCATCCATAATGACATCATCAGTAACACGACTGATATTAGGATTTCCCATTGCATCAGGATCTGATCATCCATCAGTATTTGATCAGGATCTGACTTGCTGTATCAGGATCTGCTCTTAGTTCCTGAAATGTAGTCTCTGACGCACTGTTCCTAACCAAACTCTACAGATTACTATCTAACACATATATCCTATACAAAGTGCTAAATCCTTTATAAGATCAGGATATACAAGAAGTATTAGCAAAATTCTATTATTAACATCACAACTCATGAATTATTCCTAACAATCTCCCCCTATTTATGCTTTAGAATCTGAAGTATAAATCTAAGTTGTAGATGTCAAAACATATAACAATACAACAAGAATAGAATTTATGAATTTAAGATCATGAAGTTAAGTACCTCCTTCTTCAGATGTAGATATGTATCTAGTACTTAGAAGAAAGAATTCAACTATTTGATGCTTCTTTTCCTTTACCACTTCCATGATAAAATTTAATAAAATTTACCAACTCTGTCACCCTTGGTTCTGTTCCCAGTCTGTTTCTCTCCCCCAATCTGTTGTTGTTTCTGAATTGTCTTTATCTCCCCCTTTTTGATATCAGCAACATTAATTCCAAGAGATTTAGTAACAGAACAAATGAGAATCATCAGAACTGCTTGATTGTCCATAATAGTGACTTGGTTATTTTCAAGAATTTGAAGTCTCGATTGAATATCACTTTGAGATTTCTGAATGTCCTTAAGAAGTTCAGAATTGACTTCAATGTTGGAAGTGCTTGTTGTATCTTCAGAGTCAGATACAGAAAGAACCTTATCTTCAAGTCTTGTAGAAGAAGTTGCCTGTTGAGAACGATAGTCAAGTAATAATACTTGAGTAGAAGTACAAACATCCTCATCTTTCTGATCTGGAGCTGAAGTATGATCATCCTGTCCTTCACCAGTATTCTCTGTACTAACATCTACAAATCCTGACTCCTCCTTAGATTGATCAGATATTGTTGATATCTCAAATCTAACTGATATTGGAAGTACAAACAAAGGAATACTTGGATCATTAGGAATTTCTTCTGGTACTGGTTGAGTAGAAGTTTGTCTTAGCCTTTCACCTCTTCTGTTGATAATTTCTGCAGGCCTTTCTTTTTGTTTCTGAGCTTTAACTGCTGGCTTTGCATTGTGATGTGCTAAGTCATTCTTCTCATACATCTTGATAAAAGAATAAGTACCAGCATCCATACCAAGATTTTCAGACCAAGATTCAGGAAAAACCTGATCCCAGAAATCAAACGATGGTGGTTTCCTAATTTTCTCCCCCTCACTATGGAGTTGATCATTCATACCCTCATTCTCACTTTGACTATCTAAAGTCAACATTCTTTCTACCTCTCCTTTTGCCTGGTCAGGAGCCAGCCTCTCTGTGTGTGGATCTATGTCCATCTTTTCAAGTGTATCACTCAAATTTGGATAAGTGCTCTCATGACCTACAGAAAAATAGGGGTTAGAAGAAGTTTTTATACCTGAACTCATATGGAGAGAGGGTTCCTCATATGGCATGGGGCTTGAGGTTTTCTCCAAGGAGTGAGCTGTTATAGTCTCTGAACCCTAACAAACATCTACTTTCTTTGCAGAAACTACAGGCTCCAGTATACCACTTTCAGGTTTTACACTAGACTCTGATGTCTTCAGTAATACTTCATTAGACACCATAGTTAGTATGTCACCGTCTTTAAGTGTTGTTTGTTGAGACACACCCTCAAGGTGGATAGACTCTGAAAGAAAAATATTGTTTTGATCTTCAGGAAAATCAATCAAAGTCATTCCTCCCATATCATAGGGTTTCTCACTTGCAATTTCAGTCATCACAGAAGACCTTTCAGCATCATCAATCACAGTTCCTGAGTCATCCAACCTCTGACTAGATGGTTCTTGTGTTGCAGTGACTGTGATCTGATCTATCCTACTATTCACCACTGTTGGAATAGTATCTTCTGTTGACTGCTTCCCTCTATCAACGACCTCCTCTTGTTCACCTTGAATTGAAGCAACTTCAACAATGACATCCTTGTCAAATAGATATGCATGAAGTGATTGAAGTGCAACATGCTTAGGAAGTCCAAATTTCTTGTGCAATTCCTTTCTGACTGATACATAAAAGTACATCTTCATTAAATCAAGCCTTTGATGTAACAGTCCATATTCTCCAGGAAATGAAAGTTTGGGAACTCTTTCAATCAGAAAATCTAGAACAGGCCTGGAAAGCTTCACTTTCAGAGAAATAAGTTCCATAGCCAGTCTGTATGTCAATGTAGTTTCCCATGAAGAATCAAGATCCAGATCTCTCTTGTCAGATACTAACGTGGATATAGCATTATTTGTAGAGACCTGCATAATATTAGTTGGACTAGACACTGTGTGTGTAGGTGACAAATGAATCTTTCTCCTTGTTCTCCTAGTATAGTGAGCAACAGATTTATCTTGAGAAGACTCAAGAGGTGTAGACACAGAAGTGATCTTGGGATGAGATCCTTTTTCAATAGACACAGTCTTTTGAAAGACAGTATCCAGTAACTATTTTCCCTTTTTAAGAACTACAGCCTTTTGGGAGACTGCAGCCTGGCTGTGACTAGATGTTCCATCTCTTTGTCCTAGCTTAGAAAGTTGAATTGCAGCCTTCAATTCTGCTCTCTCAGCAAGAGATATATTATCATCATCTTCACTAGAACTACTACTTGAAATGACAAATCTTCTCTTCCTTACAACTGATGTCTTTTGAGAAACACCAGAGGTTGGCTTCTTTGAAACAATAGGCTGTGGATCAAAATTTGGTTCTAGACTTGTTCCAGAGACTGTAATATTTTTGGCTACTTGGGTAGACACAGGGGGGTTCTCCTCCAATTGAGATTCCTTAGTCATTTCACCACCAAAGAAAGAAGAATTATAGATAGTAGGAAGATGAGTTCTTAGAAGTACCTGAACATGATTTGGATAGTATAATGCAGGTATTTCATCTAGATTCTTTTCACTGTCCTTCTTCGTAATGTCAGAGAAAATACTCTTTTGCTGTACATAAGAAGAAACACAATATTTTCTACCAAATCTAGCTTCAACATCAGGAATGAAATGGTTAATAAAAAGTTGCATGGATCTGTGATAATAAACCATATTCCTATCATGATCTCTTGACCCAAGCTTAATACACATCTGACTTAAGATAATGTTACCCAAATTAATTACTCTGTTATAAAGCAAGCTATATGCAATATGTGATGTAACAGCAGTAATTTGTTGAAAAGAACTACATTTACCAATAAAACATTTAGCAATTTGATCAAAGAAGAAAGACCATTCTTTCCTAAGAAAGGATCTATTTAACTGGCTCATATTATCTAGATGTCCATTATAACCTAATTCAGATAACATAGTTCTAACATTATCATCAGATGGTACATTCTCAAAATTTGTACTAACAGGTAAGTGAAGTACTGAATTAACAACAGATTCAGTAATATCAAATGAGTCTTGTCCTAAGTGTAGAACAATCTTACCTGATTGACTCTGAGTAGAATCAATTACCTCAGCATTCTTCCAAGCTTGTGAAACAGCTACTTGATTAATTTGTGGAGATGCTGTCAAGGCATAACTTAATGGTCCTTTCACCATAAAGTCCATGATTGAGTGAAAATCAGTTGACACCCCTTCCTTGTTGGTGATAGCTGCAACATGATTGTTCATCATAAAATCAAAGTCACCAAACTTGAAAGCTACTGATTTGGGTAGTCTTCTTTGAGTTGCCATTTTGATCTGAAAAGAACTTAAGGAATCTTTGAATTTGATTAGTGATTTTGAGAACTCTAGAGTGTTTCTGCTTTAGAGAATGAAATTAGAGAAAGCAATTACACGATTAGAGTGTCAAAATAATTATATTTCAAAAATTCTTCAGACCCATTATCCCACGTTGACACGCAGGTTGACAGGTGTCAGTCCCTGAAAAATACAGTTACCCACGACTTCTGGAAATAAAATCCAAAATTAATTTCAAGTAAATTAAATCAAGGTAAAGTCAAGATAAAAGTCAATACTGATCAGCTTCCTTTTCCTGATGTGATATTTTCATCAAGATAATCACACAATTCAATGTGATTTCTGAATAAAAAGAATTACTAATCCTGATGTGAACACACTTGTATTCCTGATCAATATCATCCTGATTTCAGAGACTAAATAGAGTTTCCACATGGCATTTTCTTTTTCCTGTAAAAGAAATAAATAAAATCTGAACAAAATCAATAGGTTAGATTCATTTAATATTTCTTGAAAATACAAGAAATACAGTCACACATAATTATGACTGACTGCATTGATATCTCCCAAATGACTGTTCAGCTTCCCACGTCTTTCTATAAAAGAAACCGACGTCTTATGCCATTCTCCAAAACCTTTTCATTCTTTTCTCTTTCTATCATGGCTTTCAACCCAATTCTTCATATGAACCCTAGCTTTTGGTTCATTACCACTGAGAAGTTACTTTACTCTTGATGATCAGGAGCAAATAAACTATATATTAGAAGAGATGACTTTTCTCATCGAGTCAAATATGATTGGTCTTAACCGAGATGATTTCCACGAATCTCCTCTAAAACATCTACCATTCGGATACAATCCTCCTCTAATCTCTTCACACCTTGAGGATGAAGAATTTGGTGAAGAGTCTGAGGTTGATCTTGATGGAGATGCTATTCATCTTCTTCAATAAGCATGAAGATGAGTCAGCTGCTCTCATTCAAGTCGCCTAGGCAAGGAATTCATTCTTGAGATGCTCCTTGTCCTGAAGTCGATCATTGAGGATTGAAGCAGCAATAACTTTAGACAAGAATAGAATTATCAGTAGTAGTTAGACAAAAAGAAGAATTGTATTTCATTTCCATGTGTGTAATGCTTTTGATTAATGAAAATACAAGTTTTCTTATTATCTACTTGTCTATCGTTGTTTATTGACTGATCTGAATAATGATATAAATTATCAGTATGCATGTGATAAAACTTGTTAACATAGACTTTAACAAAACTCAGAATTGAACCACTAAATAACATGAACTTCAGAATTTGAAACAGTAAGACACACAAATTTCACAATCCTGATACTAACGATACAATCCTGATGTCAATACTGATGACGTCAGCATACTGATAGCAATCTTGATGTTTGTTAACAAGTCTATCATACTATAATTTATCAAAGTAAAGTGTTACAGCTTAAGCATTTAACAATCAAGTATAGATCCTGACAAAAATATCAAGCCTATAAGCTGAAACAACATACCTTGCTACTTATGCAGATGTTAAAGGTCTAAAAATTTAACATTCCTAACTCACTAACCAATCTAATGAATGTAGCCTCATCAAGTGGTTTAGTTAGAATATCTACAAGCTGTTTGTCAGTAGGAACAAAATGAAGTTCCACAGTACCATTTTCAATATGTTCTCTAATAAAATGATACCTGACATTAATGTGCTTAGTCCTTGAATGTTGAACTGGATTTTCGGCAATTTTGATAGCACTAGTATTATCACAAAACATAGGAATATTACCATAATCCATCAACTGATTTCTTATCCAAAGGAGTTGAGCAAAACAACTGCCTGCTGCAATGTATTCAGCTTCTGCAGTTGAGGTTGAACCTGATTGTTGCTTCTTGCTTGCCCAAGAAATCAATCTGTTTCCCAAGAATTTACATGTACCTGTAGTGCTTTTCCTGTCTATTTTACAACCTGCATAATCAGAGTCTGAATAGCCAATTAGGGAGAAATCAGATTCTCTTGGATACCACAAACCAAGATTTGGAGTTCCCTTGAGATATCTAAAAATTCTCTTCACGACAATTAAATGAGATTCCTTAGGATCACTTTGGAATCTAGCACATAAACAGGTAGAGAACATTATATCTGGTCTACTTGCAGTTAGATATAACAGTGAACCTATCATGCCTCTAAAGCTAGTGTTATCAACACTCTTTCCCTTAGGATCAGAGTCTAGCTTAGTGGCTGTTGCCATGGGTGTCTTTGCAATTGCACAATTTTGAAAGTCAAACCTTTTTAAAAGATCTTTGATATACTTTGACTGATTAATAAAAATATCAGTCTCAGTCTGTTTGACCTGCAAGCCTAAAAAGTAATTTAGTTCACCCATCATGCTCATCTGATACTTAGACTGCATAAGCTTTCTAAACTTAGCACATAACTTTTCATTAGTAGAACCAAATATAATATCATCAACATAAACTTGAACTAAAAGCAAATCACGTTTTATCTTTCTAAAGAATATAGTTTTGTCAATTGTACCTCTTGTGAAGCCATTTTCAAGAAGAAATTTAGACAAAGTCTCATATCATGCTCTTGGTGCCTGCTTTAGTCCATAGAGTGCCTTGTCAAGTTTGTAGACATGATTTGGAAACTTTGGATCAACAAAACCAGGTGGTTGTTCCACATACACTTCCTCATCAAGCTTGCCATTAAGAAAAGCACTCTTTACATCCATCTGGTATACCTTGAATTTTGAATGAGCTGCAAATGCAAGAAACATTCTGATTGCTACCAATCTTGCTACAGGTGCAAAGGTTTCATCATAGTCAATTCCTTCTTCCTGAGAATAACCCTTGGCCACCAGTCTTGCTTTGTTTCTTACAATCATACCAGATTCATCCATCTTGTTTCTGAAAACCCATTTAGCACCGACAATAGATCTATCTTTACGTCTGGGTACCAGTGTCCAAACTTTGTTCCTCTCAAATTCATTCAATTCTTCCTGCATTGCTATTACCCAATCAGGATCCTCTAAGGCTTCTTCAACCTTCTTAGGTTCATTCTTTGAGAGAAAACAACTGTACAATCATTCATTTTGAATTGATCTTCTAGTTCGAACACCACTATTTAAATCACCAATTATCAGATCCTCAGTATGATCCCTTGTCCATTTTCTAACAGGTGGTAGATTGCTCCTGCTAGACTCTCCCCCTAAGTTAGTGATATCTCTTGTAGAAAAACTTTCTCTGCCTTCAAAAGCTCCACCTTGATCAGTAGAATCAGTGGATTCAATACTGCTGCTAGTTTCTGATCTTCCTTCATTAGACTTTGAAGGATCAGTTCCTGATGAAGTAGACTCTGAAAGACTAGTCTGATCCTGACCAGTACTGTGTTCTCTTTGATTGAATTGCACCCCCTCAACAATAGCATTCCTTTGAGAAGCAATAGAGATTTCCTCTGGAGAACCTTCATCATCACTGGAGAGAATCTCAGAATACTTAAGATTTTCAAATTCCAGATTGTCATGGCTTTCATAAATTTGCAAAATTCCAAACTTCTTATTATCAAATGCCACATGAATTGATTCCATAACAATGTGAGTTCTGAGATTGTATACTTTGAAGGCCTTTGATGCTGAATATCCTATAAAGATTGCTTCATCCGATTTGGCTTCAAATTTTCCAAGTTGTTCTGGATGAACTCTCACGACATAACATTTGCATCTAAAGATGTGAAAGTATTTCACACTTGATTTCTTTCCTTTGATCATCTCATAGGGAGTCTAACCATGAGCACTTACCAAGGTACAGTTTTGAGTGAAACATGCAGTGTTGATAGCTTCTGCCCAGAAGTAGGTTGGAAGCTCTGCATATCTGCAAGCATGGTTCTTGCTGCCTCTATGAGAGTTCTCTTCTTTCTTTCTACTACACCATTCTCCTGAGGTGTTTCAGGTGCAGAAAACTGTTGAGTAATTCCATTGTCTGCACAATACTCCTCCATTGTAGAATTCTTGAATTCTGTACCATTATCACTTCTGAGGACTTTGACCTTGTACTCAGAACTATTTTGAATATTCTTGACAAGTTCAATGATTTGCTGAGGAGCTTCATTCTTGTTGTGTAGAAAGAATACCCATGTGAACCTTGTGTAATCATCCACTATAACTAGAGTATATCTTTTCTTGTTGATAGACATAATGTTTATTGGACCAAATAAATCAAGATGCAGCATGTGAAATGGTTTAGTAATTGAATTTTCTGTCTTGCTCTTGAAAGTAGTTCTTCTTTGTTTACCAAGCTGACAAGAATCACAAAGTCCATCTTGCACATAGTTTGCCTGAGGTAGGCCTCTCACCAGATGGTGCTTAACAAGTTGATTAATCTTTTTGAAGTTGAGATGTGAGAGCTTCTTGTGCCAGTTCCAGCTTTCATCATTTGATGCCTTGCTGTAAAGACATCTGACAGTTCCTTTAGATGTGTCACTCAAGCTGGCTTCATATATGTTACCATGTCTCTGACCAGTCAGAACAATGTCTACATTCTTCATATTCAAGATTTTGCATCCTTCACTGTCAAATATTGATTAATAACCCTTATCACCCAGTTGACTTATGCTTAAAAGTGTGTGTTTGAAGCCTTCAACCGGTGCTCTATATTGACATTCCCCAAAATAATTGAGCCATATCCCAGAGTTTCTCCTTTGTTGCCATCTCCAAAGGATATTACTGGGCCAGCTTTCCTCTCAAACTTGGTAAGCAGGGACTTCTTTCCAGTCATATGTCCAGAGCATCCACTGTCCAAGATAATTGAATGCTTCTTTCCAGTGCCCTTAACAGAAGATGAAGAAGTTTTCGTTGGAGATCCAGGCTTGTCTGAAGCACTAGCCATCAATGCAATGTTGTCATAATCCAATTCATCTTCAGAATCACTGGAGTCTGCCCAATCCTTCTGTGTGACCATGAGTGCATTACCCTTCCCTGAATTCCTAGGCTTCTTGCACTCACTAGCAAAGTGTCCAAGCTCACTGCAGTTAAAGCACTTGATCTTGGCTTTATCAAGCTTGATAATTGTACTCTTGCCTTTGTCACTCTTCTTATCCTCTTTCTTCTGAAAAGAACCTTTGCTAAATCTTCTCCTGTTGAATCTTCCTTTCTTGAAAGCTTTAGCAAACATAGCAAAGAGTTCTTGCATCTCTGATTCAGAATCATTATCTTCAGAGTCTACATCTGTAGTCCCTGACTCAGAACTTTCTTTGCTCTTCTTCTTCCTCAAGTCTCTTTCATTAGATTCAGACTTTTCTTCTGGAATCTTCTTTGATTCAGATTGAGCAGTGAGTACAACAGTTTTCATCTTTCCTTCACTCCTGCTCTTTTTCTGTTGCCTGTCAAGTTCATAAGCTCTCAATTTTCCATAAACTGCTTCTAATGATATTTCATCAAGATCATTAGCTTCCTCAATTGCAGATATCTTCTCATTGTAGAAATCAGGAAGAGCTTTCATGAACTTAGTATTCATATCCTCCAAGTCATAATATTTACCATGCATGCCCATCTCATTGATGAGTTTAGTAAACCTATCAAAGGTGTCAGTAAGTGACTCACCAGACTTGGATTCAAAGTACTCATACTGTTGTATGAGAAGTGTCCTCGTATTCTTCTTGACAGGTTTTGTTCCTTCACAGTGAACCTTTAGATTATCCCATATCTCCTTAGCAGTTTTACAAGAGAGAACATAGTTAGTGAGAACATAATCAAGACTGTTGAATAGTATGTTTCTCACTTTAGCATCCTTAAGAACGTTCTTCTTTTCCTTATCTGTCCATTCAGATTTAGGCTTCTCTGCTGTATGTTCTGGAACAACTTTTCCTTCAATAGTTGCTTGAGGAATAAGCCTTGTTGGAACGAAAGGTCCATCTCTGATTCTGTCAAGATAGTCAGGATCTGTTGCTTCCAGGTGATGCAACATCTTCACTTCCCATAGAGTATATTCGTTTCTCTTGAGCATAGGGATCTTAGTATTACCATCCTTGTAACCAGACATTATTGCAGATCTTTATTATTATTCGAAATCAACCTGCTCTGATACCAATTGTTAACTCGAATAACTTGTAGAAGGGGGGGGGGGTTGAATACAAGTTATATAATCGTGTCTGATTTTTGCTTTATTAGATGAACAAGAATAAACGAATGAGTCAAACTTTGTTTGTATTAAATAAATCAAATACAAACTATACCAAAGGTGTACAATACCTTTAGCAGCTGTTGACAATACAAATCTCTCTCACTGTTTTTTTCGAACTCTCGAATACAAACCTTATACAGAGCTTCACACGATATGCACTCTACAATTCTCAATTCGCTCTTTTTACAGTGATATTGAGAGAGTATTTATAATGCTACCTATCAACTAATAACAGAATTATAATCTATCAATGACAATGTTCTGCCGTCCAGTTGATAGTTTCCATCAATAGAGAATTCGTTTCCTTCACAATATCTTCTTGCTTGTTCTCCAAAACAAAGATCCTGTTTTATAGCACTTCCCAGTTTCTGTAGCATCCATAATGACATCATCAGTAACACGACTGATATCAGGATTTCCCATTGCATCAGGATCTGATCATCCATCAGTATTTGATCAGGATCAGACTTGATGTATCAGGATCTGCTCTTAGTTCCTGAAATGTAGTCTCTGACGCACTGTTCCTGACTAAACTCTACAGATTACTCTCTAACACATATATCCTATACAAAGTGCTAAATCCTTTATAAGATTAGGATATACAAGAAGTATTAGTAAAATTCTATTCTTAACATCACAACTCATTAATTATTCCTAACAATATATATATATATAAATAAACGGAAGACCCATCATAATCTTTAAGAAAAGAATTAATTTTTTTTATTAAATACACCATCTATTTATTTTTTTAAGAAAAGAAATATAAAACCATATAATATCAGTTTCTCTTCTAATATAATATAATATCAGTTTCTCTTCTAAATCATAAAAATAATTCCATAATTTCATACCATTTTTCCTTTTTCAGTATGTCGATTTGTAACCATTATCAATTCTTTCTTTAAATACCTTGGGGATATCTGCTGTCGCCTGATACGTTAGGACGATGATCAGCCGCCTAATCGTACTTGCTCTCTGTTTACTACTAGCAGAAGGAATGATCCAACCTGGTCATCATCTCTGGAGGAAGGCTCTCTGCTACATCCTCCTTCGGCATCTCTTGGGCCGTAATAAAATATTGAGTCCCGGACTGTGCCGAACACAGCCTCTTACGCTTGCTGTCGCAATCCCCCTTTTTATCAAATCATTATTCAATTTATAAAACACCATTCCATATTTTTCATTTTCGGTTTCCATTTCCATTCACATATATCATTTCCATTTCCATTTTCATATATCATTTCCATTTCCATTTTCATATATCAATCTTTAGAAAGACAAACATCATAATACTTTGATTATAACTCAGACATCTCCTCCGTATTTAATAAAGTCACTTATGCTATTAAATACATAACTATTCCATCTATTTGTAAAGTATTAAATAATATTCAAATAATATTTATTAAATCACAAATGTTTAAAGATTATAAATAACAGAATATTATAAACCATATAACCCTAGATAACAACTGATACCATTCTTTATCATATCTTTTTAAACCATTAAGTATATTGGCTCCCTTTATATTCATATCCACAATCCATATCATATATTGATATACGATTCATATATTATCTAGCAAAACCACTTTTCTTTAAACATAAACAATTTATCAAAATAAGGGTAAAAGAAATCTTGCCTCGATCTCTAATCCCGAGAGAAATGATCCGGTGTTCGTCTCGAGTATCTATAGAAACGAAAAGGATCACTATCAGAATATATTTCACTTAACCACTTAACCCTTAAATATATATATAATAACACCCTTGACACATAATATAAGTTTAACATATTATTTATAGGCCAAAAGTTCCAAGAACCTATCCATTATTAGACTCCATAAAAGTTTCAGCGTTTTTCACCATTTCCTTATTAACCACACATGACTGTAAAATTTCTCATAAATTATCAATTTCGAATTTTGATACTAGGTCAGTGGGGTTTGACTCTCTATTCACCCTACTATATTGCCTCAAAATTTCATAACTTTTAAAGATGTTTAAGTATGGTAATTATAGTATCAAAGTTGACACAATTGCATTTTCTCGGTTTCCGAACGACTTTCACTAAAACTCACTTTTCTCCTAAACCGTTCATTGGATTTTGACGTAGTTTATATCAAACGATCTATGAACCAAGCTCTATCCTCTCATGGTCGGTTACTACTCTGGACAGAACCCTAACCGTACAGGTATGGGTGTTAAAAATAGGGCATCTTTTGGTTTAACGAAAATTGGGCATTATAATGGCTATATTTTTATACTTTCCATAATATAACTCCTCCAAATCCAACGTCCAACACATATAACAAACCCTACACCATGTGGTGATCATACCAACCATGGTTACAAGCACTCACAACACCTCCATGATCCATCAAAACACTTATAAACATTTATATAACCATGATTTTATATTTTACACTAACTTATTCCAAAAACCAACCATAAACTCAAGATTCAAGCTAGGGTTTCAAGTAGTATACCTTTCTTGGAGTGTGTACAAGTCTTAATACACCTTGTATAACCTTTATATCACCTTAGTACAGCTTAGATCTTCCAAAGAAACCAAGAAAACTAAAGTTAGTTTCTAAGATTTACTATTCATCATCAATCTTGTAAAATTCATAACAAATCGAAAAATAAGAGTTTTGCTCTCAAATTTTTACCACATCTTGGCCTCTTCATAAGCTTTGATTTGAGATATAGATCACCAAAAACAAAGCTTCCTAGCTATGGTTTTTATCCCGTTTTTTCCACTGGACAGAAGCTGTAAAGGACTAGGCAGGTTCGGTTCTTCAACTTGAGGAAGCGATTTGACTAGGCTAAACTCATTTTTTGGCTATGAAATTTTGAACGTTTGTTCTCCATACAATTAGGAGGCTATGGTTAAAATTTGGTGATTATTGAAGCTCTAGATCTTGAGATATGAATTTTTCTTTGAGTTGTGTTCTTGGTGGGCAGTTTGGAGAGCTTTCTTGTTATCTTGCTTCTTTGCCTTAAAAACGTTTTTCTCCTTGTATCTATCCTATATATCAGTTGTGTAGTCTTATAATAAGAGTCTTTGAAGTCCACCAATGAGATTAAAACAATTGTTGATGATCTAATGGACCATTTGTCGAGCTAGAAACATCTTATTCCATTTTGTTGTGTTTTACTTCCATGTCCTTGGCTTTTCAAGATTCCTTCCACCACTACCCTTGCCCTTTGGCTTTCACCTTGAGTCACTTGATAAATTAGATCCTTGATTAGTGTTGGGCCGAAATTGGGCTTTCCCCCTTGCTCTAGGGCTTTATGCAAGTTCTTTCGTCATTTCCGTCATCGAATGATTTATGTGATCGTCTTAGTGGTTTCTTTCTCGTAAATCTCTTGGATATACATTATCTTTCCCACATCATATATTAGTGTGTTAGGGTGGTTCTAATCCTCAAGTAAATATTAAATCCATTATCCTTTGTATATTCTCTTTATCTCAGAATTTGCTCTCCCGATTTCTCAAGCTTTCTCAAACTCGTTTGCATTCTCTTTTCTCTAGGATTATATTCTCTATCCTCTTTCCCTCTCATAATATATCCTCCCTTGGACTTCTAATATTTATTATCCTTAACCCATGATTCGTTCACTTGATCGGTTAATCTCGTTATAAAGTCTCATCGGTTTCTAGAACGTTCGTTTCACTGTCTCAGTAGTTTTCGTTCTAAATTCTCAAATCAAATATAATAAAATTCCAAAATATTAAATCCTCAATTCCTCAAATTTAATATCTCATTTCCAAGTGGTTCTAAATTGTTTAACAGTCTAAATTCCTCTGGCATTCCCTTGACTTAATAATCCCCTGGTTTAACCTAATTTCACATGTTCCTCAAAGTATACACCCTTTTCATATTCCATACTATTTAATATCCAATACAATAATGCTCAATTGAAATCAAACATCTTAAAAATCTATACTCCGGAATTTCTGAAATCCGTCATCGTTTCGAGTCACTCATTTTCATAGTACGACGCTAATATGGTTTCTGATTATTCATTTTCTATTTCACTTATAGGGTACCTACATACCATTTCCCTAAATCCTCAAAATCACTATTCATTTAAGCACTGTAGCATTTCTAAAGTTAGGGTTATTACAGGTATACCTTGTAGCTCTAGAGATAAGAGCATGGTTGTTGTTTTCGACTCTAGATCGGGAGTCGGTATTTTGAGATTGTCAGGGAAACCCGAGGGATTCCGGGGACAAGTTTATTATTTCGAGAAATGTTTCGAGTAAACATTATTTATATTTCCAGAAAGTATTAAATACTTGGAAATGATTTAAGAAATATTATTTGAATATTTCTTTTATTTTCAGAGGATTATTTCGAATCATTATTTTATTTTAGAGATTTATTTAATAAATATATATTAAATCTCTTTAATTGATTAAAAATCCTATTAGTTATTTAAAAATCATTTGGGGTCTTTAAAAATTATTTTAAATATTTTTTGACCTTCAAAAATATTCTCCAAAAATTATAGGGATTCCCAATTATTTATTCCTGATTATTATCAGCTCGCTTGAGCCATCTGAACGCTTTCAAATCTAACGAGAACTTGGAATCCGGAGTTCGGGAGCCATTATTATTTCCCATCATTGATACCTTAAAGTGTATTATAAGATTATAGCCCTACTATTAAGGGTTTCCAATTTCATTAAAGGAGTATAAGATTAAATCTTGATTCCTTGAGGACTATTCGTCGCTCAAACTGAGATTCCGGCTAAAGGCCAACGAGAAATTATCGGTTAGCTTCCCTTTGATTCCGGGAGTAACCAAAGGATATGAGTAAAATCTGCGAACGAATGTTTACTCAGGGGACTCTGGCAGTGCAGGATCGTTGACGAACGATCCCAAGTTAAGAATAAGAGACCGTTAGCCAGCCGGTCTATCAATTATTATTTGGCCCAACTTGTGCCACTATGATTGCGGATGGAGTAATTATCCAGGGTAATTGCGGATGGAGCTTTACCCAGGGTAATTGCGGATGGAGCTTTACCCATGGTAATTGCGGATGGAGCTTTTACCTGTGGGTAATTACGGATGGAGTTTTGCCCTTCTACTAGTAGAGAAGACCCGCGGTGGACCTGGAAGCAGCGACTGATCAACGTCGATCCACGTCTTGAATTAGTATATTGTGAGTAAGTCCCACTCCTTCCATTTTGGAATTGATTGAACACTGTAATGAAAGCCCAGGTGCTGAATTACCGATAGTTTTTTCAATACGTAAAGCACGAGTGTTGTTGTTTCAATATCTAGAACTGCTGATTTTGTTTCCCCAAGGGGAGTCTTTGCATCCAGATTCTATCCAATCCCGATAAGTTCGAGTTTTCAATAAAGGATGCATGTTTTTATAAATTACTTCGGTAGATATGAGTTTCATATATCTTTCATATAAGATAGTATTTGATAATTGAAGTACTAAGGTAGTACTGTGTTTCGAATATTTTTCCAATAAGAGATAAATTCCATTTGTTGAGTTATGGAGATAATAACGAGTTTAATTATTTTCCGGTAAAGGAAATGATTTCAGAGATGGGATATTTTTGACAGTAATTGTCATTTATAAGTACATACTGAGACTTTCATTCATAGGCAGATTATGCCATACTTTATTTATCTTGCTGAGCTTTCGCTCACTCTTGCTATTGTTTTATATATTATATAGCATCTAAGTGAGATACCAAGGATCCGGCATACAGCCGCAAGCGGGTTGAAGATGTAAGGCATTTCCGTGAACAGTTTGTGATAGTGAGAACCAGTGGATCGGCTTGTAACTTTTGTTAGACCATCTTATCTATAAACATGAATTATGTGAGGCTGTATTCCGTAATATATTTGGGTTTGTAATAACGTTATATTGGAGGATGTACATTGTAAGTGTGTCATTTTTTAGACTCTAACCTATGTGAGTGTGTATATATTGTGGGGTCATGAGCAGGTGGATTGTGTATATTGTGAGTAATACAGGTACAACGAGGAATAAATGGATCGTGACTACCCTAGATCCCTGACCCCTGACCCCGGGTCTGGGGGTTTCACATTAACCATATGGGACACATAATAGCTTTCCATCTTCACACAATATGCAAAAAGAAATTAATGCGGTAAATTTTCGATTCATTGAAACATTATATTCAAACATGTTGTGCCACTCCTTGTCTCATATAACCATTTGTTTTGGCAATGGATTTTTGCATAGTCTATGACAAAAGCCTCACTCCTGGTCACTCCCTTCTCTTTTTTAAGATGGATTTGACATTTGCCTGTGGCATTGGTATTAGAGTCACAAAGTAACTCTAGAGTTAGAATCAAAGGGAAAAGTGTTGCTATTATATAAAAAATGCTATAGAACACAAAAGTTGTCCCAAATTGTTTCCAAAATGCTTGTTGGTGATATTGAAAGGCTGTATGAACAAGAAGATGATGATAACTCAATGCTTGAATATAGGACATGTAAATAATACCACGACTACACAAGAAATAAGAAGAAATGAAGATGAAACAAATACAAAGAATCAAAATATTAGATAAAACACTGAAGTATTTTGTTGGTCATTAAAAGAAGGTCATCCTTGTGTTCATGCCTCAGTGAGAACAAATTTTAAACACGTTCATGGATTCAGAAGTACTAAAGATTCAATAAAGTGCAAGAAGATTCTAGTGTACCTATAATGATTAAAGCAAGATAAGTTGGTGCAAGTGGCTAAGGATAAGAGCATTCAATAGTGAAGATCCTAATTTTTGTTGGGCACTTGTGAACCAGACCTATGCAGTAAATGTCAATAATATAATGTGGAAAGATAATCACCAAAATTGTGGCTTGAAAAATATAGGGCTGAAAATATTCTTGGTCACAACACAAGTAAGAGGGACATTCCACAACCACAATTGGTGAACCAATGGTAAAACTAGCTCCGGTATACCAAAATGAATATCACAATCAATGTTAGTCACTTATGAACCATACCATTGAAGTAAGTGTCAAAAGCATATAGGAAAGATCGTCATCAACATTACCACTAGAGGAAACAAAAAAAAATTAAGTAACAATATAGGTGTCCAAATAAGATCGGAAGAAATTAAAACTATATCCAAAGAAATGCACGATATCAAACTGTAGTACAAGATTTGGAGAAGAACCAAAGGTCGGGAGTCAAAGTGTATTTGAATAGTTACTTGTATATAATCTCAATTGCTATTATCATCGATGGATCTAGCAAGCAGCCAGTTTCTCGTAAACCAGTATCATTTTGGATGATCCAAATAATCAAAACTAGTGGCCTGCTTATCGCATAGTATGCGATAATGATGAGGAGCTCATAGAGAATGTCGGTGGGAGCGAGGACTATAGAATATGTTGAACCATGTTCTCATATAACATTTGAAAGCCAAATACAGTCATCAGAGCAACAATGTAGTAGTGAAACGGACAATTTTTATTTATAATAATATTATCTTCTTCAAAATTTTTGATTAATTTTTGCAAGCAGGTAGCCATTGACTTACATACGAAAAAGCCCCATGCTATTTTGAAGGTGATTACATGAAACCGTTAGTCCTAGATGCGAGGTCAGTGGTTCAAGTTAAATGTTTAGATAAGGGTATTTAGTCAATTTTTAATCATGTTCTTTTTTAAAGTGTTGCCTAAATGCTTAGTTCCTTGTACCAATGTTACGAATATGACAAAATTTTATTTGAAACAGGGTACAAAAATGAATACTAGAACATCATTTATAGTATCCGGTACGCCCGAATAATTGGGTATGATAGAGAGGTTGGATACTCTATAATTTTTTTTAATTTAATTGTAATTAATACATGCATATTTTCTGTTTAAATGTACTTATAATTTTTTACTTTCTAAAATATTATACATGAAAAACATTTTTTAATTGAAAAAGTATAATATGTTAATGATTATATCTTAGTTGGCTGAATTATTTTAATGTAACTAACATTTTCGATCTTTTCTATATATAACATTGGTGAAACTAATCGTGAGACATTTTAATCTCGTAAAAAGACAACTTTATCCTTTTGTGAAGCTGGTAAAAAGACAATTATAGCCTTTGTCAAGTTATGTCCCGAGCAGGTTGCCCCTGTTTTCATTTGGTATCCGGCGTGAAAGGGGATAGGGTTTCTCCTACGCGATGAATTGTTCTTCGGGCTCAATTGGTGTCAACCGTGGAAAGGGGTTAAGGTTTCTGCTCCTCCTTCGTGGTGAATTGTTCTCCAGCCTCAATCGGGTTCATGTGGAAGTCAAGGTAGGAGTTTTGTGGGGTATCTTTCCGGTATGTGTATGGCTGGCCAACTTGATACCCCAGCTTGTTCGAGGTAATTGGCGTCCTATTTTTTTGGACTATTTACATGTATTGGGAGTGATGAGCAATGTAAAGATTGATAATAAGTCAGTCCATGGTTTATTACAAGATTTGTAAGGTGGAAATTAGTGGAATCGAGATATGAACATCATTGTGATTTGTTAGGTCCAATAAGATTGTAGAAGGGGGGTTGAATACAATCTATGTCATTTTCTCGAAATTTGTTCTTTGAATAAAATTTATTTTAAACAAATTTTGTGCGGAATAATATAACACATAATTCAAGTTGAATATATCAATATATTAACTTGACGGGTGTTACAAATTAATATCAAGAGATTAATAACTAATTAGAAAATTCGACATGAACTTTTCTAATTTTGCTAATTAAAATCAAGATATCAAGATATAAACTAGGAAACTTAATTCGCTAGTAGTACAAGAGTAATCAATAAACAAGTTCCAGCGGATCAGATATTACAATAGGCTTGAACTGAATTTATTGTGTGAATTAAAGCTTGAGCACTTGTGTGTAGAAGATGAGAGTATTTGATGTTCTTGGTTCTCTTTTTTTTCTTCTTGTTTCTTCCTGCTGTTGCTTCTGTCCAAGTGTTTTTTTTTATACAAAAACAAAACACTTGCTTCTGTTGAGCTGCTACATATTGACACGGTGATAGTATAGATGCCACGCTGATAGTATAACTGGCACGGTGATAGTATAGCAGCCTAGGGATAGTAGAACTCATTCCCTTAAAATAGTATGGATTTACTTAGAAATAATATACATTTACCTAGAAATAGTTTACTTAAAACTTCGATAATAGTATAAATATTTCGGTAATAGTATAACTGGTAGTAATAGTATAATTTAAATATTTCGGTAATAGTATAGTATACTATTACTTGATCAGTAATAATATCTATAATACTTCAGAAATAATATACTATTAATTCCAGAAATAATATAACTTCGGTAATAGTATAAATTCGAGGATAGTATAGTATACTATTACTAATGCAGTAATAGTATCTATATTATTCCAGAAATAGTATACCACCTATTTCAGAAATAGTATAACTGAATTTCCAGAAATAGTTCAACTGAAATTCAGAAATAGTATAACCAAAATTCTCCGAAATAGTATAATCCATATATTATTACTGATTGAATAAATCAGAGATTAATTAACTTAATTAAATAATTAAATAAATTAATTCGAATTGAATTAATTTGTTTAATTAAATTAATAATATAGTTAATTAATAATTGACTTACTCCTTGTGAATCACTGTAAACTTTGAGAAACTTCCACTGGATAATTGTTGACGTTCGATGTACTGTCTGGTTCATGAACGACTAACTCCAATATCTGTTTTTCAATTTGACTCTCAGTTGTGATCCACATACTTTCTTAGCACTCTTTAATAACTCCTGTACTGATGCTGTCTCCACGGTAATCTCTGTCACTTGAAACGAATCCAATTGCTTCAATGATGAACTGGGGCATGATCAGTAAACTGACTCTTCTTCCAGTGTAAAACATCAAAACTATAGATTGACTTTCTTCTTTCTTCTGACATATAGTACTTTGTGAGATTCCTGAGACAGTGAGCATTAATTACTTATTACAATCTAATTTAAGTTGAGTCGAATCCTCGAACTACAAATAGGCTGTGTCATATGCCTTTCAATCTCCCCCTATTTGTTTGTTAAAAATTAACAAGAAAATTCCTAGAGGATAACTCAACTAACTCAACTTAAATTAGTAAAAGGTAAAACTGTAATTGCAAAGTAAATAATGAAAATGGTTCTGGTTTATATTTAACATTTCCAGATTCAAACATAAAAGATAAATACAAGATAGATGATCCTCTAGACTGATCATATTTCACATTAACCTGTCTTGTTCTATCTAAGCTCTAAAGATATAACATGTAGAGCGATTCTTCACTTCGGGCTGTCTTCTCTCCTTATCTCTCCTTCTTCAGGTTCATCCAAGTTTGGAAGCATCTCGTGCAATTCTGCATCAGTAATTAATTCTCTTCTAGATGATGACACTGGATGAACTAGAGGTGTTCCAACTAGTGGTTTTTCAAGAGGTATTCCCAGCTTCTTTCTTAACTCACCTTGATAAAACTTGTACTTCTTCATGTTGTCTTGAGCATAAGAATTAATATGATCTGCAGCTTCATTTTTCAATGTAGTTGCAAAACCATGATTTCGTAGAGCATATTCAACATACACCAATTGTCTGGCATGATGTTCACGGAGTTCCTTGGTCTGAAGATTAACAGTGTGAATGACATCTCCTATAAGAATTTTAACTTGAGGAGGATTACTAATTACTTCAGGACCTGCCTTTTCAGCAAAATCTAGGAATTTTTCATGAAGTGGTACACCAAGTTCATAAGAAGTTCTGACTTTTGGTCTCATTACCCAAAGTTCTGAAAGTGATCTATCATAGAAGAACTGAAGAGATACCTTTTGAGTTCCAAGCTTATGACAATGAACAAAGATTAGTAACTCTTCCATCCGATCACTTGCACAAGTTATGCTTAAAATTTCAGACTTCAAAGCTCTTAGATAATCGTCTTGGAAAGGGTTCTTCTCTTTAAACCTTTGAAACATATCACCTAACCGACGATCATCACAGCCAGAAGTTTGTGGTGAATCTATGATTCTTTGAGCACGCTCCCACTTATCACCACTCTTGTACTTAATGTACATCCTTCTTGCTTGAAGCTTTTGAGAATGTTGCTGTTGAAGTACTTCCTGTTCAGCCTTTTGAAGCCTTTCATTATGAGCCATCTGTTCCATTGTTTTTCTGAGTCTTTCTTCTCTCATTATCAGATTAGCTTCATTTTGTTCAAGTTCTTGATTGGCTTCAAAATTCATTCTTTGGAGTTCAGCAGGATCAGGAACTACAACTTCTTCATCCTCATCCCAGAAATTGAGATCTGGTTCTCCAAATGCTTCACCTTTATCTGAAAAGTCTAAATCAGCAAAAACATCAAGGTTATCAGGTTCACCTGAGTAGTAATAACCTTCTACAGTGTCATCCTTCGGTGCTGATTGAGCTTTCTTTCCCTTGTCACCTTTATCAAATTCTCCCCCTGTTGATTTGTCTTTGTCTCCCCCTTTAGTACCAGCTCCCCCTGTTGACTTACCAGCTCCCCCTGTTGACTTCTCCCCCTTAGTTGAGGAATCCTCTACAGATTTATCAAATGCACCATCTTCAGGGTCTTGCTCATCACCATCTCCACCTTTTCCTTGAAAGAATTCTACCTCTTCTGTTGTGGGGATGATAGTGCGGCTAATCATGTTATATAAGTGTTTTAGCCCTTGACTTTGATGTGCACTTTGGCTTTCAATCCGATTAAGACGACTTTCAGTAGATAACTGATTTTCATGTACTTCTGTTTGAATGTCTTCAACCTTATTTGAAAGAGCCGTAATAATTCTGTCTTGAGTAACTGTTATGTCTGAGGAGTCTGAGATTATCTGTTGTTGAGAGAGTTCAAGAGTATTGATCTTGGTGTTAAATGCAGTCTTCATTATTTGAATGTCATGTTTCACTCCCATAAGTTGACTGTTGACAGAGGTAGATGAAGAAGACGGTCCATCCACTTGTGCTCGAAGTAAATTTGCTTCAGCTTTAGTTGCCTCAAGTTCCTTTTCTAGAGCTTTAATCTTTTCTTCCAATGAACGAGTGTATGTGTCAGTGTGTGCACTCACCTGATTATCACTCTGAGTTTCACTCATCTGACGTGCATGTGTTTCACTCAATTTAGTGGTGATCCTCACATCACTCCTCACTATTTCCTTAGCTGCTCCAGAAAGTGTACCTGCAGGTAAAATCACCCTAGCCTCCTCTTGGAAGGTCAGTGGTGGTGCAATGGGAGTTCGCAAATCCCTATCCACAGTCATTTCTGTCATGTCAGTTGGAATTGAAGTCTGAATTGCTTCAGTGACAGAAAGACTGAGTTGCCTTCCACTTTCTCCAGTTGAAACTGTGAGTGGAAAATCCCTTGAGGGAGCCAGGAATGTTCCTCCTGGGAGGGGAGATGATGACTCTATTAATTTTGGCGAAGAGTCAAGATTTCCCTTATTAGCCTGTGAAGGCTCCTCTACCGTGACTATGGTAGGCACTGTTTCAGTTCCTAAGTGCTCTCCTCTCAATGTGTCCCTATTTTCATCCAGTTCTACATGTTCTCCCATTGTTAGTAATAACAGTGGAGTTGTGCTTGACACATTACAAGATGCCATGGCCGACTGGCGAAATTCAATGGACTCATCCTGTTGAGAGAATGGTTCCAGAAGCTGTTCATTTGCCATTTCAAAGTCCATATCCTTTTGGGAGGGTATGGATGAGCTTACAGTTGCCTCGGGTTCATTTCTACTCTTCTTTAGTAGAGGCAGAGCTGTGGGTTCACTCACTTCTTCACTACTTCTTTCAGTTCTTTTAAGCTGTGATTTCTTCTTTCTGACTTGATAGACTTTATCTGTTTTTGACTTTATGTTTGGCTCTTTGACCTGGGATAGAGACCACTTGGGTTCCAGAAGAAGATTGAGAGATAGAAGTAGTTAAGGGATTAGAATGTAATACCTGGTCAGCAGATGAAATGACATGAGCCTCTTGTGATTGAAATTCAGGCTCAGCTTGTTCAAGAGCAGGTGCATTTTGTTCTGGATGCACAACAGCAAGTGCTTGTTGTTCTATGATTGGTTCTGGTTGCTCAAGTACAGGTCCAGGAATAATTGGAAGATGTATGAATGTGGACATGTACTGAGTAACAAGCACTGGTACGTTGTTGTAGTCATTCTGTTGCGAGGCAGCTCTTGTATGAAATTTCTTATGAAAAGACTTTGAATCTTGAGCTTCCTCATCAACAAATGTATTCTGTAACTCCTCAGAAACCAAGTGATTAAAAATAAGAGTGAAAAATCTAGGATAATAGATTAACACCTTTTCACCCTGTCTAAAATTCTTTTTAGCATTCACTATTCTTCTGAACATGTTCTTCCAAAGAATTTTACCTATATCAATTCTTCGATTGTGGACAACCGAAAAACCAATATACTGAATCAGAGAAGGAATATTTGACAAAGAAGTGTTAGCACAGTTAGCAAACACTCGAATTAAAGTATCAAATAACAAGTACCATTCAGCTACCAAACCATTTTTCGGCAAGTTGCTCAATTTCAACTGTCCCTGATAATTAATATCAGTGAAAAACTGAGTCAATTCAGTGTTGGACGGATTATCAACAAAATCAGCAGTAGGAAGATTCAACACTGTCTTGAGTACTGATTCATTGACTCTGAACTGTGAGTTCCCAACCTTGAATGTAAAGGCATTGGTAGATATAATAGCTGTAGAACACATCAATCGTAGAGGTTCCAATTTCATAGGAGCGTCAAGAGATAAAGCACTACTGACGATTGGTTGTTCATTCAAGAAACGAATCCAGGGCTTGAATCTGTCAACCATACATTCTTCCGGATCATAAAAACCAACCATGTTGTGCCATTTTAATACAGATTTTAAGCTTTTGAAATTTTTAATTTTTAGCACAAAATTCAATTAAACTTAATTAATTCGAATTAATAATAAATTAATAATTCGAAAAATAAAAAAGTTCTTGAAAAATTCTGAAAATCTCAGTATATGATCTAGATACAATCACAAACAACCAGGTAATTTTAGTTTTCTGAAAATCAAACCCAAACTCCTTGAAAAACAGATCGAAAAATACAATTTTTCAAAACAAAAACTCGAAGAAATCGGGTTAAAGAACAGTTTAATCGATGATTTTGATCAAGGAATCGATAGGAGATCTTGGATTGTTGATACAGTGATGATTTCAGTCTAAAATCCGGCAGCACTTCGTTATACCGATGTGTGTATATTGCGTGTATCTATATCGAGTTCTCTGTGACTAAACACGAGAGATAGTAAGGTAATGATAGTATAGTAGAGATAGTATAGTAGAGATAGTATAGTAGAGATAGTATGGACATAATATATGCAGCTGTTTATACTATCACCGACACTCATATACTATCACCGCAGCCTATACTATTTCTAAGGTTAAATCTATACTATTTCTAGTGCCTTAGACTATTACCGAACACTTATATTATTTACAAATTAACTCTATTATTACTAACAATAATTCTATATTATTTATAGACACTTATATTATTACCGACACTGTATTAGAAATTCTATACTATTTCTTAGATTCTAAACTAATTATAGAATTAACAACTATTTACAGATATAACAATTATTGCTAATAATCTATATTATTACTGAAAAATACATTAACAGATTTACCAGATTAAATTAAACAAGTTATGTACAAGTTATACACTTAGTAATTTACAGAACTTAAAAAGCTTAATAAAATAATACTTTACAACAAATTATTTATTTACAACACAAAAATCAACATAGGTTAGCCCTTTTACGAAATCAAACAATAATAACAAAAGGACAAACACTACAAAACAAATAAAATTAAAACATTCACATAATTATATTATTTCTAATTTCATAATTGACCAAATAAAATATTAACATAATTGACAAGTGTTCGAAAATAAGCAAGTGGAATTAATTAATGATAAAATAATTACACAAGTGATTTTAAACAACAAATATTCACAAAATAATCACTTGTTAAATTATTAAAGAACAGACCTCGGATATTAACCAGATTAATTACTAGGACTATTTAACATACCCAATTCACCAACTATTCTGGTGAATGTGGATTCGTCAAGAGACTTAGTAAAAATATCTGCTGTTTGTTCTTCCGTGGGAACAAAATGTAACTCCAGGGTACCATTCATGACATGCTCTCGAATAAAATGATACCTGATGTCAATGTGCTTTGTTCTTGTGTGCTGCACAGGATTGTTGGAGATTGCTATGGCACTTGTATTGTCACACAAGATAGGAATCTTGTCAAGTACAAATCCATAATCCCGTAGCTGATTTCTGATCCACAAGATCTGAGCGCAACAGCTTCCAGCAGCTATGTATTCAGCTTCGGCTGTAGAGTTTGAAACTGTTTGCTGTTTCTTACTGTACCAAGAAACCAACCTGCCACCTAGGAATTGACAACTCCCAGAGGTGCTTTTTCTATCTACAACACTTCCTGCATAATCTGAATCTGTATATCCAACAAGATTAAAACCAGAATCTTTAGGGTACCAAATTCCAAAATTAGGAGTACCCTTAAGATATCTCAAGATTCGTTTTACAGCAATGAGATGCACATCTCTAGGATCCGCTTGGAACCTTGCACACAAGCATGTAGCATGCATAATATCAGGTCTACTTGCAGTGAGGTAAAGTAATGAGCCTATCATACCTCTGTAGCTTGTGATATCTACCTTGGCAGAATTTTCACATGCTCCAAACTTAACAGCTGTAGATGATGGTGTTCTTGCTGAAGAAGAGTCCTCCATTTGGTACTTCTTGAGGAGCTCTTTGACATACTTGGATTGACAGATAAATATTCCATCTTTCCTTTGACTGATTTGCAATCCAAGAAAGAACTTCAGCTCACCCATCATGCTCATTTCAAATTTACCCTGCATTAACTTAGCAAATTTCTTGCACAAAAGATCATTAGTAGACCCAAATATTATATCATCCACATAGACTTGGACTAATATAGTATCATTCTTATGTTTCTTAGTGAAGAGAGTTTTGTCTATGACACCTCTAACAAAATCATTTTCAAGTAAAAATTCAGAGAGAGTGTCATACCATTTCCTTGGTGCTTGCTTAAGACCATAGACAGCTTTGAAAAGGAAGTAGACATAGTCAATTAGATCTGGATCTTCAAAGCCAGGGGGCTGTTCTACATAGACCTCTTCATCCAGCTTGCCATTTAAGAAAGCACTCTTGACATCCATTTGATAAACTTTAAAGTTTGAGAATGCAGCGAATGCCAAGAATATTCTTATGGCCTCAAGTCTAGCCACTGGAGCATAGGTCTCATCATAGTCGATGCCTTCAGATTGTGAGTAACCTTTTGCTACCAGTCTTGCTTTATTTCTCGTCACTGTACCATCTTCATCAAGTTTGTTCCTGAATACCCACCTGGTGCCAACTACTGGTCTGTCTGTAGGTCTGGGTACCAGCTTCCAAACTTCTTGTTGTTTAAATTGATTGAGTTCATCTTGCATAGCAATCACCCAATCAAGATCAGAGAGAGCTTCCTCAGTTTTCTTAGGTTCCATTTCAGACAGGAACCCTGAGTAATTACATTGATTCTGAAAAGCTCTTCTAGTCTTCACACCAACAACTGGATCACCAATGATTAGCTCAAAAGGATGAGCTCTATTCCAAACAGTCTGTCTAGGAAGATTAGATCTTGATGATTCGCCTTGATTTTCATTGTGATGTTGTGTGTGACCAGTTGACCCTTGATTATCTCCCCCTGAGTTGTTGCTGGGTTGACTAGATGATTGTTTAGAGGAGTCAGGGGTATTTTGACTACTATCATTGCTTTCATCACCATCACCCTGATCATCATCATTGTTGTCATTAGCATCAGCAAAAATCTCAGGTGCATTGTCATCATCTGAATCTGTATCTGTCATGTCATCGAAAGATAGCTTTTCAGATGGATCCTTAGTTTGGATACTAGGGAGTTTAGTGTCATCAAATGTTACATTGACACTTTCCATCATCTTCTGTTCATCAATCACATACACCCTGTATGCTCTCATTGAATAACCAATAAAAATTGCTTCAAATGCTTTGGTATCGAATTTACCACCTTGATCATCACCTTCTTTAAGCACAAAGCACTTTGCCCCAAATACATGAAAGTATTTGAGTGAAGGTTTCTTATCATCCATAATTTCATAGGGTGTCTTCATTTGATCTTTATTGATTAGAGTTCGATTCTGGGTATAACACGCAGTATTGATGGCTTCAGCCCAAAAGTACAATGGAAGCCTTGATTCACTTAGCATAGTACGTGCAGCTTCAATCAAGGTTCTATTCTTTCTTTCCACTACCCCATTTTGCTGAGGAGTTCTTGGAGCTGAATATTGTCTGGTTATACCCTTCTCAGTGCAAAAGTCATTTAGAACTGCATTCTTGAATTCAGTTCCATTGTCTGATCTTATAGCTCTCACTGGATACGTAGAATCTCGCTCAATTAATTTGATGTGATCAATCACCAGTTGTGGAGTCTCATCTTTAGAATTCAAGAACAGGACCCAAGTGTATTTTGAGAAATCATCAACTATCACAAGAGCATATCTCTTTCTTGACATGGACATCACATTAACTGGACCAAACAAATCCATATGAAGTAATTGTAATGGTTCAGTTATTGAAGATGTGTCAGTGCTCCTGTGACTTGCTCTCTTTAGCTTGCCTTTTTGGCATGCATCACAAAGTCCTTCTTGAGTGAATTCCATTGAAGGCAAACCTCTCACCAATTCTCTTTTGACTAGAGAATTCATTGTTTTGAAATTGAGATGAGAAAGTTTCTTGTGTCATAGCCAACTCTCGTCATTAGATGCTTTAGTGTAGAAGCAAGTGACTTCTTCAGTGCTTCCTGAGTTCATATTGGCTACGTATATATTGCCTTTTCTAACTCCTGTCAGTTGTGGCTTTTCATGTCTCTTGTGTGAAATCAGGCAATTCTTCTTGTTGAAATGAACTTCATAACCTTTATCACAGAATTGACTAACACTGAGCAGATTGTGCTCAAGTCCTTTCACAAAAGAAACTTCATCAATGATAACATTTCCAGCTTCAAGTCTGCCATATCCATCAGTTCTACCTTTGCTGTTATCTCCAAAGGTAACTACTGGGCCGGCCTTCTCCACCACATTTGTCAGCAGGGTTCTATCTCCAGTCATATGCCTTGAACATCCACTGTCCAAGATCCAGGTCACTCGTTCAACCTGCTCAACACCCTGCAATGACAAACGGATTAAACTTTCTTCGGAACCCAAATTTGATTGGGTCCAGAGTACTTAAAGAATTGGCCTTTGTCAGGAAAAACAACATTCTTTATTTTAACAACAGCTTTATCATCATTCAACAAACATTTCACTTTATAAACAGATTTGACAGTCTTTTGTTTCAGTTTAGATATCCATGTTTGTTTAGTAACAATATCATTGACTGGACATTTGACTTTGTAAACATCCTTCATAAAACTTTGTTTAGGCTTTGGTACAAATGTCTCTCTCCTAACATAAGGAGGACTAGCAGTCTTTGATCTAACATTATTCCTGTTCATATGTTGTCGAGGAGCAGTCTTATAATCACATGCATGATTACCATTAAAGTAAATAGACATCACATTAAAGGCACAAGACATACAGTTGACAACACCACATGCTTTATGATTAGAATCAATGATTGGCATGTTATTCATGTTAGACATGTTATTGTTCTGCTTCAACTTGTTACCACCTAATCCAGTCTTAGAAGAACTTGTTGTTTCAACAACCTTGACTGGTACTTTAGGTACATCTTTCTTGGATGAAACATTTGTTGTGTTAACGTCCTGAACTGATTTAGCCTTAACAAAGACTGTGACATTTTTCTTGGATGACACATTCTTTGTATTATAGTTCTTAGCAGTTTTATCCTTAACACATTTATTCTTAACAAGAACTGTGCCATTTGCAGCGTCCTCATTTCTCATTTCTTCATGTATAACCATAGAACGAATATCTGGTGGACCAGCATCAGATTTTGTAAACATTGGTTTTTCAACATTCTTGAGAATATATGGTATACCTCTTTCTTTAGCTGGGATGGAATTAGGAGAATGATTACTCAAAGAACCAATAGCTTGACTGTAATCAAATCCTATTCCTACAGTTTGTTCTAATGCTTGTTTGTTGAAGAAATCTTTAGAAACTTTAACAGTATTATAACAAGCTCTAACCTGTGTTTCAAGTTCTCTAATCTTGGTTTCTTGTTCAGCAATCTTATCAACTTGTTTTACCATGTATTCTCCTAGACCCTTTTCTCTGTAGTTAAGTCGAGCTATTTCTTCTATATTCTTATCTTGATTAACCTGCACCTTTTTTAAATCTAACATTTGATTTTCAAGGTTAGTGTTAACAAGACTTATTCTCTCGTACCCTCTTTGTGCATTATTCAAGGAACTACGTAAACTATCAATTAACTGAGCATCAGTAAGAATTACCGGTGTGGTATAATAAGTTGAAGATTCAGCATTTGCCACCAACGCAAAGTTTCCATATTCTTCATCTTCGCTATCTGTGTCATCCCAGCTTTTACCAGCAGCCACATAAGCTCTTCCACTTTTCTTCTTTTTAGAAGCATAATCTTTCTTCTGTGCTTGCTTGGGTTTCTAACACTCAGTAGCAAAGTGTCCCAACTCATTACAATTGAAACAACGGATTTTGCTTCTGTCAACAGTTCCAGTTTTATAACCTCCCCTGTTACTAGAGGATGAAGAACCTCCTCTCTGAAATCTGTTATTTGACTTAAACCTGAACTTTGGATTTCTTCTGAATCTGAAGTTACTAAATTGTCTCACCATCATTGCCATAGATTCATCTTCCAATTGATCCAGCTCTTCAAGTGAATAAAATTCTCCACCATCCTGAGTAGCTGGTGTTTGGCCAAGTTCTACTTCAGTTTGTTCCTTGTTGAAACTGTTAGGTTGAACAACTTTAGTTTCCACTTCCTTAGGAACTTCAACCACTAAAGCTGTAGAAGAATTTGCCATTCTGCCTTTGCCATAGAATTCCTTTTGCTGTACTTGTTCTAATTCATATGTTTTCAGAACACCAAACAGCCTTTCAAGAGCAACCTGAGTTAGATCTCTAGATTCTCTGATGGCAGTGATTCTATGCTCCAAGTGAGTAGGCATAGTTAGCAAAAACTTCATGTTGATCTCCTTCTGAGTATATTGCTTGCCATGAACTTGCAAGTTGTTGATTATCTTGTTATACCTTTCGAACACTTCCTGAATGCCTTCATTAGGGCCAGCTCTAAAGTGTTCATATTCAGAAGTTAGAATTTGTAGTCTATTTTCCTTGACTTCATCAGTCCCTTCATTAATGACCTCAATAGTTTCCCAGATGTGCTTAGCAGTTTTACAATTTCTCACATGGCTATACATTACAGCATCTAGAGAATCCAATAGAATGAGTCTCAAATTTTTATCCAATCCAGCTTCCTCCTTATCTTCAGAGGTATAGTTCTTAGGGTCCTTTGGATAGGATTTGGCAGGGACTGTTACAGTTCCATTGACAACTGTTTCAGTATCATGTTGCATGGGAGTTACTGGTCCATTTCCAAAACCCACAAAAATCTTGGGTTTGCTACATCAAGAAATAACTCCATTTTGTTTTTCCACATATCATAATTATCTTTATTAAAGATAGGAATTTTAACATTGCCTTTGGCTGACATGATGAATTTTTAAGAGAGTTAAAAATTCGAAGTTGATTTTTGATTGAGTAAAAATAGGATCTTGATTTGTATATCAATCAAATGGCTCTGATACCAATTGTTAGGTCCAATAAGATTGTAGAAGGGGGGGTTGAATACAATCTATATCATTTTCTCGAAATTTGTTCTTTGAATAAAATTTATTTTAAACAAATTTTGTGCGGAATAATATAACACAGAATTCAAGTTGAATATATCAATATATTAACTTGACGGGTGTTACAAATTAATATCAAGAGATTAATAACTAATTAGAAAATTCGACATGAACTTTTCTAATTTTGCTAATTAAAATCAAGATATCAAGATATAAACTAGGAAACTTAATTCGCTAGTAGTACAAGAGTAATCAATAAACAAGTTCCAGCGGATCAGATATTACAATAGGCTTGAACTGAATTTATTGTGTGAATTAAAGCTTGAGCACTTGTGTGTAGAAGATGAGAGTATTTGATGTTCTTGGTTCTCTTTTTTTTCTTCTTGTTTCTTCCTGTTGTTGCTTCTGTCCAAGTGTTTGTTTTTATACAAAAACAAAACACTTGCTTCTGTTGAGCTGCTACATATTGACATGGTGATAGTATAGATGCCACGCTGATAGTATAACTGGAACGGTGATAGTATAGCAGCCTAGGGATAGTAGAACTCATTCCCTTAAAATAGTATGGATTTACTTAGAACTAATATACATTTACCTAGAAATAGTTTACTTAAAACTTCGGTAATATTATAAATATTTCGGTAATAGTATAACTGGTAGTAATAGTATAGTTTAAATATTTCGGTAATAGTATAGTATATTATTACTTGATCAGTAATAATATCTATAATACTTCGGAAATAATATACTATTAATTCCAGAAATAATATAACTTCGGTAATAGTATAAATTCGGGGATAGTATAGTATACTATTACTAATGCAGTAATAGTATCTATATTATTCCAGAAATAGTATACCACCTATTTCAGAAATAGTATAACTGAATTTCCAGAAATAGTTCAACTGAAATTCAGAAATAGTATAACCAAAATTCTCCGAGATAGTATAATCCATATATTATTACTGATTGAATAAATCAGAGATCAATTAACTTAATTAAATAATTAAATAAATTAATTCGAATTGAATTAATTTGTTTAATTAAATTAATAATATAGTTAATTAATAATTGGCATACGCCTTGTGAATCACTGTAAACTTTGAGAAACTTCCACTGGATAATTGTTGACGTTCGATGTACTGTCTGGTTCATGAACGACTAACTCCAATATCTGTTCTTCAATTTGACTCTCAGTTGTGATCCACATACTTTCTTAGCACTCTTTAATAACTCCTGTACTGATGCTGTCTCCACGGTAATCTCTGTCACTTTAAACGAATCCAATTGCTTCAATGCTGAACTGGGGCATGATCAGTAAACTGACTCTTCTTCCAGTGTAAAACATCAAAACTATAGATTGACTTTCTTCTTTCTTCTGACATATAGTACTTTGTGAGATTCCTGAGACAGTGAGCATTAATTACTTATTACAATCTAATTTAAGTTGAGTCGAATCCTCGAACTACAAATAGGCTGTGTCATATGCCTTTCATGATTTGTGCGAATGGTATATTAAGTAATGCGGTGATCAAATTTATTTTACCTCCTCATGGTTAGTTAACAATGAGTTTCTAAATTACTGTGAGTTGTATTAACCTAGAACATCATGCCTTACATGTGCCTATACACGCACAGTATATAGCATGCTAGCTTTATCAAATTTATCGAACTTTTGTTGCCATCTTTTTATCTACTTCGAGATGTGATTTTTAAGGGATGTTTTAAATAAATCATTTTGTAATTAATCTATTAATTCATACAAGTTATTTGTGGACTAAAATTCAGGCTTGAAAAAAAATAAAAATATAATCTAATGTTACAGGAAACATGACTACAGTAATTTAATGAAGCGTCGTTCTTGCGGGCATTTCGAGATTAAAAAAGTAACACCCTGAGAATTAAACTGAACCTACTTTGTGTTAGGTGGATAGTTAAAGATAGTGCAAATAACTAAAGATAAGGAATTTATAATGGATACAGGTTATGTGCGCTTTTGTTTAATTTGCCGTCATATTTTTTTTAACTGTTTGGCTAGCTCTATTTTCTGATTACGTGTATTGGCTTTAAATATTTCTCCCACTCTTTGGCATTTAGATTGTTGTGTGGATGTTTGTGGTTCAGCCTACTTTAAATACTTAGCTACGTATTAAGTCCTTATCGTTTGATTCTATGAATAATAGGTGTGGGCGCCCTCCGATCGTCATGACTGAGGAAGTTTTGGAGCAGCGGAGGTTGTCGAAACAGCGAGCGAACGCCCAACATCCAAAAATTAAGTTCCTATCATAGCATTGTTCTGTGCCCTGCCATTACTAATTGTATTATGTTTTGTTTTAAAATGCGGCATGGTATCTAGCATATTGTTCAGGTGTTTTAGTCATAGGTCATTTTCTGAGAATGCATCTCCGGTTGAGGTAGTTGAACCAAAAAGCATTTTAGGTAATGACAAAATATATGCCCATCTAACAAGAATTCTCTACATGTTGTTATAAGTTAGTCTACCCTTTCATCTGAATTTATATCGTGTTAAGCATTGGCTGTCAAGGCTCTGTGTCACTCTGTTAAGCCAAGTGAAATCCAAGAAATCGGGATAGTACCAACATAATGTGTTTACCAAAAATTTTACTCTACGTGATTTGCATTTGGGTTGTGTCAAGGCTTTTCGTTCACCCTGTATTGCACCTTTTTTAGGGTATCGTGCTGAAAGAAATTTAGATGCGTGTTTGTTTGTGTAAATGATAGGTATTGATGGTCACGGACCTGCACGAAAGCGTGGTCGGCCTCCAATCATCGTGACTAAGGTAGAAGGTAAACGCCCAATGCCCAAAAAGTGAGTTATCATGATGCCACTGTATCCTACCCTACAATTTATGATTTTGTTATGTTTGGTTTTAAAATGTGGCATGGCTATATTAGTGGGGTGTCTGGGTCATACGTCATCTTCAAGGAATGCATCTCAGGTTGGGGTAACTGAACTGAGAAATGTCATAGGGTGCACAAGTTATATTATGTTTAGATATGACATTTACTTTTGTAAAAAATATCACTACAAGAAAATTCGGGTAAATTTGACTGCACAAATTCGACTGGCCTAAATTCGACCGTAAACAGTCGAATTAAGGGTCAATTCCAATTAATTATTAGTCAAACTTAAAATCGATTGGAAGCATTCGAATTTAGAGGTACAGTCGAATTTAACCAGTCGAATATATTTGACTGGACATGCGGGAAATATTTCGCTAAATTCGACTGTAGATTGGCAGTCGATTTTAGCCGAGATTCTTATAGTGTATACTGAAGTACGATATAATGGAAGATTTGAATTTAAATGGACAATTCGTGATAATAAACTTGTTTAGTTCAACATCTTATTTTGAAAAATATATTGACGAAAGTAATAAGTTTTTTGTGCTTGAACTATGGAATTTGAATAAGGGTGTATATTATATAATTTTGCTGACTTGAGATATCCATGTAATAAGTTGAGGACTCCACTTTTTTCTACACCTACACTCATATTCACTCCTCTGGACATGATCCACATTTTCAGAATTTCATGTCAGGATTGATATGGTGACTGAACTTATATATTAAGTTTCAGGAAACTGTAATATCTAGATCTTCAAATCTAAAGATGTTCTACAAAATAGACAATTTAGACGTAGATAATAAGCCAACTGTTCTGAGAGGGGTTTCATTATTGTTGCTTGGAGCAAGCTATTTCAATGATCTTGAAAAGTTATTAATAATGGAAAGACTTAACTACAAATATTTAGTCATTTTTTGAAGTGCTTTGCACTAAACTATGCTACAAAATATGCTAGGAAATCGAGCTAGACAATGGCTAAAAAATGTGCAAGGAAAAGGATGTTGAAACTTTGTTAAAGAACCTAGAATCCATGATTGTCCTCCACTTTGCAGTTACATAATTGTACACCCTAGGGTTGTCTAAGTAGGAACAACTATCACTTCTATGTTCTGCCAATAACCCCTTTATACTACTCCGGGCCATTCCACCAAATTTATATGGCATTAAAAAATGGGGCGGGATGTGCAGCGTTAGCAACATTGTCTCCCTACTCGAAGGCTTCAATCATTGAGACGTTAATCCTTCTATCAATGTTACGCTATTACCTAATTTGTGATTGGAAAAGTTGTGACTAGTTGTCTTCTGCAGTTAAGAGGTGCTATATTTTCGGAACTAGATCATGTGATTGGCATGAGGGGCTGTGCACCGGTGCTTAGTTCATACTTTTCGTGCATTCATATAGCACTACAAGAAAAACGGCTAAATTTGACCGATTTTTTCGGTCGAATTTAGCTAAATTCGACTGATATCGGTCGAATTTAGTTAAATTCAACCAAATTTCTATTGGTCATATTTAAGCAGGTCAAATTTAATAATACGGTCGAATTTATCCTAAATTTGACCGAATAATTCGATCATATTTAGGATAAATTCGACCAAATTTGGTCGAAATTCATATTATTAAATTCGACCGATTTGGTCCAATTAATATTTCAAAATTTTAAAAATTTCAAATTTTGGTAAAAGTTTCAAAATTTTAAAATTTGGTGCCCGAAATGCATTAAATTCGACCAAATTTGGTCAAATTTAGTCCCCTAAATTCGACCGAATCTAATCAAATTTATATCCTAAATTCGACTAAATTCAGTCGAATTTAATGTGCACCAGTTTTAAAAAAAAAAGCAGCAGAATCTGCTGCTCAAAAATTAGCACTACAATACATTTGGTTCTCCTGCATATATACGAAGAACACGAAAATATGAACCAAAATCCGGTTACCTCAAGAGTTTTCCGACGAAATAAAAAGTGCCCAGAAAATTATGAAATTAATATCTAAGCATGAACAAGCATACTGGCTCAAAATCATCAAAAATTTTGTCAAACTTTTAAATTGAATTAAACTCCAAATATTACCCGAAAAAAAATTTGTTTGAAATCAAAAAACATTTACATCAATGTATAGAGCTCAATTTATAGAACACATACATATATAAATCATTAATTTTGGATGAGTAGATTGAGAGATATGAATTTTTGAAGATTAATTTATATGAATTTTTAAGCTAAGATTTTTTTGTTGGGGGGAAAAGGGGTGGGGGTGGGGGTGGGGGTGGGGGTGGGGGTGGGGGGGGAGAAGGGGGCAATGGAAAAATGGTGGGGTGGGGGGGTGGGTTTATGTGTGTGTATATATATATATATATATATATATATATATATATATATATATATATATATATGCCATTATTCTAGAGAGGACCTCCTTATATAGAGAATATGAGAGAACTACTAATTTTTTTTTTTTTACGAGGAACTACCCCACATTACTGCGGGATTTCAAACCTCGGGTTATGGACTGTCCCTACCCATAACCGGGTAAATCCGGACTCAACTAGTTTGGGCAAGCGTGCCAAGCGTCTCCCGAGGGAGTCAAATCTTGGACCGCCTGGATAGCTTCCACTTGCTCTTACCAGCTGAGCTAACCCGTGGAGCTCTAATTTTATATGATTCTATAGTAGAATCAAAATTTTAATTTTTGGTTCTATAAAAAAAAATATCAATTTTTTTTTGTTCTATAAAAAAAATTCTGATTCTGTAACAGAACCAATGCTGACGTGGCACTGCTGACGTCAGCTACCACATCATCACTGCTGACGTGGTAGTGCCACATCATCAATGATGACGTCGCTGATGACGTGGCATTGCCACATCAGCAGTGATGACGTGGTAGCTGACGTGGCACTGCCACGTAAGCAGTGATGATGTTGCAGTGCCACGTCAACAGTGACGATGTTTTTTTGAAAAAATATTTTTGGAAAAAAAATAAAAAAAATTGGTTCTGTTGTAGAATAAAAAAAATATATGGTTATCTCCAATTCTCTATATAACAAATTCTCTCTAGAAGGGGACTCATATATATATATATATATATATATATATATATATATATATCATATATGTTTGTATTTTAAATGAAGGGTTAGGATTCATATTTGTTTTTTTAAGGGCTCAAATTAATTGCTGACTGAGATAGCTACGTAGACGCTGACTGAGAAATTCAATTATAATTATAGCACGGCTAAATTTGATCGAATATGGTCGAATTTAATATTAAATCGAAATATGGTTGAATTTATTATTTAAAAATAGGAATAAAGGCCAAAAATTTAAATAAAAAAAAAAGCAAAATTTTTATTCAAAATTTATAATCACCCACGTAGTCTTACCACCAAATTTTATGTACAAAAATAGCATTTTTCCTATTTTTATTTAATTTTTTAATTTATTTTACAAACTAGTTAAAAATGGGGAAAAATTAAAAAAAAATAGAAAATTAGTGAAAGTAGGCTAAGATTCATCACACAAATAGTGAGTATGACTACTTTGGTGTGTATGAATTTCAAATTAAATTTTTGCTTTTTTCCTATTTTTATTTAATTTTCTAACTTATTTTCCAGACTAGTTGCCTGTTAAATTACCAAACCAAATTAATTTATTTTTTTCAGAAATTTTGGCAATAACTTTAAAAAGGATGGATCTTCACCACCGTACGGTTGGATCATCAAGAAATATTTTTAAAAAAATCGAAACACTAAGTCGTGACGAAACCCTATTTAGGGATTCTAGTCAAAGTACTAGTTGACCATTAAATTACCAAACCAAAATAATTTATTTTTTTCTGAAATTTTGGTAATAACATTAAAAAGGATGGATCTTGACCTCCGTACAGTTGGGTAATCGAGAAATATTTTTAAAAAAATTAAAACACTAAACCCAGACGAAACCCTGTTTAGGGGTTCTAGTCAAAGTATTACTTGACCGTTACATTACAAAACCAAATTAGTTTATTTTTTTCTGAAATTATTGGCAATAACATTAAAAAGGATGGATTTTGACCTCCGTACGGTTGGGTCATCAAGAAATCTTTTAAAAAAAATTGAAACACTAAACCCTGACGAAACCCTGTTTAGGGGTTCTAGTCAAAGTACTAGTTGACCGTTAAATTTCCAAAAAAAATTAATTTATTTTTTTCTGAAATTTTGGAAATAACATTAAAAAGATGGATCTTGACCTCCGTATGGTTGGGTCGTCGAGAAATATTTTTAAAAAAATCGAAACACTGACCCCTTACGAAACCCTATTTAGGGGTTCTAGTCAAAGTACTAGTTGACCGTTAAATTACCAAACCAAATTAATTTTTTTTTCTGAAATTTTGGAAATAACATTAAAAAGGATGGATCTTGACCTTCGTAACGTTGGGTCGTCGAAAAATATTTTTAAAAAATTGAAACACTACCCTGAAGAAACCCTGTTTAGGGGTTCTAGTCAAAGTAATAGTTGATCGTTAAATTTTTTTCTCCAAAATATTATTTTCTAATTTATTTAATAAAATGTAATATGTCTTCCGGATACTCTTATATGTTTTTTATATTTTTTACAAGTAATTAGATATTTTTCAAAAAAATTTAAAAGTATCTAATAAGTAAAAATTAATCATTCTCTTATCATATTAGTATGTTTTTTGTACAAACTAAATTTATACATGTGATTAATGTCATCCTTCCATTTATAAATATTTTTTCTTGATGTATACAAACATTTAATATTTAATAATATTTTTTCAGTTTCTGAAAATAATAAATTCACCGAATTTGGTCAGATTTATTACATTCGACCAAATTTGGTCGAATTTGCTCTTTATTTTTTTAAAAAAATTAGGTTATATAAAATATGTCTTTCCAAAACCCTCATAATTTTTTTATATTTTTTCAAACTAATTATATACTTATTTAATTTATTTAGACAATCTACTAAATAAAAATTCAAGTTTCTCCTATCATATGAATATTTTTTACACACAAACTAAATTTATACATGTGATTAATGTTATCCTTGTATTTATATATATAAATATAGGGTATTGTTCTAATAGAAACTAACTTAGAATAGAAACTAGAAACTAAACCTAAATTAAATATTTCAAGCTAATCTAATGACCAAATTAGGGTACAAAAAACGTTTAAAATTATTGTCTCTATTCAACAAAAATATAAAAAATTATAATAAAAAAAGTTACTGTTCACGTGATGACGTGGCACGTGAACAGTAACTTTTTTTTAAAAATTTTTTTTATTTTTTTTTTATTTTTGTTGAATAGAGCCAAGAATTTTAAACGTTTTTTGTGAAGGTGGCCCTAACGGGCCAATAAAATAAATGAAATATAATTTATTTAGTGTAGGTTTCTAGTTTCTATTCTAAGGGTGGTTTATATTTGAAGGCTACAAGGATAACATGTTTTTTTTTTTTTTTGATCACCAGGATAACATGTTTAGGGATGTGTTAGCATGACACAACTCATATTGTGTTGTCGATAGTTACCCCCAACAACACTGTGCCTTCTATTGCAGCTTCTTCCTTCTGCTGTGTGTTCTGTCTGGGTTGTCAATAACGATTTTAAACATTCTCATTTTAAACCAGGGGAGGTTCCTTCGAGGAGAAGGAGGCTAGGGGCTCCGTGAACAAATCCAACCTGGAACAAGGCCCATTGTCAATCCCGCAATCAGCCTGCATATCGACCCAAGTTAAGGCCATAACTGGCTTGATATATGGAGCCCCCATTCAGTAAAAGCAGCGAAAATGTTACACGATCAAATTGATATATAGTAAAAGCACCGGAACTTTGGTCAGCTTCGCTAAGCAGAGTTCCCTCTGCCAGCTTCTCCTGTGTTTTCTACATGCACCTTTTTGTAACTTTTTCACCCTACTTTATTAATTTTATTTCCTGCATTCACAGTTCACTATTTCCTTTTTTTTTTTTTTTTACATTGCTCTTCATATCTTCATAGTAGCCATAGTCATGTATTCTTATAAATACATATATATTATGATTATACTTACTAAACTTTATAAATTATTTCATAAATTGTTTTATAATTTTATTTTAGCTGAAATATCTAAATATTTTTTCAAAAAATATCAATTGAATGTAGTTTCAATTTTACAATTTTCTGACAGAAATTAAAATTGAAAAGATATATTTCCTTTTACAAATATACAACATTTCAGTTGATGTTATATTTTTGGAATAATACATATTCCTAATTTTTTATATTTTTAAAATCAATAAAAAATTTGGATCATTTATTTACTCATTCACTATTTTCCTAAATTTAATTTTGATAATTTTAGTTTAATATTCGTTTGTATTATATCAAATTATATGTTGAAAATTTTATTTCTAATTTTAAAATTTTTGTTAAAAAAATCCAAACAAGTTAATTGGTAATTTGGTTTTATAGAAATTTTTTCATCACTATTTTGAACATTTCATATTAGTTTCGGATGTTTTAATTTTTAAATATAATATATTTCCTTGAGTATTCTAATTTTATTATTTTGTTTATGTTCTTTTTGTTTTTCTAAAAATATTATGTTAGTGATAATTTAAGTTAACAATATTTATTAATATATATAACTTAGGTTAGTTTATTAAACATATATACCTTTTTTCGAAAAGTGCATTTTTATTTCATGTAAAATTACTACCTATTAAAAATCTTTTTTGTAGGTATTGGGTCGCTGAAACCCCCCATCAACCATACTATATAATAAGAAAATTATGTTCTAGTTATCACTTTCTAATTATTAATTAACCATATTTTTCCTTAAATTCATAAATGTTTTAAAATTTTTGGATCATTTGTAATGAAATTGGAATGTTTGAGTTACATGGGTGATGCCCAGTATAACCTAATTAAAATAAGTATGGCCCTGTATACCTTTCGCTGAATACTTGGCCCAATATGCCTACCAGATGTGCTATTACCAGTTCCGTATCTCACAGATGCGGCTCTTCTTCCAATGTATTCTGCAACTTCTCTTTAATTCTATTTACCAGTCGAGCACTCCCGTGACTAGAAATAACATATCATCTCGACGCGCAAGTAACAATTTACCAGTCCGAGCTCTCCCGTGACTAGCAGTAACGTATCATCTCGACGCACAAGTAACAATCCTGTATATCTTAGAACACGCTTTACAAAGTAGCGTATACCATCCTTATACATGATCCACTCATCGTATCTTGCTCAGCTTAAAGATTAATATATATCAAGAAATAAGAAATTCATCGATCTGAATACCTCATGTGAGTAATATCATGATGAAATTCATCCATTCATTAAATTTCCTCCATTTTTACTCATCAAATACAATATTTTTAAGTTTTTAGAAATTATATGTATGCATATATTACGTATATATGTTGATTAATGGGGTTGGACTTGAGATAATTTGTTTGATTACTAGTGTGTGAGGCATGTATTATATGACTGTGATGAATGGATGATGAGAAGACCTGAATATGATAGCCTCTTGCCAACAGTCTCAGATGAGTTTGGTGCATATATGTGGATTACTAATACACCACACCACTTAGCGCATTAGATGGGTAAATAGGGCCATCGTAGCGCTTTTAGATATATTGGACCATAGGATACTAAAAAATAAGTATTTTAGGCATTTTCTATAGTTATATTGTGTTTCATAATTTGAATTTTGGATGATTCTAGATTTTATTTCCCTTAAAATTTAAAATGAGAGACACATTGTAAATAAAATATCTAGCACCTATTCATTATATAAGTATTTATTTTTTAAAATAATTTACCATAGTTATAATAGATATATGAACATATATTTTGCTTAAGAATTTATCTTTAATATTTTTTTAGTAAAATATCTATTCCTATTTGTTCTTTTTGATCAATCACCTCAATTTTTAGTTTGAACAGATTGTAAGTGTTTTACTTTGATTTAATGAACCATTTTTTGACCTTCATTATCAAGAATTATAATTTTACTCTTACTGTAGTGATTTTTGTTGAAAAATGTTTAGAATTTATTTTTAATACACCTCTTTTTAGTGTGTTGATTAGGTTAAGATTGTTGATTGTCATCTTACTATGTCATAAGTTAATTAAACTTAGTTCTGACTTTCTTAATTATTAATTTACCAAGTTTTTTTTTGAAATTCAGAAAAGTTTTTAAAAAATTGGGTCATTTGTAATGAAAATGAAATGTTTTAGTTATTTTTTATTTTTTAATTTGAATTTAATATGATTTCAGATTTTATTTCTTTTATAATTTAAAATGAGAAACACATTTGTGCTAATTTGTTCTTTTTGATCAATCATCCTAATTTTTAGTTTGAAAAAATTATAGATGTAGTACTTGTGATTTTTTGAATCTTTTCAATTTTTGACCTTCATTATCAAGATTAATAATTCTATTCTTTATTTTAGCAATTTTTATTGAAAAATGTTTAGAATTTATGTTAGGTTAAGATTGTAGAATGTAGTGTTTGTTTCTGTTGAACAAACCACTACATATATATAGATATAAAAAATTATAATTACAAATTTAAATTTACTGTTTTGGCCGTTTCGACCGCACCACTTAAACAGCCTTTTGAATCTAGACAACACTGAAAAGTTGTGATTAAGCTAAATAATATTACTACAAACAACATGTATGCTATGTAATATGTAATTGCACATCAGAAGATAAATTAACGTTCACAATCATAAATCTATTTTCCATAATGGCAACACAATGGCATTGTCACAACCCTTATCAATGTTGTTGCTCCGTAAAAAATAATGTTATTTACTTTTACCTTGCTCGTTCTTGAGTAGTAACAATCGCTTTAGGTTTGGATGTTTTCTACCGTTGCTTGCCTAACCAATTTTAATTATGGCCATTGTAAATAGTGCCTTTTCCCGTCCTTAAATTTTTTCGCTTAGATCTGTTCCATTGGCATTGGCATTGATGAACCCATTTATAGTTGCAGTCGATTTTCATGAACATTATGTGTCCAAGTTTCATAATTTACAGTGCACAATGCCATTTCCTGAACTAAAACTAATCTAAGTCTAGAGATTAGAGCTCCCTTATATATGAACAGTAAATGATGCCACACTTATAAAGTACTACCCGGGGAAAAAGACATCAAAAATGGTTCATGTATGTAGTTTAAATAGCTGGATTGTTCCCTATTTTTTACCTCGCTTAACCAGCTTGCTGACGGATGCAAATGCAGGTGCTGTGCATAGTGGTCCAGACGAAGTTGCCCCACAAGGTGCAGGTTGGCCATGGCATTCGTGCATAATTTGTTCTGAAAAAATGTTTGTGGAGGACAGACAAACAACTGCAGTAAATGCAAGCAAAGCAGGGGCCCTTCGATCTACAAGTACACACTCACATAAATGATCATTTTCTCCAGATTAACTTAGGCTATTAGTTCACATACTGCAGCTTTTACTCGTATATAAAAATATCACTAAGCATATGATACTAATTAAGTCGTTAGGACAAAATCACTACACATCATCTTTAATCATGTATAGCACAATGACCGTTACAGTCAATGAGGCCAACATAGAGTCAATGCAACTAATTCTTCAACCGTGCAAAATTGCTCAATTGTGTGGCATTTCCCAAATCGATCTAACTACAGGAAAAACACAATATAATGTATTAATTTCAATTGACATGCAAAATATTCAAACTTATTTCTCTAACAACGTCACATAGGGATGTGGTAAATATTGAACATTGTTGATAACCCCAACTCATAATATCACTATTACAAGAAGATGAAGATGCACCAAATTCAAAGTAGATCCATTCCCTCGACGGGATTTAGTGTTATATGCAGTTGGAACTGTGTGACTTCAGCACTTCTGCCATCCAACCAAAATATGTAGTCCAACTCATTGTGCAGGAATCTAAGCTCAGCACAAGCAATTAGTTGGCAACTGTAAAAGAATGCAACAAGGCTGCAGCGTGCACAGAAAAAAAAAACAATGCTTATTCATTTCAGGACTGTTACATGATTTACTTACAATGCAATACCATATATTACGTCCAAAGCAGGATAAAATTAACGAACGACAAATTCACTTTTGAAAAATACTTTAAACCATTTATATGTTTTCTTAGCCTCTCTCTATCTGATGTGAACAACGTTGTATATTTAATGTATATTAAGATCAATATTCCATCCTATGTAGCGCCCTGGCAAACTTGGTTGACCGCTAAAGTTCATAATGACCAACCTACATTGTACTAATGTCACATGTAACACACCACAAAATAGTGTCATAAAAGAGCACACGACTTCACTGACCACGGAATTAACAAACAAAAACCACCACCGCAACATGACATTACTACTAACATAAACCGGGAATATGAAAAAATGCAGAAACACACAAATAGTTCATACGAGTCCTAAAATCGACCTATGCCACGTACTGGTTGTTATGCTTATATACAGTGCACTTTGTGTACATGCACTTACTCAAAACATCACTTGCAATATTCTAGTTTAAAATTGAGCACTTGAAATATCAATAATTGTATTTCATTACACTTTGTTGCATTCCGTTAATTTGGGTTAACTCCATTAGTAATTAGGGAGTAAAGTGCATTTTGTGTACTTACACTTTATTCAATACACCACTTACAATACTTTAGTTCAAAATTTAAACTAAAGTATGAGTATACAAAATGCACTTTAGACATGGTGCAAGTACACAAGTTACACTTTTTTCTGCTTAAATTCTACAAGAAAAACGGGCTTTTCCTACCGTCAAATCGGTAGGAAAAGGCCCAAAATCGGTAGGAAATGTAGCATTTCCTACCGGCCCCCTCCGGTAGGAAATGCTTAAGTGGGAAATGACTTTGGTAGGAAATGATACTGACCTGGTCAACGTGGGGCCCACATAATGACGTGGCATGCCACATAGCATGGACCCACATGCCAACTTGGACGATGACGTGGCAACACGTCAGATGCCATGTCATATGACACGTGGGCAGGCCCCACACACGTCATCAGCCATGTGTGGAAATTGTGGCATCTGAAAAGGCATTTCCTACCGACTGCTTTTGCACACATCGGTAGGAATTGTTCCAGGAACATTGTATAATAGCATTTCCTACCGCTTCGGCTGCTTTTTTATAAATTCTATTTTTTGATTTCCCCTGTTCCGCAAATAGCACCAATCTTTCAAAACATACATACAAACCAAAAAGAAAACCAACATATAAATCAAACCATACAAAACAATTCATTTACAAAATAATCATTCATCATTACATAATTAAACATCCACCTTATCACACCAATAAACATTTCCACCTTTTCACACCAATAATTCAAGTATACCACAATCAACAATTCAACATCAACCAAAAAGATCCGAAGATCATCACAATTCAGAGCGTCATTGGACTGCAAAGGTAACGGGACAATCATGTCATGATCGCTTTGATTCCGTTGAATACCATCCTCTTGGCTAGAAGGCACTAATGTATCTCCATAGCGGCTTTTAACTGGTACAATTTCAGCCTGCAAAAGTACGACCATATAAAAGAAATGTATGCAGTTATGGTATCCACCCACGTTAGGTAATTTTCTTCTCGGACAGATCTAACTAGCATCTTATTTGGTACACAGTTGCTACAACAGACTTAGCTGGGACGTAATAAATTACAGTGTTATCAATTGAGGAACTCTAAATGCTCTAGCTTCAAGTATGCCAAGCCGAACCTGAGTAGAGAAGGAATCACTTAAACGTTATATACACCTCAAAACAAAGCAGTAGAATATTGACATCTATGAACTCATATACTGATATTCACCTGGTAACCCATCTCAAGAAGTGAAGCAATAGCTAGGCGGAATGTCTGTCCCTTGTTAAAAGGACACGAAATTCCTCACATTCTCGAGAAGAAAATACTTTGGACGATAATAATCCGGAAAGGATAAAAATGCTAAAATCATCTCGCATTGTACTTTACTCCAAGAGCTCTGGTTGAATCTATTCATCCCAGAGAATCCCTGCAATTTACATTAAGTACGTGTAAATATGAATTATTACGAGAAACTTCTACGCTTTTTTAAGGAGAAGGCAAAAAACTTCACAAACCTGACATGGGGGCCTCCATTGATAAAGTCTACCTGGCAATGGCAAATTCTTTAGTTCCTCCTCACTTAATTTCGCAGCTAATTCTGCAGCCTCTGGCGTTGAAATGCAATCATCTGCATCTCCATTATTATCCATGATGGCCCTGCATCAGAAGTAACTTATGAAAACTAGTTCCTGAAACGAATGAGAGAAACCAACATGGTTAAAAATAGTGCTTACTTTAAAATCACATTGCAATTATTGATGAACATCGTTGCCTCTGGATGATTCAGTTTGAATGCATCTCCTGCAGCCTCTTCATATCCAATTGCCCACTTTGTTGTACAGACACCTGTAATTTTGGAATTAGCTCATTGTCAGACCCAAGCTTAATTCTCAAAGAGGTCATACGTTACAACTTGCACCATTGCAATTATATGTGTACTTGATAACATGTATATTTATGCGGCGAGGGGGGGTTAGAGTGAGTGAATGAGTGTGTGTGTGTGTGTGTGTGTGTGTGTGTGTGTGTGTGTGTGTGTGTGAGAGAGAGAGAGAGAGAGAGAGAGAGAGAGAGAGAGAGAGAGACCAGACTGCTGCAATCCTTCCGACAGGCCTCCACAACCAGCAAAAATATCTAAGGTAGCCAAACAGTTCTCTTTTAATTTCTCAATATCATTCTCCCCTTCCTTACATTTTCCCTTATTCTTTCTCAAAGAAAAATCACATGCACCCAACTTTATCCTATTTAAACTTTGCAGGTACCTATCCTGTTTAAACTTACGATATTAAATACTGTAGAAGAATCATTAAAGTTCAAAATTAAATAAAAACCAAGTAGATATTAGCACTTAAGAAAAGAAATAGAAAAGTGAATTTATGAACTACCCTGAAACAAGTCAGCTAGCCAAGGCTTCTAATTACATGACAGAAATAACCACAATACAACCAATGCATAACATAAAAAATGACAGAAGATGTCAGCTTTGGATTGGTGAATTTGAAATGCCAACCCAGCAGAACAGAATTTTAGTGAAATTTAATGAGTTAACATTATAATAATCTTTGCTGGTCATATCGAAAGATTTAAAAAATTTTGCAACTTACCATCCTGTTCTTTTTTGATTCTTCATCACTATCATTGGCTTCTTCCGATGTAACTTTCCTGGAAGGACATAAATGAATTTGCATTTATTTGTTAACAGTATCACAAAGATTATTTAAAAAATAATCCCTTATTAAACCCAAAAGCACAACCAACAGCAAGATAGCAGCAGTTACCAAATAAAAAAAATATCGTAAGTTTAAACAGGATAGAGTATGACAGGTCAGCTGAATACCCCAACTTGACATTCGGTGGCAACTATTAAAAAATAACAGAGGTGTTTTTACGAAGTGGAATGCATAACTAGAGCAATTTATATGTATAAAATTGCAAGAGAATATACCTGCTTGAGAGACCCTTTATGAGGATCATATAGATGTTCACAAAAGAATACATGTTCATATATAGTTGGAGCATCACATGATGGTAGATCACTTCTTTTTCTCACTTCACATCTCCCTTCAATTGCCTCAACAAGAAGAGTGTGTGTTTCTTTGCTATAATAAACCTGAGGGTACCCATTTCTAGCCATTAGAACGAATGAAATTTATATGCAAATGCATATAAGACTCATTACCATGCAACAAGAAGTTTATTATTGAGTCTTCTTCAGTAAAATACATAAGGAAGCATTCCATCTAGCAAAAAATAAAATTAGTAAGTTCTACACGTACCTCTCGAATGTCAGAGCAATACGCAAGCCAAGCACATATAATATTATAGAAAAGAAACTATATATCTATGTTGCCGGAGGAAATCAAGTAATGGCTCTAATTAACATACTCATTAACATAGCCCAAAGAAATATCCGCAACAACATATGGCAAATCGACACAGAGAAAAAAGCCCAAATTTACCCAAATACAAATCCCTAAATCACATAGAGCAAAAATATTGAGTAAAACCCTAAATATAAATCCAAAACGAAATCCCCAAAGTTGAAGATCTAATTACCTAAATTAAAGTGAGCCAAATCGAAATCCCCAAATATGAAGCTCTAATTACCTGCAATTTCAAAAAAAAAAAAATCAGCTTCATGCAACAAAGGAAAGTAATCGGAAAAAGATAAAAGTTATAAATCAGAGAGAGTTTATGATGAGAGTTTGTAAATCGGACGGAAAGCAGAGAAAGTGGAGACCAATCGGAGGTGTATAGTTTGAGAGGAGAATGAGTGAGTTTTTGGGGGAAGGGGGAAAATGAGACCTGTAACCAAAAATTATTTGGTTTAGGGGGGAAAATATCCGCCAAAAAAATTTGGCCTCGAGACATGTGCGGGTGCCCATTTGTGTGTACATGTGCCGTGCTTTACTTTTTAAAATTGTTGTTGATTTTTTTTAATTCTTATAATTTTAAATTTATAATTTTAGAAAAATAAAAACATGATACATAATTATATTCTTTATTATAATACCTGAGTCTACCACACATCAGTTAACCAATCATAATCGAGGAATTATTTTAGGCCCAATCAGAACTAATTCCTAAAATTTAGACCTTTCCTTATTTACAATCTCACCCTACCTTTTAACCATGGTTAGTTAACACTTATACTTTAAATACAATAATGATTTTATTAAACATATCCATAAATACCTATTTCTTTAAATCAAAAAATATTTACTAGAAAATCAAAATTTTAATTTGAAATCAATCACGATATACCACTATATACTTTAAATTGAATTTCACAATTAATCATTCATTAATCAACCACTATTTTAATATAAATCCAGTCACAATCATATTATAATACATAATAATTTGATTTTTATAATATATATTGTACAATTATAATCGATATTAAATAATTATAATCTGACTTAAATAAAAGTTTGAAAAAATAAGATTTTAAATAACTTGGATAAAATATATACCCTCAAAATTTTGATTTTTTCATAAGCTCAAATATATATTTATTCATAATTTGTTAATAAAATTATTTATCCATATCTTCAAAAACTCGATTTCTTTAAAGGTTCGAAAATATATTTTTTTCATAATATGTTAATAAAATAATTAATAAATTCATATAAATAAATTTAAATACAATATTGATTTTATTAAACATATAAATAAATTCGGGACAAGACTAGTTAAAGGGAATGTCTACTTTGACCGATTTGACCATTATAAAATCAAACCAAATAAATCTAGGATTTTTTTTAAAGAAATTACCATAGGACTAAAATCGTTATATATTAACATCCGTATGGTTGGCTCATTAAAAAAATAGATTCATCATTCGGGACATGACTTGTTAAAAGAAATATCCACTTGTTAAAAGTATCTTCAAACTAAGGAAAGAATCAAGAATCAAGAATCGAAAACGAAAACTAGTTTAGGGGTTAAAGTCAATTACTAGTTGACCGTTAAATTACCTAATCAAATAAATTTATTTTTTTTTTAAATTTTGGAATAACATTTAAAAAGATTTATCTTGACTCTCGTATGGTTCGATCGTCAAAATTCTAATTTAAAATAATCGAATCAAGAATCGAAAACGAAAACTAGTTTAGGGGTTAAAGTCAATTACTAGTTGACCGTTAAATTACCTAATCAAATAAATTTATTATTTTTTTAAAATTTTGGAATAACATTTAAAAAGATTTATCTTGAATCTCGTATGGTTCGATCGTCAAAATTCTAATTCAAAATAATCGAATCAAGAACCGAAAACGAAAACTAGTTTAGGGGTTAAAGTCAATTACTAGTTGACCCTTAAATTACCTAATCAAATAAATTTATTATTTTTTTAAAATTTTGGAATAACATTTAAAAAATTGATCTTGACTCTCGTACGGTTCGATCGTCGAAATTCTAATTCCAAATAATCGAATCAAGAATTGGAAACGAAAACTAGTTTAGGGGATAAAGTCAAAGTACTAGTTGACCGTTAAATTACCTAATCAAATAAATTTATTATATTTTTAAAATTTTGGAATCACATTTAAAATGATTGATTTTGACTCCCGTACGATTCGATCATCAAAATTCTAATTCAAAATAATCGAATCAAGAATCGGAAACGAAAATTAGTTTAGAGGTTAAAGTCAAAGCACTAGTTGACCATTAAATTACCGAATCAAATAAATTTATTATTATTTTTAAAATTTTGGAATAACATTTAAAAAGATTGATCTGGACTCCCGTACGGTTCGATCGTCGAAATTCTAATTTTTATTTTTATTTTTTTATGTAATTCGCAAACTAGTTAAAAATAGGGTGAAAAATCACAAAAATAGAAAATTAGTGAACCTAATGTAACCTAAATCACAGAATTAATGAGTATTAATATTTGAATTTTTATGAATTTTAATTCGAATTTTATCTTATTTTTTCTCTTTTTAATTGATTTAATAAACATATGACCGCAATAATACATGGTGGTTCATTTCCTACCCAAACATTTCAGGCATAAACATATCTATTATCTAACATATATAATCATTTTAAGCATAAATAATAATTCTGTTATCCAACATTTCAAATATATATATATATATATATATATATATATATATATATATATATAAAAACATTGAATATTAACAAATAAAATTAAAAACTCGACACAGCTCATTTCCTACCGCTTAGAAGCCGCCAAGCTGTCATTTACTGGTGAAAAGGCGAGCCATTTCCTACCGCCTTAACGCGGTAGGAAATGATGAGGATAAAGCGAAATTGCCACATGGCACTTGGGACCCACAAGATTCATTTCCTACCGTAGCCGGTAGGAAATAAGTGTCTCATTTCCTACCGAGTTCATTCGGTAGGAAATGGTGTCAATGAAACGACGTCGTACCATTGTGGCCGGCCATTGACGTGGCGTTGTGGGTCCCGTTCGACTCATTTCCTACCAATTTCGGTAGGAAATGTGTAGACATTTCCTACCGACTAGTGGTCCGGTAGGAAATAGCCGTTTGACTTGAAAATCGGTAGGAATTGGACGGTAGGAAATGCGTCGGTAGGAAAAAAGCGGTAGGAAAAGCCCGTTTTTTTTGTACTAACAAAGTTAATCCAAGTTAACGGAATGCAAAAAAGTATAATAAAATACAAACATTGGTATTTCAAGTGCTCGCTTTTGAATTAGAGTATTGTAAGTGGTGTCTTGAGGAAAGTACGAGTACATAAAATGCACTTTACTCTATATACAATAGTACTTACAACTTCAAAATATAATCACTTATCCCAAGTTTTGATAACAAATACGTACACATAATACATAATTTCGAAAACACTAGATAGATCAATCGGAAACTTACCTCGACTCAGAAAATCAAGAATCGAAATCATATTAGATCATGCATCCAATTCTAGCCAGACGTGTATTTAACTTTTTTGACCTTCTAAATGATGTTATCCTGAAAATCATACAACATGAAAGTCTTAGAGAACGAAAATATCTAACCGACAAGTTCAGAATAAACGAATTCTGACTTATGATGAATTTATTACGATTTTTATAAGATAGCCAATTTCCTGTATACAAGGGCAACGAATTTCGAAAATAAAGATGAGGAAAAGAATATGATGTATGTATAATGTTACAAAACCATAACTACCCACTAACAATCCGTATTCAAGTATGATCCATATCTTAGGCACGATATCCTATTACAATATTAAATTCTATTTATTATCTAATTTTAATCTTTTTTTCTATTAATCTTTTGTTATTATTATTCTAAAATTACGGGATATTACATAATTGGATTCAAATTCGGAAATCGGGGACAAGGATATCACTTCCGGCTCCAAAGTGACCCGATATTCATTCCTAATTACACTTTTTGTATTCATTTAGTAAATACAGATTACATGCCACAAACAAAAAAATATATCATTCGTTCTAAGTGTTAAATTAGCAACGTTGCGTAAGTTAGTAAAGTCTTACGTACAAATCATAAGTATTGATAATTAGTCAACTTATATTTGGTATATCTAAAATATTATACATATTTATCAAGAAACGAACAATCAAGAATGTAATATAATCAAGAATGTAATAATTACTTGTTGTGAAAAAAAAAATATAAAAAATGACATGTGCCTTGTATATCACTCAATTAATCAGCTAAATTAGTAGTGTTTCCAGTTTAATAACATCTTACACACATGAATAATTCATTAAGTTGTTTTTGCTATATCCGAGTTGCACCTTATTTATCCATAAACAAAAAAAATGCTAAATTACGTGTGATACAAAAAGAAACTAACTTAAATATAATAATACTATATTACCTTTTTCAAGGTTGTAGTTATTGTTGTGCCAATTTACTAAATATTTTTGGTAGTTAACAACCATTTCTTTAAAATTGACAATCTTTCTAGACCACTCAAAATGTATTTTATAATTTTGAATGTATTTAAATGTTGTATTTTCTATTCACTACTACAAAAAAGCCTAAAGAGACCACCTAAAAACCATCTTAGAGACCACCTCAAGAGGGGGTCTCTAGGTCAGTGGTCTCTTAGGATAAAAGACCTCTTCTTTGAGGGGGTTTCTAAAACAGAAATACCAGACCAGCTATTTAAGAAAAGTGGTCTCTTAAATGGAAGGAAAAGAAACCACTTATTTAGATTAGATGGTCTCTCTAGTTCTAGTAAAGAAACCACATAGGTCAATAAGTGGTCTGTTTGATTTCACTAAAAAAATCAGTTGTCTCTAAAAGGTGGTCTCTTTGCAATAGGATTAAATTTCTCAAATTAATATTTTTTTATATTATTAATTGTCATTGAGATTATTATTATTAATTATTATAATAATCTGCTCCTTCTTTCTCCCTTTTAATTCAAACACGTTGCCCTCTACCTTCACCTCCGTTCCACCTCCAACTGCCACCGCAACACCACAACTCAGTCCACCTTTGGTCCATCATCCCTTTCTCCTACAATCGCCACCATTCCCGCCGTCGATCTGCAACTACCGGTCGCCACTTCCATTTCGTCCATAATTCCATCGTCCTTTTCCTCTCCTTCAACATCTCACCTCCTCGCGCATGCAATAAAACACCCACACTACCGTTCTCTCACCTCTCTCTTCATCCCACAACCCACCACCACCTCCCTTTCGCAACCATGCCTCCTGCAAACTACCAACAGCCACACTACTCACGCTCCACCCCCTGCCTCCTTCTCTCCTCTTCAACCCAATTCGCGCAGCCATTCCTCCGCCTGCACAACCCCCAATCTCTGTGAAATACACTGAATTAGCATGATTGTATCTGGATACATGGTAGGAATGTAGGATAGCATGATTCAAAAACTTAAAACAAAAAGAATGTTATTTGTGCAGAAAAAACTTACGATTATAAACAATGGGGAAGCAAACATTGATATCAGTGAAGCGCAAGTCAAAAATCCAACGAGGACGTGGCGCGTTGGTCGGTCTAGTAAAAATAAGCTCGCAAATATAATAATTGCAAATACACCAAAAATTCCCAACAGCAACACAAACGTGTTCAACTGAAACATCAAAAACTGAAATCAGTAACATTCAAACAGATAAAATATATAGACCTACAAAAAACCATAAACAATAAAGAGAAGAAGATAAATATAAACAATTTAAGTGCATTCGGATCCCGAGATAAACAACCTTTTTGCCATAAACGGTGTGCCATACCAGGCACAAATCAAGCAGTTCAAGAGGGCATATAAATATGGAAGCGCTGAGAAGTCTTCAGTACACTGGTTCCTCATAATTCGCCTAAAAGTAGGTCTGAAATTGTATATAAAAAAGTTTGATTATATGAAGTAAAACCTGTATATATCTGATTATACCACCCAACCCTCCGCCTCTACCACCCAACCCCCTTCTCTTCCGCTCAACTCTCGCACCAATCACCATCACCTCCAATCACTCCTTCATTCCACCCCGTTACTTTCTTCTTTTCGCCTGCTACACAACACAGACCAGCCCCCATCTCACCATTCTCCGCCGCCACTCTTAATTCCCCAGCGCCCACACTACCACCACGCCTCCACCGTCTTCATCTCCTATCCCTTTTCAAAGTTTCCAAACAGTCACACAAAATCAATTACCCCTGTTCAAAGTTTTTTATTTTCTACAGAGAAATTGGTGGGTGTGGTTTTGGAGAGAGAGGGACAGGGAGAGTGGGAGAGAGAGATGTGAGGGTTTTAAAACTGGAGGCGGTGAGAAAAGTGGGGGTCGTTGTATAATATTAATGGAGCCCATAGAAAATAAATAATATTAAAAAATGATAAGAAACCATCTTTTTAATTAAAGATGTCTCTTTTCATGTATTATTAGAGATCTCTTTTTTAAAAAGTGAGGTTTCTTTTATTAAATAACCACTTATTTAAATAAGAGGGTCTCTTTACTCATATTATAAGAGACCATTTTTTGAAAAAGTGTGGTTTTTTTTTCTTAAGTAATCAATTATTTGAATAAGGTGGTCTCTTATTAGCGGTTCCTTTGCATATATTTGTAGTAGTGATTATTTATAATTTTCAATTAAATTCGTATAAATTATACTGTACACGAAATGAAATAAGAATATTAGAACAATAATATTATTACACCCATATTCGATTCGTTCTAGAAAATAATCGATATCTCGCACGAATTATTATGTTAGTTATATGCAAATATGTAACATGTATAACAAATTAATGACAGTTTTATCTTAATGACAGTTTTTTTCTCTGTTTTTATGACAGTTTTCTATCCTCTGTCTTTATGACAGTTTTCACTCGATTACCTATCAAATTATCTCAAATACAACCAAACCTTTGTTTACTATCTCAATTCACAATAAATCCGCTTTATTCTCCAAATTAACTCATCTTCACCCAGTACTTTGTTTATTATCAAAACTCATTTCAAAGCCAGTAGCCATTATCTCTAGTTGGAGAAATAGACCCTTAAAGCTATCATGAAACATGCTGAAGCAACGTTGGAAGAGAGATATGCAAAGCTCGCAATCGAAGACGACGAGGAAGAGGAGGAAATATTGGTGACGAAGAAGGAGGTGGCTGAACACAACCCATCATATATGTTGGTGGGGAAATTCTTGACTGAGAAAAACATTAACTTCAAAGCTATGCAAAACGTAATGGCGTCATTATGGAGACCAAGAGAAGGAATGGAGTTTCATGAGATGGGAGATAGGAAATATTCGTTCATATTCTTTCACAAACTAGACATTCAAAAGGTAATGGATGGAGGGCCGTGGTCCTTTGAACAATCGATGCTTGTTCTCCAACAAGTGTCATTGGGAGAAGACCCAAGTGCAGTGCAGATACAAGACATGGAAATATGGGCTCAGATACATGATATGCCTAGAGGGTGCATCTTTGAAAACATTTTGAAGTGCATAGGTGATTCAATGGGCAAGTATGTCAAGTCAGAGCCAGGAACCTATGAAGGAGGCTGGAAACCATGTGTAAGAATTCGAGTAGCACTGAATATCAATAAACCACTAAAGCGAAGAATGAAAATAAGATGAGAAGGAAATCAATGCACTTGGATAAACTTCAAATATGAGAAACTTGGTACGTTCTGCTTTGTATGTGGAATCATAGGACACTCTGAAAGAGATTGTGCGGTTGTGTACGAAAATCCAGACAAACAAATTGATAAACTATACGGTACGTGGCTTCGCGCTCAGCCTAGAGGAGCAAAACCAAATGTGGGATCAAGATGGATCCGCAATGCAGGAGGAAGGGAGAATAGCTGGGATACTAAGAAACAACAAGGGTCATCATCAACCTGGCATGGCGAGCAGCAGAATGTAGACCATGAAGGCAAATCATGCACAGTACAGAAAGGAGACAAAGACCAACTGAGATTCATGGGAGGGAATTTTGAGCGGGAAAGGAAGGATGCCTTTATGACAATAGTGACCCACACTAGAGATAAAAGTGCAGACAAAAAAGAAACACTAATCAGTGAAACAGTTGTAATGGACTTAAAAAGAAGGAGACTGGAACAGGAGGCTTGTGGAGAAAATGATGGGCTGAGCAATGTATTTGATATAGAGGATGTTCACAACACTGGGTCAAAAAACTTACAGCTGGCGGGTCCTGGATCCCAGGCCCGCCAATCATTATGAAAACACTCAGCTGGAACTGCCGAGGAGTGGGCCGTACTCGGAATTTTCAGTTCCTTTCAGACGTGGTCCATCAAGGAAAACCCATGTTTATATTTCTGTGTGAAACATTAGCTAGGAAATCAAAAATGGAGTGGGTTCAGTTTAAGTTGGGGTATGAAGGTATGTTCGTAGTCGACCCGATAGGTAGAAGTGGGGGCTTAACCTTGTTCTGGAAGGAGAAGGATCAAGTGGAGTTGTTAGGATTTTCTCAAAATCATATCGATGTGAAGATCAATTTGGAGGATAATCATCCTTGGCGTTTAACAGGTTTATACGGAGAACCAGATAGGGCGTTAAGAAGAAGAACATGGGACCTTCTCCGTAATCTAGCAAGAGACTCGAACCTCCCTTGGTGCGTTATAGGAGATGAAAATAATGTAGTAGGCATCAGTGATAAGAATGGGGGATCGCAATACCCAAGCTCGCTCATAGAAGGGTTTAATGAAGCTTTACTGGATGCAGATCTTACAGATATGCCTCTTCTGGGCCACCAATTCACTTGGGAAAGGGGAAGAGACACTGCAGACTGGATGGAAGTAAGATTGGATAGAGCCCTAACGAATCAAGCATGGTTAAATATGTTTCCCATGGGCAAACTGTACAACCTTGAAGGCTCATCTAGCGACCACAACCCTATTCTTTTAGAGCCTATTGTTACTGATTATATACATGCTCCAGTTTCTTTCAAATTCGAAAATGCATGGTTGTTGGAGCAAATGTGTGAAGTAATCGTCCAGGACATATGGAATAGGGACACGGAGTTTAACATTCTCCAAAAAATCGAAGAATGCAGTCAAAGTCTAGCTATATGGGGGAAAGAAATCACTGGAAACTTCAGTGGTAGAATAAGGACCTGTAAGACGGTTATGAAGCAGTACAGGGGGGTAGAGACGATATCTCGAGGGAGAAATATAGAGAGGCAAGAAAAGAATTATCAAAAGTGCTAAATCAAAGAGAAATTTTCTGGCGCCAAAGATCCAAGCTATGGCTAAATGCTGGGGACAAAAACAGTAAATTTTTCCATAACTATGCCTCGAGTAGGACAAGAAATAATCAAATCAATAAACTGAAAAACGAGGATGGTCACTGGGTGGAATGGGATAATGGCCTCTCAGAGTTAGTGGCAGGTTACTTTTCGAATCTATTCACAGCCTCGAGGGTGGATTTCCAGGAGGTGATCAGTAACATCCCGACTACCGTAACAAGAGATCAAAATGAGACCCTTTTGCTTCCTATTACAACAGAAGAGGTCAAGAAGGCGCTGTTCCAAATGAACCCGGACAAAGCGCCCAGGCCTGATGGGATTACTCCAGGATTCTATTAGAAATATTGGAAAACAGTGGGGGTCGACATAGTTAACCTAGTGAAAAATTTCTTCAATTGAAGGAGGCTTTTGGACAACCTGAATGATACGAACATTGTTCTCATTCCTAAGAAAAAATGCCCGGTGGTGGTGGGAGATTTACCTCCAATCTCATTGTGTAATTTTTTAGTAAAAATTATAACTAAAGTCATTGCAAATCGTTTGAAAAGCATTCTGGACCAAGTCATCTCAGAAAATCAAAGTGCCTTCATGGCAGGACGCTTAATCTCTGATAACGTCATGATTGCCTACGAGGTAATGCACGCTTTAAAAAGGAAAATAAGGGGGAGAGAGACATACATGGCCTTAAAACTCGACATGAGCAAGGCTTATGATCGTATCGAATGGAGCTATTTACAAGAAATTCTTTCCAAGATGGGTTTCGACGGGTGGTGTATTCACTTAACTATGCAGTGTGTCAAGACAGTGTCTTATCAAATCGTCCACGCTCGTAGGAAAATAGGCCCTATCAAACCAACCCGTGGTTTACGTCAGGGAGATCCTCTATCTCCGTACCTATTCATCCTATGCGCGGAGGGACTCTCGGCGATGCTTCACAGTTTTGAAGCCCAGATTTTGATTAAGGGAGTCAAAGTCTGTAAACGAGCTCCTACTATCAGCCATATGCTTTTTGCAGATGACTCTTATCTTTACTGCAAGGCTCAGGAGGAAGAAGCTCATAGAATGTTAGAAATTCTATCTAAATATGAAACGGCCTCGGGACAAATGGTTAATAAGGCGAAGTCTTCGGTTTTCTTTAGCACAAACACAAGAGTGGAAGAAAGACACCACCTTTGCACTGTTCTACAGATGGAAGAAGCAAATGAGAACTGTAAATACTTGGGCCTTCCAAACATGATGCAAAGAAGTAAAGTAGTAACACTGGGTTTTCTAAAAGACAAGGTCAAAAGGCGTACGTTAAGCTAGGTTGGGAAAATAATCACGCAGGCAGGGAAAGAGGTCATGGTGAAGTCAGTTATTCAAGCTTTACCGACTTATGCGATGAGCGTATTCTTACTTCCTCTCGAGATAACAAAAGACTTGGAAAGAAGCATATCAAGATTCTGGTGGAACTCAAAAAAATCTGACATCAGAAGCATCCACTGGATGAGCTGGGATCGATTGAGTCGACACAAATCATATGGGGGTATGGGCTTTAGAGACTTCAGAGATTTCAATTTAGCAATGCTAGGAAAACAGGCTTGGAGGCTCATTTCTAATCCCAACAGTGTAGTCTCAAGGATTTACAAGGCTCGTTACTACCCTAGTACCTCCTTCATGGAGGCAAAAATCGGAAACAATCTAAGTTTTGTTTGGCGCAGCATTTGGGAGGCTAAGCAGGTCATTTCGGCATGAATGAGATGGAAAATAGGATCAGGAAACTCAGTTAACATCTTGGGACAGCCATGGCTGCTAGACGACATTAATCCGTTCATAACTTCAAGTGCTCAAGGGTTGGAAAATCATAAGGTTAACGCTCTAATTGTCATGGGATCCAGACAATGGGATGAGGAGATCCTAACTGATATGCTCAACACTCGAGACCAACAATGCATCAGAAGTATAGTCTTGGACGAAAATGAGAATGATGATACTCTCTACTGGGGCAAGGAACCTTCAGGTGAGTACACGGTCTGTAGTGCCTACAGACTTTTGAAAGCCCAGAAGAGTTTATGGAGACAAGAAAATCATGATAGCATGTGGCGTAAAACCTTGAGAGTGAAAGCTCCTCCCAAGGTTCTGAACTTCATGTGGAAAGCCTTATCTAACTGCTTACCTGCGTTATACTCTCTAATGCAGAAAAACATTCAACTAGACCCAATATGTCACGTTTGCATATTACAAGTGGAATCAGTAGAGCACATCCTCTGCTCCTGTGATATGGCAATTCAATGCTGGCATCGAACGCTCCCCCAGGAACATAATTTAGACGGCAGCAGTTTCCAGGTTTGGTGGAATAGAGTGTTGGAAATCTGTGATAATAACAAGATAGCAGAAGTGGCAACTATATGTTGGTCGTTATGGAAAGCTAGGAACGAGCTTGTTTGGAATAAAAACTATACTCGAGTGAATGTCGTCATAGCTAACGCTAGAGAATATCTTCTTCAATAGAAATTAGCCCAGAATTTTTTTCCTCAGCCCCGTTTTCCTCAATATGTGGAGGGAGATGGAAGCGAAGTCTGGGTAGCACCACATATGGATTATACGACGATATCGGTAGACGCAGCGATATTCTCTGAGTACAATGCTTATGGCCTTGGTTTGGTGGCACGAGACAGCAGAGGTTCTCTCACTAAAGCAAGAACGAAGTGCGGCTTGGGTCTGTTCTCGGCTATTATGGCTGAGGCTATGGCCGTCAAGGAGGCACTAAGTTGGATATATAATGAGGGCTGGAGCAAGGTAGAGGTAGAGTCAGACTGCTTGACAGTCGTTCAGGAAATTCGAAGCAAAGTCCCGATGCGATCTCCATTTGGACGGATTATCCAAAATTGTCGAGACTTGCTTAAGAATTTAAACACAGTTTCTCTGTTTTTTGTAAAAACGTCTGCTAATATGGCGGCACATGAGCTAGCTCGGTTGTCATCACTACACCAAACTGGCAAATTACTAACAGATAAAAAAAGCCATTTGTAATGGATATATCCGTTACTAATTAGTAACGGATATATCCGTTACTAATGGGTCAGATATCCGTTACTAATTAGTAACGGATATATCCGTTACTAATTCTATGTATCCGTTACTAATTAGTAACGGATATATCCGTTACTAATATTAAATATCTGTTACTAATTAGTAACGGATACATAGAATTAGTAACGGATATATCCGTTACTATTACTACTAATTAGTAACAGATATATCCGTTACTAATTCTATGTATCCGTTACTAATTAGTAACAGATATATCCGTTACTAATTAGTAATGGATATATAATATTAGTAACAGATATATCTGTTACTAATTAGTAACGAATACATAGAATTAGTAACAGATATATCCGTTACTAATATTAGTAACGGATATATCCGTTACTAAGGAATAATATATCTGTTACTAATTTTGTGATGCCTCGCAGATCCGGGATACAGATCCGGGCTCACAACTCACTTAAATAATACAAACCTGTAAATGCGGAACAATAATAATACAATCCCTCATCCAAGATACGAGCACAGGCTAAAGTATGAAACAAACACTGCTAATTACTATTACAAACCTCAAATATAATTTAATACAATCTGATAGATCTTAAATGTCTAGTATATCCAATCCATTTATTACAACAATACACGAAATTAAACCAGCTGCACTCTCAATCATCAAACCTCACTCCCCTGGCTGCCAAGCCACTAGGTCTAAACATCCTCGATCTTAACTGGAAAAGAAACATTACATTGCAAGCTGAGCCAGAAAGCTCAACAAGAATATCCTTCAATGTATAAATAAATAATAAACTTTTAATCGTTCCAGGTATTAACTACAAGCCATACTGGAATATCTGAAAGGTGAATCAAATTCAGTGATATGAACAGATAAATTCGGATAAGTTCCGACAATCAATAATGCCATAAGAAAGTGGCTCAACATCAACTAGAGTCAATTACTCAGAATGTTAGAACTGGTCCATCTCATAATTTTAAAAACAAAGTTAGGCATGCTGATCAGTCACGCTCTAACCCGGACAGTGTACAAAGCAAAGTCCTCATCGGATCCAAGGCACTGAAAGGCCTTACACATCGACCAATATATGGTCAGACCCATTAAGGTCAAGTTTTATATAAATCCACCAATTCTAACCTTACGTTCAGGTGTCGGTACAATTGACAACCTTTAAATCATAATTAGGTGTCGGAAGATTGACAACCTCGATCACAACAATCACTGGAAGTTCACGTTCCAGGAAAACAACTCAAAGTGAATGTATGATAACAAATGGTACAACATCTAGTATCAATGAGTTCGATACAACAATGGGGTGATAATGAAGAATCAACAATAATAACAATAAGTGTCGTCTAGATCGATAAAAGAAATGGGTAAATCGAATGCAACGATATTATAGGCGTCGACGAAGTCGAACGCCACAATCTGGGTAATAATAATTAATCAAGAGTAATAAGGCATCGACTAGAGTGAATGCCTAAAAAGGTTGAAATGAATCGTCAATGATAATTTAAATGAATCTCGTCAAAGTTGATAAGAATAATTCAATGGATTCATGCTGTGAATAATTTAAGAATGATTTCTTGAACAATAATTTAAAGGAATACATGGCATAGCATTTGTATATTCAATAGGATAACAAGTGATAGAAAAATACTTCCCTGATAATAAGGTCAAGTCCATCTAAATATTCTCGTAACCTTCTGCTTTAGCTTTTCCTTTGCTCCTCTGACTCGACTCTATAATAAACGTCTCGAATCAAATACTAACACATCTCACTATTCACTCCACGTATTTCATATAATTCACATAATTTACATAATTCATGTAGCACGTAACATTTATATTGCCCTAGCGGACACATTCAGATCACGTAATCAATTAATGGAACTCTACAATTATTTTTAACATATGTCCAAACCTCGTCATAAATTAAATCTCGCTTCGAAATATTTTTAAAACAATTTTCATAATTTTTGGGATTTTTCTAATATTTTTAAAGCATTTAAAACTCAAAACGGGCTAATTTGGAATTAAATATCCTCAATTATATCAATTAAATAAATAAATAATTAATTAATAAAATTATTTAATAATTAAAATCATTTATTAAATAATTAAATCAACTAAATATTATTTAAAATTAATTAACATAATTAAAAGTAATTAATTCTAATTAAAACAATTTAAGAAATGTTTTGTAATATCATTAATTAAATAAAATAATAAAAACAAAATCCAAATTTAAAATAAAACATTTCCGGAAATATTATTCTGAAATTTAGAAAAAAAAAATTAAATCATTTTTCGAATTTATAAATAATTTTTCAAATTAAAAATCATTTATAAAAAATGATTTTCGGATTTAATTTATTTGAAAACAGATTTTCAAAAATCAGGAACCAAAGTGCGAATCTTGAAACTACAGTTTTCCAACTTCATCATCTTCAATAGTGTAGGTATCAATCGGTAAAAAGCTCGGTGACCAGCTTTAATGGAGGTTCGCCGGAAATCTGAAAATTTTTCCAGTGACCGCCAAATCTTCCGGCGACCATAACTTACACATAACTTAACCAAATCAAGCGTGTAATATATGCATTTTGAGCAAAATTTCAAGACGAACCCAACCGTGCCAACGAAAACAGCAAAAACACAACCAAAATCCGGCAAGGTGGTCGGAAAATTCGGCAGATTTCTTTACAAATTCATATAAAATTGAAAATTGATCATTTGATGAAATGGATTGCATATTAGGAAACTAGATGATGTGAGCTTCGATTCGACTGTAAGATCGTCAAAATCGGACTCCGATAACACCTCCAATTGTTGGTTTGATTCTCAAGAACACGAAGAACACAACAATCAAACCTCGATTTCTACTTGATATGGAACTCAAAAATCAACATATGATATACCAAACTGATCAGGAGAAAATTATCTACAACATGGAATCATCAAATCACATAAACAATCAAGTTTACGAAAAATCATAATTTTGAATCTTTAAATTCGAATTTTGTAAAAATCATATAAAATCAAATATTGATCCCCCATGAATTCTGGGCACATATTTAGAAACTAGATTTTTATACCTTTGTTTTGACTGCTAGAACGTTTGATTTCGATTCCGGGAAGGCCTCCGATTTGGAGCTTGAAAATGAAGAACACTTGAGAGGATATTTGGTTGGTAGAAATTTTGATTATTGGAAGCAATAATACAGCTGAATGATGGCTGTGTTTGAGTGGGTTTGGCTGTGCTAATAAGTGGTGGCTTTGCCAAAATCTTGAATATTATAATGTGAATGATTGGTATCTTGGTTTTCGTGCATCTGGTCTCAAAATGCCGATTAACTGACTTACGGATATAAAACGAAAGGCGAATCTTTTACGAGAAATCACGAAAATAATTTGAAAAATCCTCAAACATGATAGAATAAATAAAACTTGAGACAAGAATATTTTAAAATTTATTTGATCAGTTTTGATATAAATACGCTTTTAAAAACGAAACCGCTGAGCTTTTAAATGTACGGTCTACCGAAACGGCAAATACTACTAACATGATTTTTTTTTTATTAAAAGAATACGATCAACTAACACTTTTTTTTTTAACATATACGGGGAACTCTCTAACCTCAATTAAATACATATAACGATAATAATATCCGTCTATAACACATCGTTCCATCGAGTTGAATAAATCAGATAAATATTTATTCCATTCAATAATAATAATTACATTTTTAATACAAGTTCTTACAATCTTCCCTCCTTAAAAGGATTCTGTCCTCAGAATCAAACTAAGCAAATAGGTGTGGATACCTCTCTAACATCTCACTTTCTAGCTCCCAGGTAGACTCTTCGACCCTAGGATTTCTCCACAAAACTCTTACTATCGAAATGGTCTTATTTCTAAGCACCTTCTCCTTCTTGTCTAAAATCTCTACCGGTAGTTCTACGTAGGACAAATCCGGCTGAATCTCGACTGGTTCTGACTCTATCACCTGGTTTGAATCTGGATAGAACCTCTTCAACATTGACACGTGGAAAACGTTATGAACATGTTGTAAATGCGGAGGTAGCGCTAACTCGTAAGCAACTTTCCCAACTTTCTTCAGGATTTCGAACGGCCCAACGAATCTTGGACTTAGCTTTCCTTTCTTCCCGAATCTCACTAGCCCTTTCCATGGAGATACCTTCAGCAAAACTGGTTCTCCTACTCCAAAGTTTATGTCCTTCCTGGCTCGATCAGCGTATTTCCGTTGTCGATCCTGTGCGGCTATCAATCTCTTCTGTATAAGTTCAACCTTGTCCTTGGTTTGCTGGATCAGCTCGGTTCCCAATATCTTCTTCTCGCCTACCTCTTCCCAATATAATGGAGATCGACACCGTCGTCCGTATAAAGCTTCATATGGTGGCATTCCAATGCTGGCGTGATAGCTGTTGTTATAAGAGAACTCCACCAAAGGCAGATGGTCATCCCAACTACCTTGAAGGTCCATCGCACACACTCTCAACATGTCTTCAATCGTTTGAATCGTACGCTCGCTTTGGCCATCAGTCTGCGGATGATATGCAGTGCTCATGTTCAGTTTAGTTCCCAGAGCTTCTTGAAATTGTCGCCAAAATCTGGAATTGAATCTCGGGTCTCTATCAGACACAATCGAAACAGGGACTCCATGTCGCATCACTATCTCTTTCAAGTACAGGTGAACTAATTTGTCCATTGTATATCTTTCGTTGATCGGTAGAAAATGTGCCGACTTAGTTAATCTATCAATGATAAACCAAATGGCGTCGTGATTAGCTTTCGTCCTGGGTAATCCCACCACAAAATCCATGGCAATCTGTTCCCATTTCCATTCAGGAATCTCTAGGGGCTGTAACAATCCACTCGGCCTCTGATGCTCTGCTTTAACCTTCTGGCAAGTGTAACACTTACTAACCCATTCTGCAATCTCTCTTTTCATGTCTGGCCACCAAAAATTTTCTTTCAGATCTCGGTACATTTTCGTACTCCCTGGGTGAATTGAGAACTTTGAATTATGAGCTTCTTGTAAAATTTCATTCTTCAGTTCTGCCACACTAGGAATCCAAATTCTAGAAGAAAATCTTAAGACTCCTTCCTCGTCCTTTTGGCTGCTTAACTCTTCTCCCGACAATTCATTCACATCATGGTTCATTATTTCTTCTTGGCACTTTCTGATCCTCTCCAACAGTTCTGGTTGAAATGTCATTGCGTAATTCAAATGAGTTGCACAAACTGGGGCACGAATCTCTATTTCCAATTTCTCAAATTCCCTGAATAGTTCTTGGTTCATAGTAAACATGTTCAATCTTTCCTTCCTACTCAAGGCATCTGCTACCATATTGGCTTTCCCCGGATGATAATTGATGGTACAATCATAGTCTTTAATCAGTTCCAACCATCTCCTTTGTCTCATGTTAAGTTCCTTCTGGGTGAAAATATACTTCAAACTCTTGTGGTCAGTGTAAATCTCACACTTCTCTCCATATAGATAGTGTCTCCAAATCTTAAGTGCAAAAACAATGGCTGCTAGTTCCAAGTCATGGGTAGGATATTTCTGTTCATGTTTCTTCAATTGTCTGGAAGCATAGGCTATCACCTTGTCATGCTGCATCAATACACATCCCAGTCCTTTATGGGACGCATCACTATAGATCACAAAGTCTCCTTGTTCATCTGGCAATGTCAACACTGGAGCCGTCACCAACCTCTTTTTCAGTTCTTGAAAGCTTTCCTCACACTTGTCATTCCAAATAAACTTCTCACTCTTCCTTGTCAACTTGGTTAGTGGAGTGGCTATCTTTTCAAAGTCTTGGATGAATCTTCGATAATAACATGCCAATCCCATAAAACTCCTGACCTCTGTCGGTGTCTTTGGTCTCTCCCAATTCAGTACAGCCTCAATCTTAGCCGGGTCTACTTTAATCCCTTCACTGCTTACCACATGCCCTAAGAATTGAACTTCTCTTAGCCAGAATTCACATTTCGAAAACTTAGCAAACAACCTTTCCTTTCTCAAGATCCTCAACGTTATCCTCAAATTTTCCCTATGTTCCTCTTCTATCTTGGAATATACCAAAATATCATCAATGAATACAATTATAAATTTATCCAAGTATCTCTTAAATACCCTGTTCATCAAGTCCATAAAAGCAGCTGGTGCATTTGTCAGTCCAAAAGCCATTACCAAAAATTCATAATGTCCATACCTACTTCGGAATGCCGTCTTAGGTACATATTCAAGTTTGATCTTTAGCTGATGGTAACCCGATCTTAAATCAATCTTCGAAAAGTGGACAGCTTCTTTCAATTGGTCAAACAAATCATCTATCCTTGGCAATGGATACTTATTCTTAATAGTCAATTTATTCAACTCTCGGTAGTCAATACACAACCTCATGCTCCCATCCTTCTTTTTAACAAATAGTACTGGGGCTCCCCACGGGGATACGCTGGGTCTGATAATTCCTTTTTCCAGTAGATCTTGCAACTGGACTGCCAACTCTTTCATCTCTATCGGAGCCATTCGGTATGGAGCCTTCGATACTGGTTCAGTTCCTGGGGCTAGGTCAATCGCAAATTCTATTTCCCGATCTGGAGGTAAACCTGGAAGCTCATCGGGAAAAACATCTGGAAACTCATTCACTACTGGAATCTCTTCCAACTTAGGCATCTCTGTTTTTGTGTCTCGTACGTAGGCTAAATAGCCTTCACATCCTTGTCTAAGTAATCTCTTAGTCTGCACAATAGTCAAGAACTTCCTAGTTTGTTTCTGACCGCGGAAAACAACCTCTACATTATCAGGGGATCGTAACGTCAATTTCTTACCTCTACAATCTATCTGGGCACTATGCTCTGTCAACCAATCCATCCCTAGGATTACATCAAATTCTCCCAGTTGGAAGGGTATTAAGTTAGCATAAAAACAGTGCCCTAAAACTACAACATCACAACGAGGACACACCTGATCGACGGGTATGCGCTCCGAATTAGCTATCTCTATAACTAACACCTCATCTAACAATCTCATCTCACAATTCAATTTACTGACAAAATCTAAAGAAATAAAAGACTTCGTAGCTCCAGAATCAATTAAAACCTTGGCATTGACGGAATTTACAAGAAGCGTACCTGCCAAAACATCGGACTCTTGCACAGCCTCGTTCATAGACATGTTGAAGGTTCGGGCAATCGGCTGAATGTTCCTCGCTGGAGGTGCCTCAATTGCCGGAATCATTGCGTTTGCTATAGCTGGTAGTTTCGCTGGGGGTACTCTGCAGTCCTTGATCATATGCCCTGGCTTCCCACATCTGTGACACACAATCCCAACCTTGCATTCTCTGGAGAAATGCCCTTTCTGTCCATACTTAAAACAATTCCCAGTTAACTTGTGACATAAACTAGGATGTTTCTTACCACACGTCTTGCAATCTGGCAGTGATGGTCTATTAAATCCTGATTGGTTCACCCCTTGAGTTCGGTTGCCTTGACCTCCATTCCCTCCACCTGGTCTCCTCATCCCCACATTCTTCCCAGCTTGGAACCCCTGTCTTTTATTAAGATAGTTTTGAGAACCACCCTGAATCTGCTTGTTATCAACCACTCCCAACTTTCGTTTCTTTCCCTCTTTCTCCTTCTGATACTGCTCACTTTCTTCTTCTGCAATCATAGCTTTTTGAACCACCGCAGCATAGGTGTTCAGTTCCAATATAGCCAACTTGGTTCGAATCCAGGACTTTAGTCCTTGCTGAAATCTCTTTGCTTTCTTCCTTTCTGTGTCCACATAGGAAGGGACAAACCTTGCTAGTTCTGTAAACTTTGCTACATAATCAGCAACTGACATATTCCCCTGTTTCAATTCCAAAAACTTGACCTCCATCTTGTCGCTCATGAAGAGCGGAAAGTACTTCTCCAAAAACATCTCCTTAAACCTCTCCCATGTAACCACCTCGGTATTCTCCAGGGCTCTCACTGACTCCCACCAATGAATGGCTTCATTCTTTAGAAAGTAGCTGGCATATTCTGTTTGTTTATCTTCCGGGACTTGCACCAAAGCGAACGCCTTCTCTATCTCTTTCAACCAATTCTTAGCATCGACTGGGTCTGTTGACCCCTTGAATTCTGGTGCTTTTACTGCTTGAAAGGCCTTGAAGGTAACCATTGGAACAGTTGGTTCCTGCCGTTGTTGCTGCTGAGTTGCGAATTGTTGTTGTAGTTGATGTTGCTGCTGAGCTAGAGTAGCAGTCTGTTGAGTCAAAGTTTGCAATAGTTGAACCAACATAGGGTCCATCTGATTTCTAGGAGGTGAATTGGTTCGCTGTTCAGGATTGGTTTGTTGACCAGTAAGTTGGCGAGTTCTTCTTGGAGGCATTCTCAAAAACTTATAGGGAAAAGTAATTTGATCAATAACAATTCAAGTTATAATTGGCTTAAAATTTTTATCAAGAGTATAAAAATCAAAACAGTGGTTCAGGGTTGCTATACAAAGTTTGATGGCAAAATGTAATATAAAGATATGACAAGAGATAAAAATTGTGTGCACAATGTCGTGGAAATAATCATCGACTAAATCAAGGTATATGAAACTGACAAGTGAATGACGAAAATGAATATTTATAACTGATCAACATCTTTTATACCAAATTGGTACAAGCGTAAGATCGTTTCAATGGAAAGAAAATGAAATAAAATTCAATCATAATGAAAACTATTATCCTCTAGTCGACAATACAACAACAAACGATACCAAAAATGGTTAGTAGTACCCAGCCACTCCCTTACTTCTAATCCATGCCAATAATTGCTTTCGTAACTCGTTCATAGTACTTTCGCATTCTCTATAACGTTCATGACGTCTCTAAAGCCTTGCTCCCAGTCAGATATTTGGATGCATCGAACTTCTACTCGCGTGATATGTCGAAAGACCCTATAACGTCGAAATACTCATCTTACTAACCTAAGGTGAACCCTATCTCAAATCGCTCTACTTAACATCTAATACGTACTCCTAACTATTGTAACTCGTTTCTTAATCTAGACTCTACTTCCTACTGTTTCAGGGACCTTAACCTGTGGCTCTGATACCAACTGTGATGCCTCGCAGATCCGGGATACAGATCCGGGCTCACAACTCACTTAAACAATACAAACCTGTAAATGCGGAACAATAATAATACAATCCCTCATCCAAGATACGAGCACAGGCTAAAGTATGAAACAAACACTGCTAATTACTATTACAAACCTCAAATATAATTTAATACAATCTGATAGATCTTAAATGTCTAGTCTATCCAATCCATTTATTACAACAATACACGAAATTAAACCAGCTGCACTCTCAATCATCAAACCTCACTCCCCTGGCTGCCGAGCCACTAGGTCTAAACATCCTCGATCTTAACTGGAAAAGAAACATTACATTGCAAGGTGAGCTAGAAAGCTTAACAATAATATCCTTCAATGTATAAATAAATAATAAACTTTTAATCGTTCCAGGTATTAACTACAAGCCATACTGGAATATCTGAAAGGTGAATCAAGTTCAGTGATATGAACAGATAAATTCGGATAAGTTCCGACAATCAATAATGCCATAAGAAAGTGGCTCAACATCAACTAGAGTCAATTACTCAGAATGTTAGAACTGGTCCATCTCATAATTTTAAAAACAAAGTTAGGCATGCTGATCAGTCACGCTCTAACCCGGACAGTGCACAAAGCAAAGTCCTCATCGGATCCAAGGCACTGAAAGGCCTTAGACATCGACCAATATATGGTCAGACCAATTAAGGTCAAGTTTTATATAAATCCACCAATTCTAACCTTACGTTCAGGTGTCGGTACAATTGACAACCTTTAAATCATAATTAGGTGTCGGAAGATTGACAACCTCGATCACAACAATCACTGGAAGTTCACGTTCCAGGAAAACAACTCAAAGTGAATGTATGATAACAAATGGTACAACATCTAGTATCAATGAGTTCGATACAACAATGGGGTGATAATGAAGAATCAACAATAATAACAATAAGTGTCGTCTAGATCGATACAAGAAATGGGTAAATCGAATGCAACGATATTATAGGCGTCGACGAAGTCGAACGCCACAATCTGGGTAATAATAATTAATCAAGAGTAATAAGGCATCGACTAGAGCGAATGCCTAAAAAGGTTGAAATGAATCGTCAATGATAATTTAAATGAATCTCGTCAAAGTTGATAAGAATAATTCAATGGATTCATGCTGTGAATAATTTAAGAATGATTTCTTGAACAATAATTTAAAGGAATACATGGCATAGCATTTGTATATTCAATAGGATAACAAGTGATAGAAAAATACTTGCCTGATAATAAGGTCAAGTCCGTCTAAATATTCTCGTAACCTTCTGCTTTAGCTTTTCCTTTGCTCCTCTGACTCGACTCTATAATAAACGTCTCGAATCAAATACTAATACATCTCACTATTCACTCCACGTATTTCATATAATTCACATAATTTACATAATTCATGTAGCACGTAACATTTATATTGCCCTAGCGGACACACTCAGATCACGTAATCAATTAATGGAACTCTACAATTATTTTTAACATATGTCCAAACCTCGTCATAAATTAAATCTCGCTTCGAAATATTTTTAAAACAATTTTCATAATTTTTGGGATTTTTCTAATATTTTTAAAGCATTTAAAACTCAAAACGGGCTAATTTGGAATTAAATATCCTCAATTATATCAATTAAATAAATAAATAATTAATTAATAAAATTATTTAATAAATAAAATCATTTATTAAATAATTAAATCAATTAAATATTATTTAAAATTAATTAACATAATTAAAAGTAATTAATTCTAATTAAAACAATTTAATAGATGTTTTGTAATATCATTAATTAAACAAAATAATAAAAACAAAATCCAAATTTAAAATAAAACATTTCCGGAAATATTATTCTGAAATTTAGAAAAAAAAAATTTAAATCATTTTTCGAATTTATAAATAATTTTTCAAATTAAAAATCATTTATAAAAAATGATTTTCGGATTTAATTTATTTGAAAACAGATTTTCAAAAATCAGGGACCAAAGTGTGAATCTTGAAACTACAATATTCCAACTTCATCATCTTCAATAGTGTAGGTATCAATCGGTAAAAAGCTCGGTGACCAGCTTTAATGGAGGTTCGCCGGAAATCTGAAAATTTTTCCGGTGACCGCCAAATCTTCAGGCGACCATAACTTACACATAACTTAACCAAATCAAGCGTGTAATATATGCATTTTGAGTAAAATTTCAAGACGAACCCAACCGTGCCAACGAAAACAGCAAAAACACAACCAAAATCCGGCAAGGTGGTCGGAAAATTCGGCAAATTTCTTTACAAATTCATATAAAATTGAAAATTGATCATTTGATGAAATGGATTGCATATTAGGAAACTAGATGATGTGAGCTTCGATTCGACTGTAAGATCGTCGAAATCGGACTCCGATAACACCTCCAATTGCTGGTTTGATTCTCAAGAACACGAAGAACACGAAGAACACAACAATCAAACCTCGATTTCTACTTGATATGGAACTCAAAAATCAACATATGATATACCAAACTGATTAGGAGAAAATTATCTACAACATGGAATCATCAAATCACATAAACAATCAAGTTTACGAAAAATCATAATTTTGAATCTTTAAATTCGAATTTTGTAAAAATCATATAAAATCAAATATTGATCCCCCATGAATTCTGGGCACATATTTAGAAACTAGATTTTTATACCTTTGTTTTGACTGCTAGAACGTTTGATTTCGATTCCGGGAAGGCCTCCGATTTGGAGCTTGAAAATGAAGAACACTTGAGAGGATATTTGGTTGGTAGAAATTTTGATTATTGGAAGCAATAATACAACTGAATGATGGCTGTGTTTGAGTGGGTTTGGCTGTGCTAATAAGTGGTGGCTTTGCCAAAAGCTTGAATATTATAATGTGAATGATTGGTATCTTGGTTTTCGTGCATCTGGTCTCAAAATGCCGATTAACTGACTTACGGATATAAAACGAAAGGCGAATCTTTTACGAGAAATCATGAAAATAATTTGAAAAATCCTCAAACATGATAGAATAAATAAAACTTGAGACAAGAATATTTTAAAATTTATTTGATCAGTTTTGATATAAATACGCTTTTAAAAACGAAACCGCTGAGCTTTTAAAAGTACGGTCTGCCGAAACGGCAAATACTACTAACATGATTTTTTTTTTTTGATTAAAAGAATACGATCAACTAACACATTTTTTTTTAACATATACGGAGAACTCTCTAACCTCAATTAAATACATATAACGATAATAATATCCGTCTATAACACATCGTTCCATCGAGTTGAATAAATCAGATAAATATTTATTCCATTCAATAATTATAATTACATTTTTAATACAAGTTCTTACAAATTTAATACTTTTAAAAGATTTATATTATAAAATCACATCAAATAAACTTTTTATTTTTTAATTTTTTTGTATATCACTAAAATCATTAGATATTAACAGCCGTACGGTTGGATCGTTGAAAAAATATTTTAAAAATATTGTTTTGTGCAATCGGGACGATACTAGTTATCGCGAGTATTGTTTTTCTGAGATTTATATTATAAAATCACATCAAATAAGCTTGTAATTTTTTAATTTTTTGTGTATATCACTAAAATCCTTAGATATTAACAGCCGTACGGTTGGATCGTCGAAAAAAGATTTTAAAAATATTGTTTTGTGCAATCGGGACGATACTAGTTATCGCGAGTATTATTTTTTGGAGATTTATATTATAAAATCACATCAAATAAGCTTGTAATTTTTAAATTTTTTGTGTATATCATTAAAATTCTTAGATATTAACAGCCGTACGGTTGGATCGTCGAAAAAAGATTTTAAAAATATTGTTTTGTGCAATCGGGACGATACTAGTTATCGCGAGTATTGTTTTTTGGAGATTTATATTATAAAATCACATCAAATAAGCTTTTAATTTTTTAATTTTTTGTGTATATCACTAAAATCATTAGATATTAACAACCGTACCGTTGGATCGTCGAAAAAAGATTTTAAAAATATTGTTTCGTGCAATCGGGACGATACTAGTTATCGCGAGTATTGTTTTTTGTAGATTTATATTATAAAATCACATCAAATAAACTTGTAATTTATTAATTTTTTGTGTATATCACTAAAATCCTTAGATATTAACAGCCGTACGGTTGGATCGTCGAAAAAAGATTTTAAAAATATTGTTTTGTGCAAATGGGACGATACTAGTTATCGCGAGTATTGTTTTTTGGAGATTTATATTATAAAATCACATTAAATAAGCTTGTAATTTTTTAATTTTTTGTGTATATCACTAAAATCATTAGATATTAACAACCGTACGGTTGGATCGTCGAAAAAAGATTTTAAAAATATTGTCGTTTTTTTAAAAAAATAATTATTTTTGATTTTTAAAAAAAATAATTATTTTCGTTTTTTTAAAAAAATAATTATTTTCAATTATTTTTAAAAAAAATAATTATTTTCGATTTTTTTTAAAAATATTATTTTCGATTTTTTTAAAAAAAATTAATAATTTTCAATTTTTTTAAAAAAATTATTTTCGTTTTTTTAAAAATAATTATATTCGATTTTTTTAAAAAATAATTATTTTCAATTTTTTTAAAGAAATAATTATTTTCGATTTTTTTTAAAAAATAATTATTTTCGATTTTTTAAAAAAATTTAATTATTTTCGATTTTTTAAAAAAAATAATTTTTTTCGTTTTTAAAAAAAAATAATTATTTTTCGATTTTTTAAAAAATGATTATAATTATTTTCGATTTTTTTAAAAAAAATTATTTTCGATTTTTTTAAAAAAAATTATTTTCGATTTTTTTAAAAAATAATTATTTTCTATTTTTTTAAAATAAATAATTATAACGAATTTTTAAAAAATTAAATTTTAAAAAATATGTAAAATTAAATTAAAACGAATTTTTTAAAAAAATTATAATTTTAAACAAATTTATAAAACAAAAACATGTAAAAGTTCATAGTATAAGGATTGTATTTCCATATATATCACAAATACTCGCGTGTCACAGTTGGTTGAGTGGGTGTACTACCTCACAGGAGGTCAGGGGTTCGAAACCTTACTTCAACAAATCTGGAAAAATTGAGGTTGGGTGAGAGGTGGGGGCGGGTGTGGTGGCAGCCTCTGATTGGCTGAGAGTACAAGTGGAGCGATGTGATTGGAAATTGAGGTTGGGTGAGAGGTGGGGGCGGGTGTGGTGGCAGCCTCTGATTGGCTGAGAGGTGGGGGCTGCTGTGGCCTCTGATTGGCTGAGAGCTTATTAAATTTTTTTAATATTAGTAACGGATATATCCGTTACTAATTCTCAACATCCGTTACTAATTAGTAACGGATATATCCGTTACTAATCGTCCGTCACAATTGTTTTTTTTATTTTGTAACAGATATATATCCGTTACTAATTTCAGATATCCGTTACTAATTTGTAACGGATATATCCGTTACTAATCTATTTGTAACGGATATATCCGTTACTAATTAGTAACGGATATATCCGTTACTAATTCCAGATATCCGTTACTAATTAGTAACGGATATATCCGTTACTAATCTATTTGTAACGGATATATCCGTTACTAATTTGTAACGGATATATCTGTTACAAAATAAAAAAAAATAATTGTGACGGACGTGTTGAGTATTGAATACAGTAAAAGAATACAGAGGGGGGGTGAATGGATTCTTGAACTTTTCTTCGTTCTTGAATCTTTGCAGCAAGATAAGTGATGAGTGTGTGAGATATGAAGATGCGGATAATTAAAGACAAACACAACACAATATCACTTTAATCTAATATCTTATTAGATAAAGATTTTGCTACAATCTGTGAATACAAATGATAGTATTCTCAGCTTCGTTTTTCTCAGAGAGATATTTTCTGGGTATTTGAGAAACTTCAACACCTTAACAGCTAAGGAAGTGAGGCTGTATCCTTATAGACATGGATACACCCACTTACTACAAATGAGGTAGGTAAAACAAAAACACTTTCCAGTCTGTCTATCTCATTTTAGTAAGAGTCCAAACGGCTACAGATTTGACTTTGAAAAGCCTGTTTAGATCCACTTCTTCAGCTCCTTGTCCCTTGTCTTATCTCTCCAAGCTTCTTTGTAGGCTTTCCAGCATGCTTTATAGGACAGAGTCAAATAAAGCATCCTGGCTTGTTGCAGGTTTCTGACTTGTACAATTCTTCAGTATTTTATCCTCAAGAATGTATTCGAGAAGTGACTAAGTGAGTGATTCGAGAACTGGAGTTGACTTGATCGATAACTCTGAGTTCTCGAATAGTGTTATCTTGACATATCGAATCACTCCTCGAATAGCTCTTTTCTCTGGGACTCCTTGAGATATCGAATAGAGCATTTTGACATATCGAATCCCTGAGATATCGAATAGCATATTGAGTCTTTGAGATATCGAATGTAGCATTGACTTGTTGACCTTTTGAGAACTCGAACTGTTGACTCCTTGAGTTCTCGAACCGTGTAATAGACATATCGAATCCCTGAGATATCGAATGAGATATCGAGAGATATCGAATAGTGTCTTCTGAGATATCGAACTCCAGACTTCTCGAATGCTAGACTTCTCGAATAAATAAATGTACTTCTCGAATTAGTACTTAGGCAATTTCTTCATTTCTTCAATTCTTCAAATCCCAACTGTGATTACTTGACAGTCTTCATTTCCTTGCTTGAGGCATGAACCTTAGAACTTCTTTCAAGCTTTATTCTTGACTTAGTAGGTACAGTTACACAGATAGAATTTGATGCCTATTACATAGTACAAACAAGTAGAAACTCTACAACTAGAGGTTCCCTCAGTTAAGAGGTCATGTAGGTAATGCATAGCATTACGAACCACTTGGGCTTGTTATTAGATGTATTCAGGCATGCCTCTGTGACTAACAATCTCCCCCAAATTGTGAGTAAGACCCTTAGTCACAATTTCATGTCTGATAACAAGCCTAACATACATAAAGATAAAACTTGACAGTACAGGTATGAATTTCCATTAGCAATTTGGATAGAACTACAGAGTGAGTAATCTTACAGCCTATGATGAAGAACTAGCCATTGTCTTTTGATTCCCTTTCCATAGCTTTGGCTTGAAATTCATCATATTCTTTCTCTCTTCTTTCTTTCTCCTTCCTTGTATTCTCATCCATAGCTTTTATTATTTCTGCCATAGCATCCAATTCTTCAAGCAAAATTGAGTCTTTGAAATCTTCAAGTACTGGTTCCAGAATATTTGCAGGATAGTGGTTGAGTAGATTCATTCTGATGTTGACTTGATTTCCATTTCTCCTCCTATACTTTACCATGTAGGGGTTGAACTGAACTCTACACAAACCCTTTTTCCTCAGCTTTTCTGCTTCACTTTCCAGTCTCTCAATTTCTCTCTCTCTTGCCAGCCATTTCTCAAAACACCCTTTTCTGACTTTTTCCTCATGATCTCTCTTCATTTTCACAAAATCAATTAGCTCCAGCTTCCATACTCTCTCCACTTTATCTTCTGAGCTCAACAGTGCAATGATTCTCTCTATGTCATATAGCTTGCCCCAGTGTTGACATCCTCCTTGTTTGAATTTCTCCTCCCTTCCATCAGAATATTTAATCTCAAGGCAATTATCAACAATGGCAACATGATAGATTCTTTGAGCTTGCAAAAATTGCAGTTGGTCTACATCATAATCTTCATCTAGTGGTTGGAGTTTTAGGCCTGGATAGATTGTCAGGGTTTTTGATATGGTTGGCTTTGATTTCCTTGCAGCTTGCTTGAACTTGATTCTTTTTACATGATTACTTGGCAGCAGTATGTGACCTTTGTTTGAAGACCATTGTAGTATTCCATTAGCAGTTTGCTTTTTGAAACATACAGATGGTTTCTTGACTTGAATCTTCTTCTCTTCTTGAGGTGGCAAGACAGTTGCAGAAGCCATAGATGCAAATTTTGAAAGGTCACTACTGGCAGCATTCACCCTAGACTTAGAGTCTTGCGTTGTGGTGAGGTTACTGTCAGCAATGCCTGAGGCTTGCTGTCTTCCACTTTTCCTCTCAGAGCCTTTACCTTGATCATCATCATTTTTCCTCTTCTCATCATCCTTCTTCTTCTTCTTGTCTTCATCACCCTTATTACTCCTGTGATGTCTTCTCCTTCCGTCACTTTTATCTTCATCCTTGTCTTGATCTTTGCTTGGGTTGAACTTAGCAGTCTCAGATACAATGCCAGTTGCAATATATGACCTGAGATAAGATATAGCTTCTAATTCTTCTGCTGTTCTTGATCCCTTCTTCTTGATCAGTTTCTCAATGATGGCTATGATGAGATTTTTATTTTGAGGAGTTAGATGCTTAGGAATGACCAGCTGCTTGATATCTTCAATTCTTGTTCCAGCCTGGTAGATAATAGTTCTAGGATCTGTGAAAACTTCAGGTAGCCTTGAAGGTTGACCATTCCTCAAGTCATCATGAAGACTCTTGTTGTTCTCATTTCCCTTCTCAATTAGTCCAAGGAGCACATTCACTTCTGAGTGCTTTAGACTCTGTAGAGTATTGATGGTTAAGTGTCATATCTTGTTCTTTCCTACCATCAATATCTCCTTGAGCCATAGATCATTAAGCCTCCTTGGTACTACAGTGAGACAGTCAATCTGACTCTTCAAACTCTCATGATATAGCAGAGCATCACCAGCCTGTTCTCTAGAGACTTTCAGAAACTCCAAGAATGCATCATCATGATAGACATTTGAGTTTGCAATTTCTTGTAGCTTGGCCTCAGTGACCACCTTCACTTCTACTGGCTTGGCACTCTTAGATATTGAGATTTGAGGCTTGTCAGATGGCATACTCCCTGCAACCACTGTGGTTGTGATAGACTGCCTTTGACCATCAGGAGTAGTGATGTGCACAGTTGGTAGAGTGACAACTGGCAGAGAAGTGGGAGGCTTGGGAGGCTCATCAACTTTGTCCTTTCCTTTTCCAGGCACATGAGTAGTAGATTTCAAAGTTCTCTGATGGCCACCCTCAGTGATCTTGATGCCCTTTTCTAGTGGTCTCTCCCCCTTTGGATTTGAGTTCTTTGATATCCTCTTCTCCCCCTTAGGCTTGTTGACAGACACAGGGGCTGTAGGAGGCACCTTTGGAGTTGAAGATTCATCAGGTAGAGGGAGACCCATGTGCTTCATCATTGCAGACAACATTGATTGTTGATGCAGAAGAACATCAGCTGTGGTGGTGGCTTGAGTGTTCAACTGCTCAGTCAGAGTTGTCACAGTGTCTGTAAGATGAGCATTGGACTTGTGGAGAGAGACTACCTCCTTTTCAAGAGTATCCACTTTAATGAAGAGTTCATTGGCCTTAAAACCAGATAGGGATTGATCCTTCAGTCTCTGCACTTCGAACCTTGACATCTCATGCACAGGAACCTCAGTGACCAGCTTGTCTCCATATTGATTTGCAAAGAGGGTCCTGAGCATGGCATTGGCATCAGTTGTCTGATCTGATAAGGATTGAAATTTGTGCCCCAGACTTGTGACAGCATCCTTGAGAATAGCCAAACCATTGTCCATCCTGGTGCAAGTAGCATTGCAGGTTCGAATGTCCTTGAGAACAGTCTCCAATTGAGGGAATTTAGCATCAAAAGTCCTCTTGATCTCATGCACCTCCTTGGTTGTAGCTGAACACACTTCATTAATTTCTGACTTTAAGCCTTTACCAAGATAGTGTGCAGCCTTGAGAATGCCTTTATAGCTATCATTCACTGCTTCAAACACATCAGTAGGGTTGAGAGATTTGGCATTGGACCCTAGTGAAGTGATGTACTCTTCTCTGAGGTACTGGAGACCTTCTGAGAGAGGGATTGAATTGGTTCCTTGCAGCCAAGCATCGATATTCCCATCTCTCTCAGTTTCATCTATGATCTTCTCCTTCTGTAGCTCTACATCCTCTTTGTGACATAGGAGAATAGCTTCATAGTCTGGATTGGGCATGTTTGCAGTGAGAAGGTGCTGAGCAATTTTTGTGAACTCAGGGATCTGATCCACAACTAAGCTTTGAAGTGCTTCAACCGTCAATTGTGGTGGAACTGACCCTGATCCTGAAGCACTGTCATGTTGCACAGGCTTCAGCCATTGAGACATAAAGTTAGAGCTAGAGCTGGGCTTGCTAGGCTCCTCAGTTACAGATGCAACTTCTGCAACCGGATGAACAGACTCTACTACTGCTGTCTCCACAGAAGTGGGATGAGTTACAACAGTAGTTGACACAGGCACAGAGTCTCTAGTAAGAACTAGTGAATCCTCTGTGTTTGTGATGGTGTCATTAGGATATGCCCCAGCATGCATTCCCTGACCATCCAAATGTGGTACCTGGGTGGTGAGCAAGGTGTCATGCACCAAGTCACTTGAATTCATTGGCTCATCAAAGGAAAAGAATTCTTGATGATCAATGCCTTGCTCCTCAATTGCTTGAGTTGCAGGCTTCAAAGAAATATGAGTGGTAGATTCTGAAAGAGAAGTGTGTTGTAGACAAGATTTTGGCAACTCCCCCTGAGAAATAGAGGGAGTTTCAGTTATGATGTGCTCTCCACTCAGTGTTGTGCCAGCCTTATCACTCCCTTGTGCTGACTCTTTACAGATAGGTGCATTGGGGAGGATGCTTGATTCTATAGATGTATCCTGTTGAGAGGATACATCTAGTGAGCTGTGTGCCCCTGATTTTACAACTTCAGCCATTTGAGTGACTGAAGAGGTGGTTTTAGACTTCTTCTTCTTCTTTTGGCTTATGATAGGTGACTCAGGTGTCTCACTTTCTAACCCTAGTTCTACAGCCAAGGCTGCTTCAGTTAAGATTTCTAAAGGTTCAGAAGCAGCCTGTTTTCTCTTCTTTTTACTAACATCACCCTTTTGAGAGGATGATGCAGTTGGCTCTTTGCTGGATAGAGTGTTTGGCTGAGGGGGTTGGTTAGCAGGCCTTGGGTTAGCACTTTGTTCTCCTTGCTTAGGCTGTGCTAACTGTGATTTTGAATCAAATATTGGCATGTTGTGGGGGTAAGACCTAAACAAACCCTCCATGTGGGGAGTTATGCTAAGTCTTACATCCACATCATTCCTAGTCTCCAAATTACCAAAAATGAGTTTGGTCATGGACTTAGGATAGCCTATTTTACTCTTATCTACTCCAGGCAATTCAATCAATGAAGCATTTTTAAAGTTAAGCACTGATTGAATAAAGCGAGGAAAGAAAATTTCATTACCTCTCTTGGCTGTGGTCTGACCAAGTCTCCCATAGAGTTCCTGTAGGATGAGAAGTCCAACATCTATCTTTCTCCCATGAGCCAAGGCATAGGCAAGCTGCTGCACGGGTGTACTAATCTGATCAAAGCTTGATTTCCGTGCAGTGAATACTTGAAGGAGTGTAGCAAATACAAAGCTCCATTCTTTCCTCAAGAACTTCCTATTCAACTTTCCCAGCTTGATAGTATCAGAGTAGTTGATGAAGTCAAAGAATTCTTCCAACTCATCATTGGAGGCCAGAGCATCATACGTCTCTTGCTGCATATCCAAGGCTTGATTCATGTCTGCAGTGGTGATAGTGATATCCTCTCCTTGAATCTTGCAGTGAACAATATAAGAGGTGATAGCATTCTCAAGGGCGATGACCTCCACAGTAGCAGTCCTCCAGAATTGTTCCAATAGATCTATGTACAGAGTTGGGTTGGCTGAGAGCGCACTCTTGATGTATGATTCAGACAACCACCGAACAAAGCACTTGAAATTGGCATTCGGTGCTTCCACATCACTGGTGATTGCGATGAAATTAGTTTGGGATGGTATGGTGAGTTGAGTGTTTGCCATTTGGGTAGAGAAGAAAAGAGAATTAGGATTGAAGAAGAAATTCGCAGTTAGGGTTTTTCAGAGGTTTCAGGAGTTGAGATGCTTGAGAAATCGAACGAAAAGAATTGAATAGTTGTGAAGTTGTATATATAAATGTCTTGAGTTGTCGATAGATAAGTGTTCTGTAGCGACAAGTCATTCGAGAAGTATGAAACAACTATTCGAGAAGTCAAGAAAGGCTTATTCGATATCTCAGGCAGTTTTTAACTCACAGCTGGCAGTGATTTAACACAGAAAATAATTCAAAGTTAAGTAAAATATATTTTTATGAGTGAAATGAAGGTTTGAATATAAATCCAAAAAGCGATTAAGTGTCAGCGAAAAATCAGCCTTTTCAAATGATTCGATAACTCAAATGCAGCATTCGAGAACTCTATTATTAGAGAACTAAAATACTCTATTCGAGAACTCAAAGTGTGCTATTCGATTTCTCTAAAAGACACTATTCGAGAACTCAAGAGGGTTCTAGATAGGCCTATTCGAGAACTCGAGCCAAGACATAACAATGAACCATTCGAGAAGTCTGACTTATCGAACTGTACTTTTCACTCATAAAATTCAATTTCCACTATCCTTTAAAATTTACTAGAAATATTCATTGACGAATATTCTACCAAATTAAATAGTGGTTTACTCAAAATTTTTACAGAAATTTCAAGCTACATATGTATGATTTTCAACATGTGCAGCATTGGAATATTTATACATCATACTCCAGCCAATACTTACTTCAGAAATATTAGGCATTTGATAAAGTAAGTATTTACTGCTGCAACAATCTAGTTGATATATTCACTTAGCCAGAATTCGAAGAATTCAGCATTCCAATCTCACTGACCAGCCTAGTGAAGGTGGCTTCATCTAATGGCTTAGTGAATATGTCAGCTAGTTGTTTTTCTGTAGAGACATAATGCAACTCAATGGTTCCATTAGTTGCATGTTCTCTAATGAAATGATATCTGATGTCAATGTGCTTTGTCCTAGAATGATTGACAGGATTGGCAACTATAGAGATTGCACTTGTGTTGTCACACATGATAGGAATTCTTTCCAACACAAGTCCATAATCTCTAAGTTGGTTTCTAATCCAAAGCACTTGAGCACAACAACTTCCAGCAGCTATGTATTCAGCTTCAGCTGTGGAAGTTGACACAGATTGTTGTTTCTTGCTGTACCAAGAGACTAACCTTTGTCCAAGAAACTGGCAGCTACCTGATGTGCTTTTCCTATCCACTCTGCATCCAGCATAATCAGCATCAGAATAACCAACCAGATTGAACCCTGTGTCCTTAGGATACCATAACCCCAAGTTTGGTGTGCCTTTCAGATATTTGAAGATCCTTTTTATTGCTATCATGTGTGATTCCTTTGGGTTTGATTGAAACCTTGCACATAAGCATGTAGCAAACATGATACTGGCCTACTAGCAGTGAGGTAGAGTAGAGAACCAACCATGCCTCTGTAGATTGAGATATTTACCTTTTTGCCCTTAGCGTCATCATCTAACTTGGTGGCAGTGGCCATGGGTGTCTTCGCAGGTGAACATTCTTCCAAATCAAATTTCTTCAGTAAATCTTTAATGTATTTGGTTTGACTTATAAAAATGCCATCCTTCCTTTGACTAACTTGCAGTCCAAGAAAGAATGTTAATTCTCCCATCATACTCATCTCATTTCTGCTTTGCATGAGCTTAGAGAATTTTTCACACAGCTTCTCATTTGTAGAGCCAAATATGATATCATCCACATAGATTTGAACTAGGATAATATCATCATCATGTTTCTTGTAGAACAGTGTCTTGTCCAGTGTGCCTCTAGTGAATTGATTCTCCAGTAGAAATTGTGATAGTGTGTCATACCATGCCCTAGGAGCTTGCTTGAGTCCATACAATGCTTTAAGTAATCTGTAGACAAAGTGGGGGAACTGTGGATCCTCAAAGCCAGGTGGTTGTTGCACATATACTTCTTCTTCCAACTCCCCATTCAGGAATGCACTCTTGACATCCATTTGATAGACCTTGAAATTAGAATGTGCAGCAAATGCCAAGAAAATTCTGATGGCTTCTAGTCTAGCAACAGGGGCAAAGGTCTCATCATAGTCAATACCTTCCTGTTGAGAGTATCCTTTTGCAACCAACCTTGCTTTGTTCCTTATGACTACACCATTTTCATCCATCTTATTCCTTAGAACCCATTTAGTTCCAACAACGGTTCTATCCTTTGGTGCAGGCACTAGTTCCCATACTTTGCTCCTTTCAAACTGATTTAGCTCCTCTTGCATAGCAATTATCCAGTCAGGATCCAACAATGCATCATCAAGTTTCTTAGGCTCAACTTGGGATAGAAAGCAGCCATAGAGACATTCATTTATAGTTGCTCTCCTTGTCCTTACTCCTGCATTTGGATTTCCAATTATCTGATCTGCAGTGTGTGATCTATCCCATTTCCTTGTATGTTCAGATTGATTTCTCATCCTTGATGTTGCTTCATCATTTAGATCATGATCATCTACATTTCCTCCCCCTGTGAAGTTGTCACTCCTCACAGGTGTATCTTGGATGCTTGTTTCTTCATTGTTGGTTGACACAGGTTCTTCATTCACTTGAGTTTGTTGGATTATGAGTTCAGATTCACTTTCAATCTCCTCATCAGAATCATCTAGATTGTCAAACTTCAAGGGATCTTTATCTTCATCATTGGCTTCTTCTAATCCAGGTAGTTTGCTGTCATCAAATGTTACATCTGTGCTCTCCATTACTTTCTTTTGACAAATGACATAAACTTTGTATGCAATTCTTTCCATAGAATAGCCAAGAAAGATTCCTTCAAATGCCTTTGCATCAAATTTTCCAACATATTCTGAATTATCTTTTAGCACAAAGCACTTGCTTCCAAAAGTATGAACATACTTTAGAGTAGGCTTCTTTCCAGTCATCAAGTTGTAAGGTGTCTTTCCAGTGTTTTTGTTGATGAGGGTTCTGTTTTGGATGTAGCATGCAGTGCTCACAGCCTCAGCCCAAAAACATGTAGGCATCTTTGCATCAAGTAGCATTGTTCTAGCAGCCTCTATCAGAGTCCTATTCTTTCTCTCAACAACTCCATTTTGTTGTGGGGTCCTTGGAGCTGAGAATTGTTGAGAAATACCATTTTCTTTGCAGAATGCTCCAAGCATGGCATTTCTGAATTCTGTCCCATTATCACTTCTTAATGCAATCACACTTGCATTTATGGCCTTTGCTTCTTTGTCAACTTTCTTTATGTGCTCAATGATTACTTGTGGAGCCTCATCCTTTGATGCCAGAAATTCTACCCATGTATACCTTGTAAAATCATCAACCATCACTAGAGCATACTTCTTCCTTCCTAGTGACATAATATTGACAGGCCCAAACAAATCCATATGAATCAGTTGCAGGGGCTTGGTTATAGATGTCACTGTTTTTGACTTGTGGCTTGATCTTTTCATTTTTCCCTTTTGACACGCCTCACACACTCCTTCTTGACAGAATTCAAGTGTGGGCATGCCTCTCACTAACTCACTTTTGACTAGGGAATTAATGGCTTTGAAGTTCAGGTGTGATAGCTTCTTGTGCCACAGCCAACTGTCTTCATTTGATGCTTTTGAGTAGAAGCAACAAATTGTGTCCTTGCTTGCAGAGTCCATATTGGCTACAAACAGGCTTCCCTTCCTTACTCCAGACAGAGCAAAATCACCAGTCTTCTTGTGGGTGATCAAACATTCATCTTTGTCAAAGTTCACTTTGAAGCCTCTGTCAGTGAATTGACCAACACTCAGTAGATTATGCTTGAGCCCCTTGACCAGTGCTACATTCTCAATGATGACATTTCCAATTTCCAACTTGCCATATCCCAGTGTGTTGCCAATGCTGTCATCTCCAAAAGCAACCATTGGGCCAGCCTTTTCCTCATACTGTGATAGCAGGGCCATATCACCAGTCATATGATTTGAGCATCCACTGTCCAAAATCCACATGACCTTCTTTTTACTTTCTTTGCCCTGCAAACACAAAAGTATTACTTCTCCTTTGGTACCCAAACGAGTTTGGGTCCATGTGACTTAGTGACAGTTTTATCAAAATCAGCATGCTTATCAGTTTTCTTGATGTTGGTCTTCTTGTCACTGTTGGGAGTCTTAGAATCAGGGTTCTTAGACTTAGGTGACAGAGGTACCTTCCTAACTTTAGGAGGACTTGAAGACTTTGTCCTTGTGTAGTGTGTGTGAACATTATGATTGATACAGCCCTCCATGAATTGTCTTCTCAAATTAAAACAACTAGTCATCACATTCATGTTACATGGCATACAATCAAGTTTATCACAGAAAGGAGAGTCTCTATGTCTTAAAGGCACAGAGCAATCATAGAATGGTTTAGCAACACTACCAGATGGTTTCTTGCAAGCATGAGTCAAATGATTAGAGCTAAAACAGTTTTGACAAACTTTCCTAGGGGCATTTGGCACATAAGCATAGTTGTTATCTTTGTTAATCCCTAATTTGCCATTCCTGTTTGGTCTCTTATTAGTCACTTTCTTCTTAGTCTCATAATTTCCAGCTGAAACAAAATTTACAGATTTCTCAAGTCTAGGTCTACCTCCTACTGGCTCCTTGGCTTTGGTTTTGACATTCTTACTCTCAGAGGATGCTTGTTGTTCATTTGATTGTGCCTCATCTTCATCCTCCAACATTTGCTTGATGAGTAAGGCATCCTCATCAATCTCAAGTGTTGGTGTTTTAAATATTGGATTCTCAGTCTTTTTCAAAACCTGAGGCACCTCCTCTTGAACAACAATGTCATCTTCAATGACTGCATAGCCTTTCCTCTGTTTAAGAGTGTCATAATCAAGTCCAATGGCAGCCTTAGGTCTAGCTAGATTTTTCTCATGATAAGACTGCAATAGACTAGAGGAATTCTTAAATGTCTTCAACTTAAATTCATTTTCAGCTAATTCATCCCTAAGAGCTTTCTCAACTTGACTAGCACATAGAACTTTGTTCTTTAGATACTCAATCTCTTGTTTAAGATTTTCTATTTGCACAGTAGTTAGCTCTAGTTCCTCATTTCTCTTATTTAACAGTTCATTCCTAGTAGACAGTTTAGCAATCTCTTCATTAGCAGCAGTCATACTAGTATGAATGTTAAACATCTCAACGGATAGTTGTTCAACCAAAGATTTACATTCAGAAACAGACATGTCTATGGTAGTGAGAGATGGTACCTGTGAGTCTGATGCAGATGGTTCTTCCTTGGAATTGGCCATCAAGGCATAGTTGCAGAATTCTTGTTCTTCCCCATCACTGTCAGAATCATCCCAACACTTCCCTTCAGCTATGTAAGCCTTACCTGGTGTCTGCTTCTTTAGAAGGGCCTCATACTTAGCTTCAAGCTCAAGAAACTCCTTATCCTTCTTTTTAGGCTTCTTGCATTCACTGGCAAAATGCCCTAGGTCATTGCATCTGTAACATCTTACAGATGACCTATCCACATAGCTGGTTTTGAATCTGTTCTTGTTTGTTTTCATAGGTGCCTTGCTCTTGTTGAATGAATGATTTTGAGGTCTAGGCTTGAAGGGCTGATTCCTCTTGAATCTGATGTTTGGGAATTTTCTAGCCATAAAAGCATATGATGTATTTTCCATGCCATCCAGCTCTTCAAGAGTGTAGAACTCATCTTCTTCCTTGTCATCAGCAGGTTCAGTCACTACTTCCTCAGTTTCTTCATCATCTACTATCTCTTCTATTCTCAGCTGACTTGCAGATGCTTCCAGGTCTTGAATAGATTTGTTGACAATCAAGGCACAGGATGTGTTTATCATTCTGCCTTGGTTAGCTTGGATAGCCCTCTTTTGAAGCAACTCAAGCTCGTGTGTCTTTAAAACCCCATAGAGCACATCATACGTGACTTTGTTCAAATCTCTTTCTCTTAGGGATATGACCCTTTGCTCTAGATGGTTTGGTAACGATAGAAGAAACTTCATATTTAATTCCTTAGTGCTGTAAACCTTCCCATTCATTTGGAGCTCAGTCACCAGCTTGTGAAATCTTTCAAACATATCAGTGATACTTTCCTTGGACTGTGCCATGAACGCCTCATACTGTGTGACCAGTATCTGTTTCTTATTTTCTCTTACCTCCTCTGTCCCTTCACATAACACCTCGATGTGATTCCACATGTCCTTGGCTGATTTGCATGATGCTATGTTGGCAAACATCGACATATCCATGGAGTCTATGATTAACAACATGAGGTGGCTGTCTAGGGCAATCTTTTCCTTCTCTGAGTCCGTCCATTTGGATGGCTCTTTTGGAACGTATGATCTAGGAATGACTACTGCGCCCACTGTGGATTCAGCAACTTCTTGTTGTGGTATGAATGGACCATTCTTGAGAATGTCAGGGTAGAGAGGATTGGCAGCTTTGATGAACAACAGCATTTTTATTTTCCAGAGGTTGTAATTCTCTTTGTCGAACTTAGGGACCTTTACCGTACCTGTAGTCTTTGGTGTATTCGAACTCATGATCGTTTTCTGTTTAGATTAAACAGCCTGCTCTGATACCACTTGTTGAGTAATGAATACAGTAAAAGAATACAGAGGGGGGGTGAATGGATTCTTGAACTTTTCTTCGTTCTTGAATCTTTGCAGCAAGATAAGTGATGAGTGTGTGAGATATGAAGATGCGGATAATTAAAGACAAACACAACACAATATCACTTTAATCTAATATCTTATTAGATAAAGATTTTGCTACAATCTGTGAATACAAATGATAGTATTCTCAGCTTCGTTTTTCTCAGAGAGATATTTTCTGGGTATTTGAGAAACTTCAACACCTTAACAGCTAAGGAAGTGAGGCTGTATCCTTATAGACATGGATACACCCACTTACTACAAATGAGGTAGGTAAAACAAAAACACTTTCCAGTCTGTCTATCTCATTTTAGTAAGAGTCCAAACGGCTACAGATTTGACTTTGAAAAGCCTGTTTAGATCCACTTCTTCAGCTCCTTGTCCCTTGTCTTATCTCTCCGAGCTTCTTTGTAGGCTTTCCAGCATGCTTTATAGGACAGAGTCAAATAAAGCATCCTGGCTTGTTGCAGGTTTCTGACTTGTACAATTCTTCAGTATTTTGTCCTCAAGAATGTATTCGAGAAGTGACTAAGTGAGTGATTCGAGAACTGGAGTTGACTTGATCGATAACTCTGAGTTCTCGAATAGTGTTATCTTGACATATCGAATCACTTCTCGAATAGCTCTTTTCTCTGGGACTCCTTGAGATATCGAATAGAGCATTTTGACATATCGAATCCCTGAGATATCGAATAGCATATTGAGTCTTTGAGATATCGAATGTAGCATTGACTTGTTGACCTTTTGAGAACTCGAACTGTTGACTCCTTGAGTTCTCGAACCGTGTAATAGACATATCGAATCCCTGAGATATCGAATGAGATATCGAGAGATATCGAATAGTGTCTTCTGAGATATCGAACTCCAGACTTCTCGAATGCTAGACTTCTCGAATAAATAAATGTACTTCTCGAATTAGTACTTAGGAAATTTCTTCATTTCTTCAATTCTTCAAATCCCAACTGTGATTATTTGACAGTCTTCATTTCCTTGCTTGAGGCATGAACCTTAGAACTTCTTTCAAGCTTTATTCTTGACTTAGTAGGTACAGTTACACAGATAGAATTTGATGCCTATTACATAGTACAAACAAGTAGAAACTCTACAACTAGAGGTTCCCTCAGTTAAGAGGTCATGTAGGTAATGCATAGCATTACGAACCACTTGGGCTTGTTATTAGATGTATTCAGGCATGCCTCTGTGACTAACAGGATGATTAGTAACGGATATATCCGTTACTAATGTCATTAGTAACGGATATATCCGTCATTAGTAACGGATATATCCGTTACTAATGGCCAGTTTTGGTGTAGTGTATATTCTTTTCCAGACCGAGTTTTCGATAGGTCTTCTATACCTATTGTGGTCAATGATGTATTGAGGAGTGAGATTTCATTTTAATGGAAGTATCCTTGTTTGTCAAAAAAAAAAAAACATCGGAGCCTTGGCCAGCCAGGACAATAATATTTTTTTGCTAGACAATTATACAAACCATACACGTATTAGCAGCCGCTCACAGTCTCGCACTTCGAATAAATAGGCACTTTGATCAGTGAACTCACTCGCACATAATGAAAAGTTTGAACCCATGATCTTGATCTTCAGTTGAATGATGATAAAGAATATTATTATTAATTTTATATCCTTACATGTAATGCTTAATCTTCTTTTGTTGCTAAATATTCTATCTAGTTTTAAACCTTAACTTGCAACTGTGATTTATTTTTTTATTTTTTTTATTTTTTGTCAGGAAATATATTTCATAAATGAAATATAATTAGATACAATCTAAAAGAGTTTCCTTCGATCAAGAAACGTACATCATTTAACCGAAAGGCACGCATGTTGCCCCCAGAGATTTAGACAATAATACTTTCAAGTCTGAAAGGATGAACCCACAAAGAAGAGCCTCGTTAAAAAACCCCCCAAGAGCAAAACCCTATGGGAAAAAAACTCAAGAGGGGAAAAAGAGCGCCCACAAAAAAACATCGCTATACAACATAGCTACAAAAAAAGACTAGAACTAATAGCTTTGTGTGTCCTCATTGCCATCCGTTTCTGCCAAAGACTAGCCTTCTTTTTTGTCAAAGAATTACTCTTCACCTTAGCTACTCCATAACTTCATTTTGAAAAATAAAGCTGAAATCTTCTTGGGACTTCCTTGTTATTATTACAACTGCAAATTACCAAACAAACCCGTCAAGAAAGGAAAAAAAATCAAAGTATTACTTAAAGGATATAAGATTAAATATATTAAAACTATTTTGAATTTTGATAAAATAGATGCTCACTTCTAACCAAAGGGAGACCCCCTTTGATTAGACATCTAAAATAACCATATAATAGTAACATAATTGAATAATTGAGTTTAAAAAATTAATAACAGCCTAGACAAGCCATCTAAATGGCACAAAAACCTCTTAAAGGCCCAAAAAACCATCAAACATGGCAACCCAAAATGGTACAAAAAAGTCATCAATCATAACCAATGCTATAAGGTAACTGAAAAATAATAAAAATCATTTCTACAAATTTGAACCTAAAAAATAACTGAAGTACTTAATGTAATTAGTCAATCAAAGATTAGTCAAAAATCTCAATCAAAAAAAGAATCAATTAGCCTTTAATACTAATAAAAACATGAAAACAAAACAAAATATCATGTAAGGATCTAATTAGCATTTAATAATAATCAATGTCATCACGAAAATTACGAAAATTAGACTAAATTTCCCAAAATCAAAAAAAATCAAGGATACGACTCCGCTGAAACAGTAATCGCCGGCATCCCCCGAACCGCCGTAGCAGCGGCGTCTCTCTGATCTCCCCTACCCAGATCTGTTAATTCCCTTTAAAAATAAAGAATCCCAACTCCTTTTCATCGCCTTGAATTCCAGTCCATGATCAGCCGAACATCCCTGATCTGGTAAACACAAAACTGTTCTTTGATCTCTTCTGGATCAGCTTCAGGCTCTGCCGCTTCTTTTTAATCTCTTAATTTCCTGCAACCAGACAAACTTTAACCATAACAAGAAAGCAAACAAGAGATATAACTAACACAGTCATACTATCTGTTACTACAGCCGCAACAATCAAGGACATCAAACCAATCCTCTAAACATGGACTCCTGGCCGAAATTGGAAGAAAATCCGGCGAACACATATTCCCATTTCAACACCAAAACTCGCATAAAACATTCATTAACTTCGTATCAATCTCAAAAACCTCACTCCGTCATTTAAATTCACAAACGAACACTCACAATCATGATTCAATTTAATCCAAAAATCTGATTTAAACAAAATTAATCTAAACATAACCTTAAACTCAACACACGTTACAAATAGATTTTACTACACATAGCAATCAATAATCTGCAAAACATAGGCTAGGAGAAGAAAGGATTAAGAGAGCCGGTGGGAGAGGTAACAGAGGAGATGACGGAGAGTGAACGACGACAACGATTCGCCGGATAAGAGTATCGACGGCGAGGCCTAAAAAGGCTGAATCGAAGGGGAGAGATTTATTAATTTAATAAATCAACAATTCCTTATATTGCAACTGTGATTTAAATTGAGTAATTTAGTGAATATTTTATAATTTTTTAATAAGAGGTCGATGATTCAATTCTCTATGGAGAAATTGTTTTGAATAATTAATCGGCATAAAAATGTTCTATTTATTTCTGTGAGAACACCCTTGATCCATATTTCGAAAAGATATATTGATTCGGCATCTTTGTTTGTCGGATTGTTTTGTAGTGTTATTGTATAATGTATAAAATTCGATTTCTTAATACTTGCTTATCTTTCCAAGTCTCTTCCTCTCTTATGCTTCTTTAATTGTAGCAAAAAAATAAGTGAAGTACTCAATAATATTTTCTTAATATCATATATTTCAAGACGGTGACCGATAAATTGGGACAAAATACTAGTTGAGTGGTGAGACAGCAATTTGTAATGGGTCCCACTTATTCAACGTGGTTTTTTTGAGTGCTCAGTCAACTTAAGGTTGCCCAGGTCGGCCATGAAATTTAGTGCACGAATACCTATCATGATTTTATATATCGGCACCGGCAGAGTTGTTTACTGCTAAGTTGAACCCACAAAAATTAATTATTTGATCCTTTTCTAAATTTTTACATTTATTTTTAATAGTGAATATGTATTCAATTATACACTACATAATTTATAATCTTAATTATCAATTAAAAAAATAATGTTTTAATTGTACGTAATAATACAAATTATCAAAATATCAAATTTGATTATGAGTAAACTCGAATTTCAATCCTTGCAGTTATTCATATGAATTACATAATTTTATACGATTTAATTTATTTACTTATTTTCTTTAATCTCACCCGTATTATATTTCTTCTAACTACATACAAAGTATACCAAAACACCAAATTCGGTTATTACTTAATTCGGAATAATTATGTAATTAATTAATGTTTATTTATTATATATTTTTATCATTCAATTTTTTACAAGTACATATTTAAATAATACTTATTAATTATACTATCTTATAGCCCGTGAGGTTACTTTTTTTTAATTTACTTATATTGTAGTATGGATATATAATATTATAAAGATTATTTTTAATATGTTGGAATGTATATAACAACTTTTAGTGGAAAATCCAAATTAATATGTTATTCGCAGAAATCGAACTTTCAATCTTTCTATATAATATTTTTTAATATTAATCTTAAATTAAAATATTGTTGGTGGGATTCGAACCTTAAACCTCTATATATAACAATTTTAATATTGTATCCGACATTTATCATTTATTTGAATCGCAGATCTAACGATTTTAATGAAATGGATAACTAAAAATAGGGGATGATCAAAAACTAGATTAATCAAACTATAAAATATAATCCTTTTTTTTTTTGCTAAATTAAAATATAACCCTTTTTCTTATTATAGTATAATATAAATTTATTCTCAATAATTTATTAATATTAATATTTTAATCTCTACTTGTTCTCGACTAGTGCCCGTGTAAATTGCGAATAACCCGTACCATTAGATATAAACTAAATTTTATTAAGTTGTATTTTGAAATATATGATTTTGTTCTTAAATTACAGATTACTGATTTATTGATTTTTTGATTCTACTAAAATAATATCCAAATTTTTTTACTCAACAAACTGAAATAGATTGCAAGTAAACTTACTCTACTTCGCCCGCAAGGTTGTCTCAGTTGGTTAAAGAGAGACCATCTCACCTCTTGGCAGGTTCGACTCTCATCGGAGGCGGATTTGTGATTATGCCATCCTGGGGCAGAGCCTGTCACACTTGTGCGGTTTGTCTTGGATTACGTGGTTTGCAGGCTATTGCGTGAGCCCATGGGTTTATCCAGAGCGCATCCGAAGGGTAGCCACTGCGGGTTCTCATGTTTAAAAAAAAAAAAAAAAAAAAAAAAACTTACTCTACTTCTTATATGTAGGCTAACTTCAATAAGTGTTATAGTTTTAGTCTTTAGTTTGATTTTTGTAAATTTGTTACCATCTTTATTCAGTTTTGATATGTTCACTTTACAATCATTATATTAAGACTAGAAAATGAGTAGGTGATGGTGAATATAACCAACAGCCCATGATCCATAATTGCTTGATTTCACATGTCTTTTTGAATATTCAAAGTCAAAGTTAGCCGGAAACATACAGTTGAAGACAAAATCTGTGTCACATCCTACATATAAAAGTCTTGTTTGTAAAGCACACCTTTTAGTTACACCATATAAGCCACCCATGTGTGTGCATGTATCTACTCTAGTCATACAACAAATATTTAGTCACATTTTCACACCCCATGTTATGCATGATCACTAAATCTTTCTGAGAATTTTCTTCCTTTCCCTAAATGGCAAGCATGATTTCCAGTCACCGGATAATCTTTACCGTTCTTTTCTCTGTTCTCTGCATGGCTTTTCATGCAGAGAACAATGAACTTGACATGCTTCTTCAAATTAAAGACAGCCTTAAAGATTCGGATTCGAAAGTTTTTGATACATGGAGATCAGATAACTTGGTGTGCAGCTTCAGTGGCATAATGTGCAATGACAAACAAAAGGTACAAGAAATCAATCTCTCTCAAGAAAATCTTGTTGGGACTCTGCCCTTTGATGTTATATGTTCTCTTGAATCACTTGAAAAACTTTCTTTAGGTTCAAATTCTCTGTCTGGTAAAATCAGTGATCACTTAGCAAATTGTACTAAGTTGACATACTTGGATTTGGGTAACAACTATTTTTCTGGAGAAGTTCCTAACTTGTCTTCTTTAAACAAACTTAGTTTCATAAGTTTAAACAACAGTGGTGTTTCAGGTTCATTTCCTTGGAGTTCACTACAAAATCTTACTAGTCTTACGTTCTTGAGCCTAGGTGACAACTTATTTGAAAAGTCACCATTCCCTTTGGAAATACTAAATCTTGATAAATTGTATTGGCTTTACCTTACTAACACTAGTATTGAAGGCCAAATTCCAGAGGAAATCGAAAACCTTACTCTTCTCGAAAATCTTGAGCTTTCAGACAACTTTTTGTTTGGGAAAATCCCAGTTGGAATCACAAAACTCTCTAAACTTTCACAGCTTGAGCTTTATGACAATAAACTTACTGGAAACTTTCCTGCGGGCTTTGGAAATCTCACAAGTCTTAGAAAACTTGATGTTTCGAATAACAGCCTTGAAGGTCATATTTCGGAGCTGAAATCATTAGTGAAACTTGAGTCATTGCAACTATTTGAAAACAGATTCACCGGAGAAATCCCATTGGAATTTGGAGAATTCAAGTTTTTTCAAGAGTTTTCACTTTACACCAACAAGTTCACAGGTTCACTCCCACAAACGATTGGATCTTGGTCTGATTTTGTTTATATAGATATTTCAGAGAATCTTTTCACAGGCCTGATCCCTCCTGATATGTGCAAGAAAGGTAACCTTAGTGATCTACTTCTGTTGCAAAATAATTTCACTGGTGGAATTCCCGAAAGTTATGCAAATTGTCCATCTCTAACCCGTATCCGGCTTAGTAATAACTCGCTTTCAGGATCTGTTCCTGATGGGTTATGGGGTTTGCCTAATGTGAAGATGATTGATCTTGCTACGAATCAGTTTGAAGGTTCAGTAACAAGCAATTTGAGAGAAGCTAAAAGCTTGTCTCAACTGTTTCTATCCAATAATAAATTTTCTGGAGAGCTGCCAGTAACTATATCAGATGCTTCATCTTTGGTGGAAATTGAATTGGGATGGAATAATTTTTCCGGTGAAATTCCTTCAACAATAGGTGAATTGAAAAACTTGAGCAGTTTACATTTGGAAGATAACTCTTTCAGTGGTGCCATACCAGAGTCATTAGGCTTATGTATATCACTTAATGATATGAGTCTTGCTGGAAATTCTCTTTCGAGTGGAATTCCGGATAGTCTTGGTTATTTACCAAGCTTGAACTCGTTAAATTTATCACATAACAAGCTTTCTGGACGAGTTCCATTCAGTCTGTCATCGACTAGATTAAGCCTTCTGGATTTGTCCAACAACCTGTTGAGTGGGCCCATACCGGAAGCGTTTTCTGTAGAAGTGTTCAGGGATGGCTTTCTTGGAAATCCAGGATTGTGTAGCAATAAGAGGATTAGTGGTCTTAAATCATGTTCATCCACAGGTTCAACTGAGTCCGTGCAGCTCAAAATAATTGTGTCCGTTGTCATAGCAGGGGCACTTGTATCTATTCTGTCACTTGCTACGTTCTTATATGTTTTGAAGCTAAGGAAAAATGGTCAGGACTGTCCTATGATGCGACGTGATTCATGGGACATGAAACACTATCATGTACTAAGTTTCAGCGAGGAAGAAGTAGTAAAAGCATTAAGACAAGAAAATTTGATAGGTACAGGTGGCTCTGGAAATGTGTACAAGGTTTCCTTGAGTTGTGGCAAAATATTAGCTGTAAAACATGTCTGGAAGTCAAATTCTGGTGGACACAAGAGTTTTCGGATGAACTCACCTATGCTCGGGAAAGGTAAGAGCGGATCACCTGAGTATGATGCAGAGGTGGAAGCTCTGAGTTCCATAAGGCATGTAAATGTGGTGAAACTTTATTGCAGTATTACTAGTGAGGACTCAAATCTGTTGGTTTATGAGTACATGCCTAATGGAAGCTTGTGGGACCAATTGCATACGTGTCAGAAGATCTCAATGGATTGGACTATCAGATACGAGATAGCGGTTGGAGCAGCTAGGGGACTGGAATATCTCCATCATGGTTATGATAGGCCGGTGATACATCGTGATGTAAAATCAAGCAATATTCTCTTGGATGAAAACATGAAGCCTAGAATTGCTGATTTTGGACTAGCAAAAATTGTTCAGCCTAATGGAGCTAAGGTTGCTGCTACGCAAATGATTGCAGGCACATATGGCTACATTGCTCCTGGTAAGTTTCACTAGGCATTCCAAATTTTTTTCCTTTAAAATGTATTTGTCTTTTTGGAGTAACACTGATACTTTTATTTTATTTTCTTTTCTTTTGGCGATTTGTAGAATATGCATATACATACAAAGTAGATGAAAAGAGTGATATCTACAGTTTTGGAGTGGTTCTTATGGAATTAGTCACCGGAAAGAGGCCAGCAGAGCCAGAATTCGGAGAAAACAAAGACATTGTGCAATGGGTCTGTGACACAATGATGAAAAGTGATGACAGTGGCATTGGTTTAGTGGATTCAACTATTTCCGAAGACTTAAAAGAAGATGCAGCTAGAGTGTTAACAATTGCAATTCGATGCACAATGAAGGTTCCGAATCTAAGACCTTCAATGAGAGTGGTAGTTCAAATGCTGGAAGAAGTTGAGCCTTTCAAGTTATCTGAGATAGTTGTAACCAAAGATGGTGAGAATTGTAAGCAATAAGATGCAAATTTTGATATTGGTAATTTTGTAGAACAATGTATAGACAGTAAGCTGCTCAAAAGATGGCTTGCTTCTGCATCTTCTAAAACATGGAAGTAGAATCTTGTACTAGCTATGCTCTAGTTTTAGCACTTGTACCATAGTATTTTGTTGTTTAAATGTGTCAAATTTTAGCCTTAAAAAACTCGGGAGAAGGAGTAAGCCGGAACCACGGGAATATCCTCCTCTAAATGAAATCTTACACCTGTCTTTTGTTTTGTTTTTGATGTAAAATTATCTGATCAATTTTGCTAATTTCAACTTTTAAATGATGTCAGACTGATATGGATCGTTGTCACTGTTGAGCTCGAGATCGACTAAAAAATTAAACTGACATCAGACAAATTTCATGTTCTTACAAAACAAAAACAATTAAAAGTACATAGCTAAAATAATCAAACTGAAGAAACTAGTTTCTCTGCCGGCTGAAGTACAAAACATGTGGGTCATAAAAAAGGGAAGAAAAAAAAAAGGCATTTTAGCATAAGTTCGGAAAATACTCCAAGTAACAAACAACAGAAGAAGAAGGCTTCGACGAGTCATGGATTGATCAGCCGGGTTCTTTAATTTTATTTTTAATTATTTTCGTTTGTTATTCATATCCTAGGGTTTATGTAATTGTTATCTGTTTTCTCTTTTAACAAGCCCCACAATTTGTTATTTGATTTGTTGAATTAGTGTTTGTGTGACTGTCTTCTTTGTGATTTGTATTCGATTCGTGACTATATGGAGAGTGAGAGGGAGAGTGTTGGTGAAGATGGTGATGGCTGCTGGGGTGGTGGCCGGTCGGTGAACCATCGGATTGGTGATGGTGTTTGGTGGTGTTGTTTTATGTGTATATGTTGCGATGTGGGGTAGAATCGGCGGTAGCTATGAATGCCGACGAGGAAGGCACGACGGCGAGGCTGGGGAGACAAGCTGGGCAGGTGGTGTATGTATATACAGGCTGTGTATGCATATGCAGGGTGTTTGTACAGATAGAAGAAATGCAGTAGTAGAGATGGGGTCGCGACTGAGGCTGCCAGAATCGCGACGGTGGTTTTTTTCCGGTTAGTCCAGTGGTGTAGTCACGGTGGTAGGAGGCCGAGAATGGTGGTAGCGTACGGTGGGTCCAACAGTAGTTTTGGTTCCGGTGAAGGTGGTGGTACCGTTAGCTGTTTTTTATTAATTTTTGTTTAATTAGTTTTAATATCATTAATGAGGAAATTGAAATCAATTATTTTTATTTAATGTAAATTGATTCTTGTTTTCTTGATTGAGATTTGGAGTAATTAGAGGGATATTTGATAGTGTTTTGACTTTGATTTGATTTGATTTGATTTGGAGTAATTAGAGGGATATCTTGTTTAAATTGTCTTGGCAAAACCCTTGTTGTGCTATTAATAATATAATAGATTGATTTCCTGATTAATTGATTCCCTGATTAAATGCTAATTGATATTTGTTTATTTGATTAGTTGACCTCCTAATCAATTGTTTCCTTAATTAAATGTTTTTTGATAAATTGATTCTCTTAGTTATTGATAATTGATTAACTAATTCTTTTATTAATTATAGTTTGAATAATTATTTGACTATTGTACCATTATTGGGTGTACCGAAATTGTCGGCTTTTGGACCTTACATAGGTGTTTGTTATCTGTCGTCAGTTGGCGAATTAAATCTGTTGACGAATTAGTATTAGTGGATCAAGGTATTTTTACCTTTGGGTGGTTTTTTCAGACTTAAAGGTTCTATTATCTAAACGTCCGGGGGCAACATGAGTGCCTTTCGGTTAGATAATAAATTTTTAGAATGAAAGAAACTAAACCCCTTTCTCCGATTTCGCCGGTATTGTATTTCGGTACAATTCATATACGAGAATGTATATTCTTTGACAAAAAAAAAAAAAAACTAATCGAAGACACTGTGAATTAAAAAACATCAGGATTTATAAATAAATAGTATAAATTGTAAAGAGTCCTGGTCCCTCACAATAAATTGTTAGGATTCATTTATCTAACAATTAGCTTTCATATTGTTGGATTAAGAATTAAATGATTAAGATTAAAAAAAAAAAATTTAGACAGTTCGTTATAATTGTTTCGCTATAATTTTTCGTTGCGAGACAATTAGTCTATGGCAAAAAATTATAACGAATAGCTTAATTTTTTTTTTAATACTAACCTTTAAATTCTTAATTCAAAAATATAAAAATTGATTATTGAATAAATGGACGAGGATCCAATTATACATAGATTCAACGGGAAAGCCACTAAAAAAGAACAAAAGTTAGGAGGTAACTGGTAAGTGTTATGTCTGAAGTGACCCATTTTGAAATTTTTTTGAACAAATTTGTTTTTGTTGAGATGTTACGTTACGTGCATACTTAAACTACTTGTCAGTTGGATCTAGCAGAATGGGTATTCGAAGAATTAAACGAAATTTCATGGAATTGAATCAAATTTTGTATTCAAATTGAAAATTTTAATAATCATCCGAAGATCTATTTGATCTGATTCAAAGAATATCTAAATCGAAAATTTAATCGAAAATCATTCAAAAAACTAGATTCTATTATAATTTGGAATCGATCAAAATCGAATAATAAATTATTCGAACCGAATATGACTCAAAATACTGGACCCAATTTAGATTCGAGTTCCAAAAATGATGAATTAAGTAGTTTTTTTTTAAAAAAAAAAGAATCAATTCATTAATTAAAAGCCGTATGGCATCTACAAATAAGGGGATCGTTGTTGAATCCTTTCTAGAGACAACCAAGCGATTTGAAGATGATTGAAAGTATGTACTTGTTTTTATCGGACTGTTCTGTGCAAACGACCATAGATGCGATCCCATAATAACCTTCATCCCTGAATCAAAACCATGAAAATCTTGCCGATCTATCACCTCGGCCAGGAAAAACACAAAAACCCAATCAAAGCAAAAAAAAACCATACTCTCACAAGGAGAGACTAACAAAACCCAAATAAATTGGGAACTTATTGAAGCCCAAATAAATTAATAACTTATTGAACGAAAACAAATATGAAACAAGAAAACGAAAAGGGATTGGGGCTTTCCACCGATGAAAACCGATGGAAGCCCCCTCAAAACTTTTTAATGGAGGCTAGGATTTAGAGAGAGAGAAGTGTTGTGCAATGTCTTTACGAACATTATTTTAAAACATTGATGAATTAAGTAGTTGTTATACTTTTAACTGGGTATAACAAATAGGTTGTATACATTACCACACATTTCATCCAATATTTAAACATGATAAGTGGATTTCATATCCACTTGGATCGCTTCATTTCGGCTTAAATTGATTATCTTGGACTCAAGTATGTGGTGTTTTGATGTGTTTTGTGTAATTGTGCAGGATTAGTTATTTCGGCTAGGGTTGGCATTTTCCGTCGATTTTGGAGTTGAAAGTTAGCATTGGAATGAAGAATGGGAACTTGCTTTAAGCTTCCATGAAGATTATAAGACTAAAGGATTGAAGACGGAAGCTAGCGGAAAAGAATCGGGAGAAATCAGAGTCAAAACGAAGAAAAACGAGCAGAATCAGCATCCGGGCAGAATTCAAGTGGGCAGACTACACAGAAAGTGAGCAGACTGCACAGAAATCGGATTCAAGTGTGCAGGGTGCGCGCTTAAGTGTGCAGGGTGCGCGAAAACTTGCTGGAAATTCTGAAATTGTTTCCCGTTTCGAATTAAATTGTTGTTTTATGACTTTTCTTGCTGGAAATGACTTCTAGGACCTATATAAACACATCCCCTCATTGTAATTCAGATGATATCATAAAAACACAAGGGAGAAAAGCGGAGAAGAATTCAATAACGCTCGTGACAAGCAACGGATCTAGATCTACTTCATCTTTCGTATTCTTTTCTTAGGCGATACTCTCGATTTCGGATTTGTTTTCTTAATTCTTTATTCTAGTATTATTTTATTCATTCAATCTTTGTTTTACATCATTTTTTCATCAAATCCCATGGTGACGAACGGTTCGATTATGAACTAATCGTTATAGTGGGATCCTAACGGATTTATTTATGGAGCTTTAGTATTTTGACGCTTTAAAGATCTGTGTGTGATGTATATCTGATATCCTCGTATGGTTATGCCTAATTGTTAGATGCGTAGTAGTATTTTTGTGTGTTCGTTCTCAGGGAAGGACTGATATCAATTCTAATTCTGAGTCTTTTATCTCAAGCAGTTCAGAAGTGTGGAAGAATAGATTGGTGATTATGATTATTAACTAAATTAAACTAATAAACAAATAAAAACTATATAATAACGATGAGAGAATATAATCCAAGATTTGGGGTTCTTCAATTGACTACCAAGAATGTTTAATTTGTGTCTCTTGTTCGTTAAAAACAATCCTTCTAAAGTTTATAAATTCCTCTCCCAAGGTAATTCATAATGCCTACAATCATCCCCTAATCGCCACTCCCATGGTCAATCAAAGTATAATCATAAACTATTAAAACCAAGGATTAACAGTTTCACAATTCTTTTATTAATCTCCCGATTCAATAATTAAATTGTGTCTATCATGTCATGTACTAGAATTACAACTCTTCTCCCGATTCGTTATAATCCCTACAGATTCAATCAAAAGTTAGCTACTCTTCTAATTGAATTAAGCCCTCAATGACAGATTAACAATAACAAGAGAAATCAAACAAACTCGACAAATCAACGAATACTACCCAACTCTTGGATAAAGGGAATTAACTACTCATAATTGAACAAAACAAGTATATATATAAAAACCACAAATCATGAGTTTAGAATTTAAGAACAAAGAATACAAATCTTGAAGTGTCTTGAACTCCGGACGAATCCCTTCGCTCCTTCCTTCAATCTTCTTCTCCAATTGATTCTCTCCCTTTTCTCTCCAATCTCAAAATAGTTCTAGATCTAAAGTATGAATAGTACTGAAAATAGGTTATGAATTACATCCTAAAATAATACCCTAGATGTGTTTATATAGGGCTCTAGACATCTTGCCCAGCAAGAAAATACCAAAACAGAATTATAATAGAATTTCTGCAAAATACGTTTCCTAAACTGATTCTGTTTTTTAAGGAAAATTCGTAGCTGACTTTTCTTCAGTATTTCTGGAACGTTCCAATCATAATTGGACCTCTGGACCACCTTATAATGATAGAGAATCTTGTTATCTTCGCGTGGACTGCTTACGGGCCTCAAACGGACTTCTAGAACTCCAAATATGGCCAAAATAGTAAAAACTGTAATTTTTCAGCACCGCGGGCGTGCAACCTGCGCCCATCAGTCTGTTTGTCGCGCAGCCTGCGCCAACCACGCGCAACCTGCTCGTGCAAGACCTGTCCAAGGTTGTAGAAAATCTCTCAGGCTTCGCGTGGGCAGTAAGATCGCTGAAAACGGACTTCTAGAACTCTAGATATGGCCAAAACAGTGTAGACTGCGCAACCCTTCTCAGAAATCCGAATTTTAATCAATTAAATCTCCAAAAATGACAAAAGCATCCACCATAATCAACATTCTCGTAAATCTGCATAACTAAGCAAAACACATCAAAACTACAAGAAACTTGAGTCCAAGACAATCAATTTAAGCCGATATGGAACGCTCCAAGTGGATATAAAATCCACTTATCAAACACCCCCAAACTTAAACCGATGCTTGTCCTCAAGCATAAATAATTACAACTAACTAACTAACTAGTACCACTTCCGTAGGTGATCACGGTTGCATTTGGCATATGCAACAAGCCCTTTAAACCCCTAGGCAGCCCTAATGGACGAGTAAGGTCTCGTGAGGGCCTATAGCGAATGTACCCACAAAATCCATCTAACTAAACAATGCAATGCATGAATGCAACTAATATGAAAATGCAACGATCCCCTTCAAACTAACCAAAACCAATTAACAAGCAAATATCTCAAAGAATGCAACTAAATCCAAATAGAGCTCGACTAAGTCCCCGTATACTAACAATACATGACAGAAACGTGCGTGTGTGTGATGCTCATCAGAAATACTCCCAACACTAGGTCAAAAATCATACAAATTCTTCGCCAAGACAATCACAGGTTTATAAATAGAATAGACTGTAGACACTTCATAACCTAGGAACACCTCCATCCTTATTCAAGTTAGACAAAAACTCATGCTTTATTACTATACTACGACACTATATACAATATGCATGCTTATTTAACCGTGCAATGAATGAGACCCCAAAAGGCTTATACAATAATACCCATGTAGCGAGTGTTAGGTCAGCAATCCCAAACTATAAAAGCCTTAGGTCACTAGGACTAAGTCCCCTCAGACTTAATTACTCGAGTATTAAAGAGCTCACTCTGGTTAATTTTGCATATAAACAATTTATTGACCTTTTTTTTTCTTTTTTTTTTTTTCTGCGATCTGGAATGAGCCTTTCTCATTTCCAACCCTAGACTACTCATATAAATATGAGCCGGCTACTAGCCATTTGACACCTAGCCATTATTTAACAATTGATACAACTAGCATGAAATCCCTGGTTTCCCCCAAACTTAGACTTTAGTGCTCCTACGCCATCAAGGGAATAACGAAAATTCTAAATATAATCAGGTGATTAAATCTCAAAGCATCCAAACAAGCATGACCTTAACCTAGTCCAAAAGCACCCAATGAGTTTGTGTAAAAATTTTGTTCCCGAAACACATAAGTCAATTTCATAGAAACTATAAATCAACCCTCTATTCATCATTACCACACTCAATTAGACACCTACCTACCAATCAGAATTAGCTCGTTCTAAGGAATCATGAAATATGCATGCCATGAAAATGCAACTAGAATGAATTCACATAGTATACAGAAATAAAAACAGAATGTCCTATATGAAACAAACGTAGATATCACGAACATAAATGCATAATTTACTACTACTAATATGCAAAGCATGAAATCCTACATGAACACAATGACTAACAATCACATATATATACACTACTTATCCCTCAAACCACCCCCAAACTTAAAATATTCAATGTCCTCATTGAATGGAAGTAAATACGAGGGAAAGTAGAAAACATACCTGTATACAACAATGCTTGGGTTGCCTCCCAAGAAGCGCTCCTTTAACGTCAATAGCTTGACGCCGATTATACCTGGAAACTTCAATGAGGAGAAAAAGCAAACAGATGCACATATCTACGAATTTCTAATATAAGCATATTGTGCAAATAAATCTTAGATTCATTGAAAGGTACGAAAACTTTCAAGAACCTATCATGCTCACGAGACTTGGAAACATCAAAATAGCTAGAAAAGTCGTCAGAATAATCATTATAAGTACGACTCATATACTCCTCCCAAATCGGATCCTTATACTCTACAGCAAGATTTTCAACTTCCTCAATCTTAACTTCCTTCTCTTTTATAATTGGACACTCATCAATTTTAATCTCGTCTACCAATGTATTAAGCTCAAAATTTTTTAGAATTGGTAGAATTTCAATTGCATCCAAATTATCATTAATGCGCATGGGACAATTATCAACTACACCAGTAGACTCAGCAGACACAACATTATCATCAATTGCTAAACAAGAATCATGGCATAGAGGAAAATTGACACAAGGAGGAGTTCGATAACAGCCGTCATACCACACTGCTCGAACTTCCCAAATAAAATTATTTAGTTTAGCATTCTCCTCGTACCAATCTATTGAATCACATGGAATATCATTGTCACTAGCAATCTCTAAAGTTGGTTCATCAAAAACTCCCAAAGAAAGTAAGGAAAGATTAGACTGAGTTCCTTGAATCATTTTATTGAGCGCAATCTCCCAATCAGCAAGTAAAGAAGGATTAGACTGAGTTAAACTCGTATCAACATCATTACACATATATGGATAAACATCATCATGATATTGATTTTCAAACGAATATGAATAATCATTGCTAGGGGCATATGGAGCATAAAATGAGTTCTCAGAATAGAACGAATTCACCTGATATGCATTACAATCCTCATAGGAATTGAATTGTGGGTAACGATTGAAGTCTTGATATTGTTCCTGACTGTTGTAGAAATTCTGAGCATTGTTCCAACCAAAGTTGTACTCCATCTAGTCTCTCTCCTCAAAACTTGTTTAAGTTGTCTACCTCAAAGAACCTCTAGATACACCAAAGAAAGAAATACAAAAAGAAAGAAAAGAAAAATATATACAAAGATAAAATCCAAACTACAAGAAACAATTAACTCAAAATCAATATTGCTGCCTTCCCCGGCAGCGGCGCCAATTTGTTAGTAGTATTTTTGTGTGTTCGTTCTCAGGGAAGGACTGATATCAATTCTAATTCTGAGTCTTTTATCTCAAGCAGTTCAGAAGTGTGGAAGAATAGATTGGTGATTATGATTATTAACTAAATTAAACTAATAAACAAATAAAAACTATATAATAACGATGAGAGAATATAATCCAAGATTTGGGGTTCTTCAATTGACTGCCAAGAATGTTTAATTTGTGTCTCTTGTTCGTTAAAAACAATCCTTCTAAAGTTTATAAATTCCTCTCCCAAGGTAATTCATAATGCCTACAATCATCCCCTAATCGCCACTCCCATGGTCAATCAAAGTATAATCATAAACTATTAAAACCAAGGATTAACAGTTTCACAATTCTTTTATTAATCTCCCGATTCAATAATTAAATTGTGTCTATCATGTCATGTACTAGAATTACAACTCTTCTCCCGATTCGTTATAATCCCTACAGATTCAATCAAAAGTTAGCTACTCTTCTAATTGAATTAAGCCCTCAATGACAGATTAACAATAACAAGAGAAATCAAACAAACTCGACAAATCAACGAATACTACCCAACTCTTGGATAAAGGGAATTAACTACTCATAATTGAACAAAACAAGTATATATATAAAAACCACAAATCATGAGTTTAGAATTTAAGAACAAAGAATACAAATCTTGAAGTGTCTTGAACTCCGGACGAATCCCTTCGCTCCTTCCTTCAATCTTCTTCTCCAATTGATTCTCTCCCTTTTCTCTCCAATCTCAAAATAGTTCTAGATCTAAAGTATGAATAGTACTGAAAATAGGTTATGAATTACATCCTAAAATAATACCCTAGATGTGTTTATATAGGGCTCTAGACATCTTGCCCAGCAAGAAAATACCAAAACAGAATTATAATAGAATTTCTGCAAAATACGTTTCCTAAACTGATTCTGTTTTTTAAGGAAAATTCGTAGCTGACTTTTCTTCAGTATTTCTGGAACGTTCCAATCATAATTGGACCTCTGGACCACCTTAGAATGATAGAGAATCTTGTTATCTTCGCGTGGACTGCTTACGGGCCTCAAACGGACTTCTAGAACTCCAAATATGGCCAAAATAGTAAAAACTGTAATTTTTCAGCACCGCGGGCGTGCAACCTGCGCCCATCAGTCTGTTTGTCGCGCAGCCTGCGCCAACCACGCGCAACCTGCTCGTGCAAGACCTGTCCAAGGTTGTAGAAAATCTCTCAGGCTTCGCGTGGGCAGTAAGATCGCTGAAAACGGACTTCTAGAACTCTAGATATGGCCAAAACAGTGTAGACTGCGCAACCCTTCTCAGAAATCCGAATTTTAATCAATTAAATCTCCAAAAATGACAAAAGCATCCACCATAATCAACATTCTCGTAAATCTGCATAACTAAGCAAAACACATCAAAACTACAAGAAACTTGAGTCCAAGACAATCAATTTAAGCCGATATGGAACGCTCCAAGTGGATATAAAATCCACTTATCACGTAGCTAACATCTAATCTGTTAATCTCTTGTGAAGTGAAAGTGGATCTTGAGATTTAGAACTTGCCATGCTAGCATAGGTTCATGATTGTTTATCAACATGATTTGTAGCATAAATAGAAATATATTATGTTGCCCTATGTGATCAATATGGATAACTTGTTCTTTAACCGTTATGTTTTCAAATTCTATAGACATATAGGGTCTAAGCATAACTGGTGTCTATTCATCTTCTATCTCTTTTGTGGATGTATGGGTAGTTTGGTATACGTATGCTGACAGGTAGCATGTACTTGTTTCGTGTTATCCGATCAGATATCATAACCATTGCATATAGTGATTAAAGGCGTCAGATCTAAGCGAAGTATTTAATGAAGTTAGGATCCCATGTTTATTCTCTCATAAGTAATTCGATTATATTCTCGTTAGTTAATTAATTCTTAGTTTGTTAATTTGTTTCTTAGTTAATTTTAGTTAATCAAAACTCAAATTTGTTATTTGTCTTGGCAGTGAAGGATAATCATACATTGTTGCATAGGTGCATTAACTAAATTGAAACCTAAACCAGATCTCTGTGGGAACGAACTCAACTTAATTCTATATAACTTGTGACCACGTACGCTTGCGTGTTTTTGTGTAAACAAAACATTCATAAGGAAGATGCACATTTAAAATATTTTATGTCAAATATATCATAATTATTTAATCATATTTTTTTATGGAATTACATAAGTTTAAACGAGAAATATAATATTCAATAATAAGGTATTTTTTAAAATTTTATATATTAAAATAACAAATAAGTAATGATCATCCAAACCAATTCTGATCAAATATATCATAATTGAAAGTTGATCCGATCCGAAAACGATCTTAACTGAATGGCCAAATCTAACTGTAATCACCGAAAATTAAATTTATTCTTCATAATAAATTGTGACATATTTTAAATATACAATTTCACAATTTTAAGATAAGAGTAATGCTAGGTACCCCAAATTGGTACCCAAAAAATATTCCTAAATGATGTGGCATGGATGAGTTGGCTGTATGGAAGATTTTAATTGGTGAGATTGATATGACCCTAGCGGGTAGGCCTGTCAATGGAAGGGTTTGGACCGGATCAGCCTGAATCCATATCCAAATCAATATAATTTTCGGATCGGATCGGATCAGATTAAGTGTCGGATTTTTTTAAGACCAATCCATATCCGCTCCATTAGGATTACGGGTAATCGGATCGAATATCCAATTAAAAAATTAAAAAAAAAAATTATATTAATATTTAAATCTATTAAAATTTAAAATGATAAAATAAACAATTTTAAGATATAAAAGTACACATTAACATCCAAATATAAGAAAAATAAAACATTAAAAATCAAAAATAAATATCTATTAATCCTGAAATGTATCATACAAATTTTGAATGATCAAGAAATGAACTCTAATTATAAAAATAATTCAAACTAAAATATGAATTCAATTTTAAATGCAATATAATGATAACATATTCATTTTAAACGTAATACTTTTTTCAAGTTATAGTATAAAGTACTACTGAAGGATTTTGAATCTCATATGATTTGAAAATTATACATTATTTGTATAATTATAATTATATGAATATTAATATATAATTATATAATTATTATTCGGATCGGATTCTTAACGGATCGGATCATGTGAAATCCATATCTGTATTATATGGATCGGACTCTTATCGGATCGAATTTATTTTATATAAATCCATATCCAGTTATAAGGTGTTGTGCTAAAATATAAACATTTGAATCGCAAGCGCACAATTCGTTTCGTTGTAAAATTTTTGATTCGTTCCTCGGAGACTAATATTTTCGCAATCCTTAATTTTTAATTTAATCGAATTAGGACAAGTTTGGAAAATTCTACTATTTAAATTCTAAAAGAAAATGTACTAATTATTCTATTTGTAAATTGATTAATTAAAAATGAAAAGAGCAACCCTAAATTATTTGATTAATTCTAGATTCGAATTGAAGGTAAATTTTATTCTAAAGCTATTTTTTTCCTTTTAAAAATAAAAACTTATTTACAAAAAAAAAATTTTAAAATAAAAATAAAAATAAAATTGGACATGGAATGGTTGAAAAAATGATCTAACCACACATAGCCAAACTTAGCAATCGAAAAGATTCAATAACTAAACTCGAAAAAAAAACAAACAATGGGAAATGAAACTGGATTCGTAGACTCAGCAATAACCAGACAATCGACTCAGTACACAGTACACAGCAAACCAATATCGAACTTTCAGGCAGTCAAAACAGGTCTATGAACTAAGAACAAACAAAAGCAACTCGTGAACACAGTAAACGAGACAAAATGAAAAGTGATGGGAATTAAAAATGAAATGTATACCCAGTGATATGGGCTGAAAATAAGCCCTAAAGACACATTTAATGTGGCATTAACTAGGCCGAGAATAGTCCAAACTTGGGGCCCACCAGCTGGGCCCAAAGCCCTGATTATAGTATTAATTTCGTAATTAATATTAAGGGTAATAAACAGCTCAGCAAATAAGAGTTGGATAAGGATAATATCCCTTTCAGACTTATCCAATAAGGCATCCAATTCAATATGGAAACTGATTCCTACAAGGAATAGATCTAGAACATTCCTCAAAGACTTGCCCACCAAGTCTCCAAATCCTACCATAATTCTAAGGCTTCTCAGCCTATATAAAGGGCCTGACCCCTCATCTCAGAACTACGTTTTATTGGCTTGATTCTCTAATTACAGAGATACGTAGGCATTCTGTGAGGACCGTTTAAGTCTCGAACGCAGAAGCAGCCATTAAAGCACGAAGCTCACGAACCCTAGCATTAAATATACAAACCCTAACCGCAATAATTTCAACCTAGTTTTTATTCCACAACATTTGGCGCCGTCTGTGGGAAGACAACATCAACCATGGTTCAAACACGAAGGACAACATCAACCGAGGCCGTGCCCCTTAACTCTGCTCCACCAGCCACTTCAGATTCGCTCATCGTCACTGAGGAAGGACAAATACTCCCATCAACAGGGACGTTCATTCAACCTCTGCCCACTCAGCCCCCAGGGACGACTCCCCATGTAGAGGGGACTCACTCAGTGATTGTCCATCAAGGCCAAGAAACTAACCCTCTCCAGATGGTGGTTTCTCCTCTTGGTAACGTTGATCGCCCGGGGGTACAGATCCATACTACGGATCTCCCTTTGAACACCAACCCTATGTATGGGCTGCCTAACTATCCCCCTCGACGAAGGGAACCTGGACCGAGCGGACACGCCTTACAGATCCGGGATCGAGAATATGATGATTACTCGGGTCCCTATACTGATGATTCATCATCATCTGAGGATGATGATCGAGATGAAGCCCCGAGGAGGCGACGTGCTAGCAAGGAACCTCTAAGAAGAATACGAAGAATCCATGATGGACCTCCACGAACGATTGAGGAAAGGATTAAGGCTCATGAGGCTGAGATCCAAAGGCTGAAGGATGATATAGCAAGGGAACAGGCAAGACAGAGTCTGACTCGACCCCCTCCAATCTCAGGAAGGATTCCCGTTATAGATTTGGAGAGGTCCTCAAGAAGACAGAAGAGGGCTGATGTCCCAACAAGAGAAGCTATGAGGGTGGAAACCCCCAGGAGTAACCCCAAAGATCTGATGCCACTTGGGGACCCTGACGATCCCACACCTCCGTTTACTGAGGAGGTGATGAATGCCCACATCTCAAGAAAGTTTAAGATGCCGACTATTAAGGCCTATGATGGAACGGGCGATCCCGCAAATCATGTCAGAACATTCTCAAACGCACTACTACTACAGCCTGCTAGTGATGCCTTAAAGTGTAGGGCGTTCCCTCAAACTCTGTCAGGCATGGCTCAAAGATGGTATAGCCGTCTACCTGCAAACTCGATTGGCTCTTTTAAGGAGTTGAGCGCTGCCTTCATCAGCCAATTCATCAGTGGGAGAACTCATGAGAAAAGTTCTGCATCCCTTATGTATGTGGTGCAGGGAAAGAATGAGAACTTAAGAGATTATCTCAAGCGATTCACCAAGGAGACGCTGAATATCACCGATCTGGAAAATAAGGTGGCCATGGTAGCCCTGGAACACGGAACCACTGACCTCTTCTTCAAAAGGTCTTTGGAAAAACACCCTCCTGAGAACATGGCCGAGCTCCAGAGAAGAGCCGATAAATATATCAAGGCTGAGGACAGCATCAAGAAGGAAATCACAGGAGGTAATGGCAAGGGCTCTAATGATTCAAAGAAAAGAAAGTCAGAGCAAGAGTACGACGCTAGGGACAAGTATCCCCGGACTGGCAAGGACTCCGATTCATCACCCAAGAAGGGTTTTGGGCCAAGGTTTTCTGATTATGCAAGGTTGAACGCTCCTAGGAGCCAAATTTTGTTGGACATTGAGAAGGATAAGGACTTTCGCTGGCCTAAACAGCTCAGGGGTGATCCCGAAAAGAGAAACAAAGATCTGTATTGTAGATTCCATAAGGATGTGGGGCATGACACAGATGACTGCAGACAGTTAAAGGATGAAATTGAGTTTTTAATCCGGAAGGGAAAGTTAAACAAGTTCACCAAGGGCGAAGACCGTGGAACCCAGAAAAGGGATTATGATAGAAGAGACAATGATAGGAGGGATAACGATCGCAATCGTAACCCGCAGCCTCGAGGGCCAGTAATCAATATGATTTGGGGAGGACCAACAGCGGCCGGCACTACCCGAAACTCTCGAAAGGCTTATGCCAGAGAAGTGATGCACATCACAGGAGAAGCCCCGAAGCGTGCTAAGACTGAGGCAGTGATTGGTTTTGATGATTCGGATCTTGAAGGGGTGAAATTCCCCAATGACGACCCGTTGGTCATAACTCCAGTAATTGGAAACTCGGAAGTGAAGCGAGTCCTGATAGACAATGGAGCTTCCGTCGATATATTGTTTCACGATGCTTTTATGAGGATGGGGTATACTGACTCTCAACTAACCCCGACTAACATGCCGATATACGGATTTAATGGAGTTGAGTCCAAGGTTGAAGGAACCATTCAGCTGCCCATGACAATAGGGCAAGAACCTAAGGAGGCCACCCAGATGCTGAACTTTCTAGTAATTAAGGCTGCCTCAACGTACAATGCAATCTTAGGGAGGACCGGACTTCGTGCATTCAAGGCTGTTGCCTCTACTTATCACATGAAAGTCAAATTTCCAACCAGGAATGGTGTTGGGGAACAAAAAGGAGATCAGAAAATGGCCAGGAGTTGCTATGTGGCTGCTTTGAGAGCTGACGGAACCAGGGGCAGGTACTCCCGATTGAAGGCATGGATGTCCGTGGTAATGATGAACACCGAGGAAAGCCAGCAGAGGACTTAATACCTATCCCTCTGGAGCTAGGCGACCCTGAGAAGGTGACTTATATTGGAGCCTCTTTGAAAGAACCCCTGAAGGGCAAATTGATAGAGTTCTTACAAAGGAATAGTGATGTTTTTGCTTGGACAGCAGCTGACATGCCAGGGATTGATCCTCAACTTATAACTCATAGATTGAATGTCGACCCTAATCGGAAGGTAGTACAGCAGAAGAAGAGAAATTTTGCTCCGGAAAGGCAAGAGGCCATTAAGCAAGAAGTGGATAAGCTCTTGGAGGCTGGTTTTATTGAGGAAATTCAGTTTCCCGAATGGTTAGCAAACCCTGTGATGGTCAAGAAAGCGAATGGGAAGTGGAGGATGTGTATAGACTTCACTGACCTGAATGATGCATGCCCAAAGGATTGTTTCCCTCTGCCAAGAATAGATATGTTGATAGATGCCACGGCTGGACACGAGATGCTGAGCTTCATGGATGGATTCAGCGGCTATAATCAGATTAAGATGCACAAGGATGACATCCCTAAGGTATCCTTCATAACCGACTTTGGTGTTTTCTGCTATCTTGTTATGGCGTTTGGCTTAAAGAATGCGGGAGCTACTTACCAACGATTGGTGAATAAGATATTTGCCCATCTGATTGGAAAAACCATGGAGGTTTATGTCGATGATATGCTGGTTAAAAGCTTGGTCAAGGCAGACCATATCAAGCACCTCAGAGAGGCATTCGAAGTGCTGAGGCACCACAAGATGATGTTAAATCCAGCCAAGTGTGCATTTGGCGTTGGATCAGGCAAATTTTTGGGTCTGATGGTTTCTAAAAGAGGCATAGAGGCCAACCCCGACAAGATCAAGGCGATCTTAGACATGGAACCCCCGCGCTCTATAAGAGATGTGCAGAAGTTGACAGGCCGGGTAGCGGCTTTAGGAAGATTCATCTCCAAGTCTGGTGACAAGTGCTTGCCTTTCTTTCAAGCATTGAAGAAAGTGAAAAATTTTGAGTGGACCCCTGAGAGCCAAGAGGCCTTTGAGCAATTGAAGAAATACATGGTTGAAGCCCCGTTATTGACCAAACCAAGTCCCGGAGAGACTCTTTGTCTATACCTGGCGGTATCTGAACAAGCCCTGAGTGCTGTCCTTATTCGGGAAGAGGAGAAAGTCCAGAAACCTATCTACTATGTAAGCAAAATGTTGCATGGGGCTGAGTTGAATTATCCACCCATAAAAAAGTTTGCTTTGGCATTAGTGACTGCCTCAAGGAAATTGCGACCTTACTTCCAGGCACATAAGATTCAAGTTCTGACGAACCAACAGTTGAGGAACATATTGCATAGCCCTAAGGCCAGTGGAAGGCTAATCAAATGGGCGATTGAGTTAGGAGAGTTTGATATCACATACAAGCCTCGGACATCTATCAAAGCTCAGGCATTGGCTGACTTCGTGGTTGAATGCACTATTAACAACCTAGAAGTCGGGGGGCAAGAGATAATGACTACCCCTGGGCAAGAGGAAAAAGAAGAAGAACTTACACCTGATCTGAAGGAATATTGGGTGCTCTATTTTGATGGAGCATCAAAAACAAAATCTAGTGGTGCAGGTTTGGTTTTGCAAAGCCCCGATGGGTTCACAGTTGAGTACGCTTTAAAGTTGGATTTCCCTACTACCAACAATGAGGCGGAGTATGAGGCATTAATAGCTGGTTTGGGCTTAGCCAGAATCATGAGGGTCAAAAATCTCAAAGTTTGTGGAGATTCAAGGCTTGTGGTATCACAAGTAAATGGTGAATTCGAGGCTAAGGATGAGACTATGGCAAAATACTTGAGAGTAGTAAAGGCTGTTATGTCCCAGTTTGAGGAGTGCTATGTTGAGCACATTCCAAGAGAGGAAAACATTAAGGCCGATGCCCTATCTAAATTTGCTTCTTCCGAGATAGAAAATTATGCTGGGAGTGTTTATTTTCAGGTCTTGAAGGCCCCGACCGTTAACTCAAAGTTATTGGCACCAATCGATGTAGGAGGCTCTTGGATAGACCCTATCAAGGCACACCTTGAGACCGGATGGCTCCCAGACAATGCCTTGGAGGCACGAAGACTTTCAGTAAGAGCATTGAGATACACTTTGATTGAAGGTATTTTGTACAAGAGGTCGTTTGTCATCCCATACTTGAAATGTTTAAGGCCTCAAGAGGCAAGAGAAGCATTGGAAGAAGTTCATGGAGGGATCTGTGGCCAACACTTGGGGGTCAGGGCCCTAGCTCACAAGATAATTCGTTTAGGGTTCTATTGGCCGGAGATGTTGGCTGATGCACAAAACTATGTCAAGAGATGCGAGAGATGCCAGAAGCATGCCCCAATTGTGAGGCAACCGCCTGAGATCTTAACTTCAATTAACTCCCCCATTCCATTTGCAATGTGGGGGATGGATATACTTGGGCCTTTTCCCATGGCTTCTGCGCAAAGGAAATTCCTAATAGTGGCCATCGATTACTTCACTAAGTGGATCGAGGCTAAACCTCTGGCTAAGATAACCACCAAGCAAGTTTCCCAATTCTTTTGGGAGAACATAATTTGCAGATACGGAATCCCACGAATCCTTGTAACAGACAATGGGACACAGTTCAATAATGAAGAGTTCAAGAAGTATTGTGAAGAGAATGCGATTCAGCTCCGTTTTACCTCGGTGGCACACCCTCAAGCCAATGGGCAAGCTGAAGTAGCTAATCGAATTATCCTTGATGGACTGAAAAAGAGGGTCGAACGCTCTAGGAACACTTGGGTAGATGAATTGTTGCCCATACTCTGGGCATATCGTACCACTTGTAAGGTAACGACTGGAGCAACCCCATTTTTGCTGGCTTATGGAGCCGAGGCAGTTGTGCCTTTAGAGATTTTGCAAGCATCACCTCGAGTTGAGGCATATGAGCCAGAAACTAATGACGAAGGAATGAGACTTGCCCTTGACTTAATTGATGAAGTTAGAGATGGAGCTAATGCAAAGAATGCTGAATATCAGAAGAGAGCCTCTTTTCACTACAACCAGAGAGTTAAAGAAAGATTCTTTCGACAAGGTGACATGGTTTTAAGGAAGATTGAAGCCTCAGGAGTTGGCCAGAAAGGAAAGTTAGCACCCAATTGGGAAGGACCATATCTAGTCAGAAAGGTGTTAGGGCAAGGATCCTACAAGTTAGAAACCTTGGACGGGGTTGAGGTGCCCCGAACTTGGCATGCTGTGAACCTCAAAGTTTATTACGTCTAAGTTCTTTTGACAAAGGCTTGGACTTTTATCTATTTATTAGGAATAAGGTTCGAATGAAACCATTTTAGAGCATGTTGCTCCCAGTAGAAGATAGAATATTTATGTAAGGGTTGAACCCATTCTATTGATATCCATTGACAGCATAATGGAATTTATACTGTTTTCTCTATGAGTTATTTCTCTTTGTTAAAATAAACACGAAAGGCAAACGTTGAACTAGCTTGTGAGTTTAGTACCAGCCAGGAGGCCAAGTACTTGAGAAATTCTAAAGTTTAACGAACTATAAGCAAAAAATGAGAACATGGAAACAAAAGAAACTACTACATAAATAAGTTAAGTCATAAGCCCCGAAGGGCAAAAGTTCAGAATAAATAAAAACAAACAGAAATAAGCCACGCAGGGCCATCTATGCATCTAAGTCCTCAATAACAACATCTCCCTAGGTAGAAGAAGGATCTGCTGTCTCTACCCCAGGAGAAGAAGGTTGATCCTGAGTGGGCTGAGAGTCCCCATCCACTGCTGTCTCTGTAGCAACCTCCAAAGTATCTGTCAATCCAGGGATAGCAGGCACCGGGAACCTCTCCAGGGATACCCCCTCAATCTTCCCACTCAGCTCCTCGATGATCCCCTCCCAACACTCCTTGAAGGTGCCAGGAAAGTTTGCATCATACTCGGCATTCAGGACATCTTGAAAGTCCTTAGAAGCCTTGTAATCAGCAATGATGTGTTCCCTGTTCTGCTGCACCTCCAGATGTAGCTTCCTGTTCTTCTCCTTCTCAGCAGCCAGCTCCTTCTCCACCTCCCTGAAACGAGCAAAGTTTGCCTCGGAGGAATCAAAGTATCTGTCTCTGTCCCTCTCAGCAATGGTCTTATCAGCACGCACCTCCTTCAGGTTATGAACAGCGGCCTGAAGGTAGGCGTTCATCTGCAAAGAAAACAAGTGAATAAGGGAAAAGTAAATACAATTAAATTAAAGAAGTTGAATAAGAAATTACCGAAGCAACAGCTTGAGCCCCGAGAAGCTCAATCTGCAAGTCATCAGAGGACTCCACAATGTGAATCCTATCTCGTGGAGTAACCACGCTCCTGGACCACTCAGCTGCAGCCCTAGAATCACATACAGCTGTGTCCCTATTGCATAAACCCCATCCCACTGTAAAGGGAGTGAGGTCTTCCTCAATAGGAACTGGCTTTTCTTGCATAAACCCCATCCCAGTTGTGGCCCTAGGGTTCTCTGTTACCACCCTAGCAGTGGCAGCAGTCTCCCTCTGCTTAAAAATTGCTCCCAGAGCAGCTTTGGCTGCAAAATGATTACAAGAAAGTTAGAAAATTATATCTAGCATAAAATGTTAACAAAGCAAGAGGTGAGAATTACCCTCAGGGCCCAAATCGCTTAGCCCATGGGCCTGCAACGAATCTTCAGAAATCAAATTTGCACATTGATGCAAATTATCGGATGTTAACAAAGTTATGGCAGCCTCTTCTTCCACGCCCAATTTTAAACTCCTGACAGGCCCATCAACGACTCTACAGAAGTTGGGCCGAAAATAGTTGTCCCAGTCATCCCCATCCAAAAAGATATAAAACCATTCCCTCTTCCAATTAGGAAGGGAATCAGGAGCGGAATCCGAAACAAAACAAGAACGGGCTAAAGAACGGTGTTGGATTTTGACCCAGCCCGAATTGTCAGAAGAATTGACAAATTTGAATAAATACCGAAAAACAGAAATATTGGGCTCAAGCCCATGTTTCTTACATTGGACCAAGAAACAATAGATAAAACACCACGCATTTGGCATAAGTTGGGTTGGACAAACCCTGGCTTCGGCCAAAAGACGATAAACAAAAGGAGGAGGAGGAAGGCGAAAACCAGCATAAAAAGTCTCTTTATAAATCCTAATGGCCCTAGGCTTTGGGTGACAAGCCCTTTCGTTTGAGACCGGAACAACGGCCCTATAAGGCCCATTAATATGAAAAAGTTGGGCTAGAATGTCTACCCTATGTTGTTTGTATTTCGATTTATATTCATAAGCATCTAAATGAAGCATATTTGGAAAAGCTTGACCAAACTCATTTAAAAGATCTCTAAGGGAAAAAACACTGGCATGGACAAGAGATGTTTTAGGGTTCTTACCCCTTGTAAGCCGTGGAGCGGTGGTAGAAGTGTTAGCAAGTTGTGACTGGCCTGAAGAGCTAGAGTCCTCCATTGATATGCTTCCCTTGAAGGCTTGAAACCCAGAAATGTTGAAAAAAGAGGTTGAAGAAGATGAAGATTCAACGATCTTCAAACAGAAACTGGAAAACAGGGCGGAGGAAAGACGCCGGAAATCGCCTCGCGACAGAACCCTAGCAGAGCTTTTTGAAAAGTATTTGTGGTAAAGGAGAGATAATTTTTGCTGAATAGTGAGATGAGAAATGAGGGATGCACACTACTCTTTTATAGAGTTCATGGTTGGTCACTCAACCGGTTATATCCAGTAAATAATTCTAGAATGTTCTACGACATTTTTAGAAAATAGGATAAAAGCCCATCAGAATTTAAAGGCAGGAGGCCCAATTAAAAGGGCATACCCACGCCCAGGAGACCAAACCTCCTAGGCGTGCCTAAGGAAGGTGTCTCCTTGGCGGGGGTACCCACGCCCAACTTGATTTTCTTTAAAGAAGGCTATACCCACGCCCAGGAGACCAAACCTCCTAGGCGTGCCTAAGGAAGGTGTCTCCTTAGCGGGGGTACCCACGCCCAACTTGATTTTCTTTAAAGAAGGCTATACCCACGCCCAGGAGACCAAACCTCCTAGGCGTGCCTAAGGAATGTGTCTCCTTGGCGGGGGTACCCACGCCCAACTTGATTTTCTTTAAAGAAGGCTATACCCACGCCCAGGAGACCAAACCTCCTCGGCGTGCCTAAGGAAGGTGTCTCCTTGGCGGGGGTACCCACGCCTAACGTGACTTTTCTTAGAGAAGGGCATACCCACGCCCAGGAGACCAAACTTCCTAGGCGTGCCTAAGGAAAGTGTCTCCTTGGCGGGGGTACCCATGCCCAGGAAGCATTTCAAGGAACGAAGATACACCCACGCCCAGGAGACCAAACTTCCTAGGCGTGCCTAAGGAAAGTGTCTCCTTGGCGGGGGTACCCACGCCCAGGAAGCATTTCAAAGGGCAAAGATACACCCACGCCCAGGAGACCAAACCCCCTAGGCGTGCCTAAGGAGGGTGTCTCCTTGGCGGGGGTACCCACGCCCAGGAAGCATTTTTTGCCAGGATGACTTTTTTAAAGTTAATCCTTTAAAAATTCCTAAATTATTAGGAAAAATTACGAAAAATACCTGTTGGTACATAAAAATTCCTAAATTATTAGGAAAAATTACGAAAAATACCTGTTGGTACATAAAAATTCCTAAATTATTAGGAAAAATTACAAAAATACCTGTGAGTACATAAAAATTCCTAAAATATTAGGAAAAGTACAGAAAAATACGAGGAAAATTATAGAAATATTTTCTTGACAGATTGAGCAGTAATTTATGTTAATAATGCATAAAAACTTTATGAAAGTGCCGAAATTGCTAAAAGCAAGCACAAATTAAAGCCTCGAATAAGGCAAATCGTCGTAAATGTGTAGGTCGCTCCACACTTTACAACCAAGACGATACTTGTGAAACACTAGTGTAAACCAAAATTCCCATATAAGGGTAATTAAGAAGTCCCAGGTAAGGGATAAAAACGACCCCGAGTCTCGATTAAGACAAATATAACTTCTATGAAAACCTGATCAGTTTTCCTTAGAAGTTGGGGGGGCAAATGATATGGGCTGAAAATAAGCCCTAAAGACACATTTAATGTGGCATTAACTAGGCCGAGAATAGTCCAAACTTGGGGCCCACCAGCTGGGCCCAAAGCCCTGATTATAGTATTAATTTCGTAATTAATATTAAGGGTAATAAACAGCTCAGCAAATAAGAGTTGGATAAGGATAATATCCCCTTCAGACTTATCCAATAAGGCATCCAATTCAATATGGAAACTGATTCCTACAAGGAATAGATCTAGAACATTCCTCAAAGACTTGCCCACCAAGTCTCCAAATCCTACCATAATTCTAAGGCTTCTCAGCCTATATAAAGGGCCTGACCCCTCATCTCAGAACTACGTTTTATTGGCTTGATTCTCTAATTACAGAGATACGTAGGCATTCTGTGAGGATCGTTTAAGTCTCGAACGCAGAAGCAGCCATTAAAGCACGAAGCTCACGAACCCTAGCATTAAATATACAAACCCTAACCGCAATAATTTCAACCTAGTTTTTATTCCACAACACCCAGCAACTAGCGAATGGAATTTTGAGAAAACAAGAACACAAACGCAAACAATAGACGACTCATAAACGAGTTCAAACTCAACACTGCGAACAAACCCAACCTAAAATATAGAACAGCAATTAGAACGGCAATTTAAAACAAACAAAGAACTAAGAAACATGACTCTAATCCATCTCGACCGATTCTCAAGCAATTCAGCAAACAAGACCGAGTCGTGACTCGGTCGGACTCTGCAAAGAGACACCGCAACAGCCTAACAACACAGAATTGCAACGCAACCAGGAAGCAAAACGAAGACTCGGCAGAACAAACAGACAACAGACCAGACTTGACAATTAATTACAAACTCAGCTCGTTACAACTCTAATACAACCTCAGCGAAAAGAACCAACGATTCCACTACAAATGAACATTCTCTAAACAAAGAATTCGCAAATAACGAACACAAAAAATTAATTCTAAAAATCAAAACACAACCACAAATTCAATGGATTTGGAACTACAGCAAATAACGAACACAATCTGTAGAATTCGTAACTCTTGAAAACGACGGAAGGGGGAAGGGGGTTTGCGCAAATAAATTGAAAGAAGAGAAAGAGGGTGGTTCGAGTATTAGAGATAGAGAGAGAGAGAGAGAGAGAGAGAGAGAGAGAGAGAGAGAGAGAGAGAGAGAGAGAGAGAGAGAGAGAGAGAGAGAAGAAGAAGAAGAAAAAGAAGAAGAAAAAGAAGGAGGGAGTGAGATTTATTCGAAGAAAGACAAATTAAAAGTAAGAACAAGAAACGTGTTTTGTGCTGAGGGGAAAGAAAGGAGAAAGGGCTGGGCTGGGTTCACCATTGAAGAATTACAGGGGAGAAAGGTTTACTATTCGAGAAAAAGAAAAAACAAACAAAAGACAAGAGATGGGTTTGTAAAAACAGATGCTTGGTTCGAATTATTCAGCAATAAAACAGGAGAAAGTAATTATCAAAATTATAAAACTGAGTAAGAAACTAATATTTTTGTTTGTTTGTTTGTTTTTTTATTTTTATTTTTGAAAATTAAATACGAAAATAAAATTAGCTACGAAATTAAAATTATACTAAGACAATGATTTAAAATTAAATGGCCCACAATAAAATGGATTTTTAAAGGGGCAAATTACGAATTAAAACTACCAACAAGAATTAAATTTTCGTTACTTTCAACCCCAAGTGGTTAGCAACGGGATTTACGAAAATAACGAAACAAGGCAACAATAACGAAAGAGCAAGACAAGATGTAAAGAAAATAAAAATTGCATTAATTATAATAGGAGTGTTTCCAAGATTTGAAACTAAAAAAAAAACAAAAAATTTAATCTACCCTAAAATCTAAGTTTTTATATACAAGGGGGGTGAGGGGGTATTTATAGGATAGGAATTAGGGTTAAGTGGGTGTTGGGTAAATCCCAACCATACATTTGGGTTGTGTGGTGGTGAAATCCTAGCCATCTATTTGTTTCTTTCTCCCTTAAGCTTTGAAGAGTTGATCTTGGCCATACACTTATGTAATGTGTTGGGTTGATCTCCACCTTCCACTTGTCTTGAAATATTCCTTTTGCTCCAAGCTCCTAATTCTTTTCCTTCTTTCATTTTTTGTCCTTTTTCTTCCTCTTTTTCCCTTCCTTGCACTTTATTTATTTATTTTGTCATTTCCTTATTTATTTACGATTTTCCTGAAATGCAACAAAATAAATTATTAAAACACGAGTTCAAGCAATAAATAGGCAATAAAAATATGCAAAAATATGCACTTATCAAATGCCCCTATACCTATCTTTTGCTCGTCCTCGAGTAAAACAAAAACAAAATGAAAGTGAAAATCTAGATACAAAGTCCTATACTCCTTTTCGTAGGTGTGACGGTTGCATTTGGCATATACAACAAGCCCTTTAAACCCCTAGGCAGCCCTAGTGGACGAGTGAGGTCTCGTGAGGGCCTATAGTGAATGTACCCACAAAATCCATCTAGTTTGTATAAAAGATCACATGGCAATGCACACCACACATACATGTCCTCTCATGATACATCAACTTAAGAAATCAAAATGAATTTGCAAAGTCTTGGTGTGGAAAGTGCAAGAATTCACGTAGTCTACTTAAAGAACCATGCAAGAGTGATTATAAGTTCATGTCAAGTGCAAAAATTATTGGTAACCATGCTAAGTCTACAAGGGCACACCTCAGAGTCAAAACTTGAGATCTCTTATGCAAAAAACAAATAAGCAATACCTCACCTTTCACTCACAAAAGAATATTCACATAAGAACAAGGGTAAGTGTATCACTCAATTCCAACAAAATCAAATGCATGCTTGACACTTGGTATCATTCCAACTTAAATCACAACATACATTAATAATGACAATCAAAAGGTCTTTATTAGGGTTGTAATGGGTCTAGGGAAAAGGTATGTCAAAAAAGGCCAAAATAAGGTGAAGTGTCAAAAGCTAGTAGTAACAATTAATATCATGCACAACACCAAACTTCCTCCCCACACAATTTATTTTTATTTTCAACAAAAAGCCTTGAATAGTCGCAATGAAGGAGGATTACAAAAAACATAAGTATGCTCTCATGTATATTTTTTTTCTTTTCATTTTTTCTCTTTTTTTCATATTTTTTTATTTATTTTAAAGGCAAATGATAAATGTAACAATAATCCTCCTTTAGATTTAATTTTGAAAATCGACTATCAAGGTAACAACAAATATTTCCTCAAAAGTTAAGAACAATAGTAAACCCTATTTCACACACCTTATTGCTCCCTCAAGTTCCAACTAGCCTTTGACAAAATGGGATCAAGAATACGTAAGGCTAAACAAGAAAAAGGTCTTAGGCGAGTAATGTGGTGTGTCACCGAAAGAAAATGATTAGGCTCAAAGGGTTAACTAATTGATCATATAAGAATGGTGTGGATAATTTGGGAATATAGGTTTTTCCTAAGTGCCTTTATCATTTTATCATCAATTAATGTCATGTATTTCAAGAAGGAACTCAAACAAGTGCTAGCGATGCAAATGACAAGTGGACACTCAAGCAAAAGAATATAAATGCAAAAGATGTGCATATAGGCTCAAAATCTCACTTGGTGTATTAAAACATAATCAATCTCAAGTAAAGGTATTCTCAATGCACCTACTTGTACTCAAAGCATGAAGATCAAATCATCTTACACCTATTCATGCCCTTCTAATTTCATGCACCATTCAAATAAGTCCACTAGCTTCACCTTGCTAGTGTAAGTGTGTGAACAAGAACTTTAGCAAATCACTTCTCAAACAAAAGCTAATGGATCATAAGATTATCATATCATGCAAGGGTGCATCAAGCAACTAGAAATCAATTAACAAGACTAGAATACGAAAAGAACTCTTTTTGTGATTTTTTCATTTTTTTAATTTTTTTGCATTTTCTGACTTTTATATTGACACTAAAAACCCTCCCCCGTACCTAGATCATGCATTGTCCTCAATGTATGCAAATGCAAAAGAAATGAGAAATGAGAAAGGATAAAGAAATGCAAAAGAAATGAAAAAGGATAAAGTTGAGGAAATACCTGATAAGGGATGACGGAGACTGAAAACTACTAGAAATTATGAAAGAAAACAACTCACACACACAACTCCTCCCCATACCTACATTCTACTATGGGAGGTATAAAACAAATATTTACTAACCAATACCTGCTCTCAGAAAAACTATTTGTGTTATACAACCAACATATTTCAGAAACTCACCCACGAAAATAGCATAGACCACTCGAACGATCCGATTAGGCACAAGAATAAAACTCATATTTCTAACTTCATCCTTAGACCACGAGGATGCTTCTTTTTGTGGTTTAAGCAAATTAATTACGATAAGATGTTGGTCATGAATATCATGAGTTTTGATGAAAAATGGAGCACGAGTGGAAAATGAAGAAATAGAAACGGGTGGGGGTGGCTCTTCGAAAAAAGCTTTACCAACAGAATAAGGATCATGTTATTCCCAGATTACACACTTGTATAATTGTAGAAGGGGGGTTGAATACAATTCTTGATATTTATAAATTTCTGATAAGAACTCCAGAAATTTATGCAGAGATAATTGCAATGTAAGATTTAAACACAAACACATATAAAATCAGGTGGTTAATATGCACCACCTGAAGCTTTTATTTGAAGAAAACTCTGTGATACAAAATGTACACAGCTGCCGTTTTACAACTCTTTGCTTCTAAGGATATTCAAGAAACCCTAAGCAAATATGTCTGTTTTCTTAACCTACAAAGAGTTGCTACACTTGGTTATATATCCCAAGTTTTACAAGTACTACTGGAATAAGATAATACTAATCTAATTCTAGTTGACTTGCTACTACACTCCAAATACACATGTAGCCGAAAGGTTGTCCTTGTGTTCAGACATGTCTCCTGCACCTTTATTGTATTCATAGTGTAAATAGAATGCTTCTTTCTTCTGTGTTTCCAAAGTATGGCTGCCATACTGCTTTTTGTATCTACTATCAACCCATGTGATCTGTCAGTCAAACATGTCCTTATCAACTGCTAATCCCCAGCTAATCATAGAAGACAGTGTCAATGATTATCCGTTGATGTTGTACACTAACATCCGTTGATGATGTATTGAGCGGTATCCGTTGATCTTGAGACTTGAGCTGTATCCGTTGATAGAGTGGATTTGAGTTGTATCCGTTGATAGAGTTTTGTCTTCATCTGTTGATACACTTTCACTTAGACAGAATTACATAGCATAGATTATTTACAATTGGCTACCCTATTCTGTCTATCCGTTGATAGTCAACATGACTGTGGATAAAAACCCTATCAACTGATAACATAGAGATACTTGCAGTATGCTACAAAACCTCATCCGTTGATGAGCTACCTGTCAACGGATAGAGTTATAAATCCTCATCCGTTGACAGCTACAAAACCTTATACAATTTGATTAATTGTGAAGTTATCATCAAGTACAACATATTCCTAACAATCTCCCCCAATTTATACTTGATGGCAATAAAGCATAAATTCAGGACCTTGATGACAACAAAACATTCCTAAAGATATATAAAGAACAATGCATAAATTGTATTAAGCTACAAAAATTAAAAACTGAAAGTTTGAGAAATTTACAGAGAAGTGCTCCTCTAGACTGAGCAGATTAAGACTGTTTCTTTCCTCTTGTTGGCATCACCCTTGATTTTCCTTCTTTGGCAGAGTTGGACTCAATCTGTATTTGGAGTTGCCTATAGAAGGCATCTTCTTCATCTACCTTTGGATTTAGCTTTTGTTGTAACCATCTCAGGTATTGAGAACTAGCCTTTGGTAGTTGGTCTTCTAACCTGAAGAATCTCCTGTTACCATCTTCATCCCTGAACTCCATCATCCAGAAGGGTTAAAGGTGGATTTTCTGTCCATTGTATGGGATCTTCATTTTCCTTGGTAGACTTGATGGTGAGTTCCATTCCCTCCTTATTTGTTCTCTTCTGTCCAGTATCTCCCCTTTTGCTATCTTGGAGAACCCTGTGTATCTCTTGATTGCAGAGAACACTTTGGTTAAGGTATGATAATTTTCTCCAAGAACCCTTTGTAGTGGCCATGTCCTTTCCATTCCTCCCTTGTATACAAAGACCAATCTTTCAGGCAAATGTCTATATTTATCAATTCCTCTTACTTCTGACAATTCATCCAGATAAAGATTCATGCCAGAGTATTCTTCAATATCTGCCTGATAGATAAAATCATCCTTGTTTTCCAAGATTGGCTGCCTGACAATAGCAGGTACCCTAGCAACTTGAATTGGTTCCTTTGAAAGTTGCTTCCTTGGTTTCCTTTTCTTCTGTATAGGCTTCTGTTGAGGCTTCAGCAAGAATGAAGGAACCTCAATGGAGTCAAGATTCATTGGTTCCTCTTTAGGTACTATAGGCTCACCATGGAAATTCACAGTTGGGTTGAATACTTTTACATCAATAGGTTGTGATGAACCAACTGTCTCCTTGTTTTCAATTTCTGGAGAGACAGGCCTCCTTGCCTTTGATTTTATTCTCTTAGATTTGGATTTGGGGACTGATTTCCCTTTCTTTTTGAATTTGGGGACTTCCTCAGGTTCCCTCAATTCATCCTCTACCTCATCCAATAACTCTTGAGCCAGCCTTGCTTGCTTCTCATCTGAGTTTTCATATTGATATTCAGTGCTTGGTTGAGATTCTCTTAGCAGCCTTGAAGTCTCTTCTCTCTTGCCTTCAACAAATCTAGGATGGCTGTTGGATATGTTTAGAACTTTTCCATTCCTTATGATTACAGCCATCCATTCTCTTACACAACTGTTAGTCTTCTCCTTGAATTCCTTGATTTGCTTACCCATCAGCTTCCCTTCATCATCCTTGGGAAATGGAAAGTCCAGTTGTAACTTGTTCTTCCCATTTGCTTTTGGTGGTGAGTAGGGTCTTGTTTTGATGTAGGGTTCAAATTCTTTAACATGAGAAGGCTCAGCATCATAGAATGTAGGAGCCACAATTGCTGGAGTGAGCACCTTCAGAATTGTTGTAGATATTGTTGGAGCTGAGGTTTGGCTAGAGAACAGAGTTGATGCAATAGATTTATTGATCAATCTTTCTGTTCTCATTATCCTTTCATAGTTTTCCTCTTTCATCTTTTGTAGAGCTTCAATTTTGGCTAGCTTTTCCTCTTCTGTCAAGTTTGAGAAATCAAACTCTTCAGATAAAGCTACTTGTACAGGTTTGGATTTGCTGGGGGAAGCTGTGACAATGAATTCCTGTGCATTGACCACTATGGTAGGCTGCTGCTCCCCCTCACTTGCTGCTTCCCTGCTTTTAGAAATTAAGATTTGACTTGTAGTTGCCACAGCCTCTTCCACATTCTCCCCCTTTTTGTTAGCATCAAGGGTTTGACTAGAAGTTGGGGCTGCAACTAACTTTTCTAGCAGTTGGGTTTGCAGTTTCTGATGTTGAAGAAATTGCTCCATCTGGGATTCCATCTTTTCCACTCTTGAGTTGAGTAGTTGCACAGACTTAGCCAGGTTGTCTTCTTTGATGAACCTTTGTTGCAACACCCTCTGAGTGGTTGTAGGAGCTAGTTGCTCTAGCTTGGAATCCACAGAGATCTTCACATCCTTGATTTCTTGTTTGACCTCCTCTAAGTTGGATCTCTGAATCACCATTTGCATCTTTTGTAACTTTAGGGAGTCAATTGCCTGTTGAAGAACAACCTTTCTCTGTGGATCTGCTTCTGGGTGCTCAGCCAGGGCAGATTTATATTGCCTTATGATTTCCATATCAAGTTGATGATAGGTGTAGTTGTGAGCAAATGTAAAATCATGAATACTGCTACCACCTTCATCTTCAGGGCTCTGGCTGTCTTCATCTTCAGAATCTTCAAATTCTTCACTCACAGCAGTGGTTGGCAGAGCTGCTATAGATTCCTTAGCTCTAAGTAGAGACTGTGAGGTGTGCACTAGGTGCATTGCCTCCTCTGCTTCCACATTGCCCTGTTGTGCCAGAATTTGATAGGCAGGAACAGGGTGAGTAAAGGTTTCAGCATCCAAAGAAATGGAGTCAATCATGGACTGATATTCTTTTTGATATTCCATTTCCTTGGCTGCATCCTCAACCTCCATTGACTCACTAGCAATGGCTGCTTCTTCCATCCTTATTTCTCCTGTAGTCCCTTCTCTCCCCTCATCTCTCTTTTCTTGCATCAAGGGCTCCCCTTGGCTCACACCTCTCACACCCTCACCTTCACCTACTAATGTGGAACTCTCAAACTCTCCTTTTGCCTGACCGGAAGAAATGGCCAGCCTCTCATTATTTACCTCTCCTTTTGCCTGCTCACAAGGCAGCCTCTCACTCCCTTCCCTCAATCCTAAAAGTGTTTCAACTACTGAGAACTCCTCCACACTTGACACAGGAATGTAAGATATAGCAGTGGTAGAGTGAGTTATCAACGGATAAGGAATATCCGTTGATGGAGTAGTTATAGCTGTCAACGGATGGCTAGATAGAGGCGCATCCGTTGATGGAGAAATACTTATCAACGGATGAAGGATATCCGTTGAGGAAGGAATAATTTTATCCGTTGAAGAGAAAACCAACACTGAATCTGTGGAGATTGATTTTAAGTTTGAGGCCACAGTCTGTGTTGAGAATTCTGGAAGGGAAGATTGATGGTCCAACAAATCATCTAAAAGATGATGACCACCAATTACAGAGTGGGGCTTCTCCAAGAATCTTAAAGATGGAGAATCAGGAATTGATGTAGATATCATATCCACATCCAGAGATGGAGTTGGTGATGGTGGATTGTAATGTGTGTCGATTTGAAGATTAAGATCAAGGGGCTGTGACTCCACATTTATTGAATCCACATCAAACTGAGTTTGAGAAGGTACAGTTTCCTGTACAGTGTGTGCACCCTGTGGTTTTAGATTTCACTCTTCTTCTATAGGTTTTTGAGATTGGGCTATATGTGTCTCTAACCCTCTTGTGCAGTGTTCCTTGTGGGGAACTTGATTCAGTAGTCACACTCTGTTGAGAGAGTGTAACTGGAATTTGGCTTGAAGTTACATTAGCAGTCTTTTGAGAGACTGAAATGGTGGTTGCACTCATCTCTCCTTCCTTATCCTTAGGGCTTCTTTGATGTTCACCCTGTCCCTCACCACTCACTACCACCTTCACACTCCCCTCAAGAGTTTTGGTAGGTTTTACAACAGGTGTCTTTTGTGAGACACTTGAGGTTTGCATTTTAGACTGTGATTTTGGAACTCTGGATTTGGTCACTTTGGTAGGAGCCTGTTTGGTCACAACTACAGACTCCATTGTGACACTAGAAGGCAAAGAAATTTGGGGGTTAGAGATAGGGGTTTCAGATTTAGAGATAGTTACCTGAACAATTGGTAGATATACCAATTGTACTCCTGCATTGAGGTTCATTCGAATCAGGTCACTTAAGACTCTCTTCTCCTGAACAAAACATTGGAACTTGCTATCCGGGTTAGCAATGGATAGCTTATTCTCAGATACATGCAGTGCTAAGAGCATTAAAAATCTAGCAAAGTAGATATTCTTGCTCCTAGTTTCCTTTTTACCCAACTTTGCAGCTATCTCATACATACTAATGTGCCAAAATTATAGAATTTATCATTTAAGAGCATACACATCATAGTTAGCATGGACTGGGTAACAACATCAAAATTACTAATTTTTCCTGAAAAAGTTTTAATGAAGGCATCACAGAAATAGCTCCATTCTTTAACCATTCCTTTCCTAACAATTTTCCCTAAGTTTTCAGTACTAAGGGCATAATTAATAGAATTAAGCATGGCAACAATTTCAGCACCAATGGGTACTTTCAGACAGTTATTCTCAGGCAATTTTAAACAAGCAGTTATTACATCAAAATTAACCACATAGTTTTTACCCTTTAAAGAAAAAGCAATTGTACCGTTTGTGCCATTGTACTCAGCAGATGTCCACATTTCTTCAATTACCTCGTGGATTAAGGGAGTGGTGGCAGTCATAGCATATGACAGTTTGCATTTCTTCACGAAACTCATCAAAGTGTGGTAAGCTTCTCGAGCATTCACTGTGTCAACAAAGGCCGCGAAATTGTTCTTCTCATAGGTAAACCAAGTGGAGGACATCATCTTAACAATAGGCGCCATTGAAGTGATTGAACTTTGGTTACAGAGAGTTTTAGAGAAGAAGATGCAGTTAACTTTTGATATGCTTGAAAATGAATAAAAGTGAGATGTGAGAGTACAAGTCCACCTTTTATATTTTTCAAGAATTAAAAATGAAATAATTAAAAGTAATTACTCCATTGGTCAAAAGTAACTGTCAGATAATAAATAAAAAGAGAATAAGTACAGCCATGATTAGATATACACGGTTACCAAAGGTTATAAAAAAAATGTATATCAACGGATATAGAATGAACGGTTGAGATACAGTTTATCCGTTGATGACGTGGATAGCCTGTTACCCGTTGACATGCAAAAATCTAGTAATGTGTTTATACTATCAACGGATAAAAGGATATCCGTTGATAAGCTAAATTTTTCCTTAGACAAAATTTCTGCAGAAAATTTTTCTGAAAGTTTTAACTTTCAAGTAAATCAAAACACATTTCTAGCTTCAAAACAGTGAAATCAAATATCACTAGGAATTATGACAAGTTAAGCATACCTAGCTCACCTACCAATCTTGTGAATGTAGATTCATCAAGAGGCTTGGTGAAGATATCTGCAAGCTGCATTTCACTTGGCACAAAGTGCATTTCTACTGTACCATTCATCACATGTTCTCTAATGAAGTGGTATTTGATGTCAATGTGCTTGGTTCTCGAATGTTGCACTGGATTCCCTGTGATGGCAATAGCACTTGTGTTGTCACAGAAAATTGGAATCTTCTCAACTTTTAGACCATAGTCAATGAGTTGGTTTCTCATCCATAGAATCTGTGCACAACAGCTTCCAGCAGCAATGTACTCAACTTCAGCTGTAGAAGTGGAGACTGAGTTTTATTTCTTACTGAACCATGAAACAAGCCTGTTTCCTAGAAATTGACAGGAACCTGTAGTACTTTTCCTATCAACTCTGCAACCTGCATAATCTGCATCTGAATAGCCAGTTAGATCAAAACCAGATTCTCTTGGGTACCAAATGCCAAGGTTTGGTGTTCCCTTGAGATACCTGAAAATTCTTTTAATAGCTATTAAGTGAGACTCTCTAGGGTCAGCTTGAAATCTAGCATAAAGACAAGTAGAAAACATTATATCAGGTCTACTAGCTGTTAGGTATAGAAGTGAACCTACCATGCCTCTATAGCTTGAGATGTCCACAGACTTTTCCTTAGTATTCAACTCAAGCTTAGTTGCAGTGGCCATAGGTGTTTTAGCAGATGTACAATCCATTAAGTCAAATTTCTTTAAGAGATCATAAATATATTTTGTTTGACTTATGAAAATGCCCTCATTAACTTGCTTTACTTGTAGGCCAAGAAAGTAAGTTAATTCACCCATCATGCTCATTTCATACCTACTTTGCATAAGTTTGGCAAACTTTTTGCAAAGCTTTTCATCTGTAGACCCAAAAATAATATCATCTACATAGATTTGAACAAGTATTGAAGAGCCATTAATATCCCTATGAAATAAGGTTTTATCTACTGTACCTCTAGTGAAGTGGTTCTCCAAAAGAAATTGAGATAAAGTGTCATACCAGGCCCTTGGTGCTTGCTTCAAACCATAAAGTGCTTTCATGAGAAGATATACATATTCTGGAAATTCTGGATCCTCAAAACCAGGAGGTTGATTGATATAGACCTCTTCTTCCAGTTCCCCATTTAGAAAGGCACTTTTGACATCCATCTGATAGACTTTGAAATTGGCATGTGCTGCATAGGCTAGAAAGATTCTTATTGCCTCAAGTCTTGCCACTGGAGCAAAAGTTTCATCAAAATCTATTCCTTCTTCTTGAGAATAGCCCTTTGCCACTAATCTAGCTTTATTCCTCACAATTATGCCATTTTCATCTGTCTTATTCTTGAGAACCCATTTAGTACCTATGACACTTCTATCATCAGGTTTGGGCACAAGTTTCCATACTTTATTTCTTTCAAATTGGTTTAGCTCTTCTTGCATTGCTAACACCCAATCTGGATCTAGAAGGGCATCTTCCACTTTCTTAGGTTCCTCTTGAGACAGGAAGCTACTGTATAGACATTCTGCTTGAGTGGCCCTTCTAGTTTGGACTCTTGAATTTGATTCACCAATGATTAACTCAAATGGATGATTTCTAGTCCATTTTCTTGCAGGTGGAAGGTTTGATCTTGATGAGGTTGCTTCATTTCCATGATCATGTTGATTTAGCATTGAATTTTGACCTTGAGAAACTCCCCCTGAGTTTGTTGTCCTTGCTGAATTATGAAGTTGACTGTCAATGGATGCATCATTTTGCCTGTCGACGGATGCTTGAGAATATCTGTCAACGGATGCATCTCTAATAGTGTCAACGGATGTTGCAGAATGACTGTCAACGGATGTTGCAGAATGACTGTCAACGGATGCTTCATTTTCAGTGTAAGCATCACTTCTAGTTGGTATAACAGCTCTAGGTGGATCTCTGTGGTCATGATCTTCATTTTCCTCATCATCATCATCATAGTACATTCTTCCTTCACCTTCATTCTCAAATTCCAACTTTTCATGGTAACCTTCATCATTTAGGCCTAGAATCTTTTGATCATCAAACACAACATGTACAGATTCCATAACAATGTTGGTTCTTAGATTGTAGACCTTGTAGGCTTTCCCTGCTGCATATCCAACGAAAATAGCTTCATCTGCCTTTGCTTCAAATTTGCCCAAGTTATCTCCATGATTCCTTAGCACAAAACACTTACACCCAAAGACATGTAGGAAAGCTAAGGTTCGTTTCTTGTTGGTTAATAATTGATAAGGAGTCATTCCTCTAGCTTGATTGACCAAGGAAATATTCTGAGTAAAGCATGCAGTGTTGACAGCTTCAGCCCAGAAATATGTTGGTAACCTTGATTCACTTAACATTGTTCTAGCTGCTTCAATGAGAGTTCTGTTTTTCCTTTCAACAACTCCATTTTGTTAAGGTGTTCTGGCAGCAGAAAACTCATGGACAATTCCATTCTCTTCACAGAAAATCTTCATTGTGGAATTCTTGAATTCAGTACCATTGTCACTCCTGATTCTTTGTACTCTGTCTTCAGAACCATTGTTTAGCATTCTGAGATGATTGATGATGATTTCACTTGCACAATCCTTGGAGTGCAAGAAGAAGGTCCATGTGAACTTAGAAAAATCATCTACAATCACCAGACAGTATTTCTTCTTTGAAATAGACATGACATTTACTGGACCAAATAAATCCATATGCAGCAATTGAAGAGGCTTAACAATGGATGACTCTGTCTTGCTTTTGAAGGATGATTTCTTTTGTTTCCCTAATTGACAGGCATCACACAGCCCATCTTTGACAAACTCCAATTGAGGGATTCCTCTAGCAAGATCCTTTCTTACCAAATCATTCATAACTTTAAAATTCAAATGTGACAGCTTCTTATGCCATAGCCAACTCTCATCCTTACTTGCTTTGCTGAAGAGACAAGTAATGGATTCTGAGCATGCTGAATTGAAGTCAGCTATGTAAACATTTCCTTTTCTAAAGCCTGTCAATACCACATCGTTGTCTTCCTTTGCAGAAACAACACAGGCTTCTTTTGTGAACTTTACTTCATAGTCTTTGTCACAAATCTGACTGATACTCAGCAAATTGTGCTTCAAACCTTCAACTAAAGCCACTTCTTCAATGATGACATTGTCTTTTGAAATCAAGCCATATCCCTTAGTATATCCTTTGCTGTCATCTCCAAAGGTAATTCTAGGGCCAGCTCCTTCCTTGAACTCTGTGAGCAGGGTTGAATCTCCTGTCATGTGCCTAGAGCATCCACTGTCTAGGTACCATAGATTCCTTCTGTTTCCCTGCACACATTTCAAAAACAAATCAAGTTGATTTTGGTACCCAAGCTTCCTTGGGTCCTTTCTTGTTAGCCTTTGACTTTGCACTCTTAGCATTCTTCAACTTAGGTGTAGATGCTTGAGTGATGGGGTTTGACAAATGCTCATTTGCATGAATATTGGATGCATGCATGTGTGGAAAATTGGCATACATATTATTCATGTTAGGTATGTTCCATGACATTTGTGGCACATTCATAGATTGAAAGTAAGGATTAGACATATATGGCATGCTCACATATGGATTTGAAAAACTAGCATTTTGATACAAACCAGGCATTGCAGGCATACATGGCATTGGTTGAGGTACATGAACAGGAGCCTTGTTGACAATCTTGCAATTAGAAGATAGATGATTGACACTATTACAATTACTACAAGTTTTCCTAGGAGAAAACTTGTCAGGAGAGTAATTGTTTTTCTTGTTGATGCCTATCTTACCATTTCTGTTCTTTTTCTTTTTGCCCTCAATTTCTACCTTTTCATTGTCTGATTTACCAACAGCCTTTTTGTTGTGTAAATCACCTGTCTTAGCCTTCCCACTGGATTTGGTTTTGCTGCACTCACCACTAACAAAATTCTTGTTTACTGGACCATACTTGATATCCAGTTTCCTAAGTTCCTTCTTACTAACAGACTTTTTGTTAGTCGACGGATACCTCTCATCCGTTGACGGTTCATCTGTCAACGGATGATCACTATCCGTTGATTCACAAATAGTCTCTAGATCCTCAAGGCCAGGTTCTAGCTCCTTTTTCTTTTGAGTCCAGGTATCCTTCACAAATGATTCTATTCCCTGAACTTCTATTATGTTTTGTGAAATATTCCTACAACTTTGAAATTTAGCAATTATCCCTTGTTCTTTTTCAAGCCGGTCTTTTAAAATCAGTTCTCTTTTTAACACAGCTTCAAGTTCACTTTTAGCATTATTGCAATCAACTCTCATTTTCTCAAATTCTAGAAATTGAGTTTCTAGAGCAGCATTTCTATCACTTAAAAACATATTAGACTCTTTAATCCTATTGTTCTCTTTAGTAAGTGATTTAAGAGTAACACTTAAGTGATATAGTTCAGTAGACATTTCATCTATAACACTATTGCATTCCTCTTTGGTGAGCTCAGAGAGATTAGTAGAAAATACCTGATTGCTAGCTGAACTTGCTTCCAGCTCTCCAGAATCAGCCATTAAAGCAAGGTTGACTAACTCAACATCATCATCAGAATGATTGTTATCAACAGCCCAGTCATACTCTTGGGTCAAGAATGCCTTTCCTTTCTGCCTGAGAAGATCAAAATATTTCTTCTTATAGTCAACAGCCTCAGTTGGCTTTCCCTTGTTCTCAGATCTAGGTTTCCTGCATTCACTTATCATGTGACCAGCAATTCCACAATTGTAGCATTTAATTTTGGATTTATCCACATAGTTGCTTGTGGAAAAATCCTTGTTAAATGGCTTGGCCACCCCAGAGTTTCTCTTGAATTTCAGCTTAGAGAATCTCCTAGATAGAAAAGCTAAGTGCTCATCTATCTCATCCAATTCATCCTGCTAAAGAGCATTCAATTCCTCAGACACCTTTTCCTTGCTCCTGCTTGATTCTGCTCTACCTTTACAAACCTCCCTGTTTGGTGTAGAACTAGCAGTTTCTGTCCTTTCCTCCTTTTGCTCCAAGTTGGCAACAAGTGCAACTGACCCACTTTTCTTTTGAGACTTCTCAATCTCTTCATCCTGCTCCATTTCCAGCTCATAGGTCTTTAAAGTTCCATAGAGCCTTTCAAGAGTAAATGTCTTGTACTCTTGAGTGTTTCTTAGAGAAACAGTCATTGGCTTTCATTCCTTGGGCAGTGATCTCAGAAATTTGAGATTAGAATCTTTAACTTGATAGATTCTTCCATACAGTTTCAAACCATTTAGTAGCTTTTGAAATCTACTAAATGTATCATTCAGTGTTTCTCCACTCTTAAAGTGAAAATGTTCATACTGTTGGATTAGTAGTTGCATCTTGTTTTCCCTTACCTGTTCTGTTCCTTCACACAGGGTTTGAACAATGTCCCATACTTCCTTGGCGGTAGTACAGTTAATACATTGTCAACCATGTCTGTTTCTAGACCATTGAACAGAATATTCATGGCCTTTTTGTCTTTGTGGACTTCTGCAATATCTTCAAGACTCCACTCAGAAACAGGTTTGGGAATGAGAGTGTCAGGCACATCATCAGCCAGACCAACTCTTGTTGCTGTCTTCATTGGAACGTGAGGACCCTTGTCAATGCAATCCACAAAGCCCTCATCAATAGACGAGAGATGTAGACGCATTTTTACTTTCCAGTGAAAGTAATTTTCTCTATCAAGAACTGGAATCTTTACTCCATAATCCTTCTTAGACATGTTGGAAGTGTGTTGATCTTTAAACTTCAAATATGTTAGAAGCTCGCTCTGATACCAATTGTTATTCCCAGATTACACACTTGTATAATTGTAGAAGGGGGGGTTGAATACAATTCTTGATATTTATAAATTTCTGATAAGAACTCCAGAAATTTATGCAGAGATAATTGCAATGTAAGATTTAAACACAAACACATATAAAATCAGGTGGTTAATATGCACCACCTGAAGCTTTTATTTGAAGAAAACTCTATGATACAAAATGTACACAGCTGCCGTTTTACAACTCTTTGCTTCTAAGGATATTCAAGAAACCCTAAGCAAATATGTCTGTTTTCTTAACCTACAAAGAGTTGCAACACTTGGTTATATATCCCAAGTTTTACAAGTACTACTGGAATAAGATAATACTAATCTAATTCTAGTTGACTTGCTACTACACTCCAAATACACATGTAGCCGAAAGGTTATCCTTGTGTTCAGACATGTCTCCTGCACCTTTCTTGTATTCATAGTGTAAATAGAATGCTTCTTTCTTCTGTGTTTCCAAAGTATGGCTGCCATACTGCTTTTTGTATCTACTATCAACCCATGTGATCTGTCAGTCAAACATGTCCTTATCAACTGCTAATCCCCAGCTAATCATAGAAGACAGTGTCAATGATTATCCGTTGATGTTGTACACTGACATCCGTTGATGATGTATTGAGCGGTATCCATTGATCTTGAGACTTGAGCTGTATCCGTTGATAGAGTGGATTTGAGTTGTATAAGTTGATAGAGTTTTGTCTTCATCTGTTGATACACTTTCACTTAGATAGAATTACATAGCATAGCTTATTTACAATTGGCTACCCTATTCTGTCTATCCGTTGATAGTCAACATGACTGTGGATAAAAACCCTATCAACTGATAACATAGAGATACTTGCAGTATGCTACAAAACCTCATCCGTTGATGAGCTACCTGTCAACGGATAGAGTTATAAATCCTCATCCGTTGACAGCTACAAAACCTTATATAATTTGATTAATTGTGAAGTTACCATCAAGTACAACATATTCCTAACAGATCACAAGAACTATCTTTATGTTGGGTTTCCCATTTGGAACAAATATTCTTCATCTCTCCAAACATCTCTTCCGAGGTCAAATCCTTAAAAGATTCGTGAAGCTCTCGATTGGTCTCGTAATGCAATTGAAAATCTTGTTTAAGAAGAGACTCAATCTCATGATCGTCCAAATTTGACCTTGAAACAACCTCCTTAACTAGATTAGCTCCTATTGGTTGAGTATGAAGTTCTTTGGGTTTTTCAGGAAGAGGTTTGGAAGATGAAAGGAAAAGTTCACTAGAAGAAGATGATGGTTGTCTAGGTGAAGCCACAAACTCAGAATCATCGGGATTCTTCGTTTGACCTAGAGAAAGAATGATGTCAGCATTAGAATCTTCTTCATGTAAATCACCACCGAAAGGAGTGTTAACTTGAACATTAGACCTAGGAGAAATGATATCATCGGAAGTATCGATAGGTCTTTGAGTGATAAGAAATTTAAGGTTGACCTCGGGTGGATTCGGGGTGGTTATCGTCTCACGCTCGCACATGGTGGCTAATTGATTCACTTGAAATTCTAACTTAGATAAGGCTTGAACATTAGAGTTCAAAATTTGCCTATCAGAAGTTATGGTTCGCATGAAGTTTGCTTGAGAAATCAATAAAGCCTCGATACTCTTTTCTAAGGTGTCAAGTTTCCTACTCGAATCATGAAATCCGGGTGGGTGGGCGGGTGTTTGAATTGAACTTGAATAAGGAACTTGACTTGGAATTGGATAAGAGTTCGGTTCTTGAAAATGTGGAGGCGGAGTTTGATAGCTATGACCTTGGTTCCATGAGAGATCGGGATAGTCTCTCCAACCGGAATTAGAAGACGATGTAAAGTGGTCATTTCGAGAGGTTGGTTGAAACATGGCGTTGACTTGTTGAGAGTCGGGGCCATGTTGAAAATCGAGACTCGGAGAGTTGAAATTTGGGTCCCAAGACGTGTGTGAAGGGCCACTAAGGGTTTCCAAGGCTTCGAGTCGTCTAGTAAGAACATCTAATTCAGAGTCGATTGCAATATCGTTTTCACTATAATGCAAATCACTAAAAGTACTAGACGACTCGTTATATACACTAGGTTCCCTAGTTGACTCACACCACATCGTATTATCCCAACCTTGGTAATAATGCTCCCTAAATGCTACGGACATGGTAAAGATTGATCAAGGAAAAAAAACACGTAGCACATAAGTGCGAAAATGAAACACACAAAATAAATGGTGAAAAATCAAAAGAAAAATCTAACCTAGGTTCCCTAAATAAAATAACTAGACATTGCTCATAACGTTAAGACACACTAAAAATTCCGTAAATTAAGAATTATTCAGACCGATTCGGCCAAATTAGAGCAGGCATTGCCAAGAGGCCAAACACGTCACTTAGACACCGAATCTTAACAGTCAGGCGAACCTTAGACACTGAAGGTCGTGAATAAGTCTTAATTGCGTTTATTTTTATGCACCTTTCTAATTGAGCGCGAAATCCTAGGGGCAAATGTCTAATAAATTTTATTAAAATGCTAGGGGATGCAAAATGTTGAAAATTAATTGTTTTCGGGCTAAGGAAAGAGTGATGAAATCCCTTCCCTTATCTTGTAGTGGTTTTGCCCTTAATGTTTATTTACAAAATGATGCAACAAACAATGATATATACAAAAATTATAAACAAATATGGATGCTTACAGTACGTGATCTAACTAAAAAAAAGAAAGAATTTAACGTACCTTGGGGTCCTCCAGCGATCACCACAATTATAGGTACCTAAAATTAAAAACAAAAAATAAAATAAAATCTAGCATGATGTGCACCTACGTGATGAATGCATGATGCAACAATTATGTATTTACAACTAATTTTTTTGGATATTTGATTTTTCAATTTTTCTGTGATTTTTTTGATTTTTTTGATTTTTTGTATTTTTCTAAAAATAAAAAAGGGCGAAAAGAGTGAGATACGGTTACCGATGCTTGCTTTCCATAAATTCTAATTTTTCCACGCTTCGTTGAGAAGAGTTCCGAAATCTCAAGCTTTCCTAAAAAGAACGAAATAAAAAAAAATAAGACAAGAAATTAAACTAACTCGAAAAATTAAAAATTAAGGCGCGAAAAATTATTAGACCCCGGCAGCGGCGCCAAAAACTTGTTTTGCTAAAAATATAAACATTTGAATCGCAAGCGCACAATTCGTTTCGTTGTAAAATTTTTGATTCGTTCCTCGGAGACTAATATTTTCGCAATCCTTAATTTTTAATTTAATCGAATTAGGACATGTTTGGAAAATTCTACTATTTAAATTCTAAAAGAAAATGTACTAATTATTCTATTTATAAATTGATTAATTAAAAATGAAAAGAGCAACCCTACATTATTTGATTAATTCTAGATTCGAATTGAAGGTAAATTTTATTCTAAAGCTATTTTTTTCCTTTTAAAAATAAAAACTTATTTACAAAATTTTTTTTTTAAAAAAATAAAAATAAAAATAAAATTGGACATGGAATGGTTGAAAAAATGATCTAACCACACATAGCCAAACTTAGCAATCGAAAAGATTCAGTAACTAAACTCGAAAAAAAAACAAACAATTTTAAGATATAAAAGTACACATTAACATCCAAATACAAGAAAAATAAAACATTAAAAATCAAAAATAAATATCTATTAATCCTGAAATGTATCATACAAATTTTGAATGATCAAGAAATGAACTCTAATTATAAAAATAATTCAAATTAAAATATGAATTCAATTTTAAATGCAATATAATGATAACATATTCATTTTAAACGTAATACTTTTTTCAGGTTATAGTATAAAATACTACTGAAGGATTTTGAATCTCATATGATTTGAAAATTATACATTATTTGTATAATTATAATTATATGAATATTAATATATAATTATATAATTATTATTCGGATCGGATTCTTAACGGATCGGATCATGTGAAATCCATATCTGTATTATATGGATCGGACTCTTATCGGATCGGATTTTTATCGGATCGAACAAACAAAAGCAACTCGTGAACACAGTAAACGAGACAAAATGAAAAGTGATGGGAATTAAAAATGAAATGTATACTCAACAACTAGCGAATGGAATTCTGAGAAAACAAGAACACAAACGCAAACAAGAGACGACTCATAAACGAGTTCAAACTCAACAATGCGAACAAACCCAACCTAAAATATAGAACAGCAATTAGAACGGCAATTTAAAACAAACAAAGAACTAAGAAACATGACTCTAATCCATCTCGACCGATTCTCAAGCAATTCAGCAAACAAGACCGAGTCGTGACTCGGTCGGACTCTGCAAAGAGACACCGCAACAGCCTAACAACGCAGAATTGCAACGCAGCCAGGAAGCAAAACGAAGACTCGGCAGAACAAACAGACAACAGACCAGACTTGACAATTAATTACAAACTCAGCTCGTTACAACTCTAATACAACCTCAGCGAAAAGAACCAACGATTCCACTACAAATGAACATTCTCTAAACAAAGAATTCGCAAATAACGAACACAAGAAATTAATTCTAAAAATCAAAACACAACCACAAATTCAATGGATTTGGAACTACAGCAAATAACGAACACAATCTGTAGAATTCGTAACTCTTGAAAACGACGGAAGGGGGAAGGGGGTTCGCGCAAATAAATTGAAAGAAGAGAAAGAGGGTGGTTCGAGTATTAAAGATAGAGAGAGAGAGAGAGAGAGAGAGAGAGAGAGAGAGAGAGAGAGAGAGAGAGAGAGAGAGAGAGAGAGAAGAAGAAGAAAAAGAAGGAGGGAGTGAGATTTATTCGAAGAAAGACAAATTAAAAGTAAGAACAAGAAACGTGTTTTGTGCTGAGAGGAAAGAAAGGAGAAAGGGCTGGGTTGGGTTCACCATTGAAGAATTACAGGGGAGAAAGGTTTACTATTCGAGAAAAAGAAAAAACAAACAAAAGACAAGAGATGGGTTTGTAAAAACAGATGCTTGGTTCGAATTATTCAGCAATAAAACAGGAGAAAGTAATTATCAAAATTATAAAACTGAGTAAGAAACTAATATTTTTGTTTGTTTGTTTTTTTTATTTTTATTTTTGAAAATTAAATCCGAAAATAAAATTAGCTAAAATTAAAATTATACTAAGACAATGATTTAAAATTAAATGGCCCACAATAAAATGGATTTTTAAAGGGGCAAATTACGAATTAAAACTACCAACAAGAATTAAATTTTCGTTACTTTCAATCCCAAGTGGTTAGCAACGGGATTTACGAAAATAACGAAACAAGGCAACAATAACGAAAGAGCAAGACAAGATGTAAAGAAAATAAAAATTGCATTAATTATAATAGGAGTGTTTCCAAGATTTGAAACTAAAAAAAAAACAAAAAATTAAATCTACCCTAAAATCTAAGTTTTTAAATACAAGGGGGGTGAGGGGGTATTTATAGGATAGGAATTAGGGTTAAGGGGGTGTTGGGTAAATCCCCACCATACATTTGGGTTGTGTGGTGGTGAAATCCTAGCCATCTATTTGTTTCCTTCCCCCTTAAGCTTTGAAGAGTTGATCTTGGCCATACACTTATGTAATGTGTTGGGTTGATCTCCACCTTCCACTTGTCTTGAAATATTCCTTTTGCTCCAAGCTCCTAATTCTTTTCCTTCTTTCATTTTTGGTCCTTTTTCTCCCTCTTTTTCCCTTCCTTGCACTTTATTTATTTATTTTGTCATTTCTTTATTTATTTACGATTTTCCTGAAATGCAACAAAATAAATTATTAAAACACGAGTTCAAGCAATAAATAGGTAATAAAAATATGCAAAAATATGCACTTATCAAATGCCCCCATACCTATCTTTTTCTCGTCCTCGAGTAAAACAAAAACAAAATGAAAGTGAAAATCTAGATACAAAGTCCTATACTCCTTTTCGTAGGTGTGACGGTTGCATTTGGCATATGCAACAAGCCATTTAAACCCCTAGGCAGCCCTAGTGGACGAGTGAGGTCTCGTGAGGGCCTATAGTGAATGTACCCACAAAATCCATCTAGTTTGTATAAAAGATCACATGGCAATGCACACCACACATACATGTCCTCTCATGATACATCAACTTAAGAAATCAAAATGAATTTGCAAAGTCTTGGTGTGGAAAGTGCAAGAATTCACATAGTCTACTTAAAGAACCATGCAAGAGTGATTATAAGTTCATGTCAAGTGCAAAAATTATTGGTAACCATGCTAAGTCTACAAGGGCACACCTCAGAGTCAAAACTTGAGATCTCTTATGCAAAAAACAAATAAGCAATACCTCACCTTTCACTCACAAAAGAATATTCACATAAGAACAAGGGTAAGTGTATCACTCAATTCCAACAAAATCAAATGCATGCTTGACACTTGGTATCATTCCAACTTAAATCACAACATACATTAATAATGACAATCAAAAGGTCTTTATTAGGGTTGTAATGGGTCTAGGGAAAAGGTATGTCAAAAAAGGCCAAAATAAGGTGAAGTGTCAAAAGCTAGTAGTAACCATTAATATCATGCACAACACCAAACTTCCTCCCCACACAATTTATTTTTATTTTCAACAAAAAGCCTTGAATAGTCGCAATGAAGGAGGATTACAAAAAACATAAGTATGCTCTCATGTATATTTTTTTTCTTTTCATTTTTTCTCTTTTTTTCATATTTTTTTATTTATTTTAAAGGCAAATGATAAATGTAACAATAATCCTCCTTTAGATTTAATTTTGAAAATCGACTATCAAGGTAACAACAAATATTTCCTCAAAAGTTATGAACAATAGTAAACCCTATTTCACACACCTTATTGCTCCCTCAAGTTCCAACTAGCCTTTGACAAAATGGGATCAAGAATACGTAAGGCTAAACAAGAAAAAGGTCTTAGGCGAGTAATGTGGTGTCACCGAAGGAAAATGATTAGGCTCAAAGGGTTAACTAATTGATCATATAAGAATGGTGTGGATAATTTGGGAATATAGGTTATTCCTAAGTGCCTTTATCATTTTATCATCAATTAATGTCATGTATTTCAAGAAGGAACTCAAACAAGTGCTAGCGATGCAAATGACAAGTGGACACTCAAGCAAAAGAATATAAATGCAAAAGATGTGCATATAGGCTCAAATTTCACTTGGTGTAGTAAAACATAATCAATCTCAAGTAAAGGTATCCTCAATGCACCTACTTGTACTCAAAGCATGAAGATCAAATCATCTTACACCTAATCATGCCCTTCTAATTTCATGCACCATTCAAATAAGTCTACTAGCTTCACCTTGCTAGTGTAAGTGTGTGAACAAGAACTTTAGCAAATCACTTCTCAAACAAAAGCTAATGGATCATAAGATTATCATATCATGCAAAGGTGCATCAAGCAACTAGAAATCAATTAACAAGACTAGAATACGAAAAGAACTCTTTTTGTGATTTTTTCATTTTTTTAATTTTTTTTGCATTTTCTGATTTTTATATTGACACTAAAAACCCTCCCCCGTACCTAGATCATGCATTGTCCTCAATGTATGCAAATGCAAAAGAAATGAGAAATGAGAAAGGATAAAGAAATGCAAACGAAATGAAAAAGGATAAAGTTGAGGAAATACCTGATAAGGGATGACGGAGACTGAAAACTACTAGAAATTATGAAAGAAAACAACTCACACACACAACTCCTCCCCCATACCTACATTCTACTATGAGAGGTACAAAACAAATATTTACTAACCAATACCTGCTCTCGGAAAAACTATTTGTGTTATACAACCAACATATTTCAGAAACTCACCCACGAAAATAGCATAGACCACTCGAACGATCCGATTAGGCACAAGAATAAAACTCATATTCCTAACTTCATCCATAGACCACGAGGATGCTTCTTTTGGTGGTTTAAGCAAATTAATTACGATAAGATGTTGGTCATGAATATCATGAGTTTTGATGAAAGATGGAGCACGAGTGGAAAATGAAGAAATAGAAACGGGTGGGGGTGGCTCTTCGAAAAAAGTTTTACCAACAGAATTAGGATCACAAGAACTATCTTTATGTTGGGTTTCCCATTTGGAACAAATATTCTTCATCTCTCCAAACATCTCTTCCGAGGTCAAATCCTTAAAAGATTCGTGAAGCTCTCGATTGGTCTCGTAATGCAATTGAAAATCTTGTTTAAGAAGAGACTCAATCTCATGATCGTCCAAATTTGACCTTGAAACAACCTCCTTAACTAGATTAGCTCCTATTGGCTGAGTATGAAGTTCTTTGGGTTTTTCAGGAAGAGGTTTGGAAGATGAAAGGAAAAGTTCACTAGAAGAAGATGATGGTTGTCTAGGTGAAGCCACAAACTCAGAATCATCGGGATTCTTCGTTTGACCTAGAGAAAGAATGATGTCAGCATTAGAATCTTCTTCATGTAAATCACCACCGAAAGGAGTGTCAACTTGAACATTAGACCTAGGAGAAATGATATCATCGAAAGTATCGATAGGTCTTTGAGTGATAAGAAATTTAAGGTTGACCTCGGGTGGATTCGGGGTGGTTATCGTCTCACGCTCGCACATGGTGGCTAATTGATTCACTTGAAATTCTAACTTAGATAAGGCTTGAACATTAGAGTTCAAAATTTGCCTATCAGAAGTTATGGTTCGCATGAAGTTTGCTTGAGAAATCAATAAAGCCTCGATACTCTTTTCTAAGGTGTCAAGTTTCCTACTCGAATCATGAAATCCGGGTGGGTGGGCGGGTGTTTGAATTGAACTTGAATAAGGAACTTGACTTGGAATTGGATAAGAGTTCGGTTCTTGAAAATGTGGAGGCGGAGTTTGATAGCTATGACCTTGGTTCCATGAGAGATCGGGATAGTCTCTCTAACCGGAATTAGAAGACGATGTAAAGTGGTCATTTCGAGAGGTTGGTTGAAACATGGCGTTGACTTGTTGAGAGTCGGGGCCATGTTGAAAATCGAGACTCGGAGAGTTGAAATTTGGGTCCCAAGACGTGTGTGAAGGGCCACTAAGGGTTTCTAAGGCTTCGAGTCGTCTAGTAAGAACATCTAATTCAGAGTCGATTGCAATATCGTTTTCACTATAATGCAAATCACTAAAAGTACTAGACGACTCGTTATATACACTAGGTTCCCTAGTTGACTCACACCACATCGTATTATCCCAACCTTGGAAATAACGCTCCCTAAATGCTACGGACATGGTAAAGATTGATCAAGGAAAAAAAACACATAGCACATAAGTGCGAAAATGAAACACACAAAATAAATGGTGAAAAATCAAAAGAAAAATCTAACCTAGGTTCCCTAAATAAAATAACTAGACATTGCTTATAACGTTAAGACACACTAAAAATTCCGTAAATTAAGAAATATTCAGACCGATTCGGCCAAATTAGAGCAGGCATTGTCAAGAGGCCAAACTCGTCACTTAGACACCGAATCTTAACAACCAGGCGAACCTTAGACACTGAAGGTCATGAATAAGTCTTAATTACGTTTATTTTTATGCACCTTTCTAATTGAGCGCGAAATCCTAGGGGCAAATGTCTAATAAATTTTATTAAAAGGCTAGGGGATGCAAAATGTTGAAAATTAATTGTTTTTGGGCTAAGGAAAGAGTGATGAAATCCCTTCCCTTATCTTGTAGTGGTTTTGCCCTTAATGTTTATTTACAAAATGATGCAACAAACAATGATATATACAAAAATTATAAACAAATATGGATGCTTACAGTACGTGATCTAACTAAAAAAAAGAAAGAATTTAACGTACCTTGGGGTCCTCCAGCGATCACCACAATTATAGGTACCTAAAATTAAAAACAAAAAATAAAATAAAATCTAGCATGATGTGCACCTACGTGATGAATGCATGATGCAACAATTATGTATTTACAAATAATTTTTTTGGATATTTGATTTTTCAATTTTTCTGTGATTTTTTTGAATTTTTTGATTTTTTGTATTTTTCTAAAAATAAAAAAGGGCGAAAAGAGTGAGATACGGTTACCGAAGCTTGCTTTCCATAAATTCTAATTTTTCCACGCTTCGTTGAGAAGAGTTCCGAAATCTCAAGCTTTCCTAAAAAGAACGAAATAAAAAAAATAAGACAAGAAATAAAACTAACTCGAAAAATTAAAAATTAAGGCGCGAAAAATAATTAGTCCCCGGAAGCGGCGCCAAAAACTTGTTTTCTAAAAATATAAACATTTGAATCGCAAGTGCACAATTCGTTTCGTTGTAAAAATTTTGATTCGTTCCTCGGAGACTAATATTTTCGCAATCCTTAATTTTTAATTTAATCGAATTAGGACATGTTTGGAAAATTCTACTATTTAAATTCTAAAAGAAAATGTACTAATTATTCTATTTATAAATTGATTAATTAAAAATGAAAAGAGCAACCCTACATTATTTGATTAATTCTAGATTCGAATTGAAGGTAAATTTTATTCTAAAGCTATTTTTTTCCTTTTAAAAATAAAAACTTATTTACAAATTTTTTTTTTTAAAAAAAATAAAAATAAAAATAAAATTGGACATGGAATGGTTGAAAAAATGATCTAACCACACATAGCCAAACTTAGCAATCGAAAAGATTCAGTAACTAAACTCGAAAAAAAAACAATTTTAAGATATAAAAGTACACATTAACATCCAAATACAAGAAAAATAAAACATTAAAAATCAAAAATAAATATCTATTAATCCTGAAATGTATCATACAAATTTTGAATGATCAAGAAATGAACTCTAATTATAAAAATAATTCAAATTAAAATATGAATTCAATTTTAAATGCAATATAATGATAACGTATTCATTTTAAACGTAATACTTTTTCAGGTTATAGTATAAAATACTAGAAGGATTTTGAATCTCATATGATTTGAAAATTATACATTATTTGTATAATTATAATTATATGAATATTAATATATAATTATATAATTATTATTCGGATCGGATTCTTAACGGATCGGATCATGTGAAATCCATATCTGTATTATATGGATCGGACTCTTATCGGATCGGATTTTTATCGGATCGAATTTATTTTATATAAATCCATATCCAGTTATAAGGTGTTGTGCTAAAATATAAACATTTGAATCGCAAGCGCACAATTCGTTTCATTGTAAAATTTTTGATTCGTTCCTCGAAGACTAATATTTTCGCAATCCTTAATTTTTAATTTAATCGAATTAGGACAAGTTTGGAAAATTCTACTATTTAAATTCTAAAAGAAAATGTACTAATTATTCTATTTGTAAATTGATTAATTAAAAATGAAAAGAGCAACCCTAAATTATTTGATTAATTCTAGATTCGAATTGAAGGTAAATTTTATTCTAAAGCTATTTTTTTTCATTTTAAAAATAAAAACTTATTTACAAATTTTTTTTTAAAAAAAAATAAAAATAAAAATAAAATTGGACATGGAATGGTTGAAAAAATGATCTAACCACACATAGCCAAACTTAGCAATCGAAAAGATTCCATAACTAAACTCGAAAAAAAAAAACGAACAATGGGAAATGAAACTGGATTCGTAGACTCAGCAATAACCAGACAATCGACTCAGTACACAGTACACAACAAACCCATATCGCACTTTCAGGCAGTCAAAACAGGTCTATGAACTAAGAACAAACAAAAGCAACTCGTGAACACAGTAAACGAGACAAAATGAAAAGTGATGGGAATTAAAAATGAAATGTATACTCAGCAACTAGCGAATGGAATTCTGAGAAAACAAGAACAAAAACGCAAACAAGAGACGACTCATAAACGAGTTCAAACTCAACACTGCGAGCAAACCCAACCTAAAATATAGAACAACAATTAGAACGGCAATTTAAAACAAACAAAGAACTAAGAAACATGACTCCAATCCATCTCGACCGATTCTCAAGCAATTCAGCAAACAAGACCGAGTCGTGACTCGGTCGGACTCTGCAAAGAGACACCGCAACAGCCTAACAACGTAGAATTGCAACGCAGCCAGGAAACAAAACGAAGACTCGGCAGAACAAACAGACAACAGACCAGACTTGACAATTAATTACAAACTCAACTCGTTACAACTCTAATACAACCTCAGCGAAAAGAACCAACGATTCCACTACAAATGAACATTCTCTAAACAAAGAATTCGCAAATAACAAACACAAGAAATTAATTCTAAAAATCAAAACACAACCACAAATTCAATGGATTTGGAACTACAGCAAATAACGAACACAATCTGTAGAATTCGTAACTCTTGAAAACGACGGAAGGGGGAAGGGGGTTCGCGCAATAAATTGAAAGAAGAGAAAGAGGGTGGTTCGAGTATTAGAGATAGAGAGAGAGAGAGAAGAAGAAGAAAAAGAAGGAGGGAGTGAGATTTATTCGAAGAAAGACAAATTAAAAGTAAGAACAAGAAACGTGTTTTGTGCTGAGAGGAAAGAAAGGAGAAAGGGCTGGGCTGGGTTCACCATTGAAGAATTACAGGGGAGAAAGGTTTACTATTCGAGAAAAAGAAAAAAACAAACAAAAGACAAGAGATGGGTTTGTAAAAACAGATGCTTGGTTCGAATTATTCAGCAATAAAACAGGAGAAAGTAATTATCAAAATTATAAAACTGAGTAAGAAACTAATATTTTTGTTTGTTTGTTATTTTTTTATTTTTTTTTTGAAAATTAAATACGAAAATAAAATTAGCTACGAAATTAAAATTATACTAAGACAATGATTTAAAATTAAATGGGCCACAATAAAATGGATTTTTAAAGGGGCAAATTACGAATTAAAACTACCAACAAGAATTAAATTTTCGTTACTTTCAACCCCAAGTGGTTAGCAACGGGATTTACGAAAATAACGAAACAAGGCAACAATAACGAAAGAGCAAGACAAGATGTAAAGAAAATAAAAATTGCATTAATTATAATAGGAGTGTTTCCAAGATTTGAAACTAAAAAAAAAACAAAAAATTTAATCTACCCTAAAATCTAAGTTTTTAAATACAAGGGGGGTGAGGGGGTATTTATAGGATAGGAATTAGGGTTAAGGGGGGTGTTGGGTAAATCCCCACCATACATTTGGGTTGTGTGGTGGTGAAATCCTAGCCATCTATTTGTTTCCTTCCCCCTTAAGCTTTGAAGAGTTGATCTTGGCCATACACTTATGTAATGTGTTGGTTGATCTCCACCTTCCACTTGTCTTGAAATATTCCTTTTGCTCCAAGCTCCTAATTCTTTTCCTTCTTTCATTTTTGATCATTTTTCTTCCTCCTTTTCCCTTCCTTGCACTTTATTTATTTATTTTGTCATTTCTTTATTTATTTACGATTTTCCTGAAATGCAACAAAATAAATTATTAAAACACGAGTTCAAGCAATAAATAGGCAATAAAAATATGCACTTATCATAAGGCCTCGGATCTGATCGGATCGGAACTCCGGTCCATTGACAAGCCTACTAGCGGGTCCATTATAGTTATAACTAATCATATAGTGACGACACGTGTAATTTGGAAAAAAATTTGGGATCCAATTCAGGGTACGTAGCATTATTCTTAAGATTTTTTTTTGCCCAAGTTTTTTGCTTATAATTCTAGTATACGGTAGGAGAGAATCGAACTTAACGGTCCATCAAGTCATAATCCTCATTTGCCACATGAGTTACACCATCACCCCTATTCCATTATTCTTAAGATAAAAAGGTGTACATTTTGAGAAAGATTTGAAATTTATAACGTTAATGCAAATGAAATCAGTATGATGTAAATTATTTTTTTATAAACAAAAACCAACGCACTAGGAGGATACGCATCTTATATGATCCATAACTCATAGATTACCTCAGTAGCAGAGGTACAATCATTACCCATGAGTATAGGTTATTATCCCAAGACACTTGTTAACTCTCACTCTCTGTATCCTACTACTAGTATTCCACCCTTCCCTTCAATCTCTCTCAACAATTTCATCTCCAAAGGTAATCTCTCTCTCTCTCTCTCTCTCTCTGCTCGTTTTAAATTTTTTTTTTTCAACTAGCTGTTATCATTATCTGATAATCTGACTTGAGTGCAAATTTGATATTTGTTGAACATTCTGATGGTTCTTCGAGAATCTTGATGCCCCAATAGATTCATTCATTCAATTATTTTAATATTCAGTTGTGCCACTTTTACTGTAATTTTATAGTTCCAAATAGGACTTTAGAGGAATGCCTTAATTGGATTGATCTGATGGAGTAAAAATCTTATCTTTGTTGAAGATTGTAACTTTTTTGCGAGAATCTTGATGACCCAACAAATTTATTGATGATTTGATTCACACTTTACAGAAATATTTTGATTTCACCGATGAATTTATATAGTACCTTTAAACGGAGGACAAACATTATCTTTGTTTGAGAATCATGATGACCCAACATATTTGTCATGATTTGATTCACAGTTCTAAAGAATTTTACTGATTTCTTGTTTGTTTGAACTTTTAAAAGGCTACTGAGGTAATTGAAGAGTGTTCCAATCCATGATTTGTCATGGAAATGGGAAAGGTCCCAATGGAGATAGACCTTTGCTGTTAGGCCATCGGCGAATTACAGTTTATAGTTTATTCCCCTTGAATTATTGATGACACATTCCAGTTACATAAAACCAGACCTTTTTTCTATATATTGAGTGTCGGATTGATTCTAGTAACCCAATATGTGGGCTCACGAATTGTAACTACTATGCTTGTGTTTGGGCTTCTACTAAAGAAGCCCAATTTAACGTGCGGTATGAGCTTTGTTATGTGTATATCCAATAGTCAGCTGAATTAAGTGCTAATCGGGGTTGATTTAGATAAATATATACAGAATTTAATAGGTTTTGGCCCCAAAAATAACTATAACCTCTCCTTCCCCATTTTTATATATTGAGCTAGATTTTTTAACCTTTTCAGGTACATTATTGTTTTAAAGTTTATTGATAATCTTGCACGATCTTAAGACCCATAGTTAAATTTGCACTAACTGTTAGTGATCTACTCTGATAGGTTTTTGTTATTTGATTCAGCAAAATTTAACTTGAAAAGTTTAATTAGAGGTTTGTGCAGTGGTGGATTTCTAAACTTTTGTGTGTATGCAGGAAGAAAGAATTTGGTATTTCGTGCTAAGTATACTGATTGCAATACTGAGCAACAATTAGACACAGCTTTAATGGATCTAAAAGAAGAATTCAAGAAAGAGATTAAAAATGCTCTTTATCCTCATATAGAGCCGTATAGTACTGGAATGTTGAAGGTTTCAGATCTTCATTCTATATATTGGGAGCAATCGGGGAATCCCGATGGGCATGTGAGTGATTTTTTTATAGTTCCCTCGTACATGTTAAAATGCATTCAACTGTATTTGTATATATCTGAACTTTATTATGTTTTATTGATGTATTTCTGCCGGACTCTGGAGAGAGGCTGATAGAGTGCTTTTTATGTGAATAATTCTGGTATATCGACTAAATATTGAAGAAAGAAATGAATATTCATTGAGTAAAGCATTCACCACACAGTCCGGTACTTTTTTTGCAGAAGTAGTTGATTGGGCAAAAATAAAGATAGAATCCTCCTCTATATCTCAACACTTGGAACAATGAATTTTATAGTAACAGTAAAGTTGGTTGATATAAAATCATAAGGGTTTAAGTCCCACAATCCCCAAAAAAATCATTTAACTAAAATTAATAAAATTATGACATTCGAGGAAATTATAATTCCATCAGACCTTATGATGTACGTAACATGAACTTATATCCTGTTATTACAATGGGATGTTTATGATGTACGTAACATGAACTTATATCCTGTTATTACAATGGGATGTTTTCTCTATTTTACATTGTGGGAAGGTAATAAGTTCATTTTCATGATTTTAAAATCAAGATAGTAGTGACTGTACGAAGGGTAATATACTTATGTTATTGTCAACATTTACACTGCACTGCATGCTTTTGTTGTCCTTTTTGGGGCACAATTGTTTGTTATCTGCGAACTGTTCTCATACAGTACTAAACATGCATAACATATAATATTGTGTTCCAAGAAGTTACAACTAGTGATCCTAATATAGGTTTCTTTTGTACTGTGGCATAAGCAGACACTTCAGATTCATGTCCCTCACATTGGTGTGTGTTATGTGCATAATTTTTGTGGGTATATATCTTTTGTGTTCTTGAAACCATGATCTCGTGAATAATATACTTCCATAAATGCATTTTTGACCTTATAGCCAGTTGTTTTTCTGCATGGAGGACCAGGAGGCGGAACTTCACCAACTAATAGGAAATTCTTTGATCCTGAATTTTACCGAATCATTCTATTTGATCAGGTTTGCATTCGCTGTAGTGCAAAACATTTGATTAAGTGTCAATAAAATTGTTTTGACTAACACGTTCTTCTTTAGAGAGGTGCTGGTAAGAGTACACCACATGCTAGCTTGGTGGAGAACACCACTTGGGACCTTATTCAAGACATTGAAAAACTAAGGGAGCATCTGAAAATTCCCGAGTGGCAGGTAAATCTTTTCTGTTTTAGTAGTCTTTTTGAAATTGCTTGCATTATGTTATTTGTATTCATCAACTCTGTCTTCAGGTATTTGGCGGCTCATGGGGAAGTACACTTTCTCTTGCTTATAGCCAATCGCACCCTGACAAGGTAGATAATCTGATGATTTTTCCGTTGTTTAAATTTCTGGGAGGAAGAGGGTAGGGAGGATATTCGATTTCAAATATATAGTAAATAAATCTCTGACGGTCTTTGGTTGAATTTGCTGAAGGTCACTGGAATTGTACTTCGGGGTATCTTTTTATTACGTAAAAAAGAGCTTGATTGGTTTTATGAGGGTGGTGCCGCTGCTATATACCCAGATGGTATGCGTCAAATACCTCTGAAATCTTCTCTAAATTTATTGTGTAAATAACCTTTTCCTAAGTGAACTCTAACTATTGTATATGTGGATCTTTAGAGTCAAGAAGCCTCTTTCTACTATGATGCATTGGCTTGTTGACTGACCTGTAGTTCTCTTTTGTTTTGCTGTATCAAAATATCATTTCTAAGTTTATGTGAAATGTGAATGATTTTTTTTTTTTTTTTTTTTTTGCTTACGCAGCTTGGGAACAATTTAGAGATCTTATTCCGGAAAATGAAAGGGAGTGCTTTATCACTGCTTATCACAAGCGACTAAACTCTGATAACCTTGAAATACAAGTAAGTTGTTGTTTAATGGTTCTCTAGTTTCATTGTCTGTTGAACAAACTGCTTCAGAAAACTAATTGCACATAGACAGACCGTTGACATGTGTGTGGGTGTTGTTCAGGAGGAAATGTATGATTTCTTTTTAATGTAGCCTAATAACAGTTTTGAGTAAACTTTGAACTCTTGAAGTGCTTGTTTGTTATTTCCCGAGAACTGGTCAGGTTTAACCATCTTTTGCTTGCACGCACATCAAATATTAATTCAGAATGAAATATAGTATTAAACTGGAAATTAGCTGTATTTAAACGCCCATTTACAGAGATCTTAGAATGATACCATCCAGATTTGTGCCACCATCTTGCCTAGTAAAAATGTCTGATTTTACTATTATGTTTTAAGATTCTATATTTTAGTTTTATATCCTTTGTTACTCAGTATGAAGCTGCTAGGGCATGGACCATGTGGGAAATGAAGACTGCTCATCTTATCCCCAATGAAGACACCATAAAGAGAGGGGAAAATGATGAATTCTCGTTGGTGAGTTACTTTGACAGCTGTTTGCTTTGTTTATTCCTATAAAGTGATTGTTTATATGTCTAATTAAATTGTTTATACAATGTTTCATCTCATAGGAATTAGATATATGATTATTGGGTTATGCATCTTTTTTATTTTACCTGCTACAGTCCTGATTGCATAGAGACCTTGTGAACGTTGTTGTTCTCTTTGATGTAAAAGAGGGATGCTCGAATAGTCGAATGTTATTAAGATTGCTTATATATTCAACAAAGTGATTTGGATTTAATGATAGTATTTGTGAGTACATAAAAAAGTTGTAGACTAGTAAAAAATACAAAATAATTTGTAAGCCGGGATTTGTCAAAATTGGAGAAACATTTTTGAGACATTAATCAAATTTTCTAGCATCAGTCATTTTCTATGTAAAGCTGTGTTGATGCGTGTAAGTTGATTAACCTCTGAGGATCCCCCGAATACAGTGCTCAGCAGACAGCCAGAGCCAGAGGTGTATATTTCCATTCTGCCTCAAACTAACACTATTCTGCTTAAAGCTAGACAATGTGAAAAACTCAAATAAGGGAGAACAAACAATAATGTGGTAGTCATCATCTTTTCGAATAAGTTCAGCGCAACATGATATGTTTTTTTTATGTGTAATTACAATTTACTTGATCAGGTGGAATTTTAGCTTTGCTGTAAAATGTTATTACTTGATATATTTGGGGCTTTGCCCATCATTTTTACTTATTGATTTGGGAGATGCAGGCATTTGCGAGAATTGAGAACCACTACTTTATAAACAAGGGATTTTTTCCTTCAGATTCGTACCTGTTAGATAACATTGAGAAGATAAGGCATATCAACACTGTAATCGTACAGGTAACGTTATCTGGTGCGTTGTGATTGCGTTTCTGTCTATTTTTGTTCGATGAAATTTGTAAACTGAAATGCTCTGATCTGCTTTTAATATACACTAGCATATAATAATTAAGATAATTTTGTAACTAAAAATGTATATATATTAAGATAATTTTGTAACTAAAAATGCGATAAATGATAAGATTTCGATTTTATCTCATATTCTTATAGTTATTTTATAATATTTTATACAAAATTCATGTACCAAATATTTATAATTATATTAGATTATCATAAAATTTGGATAATTATCAATACGATAGTAATCACATGTTTACTGTTAATTGCTAAAATATTAATTTAATGTTTAAAATGGTGTAAAGTTAGATTTATCAAAGTGAATATTTAAGTATAGTATAAATAATTATTTTAGTAAAGTTATCCATAAATAACATAGAGTTATGTAAATTCAAGTGATTTAAACGTAGACAGAAACATATTACAAAATCTCTTAATATTATGTAAAAGTCATCTTTGTGGTTCATATATACATACATATTTATACACATTTAAATTCAAATGTTTTATTTTAGTCTAATCTAATACTTATTACACAATGTCGAATTTCTGTTTTATAAAATTAGGTAGTTTGAAAAAAAATTATATTATAAATTTGAATTATTTTTTTAACACAAATTTAATATTTTTCAAATATTAAAATTTAAGTAAAATATGATTAAACGACCTTAATGACTTGTACTTCTATATGATATATGAGATCTAACTTTTTTGGTTACATCTATAGTAATATTATAATGATCAGTTTATTATATTAGCTATAATCCAATCCAATCGATCATTGTTTATAATTATTGTAATTTTGTAATATTCATGACTCAAAAATCATATCTTCTTTCATTCAATATTGAAAATTAGTTATGTTATTTTTTATATATATAACATAGATTCATTTTTAAAATTCTCACCTTTTTAACATAAATTCAATTATTTTTCATTATTTTTAAATATTTATGTTTTAACACAAATCATACATTTTAATTGCTGAAAGTCTAAATAGTAGGTCAACCAAAAATCTCTAATATTACGCACATATTTAAAATTTTATATATCTAAAAATTATGTGATGCAATTATTAATTATGTCTGATTTGATATATAAGATTTACATATTTCTTAAAATCAAATTCTATCTTTTATTTTAATAATGTAATATCTACTTAGAGACGAATGTAAATAAAACATTTTTTTCCTGAACTCGACTATATTTTTGTATATTCTAAAATTTAATATTAAAATTTGATCTTAAAATTTTATTTTTAATTTCAATCGTTTAAAATGCCAAAAGAGAATCGTAGAGTATGCTCAATAGATTAAAATGTTTTTCGTAATTATATTCTTAGCAATATTCTAAAAATAACGAAAACCAATATATTATTTAATCAAAATAAAGATAGAAAAAATGGGACAAAAGGAGAAGATGTGGTTTATCTAATAAAATTTTTAAAAATAATTATAACTAAGTATAACATAATGGTTATGGCATGAGTTTGAGAGTGGAAGGTCAGGGATTCGAGGGTAACATAATTATATCTAATTTTTACATAAATTTTAAAAAGGTGGCATTTTTGTTATTTTCAATAAATAAGGGTAAAGCAGTAATTTCACAGCCATTAAAATGGAACTTTTTGCCCTTGTGTTGAAGTTTAATATATAGTAATAGATTGCAGGCCATTCTCTAATCTATACTATTATATTAAAGTCGAAAGATTGAAAGTTTGTCAGTTTGGTTTTCGGTTTGGTTATCCTAATTATTAAAACAAATGACATAATATAATTAAAGGTAATTAGTCATTGCCATTTTCACATTTACTTTTAGTTGAAAATATTAACTTTTATAAAAACGTCAATCGTACCATATCTTCAAATCACTAATATTTCTTTTATAAGTAAAACACATTACCTGTTTTATTTAAAACTAATCTTACAATCATTAATATATACCCAAAAATATCACACCATATTTTCAATTATTAAATACTATTATATTAAGGTCAAAAGATGAAAGTTTGTCAGTTTGTTTTTCGGTTTGGTTATCCTAATTATTAAAATAAATAATGACATAATATAATTAATGGTAATTAGTCATTGCCATTTTCACATTTACATTTAGTTGAAAATATTAACTTTTATAAACACATCAATCGTACCATATCTTCAAATCATTAATATTTCTTTTATAATTAAAACACATTACCTGTTTTACTTAAAACTAATCTTACAATCACTAATATATACCCAAAAATATCACACCATATTTTCAATTATTAAATACTATTATATTAAGGTCGAAAGATTGAAAGTTTGTCGGTTTGTTTTTCGGTTTGGTTATCCTAATTATTAAAACAAATAATGACATAATATAATTAATGGTAATTAGTCATTGCCATTTTCACATTTACATTTAGTTGAAAATATTAACTTTTCTAAACACATCAATCGTATCATATCTTCAAATCATTAATATTTCTTTTATAATTAAAACACATTTCCTGTTTTATTTAAAACTAATCTTACAATCACTAATATATACCCAAAAATATCACACCATATTTTCAATTATTAAATACTATTATATTAAAGGCGAAAGATTGAAAGTTTGTCAGTTTGTTTTTCGGTTTGGTTATCCTAATTATTAAAACAAATAATGACATAATATAATTAATGGTAATTAGTTATTGTCATTTTCACATTTATTTTCAGTTGAAAATATTACCTTTTATAAAAACATCAATCGTACCATATCTCAAATCATTAATATTTCTTTTTTAATTAAAACACATTACCTGTTTTTTTAAAACTAATCATTAATATATACCCAAAAATATCACACCTTATTTTCAATGATTAATAAAATATACTCCCTCCGTCCCAAAAAGAATGACCCTTTGACTTTTTCACGCATTTCAATGTGTTCGATTGAGGTACTTGTAAATATTATTTTTTTAATTTTTTTGTTTTGTATTAAAATATAGATCCTATATTTTTATACAAAACAAAAAAATTAAAAACATATTACTTATAAGTAGCTCAATCGAGCACATTGAAATGCGTGAAAAAGTCAGAAGGTCATTCTTTTTGGGACGGAGGTAGTATTAAATTTATATATCATTAATTAATTTTAAATATAAGTTTTAAAACAGGTACATCATTAATTAAATTTATATATTATTTAAATTAAAATCAAAATAATTATTAAAAACAATAATTATATAAAAATATAATTGTGAGATAAAATAAATTTATTTCATATCAAAAAAACCCGTGCATCACACGGGTTATAAGCTAGTATTCTAGTAATGCCTGGGCTTACAAATTTAACAGAACGATTGGTTTTGTGGGATCTTTACTTGGAAATGTAGAGATATTAATGCCTGCTCATTTTTTTTAACATTTTACTACCAGTGTTTTCTTCCCCCTCCCACCAAATGTAATGTGTAACAATTAATGCGATTTAAAAGATTGTTCTCAAGTTTTATATACATCTACCGTTTTGTGACTATTTTTGGCACGTCAAGTCTACAATTCTTCTACTTTACTCTTCTACAAAAGTAGATAAATAAATAAATAAGTGAAGGTTATGTTTAAAAATGCAACTTTTATTATCTTGCTACCTTCCAGAGCATTTTTCTGAAGCACCATTGATGTTTCATATAAGCTTGTTCATGTTTTCAGGGAAGATATGATTGTTGCTGTCCCATGATGTCAGCATGGGATCTGCATAAAGCGTGGCCAGAGGCTGAGTTAAAGGCAAGCAAACGAGTCCTGTTTTTTCTTTTTCTTTTTCTAAATTTCTAGATGTCAATAATCTGGTGATATATATATATATATATATATATATATATATATATATATATATATATTGCTAAATAGGTGATATTTTCATCTTTATTGGTTTGCAAGTTCAGATGTATTTCGGATCCACTATTAATTTTTCTAATGAATAAAAAGTAGAATAAAATTTAATCCATGTTATTAATTATCTTTTTTCTAGCATAATTGTTCTCTGAAATCTGAATTTTAAGTTGCTTCCTGTCGGTTATCAAATGTTCACATCACTGGTTTTGTGTTCTTCTATATAAACAGATCGTGCCGGATGCTGGACACTCTGCCAATGAACCTGGAACTGCCGCTGAACTTGTCGCTGCGAATGAGAAGTTGAAGAGTATCATTAAAAACAAATGAGCGCTTCACTATGACCTATCTCAATGATAGGTCATAGTGTTCTGTGGTTGTATTTAAAATTAAGAGTAAAAAACAAAATGGTGGCCGTAGTTTACACTGAATTGCTGAAAAGTGGCCGAACTTTTAGATTTTCATTTTAGTGGCTATAGATCTTTTTTCATATACTGTTTTGAAAATTGAAAATAATTTTGGCCACTATTTTAGAAATCAAAAACAATTTTGGTCACTTGTATTAAAAATCAAAAATACTTTGGCCACTATTTTAAAAATAAAAAATAAAGTGTGGCCACTAAAATGAAAATTTGAAATTTCGACCACTTTTTTGCAATTCAGTGTAAATTATGACCACCATTTTGCTTTTTACTCTAAAATTAAATACTTGTTTAGAGGAATTTTGTCTCTATATAGCCTGTGTTTGGTTTAGTTGCCATAATAATAACATCTTTAACTCTTTGTGCTTTGTTGAAAAAGGAGTTGAGAAAAGCAACTTAATTTATTAAATTAAGGCACTCCTCACTCGAGGTACGATCAAAAAATATAATTCCATTCGTAATTTGTCATTACGTGGATGCGAGAACAAAAGTGAAGTTTTAAACATCAGCTTTATAATTGAGGCTGTTATATATTTGATGTAATCAGGAAGTTATTTTTCCTATAGAGGCTTATGGGACAGAAGTTTCTTGGCTTGAATTACTGCAAATACTTGGGGACTTCTTTGTATGTAACAAGCTGGGATAGGGCGGCTTTCCTATATGTACTCCCACACTGCTTACTAGTTTACCGGATGCGAGAACTGTTGCACCGGGAGTTGTCAAGCTCTATTAGTTCCTAGGGCAGTTTTACTGGAATCCCTTTGGAGTTTGTACGATACTAGACACACATTACACATATGAGCAAAGTTTGCTGGCGGTCGGGGAGCTTTGTCATTGCCGTAAGACATTGGCGTCTCCTCACAAGGAAGGATGCGGTGGGACAAAGATTCCAAGTCAATGACAGATAGGAAATGCATCTAGAGCTTAACACAAAGATTCTTAACATTCGTCTAACAAATTAGTGGCAATTAGAATAATGTTTATGAGGTTATCTCAGGAAACTTACCTGAGATTGTGCTAGTTTTTAATACAATTTTTTAATGGTAATTTTGTAATAATTGAACATGCTCTGTATTTATAAAAATAGTCCTATGTTTATATTATTTTTCTAATAATCTTAGGATTCTTACCTAAGATAACCTCAGAAAAAGCAAGCCCTTATCAAGCAATAGCTTAGAGAACCAAAGTACTTGCGCATAATCCACTGCAAGTCAATAATATAGCTACACAAAAATTATTAGTTACCCGGTGGTATATAAAATTAAGAATATTTACAAAAAATATCACTTTTTCTAAGTTTTTTGACGATTTTATCATTTTCTCAAAATATTTGTAAAAATACATTTTTCAATATTTTTTTTTTGCAAAAATGCAATCTTATTTGCAAAAATACGGTCTGTAACCAAATCAACTATATGCCAGTTGCATATATGGTTGCACAACACGTTACATGCAGTTGCATATGTGGTTGCAATCAATTGCATTTGGTTGATTTGGTTGTAGACCGTATTTTTGTAAATACGTTGGTATTTTTGCAAAATATTTGTTTTTAAAAATATTTTTGCAAAAAAAATTCTGGAATTAAGTATTTATGAGAAAAAACCCTTAAATTTAACCAAATATATAATTATATTTCAGAAATCAGAACATATTATTACTTGGAAATTATTTGATAACTGATATTACTTGACACTGAGAAAATAAAATGGCATGAATGGAATAGGAGGAATGGAGTTCTCATAAGATGGAACGAGGTTAAGGGAGAACTAGCGTAAATTTTCGTACGAGACATGGACACTGAACTAATTTTTCATTTGAAATTGAATATATTGAAATAATTTTGCAATTAAAAATATGATAATTAAAAATATGATAAATGATAAGATTTTGATTTATCGAATATTTTTATAGTTATTTTATAATATTTCATACCAATTTTTTGAACCAAATATTTTAATTTGAGTAGATTTCATAAAATTGATAAATATTCATACGAGAATAATCACATGAATACTTATGATTGTTAAATTATTATTTTCGTTTCAATTGCGTGAAATGAACTTAATCAAATTGAACATTTGAGTATAATATGAATAATTATCTTAGTAAAATTGGTCGTGTATAATAAATGTGTATGTAAACTCATTGATTTTGTTGTAAAAAATTGGTTGTATATGTAAGACTATTTTTTGAGACATATTACAAAATTTCTTAATACTGAGTAAAAGTCAACATTATGCTTGTCTTGTTAGTCATAGAGGCATGCCTGTATACATCTAATAACAAGCTTAATTGTTTGTAATGTTGTGCATTACTTACATGACTCCTTAACTGGGGGAACCTCTGGTTGTAGAGTTTCTACTTGTATTTAGTACTTGTAATAGGCATCAAAATTCTATCTGTGTAATTGTAAATTAAGTAATGAAATAATGCTTGAAAGAAGATCTATAGATCATGCCTCAAGCTTGAAGAACAAGGCTGTCAAAATAAACACAGTTGGAATTTGAAGAATGAAGATTTGCCTAAGTACCAATTCGTACTTTTGTCTATTAGAGAAGTCAAGGTTTCGAGGAGTCAGGTATTCGATATCTCAAGGACTCGGAAAGCTATTCGACATCTCAGGGATTCGATAAGTCAAATGCTCTATTCGACAACTCAAGGATTCCAAAAGAAAAGACTATTTCGAGAAGTGGTTCGACATCTCAGTTATACAGTATTCGAGAACTGAGAGTTATCTATTAAGTCAATTCTAGTTCTCGAATCAATCACTCAGTCACTTCTCGAATGGATTCTTGAAGACAAAATACTGAAAATTGTACAACTCAGAAACCTGCAACAAGCCAAGACACTGTCAGGACCACTGTACTGTAAAGTGTTCATGGACAGCCTACAAAGAAGCTTAGAGAGTTGTTATTGGAGACAAGTTGCTAAAGAAGTGGATCTGGGCAGGTTAAAGAAAGTCAAATTACACGTTGCCTGGATGTATTCCAAAATAGGGATAGACAAGTTAGAAAGTAGATTTGTCTGTTCTATCTTTTGTAGTAAGTAGGGTGTACGCATGCTCTATAAGTGTACAACCCTCACTTCTCTAGCACTAAGCGTAGCACAATACAAAGATATAATTTGTAAGAACAAATCTCTAAGAAAAAGAGAAGCTGAGAATACTAATTTCTGTATTCACAGGTTTTAGCAAAAATCTTGATATAATACAACGTTAGATTAAAGTGAGTGCTTGTGTCTTGAGTTTTACTTCCGCACGAATATATTTTGTTAAACACAAACACACACTCAGCTACAAAAACAAGAACATAGATTCACACTTTCAAACAAACGTTCTTAAGTTTTAAATCCGAGAAAAGTTTGAAAATACAATCACCCCCTCTGTATTTTCTTGTGTGTGTATTCCATACTCAACAAGTGGTATCAAAGCAGGCTATTGTTCAAAACAGAAAAGATCATGAATACACCAAAGACAACGGGAACGGTGAAGGTCCCTAAGTTTGAAAAAGATAATTTCAACCTCTGGAAAATAAAGATGATGTTGTTCATCAAAGCCTCAAACCCCCTGTATCCTGAGATTCTCAAGAATGGTCCTTTTGTTCCACAACAAGAGATTCCTGAGAAGACTGTTGGAACAGTAACCATCCCAAGATCATACGTGGCCAAAGATCCATCTAAATGGAGATATACAGAAAAGGAAAAGGTTGCCCTTGATAGTCATCTCATGCTATTGATCATAGATTCAATGGATATGTCAATGTTTGCAAACATTGCCTCTTGTACTACTGTTAAAGAGATGTGGGATCATATTAAGGTTCTCTGTGAAGGGACAGAGGAGGTCAAAGAAAACAGGAAAAAGATACTGGTCACACAGTATGAAGCTTTCATGGCACAACCCAAAGAAAGCATTACTGATATGTTTGAGAGATTTCACAAGTTGGTTACTGAGCTACAGATGAATGGAAAAGTCTACAGCACCAAGGAGATTAACATAAAGTTTCTACTCTCCTCACCAAACCACCTAGAGCAGAGGGTCATTTCTCTAAGGGAAAGAGATTTGAACAAAGTCACATATGACGTGCTCTATGGTGTGTTAAAGACTCATGAGCTTGAGCTGTTGCAAAAAAGGGCTATTCAAGCAAACCAAGGCAAAATGATCAACACATCATATGCCTTGATTGTAAATAAATCTATATAGGATCTTGAAGCCTCTACAAGCCAACTGAGGATTGAAGAAATAGTGGATGAGGAACCAATAGTGGAGCTGCCAGAGACTGTTGCTGAGGAATATGAAGAAGGAGAGGATGAGTTTTACACCCTTGAGGAGCTAGATGGCATGAAAAACACATAATATGCTTTCATGGCCAGAAAATTTCCTAATATCAGATTCAGGAGAAAGCAACCCTTCAAAGCTAGACCTAAGACTCATTCATTCAATAAGAGCAAAGCACCTGTAAAGACAAACAAGAATAAACTCAAAACTGGCTATGTGGATAGGTCATCTGTGAGATGCTATAATTGCAATGACCTAGGGCATTTTGCTAGTGAATACAAGAAGCCTAAAAAGAAGGATAAAGAGTTTCTAGAGCTTGAAGCTAAATATGAGGCCCTTCTTAGAAAGCAAACACCAGGCAAGGCCTACATAGTTGAAGGGAAGTGTTGGGATGATACTGATAGTGATGAAGAAGAGCAAGAATTCTACAACTATGCCTTGATGGCCAATTCCAAGGAAGAGACATCTTCATCAGACTCTCAGGTACCATCTCTCACTACCATAGACATGCCTGTTTCTGAATACAAGGATATGATTGAATAACTATCTGTTGAAATGTTTAATATTCATACTAGTATGACTACTGCGAATGAAGAAATTATGAAACTGTCTGCTAAGAATGAAGTATTAAACAAAAGAAATGAGGAATTAGAACTAGCTGCCATGCAAGTAGAAAACCTTAAGAAAGACATAGAATATCTAGAGAATAAGGTTTCATGTGCTAGTCAGCTTGAAAAGGCTCTTAGGGATGAATTAGATGAGAATGAATTCAAACTTAGAACTCTTAAGAACTCCTCTAGCCTATTGCAATCCTATCATGAGAACATCAAGAGAATGCAAAGGCTTCTATTGGTTTTGATTATGACACTCTCAGTAAGAGTGTTGGTCCCGGAGTATATTGCAGAAGGGGGGGGGTTGAATGCAATATAGATAATTTCAAATCTTTAGCTCAACAACAATGATAAAGATTGGAAACTATCTACACATGAATTGAAAACACAAGTAGTAATTCAGGATGTTCTCACAAAATAAATATTTTATTTATTTTGTAATGTGTTGCTACAATCTCGAGAAAAATGGTTTTCTCAAGCTTCGACTTCTTGAAGGAAATCACTACAGAAAGAATGAGAGATGTGTCTCTATATAGACTAATATTTCTGTAGCATCTCAGTCACATAGGTCGCGGAGCTGTTATCGTTTTCAAGTGACAACTCCTCACAATTTGCCCACCCATGTGACCTTTCCTAAAATGCTATACAAACAGAGTTATTAAGCATAAGGCATTCTGGGTTCTTTCCAAAATTAGCTATAACAATTCTAATAGATGCAGACTTGTCATACTCTTGAATTGTCGAGCCTCGTCTTGTGAGCTCTCAAGCTTCTGTCGTAGTCTTGCAGGTCTGTTACAATCTTTGACGAATTGTAGCAAATCTGTTTCTCGAACATCTAAACTGTCATGGGGGTTTGACTGAGATAAAATCCCCAAATCAAATAATTCAGTGAGACAGTAACCCTTGCCGCCAAGTTTGCTGTCATAGGAATATTCAGTAGTTGACAGTATGAGCTCCCGCCAATGTTGCTATCGGAACTCCAAACTTGCTGTCAAGTGTGAGAATGTTGATGTCCCCTGCTTCAGCCAATGTTGCTGTCAAATGAAACTTGCTGTCGTGACCTTGCAACATGCAGTCTTCTTGTAACGTTACCATCAATGAATTGACGGTAACTTTATTATTATTGTCGAACTGATGTATTCTCTTGAGGCTTGAACATATCAATGAACTTCTTCCAAGATACATACTTATTACATTTCAGCAATTATTTGATTACAAGAACACACTCTGGCTGTGACAGTATGTTCTACTTAGCCTATACAAATAAACTAAGTACTAGTTAAGTTGTCTCTATGCTATCACCCATAAATCCTAACAATCTCCCCAAATTTGTTTTTATGGACAATAACAACAAATTCTCAATACAAGCATGCTGACAACTTAACTAACATAGATCAGAATTGGTATCTAGAACATTTCCAAGCATTTAGCATTACATAGGACAATGATCTAAAGCAAAACAAGTACTCTTCGAGGTTGAGTAGATATGAGATTTACTTATCTTGTTATTAAGCTTTCCTGTTCTGTCTGTTCTCTCTCTTTCTGTGGAGAGCTTCTTCCAAGTACTTTCTGAGATCTTTCACTAGCTTCTTTTCATCAGCAGATACATCATCATCTTTAATCTCATCAATGTACTATTGGATTTGTTTAGAAGAGACATTTTGAACATCTTTCAGATCAAACCATGATTCAAAATCATAGGTGTAAGTTCTGAATTTCAAGATGTTGTTCTCAATCTTGAATCTTCTGCCAGGAAAAGAATTCAAGGTCAATCTTCTGTTTCTGTCAAGTTCTGGATCTTCATCTCTCCTACTATCAAAAATAACTTCCAATTCCCATGCATACAGCATTACCAGTTTGTGAGATGATCCCACAACTTTCCAGTATAGACCTTTCAGTACACTGGTCCTCAGCTTGTGAAAACTATCTGCATAGATTTCTTCTTTGCCATCTATGATCCTGAGAGGATTTTCCAGTGCACATGGCTGATAGTTTGGAGCTTCACTGTTCATCTTGTTGATTTTCTTGCATTTTTCTTTCAGCTCAGCTTCTACTACCTCAGCAGTCTGTTTACCAAAATTAGCTTTTCTCCTAGCAGCTTCAGCAGCTAATTCGGCTTCATAGGTAGCCATTGCTTCAGGTGTATAGGAGGGCATCCTTTCTGTCCTATCATACTTAGACAAAAGTTCTTCCTCATCTATACTCACATCCTCATTCGCATCATTGATATTTCTCCAGTCATCATATCTCTCATAAAGTTCAACATATCTTTCAGCATGGTACTTTTGGATGTGTTCCATGGCTTTCTTAGGAACATTTTCATACGTCCCCATAAGCTCCACCATTCTTTCCAGCACGAAGTAACTAACTCTACGCCTTACTTCTTGTGATGTTTGTTTGAGAGTGTATTTGTCTATTATTGTTGACGTATTCACCATAGTGAAATCCTTCTCAACAAACATGACTTTTGCTTTATCTTTCCAAAGAATGTATCTGGATGCATATTCCTTAAAATTATCCAGCTCCAATTCGACCGAAGTGATATCTCGGGTCACAGCTTCCTTCTGGATTTCGAAGCTGTTTGTTCCTCTTCTTCGAATAGGCTTCTTAAGAAACACCACTCCATGCTTCTTTTTCCTTTTTGCAGCCTTTGTCTTGCCCTTTCTTTGTAAGAACCCCGATTTTTGGTAGGAATTAAAACTTTTATTATGGAATGGATATGGATTCAAATACTTATATGTCTTGAAGAATGCTAATGGTTGACAACTTAGATAAGAATAATCTATCTCCTAAGGGAATAAGATATGGCAATTCCAAGCAGGAGAATATTCTCATGTCATCCAGATCGATAACAATTAGTCCAGTGGTTCCGAAAAAGGATAAGGAACGCTCGAAAGAGAACGAGGACATTTTTCTAAATATAAGGAATAAAGAGAGAATAAGTGATGAATAGTATTTTTGATGGAGATTGGAATATTATTAGACGACACTATATAGAAAGATTCAGAATGGATTTCTGAGTTCGTATTAATGATCTAGGGGCGAAATAACTGTATGTAAACGATATCAGATTCAGAGAAATAGAACTTTTATTTTCGCCGAGATTTCCCTAGAAACTAAAAGATTTAATGATTTAATAAAAAAAATATTTGAGGATATATTCACAATCTATGGAATATATAAACGTAAGATTGTCTCGTCAGATTGCAGAAATTCAAAAATTATTTTTCCCTAAACGGACCAGATTGGACCAGAAATTGAGATGGACTAATTATTTATTCCAGAGAAATATTTCGAAGGCATATTGTCAATCTAGGATATATATAAACGTAAGTAGGATTCGTCAGAATTCATAAAAGAGCGAATTGGAGAAAACTGATTTAACGATGTAGAAATGATCAAATGAATGATGGAAAATATCCCGGAATCCGAAAAATCTCAAATTTCAGAGAGAGCTTCATATTAGTAAGTGGTGACTAAGTGCACAATTAGAAAAGTTATTTGAGGAATAGAAATTGAGATTTTTTTAAGAAAGAGAAGGAAGGAGGACGAGACGCACGGTAGGTTACAGTATACGCTCGCACACGGAACAGAAACTCATTTAGCTTTATTACAACTACACCATAAGTAAATATCTCTCATTTCTCTCATCTTCCTCCCTCTTTTTCTCTCCATGGCTGAAGGTCATGCTTGCAAAAGGAAATCATGGCTAGCCTTGTCCGTTTCTTGCGTTCTAGTACAACAATCGAAGCCCTTTCCGAGCTCTATGCATCTACGGTAACCACTCTCTTCACCTCCAACCTTAGCTTGTTCGTTTCTCATGATTTATAGGCTGTGCTACAGTGTTTTTAATTTTGAAACTTCTTAGAATTGAAATTGAAAGCATGGATGAGTAATTAAGGTTATGGGTTAGTCGTTTATGCGTTTAGTTTAGCGATTGCATGAGTTATCGATAGATTTTTATAAAAATGAAGAACCCACTGATTATGCACGGCTTGAGGCTGTTAATGGAGTATATTTTCTGTTTATGATGGTATATGCCCGGTGTGGCTTGGTTGTGTTGTTATGATTTTTGGAACGTCCGAATTATAGCCGTCGTAATGCCGAATTTTTGTTAACACTTAGAAACCGAGCATGACAGTAAATATAACTTCCTGACCTTGGTAATATTATGACATATCTTTGTAGATCTCGAGCCATAGATCGTTTTGGCGCGACAATCGAAACATTCCGACTTACGGTTTAGGAGTTATGGTCAAATTACTAAAATTGGTTCGAAACCGTAAGTAAAAGTTTGTAACTTCAATTGAACCCTCGTAAAGCATGTTAATCAGTGGCGAATCTTGGTAAATAAATAATAGGGGTCACAAGGAAGGTGTGAGAGGAAACCACATGTCAAACGGATCGTTTTCCGATTTTATAAAAATGTTTGAATCGAAGTTAAACGCGAACGAACCCCTAAAAACCCGCTAGGTTATAACTTTGGTAAAACACTTAGAAAATGAACGATAAAACTCGAGGTATAATCTCGGTTCATAATCGATCGACTTTAGAACTTATACGACTTAAGTATATACCGAGTGTGGGTATGATGACATGTCTTAATAACGAACAAATGTCGGATCGTATCGGTGATAAAAAGAGTTACACTAAAAGGTGTATAACGAGATAATTCGAAAACGTGTTTCGATTTAAGTGAAGTTTATACTTAGACTTTTAAAAGGTGTTAAGTGGTTAATCTCGAATGTTCTGATTGTTTATAGATCATCGAGCAGACCCATGACACGCTATCTCTACCCACACCCGATTACCAGGCAAGTTTCCAATACTTTGGAACTGTTGTTGTGATAATATGTATATCTGTTGTTTCTGATACATATGTCATAGCATGCATGCCTATTGTCAAATTATATTATGATACCTGTTCCCTGAATTGATATTGGCTTATAGACTAGATACGAATTATCAGTTATAAGCCGGATTGTTTTGATAAGACCCTTAGCGAAGGGCATATGATATTCATTCTTAAATATAGACCGGGAGTCGGTATTTTGAGATATAGATAGTCGTGGAAACCCGGAGGGATTCCAACGGCAGATTATTATTTATCTTGAGGAATGTTATTATTAAACATTATTTATATTTCCATAAAGTATCAATTACTTGGAAATATTTCGAGGAATGTTATTCGATTATTATCACAGTCGAGAGATATTAAATGAATGTTAATTTCGAATATTCATTTAGAGTTGATTATTTAATGAATATTATTTTGATATTCATTAGAATGTTATTTATTAAATTAATATTACTTTCAAATATTCATTTAAGGTTTTATATACTTGATGAATATTATTTTAAAATATTCATTTTAAGTTCTATTTACTTAAGGAATATTATTTCGATTATTCCTTTAAAGTTTTGATTACTAAATAAATATTATTTGGATATTCAATTAGAAGATTATTTATTAAATGAATATTATTTTCAAATATTCATTTAAGGTTTGACTTATTTATTGAATATTATTTTAAATATTTATTGGAGTATAATTATGTAATGAATATTATTTCGAATATTCATTTAAGGAGTGATTTATTTAGTAAATAATTCTATATATTCATTCGAGGATACTTACGAGCAATATTATGATTTAATAATATTTCGTAATTATTATTGAGTTAATAAATATTCTTGGAATATTTATTTAATTCTTTTAAATTATTTTTAAAATGATTTATATTATTTGGAGATTATCTTTCACCTCCAAATATTATGTAAAATATTTCGGAGTCCTACGATTAATATTATATTGAGAAAGGTCCTCAAGATTCCATTCTTCACTCGAATCTATCTCTTAAATTATAAGGGAACCTGACTTGAGAAAGGTTATTTATCTTGTTGACTTCCCGGTCATAATTTACCCTTTTCACTCGCAACTTGGTTGCTATGGACTCTTAAGTCTGTGTGTACCTTCTCATCATTCGAGGGGTAAAATTGTTGGAACAAGTTGATATCCATTAACAAGCAAAAGCTTGGGAAATGTTGGTGAATTTTCCTTTCCAACTAGATACGACTACTTTGTGGAGTCTTATCAACAGGTATTTCACTTGGGGAAGGGAGGACAAACTCTACGTTTCAATGCTGTGGATTTATTCGAACTAGGAGTCATGTGTAAGAGGCCGAGTCGCGCGGTCCATCACAAGGCCTAACCATTAGCCAGGGAGTTACTATTAAAGGCCATCGACAAGTGGAGCTGTCAGTTCTTCCTTCTACAGGTAGTAAACTATATTGGGCTGTACCATCCCCGACTGATCATCAGGGAGTGGGACAGCTGGCGCGTAATAACTTCAGTATTGGTTCATCTCCCAAATTGAGAATTCCCTGCAACACGTATCGAAGAGACTTCTTTCAGGTTGACGGTGTCTTCCGCAACACGTATCGAAAAGACTTCTTTCAGGTTGTAGGACTTCGAAAAATGTTAATAACTGGGATTGCAATATTTTCCTTGCAAGTTCCTCTTTATATGATAAATGATAATATCTGGCTTATCTTTGACATAGCAGATATTCCCACCTATATATGCATTTTGAGTTACCTCGTAACTTCATCGTTCATGTTATTCTGGCATCATTTCCGTAAATGCATGGCATATGGTTTGAAAGATACTTTTGAACTATTATATATTATCGTTCAGTTAAATATTATTGTTTGTGGGATATTGCTCACCCTTGCTTTATTATTATATCACAACAACAGCTAGACCAGATGATTCGCACAAGGCGCACTCGATGCTGGCGAGGACGATGAGACTACCAGAGCCGAAGAGAAAGCTATTTGTAGGATAGATTCATTCTTTCAGTACCAAATATATGGACTAGTATGACTTATGTAAATGGATGGAAAAGAGTATATATTCATATTGTAACTCTTTTGGGTTGTAAGAACTCATAATGTGTTTAATAAAATTTGGTTGTTACTTTGATTTCATCTTTGGGACTATAACGGGTGTGTTTTATATTGTTGTGTTGGGTCATAAAGATGTAATTTATTTTATGTTGAGGTAAGTTCAAGTATTGTGGACAGAATTGGAGATCGTAACGACCGGATCCCGGACCCCGGATCTGGGGGTGTTACAGAAATGGTATCAGAGCGTACGTTATAAACCCCAGAGATGAGGCGACGTTAAAACAATAAATTCACTAAGATAATAAGAACTCTTGCCAAGTTCGTAATTGGACTACATAATGTAGTGCTGACATATAAAACCCTTATGGGAACTCTTAAGTATCATGATAGTAACTTAGCTCGATATCGTATCGACGAGTAAGGCGATAGACCTTGAGGCATACGAGCAGCAGCACGATGATGATTTATTATATGCTGAAGATCAACGGGTAAATTCGATAGAGTACCCTACTGGAGACCTGGAAGAGGTTCCAGCAGATGAGGAAAATCCTGTTAGGATAAGGAGCTTACCCTTGAGGAATGAGGGCTGCAACCAGAAAGACTGTGATGATTAAGGTATGGTGCTCAGAAAAGTGAGCATAAAGAACTGAGCTATTAGCAAGAGAACTGAAGATTCATGTTGGATTCATAGCCGGACTACTGGATGAAGTACCAGCAAATAAGACGGATTATAAGAATTACTTGAGATCTTATATGAGAATAGATGAGAATCCCTAGAGACTTTCATATTAACGAAGAAAGAGCTAGAGTGATGTATGATTATCAAAGACATCGATATAAGACGAGGAGCAGAGTCCCTAGGAATAGTTAAGAAGGAGGCAGTAAGTGCCATATCATTTGATAAATGAATTAGTATGAATATTGTCAGTAATAATTCGCCATGAGAAGGCAGATGTCATAGGTTGTAACTTAAGGAACCAAATTGAGGTTAATGAGGTGGTTTTATTCAAGGAAATGTTCATTTTATGAATGAATTAGTTAGAAAGTAAAGACATTGGGAAGTGACAACATGATTGGATAAAGTTATATAAGGAAGTAGTAAGCAAGACAATGATCTCAGAACCTACCGGAAGATAAAACCAGTGAGCCAAGATAAACTCATAATGAGACTACTGTCAGAGACTGAGTATAGAGTTATTTCAACTCAGTGAAATGATGAACCAGAAATGTTAGATGCATGTGATTCAGAGGAATATTAAATTCTTTCTTTGAATGAATTATAGTAGTTACCTTAAGTTTACTCCGACACGGAATTATAATGGATCAAGTTATACGATCAGCAGTTGAAGAGAAAAAAAAATGTGAGAAAATCCTCCTGGAGCTAAAAGATGAAATTGTTAATGACCAAGAGTTGGCATTGTTTAATGGAAAAAAAAGAGACTTTGTGCTTCCAACGACGCTTCGCATAAAGGATTATGATGTGTGCTTGCACAACACGACAAAGTACTTGCAGATGCATTCGGACAGCACGGTTCACCATGTTCGGATGGCCTTAGTAGTGCCAATTTTGTGGAACAACCAACTCCGACGTTAATGTTCCTTCTGAGACTAGTGGTTAGGTAGGCTGACATTTGGTAATATTGAATATCAGGACGTATAGGTATCACTATGTTGTGACAGGTTTCAGTTTGAAACTGTTGATTCCCTTCTAAGGGATGTGTATAATTGATTCCTCTCCGGTGGTTAAACTTCCAACCTGATGACGATTATTTCGTTAATTATGACTGGTTATGGTTCTACCTGCTTGGGGGTTCATAGAATTATTCTTCAGGTTTCTAAACTGGTCTCCTTAATGTTACCAGTAGGTGGATAGATTGACCAAAGTAGCCGCTATATGGGTTGGTGGACAGACCCCGGTTATTGCGATTAATTGTAGAAATACAATGATGAAGTGAGATTGGGCGAAAATAGGAAATGCAAGTAAGAAACCAGCTGGACTGAGAAACTCCGGGATTGACTTAAGTGAAAAGGCTGTTATGCCAGGAATGGTAAGCTTGCGTGGCACGCGGGATTGATAAGAATAGTTGAAAAGATAAAAGTAGAGGAAAGGTTGCCGGAGACGGGCCAAGTAGCCGATTAAGACTTATATGAAGTATAGTTTTGGAAAGGTAGAAAGGTATCAAAGTAGAAGGTACTATGCTGGAAATTGCTAGAAAAGTAATGCTAATTAGCCAACCCCTAAAATCATATATTTTTATTTTATTGTGGCCAGTTGAGGCCAAGTCACAAAGGATTAACAAGTGACAAGAACAACAATGAAAGGACAAAGCAGGGTTGCTTCTAAGTAAGCACCGACTGCAAGGGCTTCTGATATAAAGTAAATATTAATGAGATCGTAGGAATCTTCTACTGAACCCTTTGCAACCCATGTTTTGATTGGGGAAATTACTAGACCTTTTTGGAATGGGGTCACCCGTACTAAAGTGATTCATGTGTATATGATTGTCCAAGATTACGAGTAAAAATAGAAGTATAGTGACTTGAGATGTATGATGTTAAGGTATCATGAATACCATGAATATATTATGACGGAGGAAAGTAAATAATGAAGGTTGTTTGCACTAAATCACGCAAGCGTACGTGGTCACAAGTAATATATGAATAAGTCGAGTTCGTTCCCACAGAGATCTGGTTAAGGTTTTAATTCAGTTATTGTACCTATGCAACAATGTATGGTTATTACTCACTGCTAAGACAAATAACAAATTTGAGTTTTAATTAACTAAACTAGCTAAGATGCAAATTATCAACTAAGAATTAACTAACTAACGATAATTAAAATCAAATTACTTACGCAATATGAACCATGGAATCCTAACTTCAATACAAACTTCCTTTAGAGATCATGCCCTTTTATCAATACATGTGGTGGTTACAATAACTAATCGGACAACACGAAATAAGTATACGTTACCTTTCAGTACACGCACACCAATCTACACAATATCCATATAAGATAGAAATCATGCAGGCACCAATTATGGTTAGACCCTATATGTCTATAGAATTTGAAAACATAATGGTTGAAGATCAAGTATCCATAAGATTACATAAGGTAGTATGAGACGGTTAGAAACACACCACAAACATGAATAACATTCATGGACTTATGCTAGCATGGCAAGTTCTAAATCTAAAGATCCACTGTCGCTTCACTAAAGATTAACAAGATAGATGTTAGCTACGCATCTATATGAATTAAATACAACCCTGCAAGGATATCGCAAATTCACCACACATATATCAAGTTAAGCAATCAACATCTAAATTCCATAAGTAAATCCGTTAGAATCCCATGACAACGATTAGTTCATAATCGAACCTCTCGTCATCATGGGATCTGATGAAACCATGATAAAAACAAAGTATGAAAAGATACAAATAAAACTAAGTAATTGATATGTAATGGTGTGTGTTTTTTCTGTCCCCCAAGATGTGTATTTAAAGCCCCAAGTTGCCTCTCCATCAAGCAATTACCATATTAGAGTAGGAATAGAAGACCGGCAATTTCCATCTTTAAACGGGATAGGATTTGCAAATTCCATGCTCAAGACTGATTCTGGAATGTTCTAGCCGTCCAGGACAATTACCATACTGATTAGAAGTAGGAATTGTGGCAATTTCCTTGTTGGAATAGAATTCTGCAACTTCTGGAAGTTTCTGTTTTGAAGGAAAATTCTCTTCAATAATTCTGGACTCCGGACCACCTTAGAATGATAGAAAATCTCGTTAGCTTCACGTGGACTGTAAGATCGCCCAAAACGGACTTGTAGAACTCAAGATATGGCTAAAACAAAATCAGAAATTCTGGTTGATTTTTCACCCGCATCGCGCGCGACCGCGCTACTGTTCATTCCCGCGCCACAGCGCCCGAAATTAGTACAAATTAGGCGCGACCGCGCCCGACCTACTGTTCATTTGCTGAATTTGCTCTATTTTCTTCGTTTTAACTCCGATTTTCATTCCGTTTCTTCTGGCTCTCTCGCAATTTGATGTATTGTTATTCTTTAAGCTCAAAACCCACCATTTAAGCATGGAAAACATCATCACACATCCGACTCTTATTCCTGCACAAATTCACTAAAAACACATCAAAAACACCACATACTTGAGTTCAAGTCATCAATTCAAGCCGATACGAAGCATTCCAAGTGGATATAACATCCACTTACCACACCCCCAAACTTAAACCGATGCTTGTCCTCAAGCATAACAATTATAACTATATACAACTAACTAGTACCACTTCCGTAGGTGATCACGGTTGCATTTGGCATATGCAACAAGCCCTTTAAACCCCTAGGCAGCCCTAGTGGACGAGTAAGGTCTCGTGAGGGCCTATAGCGAATGTACCCACAAAATCCAACTGACACAAACGACACAAACAATGCAATGCATGAATGCAACTAATATGAAAATGCAGCAATCCCCTTCAAAATAACCAAAACCAACTAGTAAGCAAATATCTTAGAGAATGCAACTAAATCCAAATAGAGCTCGACCAAGTTCCCGTATACTAACAATACATGAACAGAAACGTGCGTGTGTGCAATGCTCATCAGAAACACTCCCAAAACTAGGTCAAAAATCATACATGCTCTTCGTCAAGACAATCACAGGTTTATAAATAGAATAGACTGTAGACACTTCATAACCTAGGAACACCTCCATCCTTATCCAAGGTAGACAGAAATTCATGCTTTATTTCATGCTTTATTACTAACTACTACGACACATATATACAAGCATGCTTATTTAACCGTGCAATGGATGAGACCCCGAAAGGCTTATACAATAATACCCATGTAGCGAGCGTTGGGTTAGTAGATCCCAGACTATAAAAGCCTTAGGTCACTAGGCACAAAGTCCCCGCGAACTTAATAGCTCGAGTATTAAAGAGCTCACCCTAGTTAATTTTGTATAAAAATAGTTGAAACTTTTGACTCTTTTTTTTCTTTTCTTTTTTTTCTTTTTTTTTCTGCTTTTTTTTTTCTATGCAATCTGGAATGAGAATTCTCAATTCCAACCCTAGACTACTCATATAAATATGAGCCGGCTACTAGCCATTTGATATCTAGCAATTATTGACAATTATACACAATTAGCATGAAATCTCTGTTTTCCCCCAAACTTAGACTTTAGTGCTACTACGCTATCAAAGGAATAACGAAAATTCTAAATATAATCAAGTGATTAAATCTCTAAACATCCAACAAGCATGACCTCAACCTAGCCCAAAAGCACCCAATGAGACCGTGTAATTAGTTTTGTTTCCGAAACACATAAGTCAATTTCATAGAAACTATAAGTCAACCCTCTATTCATCATTACCACACTCAATTAGACACCTACCTACCAATCAGAATTAGCTCGTTTTAAGGGATCATGAAATATGCATTCTATGCAAATGCAACTAATATGAACTCACATGGTATACGAAAAATAAAAAACAAAATGTCCTATATGAAACAAACATAATTAATACGAACATATATGCATGAATTACTACTACTAATATGCAAAACATGAAATCCTACATGAACACATAATTCAACAACAACTACTAATCCCTCAAACCACCCCCAAACTTAAAATATTCAATGTCCGCATTGAATGGAAGTAAATACGATGGAAAGTAGAAAACATACCTTGGGTTGCCTCCCAAGAAGCGCTTCTTTAACGTCAATAGCTTGACGTTACTTCCAAGCCTCCATTAAGGATGATAATAGTTTGCCTAGTCCTCTCTTCGTGAGACTTCATCGTCATCACGGCGGCACAATTTCTGCCCCTTCTCCTCGCTTGGCCTATTCGTATAACAACTATGTCCTATTTCAATGCCTTCATCGGTTGACCCAAAATCTGTCAATTTGTAGAACAACACACACTCGCGGGCTTCGGTTGAATATAATGGAGGAGGGTAAATGTAAGTTGCTGAAGCCTTTGGTTTCTCAAAGAGAACTTCCTCCATTGGCTCTAATGCGCTACCTCCATCTTCACACTTTGAGACAAGTAGAAGACCTGCATCTGTCCCATGATCACCAGCCTGTTGGTACGCACATACCAATTTTTGAAATTTGTGCACCTCAACAGTATCTGTCCCAAATAGTGCCCTTTCCAAATCATCCACCATCCTAACATGATCAAATTCCTCACATGGCTTGCGAATGCTCACCTCACCTTGGAATTTGTCTTTCTCAATTAAGCATGCAGCACCTTGCTCCAAGTCACAGTTACTTTCTGGAATTGCCTCTTGTATGAATTGTTGTTTCTCTTGTTTCACAGCACTCACAGCTCGAGCAACTAGAATCTCCAAAGATTTGATAGACTTCTCACTACTCTTTACAAGCATCCTAAGCTCCTCCATAGTAGGAACCTCATCTGACTGAAAAGTAGGAGTAGGTTGCTGATGTTGAAACTCTTCACTTCCAAAGAAATATGTCATATCTGGAACATCTTGCTGGTACTGTTGAGGATGGTATGGAAAATATGGTTGTTCCTCATAAGTGACATATGGATCAACTTCTTCGTAGTAGCAATATTGTGAGGGATCATGAATGCCCAAACACCGCTCACATTGATAAGGCATGGATGTCCTCGAATATGCCCACCATGGCAACTCCTCGCATGCCATCTTCAAAAACTCAAGTACCTGAACACACCGAACTAAACAAGATAGATAAGAAAAACAAATCCGAGTCATTGAACTCTAACGACTACTATTGACAAGCACATAAACCAAAAATAAAACACCGATGATCCCCGGCAGCGGCGCCAAAAACTTGTTTGCACTAAATCACGCAAGCGTACGAGGTCACAAGTAATATATGAATAAGTCGAGTTCGTTCCCACAGAGATCTGGTTAAGGTTTTAATTCAGTTATTGTACCTATGCAACAATGTATGGTTATTACTCACTGCTAAGACAAATAACAAATTTGAGTTTTAATTAACTAAACTAGCTAAGATGCAAATTATCAACTAAGAATTAACTAACTAACGATAATTAAAATCAAATTACTTACGCAATATGAATCATGGAATCCTAACTTCAATACAAACTTCCTTTAGAGATCATGCCCTTTTATCAATACATGTGGTGGTTACGATAACTAATCGGACAACACGAAATAAGTATACGTTACCTTTCAGTACACGCACACCAATCTACACAATATCCACATAAGATAGAAATCATGCAGGCACCAATTATGGTTAGACCCTATATGTCTATAGAATTTGAAAACATAATGGTTGAAGATCAAGTATCCATAAGATTACATAAGGTAGTATGAGACGGTTAGAAACACACCACAAACATGAATAACATTCATGGACTTATGCTAGCATGGCAAGTTCTAAATCTAAAGATCCACTGTCGCTTCACTAAAGATTAACAAGATAGATGTTAGCTACGCATCTATATGAATTAAATACAACCCTGCAAGGATATCACAAATTCACCACACATATATCAAGTTAAGCAATCAACATCTAAATTCCATAAGTAAATCCGTTAGAATCCCATGACAACGATTAGTTCATAATCGAACCTCTCGTCATCATGGGATCTGATGAAACCATGATAAAAACAAAGTATGAAAAGATACAAATAAAACTAAGTAATTGATATGTAATGGTGTGTGTTTTTTCTGTCCCCCAAGATGTGTATTTAAAGCCCCAAGTTGCCTCTCCATCAAGCAATTACCATATTAGAGTAGGAATAGAAGATCGGCAATTTCCATCTTTAAACGGGATAGGATTTGCAAATTCCATGCTCAAGACTGATTCTGGAATGTTCTAGCCGTCCAGGACAATTACCATACTGATTAGAAGTAGGAATTGTGGCAATTTCCTTGTTGGAATAGAATTCTGCAACTTCTGGAAGTTTCTGTTTTGAAGGAAAATTCTCTTCAATAATTCTGGACTCCGGACCACCTTAGAATGATAGAAAATCTCGTTAGCTTCGCGTGGACTGTAAGATCGCCCAAAACGGACTTGTAGAACTCAAGATATGGCCAAAACAAAATCAGAAATTCTGGCTGATTTTTCACCCGCACCGCGCGCGACCGCGCTACTATTCATTCCCGTGCCACTATTCATTCCCGTGCCGCAGCGCCCGAAATTAGTACAAATTAGGATACATTATGCCAAATAGGCTGACAACTATCTGAAAGAAGAGAGTGGCATTAAGTTACCAATCGATTATCAAATAAGAACAGTTGAAAAGAGACCCTTATTAAGGATACATGATCTGATTGCCAATTATAGGATGCAAGAATTCCTTGGCAGTTGAATTAAGGATAGGATATCCATAAATTAAGACAAACCCTGGAGAATGCACAAGGGATGGCATTAACCCTAATAACGACATTATGAATTCAGATGATATGAGTTGGACTTGCTAAGGCAACAATGACCGGTAAGGATTATTAAAAAGAGTTCTGGAAAGAAGATAGACAGAATAATTAAAGTATTGATCAATGACGTTTTTGATATACCATGTACCAAGAAAATACAGGAGGAATGATAAGGATGACCTAAGAAACCTTACAAGGAAAAAGGTAATATTCCGAACTTCAAAATGGAAGTTTGGTAAGGAATGTATGACATAGTAACAATAATGCCAGATGAGGCATGTATGAAACCATGATGAGGTATGGATGGAACCAAAGAAGGTTGAGATTATCCTAGAACAAGAAAGAACTAAGAGAACAAATATCCTAGGTGTGACTGAGGGTAACTTTGATAAAGTTCCCACGGGAAGGTGGAAGCAATGACTTATGGAAAAAGACTAATAGTTATATTTTTTTCCTTCAGCAGAGCTTAAGGGAGAATGCTTTCACCCAACAGTGATGAGAATAAGGTAGAAAAATTTGAGTTGGAATGTATCCGGAGAACATGGATTACAAGAAATTATTATTATCAGGAAAGGCCAATGAGGTGGCCGATAGTCTAAGTATAGAGGAATAATTACAAATGTTCATACCAAAGAAACAGAATGATAGTTGGAAGGACCTTGAAGGTCATACTGGAGTAGAGGAATTTACATTCCTTCCGATGACTGTGCAAGAATCGACGGTAATGATAGTTTAAGTAAAGATTCGGTTCCTAATGGCGACTTTAGTATATTACATACCTTAGAAGGTCCCGTTTTGAGGCAAACCAGGACCATGATACAAAATTGACGAAGTAAACCGTTAAGTTTCCAGTCTTTTATGGAAGCTGCATGAGTGATAGTTTCATCAACCGGACATAGCTGCAATGCTTGAAACTCTTCTGCAATTTTATCTACTTCATGTAATATCTACGCCAAGTTCAGGAAGTGTTCCTTATGGATAAGGAATAGTGATTACTTTGTCCTCCTAAGGGATTTGGAACCCGTAGGATTAGCTATTAATGTACTACGTAAACAACAAGCGATGGTGATTCTTCCAAGAAAGTAGATGACAATGTAAAGATAAAGAAAGTGTTGCTATTGATAAGCTAAATGGCATGTTGATGAATGACAAACAAGTTTGTGTTAGTGTACTTCTGCGCAAACAAGATAGAGAATATGAGGTTGATGATTCATGATGCAAAATGTATTCCCGTAGAAAGAATTAATGAGACTTAGAGAGAAGAGCAGTTGAGCCCGAGACTTATTAGGCCATCTGAGAGTTTAAAAGTGTTCGGAAGGTGGCATTCGAGCCAGCCTTACCCCCAAAACTTATAGCACGGTCATAACGGGTTTTCATGTGGCAAGGCTACGCCAGTAAAACGCAGAGGCTCAACAGATGATAAGAGTGCGAGCAGGTAGATGTACGACTTGGTCTGACTTACGAAAGACAACCTGTGGAAAACCGCGGGTAGAAAAGAATAAGTGATGAGAAACAAGTTGACAGAAGTAGATTATATTGAATCTAAGTTAAAGGGATCAGCCAGATTCATTTCAGAGAATTTAAATTGGAATAATGTGATGATTATAGAGTAAATGTAACGGGATACCAATAAGGAGGTACCAAGTGCAAAAGATATCTCAATAAAGAGATGAAGGTAAAAGTAAATAACAGAAGTAAATAAGAATCAGATGATAAGAAGGATGTGATTGATGAAGAAAAGACTGGGAAAGCAACTATGGAATATGAAGCAAGAAATGTTATGAATGGATTAATAAAAGGGTTTTCTGATGAATTCTCGGGATGACAACCTAATAGTGTTAATATTATAGATATGAAAAAGCTAGTAGCGTGACATGGAATGTCAGTAACAATGGTGTCAAATGAGAAACTAAGATTTAACCTGAGAGGTTCAAAGATTTTCCAAAAGTAAGTGTTTCTAAGGTTGAACCAGAGTATAGGTCCAGAGAATAGTGGACAAAGCAGCAAGATATGTTGACACGTGAGGTTACGATCAAATAGTATTGGATATAATTATGATTAATTTCTTCCTTAATGAACCTCTATAGTTCAGAGGTAAATTCTGAGTATGATATTTTACAATCATGAAAACTTTCTATAATCCTTTAGAATTCTTTTCTTTTCTTCTTTTTATTCCTCTTCTTTATGAATTGAGAAGAACAACCCTTTAAGAAGGGGAGGTACTGCTACGTGACTATCTGTCTATGTGATAGAAGTCTAAGTGGAATACCATAACTTGTTTAATTGCTTGTCAAGTACTAAAGGCTGGCCCCCTTCTGTACTAACTATGCAATATAACAAATGTTCATTGATCATAGTGATCTCTCAATAAATCTTTCCACTTCTCTATATTGATCGAGATTGCGAAGATTAAAGCGATCAGGAGTTGCGCAGTGCGAGCGACGTTACCTCCGAATTCGCAGTGTGATAGTGAAACCAATGTTACTGCAGGTATCAATAAGGATAAGACTGAGTAAGAGCATAACCCGGATAGTGTGTTGTACGAAAAGTAGCAAAGTTGATGGAAAAAGGATAAAGTACGTATTGTAGCACAAGTAGATGTGCTGAGAAAGGGTAGAACGACTAACAATCGACCGGGAAGCCGAAAGGTGAAACAACAGATAAACGACTCTTGTTTTCTACCTGATTCCGGGACGGAATCCTTTTAAGGAGGGGAGACTGTAAGAACCCCGATTTTTGGTAGGAATTAAAACTTTTATTATGGAATGGATATGGATTCAAATACTTATATGTCTTGAAGAATGCTAATGGTTGACAACTTAGATAAGAATAATCTATCTCCTAAGGGAATAAGATATGGCAATTCCAAGCAGGAGAATATTCTCATGTCATCCAGATCGATAACAATTAGTCCACTGGTTCCAAAAAAGGATAAGGAACGCTCGAAAGAGAACGAGGACATTTTTCTAAATATAAGGAAATAGTATTTTTAATGGAGATTGGAATATTATTAGACGACACTATATAGAAAGATTCAGAATGGATTTCTGAGTTCGTATTAATGATCTAGGGGCGAAATAACTGTATGTAAACGATATCAGATTCAGAGAAATAGCACTTTTATTTTCGCCGAGATTTCCCTAGAAACTAAAAGATTTAATGATTTAATAAAAAAAAATATTTGAGGACATATTCACAATCTATGGAATATATAAACGTAAGATTGTCTCGTCAGATTGCAGAAATTCAAAAATTATTTTTCCCTAAACGGACCAGATTGGACCAGAAATTGAGATGGACTAATTATTTATTCCAGAGAAATATTTCGAAGGCATATTCTCAATCTAGGATATATATAAACGTAAGTAGGATTCGTCAGAATTCATAAAAGAACGAATTGGAGAAAACTGATTTAACGATGTAGAAATGATCAAATGAATGATGGAAAATATCCCGGAATCCGAAAAATCTCAAATTTCAGAGAGAGCTTCATATTAGTAAGTGGCGACTAAGTGCACAATTAGAAAAGTTATTTGAGGAATAGAAATTGAGATTTTTTTAAGAAAGAGAAGGAAGGAGGACGAGACGCACGGTAGGTTACGGTATACGCTCGCACACGGAACAGAAACTCATTTAGCTTTATTACAACTACACCATAAGTAAATATCTCTCATCTTCCTCCCTCTTTTTCTCTCCATGGCTGAAGGTCATGCTTGCCAAAGGAAATCATGGCTAGCCTTGTCCGTTTCTTGCGTTCTAGTACTCCAATCGAAGCCCTTTCCGAGCTCTACGCATCTACGGTAACCACTCTCTTCACCTCCAACCTTAGCTTGTTCATTTCTCATGATTTATAGGCTGTGCTATAGTGTTTTTATTTTGAAACTTCTTAGAATTGAAATTGAAAGCATGGATGAGTAATTAAGGTTATGGGTTAGTCGTTTATGCGTTTAGTTTAGCGATTGCATGAGTTATCGATAGATTTTTATAAAAATGAAGAACCCACAGATTATGCACGGCTTGAGGCTGTTAATGGAGTATATTTGCTGTTTATGATGGTATATGCCCGGTGTGGCTTGGTTGTGTTGTTATGATTTTTGGAACGTCCGAATTATAGCCGTCGTAATGCCGAATTTTTGTTAACACTTAGAAACCGAGCATGACAGTAAATATAACTTTCTGACCTTGGTAATATTATGACATATCCTTTTAGATCTCGAGCCATAGATCGTTTTGGCGCGAGAATCGAAACATTCCGACTTACGGTTTAGGAGTTATGGTCAAATTACTAAAATTGGTTCGAAAAAGTAAGTAAAAGTTTGTAACTTCAATTGAACCCTCGTAAAGCATGTTAATCAGTGGCGAATCTTGGTAAATAAATAATAGGGGTCATAAGGAAGGTGTGAGAGGAAACCACATGTCAAACGGATCGTTTTACGATTTTATAAAAATGTTTGAATCGAAGTTAAACGCGAACGAACCCCTAAAAACCCGCTTGGTTATAACTTTGGTAAAACACTTAGAAAATGAACGATAAAACTCGAGGTATAATCTCGTTCATAATCGATCGACTTTAGAACTTATACGACTTAAGTATATACCGAGTGTGGGTATGATGACATGTCTTAATAACGAACAAATGTCGGATCGTATCGGTGATAAAAAGAGTTACACTAAAAGGTGTATAACGAGATAATTCGAAAACGTGTTTCGATTTAAGTGAAGTTTATACTTAGACTTTTAAAAGGTGTTAAGTGGTTAATCTCGAATGTTCTTATTGTTTATAGATCATCGAGCAGACCCATGACACGCTATCTCTACCCACACCCGATTACCAGGCAAGTTTCCAATACTTTGGAACTGTTGTTGTGATAATATGTATATCTGTTGTTTCTGATACATATGCCATAGCATGCATGCCTATTGTCAAATTATATTATGATACCTATTCCCTGAATTGATATTGGCTTATAGACTAGATACGAATTATCAGTTATAAGCCGGATTGTTTTGATAAGACCCTTAGCGAAGGGCATATGATATTCATTCTTAAATATAGACCGGGAATCGGTATTTTGAGATATAGATAGTCGTGGAAACCCGGAGGGATTCCAACGGCAGATTATTATTTATCTTGAGGAATGTTATTATTAAACATTATTTATATTTCCATAAAGTATCAATTACTTGGAAATATTTCGAGGAATGTTATTCGATTATTATCACAGTCGAGAGATATTAAATGAATGTTAGTTTCGAATATTCATTTAGAGTTGATTATTTAATGAATATTATTTTGATATTCATTAGAATGTTATTTATTAAATTAATATTAGTTTCGAATATTCATTTAAGGTTTTATATACATGATGAATATTATTTTAAAATATTCATTTTAAGTTCTATTTACTTAAGGAATATTATTTCGATTATTCCTTTAAAGTTTTGATTACTAAATAAATATTATTTGGATATTCATTTAGAAGATTATTTATTAAATGAATATTATTTTCAAATATTCATTTAAGGTTTGACTTATTTATTGAATATTATTTTAAATATTTATTGGAGTTTAATTATGTAATGAATATTATTTCGAATATTCATTTAAGGAGTGATTTATTTAGTAAATAATTCTATATATTCATTCGAGGATTACTTACGAGCAATATTATGATTTAATAATATTTCGTAATTATTATTGAGTTAATAAATATTCTTGGAATATTTATTTAATTCTTTTAAATTCTTTTTAAAATGATTTATATTATTTGGAGATTATCTTTCACCTCCAAATATTATGTAAAATATTTCGGAGTCCTACGATTAATATTATATTAAGAAAGGTCCTCAAGATTCCATTCTTCACTCGAATCTATCTCTTAAATTATAAGGGAACCTTACTTGAGAAAGGTTATTTATCTTGTTGACTTCCCGGTCATAATTTACCCTTTTCACTCGCAACTTGGTTGCTATGGACTCTTAAGTCTGTGTGTACCTTCCCATCATTCGAGGGGTAAGATTGTTGGAACAAGTTGATATCCATTAACAAGCAAAAACTTGGGAAATGTTGGTGAATTTTCCTTTCCAACTAGATACGACTACTTTGTGGAGTCTTATCAACAGGTATTTCACTTGGGGAAGGGAGGACAAACTCTACGTTTCAATGCTGTGGATTTATTCGAACTAGGAGTCATGTGTAAGAGGCCGAGTCGCGCGGTCCATCATAAGGCCTAACCATTGGCCAGGGAGTTACTAATAAAGGCCATCGACAAGTGGAGCTGTCAGTTCTTCCTTCTACCTGTAGTAAACTATATTGGGCTGTACCATCCCTGACTGATCATCAGGGAGTGGGACAGCTGGCGCGTAATAACTCCAGTATTGGTTCATCTCCCAAATTGGGAATTCCCTGCAACACGTATCGAAGAGACTTCTTTCAGGTTGACGGTATCTTCCGCAACATGTATCGAAGAGACTTCTTTGTGGCTTTATCCTTAGCTGTTGAACTCTTTTTGGACCTTTGAGTTCTCTTAGTGGCTGAGGTATGTAATACTCGACCAAAGGTTATGGAAGAAAGCGAAGACTAAGCGAAATAAAAATAGCTAAGCGGGGTGATACGCTACAGCCTGGTTGTAGGACTTCGAAAAATGTTAATAGCTGGGATTGCAATATTTTCCTTGCAAGTTCCTCTTTATATGATAAATGATAATATCTGGCTTATCTTTGACATAGCAGATATTCCTACCTATATATGCATTTTGAGTTACCTCGTAACTTCATCGTTCATGTTATTCTGGCATCATTTCCGTAAATGCATGGCATATGGTTTGAAAGATACTTTTGAACTGTTATATATTATTGTTCAGTTAAATATTATTGTTTGTGGGATATTGCTCACCCTTGCTTTATTATTATATCACAACAACAGCTAGACCAGATGATTCGCACAAGGCGCACTCGATGCTGGCGAGGACGATGAGACTACCAGAACCGAAGAGAAAGCTATTGGTAGGATAGATTCATTCTTTCAGTACCAAATATATGGACTAGTATGACTTATGTAAATGGATGGAAAAAAGTATGTATTCATATTGTAACTCTTTTGGGTTGTAAGAACTCATAATGTGTTTAATAAAATTTGGTTGTTACTTTGATTTCATCTCTGGGACTATAACGGGTGTGTTTTATATTGTTGTGTTGGGTCATAAAGATGTAATTTATTTTATGTTGAGGTAAGTTCAAGTATTGTGGACAGAAATGGAGATCGTAACGACCGGATCCCGGACCTCGGATCTGGGGGTGTTACATTCTTGGAACTGTACGCCAGGCTTTTGCTCTTTGTTTTGTCTTCCTAGACTTGGATGTCTTGACAGTCTTGCCTGTAACAGCTTCTTCATTCAAGCTCTTGACAGTGTCTTCTTTGACAGCAGCTTCTTCGATAGTAACTTCACCATTCTTGACAGCTTCCTTGTTGACAGTATCTTTTTCAGCATCAAAACAGTCAATAACAAATCCTAAGATACTTCCTTCCAGTGTGTCAAGAATGTCTGTCTCTCCCTCATCTTTAGCTTCAACATCTTTCTTATCAACCTTGGGAGCTTCTTCCTTTGCTTCCTCCTGAGTTTGACTTCTAGTAATCTCAGCAGCTTCTTGACCATTACCACTTGTACCAGATCCTCCAGTTCCATCAAGATCATCATCATCAAGGGTGTCATCATATGTGCAGCTTCCACCACTTTCACTTATTCTGGCATTAGCTTCAGAAATCAATTTCTTCACTTGAGAGCTAAGACTTTCATCTCTTTTGCCAGCAGTTTGTGAATAGCTTTGACAGCCTTGACTTTGTCTTTGTTTATCTTAGATTTGAGGATCTGTTTCAGAACTCCCATAATTGTGTTAGAATGCAATCTGGGTTCTTCACGTAGGATCAGAAATCCAATCCTTTTAGCTCCTGTGCTTGTGGTTGTTCTGTAGCAAATACCATAGCGTTCTTCAATCACTTCTGGTAGCTTTTCTTCAACAAGACTTTTAATTTGTGCTAGCAGATCATTATTGAAGATTGTAGAATTGACTTTCACTTTCGTTCCCATGGCATTCAGCACTCTAGCTTGCAGACTTTGCAGTAGCTGCATTGTAATGAATATAGAGATGCCAGTTTTCAGATAAACATCAACTGCCCATCTTTTCTCCAGATTGACCTTCACAGAGATACTTGTCATTTTTTCCTTCAGTATTGGTGACAGTTTTGTATATACTCCTCCTGCCTCTTTTTATGGCACTATTCACCAATGCACTGAATTCTTCATCTTTGTTCTGCAAAGTACACTCCATGTAGCTAACCATAATCGTTTCTGCCTCTTCTGGAATATATTCACTTCCATCAGACCAAATGTATCATGTTGTAGGATTTACCTTTTCAGGCGTTTTCTCTTTGCCTTTGCCGAGTCTGTTGGATTCTTCCATTTCTCTCCAATGTTTCTGCAGTGGAGTTTCCATGACTTCAGGAGCTAGTTCATTGATTTTCAAAGGAGGCAATGTTGATGTTTGATCCCTTTGTAATTGCTCCAATACTTCTTTAGTCACCAACATTGGCTCACCATCTACTTCAACAGATTCACCGATTCCACTAGCTCTCAGCTCTTCACCAAAGATTCTATCTTCATTTGCATTTTGCTCCCCCTTACTTCCATCTCCATCTTCTTCCATTTGCTCCCCCTCTCTTCTAGACTCCCCCTTGCTTGTTGCTCCACCCTGTGTCTCCTTCTCTACTGGACTTACAGTATTCTGATTTTGCACTTTATTCTGATCTACCACTTTCTCCCCCTTAGTTAAGTTGACAGCACTAAGGACAACAGAAAATGATAACAAAGTTTGTTAAATCTCAACAAAGCCAGTAGCTACCACGGTGGACAGAGCATCAAATTTAGCTTCCATGGATGCACATCTGCCCTCAAGGGATTTCAACCTTGATTCAGCTTGTTTAGAAGGACCATCAGACCTTAACCTTTTGGATGAGAAAGGAAAAGACTGAGGCAAGGAGGCTATGGGGTGTCTCACACTCTCATTGTTTTTCTGAGTTATCTCATCACTACTCACAGAATGACTCTCAAGGCCTAATGGCTTTTTCTGTGGGGTTCCCTCAAATTCACTCTGGACATGCTCAAGTCCCTCTCCTTTTGCCAGCTCATTTGGCTGCCTCTCAGTTTTATGCTCACCTCTCTTTTCTTTTGCACTCCCTCACTCATCCTAGATGCATGGGTATGAGCAGTACTTACATGCATTGAAAGAGAAGGTTTAGATTTTACCTTTCTGAAAGTAGAGATTATCACATAATCATTATCAGAAGCATTTCAACAATTACTGAATCTTGATCACACTGTGAAGAGGTGACAACATCTTTGCCCAAAATGTTACTGTCCACAGGTGGGTTGATAGCAACTTTTGTGGTGTCTTTGACAGCAGCTGAGGCTGTGACAACAACTTCTTGAAGGTTAGTTGCTTTTTGGAGGTCGACCAAGATGTTGGCTGTTTCATTTTCTGGCAGATTGCCATCTTGATCTAGCTCAGTGTTTGAGGGAGTGGTATCCATTTCACTTTGAGAAATGGGTTCTTGTGGACCACTTGATGGGGGCTCATCCATGACTTGAGATGGATTATCAAAACCTGAATGGTTGGAACTGTCCCCTTCTCTAGGTTGTTGAGAAGAAACAATTAATGGATAAGAGAATAAAGAAGGTGATGGTATAGAAGAGATTTCTGGCTGTTCCACAGAGATAACTTGTGGAACATCAAGAGTAGAAGTTCCATGACCCTCACTGTACCCTAACTCCATGTGCATTTCCGCAAGTGTAGGTGATAAGTGGATTTTATATCTACTTGGAACATTCTAAATCGGCTTAAATTGATTGCTTTGGCCTCAAGTTTGTGGTAGTTTTGATGTTGTTTGTTTAATTGTGCATGGTTGAAGGAATATCGATTAAAGGAGTAGTTTTCGTTGTTATTTGGAGTTGATTTATGATATGGAATGAAGAATGGAGGCTAATGTCAACTACCAAGAAGTATACAAGTCATTAAGGATTAAAGACGGAAGCTCATGCAAAAGGAACGGGAAGAAAAAGCTGAAAAATCGAAGAAAAATCAATTTTCGCAGATTGAGGCCGAGCCGGGAGCCTAACTGGCGCTCCTGGCGCCATTTTATGCAGTTGGAGCTGGCGCTCCTGGCGCCAATGGTGCTACTGGCGCTGCGGTGTGCTGGAGAAATTCCAACTTTGCCCTTTTTCGAGCTGAAATTGTATTCTACGTGGTTTCTGACTCCTAAATCGAATTCTAGTTGTATTTTAAGGTATTTTCTCGCTGGGCAAGATGTCTAGAGCCTATAAACACATCCAACCCTTGTAAACATACTACTACATACAATAACATACATAGTTTAGAATTGCAAGGGAGAAAAGGAGAGAAAGATTCAACGCTCCTGACAAGCAATGGATCTAGATCTACTTCATCTTTTGTATCATAGATTTGTTTTCTCAAACTCTTGTTCTATTAATATAATTACTTTCATGTATTCTTTGTTTATTATCATGGGATTCTAGTGGATTTATCTATATAGCTTAGTAGTTTGCATGCATTAAAGATCTATGTGTGATGAATTATTGATATCCTTGTATGGTTGTGCTTCATGAATTTAGGTGCGTCGCGAACATCTAATATGTTAATCTCTTGCTAAACGAGAGTGGATCTTGAGATTTAGAACTTGCCATGCTAGCATAGGATAGGTTGATATTATTATCATGATTTGTGGCATACATAGAGATATGATGCTACCCTATGTGATCTAAGTGGATAACTTGTGCTTCAACCTTTATGTTTTCAAATTCTATAGAGATATAGGGTCTCAGCATAATTGGTGTCTACCCATCTTCTATCTCTTTTGTGGATGTATGAGTAGTTTGGTACTAGTATACCGAGAGGTAGCTTTTACTTGTTTCGTGTTGTCCGATCAGATATCATAACCATCGCATGTATTGATTAAAGGCCGCAACTCTAAGTGAAATAGATATTGAAACTAGGATTCCATGTTTTTATTCTAATAAGTAATTCGATTTAATTCACATTAGATAATCAATTCTTAGTAGGTAATTTGCGTCTTAGTATAATTTAGATAATCAAACCCAAAATTGTTACTTTTCTTAGCAGTGAATTAAAATCATACATTGTTGCATAGGCATATTTACTGATTAAAACTTAACCAGATCTCTGTGGAACGAACTTAAATTATATTACTTGTGACTACGTGCGCTTGCGTAATTTTGTGTTAACAAGTTTTTGGCGCCGCTGCCGGGGATCATCGGTGTTTTGTTTAGTTTATGTGCTTGTCATCAGTGGTCGTTAGCGTTCACTGACTTGGATTTCTTATTTAGTTGTTTGTTTCGGTGTGTTTTCAGGTACTTGAACGTGTATGCGAACACGTTTGCAGGCTCGTAAGGAAAAACTGGCAGAAGAAGAACTTGCAGCAGTAAAAGAGATGGCAGATTTACCAGCAGCAGTCAAGGCTTTGATGGACTATTCGCAGCCAAAGATCAATGACATACAATCTAGTATTGTCAGGCCAGCTATTGCAGCGAATAACTTTGAGATCAAGCCGAGCACAATTCAGATGGTGCAGAATTCGGTTCAGTTTGGGGGTGCCTCGACAGAGGATCCTAACATGCACATCCGGGACTTTATCGAGATCTGCGACACTTTCAAATTTAATGGTGTGTCGGATGATGCTATCAAGTTGAGGCTTTTCCCATTCTCTTTAAGGGATAAGGCTAAGGGCTGGTTACACTCTCTACCAGCTGGTTCCATTACTACATGGGAGGATCTTGCTCAGAAGTTTCTTACTAAATTCTTCCCTATGGCGAAAACTGCAGCAATAAGGAACCAGTTAACCCAATTTCAACAGCAATCTGGCAAGTCTTTGTGTGAGGCTTGGGAACGTTATAAGGAGATGCTACGAAAGTGTCCTCATCATGGCATGCCAGATTGGATGGTTATTAATGGTTTTTACAATGGGTTGGGAGCACAGTCTAGGCCTTTGCTAGATGCAGCATCAGGTGGAGCTCTGTGGGAGAAGAGTTATTAGGAAGCTTATGATCTTATTGAGATAATGGCTGCTAATGAATATCAGAATCCAACACAGAGGCTTTCTCAAGGTAAGGTAGCAGGTGTTCTTGAAGTTGACACAGCTTCAGCTATTGCAGCTCAGTTGAAGGCTCTCACGATGAAGGTGGATTCTCTTTCTAATTATGGAGTTCAGCAGGTTGCTAGTATTTGTGAGCTATGTGCGGGCGCACATGAGACGAATCAGTGTGCTATCTCTTCTGAATCAGCATAGTTTGTAAGTAATTTTCAGAGACCTGCTGTACCAGTTTCAGCCACCTATCATCCAAACAACAGGAATCATCCTAATTTCAGCTGGAGCAACAACCAAAGTGCTCAACAACCTCAGCAGCCCTATCAGCAGTTTCAGGGTCAGCAAGCAAGGCCATTCAATCAAGGTTATCAGTAGCAGTATGCTTCAAGGCAACCATATCAACCTCCTGGATTTGAGCAGCAACAGCCCCAGGCTCATGCGGGGCAATCATCTAATGAAAAATCAGAAAGGGATGATTTGTGGATGATGGTGAAGAACCTGCAAGCTTCTCAAAAGGTCTTGGAAACTCAGGTGGGACAGATTGCAAGTGCCTTACTTAGTAGGTAACAAGGAACTCTTCCTAGTGATACGGAAGCAAATCCAGGTAGGAGGGACAACAAGGAGCAGATGAAGGCCGTGACGTTGAGATCGGGAAAGGTGACATCAGATCCTAAATCAGCCGCTAAAGAAGATGAAGAAGTGCAGAATCAGCAAGTTGAAAAATCTGCAGTGTCTAACAATGAGAAATCTGACTTAGTAGCTGAGGAGCTGGATGGTGAAGTAGAGAAGAGCAAGGAACTTGTTAAAAATTCTGTGGAGAAGTCTACAAAGAACACTCAGATTTATCCTCCTCCTCCATATCCTAGAAGACTCCAGAAGCAAAATTTGGATACTAAGTTTGCTAAGTTTTTAGAGGTGTTCAAGAAGTTGCAGATTAACATTCCTTTTGCGGAAGCTCTTGAACAGATGCCAAGCTATGCCAAGTTCACGAAAGGTATTCTCTCTTGTAAGTTGAAGCTTGATGCATTAGAGACCGTTGCCTTAACGGAAGAGTGTAGTGCCGTTCTGCAACAGAAGTTGCCTCCGAAGCTAACGGATCCGGGTAGTTTTACTATTCCATGCACTATTGGTAATCTATTCTTTGAAAAGTGCTTGTGTGACTTGGGAGCTAGCATCAATCTCATACCCTTGTCAGTATTCTTGCAACTTGGTCTACCAGATCCAAAGCCAACCAACATCTCTTTGCAGTTGGCCGATCGTTCAATTACTTATCCTCGAGGCATAGTGGAGGATGTCTTGGTGAAAGTTGATAAGCTCATCTTCCCTGCTGATTTTTTTATCTTGGATTTCGAGGAAGATAAGAAGATTCCCATAATCTTGGGAAGGTCGTTCTTAGCTACGGGCAGTACCGTGATCGATGTGCAGAAAGGAGAGCTCACCATGAGGGTGCAAGACCAGAATGTCACTTTTAATGTGTTCAATGCAATGAAATTTCCTACTGATGAAGAAGAATGCTTGATGGTGGATTTGGTTGATTCTGCGTTAACTACAGAGATGGAGCAATTGCTTAAGTCAGATTCTTTGGAGAGAGTGTTAGTTGGTGATTTTGATTTTGAAGATGAGGAAGTAGCCGAGCAATTACAACAATTGAATTCAGCTCCGTGGAAGAGGAAAATTGACTTACCATTTGAATCTTTGGGGTTAGGAGAGCTGAGAAATTCTGAGGGTCGTCTTAAACCATCTATTGAGGAAGCTCCTACACTTGAACTCAAACCATTGCCCGAACACTTGAGGTATGCGTTTCTTGGTGATGCATCTACATTACCGGTTATTATTGCTTCTAACTTGTTAGGTAGTGAGGAAGAAAAGCTTTTGCGAATTCTGAGAGAGTTCAAATCAGCCATTGGTTGGACTATAGCAGATATCAAGGGAATCAGCCCTTCTTATTGCATGCACAAAATTCTGCTAGAGGAGGGAGCTAAACCTACTGTTGAGCATCAGCGGAGACTTAATCCGATTATGAAAGAGGTGGTGAAGAAGGAAATTCTAAAGTGTAGAATTATCTAACTAGCAAGAATTGAAATTGAATTACGTCTACAAGAGTAACATGGGATCCTAACTTCATTAAATACTTCGCTTAGAGTTGATGCCTTTAATCAATGTATGTGATGGTTTTGATATCTGATCGGATAACACGAAACAAGTAAAAGATACCTCTCGGTATACTAATACCAAACTACACATGCATCCACAAAAGAGATAGAAGATGGGTAGACACCAAATATGTTTAGACCCTATATCTCTATAGAATTTGAAAACATAAAGGTTGAAGCACAAGTTATCCACATAGATCACATAGGGTAGCATCATATCTCTATGTATGCCACAAATCATGATAATAATATCAACCTATCCTATGCTAGCATGGCAAGTTCTAAATCTCAAGATCCACTCTCGCTTCACAAGAGATTAACAAATTAGATGTTCATGACGCATCTAAACACATGAATCACAACCATACGAGGATATAAAAAATTCACTACACACAAATCTTTAAAGCAATCAAACTACTAAGCTACATAGATAAATCCGTTAGAATCCCATGACAATGATTAGTTCATAATTGAACCTCTCGTCATCATGGGATCTGATGAAACCATGATAAAAACAAGTATAAAAAGATACAAATAATCCTAAGTAATTAATATCTAATCGTCTACCAAATTACAATGGTAGGATGTGTTTATATAGGCTCTAGAAGTTTTGTCCACCAAGCAATTGCCTTTTTAGAGTTGGAATAGAAGATTGGCAATTTCCGTTCTTGAATGAGAACAGAATTGCAAATTCCATTTGTAGATCTGATTCTGGAATGTTCTAGCCGCCCAGAGCAATTACCATACTTATTAGAAGTAGGAATTGTGGCAATTTCCTGTTTAGAATTGAATTCTGGCAATTTCTATTGATTCTGTTTTGAAGGAAAATTCTCTTCAATAATTCTGGATTCCGGACCACCTTAGAATGATAGAAAATTCCGTTATCTTCGCGTGGGCAGTTGAATCGTCCAAAACGGACTTGTAGAACTCAAGATATGGCCAAAACAAAAATCCGAAAATCTGGCAGAATTTCTCCGCGCTGACTGCGCTGACAAGGCGCTGACTGCGCTGCTGTTACTGTTCATGGCGCTGACTGCGCCCTTTGCGCGCTGAGTGCGCTGATGGCTTTTGCCGGAAGCTGATTTTGGCTGATTTTGCTCTATTTTCTTCGTTTTAACTCCGATTTTCATTCCGTTTCTTCCGGCTCTCTCGCAATTTGATGTACTGTTATTTTTTAAGCTCAAAACCCACCATTTAAACATGGAAAACATCATCCCACATCCAACTCTTATTCCTGCACAAATTCACTAAAAACACATCAAAAACACCCATACTTGAGTTCAAGTCATCAATTTAAGCCGATACGAAGCATTCCAAGTGGATATAACATCCACTTATCACACCCCCAAACTTAAACCGATGCTTGTCCTCAAGCATAACAATTATAACTATATACAACTAACTAGTACCACTTCCGTAGGTGATCACGGTTGCATTTGGCATATGCAACAAGCCCTTTAAACCCCTAGGCAGCCCCAGTGGACGAGTAAGGTCTCGTGAGGGCCTATAGCGAATGTACCCACAAAATCCAATGCAATGCAATGCATGAATGCAACTAAATGAAAATGCAATTAATATCCTACCATACCTTCAAATCCTCTCATGCCATATCAACTTAAGAATCAAAGTAAATACGCAATGTCTTGGTGTCGAAAGTGCAAGTATTCACATAGTCTACTCAATGAACATGCATAAGTTCTCACAAATCCATGTCAAATGTAAGAATAAGTTAGTAACCATGCTAAGCCTACAAGAGCACATCTTTGAGACAAAACTCGGGATCTCATACGCAAAAACAAGTAAACACTCACAATCCACTCATAAAAGAATATTCATTCAAGAACAAGGGTAAGTGTATCACTCAATTCCAACAAAATCATAAGCATGCTTGACAATTGGTATCAATCTAACTCTTAACACAACATACATCAATGACGATAATCAAAAGGTCTTTATTTAGGTTGTAACGGGGCTGGGGACAAGGTATGTCAGATAAGCCAAAACAAGTGAAGTGCCAAAAGCTAGTAAGTACCATGATGAATCATACACAACACCCTATTTCTCCCCCACATAATTTTTACTAAAACCAACACTCGACTAGTCGACTAAAGTGGAATCACAATAAACACAAACATGCTCTCATAATATAATTTTTTTTTCTTCTTTTTTTTTTTCTTTATTTTTTTTTCTGTTTTTTTTCTGTTTTTTTTCTTTTTTTTTTCCGAGAGCTAAAGCAACAATAATATAGACAATAACAATGATCCCACGATTTTATTACACATGCCGACTATCAAGCAACAACCAAACCCAAATTTCAATATTTCCCCCAAAATTATGACCAACAATAAACCCCTCCTTGCACACCTTATTACTCCCTTAAGCACCCTACTAGCCTTTGACAATGTGGGTTCAAATTAATGTAAGGCCAATACAAGAAAAAGGTCTAGGCAAGTAATGTGGTATGTCACCAAAAAAAAAATAGGATTAAGCACAACGGGTTAACTAATTGATCATGTAAACATGGTATGGTAAAATGGGAAAATATGCTGTTAATCCTAAATGCCTTTATCATTTTAATCGTCAATTAATGTCAAGCGTTTCAAGAAAGACCTCAAACAATTGCTAGCAATGCAAACAATCTGTGGACACTCAAGCAAACGAATAAATTGCAACAAATGCAATATGGCTCAAAAGCTCACTTGGCGGGAAAAACATACTCAATCCCAAGCAAAAATCTCTCTAACGCACCTACTTGTATTCAAATCATGCAAACTAAATCATCTTGCACATATTCATGTCCTTCTAATTACTTACAACATTCAATAAGTCTACTAGCTTCAACTTACTAGTGTATGTGTGTGCACAAGAACAAAGCATATCACTTCTCAATCAAAAAGCGTCAACAACACAAAATTCCTATCAAGCATGGGTGAATGCAAACTATTATGAACTCACATGATATATAAAAACAGAATGTCCTATATGAAGCAAACGTAGATATCACGACATAAATGCATAATTTACTAATAATAATATGCAAAGCATGAAATCCTACATGAACACAATGACTAACAATCACATATAACTACATATACACTACTTATCCCTCAAACCACCCCCAAACTTAAAATATTCAATGTACTCATTGAATGGAAGTAAATACGAGGGAAAGTAGAAAACATACCAGTACACAACAATGCTTGGGTTGCCTCCCAAGAAGCGCTTCTTTAACGTCAATAGCTTGACGTTACTTCCAAGCCTCCATTAAGGATGATAATAGTTTGCTTGGTCCTCTCTTCGTGAGACTTCATCGTCATCACGGCGGCACACTTTCTGCCCCTTCTCCTCGCTTGGCCTATTCGTATAACAAATATGTCCTGTTCCAATGCCTTCTTCTGTTGACCCAAAATCTGTCAATTTGTAGAACAACACACACTCGCGGTCTTCGGTTGAATATAATGGAGGAGGGTAAATGTAAGTTGCTGAAGCCTTTGGTTTCTCAAAGAGAACTTCCTCCATTGGCTCTAATGCGCTACCTCCATCTTCACACTTTGAGACAAGTAGAAGACCTGCATCTGTCCCATGTTCTTCAGCCTCTTGGTACGCACATACCAATTCTTGAAATTTGTGCAGCTCATCAGTGTCTGTCCCAAATAGTGCCATTTCCAAATCATCCACCATCCTAACATGATCAAATTCCTCACGTGGCTTGTGAACGCTCACCTCACCTTGGAATTTGTCTTCTTCAATTAAGCATGCAGTACCTTGCTCCAAGTCATCATTATTTTCTGGTATTGCTTCTGGTGTGAATTGTTGTTTCTCTTGTTCCAAGGCTCTCACAGCTTGAGCAACTAGAATCTCCAAAGATTTGAGAGACTCCTCGCTACTCTTTACAAACATCATAATCTCCTCCCTATTAGGAACCTCATCTGACTGAAAAGTAGGAGTAGGTTGCTGATGTTGAAACTCTTCACTTCCATAGTAATATGACATATCTGGAACATCTTGCTGGTACTGTTGAGGATGGTATGGAAAATATGGTTGTTCCTCATAAGTGACATATGGATAAACTCCTTCGTAGTAACAATATTGTGATGGATCATGAACGCCAAAACACCGCTCACATTGATAAGGCATGGATGTTCTCGAATATGCCCACCATGGCAACTCCTGGCCTGCCATCTTCAAACACTCAAGTACCTGAACACAACGAGCTAAACAAGATAGTTAAGAAAAAAAAAATCCGAGTCAGTGAACTCTAACGACCACTATTGACAAGCACATAAACCAAAAATAAAACACCGATGATCCCCGGCAGCGGCGCCAAAAACTTGTTTACACTAATACACGCAAGCGTACGTGGTCACAAGTAATATATGAATAAGTCGAGTTCGTTCCCACAGAGATCTGTTTATGGTTTTAATTCAGTTATTGTACCTATGCAACAATGTATGGTTATTACTCACTGCTAAGACAAATAACAAATTGGGTTTAATTAACTAAATTAACTAAGAAGTAAATTAACAACTAGAATTATCTAACTAGCAAGAATTGAAATTGAATTACGTCTACAAGAGTAACATGGGATCCTAACTTCATTAAATACTTCGCTTAGAGTTGATGCCTTTAATCAATGCATGTGATGGTTTTGATATCTGATCGGATAACACGAAACAAGTAAAAGCTACCTCTCGGTATACTAATACCAAACTACACATGCATCCACAAAAGAGATAGAAGATGGGTAGACACCAAATATGTTTAGACCTTATATCTCTATAGAATTTGAAAACATAAAGGTTGAAGCACAAGTTATCCACATAGATCACATAGGGTAGCATCATATCTCTATGTATGCCACAAATCATGATAATAATATCAACCTATCCTATGCTAGCATGGCAAGTTCTAAATCTCAAGATCCACTCTCGCTTCACAAGAGATTAACAAATTAGATGTTCATGACGCATCTAAACACATGAATCACAACCATACGAGGATATAAAAAATTCACTACACACAAATCTTTAAAGCAATCAAACTACTAAGCTACATAGATAAATCCGTTAGAATCCCATGACAATGATTAGTTCATAATTGAACCTCTCGTCATCATGGGATCTGATGAAACCATGATAAAAACAAGTATAAAAAGATACAAATAATCCTAAGTAATTAATATCTAATCGTCTACCAAATTACAATGGTAGGATGTGTTTATATAGGCTCTAGAAGTTTTGTCCACCAAGCAATTGCCTTTTTAGAGTTGGAATAGAAGATTGGCAATTTCCGTTCTTGAATGAGAATAGAATTGCAAATTCCATGTGTAGATCTGATTCTGGAATGTTCTAGCTGCCCAGAGCAATTACCATACTTATTAGAAGTAGGAATTGTGGCAATTTCCCGTTTAGAATTGAATTCTGGAAATTTCTATTGATTCTGTTTTGAAGGAAAATTCTCTTCAATAATTCTGGATTCCGGACCACCTTAGAATGATAGAAAATTCCGTTATCTTCGCGTGGGCAGTTGAATCGTCCAAAACGGACTAGTAGAACTCAAGATATGGCCAAAACAAAAATCCGAAAATCTGGCAGAATTTCTCCGCGCTGACTGCGCTGACAAGGCGCTGACTGCACTGCTGTTACTGTTCATGGCGCTGACTGCGCCCTTTGCGCGCTGAGTGTGCTGATGGCTTTTGCCGGAAGCTGATTTTGGCTGATTTTGCTCTATTTTCTTCGTTTTAACTCCGATTTTCATTCCGTTTCTTCCGGCTCTCTCGCAATTTGATGTACTGTTATTTTTTAAGCTCAAAACCCACCATTTAAGCATGGAAAACATCATCCCACATCCAACTCTTATTCCTGCACAAATTCACTAAAAACACATCAAAAACACCACATACTTGAGTTCAAGTCATCAATTTAAGCCGATACGAAGCATTCCAAGTGGATATAACATCCACTTATCATGGCTTGATGCGGGTATTATATATCCTATCTCAGACAGTTCTTGGGTGAGTCCGATTCAATGTGTGCCAAAGAAAGGAGGCATGACAGTTGTTGCGAATGATAAGAATGAACTCATTCCTACTCGAACAATCACGGGGTGGAGAGTTTGCATGGACTATAGAAAGCTCAACAAAGCCACGAGAAAAGATCACTTTCCTCTGCCATTCATTGATCAGATGCTAGACAGGTTGGCGGGACATGACTACTATTGCCTCCTTGATGGTTATTCAGGCTACAATCAGATTTGCATTGCTCCGGAAGATCAAGAGAAGACCACATTCAAATGTCCTTTTGGTACCTTTGCTTTCAGACGTGTTTCTTCGGACTTTGTGGCGCTCCAGCCACTTTTCAAAGGTGCTTGATGGCTATTTTCTCAGACATGATTGGTGTGAATGTGGAAGTTTTTATGGATGATTTCTCTGTTTTTGGTACTTCGTACGATGAGTGCTTGCACAATCTTGGCTTGGTATTGAAGCATTGTGTGGAGACTAATTTGGTGCTTAATTGGGAGAAGTGTCACTTCATGGTGCAAGAAGGAATTATTCTTGGGCACAAGGTATCTGGTAAGGGGCTTGAAGTGGACAGGGCTAAGGTGGAAACAATTGAAAATATTCCTCCACCTATTTCTGTTAAGGGAATTCGCAGTTTTCTTGGCCATGCAGGATTCTATAGGCGATTCATTCAAGACTTCTCGAAAATCTCTAAACCTTTGTGCAATATGTTGGAGAAGGATGTTCCTTTCAAGTTTGATGATGAGTGTCTTGTAGCTTTTGAACTGTTAAAAAAGAAGTTGACTACTACGCTTGTTATTACCGCACCAAATTGGGAGGAACCGTTCGAGTTAATGTGCGACGCTAGTGACTATGCTGTTGGAGCTGTGCTTGGGCAAAGGAAGGATAAAATATTTCATGTGGTTTACTATGCTAGTAAAACCCTCTATGATGCACAGCTTAACTATACCACTACAGAAAAGGAGTTGCTAGCGGTTGTTTATGCTTTCGAGAAATTCAGATCTTACTTGCTTGGTACGAAGGTGATAGTTTATACGGATCATGCTGCTATTCGATATCTCATGTCGAAAAAGTATGCAATGCCGAGATTGATTCGTTGGGTGCTTTTACTGCAAGAGTTTGATGTGGAAATCAAGGATAGGAAGGGCACGGAAAATCAAGTAGCGGATCATCTCTCACGTTTGGAGGACCACAGTAAGGATTCACATGGTAATTCTCTTATTAACGAATCTTTTCCAGATGAGCAACTTTTTAGGGTGCAAGGTGAAGAGCCATGGTTTGCAGATTTTGTGAATTATATTGTAAGTAATGTCATCCCTCCGGAATTCTCTTATGCTCAAAAGAAGAAGTTTCTACATGATGTGTAGTGGTACCGATGGGACGAGCCATTCTTGTTCAAGCTTGGGGTGGATCAGATCTTAAGAAGGTGCATTCCTTACAGTGAGACGGAAGCTATTTTGCATGATTGTCATTCTACCACATATGGAGGCCACTATGGTGGTGATAAAACAGCTCAGAAAGTACTTCAAGCGGGATTTTATTGGCCGACTATGTTTAAAGATGCTCATAGGTTCGTGATGAGTTGTGATCGATGCCAAAGGGTTGGAAATATCTCTAGGAGGAACGAGATGCCTCTTAATACTATTCTTGAAGTCGAGATTTTTGATGTGTGGGGAATTGATTTCATGGGTCCGTTTGTTTCTTCTTGCAATAATCAGTACATTCTCTTAGCAGTGGACTATGTTTCTAAATGGGTCGAAGTTAGGGCGTTACCGACCAATGATGCTAAGGTTGTGGTGAATTTCCTTCACAAGAAGATTTTCACGCATTTTGGAACTCCACGAGCTATAATAAGTGACGAGGGGACATACTTCTGTAATCGTCAGTTTACTGCTATGTTGGCTAGGTATAATGTGACGCACCGTGTGGCCACGGCTTATCATCCCCAAACTAATGGTCAAGCGGAGGTTTCTAATCGTGAAATCAAGAAAATCTCGAGAAAGTAGTGAATCCATTAAGAAAGGATTGGTCTTTAAAGTTAGACGAAGCGGTCTGGGCGTACAGAACTGCTTACAAAACACCGCCAGGTATGTCTCCTTATCAGTTGGTATTTGGTAAGGCATGTCATTTACCGGCCGAGCTAGAGCACAATGCCTATTGGGCATTGAAGAAGTTGAATTTGGATATCACGGCCGCGGGTGAGAAGCGTCTACTTCAGTTGAATGAACTCGAGGAATTTCGTGAGCAGGCTTACGAGAATGCTAAAATGTACAAGGAGAAGGTCAAGAGGTGGCACGACAAGAAGTTGGTTCATAAGTCGTTTGTGCCGGGCCAACAGGTTTTGCTTTACAATTCTCGCCTTAAACTTTTTCCGGGAAAGCTCAAGTCAAAATGGTCGGGTCCATTTACAGTCAAGTCGGTATTTCCACATGGAGCGGTGGAGATATATAGGGGTTCTATTGATGATGGTTTTAAACTGAATGGACAGAGACTTAAGCCATATTATGGAGGAATGGTGAACCGCGAGAAGGTTGCCGCGGTTTTATCTTGTTCGTGATAATTCGGAAGAATGTCAAGCTATTGACATTAAAAGAGCGCTTCTTGGGAGGCAACCCAAGCAATGTTGTATATTGATTTGGTATAGGAGTCTCAAAAAAAAAAAAAAATTCAGTAGCAAGCCGTGCCAGAAGCGCCATCCGCGCCCCAAGCACCGTGTCACGCAGAATCTCCTCGCGCAACAGGCGCCATCTGCTCTCCCTGCGCCAAACACAACCGCCCAAAAAAAAAAAAATTCATATCCTATCCTATTATTTACACAACTTTTATCCTAAATCAAGTTCAATTCAAAACCCTAATCCCTCTAAATCCTATCCTACATCTAATTCCCTCTCCAAGTCCTTTTCCATCTCTAATATACATACACCATTATCTATATACATACACCCACCTCACCTCTACATACACAAATCCATCTATATAACCCAAAAATTTTCAACTTTCATCCATTACAAGATTAAAGGGGGAATCAAATTCGAATTCTTGGGATTAATCTAGCAAGTTCACCACTTTGATTCAATTGGGTAATTTCTATCTCATCTTTTATTTGAATTTGTCAATTTTGCAAGCTAGGATTCTTCGAGTGTGTAATTTGGGGGTTCTTTGTTTGGTGAATTGTTTTGAGATTGTGATTCTTTGCTTGATAATTGTTGTTATGGCTCCTAAGAGACAACGATTAGTGGGTAGTAGTAGTGGTACTCGTCCATCTTCGGATGAGAATGCTATTGTGGGAGATGGATTGGTCGGTTAGTTTCCAAACGGGTTATTCAGGAAAGGAGGCTAGTGCCACGTACTAATGTGGAAATGAAGGATATGATTAGTGAGCGGGGATGGACTTTATTTTGTGAGTTTGCTAATGATACCCCATTGAATGTGGTTAGGGAGTTTTATTCTAATGCTTCGATAGCAAGGAATAACTCCACGGTTGTTAGGGGCCAGACGGTGGATTATTCGCCTCGTGCCATTCGTACTTTGATTAGGCAGCAGCCTAAACCTAGGGGTGCTACGGATTGGGGGAAAAAGACTAGGGATGACGTTGATCTTGATGCTATCATAGGTGAGCTATGTGTCCCGGGTACGGAGTGGAAGTGTAGGTCGGGTACCACCGAGAATAGGAGTTTTCCGGCTGCAACATTGACTAAGTTCGCACGGGCGTGGTTCATTTCCTAAGTTCAAATATCCTTCCGTCAACCCATGTGTCCAATGTTACTGTTGAAAGAGCTATTTTGTTATGGGGCATTCTCAAAGGTGAGTATGTTGACCTTGGTTACCTTATTAATCAAACTATTCTTCGGTATTTGGGAAGCAATTCGACGGCTAGTATTCCTTATGCTTCTATTATCGCATACTTGTGTGATGCTTCCAAAGTAAAATGGTACGAAGGTGAGCGGTACATAAAGCTATGTCTTCTATTACTGATGCTACTATTGACCGGATGGGGGAGTGGCTGGGCAGCATTCCTCATCCTCGGGGTCTAGGTTTTGTTGTTGATGGTGCGGGTGGCCATGGAGCGGGCGCTCCGCCACATGTTCCTAGGGCAGGTCCTCCGCGGCGTACGGTGGATATGTCAGTTTTTGATACCTATTTTCGTCGACTGACTAGGCGGATGGATGCTATGTATGTTAGCAGTCGCCAGTATTCTGAGGATATGGGCTTAGCTTTGGATGCAGCTTTTCAGTCTCCAGGTACTACTGTTCAGTGGCCTCTTTTTGGAGCTCGGACTCCATATCCTCCACCTGATTCATCCGATGAGGGTGGCGAGGATGACGAGGATGACGAGAGCGAGGACGAGTAGGTATGTTTCTGCTATCCCTTGTAATTACTTCCATTCAATGCGGACATTAAATCTTTCAAGTTTGGGGGTTGGTTTGGGGGATAAGTAGTATGTTGTTGTATATCTTATTATTGTGTTAATATAGATAGCATATTGTGCATGTTTAGTCATGTTTAGTGTAAGTCATTCATGTTATGTTCGTGATTAGTTATGTTTTGTTTCATATAGGACATTCTGTTTTAGTTTTCATATATCATGCGAGTCCATTTTAGTTGCATTTCATGGCATGCATTGTTCATGATCCCTTTAGATGAGCTGATTCTGATTGGTAGGTATGTGTTTAATTGAGTGTGGTAAGGATGAGTAGAGGGTTGATTTATAGTTCCTATGAAATTGACTTGCATGCTTCAGAAACAAATTTTTTTACACAGTCTCATTAGTTTGCTTTTGGGCTAGGTTGAGGTTATGCGTGTTTGGCTGTTTTAGATTTAATCACTTGATTATATTTAGAATTTTCGTTATTCCCTTGATGGCCTAGAACATTAAAGTCTAAGTTTGGGGGAAACCAGGAATTTCATGCTAATTGTGTATAATTGTTATTGGCTAGGTGTCAAATGGCTAGTAGCCAGCTCATATTTATATGAGTAGTCTACGGTTGGAAATGAGGATTCTCATTCCAGATTCCATTCAAAAAAAAAAGAAAAAAAAGAAAAAAAAAGAAAAAAAAAGGTGTTATGTGTTAGTATTAAATGCAGAATTAACCAGGGTGAGCTCTTTAATACTCGAGCAATTAAGTTCAATGGGGGCAATGCGCCTAGTGACCTAAGGTCCTTTGAGGTCTGGGATCCACTAACCTAACGCTCGCTACATGGGTATTATTGTATAAGCCTTTTGGGGTCTCATCCATTGCACGGTTAAAAAAGCATGATTGTATATATGTGTCGTAGAGATTGTCTCGTAATAACGCATGAGTTTCTGTCTACCTTGGATAAGGGTGGAGGTGTTTCTAGGTTATGAAGTGTCTACAGTCTATTCTGTTTATAAATATGTGATTGTCTGAGCGAAGAGCATGTATGATTTTTGATCTAGTTTTAGGAGTATATCTGATGAGTATCGCACACATGCACGTTTCTGTCATGTATTGTTAGTATACGGGGACTTAGTCGAGCTCTATTTGGAGTTTTTGCATTCTTTGAGATATATGCTTGTTCGTTGGTTTTGGTTAGTTAAAAGGGGATCTTTGCATTTTTATAATAGTTGCATTCATGCATTGCATTGCATTGAATTTTGTGGGTACATTCGCTATAGGCCCTCACGAGACCTTACTCGTCCACTAGGGCTGCCTAGGGGTTTAGAGGGCTTGTTGCATATGCCAAATGCAACCGTGATCACCTACGGAAGTGGTACTAGTTAGATAGTTAATTGTAATTGTTTATGCTTGAGGACAAGCATCGGTTTAAGTTTGGGGGTGTGATAAGTGGATTTTATATCTACTTGGAACATTCTAAATCGGCTTAAATTGATTGCTTTGGCCTCAAGTTTGTGGTAGTTTTGATGTGTTTTGTTTAATTGTGCAGGGTTGAAGGAATATCGATTAAAGGTGTAGTTTCCGTCGTTATTTGGAGTTGATTTATGATATGGAATGAAGAATGGAGGCTAATGTCAACTACCAAGAAGTATACAAGTCATTAAGGATTAAAGACGGAAGCTCATGCAAAAGGAACGGGAAGAAAAAGCTAAAAAATCGAAGAAAAATCAATTTTTGCCGATTGAGGCCGAGCTGGGAGCCTAATTGGAGCTCCTGGCGCCGTTTTATGCAGTTGGAGCTGGCGCTCCTGGCGCCAATGGCGCTACTGGCGCTGCGGCGTGCTGGAGAAATTCCAGCTTTGCCCTTTTTCGAGCTGAAATTGTATTCTACGTGGTTTCTGACTCCTAAATCGAATTCTAGTTGTATTTTATGGTATTTTCTTGCTGGGCAAGATGTCTAGAGCCTATATAAATACATCCAACCCTTGTAAACATACTACTACATACAATAACATATATAGTTTAGAATTGCAAAGGAGAAAAGGAGAGAAAGATTCAACGCTCGTGACAAGCAACGGATCTAGATCTACTTCATCTTTTGTATCATAGATTTGTTTTCTCAAACTCTTGTTCTATTAATATAATTACTTTCATTCATTCTTTGTTTATTATCATGGGATTCTAGTGGATTTATCTATGTAGCTTAGTAGTTTGCATGCCTTAAAGATCTATGTGTGATGAATTATTGATATCCTTGTATGGTTGTGCTTCATGAATTTAGGTGCGTCGCGAACATCTAATATGTTAATCTCTTGCTAAACGAGAGTGGATCTTGAGATTTAGAACTTGCCATGCTAGCATAGGATAGGTTGATATTATTATCATGATTTGTGGCATACATAGAGATATGATGCTACCCTATGTGATCTAAGTGGATAACTTGTGCATCAACCTTTATGTTTTCAAATTCTATAGAGATATAGGGTCTATGCATAATTGGTGTCTACCCATCTTCTATCTCTTTTGTGGATGTATGAGTAGTTTGGTACTAGTATACCGAGAGGTAGCTTTTACTTGTTTCGTGTTGTCCGATCAGATATCACAACCATCGCATGTATTGATTAAAGGCCGCAACTCTAAGTGAAATAGATATTGAAACTAGGATTCCATGTTTTTATTCTAATAAGTAATTCGATTTAATTCACATTAGACAATCAATTCTTAGTAGTTAATTTGCATCTAGTATAATTTAGATAATCAAACCCAAAATTGTTACTTTTCTTAGCAGTGAATTAAAACCATACATTGTTGCATAGGCATATTTACTGATTAAAACTTAACCAGATCTCTGCGGAACGAACTTAAATTATATTACTTGTGACTACGTGCGCTTGCAAAATTTTGTGTTAACAGTAGGCTCCTCATGAGTGAGTACATGAGGTTGTGCAGACTCTTTACAGGATGCCTTGGGAGACAGGCCAGTTTTAATAGATACTTCTTGTTGAGAAGAAGCACCTAGGGATGTGTTTGATTCCCCTTTATCCTCCACAGCCTTTTGTGAGACTGAGGGGTGGCTGACAGTGGTTTTGTCCCTCTTAGCTCTCTTCTTCTTAGACTCAAGAGGAACCACTGTGGGTTCACTTTTACTAACATCATTATTTGCTGCACCAGGTGCAGTTTCTCCCTCAACATTCTCAGAACTACCACAAACTCTAGTTTCCAAGGGTCTTTTCTTGGATTCTTGCAAGGCTATTTTTGTGGCTTTTGTTTGTCTAGAAGGTCTGATTGGAACGAATGGTGTAGAATGTGGGTTAACTGAATTTGGGTCTAATTCAGCTTCATTCTCAATGGAGAAAATAACATACCCAGAAGGTAGTTCAAAATCAAGATGTTAACACAATATCACGCAAGTATACATGGTCACAAGTAACAAAATTCAAGTTCGTTCCACAGAGATCTGGTTAAGTTTCTATTCAGTTAATGCACCTATTCAATAATGTATGGTTTAAATTCACTGCTAAGACAAATAACAAATTGGGGTTTTAATTAACTAAACTAACTAAGATGCAAATTATCAACTAAGAATGAACAACTAACGAGAATTAAACTGAATTACTTATATGAGAATAAACATGGGATCTAACTTCATTATCTACTTCACTTAGAGTTGATGCCTTTAATCAATACCTGTGATGATTTTGATATCTGATCAGACAACATGAAACAAGTATAGGTTACCTCTCGGTATACGAACACCAAACTAATCATACATCCACAAAAGAAATAGAATATGAATAGACACCAATTATGTTTAGACCCTATATCTCTATAAGATTTGAAAACATAACGGTTTAAGTACAAGTCATCCATATAGATCACATAGGGCAATATAAGTATTCTCATCTTATACTACAAATAATGTTGATAACAATCATGAACCTATGCTAGCGTGGCAAGTTCTAAATCTTAAGATCCACTCTCGCTTCACAAAAGATTAACAGATTAGATGTTCGCGACGAATCTAAATACATGAATCACAACCATACGAGGATATCAAGAATTTACCACACATAAATCTTTAAAGCAATCAAACTACTAAGCTACATAGATAAATCCATTAGAATCCCATGACAACGATTAGTTCATAATTGAACTTCTCGCACCATGGGAATTGATGAAAACATGATATAAAACACAGTATGAAAGAAAGAGGAAGTAATATTAATAAAACAAAGAGTTGAGAAAATAAATCTAGAATCAAGAATAGCGCCTAAGAAAAGAATACAAAAGATGAAGTAGATCTAGATCCGTTGATTGTCACTAGCGTTGAACCTTTCTCTCCTTTACTCCCTTGCAATTCTAAGTTATGATATGTAACGATACAAATTACAATGCTAATATGTGTTTTTATAGCCCTAGATATCTTGCCAAGCAAGAAAATATCACTACAATACAATTAGAATTTGATTTTGGTACAAGAAAATACAAAAAATACAATTAAAACTCGAATAGGGGCAAAACTGTCAATTCTCAGCAATTTCTGGTCGGCCCGCGCGCTGCCTGCGCTTGCATCACTGTTCCTGAGGCTTCTTGGCACGTTGCCAGGGCTCTAGAGGCACTGCCTGCGCTCTGAGTTGCTGGCAGTTGCAATTTCTGCACTGTTTCTTCATTTTTCTATCTTTTCTTCCCGTTCTTTTCACACGAACTTCTGTCTTCAATTTCCCTAACTTAGAATCTTCATGGTAACCCATAACATGACTCCATACTTCATTCCATTGCATAAATAAACTCCAAATATGACAGAAACTTTAACCTTAATTGACATTTCTTCAAACCTGCACATTTAAACAAAACATATCAAAACTACAACAAACTTGAGGCCAAGTGAATCAATTTAAGCCAATATGGAACGCTCCAAGTGGATATAAAATCCACTTATCACACCCCCAAACTTAAACCGATGCTTGTCCTCAAGCATAAACAACTAAACACTACCTAATTAGTACCACTTCCGTAGGAGATCACGGTTGCATTTGGCAAATGCAACAAGTCCTTTAAACCCCTAGGCAGCCCTAGTGGACGAGTGAGGTCTCGTGAGGGCCTATAGCGAATGTTCCCACAAAATCCATCTAACTAAACAATGCAATGCATGAATGCAACTAATATGAAAATGCAATAATCCCCTCGAACTAACCAAAACCAACTAGCAAGAAAATATCTCAAAGAATGCGAATAACTCCAAATAGAGCTCGACTAAGTCTCCGTATACTAACAGTACATGAACAGAAACGTGCGTGTGTGTGATGCTCATCACAAATACTCCCAAAACTAGATCAAAACCATACCTATTCTTTGCCAAGACAATCACAGGTTTTTAAATAGAATAGACTGTAAACACTTCATAACCTAGGAACACCTCCATCCTCTTTCAAGTTAGACAGGAATTCATGCTTTATTACTAAACTATGACACATAATATACAAGCATGCTTATTTAACCGTGCAATGGATGAGACCCCAAAAGGCTTATACAATAATACCCATGTAGCGAGCGTTTGGTTAGTGGATCCCAGACTATCAAAGCCTTAGGTCACTAGGCACAAAGTCCCCGCGAACTTAATTGCTCGAGTATTAAAGAGCTCACCCTGGTTAATTTTGTAATTAACAATTTACATATAACTCTTTCTTTCCTCTTTTTTTTTCCTTTTTTTTCTTTTTTTTTTTCATATATGCAATCTGGAATGAGAATTCTCATTTCCAACCCTAGACTACTCATATAAATATGAGCCGGCTACTAGCCATTTGACACGTAGCCATCATTGACACTTATTTACAATTAAGCATGAAATCCCTAGTTTCCCCCAAACTTGGACTTAAGTGCTTCTATGCTATCAAGGGAATAACAAAAATTCTAAATATAATCAAGTGATTAAATCTCAAAACAACCAAACAAGCATGACCCTAATCTAGCTCAAAAGCAAACTAATGAGACTGCGTAAAAATTTTGTTTCAGAAGCACGCAAGTCAATTTCTTAGAAACTATAAATCAACCCTCTACTCATCATTACCACACTCAATAAGAAATCTACCTACCAATCAGAATTAGCTCGTCCTACGGAATCATGAAAAATGCATGCCATGAAAATGCAACTAATATGGACGCACATGGTATACCAAAATAAAAACATAATGTCATATATGAAACAAACGTAGATAACACGAACATACATGCATGAATTACCACTACGTGCATAGCATGATATCTATATGAACACAATGACACACAAATTTCTACTACACACTACTTATCCCCAAACCACCCCCAAACTTAAGACATTCAATGTCCCCATTGAATTGAAGGTAATACGAAGGATAGTAGAAAACATACCTAATTGTTGAAACACGTGGGTTGCCTCCCACAAAGCGCTGTCGTTGACGTCATTTAGCCGGACGTTACTTCCTCAACTCACGGCAGTTTCAAAAGAATGAACGAACCGTCCTCAACAGAAAGACCATTCATACGAAACTTGACATCTTGATTGCTTAGTCCCAACACAACTTTTCTTTCACACCTCACCTTGATTTTTCCACCCATCGACTTCTTTGCCTTCTTTTTCTTCCTCACACCTCTAAGGTGTTTATCCCTCTCAACCGACTGAACAGAACACTCTTCTACCTCATCATTAACTATCCACCTTCTTAACACTTTATCATGACCCTCTTCAAAAATCACTAACTCATCATTCAAAAGGACATACTTCAAATGCGATGGAAGTTTTCCGAGCTTTACATTCGAGAGATCTTGAATTGAAGAACTGTCAATGGAATCACTGATGTGATGCTCTAGCATGTGTGTGTCCAACTTTTCGCTCAATAACTGATCAAACTCCTCTGCCTGATCCATATAAACCATTTCCACACTGAAACACTCTTCATCTTCTGTCAGAAATTTCATGGCCTTGAACACATTAAAGGTGACATTCTGGTCTTGCACCCTCATGGTGAGTTCTCTTTTCTGAACATCGATAAAAGTATGGCCCGTATCTAGAAAAGGCCTTCCCAAGATTATGGAAATCTTCTTGTCTTCTTCGAAATCTAGAATCACAAAATCGGCAGGAAATATGAGCTTATCAACCTTCACCAAAACATCCTCTACTATGCCTCTAGGATAAGTGATTGACCGATCGGCCAACTGCAAAGAGATGTTGGTAGGTTTCGGATCAGGCAGATCAAGTTGCTTGAAAATAGACAAGGGCATGAGATTAATGCAAGCTCCCAAATCACATATGCATTTGTCAAAAGAAAACTTTCCAATGGTGAATGGAATTGTAAAGCTTCCTGGATCCTTAAGTTTAGGAGGCAATTTCTGTTGCAACACCGCACTGCACTCCTCTGTCAATGCCACTATCTCAAATTCTTCCAACCTTCTCTTTCGTGACAAAATATCCTTCATGAACTTTGCATATCTCAGCATCTGCTCCAATGCTTCAACAAAAGGAATGTTAATGGACAGTTTCTTGAAGACCTCCATAAACTTCTGAAACTTTTTTTCTTGATCTTGTTTCTGCAAGCGTTGAGGGTATGGTGGAGGAGGATAGATTTAATTTACCCACTTCTGCTTCGGAGGAGAGTTTTCAGCGGAATTTTGCTTTTCAAGTCTTTTTGGGAATGGAGGAGGTGGATAGATCTGATTGCTCTCTGTAGACTGATTTGGAGTAGATTTTCCAGCAAAAGTTTTGCCTTTTTTCGCTTCGCCATCCAACTGATCAGCTGCCAATTCAGAATTTGCCTTTTCTTCATCTGCAGAAGCCTCCACCTGCTGTTTCTTGATTTCTTCGTCTTCCTCAGCTGCTGATTTTTTATCCCTCGAGACTATTCCAGATCTCAAAGTAACTGCGTTCACCTGTTCCTTGACTTCCCTTCTGCCAGGATTAGCCTCCGTATCGCTAGGAAGAGTCCCCTGCGGCCTATTCAACAAGGCACTTGCTAGCTGACCAATTCGATTCTCCAAAGTCTTCAAAGAAACCGCCTGGCTTTTAACCATCATCCGTAACTCATCCAATTCAGATTTTTCGTTAGAAGATTGCCCCGCACTTGCCTGAGGCTACTGCTGAAATCCCAGAGGTTGGAATTGTTGCCTTGGAGCATACTGTTGCTGAAAACCTTGATTAAATGGCCTCGCTCTATATTGCTGATAAGGCTGCTGCGGTTGTTGAGCACCTTGATTGTTGCTCTAGCTGAAATTGGGATGATTCTGATTATTAGGATGATAAGTTGCTGGAGCTGGTGCAGCAGGTCTCTGAAAATTACTCACAAACTGTGCTGATTTAGAAGAGATAATACACTAATTCGTCTCATGTGCGCCCGCACATAACTCACAAACACTAGCCACCTGCTGAACTCCATAATTGGTTAGAGAATCCACCTTCATAGTTAAAGCCTTCAACTGAGCTGCAATAGCTGTAGCTGCATCAACCTCCAAAATTCCTGCTACCTTGCCTTGAGACAGTCTTTGAGTTGGATTCTGATATTCATTAGCAGCCATCGTTTCAATTAACTCATAAGCTTCATCATAGCTCTTAGCCCATAGAGCTCCACCTGATGCTGCGTCTAGCAAAGGTCTAGACTGTGCTCCCAACCCATTGTAGAAACCATTGATTACCATCTAGTCAGGCATACCATGATGAGGACACTTTCGAAGCATCTCCTTGAAACATTCCCAAGCTTCACACAAAGATTCACCAGATTGCTGTGCAAATTAAGTGAGCGCGTTCCTGATTGCTGCTGTCTTCGCCATTGGAAAGAATTTGGTGAGAAACTTCTGAGCTAGATCCTGCCATGTAGTAATAGAGCCTGATGGTAGAGAGTGCAACCAGCCCTTAGCTTTATCCCGCAGAAAGAATGGGAAAAGCCTCAATTTGATAGCATCATCCGGCACACCATTAAACTTGAAAGTGTCACAGATCTCAATGAAGTCCCTGATATGCATGTTAGGATCCTCCGTAGGAGCACCCCCAAACTGAACTGAGTTCTGCACCATCTGAATCGTGCCCGGCTTGATTTCGAAAGTATTCGCTGTAATAGCTGGTCTGACAATGGTAGACTGAATGTCATTGATCTTAGGCTAAAAATAATCCTTCAAAGCCTTTGTTGCTGGTGGTAAATCTGCCATCTCTTTTGCTGCTTCAAGTTCTTCTTGTGCCAGTTTACGAGTTTGCAAACGTGTTCGCATACACGTTCAAGTACCTGAAACACCAAGAAACAACAAACTAAGTAAGAAAATCCAAGTCAGTGAACGCTAACGACCACTGATGACAAGCACAAAAGCTAAAAACAAAACACCGATGATCCCCGGTAGCGGCGCCAAAAAGACGTTAACACAATATCACGCAAGTATACGTGGTCACAAGTAATATAATTCAAGTTCGTTCCACAGAGATCTGGTTAAGTTTCTATTCAGTTAATGCACCTATTCAACAATGTATGGTTTAAATTCACTGCTAAGAAAAATAACAAATTGGGGTTTTAGTTAACTAAACTAACTATGATGCAAATTATCAACTAAGAATGAACAACTAACGAGAATTAAACTGAATTACTTATATGAGAATAAACATGGGACTCTAACTTCATTACCTACTTCACTTAGAGTTGATGCCTTTAATCAATACCTGTGATGGTTTTGATATCTGATCATACAACACGAAACAAGTATAGGTTACCTCTCGGTATACGAACACCAAACTAATCATACATCCACAAAAGAGATAGAAGATGAATAGACACCAATTATGTTTAGATCCTATATCTCTATAAGATTTGAAAACATAACGGTTTAAGCACAAGTCATCCATATAGATCACATAGGGCAATATAAGTATTCTCATCTTATACTACAAATCATGTTGATAACAATCATGAACCTATGCTAGTATGGCAAGTTTTAAATCTTAAGATCCACTCTCGCTTCACAAAAGATTAACATATTAGATGTTCGCGATGCATTTAAATACATGAATCACAACCATACGAGGATATCAAGAATTCACCACACATAAATCTTTAAAGCAATCAAGCAATCCATTAGAATCCCATGACAACGATTAGTTCATAATTGAACTTCTCGTCACCATGGGAATTGATGAAAACATGATATAAAACAAAGTATGAAAGAAAGGAGAAGTAATATTAATAAAACAAAGAGTTGGAAAACAAATCTAGAATCCAGGATAGCGCCTAAGAAAAGAATATAAAAGATGAAGTAGATCTAGATCCGTTGCTTGTCACTAGCATTGAACCTTTCTCTCCTTTACTCCCTTGCAATTCTAAGTTATGATATGTAATGATACAAATTAGAATGCTAATATGTGTTTTTATAGCCCTAGATATCTTGCCAAGCAAGAAAATATCACTACAATACAATTAGAATTTGATTTTGGTACAAGAAAATACCAAAAATACAATTAAAACTCGAATAAGGGCAAAACTATCAATTCTCAACAATTTCTGGTCGGCCCGCGCGCTGCCTGCGCTTGAGCAGCGCTGCCTGCGCTTGCATCACTGTTTCTGAGGCTTCCTGGCGCGCTGCCTATGCTCTGAGTTGCTGGCAGTTGCAATTTCTGCACTGTTTCATGGTTTTTCTATCTTTTCTTCACGTTCTTTTCACACGAACTTCCGTCTTCAATTTCCCTAGCTTGGAATCTTTATGGTAACCCACAACATGACTCCATACTTCATTCCATTGCATAAATAAACTCCAAAAATGATGGAAACTTCAACCCTAATCGACATTTCTTCAAACCTGCACATTTAAACAAAACATATCAAAACTACAACAAACTTGAGGCCAAGTGAATCAATTTAAGCCGATATGGAACGCTCCAAGTGGATATAAAATCCACTTATCATAGGATTAGGCTCTTGATCAGCCATGTGTTTGGTGAAACAGAGTGGAATATGTGCATTCTAATTTTGTAAATTGAGTGATGTCTGTGTTTTTCTTTTCAAAACATTGCACTCCATAGCTAGAGATGCATTATCATAAGTACCACATATTGAATTTAAACACATTGTAAGAAAACGAGGATAGACATGTACCTTCCTGCTCATAGCTGACTTGAGTTGACTCATAAGTAGCTTTCCAACATCCACTTTGTAACCATGGACTAGAGAGTGAGTGAGCTTCTTGATGTAGGAGGAAATTCCATTCCAGCCAGTGGTTTTGGTTGAGAAAACCTTCACCATGACATCAAAAATCATGCTCCATTCTTTTCTCAAAAACTTTCTGTCCATTTCACCAGTTGAGTACCAATTTGTTGTACCCTCTTCAAGAACAGGACCTGAATACCCAATTTTCAAGAAAAACTTCTTCAGGGTTTCATCACTTGCAAGTTCCTTGTATGATTCTTTAGCTTGCAGTCCTGTTCCAAAAGCTTCGTTGATACCTTTTATTGTGAGGATGCAGGTAACCCCTTTGATTTTGCAGTTTATGGTGTCTTTACCTGCGCCTCCTAGAACAAAGACAGATTTCCAAAATTCTTCAAGTCTTTCTAGGTCGAAAGATGGAGTAGAGGTTATAGCATGACCTAGATAGGACTTGTTTAAGAAGGATACGAGTCCTTTGAACCCTTCACCAGCATCTCCAGCAGAGAGAATACCAGTAAAGTTTATTTGAGAAGAGGATTATTTGGGTGCCATTTTTTTTACTTTGAGTTTTGGGAGAGAGATTTTTGCTTTTGAGAGAGAGAGAGAGGTTATGTTGAGTGTTGTGTGTTTGACAGTTGCTTACATGAAAATAGCAAATGTTTTATTGAAGAAGGGAAAGTAGTAATGTCTTACCCCATCAATCAGTCATGTGGTGCTGTGGGTAGTTACTTTTTAGTGGATGTAAATCATGGAGGTAAAATCCCAATTAAATCGGTCCACTAATCTTGACAGTAACCTGTACGCTGTAACAAATTCATTAGTAATTTAGGAGGATGACAGCAAGTTTTGCTTGACAGTAACATCGGCGCAAGAACATGCTGTCACCATTAAGCAATTTATACAATTTCCTTTAAATTTCATGACAGAAACTTTTTTCGTTGCTGATAATGAACTTGCTGTCAAGGCACACCGTGACAGCATCTTCACTTATTGACAGCAACTTGAGCGGAAATAATTTGTGTCATGAATTTTAATCGACTTCGCCCATTGCTTAAGAGTAAAATTACTAATTAACATTTTAATCGATTTAAGCACATATTTGTTAAGCAAGCACACATCCACATACATCCACACACAAAAACATACATGCATACAACAATAGTTGGCTAATATGACAAGATAAAGGTAAATAAGACATGCAAGAACACTGGAAAGACGAAGCGATAATCTTTTCATTAAAAAAAACTTAAAATAATGCATAAAAGTTCTTAAGAACTAAACATTATTTTAAGTTTGGAAAAGCTTCCAGCAGCAGCTTCCACAACCTTCTCTATCTCCTTCTCATTGGAGACCCCCAGCATGTCTAGATAAGCTTGAAGCTTATCAAGGACTGGATCAAGGGGGTTCTCATCAGCAGCAGTAGTCTCCTCCGTTTGCTTAGGCGTCTCCTTGCCTTTGGCTGAGCTTTCTGACGTGGACATCTCAGAAGCTTTCCTCTTGCTCATTCTCTAGAGTTTCTTAGTGTATAATGAAGAATAAGGGTTTGGCCTAAGTCTTATATATAACACATTAAGTGACGCTACAGCTTCCCATACGCTTCTTTTTAATAAAGTATTAAACTTTAAAATAAAGGTCTGACAAATACCCGGGTTCATTTCAAATGACACCACTAGTTGTCACTATCACGCGTATGGTTTAAGTTAATGTCACGTGACTACTCATTACATAAGTTAAAACAGGCATGTAATTTGAATTTAGCATAGTCATAGCAAATATGTTGTCAATTAAACAAGTAGCACATACGACAGTAACTTCTCATGACAGTAACATCGAAAGCTACGGTCACAAGCTGCAATTTAACCACTTTGAAAATGTAAAAAAAACTAGTAAGTTAACATACCAGATTTAGCATTCCCAATTCACTTACCAACCTATTGAAGGTTGCTTCATCTAGTGGCTTCGTGAAGATGTCTACAAGTTTCTTTTCTGTTGGAACATAAACCTGCTTCACAATTCCCTTTTCAACATGCTCTCTGATGAAATGATGTCTAATATCAATGTGCTTCATCCTGGAGTGTTGAACTGGATTATCTGAGATGGCTATGGCACTGGTGTTATCACAATAAATGGGAGTATTGGACAACTCTAAACCATAATCCATTAGCTGATTTTTCATCCAAAGAATTTGAGCACAGCAACTTCCAGCTGCAATGTATTCAGCTTCTACAGTTGAGGTAGACACATAATGCTACTTCTTGCTAAACCATGCCACTAATCTTCCACCAAGAAATTGACAGCTTCCTGTTGTACTTTTTCTGTCAATCTTGCATCCAGCATAGTCTGAATCCGAATATCCTATCAGATCAAATCCAGAATCTTTAAGATACCAAAGGCCTAAATTTAGAGTACCTTTGAGATATCTAAAGATTCTCTTGATTGCTACCAAGTGTGACTCTTTTGGATCAGCTTGAAACCTTGCACAGAGACATGTAGCAAACATAATATCTGGTCTGCTACCAGTTAGATACAGCAATGATCCCACCATGCCCCTATAGGTACTAGAATCCACTTTCTTTCCTTTAGGATCCAAATCCAGTTTGGTTGCAGTAGAGATAGGTGTCTTGGCAGGTGATGCATCTTCCAAGTTGAACTTTTTGAGAAGTTCCTTGACATATTTCTCTTGGCAAATGAAGATGCCATCATCCTTTTGATGAATTTGTAAACCTAGGAAAAATGACAGTTCTCCCATCATACTCTTCTCATATTTGTTCCTCATAAGAGATGAAAACTTTTCACACAACTTCTCATTTGTAGAACCGAAGATTATGTCATCAACATAGATCTGTACCAGAATGATGTCTTTGCCATGATGCTTGTAGAACAGTGTCTTATCCACAACACCTCTTACAAATTGATTCTCAAGCAGAAAGGTAGAGGGAGTATTGTACCAAGCTCTAGGGGTTTGTTTCAATCCATAAAGTGCTTTGAACAGTTTGTAGACAAAGTCATACAATTCAGCATTTTCAAATCCAGGTGGTTGTTCAACATACACTTCCTCCTCTAGCTCTCCATTGAGAAAAACACTTTTGACATCCATTTGGAACACTTTGAAGTTACAGTGTGCAGCAAAGACTAGGAAAATTCTTATGGCTTCAAGTCTGGCAACAGGTGCAAATGTTTCATCATAGTCTATTCCTTCCTGTTGACTGTATCCTTTGGCCACTAGTCTTGCTTTCTTCCTTGTCACGTTTCCACCTTCATCCAGTTTATTTCTGAAGACCCACTTTGTGTCAACAACTGATTTCCCTTTAGGTCTAGGGACTAGCTTCCATACATTGTTTCTTTCAAATTTTTTGAGCTCTTCTTGCATGGCTATCACCCAATCTAAATCCAACAATGCTTCATCAATTGACTTTGCTCAGTTTGAGATAGAAATCAAAAGAACATGCTGTCAGCAGAAATATTTCTCCTTGTCCTTATACCAGTAGTGGGATCACCAATGATTAGATTGCTGGTGTGATCTCTATTCCACTTAGTGGTTCTAGGCAAGCTACTTTCTTGATCTGCTTGATTAGTTCCTCTTTGAGGAGTTGATTCTCCACCATTGATGGTTTCTCCTTCATGTTCTTCAACATCTCCAGACTCATTCTATGATGATTGGGAGTTATTGTTTGAGACTGAGCTGGAGTTTGAGTAACATCATTGGTGTTGACAGCATCTCTTCCAAACTCAATGGACTGAGTGCAAGTAGGTCCATCAGCAACAACTTCTTCTTCCTCCAAGTAACCTTGATTTTAAAATCTAAGAGGCTCCATCTTACCATCCTCTTGTAATCCAGGGAACTTGATTTCATCAAATGTGACATTTACACTTTCTTCAATGACTTTGTGATCAATGACATAGACTCTGTACGCAGTCCTTTCCAATCCATATCCTATGAAAATGCCTTCATAAGCTTTATCATCAAACTTTCCTTTCCTTTCATGGTTGTCAATCATCATGAAACACTTACTCCCAAATACATGAAAATATTTGACAGTTGGTTTCTTTCCTGTTAACAGATAGTAAGGAGTGTTTCCATGAGTCTTGTTGATCAAGGTTCTGTTCTGTGTGTAGCAAGCTGTATTAATAGCTTCTGCCCAGAAATATGTTGGTAATTTAGAATCATTCAACATAGTTCTCGCAGCTTCAATGAGAGTTCTATTCGTCCTTTCTACAACTCCATTTTGTTGTGGTGTCCTGGCAGTGGAGAATTGTTGGACAATGCCTTCTTCCTTGTAGAAGTTTCCCAATGTGGCATTTCTGAACTCAGTACCATTGTCACTTCTCAGATATTAAATTTTTGCATTCGGGGTTCTATCAAGAACTCTTATGTGATCAATGATTTCTTGAGCAGCTTCGTCCTTTGTCTCTAAGAACTTTACCCAAGTGTACCTCGAGTAATCATCCACCATTACCAGGGCATATCTATTTCTTGCAAGAGATGGAACATTTACTGGACCAAACAAATCCATATGAATTAAGTTGAGTGGCTCAGTGTTGGTATTCACTTGCTTTGACTTGTGCACTGATCTTTTCAATTTACCCATTTCACAATCCTCGCATAATCCTTCTTGACAGAATTCCTGTTGAGGTAGTCCTCTCACCAAATCCTTCTTCATCAGAATATTCATATTCTTTAAATTGAGATGGGAGAGCTTCTTGTGCCAAAGCATGCTTTCACCAACTGATGCTTTACTGTAAAAACAGTAAGCCTTGTCTTTCTTCACAGAATTTATGTCTGCAACAAATAAACTTCCTTTCCGGACTCCTTTCAAGGAGAGGCTTCCATCCTTCTTGTGATAGATATTGAAAACCATCATATTCAAAGTCAACTTTGAATCCGCTGTCACTGAACTGGCTGACACTGAGTAGGTTATGCTTCAATCCATCTACAAGAGCAATGTCTTCAATGACAACATTTCCAATTTCCAAACAGCCATATCCCACAGTGTAACCTTTATTGTTGTCTCCAAAAGTTATGATTGGGCCGGCTTTCCCCACAAAATGTGATAGCAGGGCTATATCACCTGTCATGTGTCTGGAACATCCACTATCGATGATCCACATGACTTGCTTCTGCTTTTTGTCCTGCAAAATAGATGATTTTAATTTGCATCTGGTACCTAAACTCTGTTGGGTCCTGCAGTTACAACATTATTATTCATATCATTCTGTTTTATATTTGAGTAAACACTAGAATCCTCCTGTTTAACTTCTTTCATTTTCCACTTAGGCTTAGAGTTAGACTTGGTCTTTCTCTTGGTGGATGTTGCCTTTTTACCAACATAGGCAGGCTTAGAAGTCTCAGCAGTTTGCATATAGGAACATCTTTTAATAGACAAAATAGGCAAATTGAAACAAGTACTCATAACAACAATCTTGCATGGCATACAGTCAATATTATTACAGACGTCCACTTCTCTTTGCATGATGGGGGTTCTATATAAGTTACCACTAACATTGGTTGCATTAACCTTGTTCTTGTTGGGTTTCTTACAAACAAATGTTAAATGTTGAGATGAGGCACAATTATTGCAAAGCTTCCTAGGAGCGTCTTTAACATGAGCATAGCCATTCTTTTTTTCAATTCCTAACTTGCCATTCCTATTCTTAGGCTTGTAGGCATTTGCCTTGACAGTGTGTTCTGAAGTTGCTGTCGAGCTACCTTGGACAGTACCTTTCTTTCCCTCTGTCTTGACAGCAGGTTTAAAAGTTGTTGTCTTGGGTTCTCTCTTGACAGTATCTTTTGAAGTTTCTGTCATATCTTTGTTGACAGCTACTTTAGAACATTCTGTCTGATTTCTTGGCAAAGTTTCTGACACGGGAGACTTGACAGTATCTTTCCCTTCATCTAGTGTGCTGTCAACGCACTCATCCTCATCAAGAAGCTCTTGTTTTATGAACAGAGAGGTTTCATCAAAATCAGCTTGAAGATTTTTGAAAATCGGTTTGTAAAATCTTTTGAGAATATGAGGTTTGACAGCATCACTATCATCAAGAGCAATTACCTTTCCATGCCTCCTACCATACTCAAAGCCTATACCTATCTTTTGATTCTCAATGTGATTATCATGATATTCCTAGACTAAATTATAAGAGTTTCTAAATGCTTTGAGTTTAAACTCATTTTCTGCAATTTGATTCCTGAGAAATTCTTCTATTTCCTTAGCACAGACAATATCATTTTTCAATCTAGTATTCTCTTGAGCTAACGAATCTAAGGGACAAGTTCTAAGCAATAACATTTCATTTTCAGATTTAAGAGTTTCATTCTGTTTAGTTAACTTAACAATTTCTTCGTGAGCAGCAGATAAACTAACATGAATGTTAAACATCTCAGCACTTAAATCTTCAATGGTATCCTTGTATTCAGTTTTAGACATATCAAGTAAGACTAGAGATGGTATCTGAGTTGAGGAACTAGAAGCTTCATCATCAGATTTAGCCATGAGGGCCAAGTTTACAAACTCTTGTTCTTCCTCATCTTCAGAATCATCCCATCATTTTCCTTCAGCCACATAGGCTTTACCTTGATTCCTCTTAAACTGATTTCCAGATCCTTTTCCTTGATTCTGTTTTGGTCTTCTGCATTCAGTAGCAAAATGACCTAGCTCGTTGCAGTTTTAACACCTAAACTTCGACCTATCCACCATCCCGGTCTTGATTCCACCTCTCGTGGCACCACTAGCAGCTTTTGAATAACTTCCCTTGTTGAACTTAGATGTTTGACCCTGTGGCTTGTATGACTTGTCCCTTCTGAACTTGATGTTCTTGAATCTCTTTTCTATATAAGCCAAGGTTGGATTATCCATGCTTTCAATCTCTTCTATTGTGTAGAAGTCTTCATCTTCAACGTCTTTGAGCTGCAGAACCACCTTCTCCTCGTCATCCAACACCTCTTCAATCTTCAATGGAGGTACTTGTGTTGGTTGTGAACTTTGTGAGGATTCACTTGGATAAGCTACTTGTGGTTCATGAGCTACAAGGGCTCCTAACATGTTTGTCAACTTTCCTTTGGTTCCAGTTTGAATAGCTCTCTTTTGAAAGAGTTCGAGTTCTTATGATTTGAGCACACCATAAAGAGTTTCTAGAGAGACATCACTCAAGTTTCTTCCTTCTCTTATGGCTGCGACTTTGTGCTCAAGATGCTCAGGAAGAGTGAGCAAAAATTTGATGTTGATCTCCTTTCTATCATAGAACTTCCCATGAATTTGTAACTCAGCTATTAGCTTACTGAACCTTTCAAACATGTGTGTGAGTTCTTCGCTTGGCTTGGCCATGAAGGCTTCATATTGTGATACACGGATTTGCCTTTTTTTCTCGAACCTCTTCACTTCCTTCACACAGCAGCTCTATCTTACTCTACATCTCTTTTGCAGATGAACATTCCATGACATTACCACACATGGCTTTGTCTAAAGTGAGAGAGTCGAGCAAGATAAGTTGTAAGTAGTCATCCAAGGCTACTTTCTCCTTCGATCTCTGTGTATTCTGAAGGCCTCTTAGCAACCCAATGGCCTGGAATGACTTCGTCATTTACAGTAGCAGTAGCTACTTCCTTTTGAGGAATGAAGGGGCTGTTCTCAAGGATTCCCATGTATAGTGGATGGGCAGCTTTGATAAATAACAAGATCTTTCTTTTCCAGAAATTGTAGTTCTCTTTATCAAAGACTGGAATCTTGATACCACTTGACTTCTGAACACTCGTCATGATTTTCAGATTTGTATATCAATCTGTTGCTCTGATACCAGTTGTTGGTCCCGGAGTATATTACAGAAGGGGGGGTTGAATGCAATATAGATAATTTCAAATCTTTAGCTCAGAAACAAGGATAAAGATTGTAAACTATCTACACATGAATTGCAAACACAAGTAGTAATTCAAGATGTTCTCATAAAATAAATATTTTATTTATTTTGTAATGTGTTGCTACAACCTCGAGAAAAATGGTTTTCTCAAGCTTCGAATTCTTGAAGGTAATCACTACAGAAAGAATGAGATATGTGTCTCTATATAGACTAGTCTTTCTCTAGCATCTCAGTCACATGGGTCGCGGAGCTGTTGTCATTTTCAAGTGACAGCTCCTCACAATTTGCCCACCCATGTGACCTTTCCTAAAATGCTATACAAACAGAGTTATTAAGCATAAGGCATTCTGGGTTCTTTCCAAAATTAGCTATAACAATTCTAGTAGATGCAGACTTGTCATACTCTTGAATTGTCGAGCCTCGTCTTGTGATCTCTCAAGCTTCTGTCGTTGTCTTGCAGGTCTGCTACAATCTTTGATGAATTGCAGCAAATCTGTTTCTCGAACATCTAAACTGTCACGGGGGTTTGATTGAGATAAAATCCCCAAATCAAATAATTCAGTTAGACAGTAACCCTTACCACCAAGTTTGCTGTCATAGGAATATTCAGTAGTTGACAGTATGAGCTCCCACCAATGTTACTGTCGGAACTCCAAACTTGCTGTCAAGTGTGAGAATGTTGCTGTCCCCTGCTTCAGCCAATGTTGTTGTCAAATGAAACTTGCTGTCGTGACCTTGCAACATGCAGTCTTCTTGTAACGTTACCATCAATGCATTGACAATAACTTTATTATTGCTGTCGAACTTATGTATCCTCTTGAGGCTTGAACATATAAATGAACTTCTTCCAGGATACATACTTATTACATTTCAGTAATTATTTGATTAGAAGAACACACTCTGGCTGTGACAGTATGTTCTACTTAGCCTATAAAAATAAACTAAGTACTAGTTAAGTTGTCTCTATGCTATCACCCATAAATCCTAACAAAGAGGAAAGGATGTGATGTCTCTGAAGATAACAAGGTTGTTCATGAGAATGTGCCTCATATTTTGAAAAATGCTAAGGCACCTATTTTTAAGGAATCAACACTTGAAATTGATGAGGAGGCCCTTCTCATCAAGAAAATATTGAATGATGAGGATGAAGCACAATCTAGTGAACAACCAGCACCCTCTAAGAGTGAGAATGTCAAACTGAAAACCAGGAAGCCGGTTGGAGTTGGCCCTGAAACTGAGAAATCTGTTAAGTTTGAACCAACTAGAAAGAATGAATCTGTGAAGAATGTGGCTAAAAAGAAACAAAATAGAAATGGCAAACTAGGGATTAACAAGGATACCAATATTCTTATGTGCCTAATGCCCCTAGGAAAACATGTCAAAACTGTTTCAGTGCCAATCATTTAACTCATGCTTGTAAGAAACTAGTAGGTAGTGTGCCTAAACCTTTCTATGATTACTCTGTGCCTTGAAGACATGGAGATTCTCATTTATGTGATAAATTTGACTGTATGCCATGCAACATGAATATTATGACTAGCTGTTTCATTTTGAGAAGGCAATTCATTGATGATTGTATCAGTCACAATTATCACACACACTATACAAGGTCAAAGTCTTCAAGTCCTCCTAAAGCTAAGAAGGTGCCTCTGTCACCTAAGTCTGAGAACTCAAGTTCTAAGACTCATAGTAGTGATAAGAAGACTAGCCCTAAGAAAGTTGATAAGCATGTTGTTTATGATAAAAATGTTTCTAAGCCTGGTGGACCCAAACTTCTTTTGGTACCAAAGAAGAAGTAATACGTTTGTGTTTGCAGGGCAAAGAGAAAGAAAAGAATGTCATTTGGGTGTTGGACAGTGGATGCTCAAACCACATGACTGGTGATATGGCCCTACTATCATAGTATGAAGAAAAGGCTGGCCCTATGGTTACTTTTGGAGATGACAACATTGGTAACACATTGGGATATGGTAAAATGAAAGTTGGTAATGTCATCATTGAAGATGTAGCACTGGTCAGAGGGCTCAAGCGTAATCTACTGAGTGTTGGTCAGTTTACTAATAGGGGTTTCAAAGTGAATTTTGACAAGGATGAATGTTTGATCACTCATAAGAAGACTGGTGAATTTGCTCCATCTGGAGTAAGAAAAGGAAGCCTGTTTGTGGCCAATATGGATTCTGCAAGCAAGGATAAAGGTTGTTGCTTTTACTCAAAAGCCTCAAATGAAGAGTGTTGGTTGTGGCATAAAAAGTTATCACACTTGAACTTTAAAGCCATTAACTCTTTAGTCAAAAGAGAGTTAGTGAGAGGCATGCCCACACTTGAATTCTCTCAAGAAGGAATGTGTGAGGCTTATCAGAAAGGAAAAATGAAAAGGTCAAGCCACAAGTCAAAGGCATTGACATCAATCACCAAGCCCCTAGATCTAATTCACATGGATCTATTTGGATTTGTCAACATTATTTCACTATCAAGAAAGAAGTATGCCCTGGTGATGGTTGATGACTTCATAAGGGATACATGGATGGAATTTCTAGCATCAAAGGATAAGGCTCCACAAGTAATCATTGAGCACATAAAGAAAGTTGATAAAGAAGCAAAGGCCAACAATACAAGTGTGATTGCATTAAGGAGTGAAAATGGAACAGAGTTCAGAAATGCCATGCTTGAAGCATTCTACAAAGAGAATGGTATTTCACAAAAATTCTCAGCTCCAAGGACTCCACAACAAAATGGAGTTGTTGAAAGAAAGAATAGCACTCTAATTGAGGCTTCTAGAACAATGTTACTTGATGCAAAAATGCCTACATGTTTTTGGGCAGAGGCTGTGAGTACTACATGCTACATTCAGAACAGAACTCTCATCAACAAAAACACTAGAAAGACACCTTACAATTTGATGATTGGAAAGAAACCTACTCTTAAGTATGTTCATGAATTTGGAAGCAAATGCTTTGTGATGAAGGATAATTCTGAATATGTTTTTAAGTTTGATGCATGTTCACACAAAATCACGCAAGTGGACGTGGTCACAAGTAATATAGAATAAAGTTGAGTTCGTTCCCACAGAGACTGGTAAATTTTAGAATATGCACCTATGCAACAATGTATGATCTCTATTCACTGCTAAAACAAATATCAAATTTGGGTTTTAATTATCTAAATTAATTAAGATGCTCTCTAACAATATTAAGATCTAATTAACTAACGTGGCTTAAAACTGATTTACTTATGAGAGAATAAACATGGGATCCTAACTTCATTAAATACTTCACTTAGAGTTGATGCCTTTAATCAATGCATGTGATGGTTTTGATGACTGATCGAACAACACAAAACAAGTATAGGCTACCTGTCAGTATACGAATACCAAACTACTCAAACATCCACAAAAGAGATAGAAGTTGGGTAGACACCAATTATGTTTAGACCCTATATGTCTATAAGATTTGAAAACATAACGGTTTAAGAACAAGTTATCCATTAAGATCATATAGGGCAGCATAAGATGGTTAAAATTATGCTACAAATCATGATGTCAAAACATACATAATCCTATGCTAGCATGGCAAGTTCTAATCTTTAGATCCACTGTCACTTCAATAAAGATTAACAATTTAGATGTTAGCTACGCATCTAAAATCATTAAGCACAACCATACGAGGATATCAAAAATTCACCACACACAAATCTTTAAAGCAATCAAACAACTTAGCTACGTAGATAAATCCGTTAGAATCCCTTGACAACGATTAGTTCATAATCGAACGGCTCGTCATCATGGGATCTGATGAAACAATGGTAATAAACAAAGTCTGAATGAATACAATAATACTAGAGTAAAGAGTTAAGAAAACAAATCCGAAATCCAAAGTATCGCCTAATTTAGAAGAATACGAAAGTAGATCTAGATCTCCGAATGCTTTCACGTCTTTCCGGGAATCCGTCTAAATCTCTATCTTTGGCTCTCTCTGTGTTTCTTCTAAGTATTTGTACGTTTTATGATGATAGAGTGTGTTTATATAGGCCACAGTTTCTTGAACAGCAAGAAAAACCAATTTAGAGACAAAGTAGGATTTTCTGCCAGCTTTATTTTTTTCTTCGTTTCTTCGCTCTGCTGCTTATGCAAACTACCCGTCCTGCTGCAATTGAACTCTTAACCTCCATTAATCATGAAACATCAACAATCCTACCTGAAGGTTGTAATCCTGCACAACTTCATTGAAACACATCAAAAACCACGTACTTGAGGTCATGTTAATCAATTTAAGCCGAAATGAAGCGTTCCAAGTGGATATAAAATCCATTTATCACACCCCCAAACTCGAATCTTCATCCGATGATAGATTAGCAGTACTACTCCCAACCACTCTTTGTCCACGAATCGGAGATGTGTATCTTGCAAAATACTTCCCCCAAACTTGAATTTAACCTTCCTTGAAGCTTGAATTGAATGGAGGTTTAAAGATTTGAAATTAGAGATTAGGTTTTGTGTGTGTATATATGGGTGTAAGGATTAGAGAGGATGATGATATGCTTTTGGGGAGGGTAGGAATTGATGTAAGTATAGGAATAGGATTGGGAGAATGAAATATGAATTAGGGTATGAGAGTTTTGGTTTTGAGGATAAAATACACAAGGGGCGTTGTTATTTAACTGCTGGGCAGGGGTGAGCGCGCGCCTGCGCGTCCTGGCGGTGCAGCTGCGCTGTCAACTTCTGTTCATTTTTTTTGACAATGTATAGCAAAACTACAAATCACGTGGGTTGCCTCCCACGAAGCGCTTATTTAATGTCCGTAGCTTGACGTACTCCCGAGAACCTATATTGTTATCAAAATGGTGGAAACCATCTCATGGTTCACTGTTCCACCAAAATAAGGCTTGAGTCGTTGGCCATTCACTTTGAAAGAATTATCAAAAGACCTATCAAATATCTCCACTACTCCATGTGGGAACACCGTCTTGACTGTAAAAGGACCCGACCACCTCGACTTGAGTTTACCAGGAAAAAGCCTGAGGCGAGAATTGAATAGCAAAACCTGTTGACCCGGCACAAAAGACTTGTGCACCAACTTCCTATCATGCCACCTCTTAACCTTCTCCTTATACATCTCGTTGTTCTCATAAGCTTGTGCACGAAACTCCTCAAGCTCACTCAACCGAAGTAAACGTTTTTCACCTGCAGCCTTAATATCCAAATTCAATTTCTTCAACGCCCAATAAGCCTTGTGCTCTAGCTAGGCCGGCAAATGACAAGCCTTACCAAATACCAACTGATAAGGAGACATACCTAGAGGTGTTTTATAAGCAGTTTTGTACGCCCATACAGCCTCATCTAGCTTCAAAGACCAATCCTTTCTAGACGGATTCACCACTTTCTCTAATATTCTCTTGATTTCTCGATTCGAGACCTCAGCTTGACCATTGGTTTGGGGATGATAAGCAGTGGCAACACGATGCGTCACATTATACCTTGCCATCAACGCAGTAAACTAACGGTTGCAAAAGTGTGTCCCCTCGTCATTCATTATAGCTCGTGGAGTCTCGAAATGCGTGAAGATTTGCTTGTGAAGAAAATTCAGCACCACCTTAGCATCATTGGACGGTAAAGCCTTCACCTCGACCCATTTAGACACGTAATCCACTGCTAAGAGAATGTACTAATTATTGGAAGACGAAAAAAACGGTCCCATAAAATCAATTTCCCACACATCAAAAAAACTCCACTTCAAGCAATATATTAAGAGGCATCTCATTCCTCCTAGAGATATTACAAACCCTTTGGCATCGATCACATCTCAACACAAACTGATGAGCATCTTTACACAGAGTTGGCCAGTAGAATCCCGCCTGAAGTACTTTTTGAGCTATCTTTTCACCTCCATAGTGACCTCCATACGTGGTAGAATGTAAATCATGCAAAACACCTTCCGTCTCACTGTAAGGAATACATCTCCTTATAATCTTATTCGCACCAAGCTTCAACAAGAATTGCTCGTCCCAACGGTACCACTTCACATCATGTAGAAACTTCTTCCTTTGAGCATAAGAAAATTCCGCAGGGATGACGCTACTAACAAGATAGTTCACAATGTCTGCAAACCCAGGTTCTTCATCTTGCACCCCAAAAAGTTGGTCATCGGGAAAAGATTCATTAATAATAGTGTTATCTCGTGAATCCTTACCGTGGTCTTCCAAACGTGATAGATGATCTGCCACCTGGTTTTCTGTACCTTTTCTATCCTCGATCTCCAAATCAAACTCTTGAAGCAAGAGAACCCAACGAATCAACCGAGGCTTTGAATCTTTCTTCGAAATCAGATATCTAATAGCTGCATGATCTGTGTAGATTGTCACCTTAGTCCCAAGCAAATAAGATCTGAACTTTTCGAAACCATAGACAACTGCCAAAAGCTCCTTCTCGGTGGTAGTGTAATTCAGCTATGCGTCATTGAGGGTTTTACTAGCATAGTAAACCACATGGAAGACATTATTCTTTCTTTCCCCAAGCACAGCTCCCACTGCATAGTCACTTGCATCACACATCAGCTCGAATGGTTCCTCCCAATTAGGTGCGGTAATGACAGGTGCCGTAGTTAACTTTTTCTTCAATAGCTCGAAAGCCGCTAAGTAATCATCATCAAACTTGAAAGGAACATCCTTCTCCAACAAATTGTACAAGGGTTTAGAGATTTTGGAGAAGTCTTGAATGAATCGCCTATAGAATCCCGCATGACCCAGAAAACTGCGAATTCCTTTTACTGAGATAGGTGGAGGCAGATTTTCAATAGTCTCCACTTTAGCCTTATCCACTTCAAGCCCCTTTCTAGATACCATCTGCCCAAGAATGATTCCTTCTTGCACCATAAAGTGACATTTCTCCCAATTAAGCACCAAATTGGTCTCCACACATCTTTTCAACACCAAGCCAAGATTATGCAAGCACTCATCAAAAGAAGTACTAAAAACTGAGAAATCATCCATGATGACCTCCACATTTGTGACAATCATGTCTGAGAATATAGCCATCATACACCTTTGAAAAGTGGCAGGAGCGCCATAAAGTCCGAAAAAAACTCGTCGAAAAGCAAAAGTGCCAAAAGGACATGTGAATATGGTCTTCTCTTGATCTTCCGGAGCGATGCAAATCTGATTGTAACCCGAATAACCATCAAGAAGGAAATAGTACTTGTGGCCAGCCAACCTATCTAACATCTGATCAATGAACGGAAGAGGGAAGTGATCTTTTCTGGTGGCCTTATTCAACTTTTGATAATCCATGCAAACTCTCCATCCTGTGACTGTACGAGTAGGGATGAGCTCATTCTTCTCATTAGCAACAACTGTCATGCCTCCTTTCTTAGGCACAAACTGCACCGGGCTCACCCAAGAACTATCGGAGATAGGATAGATGATTCCTGCATCCAGCTACTTTAGAATTTCCTTCTTCACCACCTCTTTCATGATAGGATTGAGTCTTCGCTGATGTTTAACAGTCGGTTTACTTCCCTCTTCAAGCAGAATTTTATGCATGCAATAAGAATGGCTGATTCCCTTAATATCTGCTATGGTCCAACCAATTGCCGATTTGAACTCTCTCAAAATTCGTAAAAGCTTATCTTCCTCACTACCTGATAGGTTAGAAGCGATAATAACAGGTAATATAGATACATCACCTAGAAACACATACCTCAAGTGGTCCGACAATGGTTTGAGTTCAAGTGTAGGAGCTTCTTCAATAGATGGTTTAAGACGCCCTTGAGAATTTTTAAGCTCTGCTAACCCAAGAGACTCGAATGGCATATCAAACTTCCTCTTCCACGGAGCTGCATTCAACTGCTGAAGTTGCTCTACTCCTTCTTCATCTTCAAAATCAGAATCCCCAACTAAGACTCTCTCCAAAGAATCTGATGACTTAAACAATTGCTCCATCTCCGTGTTTACTGCAGACTCGACCAAATCCACCTTAAAGCATTCCTCTTCATCTGTTGGGAATTTCATTTCATTGAACACGTTGAAAGTCACATTCTGGTCTTGCACCCTCATGGTGAGCTCCCCTTTCTGAACATTGATCAAAGTCCTACCCGTAGCCAAGAATGGTCTTCCCAAGATGATGGGAATCTTCTTATCTTCCCCGAAATCTAGGATAACAAAATCAGCAGGGAAGATGAGCTTATCAACTTTCACCAAGACATCCTCCACTATACCCCTCGGATAAGTGATCGATCGATCGGCTAGCTGTAAGGAGATGTTTATAGGTTTTGGATCCGGTAGACCATGTTGCATGAAAACAGACAAAGGCAGGAGATTGATGCTAGCTCCCAAGTCATACAAGCACTTGTCGAAAGATAAGTTGCCAATAGTGCACGGGATGGTGAAACTTTCCGGATCTTTAAGTTTAGGAGGCAACTTCTGTTGCAGCACAGCACCGCACTCTTCGGTCAAAGCCACAGTCTCCAATTCCTCAAGCTTCAACTTCTGTGAGAGAATACCCTTCATGAACTTAGCATAGCTCGGTATCTATTCAAGAGCTTCCGCAAAAGGTATGTTAATCTGCAACTTCTTAAAAACCTCTAGAAACTTAGAAAACTGCTTGTCTAACTTCTGCTTTTGGAGCCTTTTAGGATATGGAGGAGGAGGGTAGATCTGATTGCTCTTTGTAGAATGCTCCGGAGTAGAATTTTCAGCAGACTTCTTGCTCTTTTCCACTTCACCGTTCAACTGATCAGCCAGCAAGTCAGATTTTTCAAATTCTGGTGTTGCAGATTTTTCAACCTGATGATTCTGAACTTCTTCATCTTCTTTAGCTGCCGATTTCTGATAGGTTGTAACCTTTCTAGATCTCAAAGTAAGTGTCTTTACCTGCTCCTTGACTTCCCTCTTGCCCGGATTAGCCTCTGTATCACTAGGAAGAGTTTTTGTGGCATATTCAGCAAGGCATTAGCAATCTGCCCAACCTGATTCTCCAAGGTTTTGATAGAGACTGCTTGGCTCTTGCACATCAACCTCAATTCTTCCAATTCAGATTTTTCTAAAGAAGATTGCCCCGCACCTGCATGAGGCTGCTGCTGAAATCTCGGAGGTTGGAATTGTTGTCTCAATTAGCTTATAAGCTTCCTCGTAGCTCTTAGCCCATAAAGCTCCACTAGATGCTGCATCTGGCAAGGGTCTAGATTGTGTTCCCAGTCCATTATAAAAACCATTGATCACCATCCAGTCTGGAATACCATAATGAGGACACTTCCTAAGCATCTCCTTGTAACGCTCTCAAGCTTCACATAAAGATTCTCCAGATTGATATGCAAATTTAGTAAAGAGCGTTCTTGATCGTTGCTATTTTAGCCATGGGGAAGAATTTAGTGAGAAATTTCTGAGCAAGATCCTTCCATGTAGTAATAGAACCGGCTGGTAAAGAGTGTAACCAGCCCTTAGCCTTATCCCTCAGAGAAAATGGGAAAAGCCTCAATTTCACAGCATCTTCCGACATACCATTGAACTTGAAAGTGTCACAGATCTCGATGAAGTCCCGGATGTGCATATTAGGATCTTCCATTAGATCACCCCCAAATTGAACCAAATTCTATACCATTTGAATCGTACCCGGCTTGATTTCAAAGGTATTAGCTGCAATGGCTGGTCTGACAATGATAGATTGAATGTCATTGATATTTGGCTGAGAATAGTCCTTCAAAGCCTTAGCTGCTGCTGCTGGTTCTCCCATCTCTTTAGTTGCTGCAAGTTCTTCTGCCAGTTTACGAGACTGAGAACGTGTTCGCATACACAACCAAGTAACTGAAAACACAGAACAAAACAAACTAAGTAAGAAAATAATCTGAGTCAGTGAACTTTAACGACCACTGATGACAAGCACATAAACTATAAATAACACTGAGTCCCCGACAGCGGTGCCAAAAACTTGTTCACACAAAATCACGCAAGCGGACGTGGTCACAAGTAATATAGAATAAAGTTAAGTTCGTTCCCACGGAGACTGGTAAATTTTATAATATGCACCTATGCAACAATGTATGATCTCTATTCACTGCTAAGACAAATATCAAATTTGGGTTTTAATTATCTAAATTAACTAAGATGCTCTTTAACAATATTAAGATCTAATTAACTATAGTGGCTTTAAACTGATTTACTTATGAGAGAATAAACATGGGATCCTAACTTCATTAGATACTTCACTTAGAGTTGATGCCTTTAATCAATGCATGTGATGGTTTTGGTAACTGATCGGACAACACGAAACAAGTATAGCCTACCTGTCAGTAAACGAATACCAAACTACTCAAACATCTACAAAAGAGATAGGAGTTGGGTAGACACCAATTATGTTTAAACCCTATATGTCTATAAGAATTGAAAACATAATGGTTTAAGAACAAATTATCCATTAAGATCACATAGGGCAGCATAAGATGGTTAAAATTACACTACAAATCATGATGTCAAAACATACATAATCCTATGCTAGCATGGCAAGTTCTAATCTTTAGATCCACTATTGCTTCAATAAAGATTAACAATTTAGATGTTAGCTACGCATCTAATATTATTAAGCACAACCATACGAGGATATCAACAATTCACCACACCCAAATCTTTAAAGCAATCAAACAACTAAGCTACATAGATAAATCCGTTAGAATCCCATGATAGTGATTAGTTCATAATCGAACGGCTCGTCATCATGGGATCCGATAAAACCATGGTAATAAACAAAGTCTGAATGAATACAATAATATTAGACTAAAGAGTTAAGAAAACAAATCCGAAATCCAGAGTATTGCCTAAGTTAGAAGAATACAAAAGTAGATCTAGATCTCCGAATGTTGTCACGTCCTTCCGGGAATCCGTCTCCAAGTCTGAATCTCTATCTTTGGCTCTCTCTGTGTTTCTTCTAAATATTCGTACATTTTATGAAGATAGAGTGTGTTTATATAGGCCACAGTTTCTTGAACAGCAAGAAAAACCAATTTAGAGACAAAGTAGGATTTTCTGGCAGCCCATGCATGCGCTCCTGCGCCCTGTGACCACGCAGCTGCGCCCTGTATGCCTCCAACAGCGCTTGCGCCCTAATGCCGCACAGCTGCACCCTCTGCTTCTGCCAACTTTATTTTTTTCTTCGTTTCTTCGCTCTGCTGCTTATGCAAACTTCCCGTCCTGTTGCAATTGAACTCTTAACCTGTCTTAATCATGAAACATCAACAATCCTACCTGAAGGTTGTAATCCTGCACAAGTTCATGGAAACACATCAAAAATACCACATACTTGAGGTCAAAATCAATTTAAGCCGAAATGAAGCGTTCCAAGTGGATAAAAAATCAACTTATCAATGCAAAGCATTTGAAGGAATTTTCTTGGCTATTCTTTGGAGAGAACAGCTTACAAGGTTTATGTCATCAGTAAAAAGAAGGTTATGGAAAGCACATATGTGACTTTTGATGATAATAAACTACCTGGTCTAGAAGAAGCCAATGATGAAGATAAAGATCCATTGAGATTTGAAAATATGGATGATTCTGATGAAGAGATTGGAATTGAAGTTGAGATTACAGCTCAACAAACTCCAATGAATGATGAAACAAGAGATGAGTTTGTGCCAATCAACAGTGGAGATACAAGCATCCAAGATACACCTACGAATGAGAGCACCTTCACAGGGGGAGGAAATGAATTTGATCACAACTTGGATGATGAAGCAACATCAAACTTGAGAAATCAAACTGAGCATTCAAGAAAGTGGGATAGATCACATACTGTAGAGCAAATTATTGGAGATCCAAATGCAGGAGTAAGAATAAGGAGGGCAACTCAAAATGAGTGCCTCTATGGCTGTTTTCTGTCCCAAGTTGAACCCTAAAATTATTGATGATGCACTGTTGGATCCGGACTGGATTATTGCCATGCAAGAAGAGCTAAATCAATTTGAGAGAAATAAAGTATGGGAATTAATGCCTGCACCAACAGACAGAACCATTGTGGGAACAAAATGGGTTCTGAGAAATAAGATGGATGAAGATGGTGTGATAGTAAGAAATAAAGCAAGGTTGGTTGCAAAAGGTTACTCTCAACAGGAAGGTATTGATTATGATGAGACATTTGCTCCTGTTGCTAGGTTGGAAGCCATCAGAATTTTCTTGGCATTTGCTGCACCAACCACTTGGCTTTGAGGATCCACATTTCACAAACTTTATCTAGAGATTGCTTAAGGCATTGTATGGACTTAAGCAGGCTCCAAGAGCATGGTATGACACTCTGTCACAATTTCTTCTTGAAAATCAATTCACTAGAGGCAATTTGAACAAGACACTATTTTACAAGAAACATGGTAATGATATTATCCTATTTCAAATCTATGTGGATGATATCATATTTGGTTCTACAAATGAGAAGCTGTGTGAGAAATTCTCTAAGCTCATGCAAAGCAGATATGAGATGAGCATGATGGGAGAGTTGACATTCTTTCTTGGATTTCAAGTTAGTCAAAGGAAGGATGGTATCTTTATCAGTCAAACCAAGTACATCAAAGATCTATTGAAGAAGTTTGATTTGGAAGATAGCTCACCGGCAAAGACACCCATGGCCATTGCCACTAAATTGGATGAAGATGCTAAGGGCAAGAAAGTAGATATCTCAGTCTACAGAGGCATGGTTGGTTCTCTACTATATCTCACTACAAGTAGGCCAGACATCATGTGCTACATGTCTGTGTGTAAGGTTTCAATCAAATCCAAAGGAATCACACATGATTGCTATCAAAAGGATCTTTAGATATCTGAAGGGCACTCCAAACTTGGGTTTATGGTATCCTAAGGACATAGGGTTCAATCTGGTTGGTTATTCTAATGTTGATTATGCTGGATGCAGAGTGGATAGGAAAAGCACTTCAGCTAGCTACCAGTTTCTTGGACAAAGGTTAGTGTCTTGGTATAGCAAGAAACAACAATTTGTGTTAACTTCTACAGCTGAGGCTGAATACATAGCTGTTGGAAGTTGCTATGCTCAAGTGCTTTGGATTAGAAACCAACTTAGTGACTATGGACTTGTGTTGGAAAAGATTCCTATCATGTGTGACAACACAAGTGCAATCTCTATAGTTGTAAATCCTGTCAATCAGTCTAGAACAAAGCACATTGACATCAGATATCATTTTATTATGGAACATGCAACTAATGGAACCATTGAGTTACATTATGTTCCCACAGATAAACAATTAACTAATATATTCACTAAGCCATTGGATGAAGTCACCTTCACAAGGTTGTTTAGTAAGATTGGAATGCTGAATTCTTCAGAATCTGGCTAAGTGAAAGTATCAACCAAATTGTTGCAGCAGTAGACACTTACTTTATCTAAATACTCAATATTTTTGAAGTAATTGTTGGCTGAAATATGATTTATAAATATTTCAAATCTGTTGCATATGTTGAAAAATAATATTTTGCTAACTTGACATTTCCATGAAATTTTAAGAAAATCACTATTTAATTTGTTAGAATATTCTTCATTGAATATTTCTGGTGAATTTTAAAAGATAGTGAAAATTAAATTTTATGAGTGAAAAGAATATTTCGATAAGTCAGACTTCTCTAATGATTCATTTCATGTCAATGCTCGACTTCTCTAACAAATCTCTTTTGAGTACTCTCTAGTTCTCGAATAGAGTCCTTTAGAGATATCGAACAAAGACATACTTGATTTCTCGAATACTATACCGAGTTCTCTAAATACTGAGTTCTCGAATAGTATCTCTTGAGTTCTCGAATCATTTGAAAAGGCTGAACTCTCGCTGAGCGTCAGACCACTTTTTGACTTTTGTCTGACACTTTTAACTCACTCATAAAAATATATGTTATTCAATTTTACATTGAATAAACTGCCAGCTATCGGTTTTTACCTGCTTGAGTTATCGAATATGCCATATTTGACATATCGAACAATTGCTTTTCACTTCTCGAATACCTGACTTGTCGATACAAAACATGTATCTAATCAACAATTCAAGTATCCTTATTTATACACCTCCACAACTGCTCTACTCATTTCAATCAATTTCTTAAGCATCTATTCCTATGAAAATCAAAAATCTTAACCGCTGAAAGCCAAATTTCTTCTTCAAACATTCAACTTCTCTTCTTTCTAATCTATACAAATGGAAAACAAACAGTTCAACACCATTTTCATCACCATCTCCAGCGATGTCGAAGCACCCAATACTAATTATAAGTGTTTCGTGAAGTGGCTAAACGAATCATACATCAAGGATGCTCTAACTGCTAACCCAGTTCTATATCTAGACATGCTAGAGCAATTTTGGAATTTTGCGACTGTTGCAGTAAATGCCCTTGAGAACGCCATAGAATCTTATACTATCTTTTGCAAGATCTAAGAGAAGGAAATCACAATCACTACTGAAGATATGAACAAGGCGCTGGGACTTCAACAAGAGTCATATAATCCTTTGGTAAAGAAGGGTGAACTGAAGTACTTCTTCTCGTTTATAAGATACTCAACCGATATTAATCTTGGGCATTTGAATCGGAAGTATTTAAGAAAAGAATGGTGTTTTGTGTTTGCGACAATCCTACAAGTATTCACTGCCAGAAAATCTAGTTTTGACCAAATCATTGGGCCTGTACAACAGATAGTGTACTCCCTGGCCTATGATACGAAAATCAATGTTGGGCTGCTGATAATGCGAGAGATGTACTCAAGACTTGGCAAGGATTCATCACAGAGAGGTAAAGATATCTTTTTCCCTCGTTTTATTCAATCTGCACTAAACTATGTAGACAACTCTATAAATAAGTTGCTTGGGATAGATAAAAATAATATAGCCTATCCTAAATCCACGTCCAAACTCATTTTTGGAAATTTGGATACAAGGAATGCTGTGAATGTAAGACTTGAGATTACACCACACATGGCGGAAATCTTCAAGTCATACCCTCACAATAGGCTAACATGTGCTTCAAAATCTGAGTTAGTAGCACCCAAGCAAGTAGTACAAACTGCTAACCCAGGGTATGCTATCAAACCCTCTCAACCAAACACTCTCCCAAACACTGAGCAAACTAAATCATCCTCTCAACAGGGAGTGATGATAGTAATATGAAGAAGAAGAGAAAGCACACTGCATTGAATATATTATCAGAAGCAACTTCAAATGTTCAATTAGGATTAGAAAATGAGCCACCTGAGTCAACCTTACAGAGGCCAAAGAATAAGAAAAAAAACCCCTCTTCAGACACATAAATGGTTGAAGTTGTAAAAACAGAGGCAAACAGCTCACTAGATGTGCCTTCTCAACAAGGTGCATCTACAGAATCAAGCATTCTTCCCAATGCACAATCCTGTAAAGAGTCAGCACATAGGAGTGATAAGGCTGACACAACACTGAGTGGAGAACACATCACAATTGAAACTCCCACTATTTCTCAGGGGGATTTGCCAAAATCAATCCTACAAGACACTTCTCTTCCAGAATCTACAACTAATATTTCTTTGTAGCCTGCAACTCAAGTAATTGAGGAGCAAGGCATTGATCACCAAGAATTTTATTCTCTTGGTGAGCCAATGGATTGTGACTTGGTGCATGACACCCTGTTCACCACCCAGGACCTACATTTAGATGGTGAGGGAATGCATGCTGGGGCATCTCCTAATGACACCATAAAAAACACAGAGGCTTCACCAGTTTTCAATAGAGGCTCTGTGCCTGTGTCATCTACTGTTGTAACTCATCCCACTACTATGGAGACAACAGTAGTAGAGTCATTCCTTCTGGTTACAGAAGTTGCATCTCTAACTAAGGGGTCTAGCTTGCCTAGCTCTAAATCTGACTTTTTGTCACAATGGCTGAAGCCTGTGCAACAAGATAGTGCTTTAGGATCAGGGTCTTCTCCACACTTCAAAGCTTAATTGTGGATCAGATTCCTGAGTTCACTAAGATTGCTCAAAACCTTCTCACAGCAGACATGCCTAATGCTGATTATGAATGTATTCTTCTCTGTCACAAGCAAGATGTAAAGGAACAACAAGACAAGATACTTGAAGAAGCTGAAAGAGATGGTAATGTGGATGAATGGTTGCAAGGGGTAGGGAGTGTAACCTTGTCATAAGCTCTTCAATATATAAGGGAAGAATACATCACCTCACTAGGGTCAAATGCCAAATCTCTAACCCTTGGTGAAGTGTATGAAGCTATCAATGATGCATACAAAGGAAGCTTGAAAGTTGCTTACTACCTTAGAAAAGGAATTAAAACAGAAATTGATGAAGTGTGCAATGCCACAACCCTGGTAGTGAAAGAGATCAAGGCTTAGTTCTCCAAAGATTTTCCATCTTTGGATTCTGTCTTCAGAAATATAACAGAATGCAGAGCCACGTGCACTGAATTGGATAATCGCCTTCCCATGGTCCAAGATACTATCAGAAATCTTGCAACTCAAGTGCAGAATCTCTCTTCTCAGACAACTGATGCCAATGCTCAAATCAAAGTTCTTTTTGCCAATCAGTATGGAGATAAGGCAGTCACAGATGTCCATGTGCATGAAATGAAGAAATATGTAGTTCAAAGGCTCAAAGAACAGTCTCTTACTGGCTTCTAGGCTACAGAGTTGTTCACCAAGATGGATGGTTTAGAAAGGGAAGTGAGTTCTCTCAGACAATTCAATGCTGAGCTTACAACATCTATGGCACTGCTAAATGAAAAGTTGGACACTCTAGCAACTACCACTACTGAGGTTCTCCTTAATCAACAAAAGATGCTTTCTGAAATGATGAAACACATAGGCATTCCTCAACCTACAGATGCTCCATTAGCTTCTACTTCGAACCTAATGGCCCCATCAAAGGCACCTATGTCTGAGAACAAGCCTAAGGGGGAGAAGCACACAGATAAAAAAGAGAAGCTAGTCGACTCAAAATCTAAGGGATCTAAGGGGGAGAAGTGTGATCTAGGTCTCAAAATCTCCAATTTCAAAGTCAGGCAATCTGTGAAACAAAAGCAAGTCAAGGAGGGTGAGTTGAAGTTGAAGAAAGTAGATATGGCTACAGATGAAGAGGCCAAGCTAAAGAAAGTGGCTGTAGCAGGAGTAGCCGAGTCACCAAGAGGAAATCAACCTCAACCCCAACCATCTACTCAAGACCTTGATTTTCTAGTGCCTGACATTGCTAAACACTCTACTCAAGCCGAGCCATCAGAATTCAAGGGTGTTCTTTCTCATAAAGTGTGTCAAGAAGTTGCCAATTCAAAATTATATCATGACATAGCCTTCTTGAAGCACTTACAGAATCTGAGGAAAAGAAGCAACTTCCACTACTTTGACTATCTCGAGCTCCTTGTACAAGACATATTTCTGGTCACTGTAGAGAGAAGGCAAGTTGTTCAAAACAATCCTGATGCTCTCATCACTACTGAAGATAAAGAAGTCCTAGTCCATACTGCCAAATTTCTCTTTTACATCCACATTGAAGCCATACAAGTTCTATCTTTCTATGAAGTTGGAACATTCATCAAGAAGATAGAAATGGGTCTGCTGATAATATCAAACGCCATGAGATTCTTACAGGCTATATGAAGTCTCAATTACGTCAGGTAATTCCTCAGCTCCACTGCATTCTGTATGAAGCAACTGCTGGCATTGTCTCCTTCAGATTTGGTCACCACCTCAAACCGAGCAACATGTCTATAATTAAGTATTTTGCTAGTGCCTTACAATCAAGGAGAGGATAGTTAGAAACTGAGAAGTCAGCTCTGGACATTCTGAATAAGTTTATCAACTCACAGTCAAATGCCCAATTTGATTATAGAGGAGACAAGTCAGGAAGGAGAGATGGGGATGATCAAGATCGGAGTGGTAGCAAGGATAAATCTCGAAGGAGTAATAAGGATGATGAAGAAAAGAGAAAGAGAAGTGGTAAAGGAAAGAAAGGTGATGACGACAAATGAAGTGATAAGGTGTACGAGAGAAAAGGTGGAAGACAGCAAGCCTCAAGCATCACTAGCAAGATTCCCACCACAACACAAGGCTATATGTCTAGGGTGGATACAGTTAGTGATGACTTGCCAAAATCTAATCATATGGCTTCTGCAACTGTCTTGCCACCTCAAGAAGAAGAAACTCAAATAAAAAACAAACTGCTAATGAGACTCAAATCAAGAAACCATCAGTATTGTGCAAATAAGATTCAACTCAAGAAACCTTCTGTATGTCTCCATAAGCAAACTGCTAATGGTGTACTACAATGGTCTAAAGATAAAGGCTACAAACTCCTCTCTAGTGACAAGATGCAAAAGCTGAAATTCAAGACTAAGGCCAGAAAAGAAAAGAAAGTGAACGCACATGCATCCCAAGCCATCACGATTGTACCAGGATTAGACTTGCCACCTCTTAATGAAGATTATGATCAAGATCAATTGGCATTTCTACGAGCTCAAAGAATCTGTCATGCGACAATTGTGGATGACTGCTTGGAGTTTAAATACTCAGATGGTAGATAGATGAAATTCAAGAAAGGAATGTGTCAACACTGGGGCAAACTATACGAGATTGAAAGGATAATTGTATTGCTGAACATTGAAGATAAAGTGGAGAAGGTTTGGAAGCTTGAACTTATAGACTTTGTGAAGATGAAGAGAGATCATGAGGAAAAAATAAGAAAGGAGTGTATGGAGAAATTGAGAAAGAGAGAGAAGGAGCTTGATGAACTGGAAGCCAAAGCAGATAAGTTGAGGGCTAAAGGGTTATGCAGAGTTCAGTTCAATCCCTATGTTGTGAAGAATAGGAGGAGAAATGGAGATAATGTCAACATCATAATGGATCTGGTCAACCATTACCCTGCAAACTTATTGAAATCAGTACTTGAAGACTTTAAGGATTCAATTCTGCTTGAAGAACTTGATACTATGGCAGCCATCATAAAGGGTATGGATCATAATGCAAGGAAGGATGAAGAAAGGAAAAATAAGGAATATGATGATCTACAAGCCAAAGCTATGGGAATGAAATTAAGAGATAATGGCTAGTACTTCTTCATAGTCTGTAAGAATACTCTCTTTATAATTCTATCCATGTTGTCAATCAATTTCATAGTTGTACTGTTCAAGTTATATCTTTATATATGGTAGGCTTGTTATCAGACATGAAATTGTCACTAAGGGTCTTACTCACTATTTGGGGGAGATTGTTAGTCACAGAGGCATGCCTGTATACATCTAATAATAAGCCTAATTGTTTGTAATGATGTGCATTACTTACATGACTCCTTAACTGGGGGAACCTTTGGTTGTAGAATTTCTACTTGTATTTAGTACTTGTAATAGGCATCAAAATTCAATCAGTGTAACTGTAAATTAAGTCATGAAGATTTGCCTAAGTACCAATTCGAGAAGTACTTTTGTCTTTTAGAGAAGTCAAGATTTCGAGGAGTCAGGCATTTGATATCTCAAGGACTCAGGAAGCTATTCGACATCTCAGGGATTCGATAAATCAAATGCTCTATTTGACACCTCAAGGATCCCTAAAGAAAAGACTATTTCGAGAAGTGGTTCGACATCTCAATTATACAGTATTCGAGAAGTGAGAGTTATCTATTAAGTCAATTCTAGTTCTCGAATCAATCACTCAGTCACTTCTCGAATGGATTCTTGAAGACAAAATACTGAAAATTGTACAAGTCAGAAACCTGCAACAAGCCAGCCAAGACACTGTCAGGACCACTGTACTGTAAATTGTTCATGGACAGCCTACAAAGAAGCTTAGAGAGTTGTTATTGGAGACAAGTTGCTAAAGAAGTGGATCTGGGCAGGTTAAAGAAAGTCAAATTACACGTTACCTGGATGTATTCCAAAATTGGGATAGACAAGTTAGAAAGTAGATTTGTTTGTTCTATCTTTTGTAGTAAGTAGGGTGTACGCATGCTTTATAAGTGTAAAACCCTCACTTCTTTAGCACTAAGCGAAGCACAATACAGAGATATAATTTGTAAGAACAACTCTCTGAGAAAAAGAGAAGCTGAGAATACTAATTTCTGTATTCACAGGTTATAGCAAAAATCTTGATCTAATACAACGTTAGATTAAAGTGAGTGCATGTGTCTTGAGTTTTACTTTCGCACGAATAAATTTTGTTAAACACATACACACACTCAGCTACAAAAACAAGAACATACATTCATACCTTTAAACAAACGTTTGAAATTACATTCACCCCCCTCTGTATTTTCTTGTGTGTGTCTTCCATACTCAACATGTCTCAATCATTTTTTCTAAACATATATGTTTATACACTTTTAAAATTAAATGTTTAGTTTTAATGTTTATTACGCAATATATATAGAAGTTCAATAAAAAATTAGGTAAATTGAAATATTTTTTATATTATAATATTGAATTATTTTTTAACTCAATTTTAAATTTTTCTAAATATTTCTATCGATGTAAAATGTGACAACCATGTATATGAAATCTAAAATCAAATTTTTTGTTTTTATGGTATTTTGATCTAAGCACATGTTACAACTTAACCATTATATATTATATTGATTAGTATATTATATAAAAATTCATATGTACCATACTTTTTAGTCGAGTTATAATGTAATTAATCATTTTAAATAATTATTGTATTTTTGTAATATTTACCATATCTTTTTTGATTTAATTTGAATGTTAATTACATTATTTTTTTATATATCACAAAGATCATATTTTTAGAGTTTTCATCTCTTTAACATTATTTTAATTATTTTTCGTATATATTTAAATATTTATGTTTTTAGACCAATCATATATTTAAATCGTTAAAAGTTTAAATAGTTGGTCGACCAAACCCTCTAATATGTCTCAGATATTTAAAATTTTATAAATCTAAAAAGTTATGTGATGCAATTATTAATTATGTTATGATTTGATAAATAAAATTTACATATTTCTTAAAACCAACTATTTTTATTTATTTAAATAATTTAACATCTACATGAAGATGCATATAAATACATCTTTTTTATTTTTGGATACGGTTACATTATGTATAATCTAATTTTTTTTCTATATCAATTATTTAAAATGGAAAAAGAAAATTGTAGAGTATGCAAAATCGATTAAAATATTTTTATAGTTTTATCTATTCAATATTCAACAAATAATATGAGCCAGTATTTCATTTACTCAAAAAAAAGAGGGGATGAGACAAAAGAGAAGAGAGGTGCTTTATCATATAGGATTTTTAAACAAAAATCAAGATTAACTATAGAACAATTTGTTAAGGCATTTGTTTGAGACTTAAAGGTTAGTGGTTCGAATCCCAACACAAATATAATTTCACTATTTTTTACATAATTATCAAAGAATGACATTTTTGTAATTTTTTTAAAAATAAGGGTAAAATCGTAACTTCACACCCATTAAAATGACAATTTTTGCCTTTGTGTTGAAGTTTAATATATAGTAATAGAAGTAATAGATGGAACAATTTTATACCCACACATGCCAATTTTTTTTAAAAGAAAATAGAATAACTACATGAACAATAATTTAATTTGATTCAAAATGAAATATAGAATAACATTTATTTCAAAATATTTTGTATTAAAGTTATTCAAATATGTTTTACATAATCAATTTTTTCATGTTTTAGAATTAATAATCATCTTAAGTTTGCTAAGACATAATTTATAAATTTAAGGATCTGAAATGCAAAAGAATTTTTAATATGAATATACTAAAGGTGTTTTTGTAAAAATAAAATTTATGAATTTTACGATTATGTTACTAATTTGAACTTTACACTGGTCATTTTTTCCAAGAGTAATAGTATACTGAAAGAATTTCGTCTCCCCAGGTAAGGTAACCCTCTTTTTCCTCTCTTTCGCTTGTTTGTATTGATATTTGATTTTAACCACTGTTCTAAAAATTGGATAAATTGCTGATTAATCGGCTGAGAAATCGGAAGTCGGAGATCTACTGATCTGTTTGCATGAAATTGCCGAAAAAATCTTTTTCCGATCAACGAGTCAAAATGGTCGAAAAATCGGGTCAACACCAACAAAAATCGGAGAAAAGACCAAGGTCATCGACTCCCAATCGATCATGTCATCGTTTATCTATCAACAACAACTTATAAATAAAAAACCAAGGTCAACGGCTCCCAATCGATCATCGCCAGTGACCGGTCGAAGCCGAGCAAGCCCAATCTTATGGGTTTTGCTTAGTTTTCAACCCCCTTCCACCAATATACACATTATAAACCTCAAACTTTCAATTAAAACCCCCAAATTGGCTTGCATGCAAAAATCCAAAACCCCAAACTCGAACTAACTATATAAATATGGATATCATATTATTTAGCTTAAGGAGACAAAGTCAAAGGTGGTTTTACCTTGAAGATTGGTGTCATGAATTGATTTTGGCCGGAATTCTCTGTTTTATACTTATTCTAGACGAGGTCGTTCAAGAACCAAACGTTGTCGTTTAACCTCTTTTGTTTTAATGTAAACTTGCACAAGTAAGTGCTAGTGACAGTTATAGAGTAGCCACTGATTGACACATGGAATACCCATGTTGAGTCTGTATAAGTATATTGGTGATTTCCCAGAATGAGATATGAAATGAAAGTTGTTTATTTTCTTTCTCTTTCATCCTTTTCCAGCTAACAATTGTCTTATCTGATTTAACTACTAACCCTAATCTTAACATTTGGTATCAGAGCAGCCGCTTCTTGGCCACTTATCTCTTCCTCTTTCACAAAAACTCAAAACAAAAACCCAACACTCAAACAATGCCAGACAAAAAATCTCTCCAAAAAGTTAAAAAAATCCATTTCTACATTGAAGCCTGACTGAGTTCTTTTGAACAAGGTCACAGCCTTACCCAAGAAAGCATAACCCTCCTCAGGACAGACATGGATACTCTAGCACAGGATAATGTAGAGGTAAAGAGGGGTATTGCAGAACTCACAGATCTGGTAAGTAATAGATCATCCAGAAAAGCAAGGTTGCCACCCAAGAACAAATTCTATCTTGCCAGACACAACAAATCTTTGTTCATGTAAGTCACTCATCCCAAACTCCCATTCATTTCGCTACTATCAATGATTCTAATAATTTAGATATGAGTAAATCTAAGAGTGTTAACTGGGAAGGTCACACACAAGCATCACACGCAACCCTTTGAGCTTAATGCTAGTAGGGCTGTCAAACGGATATTTCGGATACGGATCTGCTTATATCCGAATCCGAATCCGAAATCCGAAATCACTATCCAAATCCGAATTCGACGGATATTAGAAAATTATATCCGAATTCGGATCCGACGGATATTATCCGGATACGGATAATATTAGAATCCGAATATCCGAATTTTGAGATTTTTAAAAAAATCCGAATATCTCCGAAAATTCTAAAATCCGAATATCCGAATCATTTAAAAAATTAAAAAATAACAATTTTTTTCCATTCAAACATAGTAAAATAGAATAAACATAGTAAAAAAAATTAAATTTTAATACATAAATAATATATTATAAATATTAAATTATTAATTATAAATTATATATTTTAAAAAGGAAATATATAAATATATATATACATTTATAAATTTTCGGATATCGGATATTTCGAATACGGATGTGCCTATATCCGTATCCGCTATTTTCGGATACGAATTCGGAAACGAATAATATCCATTTTCTTTCGAATACGGATTTTATCCATTTTTTTCGGATTCGGTATCGAATTTCTCGGTCGAATATCGGATTTTTCGAATTTTTTTGACACCCTAAATGCTAGGTTTGTTGCCCCTCTACTTTGCCAGAGTTTAGACATATGCATACCAACAACACCCTCACACTTGATAACCAGATGATTCCCCCATAATATTTTCAATCCTCACTAAACCCTTTTGCCCCTCCCCTGTACCCCCATTTTTTTAACCCCAATAACACTACTCAACAAAACTCATTTGCCTATCACCTGCCCTACACCATCCAACAACCACAATCTACAACAATACACCAAACTTACTCTTCAATACCACCCACTACAACCCCATTATTCAAAAACACAACTACAACTTCCCCACCCAGAAATTCTACTGCTCAACTCAGCTATAAGATTCCTAAATTGAACTTTCCACGATTTGATGGAAAATATCCCAGAGGTTGGACTAGTAAATGTGAGAAGTTTTTCCAACTCCATGCCACAACAGACCTCAGATCAAGAGTTCTTTGTGCTTCTCTCCACATGGATGGTGAAGCCGATATTTGGTGTAGATTTGTTGAAATGGAGAAATATAATCTATTATGGTCGAAATTTGTCACTATGGTATGCCAAAGGTTTGCTAAGAATGGCTATGAGATTTTAGTTAGGCAGATTAATAAGCTTACACAAAAGGGGCGAGTGGATAAGTATATATGCCAATTCGACGAGCTTAGAAATTATGTTATGGTAGATGAAGGTTTTCACAGGGAGTCCTATTATGTAGACAACTTTATTAGTGGTCTCAAGGAGGAAATTGCACTTGTACAACCTTAAACCTCAGACCCTCCATGAAGCTCGTGAACGTGCCAGAAGCCAGGAATATTGTAATAACCTAAGTTTCTGTACTTGAGAAAAATTTTCATTTTTGGGTTGAATAGTGCTTTGCATGGATGAATAGTGAAATTATGGATGAATAGTGATTTTGAGAACTAAGAACATTTTTCAAGTGACCCTATGTACGGGATAGGAAATGGATATTTTGAGGTTATATTAGTGATCTACGATGTAAATAAGTGTAGGTAAACGCGATCGGAATTCAGAAATTCCAAACTGTATTTTTATGGAATATTTGACCGGGCAGTGAGGAGCATTTCAGTGTGAACAAGACAAGTGATATATTTAATTTGAGGATGTGAGGATTGTATGTTTTATTATTTTATTTAAGGTGATTTAAGGAGTTAGAACGAAAACCCCTGAATTAGTGACGAACGTTTTAGGAATCGCTAGAACTTTACAACGAGATTAAGCGATAAAGCGAACACGGAACAATTATGGATTAAATACGGAACGAGATTAGAACCATGCAAGCTCATCTAGGGTTTTATATTAAGTGAATTTGGTGGAAAAGAAATCAAGAAAAGAAAAGAAAAATAATTGATGAGGTGTGTGAACAAGAGCTTGCCAACAATGCACCATGTCATCACTTCTCTAAACACCACAAGACCTTGACAAGTGGATTAAGGAGGATTAATAGAGTGATATAGCTACTATACAACACAAAATATCATACAAACACTTTCCAACAACTAGTCAACCAAGAGAAAAAGAGAGAAAAGAGAAAGTTCATCACCACCATTTCTCTCCAAGAAAACTACAGCCATACCTTCAACAGGAGGACTTCCAACCACTTAAATTTCATGTTCTATATGAGCCTAAGGTGTGGTAAAAATTTGAGAACCAAACTCTTATTTTTCGATTTTATATGAATTTTCCAAGGTGATGATGAATAGTGGTGAATAGTGACTAACTATCTTTCTAGTTTTATATCTTTCTATTATGGCCTCCTAAGGATCCTTTAAGCAAGGTTTAAGAGTTGTGAGACTTTAGTAAAATCTCTAAGCTTCATATAAAGGTAAAACCCTAACCCACCCTCTGATTTTATATGAGTTTTTGATGTGGTTTCGATGTTATATAAAGATGAGATCATGATTAAGTGATTTAGTGGTTGTTTAGTTTTATATAATGTGTAAAATGTTGGGTGTTGGATTTGAGCCACACCACTGACCTTAAAGATATATAATGGGTGTTTGTTGATGTTAAGGATGGATGGTATGCCTTGGTGATTGGTTTGGAGTGATCGTAAAACGGAAATGTCTGAGTTATAGCCGTCGTAATGGCCAAATTTTGTTAGCTCCTAAAAATAGTAGCCACCCGAGACCATAATTTTGTGTCAATGGTAACCACTGCCCATATTGTATGGATAATGTTGTCTAGTTTATTTGGCCGCAAGAATCATGTCAAAAGAGTTTACGCTTTAGGAGATATGACCATTTTAGTGAATGTTGTTCGAGGAATGGAACTGCAGAAATGTACCTACTTTGTGGCTGTGAATGAGACCCTTAATAGTCGATTTATAATATGAAATTTTGAGGATAAATACTAAGGTCAGTTAGAAAGGTTTGTACAAAGGTTTCGAGTTAAAAACATTATTTTCCGATTTTATACAAATGCGTAAGCCAAGGTTGCGCAAGTGGAAAAGCCCTTTTTGGAGAATATACTATTCATCACAAAACCACTGGTTTGTTTTGCAAAATCCGAAAAATGGGTCTTCTGACCAGAGCCAAGTCTCTAGTTAGTTACCTTCTAGACATTCTCTAGTTAGTTACCTTCTAGACTATTTGGCCGCAAGAATCATGTCAAAAGAGTTTACGCTTTAGATCGTGTACGCGAAAACGGTGCATCATTTGAGTTAGCGGTTATCGAGTTATGAAGGTTTTAGTAAAAGTAGTGCAAATAGTAAAAATTCGCAGTTGACCCAACTTCGAAAATATATTTCACCTATCTGGACCCGTGTTTTCGAATCGGAATTTTTATGATAAATATTACAAATACCAAAGATGATTTGAGAAGTGGTTTTGTACTTAATTATGTTTCCAGTGATTTATTAAAAGTGTTGGAGTGCGAGTCAAGGAATAGTAATTCTCAGGAAAGTCAACCCTAGAGATACTACGTTGACCATCCGTTTTGGCCAAGTTAAAAGAGGAATTTCGAGTTGACTAAAACACGAGACTTGTTAAGAATTATCAAGGCAACATATTGGTGTAAAGAACGAAGTTATAAATGGTTAAGTATAACTTGGATTGGAGGAGCGATTTTGGATTAAACTTACGACTTAGGAGTTCGGTGATTAACATGGACTTAGTATGAGTGTAGAGTGACCCTTAATGCCTTGTTTGTGATTTGCTTAAGTGTTTAAGCGTTAAGTTATAAGTGGATCTTATAGGGGATTGATTGAGTGTTTTCTATTGACTTGTTTAGATTGTCGGACACCGTCACGAGCCCGTCCTGCATCCAGAGTACCGGGCAAGTTTACTTATGCATACTCTATCATTCAGAGTATATATACATATATATATATATCTGTGTGTGTGTGTGTGTGTGTTTGTATATATATATATATATATATATATCAGTAGTATGCAAAATGGGTGGAGAACATAGGAGTGCATTATGCTACCTGCGTATGCAAATGGCGGAATTATTTTCTAAATAGCATCTTTTGGAAATTGTGTTGTTGGTAATTAAAATATACCTTTATATATATTCTGGTGATATAAAACTTGCTGGGCATTTTTGGCTCATTCTTGCTATTTTAAATATTCTAAAATAGCGGCGTCCGGAGCTGGCACTAGTGTGGCGAACCGAGATAAAGGAAAGAGGAAAAGCAAGTAATTCAGCGCATTAGCCTTATAGTATCTGAGAAGGGTGTGAGCAGGAAAGTAGTTGTTTAATGCTCTATTATCTAGTATTTTGAAGTTGTTATAATATTTCAAAGATTCTAGGAAGTGAACTTGATATGTATTAACTTTTGGATTATTGAGTACTTGTTCTAAGACTATAACCTGTGGCGTAGTTGTGGAGTTTATTATGAATATTATTGTAGATTATATTATGAGCAGGTGATCGAATATTCCGCAAGATATGTGACGACCTGGATTCCTATAGGGGATTTGGGGGCGTTACAGGGATGTTATCAGAGCAGTAGGTTATAAACCTTAGAACGAGAGTGAGAGGGGTTAGAAGCCAAGAAACCGATAGGTATATATATATATAGTAGGATCTCAAGGAGTAGTGGGGTAGAAGCATGATGGCCAATACCAATAGTAGAATCAATTGGGACGAGAGAAACGCGTATCCATGAATTATTTATTTGGTTTAAATTTTTATGAGTATATATATATATATATATGGATGCATACATATATATGTATATATATATATATCTGCATATGTACAGATATATACTGTTTTGGTTTCATAATAAATATTTCATGGGTACGTAATTTTATTGAACGAAATGATTTTTTCAGGAAAATGCCACCAAGGAGAGACAGAAATAACTCCCGGGAAGGTGAGGCTTCTACGGGGGTGAATAACAACCAAAGAGATAACCAGAATGACAACCAGAACAATCAAGGACTTAACCAACTAGTAGATTTGTTAAGGCAAACCCTAGAACGTGGCCAACAGGGTCCCATACCACTACACCATATATGGCCTACCGTAACCCCTAAAGAAAAAAATGTTACCCCAATATGTTACATTAGCTATACTACTTACATCCTAAGGTAACATTGCGTTTTTTATGTTACCTTAGCCTAAAATATGATATTACAGTAGCTAGAAAGTGTTGAAGCATGTAACATAAATATGTACGTGTTACATTAGAGTTGGCCATGACAACTCTTTTCATCTAATTTAATTTTTTTTTTGAATTTTTTTAAATAAATTTAGTTTCTAAAATTTGTTAACTTTTTTGTAAAATGAGTTGGAATATTATTTTATTTTTTAAAGTCGAATTTTTTTCAAAAAATAATTTTTTTCAGAAATTGTAATATTTTTTTAGAAATTGTAATTTTTTCAATTTTTTTAAAATCCTAGTCAGATTTTTTTTTGTAAAGTTGTGTATTTTTCAATAATTTTAAATTTAACAAATTTAAAAATTTTATGTTTTACCTGAAAAAGAATGAATATTTAAAATTTTACTTGAAAAAAGAATGAATATTTCAAATCAAAATTTATACGTGAGTTAATAATTATTTTAAAATTAAATTTACCTTTAAATTAAATTTGTCTATAAAAAGCTAGAATTTTCCAAATATATGAGTTAATATTTTTAAATATTAAAAATATTTATTTATTATTTTTTTCAGATTCAATGTATTTGTTAAATTTTAAATGAAAAATCCTAAAAACATCAAAATTAATAAATATATTTATAATAACATTGAAAGGCACACGGATCGGTGAAATTTATAAGCGGCAAAAACTAGCGCCCAGACTAAAAATTTCAATCTTAATACTCTTAACAAAAACTCAGCTCTCCCTCTTTGCCTCTCTCTCGGCTCTCTCTCTCTCTCGTACATCTCTCTCCCTCTCTCTCCTAAAACTGTCTTCCTCAATTCCTTCTAATTTTCTTCCTGTTAGTACGTATTTGGGTTCATTTTAGGGCTTCTCAGTTGATTGGGGCTTCGGTATGAGCTTAAACATCTTCAAATTGGGGCTTTTTCAGATTAGGGCTTTTTTAAATTAGGGGTTTTTCGTTTTGAGTTCAATCAATTCGATTTATTCACTAATTAGGTTTAAACTTCAACTAATTGGTCTCTATTTTTGATTTCAAGGATTCTTCTTTTGGGGCTTTGGATTTGGGGCTTTGGTTTAGTGGATTTCGAGCTTATTTAGTGGCTTTCGGGCTTCGATTCGTAGGTATTGGTTTACTTTGATTTAATTTTTGATAAGTTATGTTTGTAATCCTTTACGTTTCTTACATATGTAAAACGAAAATCAAATTAGTTGATTGCTACTAGAAATTCGTAGGTATTGGTTTTTGTGTATTTTTATTGTCAAAGCTGTTTGCTATTGAATTGTCCCAAATATGTTCATATGGGTAAGTTGAAACATGAGGTGTATTTGGCATTGTTAACTTGTACGAACAAATACTGCGACCAAATTGCTTGTGTAATATCTAATCACTCAAGATTATATTATTTCTGGTTTGTTAATTTGTAAGTATAAGATGGACCAAAGTTATAGATGGCTGGTGAAATGTATCTAGAAGCGTAATCTGGTAAACAGCAGTTTTTCTTGCATTAAACTAGAGGTCAGAAAGAACAATGGATCAATTTAAATCTTTTGAGTGAGAACTGAAACTGTTTTGTGATATTCAGATTTACAAGGATTAACAATGGTTGAAGAAGGGACAGCTGCAACTAGGTTTGTGCACCATTTGAGGGAAATTTCATGCTTCGATAGGTAAAAGAAAAAAACGACGACACTAGAACTTGGACGAAGACTAGCTATAAATTAATACTATAAACTTGAATGAAGTATGGTTAATTGTCATAACTTCTTGGACCTTTCTGGTTATTGAGTATATAAATCCTTAGATGTAGTCCGCTGAAGAGAAAGTTAAAGTTTTCTTACTAGTTTTATTAGTAACCTTCTACGACCCTAATATGATATATGATAATATCTATGATTATCTTCTGAGCTCTTGTAAGTTTTTCCTCTTCATCCATTCTAGTTTTCAGGAAAGCACTAGCAAATGGGTTATCAGCTGCTCCATCTATGTGGACTCTTAGAAATGCAGGAATGGGAGCTTTACAGTTACTCTGTTATCCCAACGTCTTTACCTCCTCTGTTTTTGACAAGCAACCATTAATAGTCCATCGTGATTGCAATCCAGAGACTAGCGAGAGATAGCAACCCAGCAATAGCTGCTGCAACTTCCAAAACTATATTGGCATTGAAAAAACAATAAGAGACTATAAAAGCAATGATGCTAATACCTCAACTGATACAACAAATGAAGAAACTGTTGTTGCTAAACTCACGAGCAAGGCACTGGTTTGGGGTTCACATCTATTATTGCTTGCAGATGTGGTTTCGGTAAGCTTTTTGGCTAGTGGCGCTTTCTGCCTGAATCATATACCCCTTTTACTTGTTAATCTCTTATTTACATGACTACATATAAGGAGTTTGGAATACTGATTTAACTATTGTCTGCTTGTTTCAGACCATGTCTTATATGGCGGAGCGTGTGGTTGGTACTGGTTCATTTGGTGTTGTTTATCAAGTGCGTAGGCTAAGTGCCTGGAAAATGGCGAAGCTGTTGCTATAAAGAAGGAGAATCAAGCACATATGTAATTGTGACCAAGCCTTCATCGCTTGTTTTATCTTCTCACAATCAATTCTTTGGTTTGTCTCGCCTCCTCTCCTCCTCCTTCTGTTTTTAATTAATTACTACGTATGTAGTTGTTTATTTGATTTTGTTTTACTGTTTGAATTAATGTATCTAACTTTGTCGTATTGTCATTGACCATGCAGGTTGTTTTATGCATATTCTTTGGTGAATTCCTTATTGACATTATGCTATTGTTCTCTCTTATGTGCAGGTCAGTTTAAGATAACTCTTATGTTTGGTTGATATTCCTGTTCAAAACACTTTAAATCTTATATGATGAATCTGCTTCACTGATGTCTATATTGCAGGTCATGTTTTTACTTTTGTTACTGCCATTTTGGTATATATACAACAAATTACAGGTATTTCACATATGACTGTTTAAATTTAAATCCATACTCTAGTAGTAGGCCTTCTATCAGCATTACAATTCATTGCTCCATCTTTATAATCACCGATAACGATATGGTAAAGTTGATTATTACATTTAATAAGTTTGCTCTGGAAGCTAGGAGGTATTTACTTAGTTGCTGATCAAATTCACATTAAATACAATTTCTGTTCTATTTTTCTTTGTATAATTTAGATGTTTATCTGAGTATGTCTACATTGGCCTTTACCATATGATTAATAATATCTTATTTTTATGGTGTGATTTGTGAGTATAGTGAGCAAAAGGTTGTATGATAAAATTGAACATTATGCATGCTGTGCCAAGTAAAGCATGCTCAGTTTAATTGTGAAGGAATTTATAATTGGAAAGAGGAATATGAAGTGCATCTTTGTTGTCTAAGCAGCATTTGAAAACAAAGAATCAAATCACTTTTTAGCATGCATGTTCCATGTCATTAAATGAAGCAGAAAATTATTTTACTTTTCAGTCAGTAAGATTGTATTGAGTGTAAGATTTGTCAGGCTAAGAAGTTGAAGTTAAATGAAAAGTTTTCCAGTTCTACTACAGGTCAACATCGAGGGAGTTGAGAAGGCTATATAGTGTCTCACGTTCCCCTATCTATGCCTCCTTTACTGAGATACTGAATGGATCGTCAACTATAAGGGCATTCGAATCTGAGGTAAGCATATGCATTCTACTTTCTATTCAGAATTACCCAACTTATATTATCAGTAAAACTGAACAAACCATTATAGCTTCAGTTTGTCTTTTTAAGATCAAGTCTATGACTACCAAATCATCTGTTTGTTTCCTTTCTGCAGGCACACTGGCCTTTTCCTGCAAATTATATTACCAAAAAACTCACCACTGGAGATACCTCTTCTGATGAGCTTGGTGCAAAACATGGTCAACGGAACTTGGCGTTTGCACTTAAAAAACTAGGAGGCCAACTCGGACATCACAGTTGATATCGAGGAGTTGTGTGCAACTGCTACAAGTGATGCTGATGATGGTACACCTATTACTGGAGGCAGTAGCTTCTAGTATCACTGTTTTCTAAGTTTAAGCTTCTAGTACATTATTTAGCTTAGCGCATTGGGATGTAAAAGTACTTATGTTATGGATGTTAACTAGCTTTTATATTCTAATTCGGATGTTAAATTAGTTTGTTTTGTTTGGATGTTGAATCAGAATTGATAAGTTTGTTTGAGATGGATCTCTTTGTGGTTCATTGTGGTTGAATGGTATTTTGGGATTGTATACTTTTAAAAAGGTGCTATTCAATTTTTTTTTGGTAAAGTGTTACATTAGCCTGTTAATGTGTTACATTAGCCTGTTAAAGAGTTACAATATACTAGTTAAAAAATAGGGGGCACAGGTGGGGTCCACAGGTGGGGCCCACATGTTGGATCCATAAGTGGGCCCACTGGTGGGGCCCACTGGTGGGGCCTACTGGTGGGCCCACTTTTTTAAAAAAATTGAAACACCCTAAGGTAACCGAATTTTATGTTACAATATGTCGTTTTTATGTTACAGTAGACCTCTAAGGTAACCGATAGGGCATGTTACCCTAGGGGTGAAATATGTTACCTTAGGTACCCTAGGGTAACTTCGAAATTTGTAACTTATAATTTATGTTACCTTAGCCCAAAAATGGGTCTATAGTAACATTTTAGCACCCTAAGGTAACATAATTTTTTGGTTACCGAAGGCAGTTTATGGTGTAGTGTACCCAATGTGGTAAACCAGACTGCAGCAGCTTTCAAGGCTTTTAAGTCAATACAACCCCCTGAGTTTAAAGGGTTTGGTGAACTAGTCGAGGCTAGGAGTGGAAGAGGAGCAGAAAATGATCTTTGCCACATATTTGCTGAAGGAAGAGGCGAACTATTGGTGGGAGTCTAAGGAAGTAATGGAATCTGCAGGTATAGTAACCTGGGAGAGGTTCACTGAGTTGTTTTTAGAGAAATATTTTTCTGAGCATTTGGAGAATAAGATGGAGATAAAGTTCTTGGAACTAAGGCAGAATAATAGGACAGTTGCTGAGTATGAGAAGGAGTTTATAGAGCTATCTAGGTTCATGCCACATTTCGTAGATATCGATAAGAAAAAGGCGAGAAGGTTTCAGCATGGATTGAAACCATGGATACAAACTAAGGTGGCTGCTTTTGAGTTTACTGAGTATGTTAAAGTGGTGAATAAGGCGGAAGTAATAGAAGCGGGTAGTAATTTTGATCCCAAGGAAAATGAAGGAAGGAAAAGAAAATTGATGAGTTGGGGAGGAAGTAACACTGGAGGGACGTACCAAAATCAAAATCAAAATAGGTCAGGATTCCAATATGGACAAAGTATAGGGTTCAATAGAACAGAAGGATGGATAGTGTCCAGGTGAGACAACATAGAAATGAGAGCCAGTTTAGGCAGCCAAGACCGTCACTGCCAGACTGTGAGTTGTGTAGAAAGAATCATGCGGGCATATGTGTAAAAGCAGGAGGAAGGTGTTTTAACTGTCATTAGACGGGGCATACTACTAGTAATTGTACTAAGAAAGGAGTGGTGTGTTATAAATGTGGAGAGGGTCACGTCTCTAGAGACTGTAAAGCGTCAACGACCGGACCAGCGGCATCACTACAAAGCGGTGGCGCTAATAGCATCCAATCAACCACACGAGTTTTTAACATGACGTTGGCCGATGGCGTAAAGGAGATGGACGAGATGGCAGGCACACGTATACTTAATATTGTAAATGCGTTTATAAATGACGAGCCAATACGAAATTAGACGGTATAGTATGAGAATCTATAATCGACATATGAGAGCATAAAATTGATAAAAGTGATGAGAAGATATTGGAGATTAGAGTACGAGATAAGCAACCTTAGTTATTGCCTACGTTGATTCCGAGGACGGAATCCTTTTAAGGAGGGAAGACTGTAATAACACTAGTTTCTGTACTTGAGAAAAATTTTCATTTTTGGGATGAATAGTGCTTTGCATGGATGAATAGTGATTTTGAGGACTAAGAAAAATTTTCATGTCACCCTATGTATGGGATAGGAAATGGAAATTTCGAGGTTATATTATTGATCTACGATGTAAATAAGTGTATGTAAACGCGATCGGAATTCAGAAATTCCAAACTTTATTTTTATGGAATATTTGACCGGGCAGTGAGGAGCATTTCAATGCGAACAAGACAAGTGATATATTAATTTGAGGATTGTATGTTTTATTATTTTATTTAAGGTGATTTTAAGGAGTTAGAACGAAAACCCCGAGTTAGTGCAACGAACGTTCTAGAATCGCTAGAACTTTACAACGAGATTAAGCGATAAAGTGAAGGCGGAACAATTATGGATTAAAAATGGAACGAGATTAATTAGAAACCATGCAAGCTCATCTAAGGTTTTATATTAAGTAAATTTGGTGGAAAAGAAATCAAGAAAAGAAAAGAAAAAGAATTGATGAGGTGTGTGAACAAGAGCTTGCCAACAATGCAGCATGTCATCACTTCTCTAAACACCACAAGACCTTGACAAGTGGATTAAGGAGGATTAAGAGAGTGATATAGCTGCTATACAACACAAAATATCATACAAACACTTTCCAACAACTAGTCAACCAAGAGAAAAAGAGAGAAAAGGGAAAGTTCATCACCACCATTTCTCTCCAAGAAACCTACGGCCATACCTTCAAAAGGAGGACTTCCAACCACTCAAATTTCATGTTATATAGCTTAAAACAAAGATTAGGAAGAGCCCAAGGTGTGGTAAAATTTTGAGAACCAAACTCTTATTTTTCGATTTTATATGAATTTTACAAGGTGATGATGAATATTGGTGAATAGTGACTAACTATCATTCTTGTTTTATATCTTTCTATTATGGCTTCCTAAAGATCCTCTGAGCAAGGTTTAGGAGTTGTGAGACTTTAGTAGCATCTCTAAGCTTCATATAAAGGTAAAACCCTAACCCACCCTTTGATTTTATATGAGTTTTTGATGTGGTTTTGATGTTATATAAAGATGAGATCATGATTAAGTGATTTAGTGGTTGTTTGGATTTATATAATGTGTAAAATGTTGGGTGTTGGATTTGAGCCACACCTCTGACCTAAGAGGTATATAATGGGTGTTTGTTGATGTTAAGAATGGATGGTATGCCTTGGTGATTGGTTTGGAGTGATCGTAAAATGAAAATGTCTTAGTTATAGCCGTCGTAATGGTGAAATTTTGTTAGCTCCTAAAAATAGTAGCCACTCGAGACCATAATTTTGTTTAAATGGTAACCACTGCCCATATTATGTAGATAATGTTGTCTAGTTTATTTGGCCGCAAGAATCATGTCGAAAGAGTTTACGGTTTAGGAGATATGACCATTTTAGTGAATGTTGTTCGAGGAATGGAAATACAGAAATGTACCTAATTTGAGGCTATGAATGAAACCCTTAATAGTCGATTTATAATATGAAATTTTGAGGATAAATACTAAGGTCAATTAGCAAGGTTTATGCAAAGGTTTCGAGTTAAAAACATTATTTCCCTATTTTATAAAAATGCGTAAGCCAAGGTTGCGCAAGTGGAAAAGCCCTTTTTTGAGATTATACTATTCATCACAAAACCCCTGCCTTGTTTTGCAAAATCAGAAAAATGGGTCCTCTGACCAGAGCCAAGTCTTGAGTTAGTTACCTTCTAGACATTCTCTAGATCGTGTACGCGAAAACGGTGCATCATTTGAGTTAACGGTTATTAAGTTATGAAGGTTTTAGTAAAAGTGGTGCAAATAGTAAAAATCTGCAATGGACCCAACTTCGGAAATAAATTTCACCTATCTAGACCCGTGTTTTCAAATCGGAATTTTTATGATATATATTAAAAATACCAAAGATGATTTGAGAAGTGGTTTCGCATTTAATTATGTTTCTAGTGATTTATTAAAAGTGTTGGAGTGTGAGTCAATGAATAGTAATTCTCAAGAAAGCCAACTCTAGAGGTACTACTTTGACCATCCGTTGTCGCTAAGTTAAAAGAGGAATTTCGAGTTGACTAAAACACGAGACTTGTTAAGAATTATCAAGGCAACATGTTGGTGTAAAGAACGAAGTTATAAATGGTTAAGTATAACTTGGATTTGAGGAGCGATTTTGGATTAAACTTACGACTTAAGAGTTTGTTGATTAACATGGACTTAGTATGAGTCTAGAGGGACCCCTTAATGCCTTATTTCTGATTTGCTTAAGTGTTTAAGCGTTAAGTTATAAGTGGATCGTATAGGGGATTGATTGAGTGTTTTCTATTGACTTGTTTAGATTGTCGGACACCGTCACGAGCCCGTATTGCATCCAGAGTACCAGGCCAGTTTACTCATGCATACTCTATCATTCAGAGTATATATATATATATATTTGAAATGGAGGATATATATTAATTAAGTTTCGATCCATAATTGCAAGTATTTTATCTAGTTGTTAAATTCCGATATTGATGAAATTAAATGCATGGATTTTATTTATTGTTCAAACAGTTCATCCGGATAATATAGTTGATAGTAGTATATCTTAGGGTGAGGAGGCGTACCCATCCTCTACCAATAGAAAACATAATAATTAGCATAAGAGATAGGAGACGACCGAGCCAGTATATCTTAGGGTGAAGAGGCGTACTCATCCGCTACCAGTATATCCTAGGGTGAGGCGGCATACTCATCCTCTACCAGTAGCACTTAGGGTGAGAAGGCCTACTCATCCTCTACCTGTAGCAGCCAGCAGCTGTAATAGGACTGGTCATCCTTTACGGATAGATGGCGAGGGAAATCTCCTGAATAGGATCCATCAGTAGTAATGGAAGTATATAATAGCCCAATGTATATGGGTAATATTCGGTATGGCGGAGAACCCAAGGGTTCATTTCTTAAGAAGTATTGATGTGTGTCTATATATATATATATATAAGTAGTATTCAAAAAGGGTGGAGAACATAGGAGTGCATTACGCTACCTGCGTATGCAAATGGCGGAATTATTTTCTAAATAGCATCTTTTGGGAATTATGTTGTTAGTAATCAAAATATACCTTTATATATATATTCTGGTGATATAAAACTTGCTGGGCATTTTTGGCTCATTCTTGCTATTTTAAATATTCTAAAACAGCGGTGTCCGGAGCTCGCACTAGTGTGGCGAACCGAGATAAAGGAAAGAGGAAAAGCAACTAATTCAGCGCATTAGACTTATAGCATCTGAGAAGGGTGTGAGCTGGAAAGTAATTGTTTAATGCTCTATTATCTAGTATTTTGAAGTTGTAATAATATTTCATAGATTCTGGGAAGTGAACTTGATATGTATTAACTTTTGGATTATTGAGTACTTGTTCTAAGACTATAACCCGTGGGGTAGTTTTGGAATTTATTATGAATATTGTTGTAGATTATATTATGAGCAGGTGATCGAATATTCCGCAAGAGATGTGACGACCTGGATTCCTGTAGGGGAATTGGGGGCGTTACAAATATTATCTTAGTGTGCTTGATAAACGATATAAATCTGCTGCCTCCAATAACAAATTCAATTACCACTACACCTCCTTAAGGAGTATTGCTATACCTTCTAAGACATTCAGTGAATCTTCATCCACTGTTACAACATCCAAACCAAACACTGAGAATTCTAAGCGACTCACCTTGGATGAAATTACAGATAGGAAATTGAAGGGCCTTTGTTTTAATTATGACCAGAAATTTGAACCTGGTCACAATTGTCGAAAGAAAACTCTATTTATAATTATGGGTGATGACAACCCAACCAGACCTCAAGACACTGAAGAATTAGCATTGATTTGGGAAGATGATAGTCAGAAATGTGAAACTACAGACACACTGCCTACTGCAAAAATGTCTCTACACGCTATCACTGGTTCTAAAGGTACTGCCACCATAAGAATCCAAGGTCTATTACAAGGAAGAAAGGTTAATATATTTTTGGATAGTGGCTCTTCACATAATTTTGTTTCACAAAAATTGTCTAAGCAGTTGCAACTCAGGACAAGTCCTTGTGATCCATTCAAAATCATTGTGGCCAATGGAAACCAGATGCAATGTCACACTATCTGTAACAAAACGAAATTTTATGAATTATTATTATTATTAAATACTTTATTGGTTTTTCCATGCATAAAGGAGGAATAGGATTATGAATTTTTTTAAGTATATGTATGGTGTGAATGTGTTTGGGAAGGTCAATTATATGTGATATCGTGTTTACATGTTTATATGATGATTTATGTGTGCCATGTAAATCGTGTATTTTTAGTTGTATTTTTGACGATTTAAATCTATTTAAATAATGCATTATTGATCTTCTGAGAATTTTATAAAATCACCAGAGTTGATAAAAATCACGAAATCTTTCGTGTTATCATCTTTACGATATTATTTTAGTTTTTAAAATTATTAGGTGAATTATTTTGGGTGTTAAGGTATTTTAAAATGATTTTAAGAGTTATATTGTATTTAAAGGAGCCTTATTTGTAAAATCCATATTTAATTAATTTTTTATGCTAAAAATATTTTAAAAATATGGGAGTGATTGTAATTTCATGAAATTTATTTAGAATTTTTCAAATTTTATTTTTCATTTATTTCCATTCAAATTCGATTTTAGAAATGATTTAAATTGTTAAATTTATATATTCAGCATTGGGAAATGATAGTCTACCCTTGTCTTCCTTAATACTCAAACCCCTGCACCTCATTTCTTTATCTTTCGGTCATGTTCTTGAATTCTCTAGAATTCTCTCCAGCCCCCTCTCTCGAAAAATTCATATCTATTTCTAATTAATCTCTCAAAATCTCTCTCTCTCTCTCTCTCTCTCTCTCTCGGGGGACTCAATCTCTCTCCCTCTCTTCTCTTTTTTTTCCATTAACTCGGTGGTTGTGTGGGTGTTGGGGGTTCTTTGTGGGTTCATCAAAACCCCATTGTACATCCTCTATTTTTTTTCCTTGTTTAAGCTTGATTTCGAGCTTAGTATTTACAGTTATAGTGTTGTTTAGACTAGTATGATGCTGCGTGTTGTGCTTTACTTGATTTCCGAAAACTTCTATTTTCATTAGTTGTAATTTGCTTGAGTTTTGGGTATATAATTGGTGTATGTGCAGTTAATTATTGGAAGGTATTAAGTAGCGAAAAAGGAAGGTACGTAATCTGTGGTGTTGTTGCAGGGAGTTGCATTCGTGGGGTAAGGGAGAACAAATGAAAAGAGATGTAGAAGGAGGTAAGAAATGAGAGATTGAGGGAAAAGAAGAAAGGATGAAGGGAATAGAGGTTGAATGGGAGCTTGAATGTTATGGGTGTATGTATGTGTAGTAGGAAGTATGTAAAGTTATAGATGTATGTATGAGCGTGCGTGTTGAGTTGGTGTAGGTGTGGTGCCCAGAGGGAGAAAAATGTGAGCTTTGGTACCTTCCGCGTGTGTCGATGTTTTGGTACAAGTGTTGTGTCTTTGTGTGTGGTTATACACTGGTGAGTGTGCAAGTCAGAGGGGAGGTGGTGCAGGGTGGTGTGTGCCTGGGATGTTTGTGGGTGTTTGTGGGCACAAGATGTGATGTGTGAGTTATGTGGGTATTGAGAGAAAGAGCCGAGAGGAGGAGAAAGGTGTGTGGTGTGCCTTGTGTTGGTATGTGTACTTGTGTAAGTTTGTTCTTGAATATGTGTGAAATTAGTTGCGGTGTTGGAACAGGGGAGCAGCCGAGAGAGAGCTAGAGTATATGGAGGGGAAGCCACCACCTTTGTGTAAGACTACATTTTTCTTTTATTAATTGAATGTTTAGAGTTAATATTGGAAATTTTAGTTGATAATTGGAGAAGAGTATGTGTTTGAGAATTTGTGGATAAATTGAGAAAATGACATAGTATTTGATTAGTTTATTAGGTGATGAAATAGATTTTGGGATGTTAGTTTAAAAATTTGGTAAAATGAATAAAAGATAGGATTCGGGATGATTTTATAAAATAGTGGAGGAGTTGCATTTTGGAAATTTTGATTTTATTTGGATAGAGGATTTTATGAGGAACATTATGATAATTTTTGGATTATTTTATGAGAAGTGGAAATGGAAATATGAATTTTATTTTAAGAATAGAATAAAATGATTTATTAAGTTACTTTGTGGAATTTGGAGACTTGGCTGAATTATATTAAATAATGGATATGCTGAAAAATTCTGAAATTTGATTATTAAATCAAGGAGGAAATGTAGTAATTTCTAAGATATTTGGGAGTGGTAGGAGTAATTGGATAAATTAGTTATTAAATTCAGAAAATGACTAAAATGGAGACTTTGAGGAATTATTATAAATGGTGGGAGGTTTGATTTTCGGAGGAACTAATTTTATTTGGCTTTGGGATAATATTAGAAGTTTTATGGAGATTTTTATTTTGATTTAATGATGAAGATCAATGGAGTTATGGATTTTACTAGAAAATGGATTATTAAATGGTCATTTCCAAGGAGTCAAGAGGTTTTTTTTAATTAATTAAAATACTTTCTGAACTCGGAAATTTACGTATAATATATGGACACGACCGTATCGAGATATACTATTTAATTAGATGGATTTCATTCAGATATTCTGAAGAGGAAACCTTGTTTTAAAGGAGAGAATAGATTAAAGGGTTAAGTATCAACGACAACAATTTTGTTTGGATATTCACTGTGTTAGTTGTATATATATTACATAGATACTGATTCGAGAGTTCCTAATTGAAGCATGGGTAATACGTTCGAGTTGAGTTTATAAGCGTTTCTAGAATATTAGAATTGTCGTCTGGAAACTGAATTACCGTATTATGTTTAACAATAGAAGTTGACGCACGGGCTCGATATCGGCGGATCAGACTCGTGGAAGTCGCAAGAGCGTCATACCAATGCATGACTGGAATAGAAGATTGTGATGCCGTAAGATAGAAGCAGAAAGTAGTATTACTGCGACGTTACATGACCAAAGGCAAGTTTACTATACCTCACTTATTGTTCAAGTGATGTGAAACTGTTTTCTGTTATTTATATGATATTTCTATCAAAACCTTTTGCCTGCATCTATACCCCATTCTTTCGTTGCCGGTGACTCGAACCTTGTATTTAAATTCAGATTCCTTGAACTGCTTATGAATCGTTGTTTAAATTCTTATACCTTAATGTTATTCCTTTTTAATTATTGTTGAACCTTTTATACCTTATTGTTCATTCCTTATAAATTACTATTGAAACACCTATACCTTGCTTATCCTTATGAATCTTTATTAAAACTTATGTACCCTATCACTTATCCTGTCTCCTGTTGAACTATAATCATTGACTTATAATTTATGCCTTTATAATCAGTGCAGTAACTTAAATCTTCTGTTGAACTTCGAATTCCCTGTATTCTCTCATTTCTTTATAATTGTTTTTCCATTTCTAAAATCTTAATAATTGCTCAGTTGTTTAATCTATCATGTTTCCTTGATATATGATTTTATCTTGCTGAACCCTATCATGCTTAGTTTAATCTTATTGCTATGTCATTTATGATTTTTTTACATCGAATGCTTCCCTTACCCTTAATCTTTTATTGTTGCTATTTAAAATGATTTAATTAATTAAAGATATTTTTAAAATTCCTTATACTGGGCTGATATGTTATCAGTGAGTTTAAGGACTGAAAAGTGAAATGTTTTAAATTCTTAATAATAAATTTGTTTATAAATTGGAAAAGCGTAAGAGGCTAGAGTGGTCCTAGTCCAGCAATTTTATTTAGCGTAAGAGGCTAGAGTGGTCCTAGTCCAGCATTAAAGGCCAATGTGTTGCCTAATTGGGAACCCAATTTCAAAGGAATGGGGACTTTACGTGGCTGATCACCCGTATTGTCCGTAATTCAGGAGAATAATAATAATAATAATGAACTTAAATGTTTTTAAAAGGTTTTACGAAAAGTATGTTTCAAAGATGAAAGGGTTTTAAAGAAAGGAATGTTTGATAAGATAAATATGATTCAAGGTAAATGGTCATTCGTTTCGAAATTTTGGATACCAGAGTTAGTTGTGTTCTATCTTGATCAAAAATTGGAAACTCAGTAAAACAATGAGATTAAGGATGGATAGAAGTTTCCCAGTTATTCCCTTCGCGAGTAACATTGTACGTTGAAAGTGGAGTAAGAATGATTGGAGGATTTCTTGATATTCTTTTTCTCAAAGTTTTATCTGAGGCAATGATGGTTTGTAGTAAATGGAAATTTTTTACTCTATGATGGAAATTGATTGATCTTTTGAGATAAAGTATTCATTGATATTGTTCATCAATGAATTCTCGTAATATTGTTGTTTCACTATATTATTAACTTGCTGAGCGTTCTTTGCCTCACTCTTGCTTTGTTTTACCTAACCATTTGCAGTTAGGTTTAAGGATGATCTACTACCTTTATCCCTGCGAATAAGAGCGATGAAGCATTCTATACAGGATAGATTTCGGAGCTAGAGCGGGTAAGCACAGATTGGGATTGAGCTACGAATTAAATGGTATAGTAATTTGTATTAGAGCAGAGATAAAAGTTGTAATAATTTGTATTGATTAGATTCTTGTTTCATACCATAACCTGGAATCGATCCTCGGTGAGGAATCGTTGGTGCATTGAGTTTTATTTGTATTTGTTAAATTGGAATTTGGTTTGGGTTGGATTACAGGTGGATAGTCCGATTTACGAATACTTCATGCCAAAATTTTCTAAAATTCCCCTGCATCAAAGTCTATTTTATTATAAAAAGTATATTTTCAGTATTGCGAAGTCGGGGCATTACAGGTTGGTATCAGAGCGACAGGTTATGGTCACTGAAACAAGTTAGGATGATTAGGTGTAAGTATTTAGGTTAGACGTTAGTTAGGACGATTTAGGATAAGGCTTGCCTTAGGTTATTAGGACGACTGTTGCGACGTTATTAGGTATCCCGGCATATCGCGTGAGTAGGAGTTTGATACATGCAAAGATTCGATTTTTGGATGAGGCAGTTGATTCGGCGCCGCATACGCTAAATAGAAAATCGGAGCTACCAACTTGGAAGACGCTACACGTGGACCTTCACGTTTCTTCTAGAGTTTCTTCTATGACTTTAGCTATTTAGCAAACATTATAGAGAGTACGAAAAGACTGTAAATAAGTGGCGAATGTGATTACTGGCATATGTTGGAAGTAAGGGCGTAGTTATTCACTACTAGCTGTTGATCTTATTTAATTTACCCTCTGAGGAGATTCAACCTTCTTTCCTGTTTTCTTTGTTGTTGGTACCATATCACCTTTGATAATCAACTATATTTCACTTGATGATGAATTTTTCAGATTCACTTAAACATATTCCTATTTTTCAGAGATACCTCTATTTTCCAGGGGATCACTTGATTCAACATGATGCATATAAATTATTGAGATCCTTGAATTCTTTCTAATTTCCTTGAATAATTGCTATTCCTTATTCAACATTGTATATCTATAAACTTTTTGAAACTTTTGAATTCTTTTTGTTTCTCCATGAATACTTAACCTTCTTTATTCAAACTGGGATGAACAACCCTATGTACATAGGGGATTCAGGGACATCTTATCTATGTGATAGAAGTCTGGTGGGACGCCAGTGATTGTGTTTGTCATGAAAGTACAGAAGGCTGGCCCCCTTCTTGTGCTATGGTGGTTGACCTAAGTGGCAAATACAACCTGAAATTAGTTCAATGATCATATTGATCTCTCAGTTAAATTCTTTTATAAAGTTTTTATCAAAGAAAACTCATCTTATATCCATACATGTTAACACCTATTTGTTTTATTCATTTCCTTTTTGCTATAAACCTTTATGGCTCCTAAAGTTAACAATGATTGACAACAGTAAAGATGGAGACGATGAAATTTTGAGTGGTCCAAGATATATTCACATCGACAGAGAATCGGTTGATCAAGTTTAAGAGATTGACGTTAAAATAGAGATTGCTTATCAAATCCGAATACGCAGTAGATGGAATATGGATGTTGAGACCAATTGTCAAATATTAAAATGTTTTAGAAACGGAATGGGATAACTTGAGCAAAGCAGAGTAGAGCTAGATAGTTTGTTTCTAAGAATTTCATCAGGAATTGGAGCCTTGGATAATGAGTAAAGTGATTGTGTTGATGTTAACAACTTATGTGGACATAGTTCGAAGGATCATGAATATTGAGAATTAAGAAGTACTAAGATGAGGTGATGAATCAGAATGTGGATGAGTTGACTCAAGAAGGATTGAGTAGTCGAAGAGATAAGTGGTGGACGCACATTTAATTCGTTTATTTCGAATGGCAAGTTATGTATAAATGCCGTGAATTATGTAGTTAAATTGATTAGTGCTAAACGTTGGAGTTAGAGTGTGCAGAGTAAAAATTCGAGGGCTTGTGAGTATTTATAATTATGTTACGGGAGTTGATTTACGAAAACTCAGGATAGTGGAGTTTAAATGATTTTGAAGGTTGTAAGTTATTTATTGGAGACGCGTTATTGGATTGACGTAGGTTAAGTCGAGTTTTGATTTTAGTAGATGTTAAAGCTATTAGAGCTTGTTTAGATTAAAAATTTGTTTGTAAGAGGTATTGGGTTCTCTCAGTAGATTCCGAGGACGGAATCCATGTAAGGGGGTAGAAATGTAACAAAACGATATTTTATGAATTATTATTATTATTAAATACTTTATTGGTTTTTCCATGCATAAAGGAGGAATAGGATTGTGAATTTTTTTAAGTATATGTATGGTGTGAATGTGTTTGGGAAGGTCAATTATATGTGATATCGTGTTTACATGTTTATATGATGATTTATGTGTGCCATGTAAATCGTGTATTTTTAGTTGTATTTTTGACGATTTAAATCTATTTAAATAATGCATTATTGATCTTCTGAGAATTTTATAAAATCACCAGAGTTGATAAAAATCACGAAATCTTTCGTGTTATCATCTTTACGATATTATTTTAGTTTTTAAAATTATTAGGTGAATTATTTTGGGTGTTAAGGTATTTTAAAATGATTTTAAGAGTTATATTGTATTTAAAGGAGCCTTATTTGTAAAATCCATATTTAATTCATTTTTTATCCTAAAAATATTTTAAAAATATGGGAGTGATTGTAATTTCATGAAATTTATTTAGAATTTTTCAAATTTTATTTTTCATTTATTTCCATTCAAATTCGATTTTAGAAATGATTTAAATTGTTAAATTTATATATTCAGCATTGGGAAATGATAGTCTACCCTTGTCTTCCTTAATACTCAAACCCCTGCACCTCATTTCTTTATCTTTCGGTCATGTTCTTGAATTCTCTAGAATTCTCTCCAGCCCCCTCTCTCGAAAAATTCATATCTATTTCTAATTAATCTCTCAAAATCTCTCTCTCTCTCTCTCTCTCTCTCTCGGGGGACTCAATCTCTCTCCCTCTCTTCTCTTTTTTTTCCATTAACTCGGTGGTTGTGTGGGTGTTGGGGGTTCTTTGTGGGTTCATCAAAACCCCATTGTACATCCTCTATTTTTTTTCCTTGTTTAAGCTTGATTTCGAGCTTAGTATTTACAGTTATAGTGTTGTTTAGACTAGTATGATGCTGCGTGTTGTGCTTTACTTGATTTCCGAAAACTTCTATTTTCATTAGTTGTAATTTGCTTGAGTTTTGGGTATATAATTGGTGTATGTGCAGTTAATTATTGGAAGGTATTAAGTAGCGAAAAAGGAAGGTACGTAATCTGTGGTGTTGTTGCAGGGAGTTGCATTCGTGGGGTAAGGGAGAACAAATGAAAAGAGATGTAGAAGGAGGTAAGAAATGAGAGATTGAGGGAAAAGAAGAAAGGATGAAGGGAATAGAGGTTGAATGGGAGCTTGAATGTTATGGGTGTATGTATGTGTAGTAGGAAGTATGTAAAGTTATAGATGTATGTATGAGCGTGCGTGTTGAGTTGGTGTAGGTGTGGTGCCCAGAGGGAGAAAAATGTGAGCTTTGGTACCTTCCGCGTGTGTCGATGTTTTGGTACAAGTGTTGTGTCTTTGTGTGTGGTTATACACTGGTGAGTGTGCAAGTCAGAGGGGAGGTGGTGCAGGGTGGTGTGTGCCTGGGATGTTTGTGGGTGTTTGTGGGCACAAGATGTGATGTGTGAGTTATGTGGGTATTGAGAGAAAGAGCCGAGAGGAGGAGAAAGGTGTGTGGTGTGCCTTGTGTTGGTATGTGTACTTGTGTAAGTTTGTTCTTGAATATGTGTGAAATTAGTTGCGGTGTTGGAACAGGGGAGCAGCCGAGAGAGAGCTAGAGTATATGGAGGGGAAGCCACCACCTTTGTGTAAGACTACATTTTTCTTTTATTAATTGAATGTTTAGAGTTAATTTTGGAAATTTTAGTTGATAATTGGAGAAGAGTATGTGTTTGAGAATTTGTGGATAAATTGAGAAAATGACATAGTATTTGATTAGTTTATTAGGTGATGAAATAGATTTTGGGATGTTAGTTTAAAAATTTGGTAAAATGAATAAAAGATAGGGCTCGGGATGATTTTATAAAATAGTGGAGGAGTTGCATTTTGGAAATTTTGATTTTATTTGGATAGAGGATTTTATGAGGAACATTATGATAATTTTTGGATTATTTTATGAGAAGTGGAAATGGAAATATGAATTTTATTTTAAGAATAGAATAAAATGATTTATTAAGTTACTTTGTGGAATTTGGAGACTTGGTTGAATTATATTAAATAATGGATATGCTGAAAAATTCTGAAATTTGGTTATTAAATCAAGGAGGAAATGTAGTAATTTCTAAGATATTTGGGAGTGGTAGGAGTAATTGGATAAATTAGTTATTAAATTCAGAAAATGACTAAAATGGAGACTTTGAGGAATTATTATAAATGGTGGGAGGTTTGATTTTCGGAGGAACTAATTTTATTTGGCTTTGGGATAATATTAGAAGTTTTATGGAGATTTTTATTTTGATTTAATGATGAAGATCAATGGAGTTATGGATTTTACTAGAAAATGGATTATTAAATGGTCATTTCCAAGGAGTCAAGAGGTTTTTTTTAATTAATTAAAATACTTTCTGAACTCGGAAATTTACGTATAATATATGGACACGACCGTATCGAGATATACTATTTAATTAGATGGATTTCATTCAGATATTCTGAAGAGGAAACCTTGTTTTAAAGGAGAGAATAGATTAAAGGGTTAAGTATCAACGACAACAATTTTGTTTGGATATTCACTGTGTTAGTTGTATATATATTACATAGATACTGATTCGAGAGTTCCTAATTGAAGCATGGGTAATACGTTCGAGTTGAGTTTATAAGCGTTTCTAGAATATTAGAATTGTCGTCTGGAAACTGAATTACCGTATTATGTTTAACAATAGAAGTTGACGCACGGGCTCGATATCGGCGGATCAGACTCGTGGAAGTCGCAAGAGCGTCATACCAATGCATGACTGGAATAGAAGATTGTGATGCCGTAAGATAGAAGCAGAAAGTAGTATTACTGCGACGTTACATGACCAAAGGCAAGTTTACTATACCTCACTTATTGTTCAAGTGATGTGAAACTGTTTTCTGTTATTTATATGATATTTCTATCAAAACCTTTTGCCTGCATCTATACCCCATTCTTTCGTTGCCGGTGACTCGAACCTTGTATTTAAATTCAGATTCCTTGAACTGCTTATGAATCGTTGTTTAAATTCTTATACCTTAATGTTATTCCTTTTTAATTATTGTTGAACCTTTTATACCTTATTGTTCATTCCTTATAAATTACTATTGAAACACCTATACCTTGCTTATCCTTATGAATCTTTATTAAAACTTATGTACCCTATCACTTATCCTGTCTCCTGTTGAACTATAATCATTGACTTATAATTTATGCCTTTATAATCAGTGCAGTAACTTAAATCTTCTGTTGAACTTCGAATTCCCTGTATTCTCTCATTTCTTTATAATTGTTTTTCCATTTCTAAAATCTTAATAATTGCTCAGTTGTTTAATCTATCATGTTTCCTTGATATATGATTTTATCTTGCTGAACCCTATCATGCTTAGTTTAATCTTATTGCTATGTCATTTATGATTTTTTTACATCGAATGCTTCCCTTACCCTTAATCTTTTATTGTTGCTATTTAAAATGATTTAATTAATTAAAGATATTTTTAAAATTCCTTATACTGGGCTGATATGTTATCAGTGAGTTTAAGGACTGAAAAGTGAAATGTTTTAAATTCTTAATAATAAATTTGTTTATAAATTGGAAAAGCGTAAGAGGCTAGAGTGGTCCTAGTCCAGCAATTTTATTTAGCGTAAGAGGCTAGAGTGGTCCTAGTCCAGCATTAAAGGCTAATGTGTTGCCTAATTGGGAACCCAATTTCAAAGGAATGGGGACTTTACATGGCTGATCACCCGTATTGTCCGTAATTCAGGAGAATAATAATAATAATAATGAACTTAAATGTTTTTAAAAGGTTTTACGAAAAGTATGTTTCAAAGATGAAAGGGTTTTAAAGAATGGAATGTTTGATAAGATAAATATGATTCAAGGTAAATGGTCATTCGTTTCGAAATTTTGGATACCAGAGTTAGTTGTGTTCTATCTTGATCAAAAATTGGAAACTCAGTAAAACAATGAGATTAAGGATGGATAGAAGTTTCCCAGTTATTCCCTTCGCGAGTAACATTGTACGTTGAAAGTGGAGTAAGAATGATTGGAGGATTTCTTGATATTCTTTTTCTCAAAGTTTTATCTGAGGCAATGATGGTTTGTAGTAAATGGAAATTTTTTACTCTATGATGGAAATTGATTGATCTTTTGAGATAAAGTATTCATTGATATTGTTCATCAATGAATTCTCGTAATATTGTTGTTTCACTATATTATTAACTTGCTGAGCGTTCTTTGGCTCACTCTTGCTTTGTTTTACCTAACCATTTGCAGTTAGGTTTAAGGATGATCTACTACCTTTATCCCTGCGAATAATAGCGATGAAGCATTCTATACAGGATAGATTTCGGAGCTAGAGCGGGTAAGCACAGATTGGGATTGAGCTACGAATTAAATGGTATAGTAATTTGTATTAGAGCAGAGATAGAAGTTGTAATAATTTGTATTGATTAGATTCTTGTTTCATACCATAACCTGGAATCGATCCTCGGTGAGGAATCGTTGGTGCATTGAGTTTTATTTGTATTTGTTAAATTGGAATTTGGTTTGGGTTGGATTACAGGTGGATAGTCCGATTTACGAATACTTCATGCCAAAATTTTCTAAAATTCCCCTCCATCAAAGTCTATTTTATTATAAAAAGTATATTTTCAGTATTGCGAAGTCGGGGCGTTACACTATCGTTGATAATCTACCTTGGTCCATGGCAAATGTTCAGTTTTCAGCCACTTTCAGTGTCTTACCATTGGAAGGTTATGACCTCATTTTAGGAGTTGATTGGATGACTATGGTTAGTCCAATTACTTTTGACTATGCTGCACAAACTATTACTATCAACTAGCAGAATTCTAAAGTAATTTTACCACAATCAAACTTATTAGCCACAGTTGGAGTCACTCATAACCAACCATGCCTTAAAGGCAGCATGGAGAAAGCTTACTTCTTAGTCCAGATTGCTGCAATTGATGACCCTCCCAACACTGATCACCTCGACAAATTACCACCGGAATTTCCAGCTCTTATTAATCAGTATGCTGATATTTTTACCACTCCCACTCAATTTCCCCCACCTCGAACTCAAGATCATCACATTCCCCTCCAACCAAATAGGATCCCTGTCAACTCCCACCCATATCGTTGCCCCATTGCTCATCGAGAAAAGATAGAAAAAATATCAAAAGAAATGTTGTCCGCTGGGATCATTCGAACGAGTACATCTCCCTTTGCCTCTCCAGTACTCTTGGTGAGAAAGAAGAACAATTCGTGGCGATTGGTAGTTGACTATAGAGCCCTAAACAACATTACTGTAAAAAATAAGTTCCCAATTGTGGTTATTGAAGAGTTACTATCCGAATTGCAAGCTTGTAAGATTTATACCAAGCTGGATCTTCGTAGTGGCTACCACCAGATCAGAATTCACCATGAGGACATCTACAAATCAGCTTTTCGAACCCACCAAGGCTTATTTGAGTTTGTATTCCAAGCATTAATGAACGAAGTATTTTTGGACTACTTGAGTAAGTTTGTCCTCGTCTTCTTTGATGACATTCTTATGTATAGTAAGTCCCTTGTTGAGCATTATGAACACCTCAAACTGGTTTTTGACAAACTCACACAGCATCAACTTTTTGTCAAGCAAAGAAAATGTGAATTTGTTCAATCCCCGGTCGAATACCTCGGGCATATCATTGTTGGTAAAGGTGTAGCAGCTGATGAATGAAAAATACAAGCTATGAGGGACTGGCCAACACCAAAAAAAGTCAAATCACTTCGTGGTTTCTTAGGCCTAACCGGCTATTATCGCAGATTTATCAAGCACTGTGGTATTCTGAGTAAACCATTGACCCAATTGCTCAAAAAGGGCCACTTCTCCTGGATAGATGAACCAGATCGAGAAGGCCTTCAACAACTTCAAGGATGTCATGACTAACACTCATGTGCTAGTTTTTCCAGATTTCACAAAGCCAATAGTCCTCGAAATAGATGCATGTAAGAGTGGTGTTGGGGCTGTCATGATGCAGAATGGCCAACCAATTGCGTATATGAGGAAAGCATTTGGTCCGAAACATATGGATCTCTCAACCTACGAAAAGGAACTATTGGCAGTGATCATTGCTACTCAAAGATAGAGATCGTATTTACTGGGCCACTCCTTCATTATCAAAACCGACCAAGAGGCCCTCAAGTATATTATGGAGCAGAAACTCACCACCAATCTACAACAAAAGTGGTTATCCAGATTGCTTGGGTATAATTATACAATACAGTACAAAAGAGGGCAAAGGCAATCTGGCTGCGGATGCTTTATTAAGGATATATGAAGACGTTGAGTTATGCTCCACCGTGCACCAGGTTCAACCACTGTGGAAAACTGAACTGATAGAGAGCTTAACTCAGGACAAGGTGTCTCAACAGTTAGTAGCTGAGCTCACTATCAGTCCAATAAATTCAGAAGGTTATACACTCACTCAAGGTGTTCTTAAGAAAGATGGTCGATTCTATGTTGGCGACACTACTGACCTAAGGTATAGAATTTGCTCTATTATGCACAGCAGTAGTGAGGGTGGACACTCAGGAATATCTGCTACTGTTAAGAGGTTAAAACGACCCTTCTACTAGCCATGATTATGTTCTAACATTACAAAATTCGTCAAATAATGTCCTATATGTCAAAGAAACAAAGTCAATCATATTCCTTCCCCGGGGCTGTTACAACCAATTGCAATCCCAGAAGCAGCTTGGCAAGCAATTTCTATGGACTTTGTGGAGGGCTCCCAAAATCAAAGGGTAAAGATACTATTTTGGTTGTCATTGATAGATTTACTAAGTATTGTCATTTAATCCCTTTATCACACCCTTACACAACTAGTTAAGTGGCCCAAGAGGTCCTTGATTGTGTTATTAAGCTCCATGGTGCTCCGCAGTTCATAATTTTGGATGGGGACCTTATCTTTATCAGTTCATTTTGGAAGGAACTTTTTGCTTCTCTAGGTACAAAGGTCAAGCTGAGTAGTGCCTACCACCCTCAAACGGATGGACAGACAGAACGTGTGAACCAATGCAACAAAATGTTTCTCCGATGTATGGTAGGACAGAAGCTTGCAACTTGGGTGACTTGGCTCTCTCTAGCCGAATGGTGGTATAATACATCCCACCATTCTGCTTTAAACATGTCTCCTTTCGAAGCACTCTACTCCACACCACCACCTTCACTTAGTTTCCATTACATCAGAACAGGTGATTCTCAGGTGATTGCATTTCTCCGTGATCGTAGTGAAACTCAGCAGCTCATTAAGGACAACCTCTCTAAGGCCCAGGAACGAATGAAATGGTTTGCTAATAAAAAATGAAGTGACAGATCCTTCTTGGTTGGGGATAAAGTATATCTGAAGTAGTAGCCCTATCGTCAACAGTCAGTTAATGAACGCAGAAATCACAAACTGTCAGCAAAATATTATGGCCCCTACATGGTAGATAGCCCTTCCCGCTGAATCCAGGATTCACAACACATTCCATGTCTCTCAACTGAGGAAGGAAATTAGGTGTACAAAAGAAGTTCAAACCTCACTACCTGGCATTACTAATTCAGGAGTACTCAACCCTCAACCTGATGCCATCTTGGAGCGTAAACTCCTAAAAAGGGGCAATAACCCAACTGTCATGGTGCTAGTTCAATGAGAAAATGGCTCACCACAAGAAGCTACTTAGGAAAAATGGGAGAAACTGATCAAACTTTATCCTGATTTCCATCTTTGAGGACAAGGATGTTGTGAAGAAGGGGCGTATGTCATGAATTGATTTTGGCAGGAATTCTCTGTTTTATACTTATGCTAAACGAGGTCATTCAAGAACCAAACATTTTCGTTTAACCGCTTTTGTTTTAATGTTAATTTGCACAAGTGCTAGTGATAGTTATAGAGTAACCAGTGACTGATTGACACATGGAATACCCATGTTAAGTCTGTATATGTATATTGGTGACTTCCCAGAATGAGATATGAAATGAAAGTTGTTTTTTTTCTTTCTCTTTTATCCTTTTCCAGCGAACAATTGTCTTATCTAATCTATCTACTAACCCTAATCTTAACAATTGGTGGGAGAAATTGAAAGAAAAGAGAGATTAGAGGGAGAGCAACGAGAGAGATAATAGAGATAGAGTCGGAAGAAAGAAAAAGAAGAGACAGAGATAGTTAATGTGTTTATCCACAATATAAATTATCCTATGCGTTGGGGTAGCTTATTTTTAGCTATAAAACCGTTAGATTTGTAAAGATGTTGGGCTTCTAGTAAATTTACTTATAAAGAAATCACTTGATTAGTAGTAATTAGTACTAGTAATCATGTGAGATAATTGTTACTAATTGACATATTAAATTTTTTTTCCGTTAGTTAAACACACTTATATAGGGCTAACTTTGTTGCATACCTATATTTTTATTTATATATTTGTATAATTTAATATATATTATTAAAAAAATAATATTAAAGTACATTCGATTTTATTCCGATTTAACATTCCGATAAATTTCCGATTTCCGATAAATCACAAATTGTTAGCTCTACCGATTTAGTCCGATTAGCGATTTCCGTAACATTGATTCTAATATATAAGCTCATTTTACTTCTTTTTATCTTTAGCTGTATATATCTTAATTTGATAGTACTTTGCTTGACTAAAGATTCGATCTTTGTTGAATATTCTGATACTTATTTGAGAATCTTGATGGTCCAATAAACTATAATGACTCTTTACCTTATAACGTTTTGTGGAATCGAAACCACCAATCCCATGTTTCGGAATTGAAAGTGTTTGTTCCCGAGAAGTTATGTGTCAAATCGAGCGTTTCCAAGAAGGAATTTCGTGGATGTGTGATCGAAAATTTATTCAGTATGTGATAAATATGTTCTCAAGGTTATCTTCTCATTCACAAGTGGAGGCACTCACCTCAAGTTTATTACAATACATCACAGGTGTTTACATAACCAATCCCTAATCAATAATAACGAAAATTAACATATTAAGGGAACTCTCTCTATTTACTAATAATACAATAAAGGCAATTCTCCATATTTTCTCACAATAATATATATTAAAATATATGAACATGCATCCCCCCTCAAACTCACAATACTCAATCGAGAGTTTGCCAAAATTAAAAAAAAAAAAAATTTCCATTCCAATCAACATAATCGCCCACTTGAATCAGATTTTTTCATTATGATCAACGTTTCATCCTCGTCTTCATCATCGTTGTCCTCGTCGCCATCTTTGTTTTCGCTGCCATTATTATTACTTTGTAACGATTCTTCTCAAAGTATCTATTTTTCTTGTTGGTTGGACTCTTCCACAAATTCACCATAAATCCATCATCGTCGTCGTGCTTTCACCGTCATCTTCAATTTCATGATTTTTCTTTCTTCCATATCCAAGAACTCTCGCAGATTTTTTTCCCATGATCTCCTATAGGTTTTTTTCTCGCCCCCACAAATTCTTGTAGGAGTTATCTTTTCTCAAATCCACAAACCCTCGTAGATTTTTTTTTCTCCTCTCACCCACGAACTCTCGCGAGATCTTTTTTTCTCACCCACGAACTCTCGCAGGATTTTCTCACACCCATGAATTCTCGATAGGTATTTTTTTTCACACCCACAATCTCTTGTAGTTTTGTTATCCACCCACCCACGATCTCTCGTAGGTTTTTTCTTCGTAAACAACCTAGGCTCTTGATACCATGATAAATATGTTCTCAAGGTTATCTTCTCATTCACAAGTGGAGGCACTCGCCTCAAGTTTATTACAATACATTTTATATAACCAATCCCTAATCAATAATAACGAAAATTAACATATTAAGAGCATCTCCAACGATACTAGGTATAATGGTTAGCTAAAATAAGTGTTAGCTAAAATTTGCTGAAGCTGTAACACTTTTTGCTCCAATGGTGTTAGCAATAATGGTTAGCTATAATTCAAAAACAGTATTATATTATTATTTTGGTTCACCTTTATCGTTACTTCACCATGGATATAATTTAAATAAGGTAAAAAAGTGACGTGGATATTTTAGATAATGGCTACAGACTCAACAGATATAGAAGATGAAGTAAAGGATATCTATAATTTTTGCTAACAGGTCTTGTGGTTGGAGGAGTATATTTTTTAGCTAATATGTATATTATAGTGCCACCTAGACTTTTTATCTAATAGGTAGTGGTGGTTGGAGATGCTCTAAGGGAACTCTCCCTATTTACTAATAATACAATAAAGGCAATTCTTCATATTTTTTCACAATAATATATATTAACATATATGAACAGTATGTAATCTCGCATAACGTGCAAGAGTTAATTATTGAGTTACAATACTACCATGAGCGCCCGTACAAGTTATCCATATTTATCTCTAAATCGTTAAAGAAACTCACACTCGAATTAAAACGTGAAAATGATGCATTGGAATCGGGTTATTAGGATTTACCTTCCTTGACAACTCTCCGCTTACAGAGCCCTCTTTTGGAGTTTGATCAAAAGTTACCGGAATCATATTTGACCTGCCTGCCTGCCTTGAGAACGCTGTGTCTTGAGTTTTAGGATTTATCAAATTCTTCTTTCACTTTGTCTAGTTTAACTACTCTTCATCTGTATGATTGTAAATAATCCGGAATGGGATGGAACATCCCATTTTTATTAAGTCTTGTTCTGACTGTCGATCATCTTCCTGAAAATATGAGTGACATGTTCTCCACACTTGTCAATCTACAAAGTCTCACATTATTTTTAAGCTCAAAGTCCAATAAACAAGATCATTTCATATCTTGTCCTCAATTGTTAAACTTGAATATCAGGACCCCGATCGACCCACTGTTTTGATCCAAATTATGTTAATATTATGATTTCGGTGCCAAGACTATGTAATTTCAGTTCTTTTGGTGTATTTTCAATCACATTTAGAGTTCCTACTCTGGAGTATGTGAATTTAAATTTAAATGATTGGTTTAATTTCATATCACCAAGATATAGTAAACAACATTGTCAGCGGTTTACATGTATGCTTTAAGGACTTGGTCATGCCAAAAATCTCTCTCTTTACTCGGCGAGCATTGAGGCAACTATATCTACAATTATGATTTGATAATATCAGCAATTTTTTCATTCCTTCCGTGATGAAAGATAGTACTGATACTTGATTGTGTAACTTGTGGCCTTGATTTTTCCATCTGGTTACAAATTTGCTATACTCATCAACAAATAGTTATTTCCATAATCAAAGTACACACTAAGCATCTATTTCAGTTTTAATTGTAAAGATTTAATATTCAAATTCAATTTCCGTAGTTGACCAAATTTTAAGGTAATATTTGTATTCGCTGCTCCTTTTGAGCTTATCTGGTGAACAGTGGTTGCAATTTATGAGTTTCCATATCAAAAAGTTATTATGTCAGTTCTTTTTAGTATCTCGAGTCATCTTGCTTCCTGAAAAATCAGATACTCAAAAAGAAATACATAAGCACTGACCTTTTTATTATTTTCATTGGTGTATTTTAAAATGCTCATCCAGATTATCGTTCATTTGATTAATGTTTCGTGGTTCTTCTATTATTTCATAGGTACTTTCTGAGATTTCCAACTATCTCGCAAGTTTTTCATCTCCATTTTTTATAACTTGAAGTGTGTGAAGCTATACCAAAGGAATATAAAGAAACAAGTATGCCTAGTGCTCTTAGAAGCTACTTACTTGGTGGGTCTCCAAGTGCCACCATTGTCTCATCATTTCCTCAGGTAATGGATCTATCATTTTTCTCAATAAGCATGTAACAATTATCAAGTACATCTCCTTCCAATTATGATATTGCGACAGGGTAGTAGAGGATAAAGAGGTGGATCTTTAGGCATTAGATTATATATTAAGTTCAATGCTAGTATATTTTATGCAGAACGTCGATAGTGTATGATGTACTAATCTTTAGTGCACTTTTTATTTTTGTTAAAACTAAAAATATCATATAAAGCTACCCTTTACTATGTCAGTTAAAGATACTTTAACGAAGGTTACATTTTTTTTCCAGAATAACAAGATTACTCTAACACTAGCAGTTTCGGTTGCAGCTGAAAATGCAGTGCTACAAGAGCCCTTGGAAGATCCAACCAAGGAGCTTGGTGATTATCAATATATAAATAAAATCCTGAGTGTTGACACTGTTGACATTGGGGTTCAAGAACAGCATATGCTGGAGAATTCTCTAGTAGATACTGGCATGGCTAGACAAATTGATGCTCCAGTTGAAGGGGTAAGCAATGATCGGGTGAGCTCTTCTAATGGTAATAAAGATTTTGGATTATGGCGGGGCCATGAGGTTAACTTCGAATTCGTAAGCCTCCTTGATCGCATTATGCATTAGTACCCGGAAACCTTTTAGCACTTCACCACAAAAGACAGGAACTTATGTACAGTGAGGCTGAATATGTTGTGCACTTCACTGATTGAGTTTACCAAAATATCTATGACTAATGTTGATCTTGAAATTATCATTGAGTACAAGAATATATTGTTAGGTTAGGGGCTACACAATTAACGAGATTCAAACAAACAAATAAAACAAAGCACACACACAAATATATTTGACGCGGAAAAACCCACGTCCCAAACTCGTATTATTAATCTTAACAATATCAATAATACATCAATCACTCGGTGTATCACTCACACAATACTTAAGCCAAACAATACTCAAGTATATATCAAAACATAATATGACTATGTTTATATAGCCACCCAAAACTTAGCCACCAAGACTTGCCATACTTGTTCTACAAGTCTTACCATACTTGTTATACAAGCCATCCAATTCTTGGCACCTAATTACCTAACTTTGTGAATAAGACATACCATATATAATAATTGTGTATCCATACAATTATTACCTTACCCATATATGACTTATTTCACCAATACCCATACTACCGTATTGGGTTTAAGCCCAACAATCCTCCCCTTCAACCCAATACGGTTCCATGCACAACCGATTTAACGGTCACCATCAAGACATCGACGTCCATCCGCCAATGCCTCCCCTCGAACAATAACCACTCCTTCTAGCACAAAAAGATTTCTTTTATCCTTCCATCCTTTGAGTATCTCTAAATCCCTTTTAGTGACCTCCAAAATACCGTTCTTCATCATAACAGTATATCCCAAATCAACTAATTTACCCAATGAAATTAGATTTCGATTTAACTCCGGTACGTACCTCACTTGAGTTAACTTTCGAACACGACCATTGTGAAGTTTTATCATTACCTCACCAATACCAGCAACCTTTACCCTTTTACCGTTTGGTAAAGCAACCATCTTTCCATCACACTTCTTGTAGGACGAGAACCAATCCCTCCTAGCACATACGTGATGAGAACATCCCGAGTCAAGCACCCATTCTTCTTTCGATCCCTTATCTTCTTGTACCAAAAGAGCATCACCTTCCACAAGCGAAACACTACCCCCTCCTCGAGTTTTCTTCAACTCCTTCAAGTCTTCTCTTGCCTTTGGACACCAGGATTGTATATGACCCAATTCATCACAATAAAAGCACTTGATATTAGGGTTATGTTTCTTACCGGACTTCTTTTTCTTGTCACGTGCATCCACCACGAGTGCACTTCCATCAGATGTGTCACTCGATCCTTGCTTCATCAATCTTTCGGACTCCAGAAGAACAACAATAGTCTCATCCAAAGCTAACTCCGTATTCCCAACCAATAAAGAAGTAATCACAGTACTATACTTCTTTGGTAGAGACACAAGTAGAAGAACAGCTTTGTCCTCATCCTTCAATTTTTCATCCAAATTATTCAGCTGGTTGATCAGGCCATTAAAACGATTCAGATGATCTCTCAAATCTCCATCTTCTTCCATCTTGAGCCCGAACAAATCTTTCTTGAGGAACAACTTATTTGCCAATGACTTTGAGTGATACGTCTTCGTCAACTTTTCCCACAATTTTTTAGGGTTATCCTCCTCAAGAACATCATACTTGATTTCCGGTGCAAGGGCCAACCGGATTGTCGATGCTGCACGTAACTTCATATCTGCCCACTTTGGATCTTCCACATCAGCAGGCTTCTTGTCTTCAAGAGTTGCATACAACCCTCGTTGAATCAACAGATCTTTCACCGTGCTCTGCCACAAAGTAAAATTGTTTCTTCCATTAAACAATTCAATCTCGAATCCCCCGATCTTATCCATCACGAACCTCGAACCTGGGCTCTAGATACCAATTGTTAGGTTAGGGGCTACACAATTAACGAGATTCAAACAAACAAATAAAACAAAGCACACACACAAATATATTTGACGCGGAAAAACCCACGTCCCAAACTCGTATTATTAATCTTAACAATATCAATAATACATCAATCACTCGGTGTATCACTCACACAATACTTAAGCCAAACAATACTCAAGTATATATCAAAACATAATATGACTATGTTTATATAGCCACCCAAAACTTAGCCACCAAGACTTGCCATACTTGTTCTACAAGTCTTACCATACTTGTTATACAAGCCATCCAATTCTTGGCACCTAATTACCTAACTTTGTGAATAAGACATACCATATATAATAATTGTGTATCCATACAATTATTACCTTACCCATATATGACTTATTTCACCAATACCCATACTACCGTATTGGGTTTAAGCCCAACATATATTTGATTACTTGTAGAATATTGGATTCAATGTAAATTGGGTGGTGAGCCGCCTGAACTATGTTGACCATCTCCATTTTTCAGAGCCTCTAATCCCCGAGCTACATGCAATAGATTGTCGTATTGATGATGACAAAAGTAAACTACAAGATCTGCCGGCTCGTGTTGATGATGCCAAAAATAAACTACAAGATCTGTAATCTCGTATTGATGATGCCAAGATTAAATTGAAAGATGTGCAGACTCTTCGTGTGGATAAGATGACAGAAATTCAGAAAGATTTGGGAACTTTGGGTACAACTCTTGCTGGTGGTTTGATCGGAGATTATCTGCTGTCTGATCCTTAACTTTAATGGATTAGTTGTATGTTTGAGAGTTGTTGGATGAATTTAGTATTGTGTCTATTGTCTTGTCCTGAAGTCTTTTGTACTTTAGGTATGTTATTCACTTTGTAATAAAATTCTAAGATGTTTATTTTCCATCTAATTGTCATGGAAGTGTTTTTGATTGCTTGTAAGGTATTTTGTAAGATGTTATATTATTTATGAATTAGGAAGTCAGATGAATTAACAATTTGACTTTGTTTAGAAGTAATAGTTTAAAGTTGTATAGAGAGTAATATTAGCATTACCCATTAGCCCATATCCAATAACATACAGCTAATTGTTTAATACATATTTCTTTAATCTCAGTAGAATCTTTGTTTCTGAACTCTTCTGTTAAATTGAATTCAGTTAATTGTTCACATCACTAGGCACTAGCTTTTATGTTTTGCCTAGAAAGAGATTGTTGGTGATGCTGAAAATAGTTGCTCTGAACCTGGAATTGCAGCTGAACATGTCATTGTGAAGTGTTCGAAACTTTTCAGAGACGGTGGGTGGGTGAATGTATTTTATTATATATATAAAAAAAATATTCAGAAAGATTGCTGGATGATGTCAACCTAAATACCACATCGAGGAGACAAGAGGTAAAAATCTTGTATATAGAGCAGCTGGTTAGATCCATTAGTATGAGGCCTTTTGGGATGTGCCCAAAAACAAATCTGTGCGGGCTCGGCCCAAAGCCGACAATATCATACTAATGTGAAGTTATGGCTTGCTGGCGGCCCAACGAATGGTATCAGAGCCCATGGTTTGGTAATTGGATCTTGGGGGTTATGGGTTGTGGTTGTTCGATGTGGGAGGTTCCCTTCGGTGGCAATTGAAGATCTGTAGGGTTCCTTGTGTCGAAAGTCTCCCTGAAGGATATTCAGGCGGCGGGTACTGTGAGATAAATCGTGGCGGTGCAAGATGTAGACAAATTAATCGCAGGTATAAGACTACGGGTTATGTGGTTCTTTTGGCGGTGTCAGGTGGCGAGTTCTGCGGGAATAACGGCGATGCAAGATGTAGGTAGATATATCGCGGGTGCAAGATCACGGGTTATGTGGTTCTTGGTTTGGGGGGAGGACTGTTGGCTGGTGTCAACCCAAGTACCACATCGAGGAGACAAGAGAAAGTTCTCTTGTATATAAGTATGCAAATAAACTCCATTAGTATGAGACCTTTTGGGCTATACACAAATACAAATTCGTGCGGGCTCGGTCCAAAGCGGACAATATCATACCAATGTGAATGGCTTGCTGGAGGCGTAACATACATAAATGATAAAAAATAGAGAGCGATAGATATAAAATGGTTGCATCCCTGAAAAGAGTGAGAAAGCTAAATAGTGGCCAGAGCTTACATGCATACAAAGAAAATGATGCCCATGGCTTTTGCACAGTGGGTCTTTGATCCAACACTAACTTTACTATTCATATATAGGTATTCTGAAATAAGGGGTGTCTAGTGTAGCCAATGAGGCAAAAACCAAATCAGGTGTTGATGAGAACAAAAGGCCGAGCCCGCACGGATTTGTTTTTGGCCACATCCCAAAAGGCCTCATATAATGGAGTTAACCGGCTGCTTATAAACTAGCTATCTGCCCCTCCCACAATCAATGTGGGACAACTCCTAAGTATAACGACCTAGAAAATCGCGAATTTAGAATTTCTTATTTAATATTAATGGTGTGAATATATTTTGAGAAGGTGGAATATATGTGAAATTGTGTTTATATGTTCCCATGATGATTTGTGTGTGCTGTGTAAGTCTGTGTATTTTTATTTGTATATTTGAGGATTTAAATATGTTTAAATCATGCATTTTTGATCCTCTGACAATTTTATAAAATTATTGGAGTTATTAAAAATCATGAAATCTTTTGTATTATTATCTTTATATATTTATTTAGTTTTTAAAATCGTCGGGTGAATTAATCTGGGTGTTTTAATATTTTAAAATGATTTTAAGAGTTTTAATTGCATTTAAAGGATAAAAAACTTGTAAAATCCATATTTAATTCATTTTTTATCATAAAAATATTTTAAAAATATGTGTGTGCTCGTAATTTTATACTCTTTATTTTAAAAATGAAAAGTTTAATTTTCCAAATTTTCTATTTAATTCCGATTCATAAAAGTTGTTTATTAGTTTTAAAAGCGAATAAGTGTTATTTTATTTGGGCCCAGAATAAGTTGTAGTGGTGAGCATATAAGATTTGGGCCAAGCCCATTAAGCACAAAACAAAGCAGACAGAAAGAAATATCGGGGAGAGAGATTTGGGGGAAAAGAGGAAAAAAATTAGGGATTTAGAAAAGAAATTGGGGGAGGAATTGAATTTGGGGTTCAATTACATGTATATATATATACGTATATATTCGTGTGTGTATATGAGGCGTGGTTGTGCTGTGTTGCAGGAGAGGGAGGTCGCGCGGAGAGGAGAGGCGCGACGGTGCCGGTGAGCTCGTGGCGGCCGGTTGAACGATGGTGGTGGCAGCAGGTGGGGAAGAGAAGGAGGGAATGGTGCGGGTGTGTGCAGCAGTAGTGAAGGAGAGAGGGGGCAGTGGTAGAGAGAGAGAGAGAGAGAGAGAGAGAGAGAGAGAGAGAGAGAGAGAGAGAGAGAGAGAGAGAGAGAGAGAGAGAGAGAGAGAGAGAGAGAGGGAGAGGAAGAGAGAGAGAGGGAGAGGAAGAGGAAGAGAGAGAGAGAGAGAGAGAGAGAGAGAGAGAGAGAGAGAGAGAGAGAGAGAGAGAGAGAGAGGAGAGAGGAGAAAGATGGCAGGTGAGGAGGGAGAGAGATGGTGGAGATGTTCAATATTCACCGGAAAGTTATAATTTAGAAGGCGCGTATTCGTGTGTATGTATCGTATTTTATTTTAATTATTTAATTGTTGTAATTAAATTAGATTTAAATTTTGATAATATTGTTTTAATTTTCGTAGTTTAATTCGGAAAGTTTATAGTTGTTAATTATAATTGTTGGGATTAGAGGTGGGCCCGATGGTAAGTTCGAGTCCTGTGATTGTTAATTGCTAATTGTTATTGTCGCATAATGTGTAGTTACATGAGTTTGGCTAATTTGTAAATGTGTATGTGCTAAATGATATAAGTCGAGTCATAGTAATTGTTGGAGGTCATAATTGTCAATTACTTGGTGCTGGTTCATATGTGAATACTTGACTGTCGTTCAGTAGTAATTAATACTTGGGATTAAGGTTGTATGGTTTGCTTTGATTTGGTTTTGATTGAAATTGAGGGGTTGTGACCCCGGGATAGTTCAAATTACAAAAAGGTTATTTCGAAATTTTTTTATATAATATTATGAATTCATTTATTGGTTGTATGGTTTTCAAATGTTATATAGCAAGGATAAACTGTTAGTTTATTTTCCTTACATGTTGAGGTGCCGCATGTCTGGGCGGATCATTTTCTTAATTGTTTAGTTGCCGCATGTCCGGGCGGATCATTTTCTTAATTGTTTAGTTGTCGCATGTCTGGGCGGATCATTTTCTTAATTGTTTAGGTGCCGCAAGTCTGGGCGGGTACTTTCCTTACTTGTTTACTTTTATGTTGCTGCAAGTTGAGGCAGCTTTATTTTCGTAGGGCTTATTAGATTAAATTGTTGAATTGGAAAACAGGTGGATTGTCCATTTACGAATACTTCATGCCGAAATTTTCTAAAATTCCCCTGTAAATATATTTAACTTATTTGATTTAAATGATCTAAAAGTATGCTTTGATTGCTAAGGGTTTAGGTATATGTATCAGTTGATTATTTCGAGGATAGATTGTGGTTTTGAAGATTAAATTGTTGTATTGTTTTGAAGTGTTTATGTGACGTGTTTATGTGATTTAGCTGGTTATACTGAAGTTATTCTATGAATATAATTGGAAATGTTCTATATGTGTTATATGGTAAGCATTATAGGATGCGCATGGGTAGAATAGAGCAAACAATAAGGTTTTGCTTAGTTGAAACTGAAATAGTACTTTACCTTGTAAAGGTACGAGTAAGAGACCTGGCCGAGAGCAGTGCACGAGTAAACAGAAATTCGAACAGAAGGATAATTAGCAAAGTCGATGAGGGTATTGACGTGAAGATTAGCGAATTATGAAGTAAAGATGGAGGTAGGGCCGAGTAAGAAGCCCACATGTAAAGGGTAGAGACTAATGAGAAGTTGAGTTAAGGATCGATGTTTAAGATCGAGAACTTCGTGAATCGAGGCAAGTGTTATTGCTCTTCACTTATTGTTCAAGTGATGCAATTCAGTTCTTTTATCGTATAAGATAATTTGGTCAAGTATATTTAGAAAATGATGTACTTCTTCAATTAGTGTGCAAATGTTTATTATCCCCACCCATAGTTCGAATACCAAATTTTTTAAAAAATCTTTCAAATAACTTTTTCCCACATAATACTTTACTCAAGGTATGTTACTGGATTCCTCAGTGGAATGCCATTTCTTTTGTTTTCTTCGAAAATGTTTAAGGAACTCTCTAAATAAAGAAAATCCAAGTTTTAAATCCCTATAAATAACTTTTAGCGAAATTTCCTGATTTTTAGCATATTTTCACCAATGGACCCCTTTTTGAAATGTTTTCTTCAAACTGAACCGCAATTAGTTATCCTGAAATTATCTCACAAATGTTTATTTTGAACCACTTAACTTACCTAATTTAGTCCAAACTTTACAAGGTATTGGAGAAATTTTATTAAATGTTTAGCACTTGGCCATATCCTCGTTTTATCATATATTCTCAGTTGTGGTTAATCATATTGCCAGTAAATTTTTTCTTCGATTCATTTAATGATGTATGATCCCAATTATTCGTATCGAGCTTGTCGATACCCTTTGAGATTGTTCTTTATTTATCACCCCTTTATCGTGTCGAACTCGTCCACACCTATTGATATTATTATTCTTTATTTAGCCCTGTTGTTGGGTTGATTTGATTGATACCGGTTGATGTTGATATTCATCAGTGATTCTTAATTATGAATTGTTATTCTGGAACGTGAGTTTTCCAGTTGGTTGATGTGGTAAGGTTGTCGATTGTTCTGACACCTAGTGGGTTTGATGTAGAATTGGAATATTTTTGACCGTAAGGTCGGACCATATCATGGTCGTGATAAAATGTTTTTTACCGTAAGGTCGGACCAGATTCGTGGTCGGAAGTTAATAAGGCCAATGTGTGTCATGGATCCATTAAAGGACATTGCTGTGTGCGTTTATCCGGGGTTAGTGCGTGACTGATCAGCAGCCTAACCTTATTGTTTTTTTAAATAAATAAAAAAAATCCAATTCTAATCTATACATCGAGATTGAGTTGTTTTGATACCTGATCCCCTTGAAGATTATTTCGATTATATTTTCCTATCAGAACTTTTAACGGTTCTCATTATTGATGCACCTTATTCCAGTGGTGCAATGTTGGCTCCTCGTGGTAATAAGATAATTGACTTAGTTGATTCTTTTCGAAACATATGATAATTCTTCTTGTTTTTCAGAACTTATAACTGTTGTTGATATTGATATCACTATTTACACTTGCTGAGCATTGTTGGCTCACTCTTCCTTTAATGTTTATTTTCTCCAGTTAATAGAGATGATTAGTGGCCTTGTTGTCAGTCGACATTACTCTTCCGGTAGCGAGAGGAGACGTTCGGATTACGGATTTCGTCGGATAGTGCTTTGGGAATTTTTCAAGGTTGGATATCTAGTTAGGCAGTGATTTTATTTAGTCATAAAAATTGTATAAAAGTTTTATTATGAGGTTGATTGTAATGATGTAATTTGATAGTTTGTTTCATACCATAACCTGTATGCGATCTTGGTTAAGGGGTTTCTAATATTATATCATGTTTTATCCAGGGTTGTATGATGTTGTTTGTGGTTAGTTGTCCCAGATTTGTACCCCGGATTATGGGATGCCACACTAACAATCTCCCCCTTCACACATCGGGCTCGACACCTGCCGAATCTGCCTCCTTTCTGTGGGATCTGCTCCCTTGACCCATACTTGAAGTTCCTGACTATCTGGCTCCTCGTGCTCATACTGAAAGGCCCACATGCCGCCCACTTAAGCATAACCTATGTAGCCCACATGCCTCTTCCTGGATCCATTCTGGAGCCCTTTGAGATTGTTATGGATTGTCATAACCATAGCATGATACCACTTATTGGGACTTGCTAAGCAGGCCTTAACTCCACATTAGTATGATATTGTCCGCTTTAGGCCGAGCCCGCACGGATTTGTTTTTTGGCACATCCCAAAAGGTCTCATACTAATGGAGTTAACCGGCTGCTTATAAACTAGTTATCTGCCCCTCCCACAATCGATGTGGGACAACTCCTAACACAATAATCTGGTAATGTTTCTCACCTAAGTGGTTTTCAGATATATTTGATAGCTGCATAGTTTCATTTTTAAAGAATTGGGAAGTGGAATAAAATTTTATTTGACTTTGTTTAGAATAATTGTTCTAAAATTGAATAAAGAGTAAAGTTAGCTTTTCTATATCCAGTGATACATATTTAAATTATTTTAATATCTTTCATCCTATCAGAATTGTTGTTTTTGGACACATTATTTTAGTTGTTTTCTGTCGAATGTTGGTGTAACTAAAATCTATGTTTTTCTTGAAAACAGATCATTGCAGATGCTGGACACAATTGCTTTGAACCTGGTATTGCGGCTGAACTTGTTGTTGCGAATGAGAAGCTGAAGACCGAAAAGTGTTTGCAAAAACACTCTTTCGAACAACCATACAAGGCTCTAATGCACAACCTTGGATAATAATTTCAATGAACAACCAGCTCTTTCGATGATTTAGCTTATACTATTTTGCGGCTACGAATAATAGCAGTGGACGTTGGTCTCTCAAACTGTTAATTGGTTTGATTCGGTACTCGTTAGTATATTTCACTCAAATGATTTGATAATTGTTTGAATAATTACAAAGCTTGGAAGATTATCCTATTTATAGGACTATATGGAACCTCCTAGAACACATCTAGTACATGTACTTCATTTAATATGTAACTCCTTAAGTACATGAACCATCTAGAAATGCTACAGGTCTTGAACTCAAAAGTCTATTCCAAGTACATTCATGAACATTCTAGATAATAATAATAATAATAATAATAATAATAATAATAATAATAATAATAATAATAATAATAATAATAATAATAATAATAATAATAATAATAATAATAATAATAATAAACCAAAGTTTAGATTATAATATTTTAACATCCCCCCTTAAGCTAAACTTTGCACATGCCAAGTTTCTTCTTCAACTTCTTGAAAATGTCGGGCCTCAAAGGTTTCGTAAAAATATCACCAATTTGGTCTTGTGTCTTGCAATGTTCGACCACGACTTCTCCTTTCTTCACCAAGTCTCGAATAAAATGATATTTGATTCTAATATGCTTGCTCTTCCCATGAAATACTGGATTTTCCGTGAGTGCTATAGCGGATTTGTTATCACAATATATAATTGGACTTTCTTTTGTGGCATGATTGAGGTCCTCTAACACCCATGTGATCCATAAAGCTTGGCAACTAGCTAATGATAGCGAAATATATTCCGCCTCCGCCGTTGATAGAGCCACAACTTGTTGTTTCTTTGACATCCATGTGATGGCACTAGAGCCAATGAATAAAACATTTCCCGAAGTGCTTTTACTATCATCAATACTTCCAGCCCAATCACTATCGCAATATCCAAGTACCTTGGTATCATTTCCCTTTTGATAATAAATTCCATCTCCAAGTGTTCCACAAACATACCTCAAGATTCTTTTTCCGGCCTCCCAATGTGTCTTCTTTGGTTGCTCCATGAATCTACTAATCAAACTAACACCATGTGTTATATCGGTCGAGTGGCTGTCAAGTACATCAAACTTCCAACAAGACTTCTATATAATGTCGGATCAACAAACTTAGAATCATCATCCATGCTCAATTTCAAGCCAACTTCAACGTGGCTACTACTTGGTTTCGCATCTTCCATTCTAAACTTTTTCATCAAATCTCTTGCATACTTTTCTTGAGAGATAAAAATTCCATTCTCATCTTGCTTTACCTCAATACCAAGAAAGTAGTGAAGTAATCCCAAATCGGTCATCTCAAATTCTTGCTTCATATTATTCTTGAATTCTTCAATATCATCATTATTATTTCCTGTAAAAATCAAATCATCCACATACAAGCCAATGATGAGAATTTTACCTTTTTCCTCCTTGATGTAAAGTGTATGCTCAAATGGACACCTCTTGAATGCAATCTTCACAAAATAATCACCTATGAGACTATACCATGCACGAGGGGCTTGTTTTAGGCCATATAAAGCCTTCTTCAATCTATAGACTTTATTTTCTTCACTCTTCTTCACATAGCCCGGTGGTTGATCAATATACACCTCTTCTTGTAATTCTCCATTTAGAAAAGCGGATTTGACGTCCATTTGGTGAACTTTCCACTTATTTTGAGCGGCCAAAGAAAGTATCAAATGGATGGTTTCAAGGCGTGCCACGGGAGCAAATACTTTTTATAATCAACTCCATATTTTTGCTTGTAGCCTTTTACAACTAATCCTTGTGCTTTTCAACTTCACCTTGTGCATTCAACTTTGTCTTGTAAACCCACCTGACTCCAATGGGCTTCTTTTCCTTAGGAGCTTCAACTAACTCCCATGTTTGATTTCTTTCAATTGCTTCAATTTATTGATCCATAGCTTGCCTCCATTTATTTTCCTTAGCGGCATCTTCAAAAGCAACTGGATCCGCATTTGCATATAAGGCAAAATCAACAAATTCATCTTCTAAAATTCTTCTTGTTGCTCCATAAAGATCCGCCATTGATCTTGTCTTTCTATGTGGTGATTCGGAACTTGAAGATGATGATGAGCTTGGAGGAGAATGGGATGGTGGAGTAGGTGGAGTGGAGCCTTCTTCTTCAATTGGATCTAATGCATCATTATCAAGAAAGATACTTGAACTTTCTTTCTCATTCTTCCATTCCCATGAAGCCTCCTCATTGAAAATTACATCACGACTAATTATGACCTTCTTTGTAATGGCATTGTATAATTTGTATGCTTTGGAAGCTTCACTATAACCCATAAAGATGCATTTTTCGGATTTATCATCAAGTTTGCCTCTCTTTTCATCGGGCACATGAGAATAACAAATGCTTCCAAAAATTTTAAAGTGAGAGGCACATGGCTTCTTATGACTCCAAGCTTCTTGTGGAGTCTTCCCTTGTACACTTTTAGTAGGTGCATCATTGAGAACATAGCATGCACATGCCACCGCTTCGGCCCAAAACATCTTAGGCAATCTTTTTGTTTTCAACATACTTCGAAAAAACTCCATGATTATTCGGTTCTTCCTCTCGGCCACCCCATTTTGTTGAGGGGTTGTGCGAACCGTTAGTTGATGACGAATGCCATGCTTCTTCAAAAAACTTCCAAATTCATGGGACATATATTCACCACCACCATCGGATCGTAATGTCTTTAAACAATGACCACTTTCTTTCTCCACACATGCTATAATATCTTTAAAATTTTCAAATACTTGAGATTTTTCTTTGAGAAAATAAATCCACATCTTGTGACTATAATCATCAATAAAAGTGAGGAAATATCGACTACCTCCAATAGAGTTTGTGCGCATAGGTCCACACAAATCCGAATGTACCAATTCCAATGGTTTTTAGCTCGCCATGCCTTCTCTTTTGGAAATGGATCTCGATGATTCTTACCAAATATACAATCTTCACAAACTTGATATTGCCTTCGAATATTTGGAATGCCTCGCACCATATGGCCTTTACAAATCTTTGATAGAGTGCTAAAACTCAAGTGATTATATCGAAGATGCCAAAGCCAAGACTTGTCATTCACAATATTAGCAAAACATGGAAGAGACTCACTTCAAATTTTCAATGGAAACATTTTATCGGTTCTCATTATTGATGCACCTTATTCCAGTGGTGCAATGTTGGCTCCTCGTGGTAATAAGATAATTGACTTAGTTGATTCTTTTCGAAACATATGATAATTCTTCTTGTTTTTCAGAACTTATAACTGTTGATATTGATATCACTATTTACACTTGTTGAGCATTGTTGGCTCACTCTTCCTTTAATGTTTATTTTCTCCAGTTAATAGAGATGATTAGTGGGCCTTGTTGTCAGTCGACATTACTCTTCCGGTAGCGAGAGGAGACGTTCGGATTACGGATTTCGTCGGATAGTGCTTTGGGAATTTGTCAAGGTTGGATATCTAGTTAGGCAGTGATTTTATTTAGTCATAAAAATTGTATAAAAGTTTTATTATGAGGTTGATTGTAATGATGTAATTTGATAGTTTGTTTCATACCATAACCTGTATGCGATCTTGGTTAAGGGGTTTCTAATATTATATCATGTTTTATCCAGGGTTGTATGATGTTGTTTGTAGTTAGTTGTCCCAGATCTGTACCCCGGATTATGGGATGCCACACTAACAATCTCCCCCTTCATACATCGGGCTCGACACCTGCCGAATCTGCCTCCTTTCTGTGTGATCTGCTCCCTTGACCCATACTTGAAGTTCCTGACTATCTGGCTCCTCGTGCTCATACTGAAAGGCCCACATGCCGCCCACTTAAGCATAACCTGGGTAGCCCACATGCCTCTTCCTGGATCCATTCTGGAGCCCTTTGAGATTGTTATGGACTATCATAACCTTAGCATGATACCACTTATTGGGACTTGCTAAGCAGGCCTTAACTCCACAGTAGTATGATATTGTCCGCTTTAGGCCGAGCCCGCACGGATTTGTTTTTTGGCACATCCCAAAAGGTCTCATACTAATGGAGTTAACCGGCTGCTTATAAACTAGCTATCTGCCCCTCCCACAATCGATGTGGGACAACTCCTAACACAATAATCTGGTAATGTTTCTCACCTAAGTGGTTTTCAGATATATTTGATAGCTGCATAGTTTCATTTTTAAAGAATTGGGAAGTGGAATAAAAATTTTATTTGACTTTGTTTAGAATAATTGTTCTAAAATTGAATAAAGAGTAAAGTTAGCTTTTCTATATCCAGTGATACATATTTAAATTATTTTAAAATCTTTCATCCTATCAGAATTGTTGTTTTTGGACAAATTATTTTAGTTGCTTTCTGTCGAATGTTGGTGTAACTAAAATCTAAGTTTTTCTTGAAAACAGATCGTTGCAGATGCTGGACACAATTGCTTTGAACCTGGTATTGCGGCTGAAGTTGTTGTTGCGAATGAGAAGCTGAAGACCGAAAAGTGTTTGCAAAAACACTCTTTCGAACAACCATACAAGGCTCTAATGCACAACCTTGGATAATAATTTCAATGAACAACCAGCTCTTTTGATGATTTAGCTTATACTATTTTGCGGCTACGAATAATAGCAGTGGACGTTGGTCTCTCAAACTGTTAATTGGTTTGATTCGGTACTCGTTAGTATAATGATAACATCTGCAACTAGTTTGTCCCATTCAGGGGAATAGACAGAATTTGCTTTCTGGCAGTAGAAGTTGGGTGACTGCAGAGTCCCAAAATTTGACATCCTAATTATGATAATAGCTTTGTATGTTAGAGTATCAATTGTCTAACGGGTTAATTGGCAAATTCATAACTGAACTCGTATTCAACTTGCAGTTGGGTAATTGAACTCAAAAAGCTTGCAGTCAACTCATCAAAGTAATTAAAACTTGCAGTTGGGTAACCGTCGTTAACTCCATGTAACGTCCGTGATGGAAAATTAACGTGGCGTGCTGATGTGTTAAAATTTTACATGTGCTGATATATTAAAACAAAAATTTCTTATTTTCTAACCCCCCCCACTTATCTTCCCCAAATAATTCATCTATTTCATTTCACCTATTTTATTTCATTTCATTTTATTAATATTACTACATCACCCCATCACCACTTCCACCTTCTTCTCCGGTGAGTTCCTGGCCAGAGAAGTTTCCGGCGACCACCACCACCCATCTCCTTCACCTCGTCTCCTCCCATTTCCTTCCTCCCACGCCGTCCATTCCCATGACCTCTCCTGTTGTTGCGCCGCGGTGATCCTCCCCCTCCTTAACACAAGGCATAATCGAAACAATCGTGACCTGATCAGCCCTCAATCCTTCCCTATGCAACTCCCTAACCAACTCCAACGTCTCTTTGGCAAACCCATTCTGCACAAACCCACCAAACATACTATTCCAACACACCAAATCCCTCACCGGCATTCTCTCAAACATCTTATACGCCTCGAAAACCAACCCACATTTCGCATACAAATTCATAACTCCAGTCATAGCAAACAAATCCCCACCAAACCCATTAACAATCAACAACCCATGAATCTCTCTTCCCCTCCTAACATCCCTACAATCACTACAAACTTATTAGTACCTCTGCTCTAAAGTCTACAATCACTACAAATTGGGCTGGTGTTGTGGGCGGTGGCTGGTTTGAATGAAAGGGGACGGAGGCGGCTTGCAGGCGGCGGTGGTCGGTGTGGTGAAGGAAAGAGGGAGATGAAGTGGTGGGTTGTGGGTTGAGAGGAGGAGAAGAAGATGGGTGGGAGAGGAATAAAAGGGCGTTGGTGGTTTCGAAGTCGGAGGCGAAGGGATGATTTGGCTGTGTTGTGGGGTTGTGAGCAGCGGCGAGTTGTTGTAATGAGAGGGGGAAGAGAAAACAGAGGTGAACAGATGGAGGCGGAGGGACGAAGGGTGAAGTGCGGAGGTGAGTAACGGTAGAGGGGCTGGTGGCGTCGTAGTGCGGCTCTGTTGAGAAAATGAGGTAGTGGTTAATGAAAAAGGAGGAAGAAAAGAACGGAGTGAGTTTGGTGGTGAAGAATAGTGGAAGAAAATGAGAGCCTATATCAAGTTTCATTTGACCGAAAAGTTTCAAGATCAAGATCTGTTGGGTGTGGTAGTAGAAGCTTTTCTGCCGACTTTTTTGAGAGAATCTCAACTGGGTTTTATAATCAGTAATTTACTTTTTGAATATGAGTCATATGTATTTTTTTTTAATATTTTTGATTGATTGGGGTTAAAGTCTATGTGGCAGCTGATTTCTTAAATGTGAGGAGAGGGAAAAGTCTATGTGGCAGCTTATGTATACAAAATTAACGGACCTCCGTTAAAAGTCAACAAAAGTTAACGGTCGTGCAAGCTTTTAATAGTTTAGTTACGACATTGCAAGGTTTAATTAGTTTGATAATGTTAATACAAATTTTTTGAGTTCGATTATCCAACTGCAAGTTAGTACGAGTTCAATTATGAATTTGCCAATTAACCCATCGTCTAACCCATACAATCCGCCAAAATGATGATATTTCTCTTTAAAACAATACATCATAAAAAATACTTCGGATAATGTCATACAAGTCAAAAATATTATTCTCCAATACATTTTGCAATGGTCTAATGGACGTATCATTAAAATGGTCGATACTGAAATTCACCATATTTGTTTAAAAATCGATTAATTGATTGTTGCCAGTTCTTGAGTCAATTATGGTCACTCATAAACCAATGCTGGTGTTACAATTACTATCTTATAATTCATGCGAAGCATGCGTTAATTTTATTTTTTTAATTTATTTATAGTATAGTATAATATTATAAAAATTAATTTCAATATGTTATTGGAAGAATTCGAAACTTATGTTTTCGTATATAATAATTTTTAGTATTAAATAAAAATTAATATTTTTTTGGTGTAAATCAAACCTTACACTACACCATAAAACAGCTTTTTCAACCAACTCTGAAAAAAAAACTCAAAAATCGTTGCTATTGCCTCAAAAATTTTTGAAATTTCAAAGCTATTGTAACGATTTTAAACGCGTTTCAATTGAATTAAGAAATTGTTGTGTTAGACAAAACTTGATATCAATCGCAACGATATTAGAAACCGTTGCTGTAGAGCCAGATTTTTGGGCCAAAATGTATTGGCGGGCTGGACGGGATAATGTGAATATTTTGCCGCTCTCCTAACATAAGTGGGATAATTAAGCGGGATTGCCAAAAAATAAAAAAAAAAAAAAAAAAAAAAAAGAAACACCACTCACACAAAACACAAAACATACAAAACACACACAACACTAACACAAACACAGAAACACTGAGAGCTCGAGGGAATTGAAAGAGGCGGCGACTAGCTAGGGTTCCAGCTCGACGAACAATCAAGCTCGAACACTCAAGATCTAACAAGGTGTGTTTTCTCTCTAATCGATTATGCATGCATCAATTAATTGGGGCTTAATTAGGTTGAGATTTTTTTTTGTTAAAATTGGGGATTAATTGGGTTTTGTTTTGTGTTATCTCTTCATCTCTCTATCTCTCTATCTCTCTATCTCTCTGCATCGATTAATTGGGGCTTAATTAGGTTGATGTTTTTTTGTTAAAATTGGGGATTAATTAGGTTTTGTTTTTGTTTATTTGATTTTAATTTTCTGTTTTTACAAATTTTGGATTATATTTGTTTGCGTTGCTCTATTTTTTCGAACAAGGTGTGTTACCTCTCTTTGTTTTGGATCTGTTCTTTTTTTTTGTGTGTTGATTTTATGCTCTGTTATTTTAGCTTTGTTTTTCTACTCTGTTTGATGCTGTTATTTATATGTTTTAATGTGTCTGTTTATGCATGCGTATGTATTTTCCGTAAGTTAAAGTTCGTGTTGTGTTTATATATTTACTTCTTCTCTATATTTTCTGTTTATGTTTCTTTGTGTAGATAATAGGTTTGTGAATTTGCAAAGATGAATTGGATATCACTTCCAAAGTATAGTAAGGCATATTGTAATGGGGTAACAGATTTTGTTAGAAATGGATTCGATAATTTTGCAGTTGGGAATGAACTTAAATGCCCTTGTAAAAATTGTAGTAATCGTTTCTGGCACTCTAGGGAAGATATATATGATCATCTCGTATTGAATGGTCCCTGTCCATCATTTTTTAACTGGATATACGAAGTGTCAACCCCTAAGTTTAGAAAACCTGATGATGAGATGGAATGTGATACGGGTATTGGTCTAGGTGATGAGTTTGATGAAATGATTTGTGATGAAGGTAGAGTTAGAAATGGAATGAATGATATGGAAGAAGATTTTTATAAGGTTGTCGAGGAAGGGAAACAGCCTTTGTATCCCGGGTCTAAACAATTTACTCGATTAGGTTTTATTGTCAAACTTTACTTATTAAAGTGCACTCATGGTTTTACCGAGTCTGCCTTTAGCGGTATTTTAGAGTTGATAAAGGAGGCCTTTCCTGATGTAAATCTGCCTCCAAGTTTTAACGCTGCCAAAAGTATGATTAGGGCATTGAGTCTTGATTACCAAAAGATACATGCTTGTCCAAACGATTGCATATTATATTGGGCTGAAAATATAACTGAAGATATATGCAAAGTATGTGGAGTGTCAAGGTGGAAATCTGTAGATAATGAAAATAGGGATGCTAGCTTCGAAGAAATGAAGTATAAAGTCCCTGCAAAAGTGATGAGATACTTTCCATTAAAACCAAGGCTCCAACGCCTATTGTTGTGTAAAGAATACGCTGAACTCATGACACGGCATGTAGTAGGACGAAACAAAGATGGGAAGTTAAGACATCCAGCCGATGCTGAGGCTTGGAAGTCAATGGATTCTAGACATCCAAATTTTTCAAAGGAACCTCGAAATGTTAGATTAGGTTTAGCGGCAGATGGCTTCAATCCTTACCGATCAATGACCTCAAATCACAACACTTGGCCAGTTGTTCTAGTCAATTATAATCTGCCCCCTTGGTTGATTATGAAACCAGAAAACCTGATTCTTTCAACACTAATCCCCGGACCTGTGTACCCCGGTAATGAAATAGATGTATATTTGTAGCCACTTATTGCTGAGTTGAAAGAACTCTGGTATGTAGGTTTAGAAACTTACGATAAATTCTGTGACAATACATTTACCTTACGTGCGGGCCTCCTATGGACCATAAGTGATTTTCCCAGGTATGCAGTTTTATCGGGTTATAGCACAAAGGGTAAGCTAGCTTGTCCAGGATGTCACTATTGTACCTCGTCAACCTATTTGAAGCATAGTCGGAAAGTTTGCTACATGAATCACAGAAAATTCCTCAGCCCCGATCACAAACACAGGTTTGACACGAGAAGATTTAATGGTGAAGTTGAAACTAGTCTTTGTCCACCTCCATTATCTGGAACGGATATTGAAGAACTGTTACGTGGATACAAGAATAATTTTGGGAAGCAAATAAAAAAAAAGACTCCAGACAGCCCTTGGAAAAAGAAGTCCATTCTCTTTGAATTGCCATATTGGAGTGGTCATTTAATTAGACATAATCTTGATGTCATACATATAGAGAAAAATGTTTGTGATAAAATATTAGGGACCTTATTGAACATTGGTGGCAAAATGAAAGATCGTCTAAATGCTCGTTTCGATCTACAAGAAATGGGCATCCGTAAGGTTCTTCATCCTGTGAAATGTGCCGATGATGACAGACACTATGAAATCTCGGCAGCTAGTTTTGACATGACAAAAAAAGAAAAGGAAAACTTCTACTCAGTGTTGAAGAATGCAAGGCTTCCGTACAGATGTGCATCAAATATCAGTCGTTGTGTACACATGAGTGAAAGAAAAGTCTTCGGGTATAAAAGTCACGATGCACATTTCATTCTCCAATATTTACTACAATTTGCTGTGATTAAAACCTTAAAACCAGAGGTGGCAATACCTTTGATTAGGTTGGGTTCATTTTTTCCTGGCTTATGTGGCAAAGTGATAGATTTGGAGGATGTTCCGAAGTTGCAAGAAGAAATCATAGAAATACTTTGCGAATGTGAGATAATATTTCCACCAGCATTTTTTGACATTATGGTGCATTTGCCGATTCACTTATGTAAAGAGGTTGAATTGGGACGACCAGTACATCTCAGATGGATGTTTGGAATGGAACACTATTTGTGTAGATTAAAGTCCTACGTTCGTAATAGAAGCAAACCAGAAGGGTCTATAGCTGAAGGGTACATGGTTGAAGAATGCTTGACCTTTTGTTCTCGATTTTTAAGTGATGAGGGGGGAAAACAAATTAATGAAGATAAATCAGTTAATCAGAATTACCCCATTGGGTCCAAGAGAAACAAAGGTGGAAAGGCTGTTTATTTGGCAGAGAAAGTATGGATTAATGCTCATCAATACATACTCTTCAACAGTGGGAACATGGAAATTGAGAAATTGATTGAGTACGTCCCATTTAATTCCTAGTTTTTGTAAAAGTATAGTGTAGTTTATGTACAAATATGTAGCACTATTGATATATTTCCCATTTAATAAAAATGTAGGGAGCATCGTAACCTCTATGATAAACATGGAAAGTCCAAGATGTACAAAGCAAAACGGACACATACCAAAGAATTTCATAATTGGTTAAAGGAGGAGGTGGAAAAAAGAGAAGGATGTTCATCAGAATTATTAAGTCTTGCAAGGGGGCCTCAACGAGCAGCCAAGAAGTACACCGGTTATGTAATAAACGGGTTCAGATTCCATATAAAGGAAAGAAATGGCAAGTGCACGACACAAAATAGCGGTGTCTGTTCAACAGCCCTGACCACCAGTTTTGCAAGTTCAAAAGATCAGAATCCAATAGTTGGGGATGTAACTTACTATGGAGCGATTGAAGAAATCATTGAAGTTGATTATTGGGGTGCATTGCTCGTAGTTTTGTTCAAGTCCTCCTGGTATAAAAAGGATAAAGATTGTTGTGGGCTAACAAGAGTAAATTTTAATAGATTGTATCATAAAGACAATCCATATGTTCTAGCTACGTAAGTGCAACAAGTTTTCTATATTCAAGATTGTAAGGAAAAAAACTTATATTATGTTGTTAAAAAAATGCCAAGGGAGTACAATGATGTTGAACAAGGAAATGATGTACTTGAAGAAGTCAGTGGCCCTACTATGCATGATGTGCCGATACACTTTGAAATGGAGAATCGAACAGCTGAAGATCTTAGTTGGTACAGAGATGATGTGCCGAGGCGACAACTTTCTGTTGATGATGGGCAAGAAATGGAAGAGCTTTATGAATGAATTGCCACTTAAATTTTTATTGCTTGAAATGTTGTATTTCCATATGTGATGTTACTTGTAGAGTAACTCCTTTTTGTACTTGTATTGTACTGAGATTTGGTATTAAGTTAAGATCTACTTGATTTGCTCTATTTTATTTTGACGTGTGACAATCTCTTTATTACTTGGTATTTTTCTGCATTTGTACTTGTGCATATTTCTAGTTTGATGTAATTGCATATTTCATTCATGTGCCCATGTGCCTTAGTAATTCATGTTCTAACTAATTTTTATTGTTCCGTTTTATTTTCAGGATGGCAGAGTATTTTTTCCTCAGGTTTTACCACAAGGGACAGTTTCTTAAAACTAAGTACTTATGTGGTACATGTACAAAGATCCCTACCGAGATAAATTCTGATAAGTTCTCATTCACAGCACTTATGGACTATGTCAAGGATGATGTTGGATACAATGAAATAGGAGGAGTTTATGTCAAAAAAGTTGGAGGGGGCTGGAAATTAGTTAGTAACGATGCTGAAGCTATTGAACTTATACAAGGCTTAACAGATGGTGCGTATTTAGATCTTTACATTGACACTGTTGTTGACAAAGCAATAGAGCCGGTGAAGCAATTGCAGCCTCATGTTATAATAAGACCAAGGGCAAATTTTTTTGAAGGTATATCTTACCTAATTATTTTTTTTCTTATCATTTTTTTTGGACATTTTTTTTATCATTTTTTCTTATCATTTATTCTATTCATTTTTTCTTTGTATGTAAAGATTTGTTCTTATCATTTTTTCTTTGTATGTAAAGATTTGCAGTTGAAACGCAAGTTTGTGACAGTACAAGGACTTCAAAAAGAGGAAAAAGAAAAGAAAAAATTGGCTGATGATGGTAGTGTGGTGGTTACTAAGATTTCTGGACAGAGTGCAGAAGTTGCACCTAGGGTAGGGCCTCCAGTTCCTGAAGGTAATTAATCTTACCTAATTATTTTTTTTGCAGCCTAGCTCATGTATATTAGGATCATCATTATATGTTTTCATCATTTTTTCTTTTTAGATAAAGATTTGCAGTTGAAGCGCAAAAAAGTTAATTGGAGAAGGATTTTAGGGTAGGGCCTCCAGTTTCTTTCGAATTTCTTATTTACTGTTCTATTTTATGTTCAGGTTGCGGATTTTGAAGAAGGAAGAAAGAGGAGAGCTGAAGAAAATATAAGGTACTTAGAGAAAAGTGGACTAAAGAAAGTTGCAGATGATTTTTTTCAAAAGCCCAAAACTAAGAAAAAAACACTTGAAGAGGAATGGGCAAGTTGTGAAAGGGAATATGTTTCAGGCCATGATAGCCTTTCAAATAGTGAAGAGGACGAAGCCCCCAAGGTACATAGGGAATAATTATTTATGCTATTTTCCATGAATATTGAGTCATCTTATGCTGTTTTTGATGTTTTCGTAGATCACTAAAGTCAAGGCCGCCATCGGACCATCAACTCGTTCAACCCGTTCACAAACAGTAAAGAGTGCTGCGAGTACACAGGTATGATAAATATATTTGAATTTTTCTGCATTTTATGATCGTTGGCTTTTTTTAGTTCTAAGTGTTAATTTTCCTTATATAAGTTTAAATACTAATCAATTTTATTGCAAGGTCGTTGTTGAAGACAATTTACCACCTCCCCCGCCATTACCTACTGATTTGCAACAATTCAAACAATTAACAAGGGCAGACAATGATGGAATTGGTACAATGGCTGCATATTTATCATTACGGAAATCCCAACAGGAGCAAGAGGAAACACATATGATTAATGACCATAATGTTGAAGCAGCAGATGGTAACGATGAAGCAGCAGATGGTAATGTTGATGATACAGTTGTACTTGCTAAAGGTATATCTTTTTCTAAACATATGTACTGGAATTACGTATTAAAGTTAAATTTATAATTATGTATTTGTTTATCTTCCTCATAGAGAAAACTAAAAGTAAGAGGCGTAGAGGACCTACGAAATTGAATGTTGTCTTCACAAGAAGACTAGAAGATAGACCGGTGCTTACTTGAATCACGAGCTTCAACCAGTGGCTGAAACTAGCAAAATAAGATCTGAGTATGGTAGTTTCTTAGGGGCACTGGCAAGACAATGTGTGCCACTTGACTATGTCAGTTGGCATGTAGTTCCTGATGATCGAAAAAATAGTTGGTGGGAATTTATCAAGGTGAAAACCCGCATTCTTAATTGAAGTTGTACTTGTTATTTATTGCTCTATTTTCTAATGATTTTTGTAAATTTTCAATTAGTAATTCAATTTTCTATTTGACTTATATTGTAGACAAAGTATATCATTCCCGAGGAAGGTAAGGATTGGTCACTTAAGACTATGGCTGAGTTGTGGAGGCTTCACAAGAGTCGTATCAAGGCTGAATATTATAGCAAATACGAGACTGATGAGGAGAGGTTAAAACACAGGCCTCTAACAATTCCATTGGAACAGCTCAGGGTTTTGCTACAATACTGGGGTGATGGGAGTGTCCAGAGCAGGGCTGGAAAGAATACTGTAAATTGGTCAAAAGTTTCTGATCCACACACTGTTGGTCGTACAAGTTTTGCGCAGCTCGGTAAAGAACTGGTATGGTAATTAGGGACATTAATAATTCTGTTTCATAATCAATTTATATATTTCTGTGAAAATTGATGACTAACATAATTACTTTCCAGCTCGCTCTATTTTTTAATGCTAGAAAAAGAAAACTAAGAGCATTACAACACCCAGAAAAGGCCGAATTTACCCTAAAACCCGCAAGGGTGATGATGAGGTAACACATTAGTTTATTTTTTTCAAATTATTATACTAAAAAATTATAGTTAAAAAATCAAATATCGTGAATTCTCATTTTTTAATTCTACATTGTGCATTACTTGGAATATTGGCAGGGTGAAGGTTTGGATGGTGATGAGGGTCAGCAAGAAGGGGAACAAGAAGGGGAAGGACCCGAACTGAAATTTGCAGCTCATGGACCAAATTGGCTGGTTGGCAGGAGTGGGAGAACCAGGAAAACAACGAAAGATATGTCAACAATTGACATAAAAAATTCTGCACAACTTGAACAGCTAAGAGATGAGTTAGCTGCAGAAATGGAGGACAAAATGAACAAGAAATTGGAAAATATTCTTGCAAAATTGGCCGAGAAGAATCCATCTCTCAATATCAATGCAAAAGAACTGTGTGCTACTACTGTTGACGATGGAGATGAGACTGATGCAGTTGAAGAGGAAGAAGAAGAGGAGGAAGCGCTAGCACCATGATGACTCAATATATGCAATGTTTAACCGGCCACTAAGTTGGTCTTTTAATTATGTATTACTAAGTTAGATTGTCTTTTGAACTTAGTTATTTTGCTTGAACTTGATCATTTTGTGTATGGATGTTGGAAATGATGTTGGAACTGATGAACTGCTTGGTTGCATGGTTGGTGTAACGCCCCCAAATCCGGGGTCAGGGATTTGGTCGTCACACGGAAAACCTTAATAACAAATCACCTGTTTAATCACATTAAACCATCTGTAGTCATTAATAATTAAGTTACATCATTTGAGACCCCAACCACCAAGCATCTTTTAGGTTATAGGGCTAGAAACAAGAATCAACTCCTTACTACTAGTATAACTTCGTTGAGAAGTACACCAGCAACTAGTACTATATTATGCAAAGTAACATATATATTACACATCAATATACTTACATGTAACTTACTCCAGATTTAAACTTTCTAGATCATATCGTCTTCATAAGGGCATACTGCTCGCTTCATCTAAGCCATGCAGATAACCTCGTCCGGCTACCTTCCACTGAAAAGTTAATATTTGAAAACAAGCAAGAATGAGCGAAAGAATTGCTCAGCAAGTTATTACTGATTACTCAATATGAAATCACTTATTTATTGATAATATAATGTCAGTTCTTTTCTATAACAAGATAATAATCAATACGTCATCTTAGTATAATATCTCAGGGTAATATAACATTTAAAATCAAGCTCTCAATATAATCTTTCCATTTCCTTTTATACAACAATTATGTATAAAAGTAATATAAAATCAGTTTCCCTTCTTATTGTAAAACAATTCCATCATTTCATACCATTTTCCTTTTTCATTACACAACTCTGAAAACCATTATCAATTCTTTCTTTTAAGTTTTGGGGATTTTCACTGTTGCCGAATACGTGAGGCACGATGATCAGTCGTCCTCCGTACCCGTCCCTTTTTACTACCGGTAGAAGGAATGAAGGCCACCTGCTAACATCATCCCTGGAGGAAGGCCACCTGCTAACATCCTCCCGGAGGAAGGCCACCTGCTAACATCCTCCCTTGGCATCTTCGTGCCGAATCATATAATGAATGCTAGACTATGTCGCACACAGCCCTGACACAGCCTCTTACGCAAGTTTGTTGTTAATCCCCCCTTTTTATCAAAACAGTATTCCATTTATCAACACCATTTCACATTTCCATTCCCGTATATCATTTTCATTTCCATTTCACATTTCACCTTTCCATTTTCATATCCGTATTATAATCATTTGAAAACATATATACAGGTATATCAATTCAAGACATACATTCATTTCACTATGAAATTCCTTAATCAATCTTTTAACAATATTCAATCACCCGTAGAACACTTAGAATATCTAAAGAATAACCATTCAATAATCCCTTTTTAAATTAATATTATAATTAATATTCATTGAATTAAATAACCATTAAAATAACATTTATCATTTTCATTCCAGACATTTTTAACCAAAAATGTCTCATTATAACCATCGAAATATCTTTATTATTATTCCGGAACAAAGCGATTTTAAGAAAACATTTTAAAAAAATAATATTCATCTAATTAAATAAATTTAATTAGACGAATAAGGTTTATTTAATTAGTAGATGCTTCGAGAGGTATCTAATAATTAAATAAACACTAGTTTATTGGTGATGTTGCCATTAGGTTAATTATTTCGAAATTCTTTCTAAAAACTTTGTCCGGGTTTTCGAAAATATACCTCTCAAGATAACCCCTTCCACTTTTCCATTCATATATCAATACCTTTAAAATACACCAACTAAAATACTTTACATGTAAGTCCCTTTTAAGAAAAATCTGTAGACATCAACCCTTGTACCCTTATATAATAAAATATTTATTAATAACGTCTGAAAGAGTTTAGAACTCAAATATCCTCAATTTACACATAACGGTAATATTACAAAATAACTTTAGATAACAACTGATAACATAATATCATAAAAATAACCATAATAACAACTGATACCATTCCTTCCCATATCACTTTACTCTTTATAATATATCACTCTCTCCATATCACATATATTTCCAATCAAACCATTTTACTTAAAAGTAAACAATTTATCAAGATAAGATAGAAGAAATCTTGCAAACATGGACTGAGGTCTTATTCTACACATTTCATATATTTTAAAATAAATATACTCTGAACGATAGAGTATGTATAAATAAACTTGCCTCTGGTCCTTAGCACCAGACAGAACAGCGCGAATAAATCCTTGGCGTTTCGCCCAAGTAGTTCCATGAACTTTACACGACGCCTCGATCCTTCCTTTTTGATACACGTTGCTCCACTTGATCACGCCCTAATGGTACTGTAATTGTTACAAGTACGTGTCAGTCCCCCCTCGTATCTCGAGTAGACACCACTCGGAATTACCACTAAGTCACCTAAAGTCGTACTATAGTTGTTATCCCTATAACTGACTACTCAAATACCAATTAATGCACATAACATATTTAGTCAACTTCACTTAACATATACAATTATAATACTAGTGTCATTCTATGACAAAACTCAGTTTATAAATAATCCTCAAAACGTATTTAATCCCCGAAACACATAAATCCTTGAATTAACACATAAATCCTCGAAATAAATCACTTAGCACATAAATCCTCGAAATAAATCACTTAACACATATACACATAAAAGTTAACACCCAAATCATACCTTTAAATCATTGAAATCAAATAAGTTAAATAAATTTAAATTCAGGGGATTTTTAGAAAATTTCGGCATGTAGTATTCGTTTATCGGGCTATGGGCTCAGCCCCTCCATGCCAAACAAAACAATTTATAACCCTGCTTTTGATAAAATAAAAGCTGCCTCAACTTGCAGCAACATAAAAGTAAACAAATAATGAAAAGTACCCGCCCAGACATGCGGCACCTAGCACATAAGGAAAAGTATCCGCCCAGACATGCGGCATCTAGCACATAATAATTAACACTACTACTTACGCTACACCAATGATCGTATTTCTCACGCATTTTAATGATACACGTGACAACCAATCATTGATGTTCGTAAGCCCTAGGGAACAACCCCTAGCACTAACTATTACTTACGCTATATCAATGATCACATCACTCAAGTATATTAATTATACTCGTGATAGCTAATCATGGATATTCGTAAGCCCTAGGGATTAGTCGAAAAGAATTACACAAGTCCTCTAAATATTGACATTTAAAAACTTGTGATCTTCTCATAACCCCTAGCACAATTCTAATTATTATAAAATTCTAACATTTAACATGTACCACGTATTCCCATACTTACCAACACCAAGTAATTGACGATTATACATTCAACAAATACTAAGACTGGATTTACACCATTTAGGATTTAACACATAAACATTTACCATTTAGCACATAAACCTTTACAATTTAACCAACCCTTATATCTACACTTTATAAGACAACAACAATTAACAAATCAGTAATCACTAATCCGAACAACAAAATCATATAGCTCGACACACAACTAATCCCAACAATTACAAAAAGCAACTTAACTTACCATTAATTAACAAATAGTAATAATACTCAACTTTATTTACCAATTTAATTCACATAACATAGTAATATCCACAATTTTCCACTTTAATTCAATTACGAAAATCCACATATTTAACTCACAACTTATATCTAATTACAATTATGCCAATTAAACAAAACTCGAATTTCACAATTAATCAAATTGTAACCATACTAATTTAATAATTAAACTACTACAATTAACACATTAAACTCACAATTACTCCCATCAATTATAATTAGCAACTAAACTCTCCGAATAAAATACGGAAATTCCGATAATATTCACAATCCACCATATTAATCTAATTACGAAAATTAGCATAGTAACTTACAATTTAAATCCAACTTAATTACCACAATAATCTCACCATTTAACTAATTAAATTACAACAATTAAACTATATCGAAATCACAATTCACTTAATACGAAAACGAAATAATTAAAAACGTGAAATTATACCCTTTCCGATGATCCCACCGAGCATCTCCATCACCAATCTCTCCCTCTCTCTCTCCTGCCATCTCTCTCTCTCTCTCTCTCTCTCTCTCTCTCTCTCTCTGCTGGTCTTCTTCTTCACCCCACTGTCCAGTCGCGCCACCACTGGCCACGCCGTCGCCGCCCTGCAGCCCCGCGTCGCCGGTCATCTTCTTTCTTCCCCGCTGCAAGCCCACACACCCACGCAGCACACACTTACAATACACACGCGTATATACACGCATATATACACACGGTTACACACACATAACCACCCTCTTCATCAACAATTTGAACCCCTAATTGAAATCCCCAATTCAATTACACAACCCTAATTTTTCCCCCAATCTTATTTCTCTCTCCCCGTTCTATTCTATCTGCTGTGTTTTGATATATTGGGCTTGGCCCAATACTAATATATCACTTCTACAATTCATTCCGGGCCCAATTAAAACACTACATCTTCACTTTTAAAACTAATAAACAGCTTTATAAATCGAAATTAAATAAAATTTCAGAAAATTAAACTTTTCATTTTTAAAATAAAGAATATAAAATTACGAACTCCCACATATTTTCGAAATATTTTTCGGATCAAAAATGAATTAAATATGAATTTTCAATGTTTTGATCCTTTAAATACAATAAAACTCTTAAAATCATTTTAAAATACCGAAACATCCAAATTAATTCACCCAACCATTTTAAAAACTAAATAATATTATAAAGATAATATTACAAAAGATTTCATGATTTTTAATTCCTCCGATAATTTTATAAAATTAACAGAGGATCAAAATGCATGATTTAAATATATTTAAATCCTAAAAATATAAATAAAATACATCAGCCTTCACAACTCACACAATCATCATATAAACACATAAACACAACTTCACATACATTCCACCTTCCAACAATAATCACATAATATAGTTCATAATTATACTGAACCAGACAATAATTAAATAATTCGCTTTTGAAATTCCTTGAACTGGAATAATGAACAATAAAATAAAATAAAAAATTTCCTCCTCATTTTAGGAAAACATTAATATTCTTAAAATAATACTAAAATCATTTTCTGAAAATTCGGGTTATTACAGTCTACCCCCCTTAAAAGGATTCCGTCCACGGAATCAGCTAAGGCCACTACTGGGATTCCTTAACTCTTTCATCATCAATACTTATTTTGCAAAACCATCGATAACATCCATGAGAGAGAGCGAACTAATTCTATCAATACGCCACTGATATTCTATTCGTTTTGGGATTCGCTCCTGCTCTTGGCGATTCCGCTCGAATCTAATTTCTATCAGCGAATTTCGACTTGACCGACCTGGTTGGCATCCCCTTGAAATTCATTAGAGATAACAAGAATCATGGAGCTTTGAAAAGATAGTTGTCATATCAAGACAAATGTCATCCACTGGTGACCATAGGATTATGAGTTTTGAAACAAACCTTATTGGAAATAAGAGAATTTACTGAGAGATCAACACGATCGTAAGAACTCACGTTGTGTGTCTCTGATAAGACATTACTAAAGGTAATTAGCCTTCTTGTATTTCACAACTCACAAGTGATGGCGTCCCATCAGACTTCTATCACACAGACAGATAGTCCTTGTGGCCCCTATATGTATAGGGTTGTTCGTCTCAGTGGAAGTTGAGAAGTATGAAAGAAATTCAAAGTCAAGTCAATAATAATCATCTTCTGACAATTAATTATCAAAGGGACACCTTGGATTAAAATCGAACAATTTCCAAGGCGCTATTTCCAAAGAAAAGGATAACCAGAAAAATACTGGTATTCAACAAACAAGTGGTGCTATAATACCATTGAATTATCAACTATTGAAGAAAAGTGGAAGTTTGAAACAATATCATTTGATAGGGCTTCGAAAACCTGAAGGTAAGTATAATGAAAGCCCTTGGCACAATTGAAACCAAATATGACTTAACACAAGTATATAAAAAATAATTTCGAAGAGGAAATATATCCTTTATCACAATTCTCTCTTAGAGAGATGTCAAATAATTCATAGATTGAGGAGGTAATCAAAAAGATTCAACAATGGGGATATTGCCAAGGTCTCCACAGATGCCTTTTATGTCGGCTCCTCTGACGGATAATCCTTCGATCCCGGAGCTGTTCTTTTCCATGCACACCCAAGGTGCTTGATAACTTACGTCATCGTCGACTTGTAATAGTCACTACGGATTCAATCATCGACATTAATAATCGCAGGGAGTTCTATTTCAACATATCCTTCAACATATCATTCAAATCTTAACTTAATCATTGGCACTACACCCGGTAGTCCAACATGAACTCTACATGAGCTCTGACGTTCTCACATAACTATACACACTCTTACTCACTCTCGTTTCTAGTTTACTATAACCTCAGCTCTGATACCAAACTGTAACGCCCCAAAATCCGGGGTCAGGGATTTGGTCGTCACACGGAAAACCTTAATAACAAATCACCTGTTTAATCACATTAAACCATCTGTAGTCATTAATAATTAAGTTACATCATTTGAGACCCCAACCACCAAGCATCTTTTAGGTTATAGGGCTAGAAACAAGAATCAACTCCTTACTACTAGTATAACTTCGTTGAGAAGTACACCAGCAACTAGTACTATATTATGCAAAGTAACATATATATTACACATCAATATACTTACATATAACTTACTCCAGATTTAAACTTTCTAGATCATATCATCTTCATAAGGGCATACTGCTCGCTTCATCTAAGCCATGCAGATAACCTCGTCCGGCTACCTTCCACTGAAAAGTTAATATTTGAAAACAAGCAAGAATGAGCGAAAGAATTGCTCAGCAAGTTATTACTGATTACTCAATATGAAATCACTTATTTATTGATAATATAATGTCAGTTCTTTTCTATAACAAGATAATAATCAATACGTCATCTTAGTATAATATCTCAGGGTAATATAACATTTAAAATCAAGCTCTCAATATAATCTTTCCATTTCCTTTTATACAACAATTATGTATAAAAGTAATATAAAATCAGTTTCCCTTCTTACTGTAAAACAATTCCATCATTTCATACCATTTTCCTTTTTCATTACACAACTCTGAAAACCATTATCAATTCTTTCTTTTAAGTTTTGGGGATTTTCACTGTTGCCGAATACGTGAGGCACGATGATCAGTCGTCCTCCGTACCCGTCCCTTTTTACTACCGGTAGAAGGAATGAAGGCCACCTGCTAACATCATCCCTGGAGGAAGGCCACCTGCTAACATCCTCCCGGAGGAAGGCCACCTGCTAACATCCTCCCTTGGCATCTTCGTGCCGAATCATATAATGAATGCTAGACTATGTCGCACACAGCCCTGACACAGCCTCTTACGCAAGTTTGTTGCTAATCCCCCCTTTTTATCAAAACAGTATTCCATTTATCAACACCATTTCACATTTCCATTCCCGTATATCATTTTCATTTCCATTTCACATTTCACCTTTCCATTTTCATATCCGTATTATAATCATTTGAAAACATATATACAGGTATATCAATTCAAGACATACATTCATTTCACTATGAAATTCCTTAATCAATCTTTTAACAATATTCAATCACCCGTAGAACACTTAGAATATCTAAAGAATAACCATTCAATAATCCCTTTTTAAATGAATATTATAATTAATATTCATTGAACTAAATAACCATTAAAATAACATTTATCATTTTCATTCCAGACATTTTTAACCAAAAATGTCTCATTATAACCATCGAAATATCTTTATTATTATTCCGGAACAAAGCGATTTTAAGAAAACATTTTAAAAAAATAATATTCATCTAATTAAATAAATTTAATTAGACGAATAAGGTTTATTTAATTAGTAGATGCTTCGAGAGGTATCTAATAATTAAATAAACACTAGTTTATTGGTGATGTTGCCATTAGGTTAATTATTTCGAAATTCTTTCTAAAAACTTTGTCCGGGTTTTCGAAAATATACCTCTCAAGATAACCCCTTCCACTTTTCCATTCATATATCAATACCTTTAAAATACACCAACTAAAATACTTTACATGTAAGTCCCTTTTAAGAAAAATCTGTAGACATCAACCCTTGTCCCCTTATATAATAAAATATTTATTAATAACGTCTGAAAGAGTTTAGAACTCAAATATCCTCAATTTACACATAACGGTAATATTACAAAATAACTTTAGATAACAACTGATAACATAATATCATAAAAATAACCATAATAACAACTGATACCATTCCTTCCCATATCACTTTACTCTTTATAATATATCACTCTCTCCATATCACATATATTTCCAATCAAACCATTTTACTTAAAAGTAAACAATTTATCAAGATAAGATAGAAGAAATCTTGCAAACATGGACTGAGGTCTTATTCTACACATTTCATATATTTTAAAATAAATATACTCTGAACGATAGAGTATGTATAAATAAACTTGCCTCTGGTCCTTAGCACCAGACAGAACAGCGCGAATAAATCCTTGGCGTTTCGCCCAAGTAGTTCCATGAACTTTACACGACGCCTCGATCCTTCCTTTTTGATACACGTTGCTCCACTTGATCACGCCCTAATGGTACTGTAATTGTTACGAGTACGTGTCAGTCCCCCCTCGTATCTCGAGTAGACACCACTCGGAATTACCACTAAGTCACCTAAAGTCGTACTATAGTTGTTATCCCTATAACTGACTACTCAAATACCAATTAATGCACATAACATATTTAGTCAACTTCACTTAACATATACAATTATAATACTAGTGTCATTCTATGACAAAACTCAGTTTATAAATAATCCTCAAAACGTATTTAATCCCCGAAACACATAAATCCTTGAATTAACACATAAATCCTCGAAATAAATCACTTAGCACATAAATCCTCGAAATAAATCACTTAACACATATACACATAAAAGTTAACACCCAAATCATACCTTTAAATCATTGAAATCAAATAAGTTAAATAAATTTAAATTCAGGGGATTTTTAGAAAATTTCGGCATGTAGTATTCGTTTATCGGGCTATGGGCTCAGCCCCTCCATGCCAAACAAAACAATTTATAACCCTGCTTTTGATAAAATAAAAGCTGCCTCAACTTGCAGCAACATAAAAGTAAACAAATAATGAAAAGTACCCGCCCAGACATGCGGCACCTAGCACATAAGGAAAAGTATCCGCCCAGACATGCGGCATCTAGCACATAATAATTAACACTACTACTTACGCTACACCAATGATCGTATTTCTCACGCATTTTAATGATACACGTGACAACCAATCATTGATGTTCGTAAGCCCTAGGGAACAACCCCTAGCACTAACTATTACTTACGCTATATCAATGATCACATCACTCAAGTATATTAATTATACTCGTGATAGCTAATCATGGATATTCGTAAGCCCTAGGGATTAGTCGAAAAGAATTACACAAGTCCTCTAAATATTGACATTTAAAAACTTGTGATCTTCTCATAACCCCTAGCACAATTCTAATTATTATAAAATTCTAACATTTAACATGTACCACGTATTCCCATACTTACCAACACCAAGTAATTGACGATTATACATTCAACAAATACTAAGACTGGATTTACACCATTTAGGATTTAACACATAAACATTTACCATTTAGCACATAAACCTTTACAATTTAACCAACCCTTATATCTACACTTTATAAGACAACAACAATTAACAAATCAGTAATCACTAATCCGAACAACAAAATCATATAGCTCGACACACAACTAATCCCAACAATTACAAAAAGCAACTTAACTTACCATTAATTAACAAATAGTAATAATACTCAACTTTATTTACCAATTTAATTCACATAACATAGTAATATCCACAATTTTCCACTTTAATTCAATTACGAAAATCCACATATTTAACTCACAACTTATATCTAATTACAATTATGCCAATTAAACAAAACTCGAATTTCACAATTAATCAAATTGTAACCATACTAATTTAATAATTAAACTACTACAATTAACACATTAAACTCACCATTACTCCCATCAATTATAATTAGCAACTAAACTCTCCGAATAAAATACGGAAATTCCGATAATATTCACAATCCACCATATTAATCTAATTACGAAAATTAGCATAGTAACTTACAATTTAAATCCAACTTAATTACCACAATAATCTCACCATTTAACTAATTAAATTACAACAATTAAACTATATCGAAATCACAATTCACTTAATACGAAAACGAAATAATTAAAAACGTGAAATTATACCCTTTCCGATGATCCCACCGAGCATCTCCATCACCAATCTCTCCCTCTCTCTCTCCTGCCATCTCTCTCTCTCTCTCTCTCTCTCTCTCTCTCTCTCTCTCTCTCTCTCTCTCTCTCTGCTGGTCTTCTTCTTCACCCCACTGTCCAGTCGCGCCACCACTGGCCACGCCGTCGCCGCCCTGCAGCCCCGCGTCGCCGGTCATCTTCTTTCTTCCCCGCTGCAAGCCCACACACCCACGCAGCACACACTTACAATACACACGCGTATATACACGCATATATACACACGGTTACACACACATAACCACCCTCTTCATCAACAATTTGAACCCCTAATTGAAATCCCCAATTCAATTACACAACCCTAATTTTTCCCCCAATCTTATTTCTCTCTCCCCGTTCTATTCTATCTGCTGTGTTTTGATATATTGGGCTTGGCCCAATACTAATATATCACTTCTACAATTCATTCCGGGCCCAATTAAAACACTACATCTTCACTTTTAAAACTAATAAACAGCTTTATAAATCGAAATTAAATAAAATTTCAAAAAATTAAACTTTTCATTTTTAAAATAAAGAATATAAAATTACGAACTCCCACATATTTTCGAAATATTTTTCGGATCAAAAATGAATTAAATATGAATTTTCAATGTTTTGATCCTTTAAATACAATAAAACTCTTAAAATCATTTTAAAATACCGAAACATCCAAATTAATTCACCCAACCATTTTAAAAACTAAATAATATTATAAAGATAATATTACAAAAGATTTCATGATTTTTAATTCCTCCGATAATTTTATAAAATTAACAGAGGATCAAAATGCATGATTTAAATATATTTAAATCCTAAAAATATAAATAAAATACATCAGCCTTCACAACTCACACAATCATCATATAAACACATAAACACAACTTCACATACATTCCACCTTCCAACAATAATCACATAATATAGTTCATAATTATACTGAACCAGACAATAATTAAATAATTCGCTTTTGAAATTCCTTGAACTGGAATAATGAACAATAAAATAAAATAAAAAATTTCCTCCTCATTTTAGGAAAACATTAATATTCTTAAAATAATACTAAAATCATTTTCTGAAAATTCGGGTTATTACAGTTGGTTATGAATTGAAATACCAATTAAAATTGGTGGATGTTTATAAAATCTAAAGGTCATGCCGGTTTTTTTTCAGCGTTGCAATAGTTACATAAATGTTGCCATATATGACATATTCTTTAAAATATTTCATTGCATTTGATTCAAAATACATTGCAATTTGGCATGTATTGCAACAATTAACACAAAAAAATCGTTACAAAAAATAAGCCATAGCTCCTCCAAGCTATTGCAATGGTGTTAAACTTGTTGCTATAGCCCTTAAATCGTTGCCATATACCGTAATTGCAACGATAATTCAACGTTGCTATATGGTACTAAATTCGTTGCCATAAGGTACCTATGGCAACCAGAGCAAACCTTACGCCTGATTTTTCAATAATCGTTACCATAGACCCTATTGTAACGAATATAGGGCATATTGCAACGTATTTCAGTGGTTGCAAAAGGTGTTTTATGGTGTAGTGTTAGATTTCTATATACAACAACTTTTAGTATTGTTGTATTTAACGATCATGATCTATTTGAGTTGAATATCTAACAGTTGTGGATGAGAGATAACCAAAAATTATAGGATAACCAAAAATAGATGGTTAACCAAATTACAAATTATACCCTTTTTCGTTTATTATAGTATAATATAAATAGTATAAATGCGATGTTACAATAATGTGTTTATAGTAATTGAATATTACAGTTATAGTAGAACCTCGATAAATGAATATTCGATAAACGAATAACCTCATTAAATGAATAATTTTTTGCGATTCCGACATAATAGAGACAATGTATTTTTGACCTCGATAAATGAATAATCTCGAATAATGAATAAAATTTTCTGATTCCAAGGATAATCATTTATCGAGATTTAACTGTATGCGTTTATACTGAAACAATGAATGATGTTGTGTTACTGTAGAATTATTTACACTGTCCTTTATTTATTTTTCATGATGATAGATGCATAGTCATTTTTTTCTACTGCACTCACGAGCCATGGCTCAGCCCCGCGACATTTGAAGTAAAATATAAATGCAGTATAAATACTCGATTTTAACATCTTATATGATTTTTTTAGTTACATCATTTTAACATTTTATCTTAAATTATGTTCCAAAAAATATTTATCGATTTTTGTGGACTTAACTCGAGTATTAGGAGTTTATGAACTTAACCAGCATTAATTATCTGCCACGAGCATGTTTTATATAAACTGATTTTCTAAAAAATTTAAATTTGTAGAAAATTAATATTAGTTCTTAATGTTCTTTTTGTTAATAAATTTTTATATAACTTTCATTTTTTTTTAATTTTTTTTGCATCATTAATACGTAAAATTATGAGATAAGATAATAACTAATTTTTTGTTTTCTCAGATGAGAAAACTGGCATGAAGTTGTTCTCAGGGATTTCTCCTGGGATTTTAATATAAAATGTCTATAAAACAAGTGGGTCCTGCAGGGACATTTTGGTAAATATCAAATATTTCTTAATAATTTACCTAAATATTCATATTTTTGTATTAAAAAAATTTTAACCTCAGGTGTCAGGGTTCTATTTGAGGTAGTCAAATCAATCCTTTCTCAGATTCTCTTTTCACTCACCACAGAAATTTATGAGTATGGATTCATTTGTAAGACATATAAGTTTATTTATTAAAAAAACATAAAATTATGATTAAAGTATGATACAAATATTCAAAATAATGTTACTAACAGAAAGGGTTAAATATTTTTTTTTTTGACTCAAAGAAAGGGTTAAATATTAGAAGTGAGAAAACTGGAAATTGGCTAGAGCTTGCATACAAGCAAAAAGATGCCCATGGCCATTGGCTTTGGAACAGTGGAACCACAGGTATTTGATTTGATCCCACACAATAACTTTACTATTCATGTTTGTATATACATGTAGATACAAAGGTTGTGGAGAATATTAGAAAGAACAGGTATAGCAATAAGGAGCTTTCAAGAATTAGATACACATAAGTACTTTTTTTTCCTCATCAAGAATTGCATTGTTTAACTTGATGTTGTATATGTTTTCTCAAAAGGGTATCATTATTAATTGATTCTACACTTGCATTTATTACAGATTTGTCATGATCTTGACAGTTTGATTTCGGAATTAAGCTACTAAAATAAAGAAAAAATGCAGGAAAGCAAAAGCAGGGAAATAAAAAAAAAATAAAATTAAGCATTCATTCTCATTCATAATCATAATCTGAAGAAGAAAGTACATTATATAGGCATAACACTCTTTCTGGGACTAAGTTATTGGGCCGAAACCAAAATATATTAACCCAACTAAACTTGGCCCAATCATAAAATCTGACCCAACATTGTAAGTCAGCTGAAATTGTGACATACGCTCCTTCTTCAAAACATCCTTGTCCTCAAGGATGAAGATAAGAAGATTCTTGCATAGGTGCCAACATCTTTTTCTGGCGCAGCGAAGCAACACGAGCATAATCAGATTGAACACTTTGATAAAAACAACATATGAAGCACCTAGCCTTTCGCCAAATATGTAGTCAAGTGCCAATGCAGCCATAAATTGCATCACTTGTAATGTAAGTAAAGCACAGAGGTGGATCACATCCAGAAACTCCCAATCATCCACTGATCCGATAGCTTTTAGTGGATGTGTAATGAGTGTTGGAGAAGATCGAGCCATCACCTGAGTTTTTGGAATTAGTACAAGCAGTTCCTCCAAACTCTTCTCCCGGAAAACAGGACATTCTATGGCAATACCATCCTCGGTGAGTATCCCGCATTCTCTGGCAATAGCTTTTGCAGTATTTATGTTGTCTCCGGTAACCATCCGAACAGTTACACCAGCTGACCGACAAGGTGCAACTGACTCCTTCACACCAGGTCGTACAGGATCCTTGATCCCCACAATTCCGATACAGGTATATCCAGAGGCTGGAATGGGATTATCAGCAGAGAACTCATTTTCTAGTTCAACATAGCCAAGGCATAAGGTACGTAGAGCTTCAGTGGCAAACTCATCAATTGTGACTTTGAGATGGTTCAATATTTCTTCATCAAGAGGAACAACCTCGCCATTAGAATTCATCACCTTGTTACAGGCAGCCAAAACAATTTCGGAAGCACCTTTTGTATGAGCTCTTTTACCTCCTTCAGGAAGCTCTAGCACCACCGCCATTCTTTTCTTTGTAGATTTAAACGGCTCAACGTTAACAAGTTTAGAAGCTTGGCGCACAGCCTGAAAATCTCCACCCAGTGATAGTGCAAACTCCAATAAAGCATCATCTGTTGGTGTTCCCAGTGTCTCGCGTTTCCCTGCTTCGTTAACCACAATTTCTTCCATATGGACCTGATCCTCACCAGATAATGTGACTTTCACGGATGATGGCTTTTGTTGCTTCGCCTTTAAATCCGATGTCACCGTTGATAGATCTTCCAGTTCAGGCCCGCAAGTTCCAGCAGATCCTATGTCTTCAACTGGTCCAACATCCTCTCCAAACTTGATAACTCCTGGTGTCTCCTTCTGCTCAAGACCGATGTCATTTGCCGTCTGCAGGTCATCACCTGACATATCATCTCCTTCAACCTCACAAACATTTACTACTTCTTTTATATCAGGTGTTTCCTTCGTCTCAACCCCAACAATGTCTGTTGTGTGCATGTCATCGCCTAGATTATCATCCCCTTCCCCTTCAGCCATACATGTCATCTCCTTTGTGTCAACCTCAACCGCTGTTGTCCACCTGTGATTGATCGACTTATTATCACCTTCAACAACACAAACATTTGGTTCTCCTTTTATATTATCGGCATGTTTCTCGTTTGATGCTTCAACATATTCCATTCCAAGCATAGCATCCCCACTAAATTCCTTGAAACTCTATGATTTTGATGATCATACTTAGTAAGCAAGCTAGATTCTGCATTAGACTAATATTGTTTTGCAGGATTACTTCATATAAAATTTTATAAGAAAAACAGGGTAACTCAGCTAGCTGACAGTTCAACTCAGCAAGCTGGCTGGCAGTCTGTCCAGTTTCACAAGGGTTCGAATAAATGGTTTTATTTTGCTTATAATTGCAAAAGTGGCATGAACGGTTCTTTATACATTAAAAACATGACATAATTTCAAAAGTATTTCTAAAACAATACTTTCTTAGAAAAAGGAATCTTTGAATTCTTTAATGTACTTAAAAAGACAACCCATGTGCTTACTTTCCAAGCATGCTCTTATTTAATATCAATTATGCTTTATTCCTATCCTCCACCATCTGTTGTCTTTGTTAAAGATTGTAAAAGAATTACATGCACTCATTATCTTATCCTTTATCTTCTTCAAGTTCTCTCTAACGGTTTCTTTCATCCTTAAACATTCTTATCTCTCCATTTCTAAACTAAATTTATTTTCTGAGAAAGAAATATTGTTTAAACTGATTGTGAACGTTAGAAGTAGAATTAATGGAACAAATCTTGAAACGTGAGAAGTGCTATTCAAGACCGTTACAAGTTTGCATCTTTAATTCTAGCTTTTTTACTTCACTATATATACTTGTATGACTGTTATTCACAGGTACGAACCAAGAGAGAAACATACAAGCAATATTCAAGTGTCAAGAAAACAACTCAGCACATTTACTTCAAAAGAGCTCGTGTATTATATCATATATACAGTTTACAGAGTTCAAATCTTTTAAGTTGTATTTATTTATTTCATCCTTTGTATTGTTCAACTTGTAAAGTTGGTAGTTGCTGGTTTGTCAAGCTTGTGGAACCAGGGTTCAAGGAGCATTAGGCTAGAGAAGTTTATACTTGGTTTAGTATAGAGCTTAGAGAGCTGTGTTCAAGAAACAAGGGGTTCCAGCTAGCTGCAGTCAGTAACTGGGTGATAAGGGAGATATATTATTGTGTTTTGTAATTGGATTTAATTGTGATCAATAATATATTCTCTTACCAAGTTGGTAAGGGACTAGGACGTAGACCATAGAAGATTAGGGGTCGAACCTAGCTAAAATTCTTGGTGTCCTTTACTTACTGCATATTTATCTTTCTGCATTGCATATCTAAGCTAGCTGCTTATTTGTTAATCTGCCGAATCAAGTTAACTCGGCTAGCTGCTTATTCACTAATTTATTGCACCCAGCTAGCTGCCAGAGTAAAATTTTAGACAAATTTTTTATTTGATCGTTGTTAGTCAAAACACCTATTCACCCCCCCCCCTCTAGGTGTATTTTCATTTGGTATCAGAGCTTTGGTATGCTAATATTTCTGTAACAGGAAAAGTATCGATCAAATGGCTGACAATTATCTAGAAGGTAGGTCTGATTATAAGGCTCCACTTCTCACTGGATCGGAGAACTACAGTTGGTGGAAATGCAGAATGGAGACTTATTTGTCCAAGAAACCTCTGGTTCTAAGAGTTGTGCAGAAAGGGAACTATGAATTTCTCAACGACAAAAATGAACCAAAAGATGTTGATGATCTCACTCACGATGAGATTATCAAGTGCGGTTATAATGGAGAAGCAAGAAACTCCATAATGAATGCACTAGATCAATCTGAATATGACAAGGTATCCTCTCTAAAAACAGCAAAAGAAATGTGGGATGCTTTGGAATCCTATCATGAAGGTTCGAAAACTTTGAGAAAAGTTAAACTTATCAAATTGATGAATGACTTCGGAAATTTCAAGCTCAAGAATGGTGAAACTATCAAAGAGAGCCAAGCAAGGTTTCAAGTCACTATCAACACTCTGAAGTGACTTGGAAAATCCATTCCTCAAGATGAAATCAACATGAAAATTCTAAGTGCAGTTCCATTTATATTCGAAGCTAAAGTCACTGCATTGGAATCAAGTCCCTTCATTGATTCTATGGATCATTTGGCCGTATTTGCAGACTTGGAACAATTTGAAAGCAAAATCAATAATAGCAAGATGGAATCAGTCAAGGCTCCAGTTGAATAGATGAAGAATTTAGCTTTGCACTCCAGTAGAAGCAAGCTGGATTCAGAATCAGAATCAGATTCTGATGAATAATTAGCACTTTTATCCAGAAAAATCAAAAAGATGCTAGACTTAAGGAACAAGCTAAAGAAGGAGAAAGGTAGAGCTTCTGGAACAAAGAAAGATGTCAAAGAGGAAGCATGTTTTGAATGTGGCAAGAAAGGTCACTATAAAAGAGACTGCTACAAGCTGAAAAATAAGCAGAAGCAGCTAGCTGCCTCTAAAGACAAAAAGAAAGCTAAGGCATTTTTGACATGGAGTGATGATGAAAATTCAGATTCTGATAATGAATCAAGTGATGAGATGGTGAAGCTAGCTCTTGTTGGTCTTGATGATGAGAATAATGCTCAAGGAATTTTTCAAGATGGCCTTGTAGATAGTGATGTCTCGGATTCGGATGACAACAATAGTGAGGTAAATTATTTTTCTGATATATATTCTCATTCTTCAAAGTTAGATGAATTAACCATGCAGGATCATAGTAATCTATCAAATGAAGTGTTTGAAGAATTAAGATATGAGAATGATAAACTCAAAAAGAAAAATATTCAACTTAAGAAGATCATATCTGAGTTAATGGATGAGAAGACACCTGCTACAAATCATGCTTAAAAGCTTACTGATCTTAAGGCTGAGATATCCCAACTTGAAGGGATAAACAAAGTGTTGGTCAAAAGAAATGATACTCTCATGAAGGAACTCAGCAAGCTGACAACAGAAATTGAGGCTCAAGATGCATGTTTAGAAGCATTTAGTCCAAGGGAATCATGCTCAATGGAAATATCTCAACAAGCTGAAAGAATCAAAGAATTGGAAACTGAAATCAAGGATCTCCAGAAAGGAATGGGAAAGTTCATTCAAGGAGAAGATACTCTCAAAACAATGATGAGATATGCAAAAGTTCCAATCGAAAGAGAAGGAGTTGGATCGGCTTCCACAACACCTCCAAAGTATGATGGCAAACATGGAATTCCTTATGATTATGCCATGCCATGGAGAATCTGCCATAAATGTGGAAATAAAGGTCATTTGGCAAATCATTGCAAAGTTCAGAATGCCAACCCAGCTAGCTGGAATAGACAGACAGGTCACAGGCAGCTAGCTGACAGAGCTGCTGGAACAAGAAATACAGCTTCTAAAGTGCTCCAAATGTGGATCAAGAAAACTGATTTAAATGTTTTATATGTTCTATCAACTAACCATTCTGGACCCAAGCAAATTTGGGTACCAAAACGTTGAGTTGTGTTTCACTTGTTTTGTAGGTATGTCTTGTTGTCAAAGTGAGATCAAAACAATGGATTTTGTATAGTGGATGCACAAGACATATGAGTGGTGATAAATCTCAGTTCCTCTCTCTCAGTAAGAAATAGGGTGGAAGTGTCACCATTGGTGATAGCAAAACACTCCAGATTCTTGGGAAATGGAAGATTGGTAATAGTGTCATTTCTATTGATAAAGTACAATATGTTCAAGGTCTTAAATATAATTTGCTTAGTGTAAGTCAGTTGTATGATGATGGACATTCTGTTCTTTTTGATAAAGAAAAGTGTACTATTATTGTTGGCACTAACAAAGTCCCCCTAGTTGCTAGAAGGGAAGGAAATATATATATTTTGGACTTTGAAGTGCAGGATTCATCTTGTTGTCTAGCTGCTGTTGATTCAAATCCAGAAATTTGGCATAGAAGGCTTGGACATGCTCATATGGACTTACTCAGCAAGTTGTCTTCAAAGAAGCTAGTTAGAGGATTGCCAAAATTGAAGTATGTCAAAATGGAAACTTGTTCGGCTTGCCAATTAGGCAAACAAATCAGGACTCCACATAAATCAAAGAAAATGGTATCAACTTCTAAACCTTTAGAGCTACTTCATTTAGATTTATTTGGTCCGGAAGGATATAAAAGCATTGGAGGTAAACAATATGCATTTGTTATAGTAGATGATTATTCTAGATATACTTGGGTATTGTTTCTTCGTACTAAAGATTGTGCTTTCAGTGAATTTGAAAAGCTAATTAAGTTACTTGAGAACAAGTTTAAGTTAAGACTTGTAAGTATAAGGAGTGATCGAGGTGGTGAATTCCAAAAAGACTTTATCTCATATTGTGAAGATAGAAGCATTTCACATGAATTTTCTGCTCCAAGAACCCCACAACAAAATGGAGTTGTGGAGAGAAAGAACAGGTCATTGCAAGAAACAGCTAGAACATTGCTGCAAGAGAGCAAGCTGCCAAGAAGTTTCTGGGCAGAAGCAGTCAACACAGCTAGCTACGTTCTTAACAGAGTACTAATCAGGCCTATTCTCAACAAGACTCCATATGAATTGCTAAAGAACAAGGAGCCAAACATAGGCTACTTCAAGGTCTTTGGATCCAGGTGCTTTGTACTCAAATCCATTGATAGAGATGGTAAATTTGATGCCAAATCATATGAAGCTAAATTTTTGGGTTATTCTACAACAAGTCGTGCATATAGAGTTTATAATATATCTAAACGTACTGTTGAAGAGTCAATTGATGTCTCATTTCAAGAATCTAATGTTGATCTGTCAAGAGATGAGGAAGATATTGCAGGTTCAGATGGTGCCAGCGAGCTGCCAAGGTCAGATACAGCAACTCAGCGAGCTGACAAAGAAGCAGATTCCAAAAATACAGCAACTCAGCGAGCTGCCAATGAAGCAGACTCAGGAAATGCAGCAACCCAGCGAGCTGCAATAGAAACTGAATCAAGTTCAGCTAATGATAACCAAGCTGAAATCTCTCCTCCAGTAGATGAAACTTGTGATAAGGTGTCAAAGCTCACCTTGGAAGATTCTAGAGGCCAGAGATCACAAGAAAAGATGCCAATTTATAATGGGGATGAATCCCCTCCTCCATCCAAGAGAATTAGAGCCAATGAAGAAGTTATGGCTCATCATCATTTTCCAAAGTCAACAAGGACAGTAAAGAACCATCCTCCAGAGTTGATTATTGGTGATAAATCAGAAGGAATCAAGACAAGGAGAAGCCAAGCTAACTTTTGTGCATTTTCTGCCTTCCTAGCTCAAGAGGAACCAAAGAATGTCAATGAAGCACTAAAAGATGAGAATTGGATCATGGCAATGCAAGAAGAACTTAATCAATTTGAAAGATGTGATGTTTGGGAACTTGTAGATCCACCTAAAGATGCTTCAATCATCGGTACTAAATGGGTTTTCAATAACAAAGTTGATGAAGAAGGAACGGTTACTAGAAACAAAGCAAGGCTTGTTTCACAAGGATATAATCAACAAGAAGGAATCGATTTTGATGAAACATATGCCCCGGTTGCAAGGCTAGAATCAATAAGAATGTTACTATCATTTGCATGCTTCAAGAAATTCAAGCTACATCAAATGGACGTGAAAAGTGCATTTCTTAATGGATACTTGAAAGAAGAAGTATATGTCAAGCAACCTCCTGGATTTGAGAGTGATAAATTTCCTAATTATGCTTTCAAATTAAAGAAGGCACTATATGGATTACGACAAGCTCCTAGATCTTGGTATGAAAGGCTAAGTAAGTTTTTGATAAAGAATGGGTTCATTTGAGGTAAAATCGATCCTACATTGTTTACTAAACTTACTGGTAATGATATTCTAGTTGTGCAAATATATGTAGATGATATTATATTTGGATCAACTAATGATAATATGTGCAAGTGGCTTTCTAAGTGTATGCATAGTGAGTTTGACATGAGTATGATGGGTGAGCTCAACTACTTTTTGGGGCTCCAAATCAAGCAAACTCAAGATGGGATTTATGTACATCAGTCCAAGTACATCAAGAACTTGCTAAAGAAGTTTGGATATGAGAATATCAAGGCAAAATCTACACCTATGAGTTCTGCCAGCAAGCTGGCTGCAGATGAACGAGGTAAAGATGTAGATGTTCGAGAGTATAGAGGTATGATTGGTAGTTTATTATATCTTACAGCCTCTAGACCTGATATTATGTATAGTGTATGTGTGTGTGCTAGGTTTCAAGCTCAACCAAAAGAATCTCACTTGAATGCTATTAAAAGAATTTTTAAATATTTAAGTGGAACTACTACTCTTGGTTTATTTTGTCCCATCACAAATGCATTTGATCTTGTTGGGTATAGTGATGCAGATTATGCAGGTTGTCAAACTGATCGAAAGAGTACAAGTGGTGTTTGTGCATTTTTAGGACAGAGTTTAGTATCTTGGCAAAGCAAGAAGCAAACTTCTGTTGCATTATCCACAGCTGAAGGGGAGTATTTAGCAGCTTGAAGTTGTTGCTCTCAAATGCTATGGATGAGACAAACACTTCTAGATTTTGGAATTAAATGTGGCAAAGTCCCCATTTATTGTGACAATACAAGCACTATCAACATATCAAAGAATCCAGTGAATCACTCAAGAACAAAGCATATTGATGTTCGACATCATTTCTTGAGAGGCAATGTTGCAAAGGGAAAAATTGAGCTAATCTTTGTAAGTACAGAGTACCAGCTAGCTGACATCTTCACAAAGCCACTAGCTGAGGAGCGTTTCTCTGTGCTGCATAGAGAATTAGGCATGTGTAATGTCTAGCCAGCCAGCTGCTATGGAAGGATGGAAATCTTTTATGTCTAGCCAGCTAGCTACCATGGAAATTCGGTACATTCTTATGATATTATGTACAATTTCATGCTCAATAGTTTTGTGCTATTTGTTTATTTTTTAAGTGCTGAGTTAAAATTAATTGTTTAATTTATGCATTGAAATATGTCTCTGTGATTTTTTTATTTATACTTAGTTACCTTATTCTATGCAATTGGTCCAATATGTTATATGTCGGGATGAAATAATTTTTTATTTTAATAAGTCAGTTTTTCCCCTTAATTATAAAAGAGAATTACTTAGTACATTCCAATCCGACTCTTGAGATATCATCAAACCACTCCCAAATCAAGTTTAGGGTTTCTAGCCGCTCTTTCGAAAACCATTTCTCTCTCTCTCTTCGACATCAAATCTCACCATGGGCAAAACTAGATCCTCCAAGAAAACTCCAATCTCTGTCCCCAAAACTAAGAAAGGGCAGAACAAAAGGCTCTTTGATGAAGAAGATGACATTGATAGGGTTCAAGTCGACAGCGGAGATGAAATGTTAGAAGTTCAGAAATCAGGGCTTAAGGATGGCACGTCTGCTAAGAGAACCAAGTATGGAATTAAGTTCACAAGTGAAGAACTAGAATCCAGGTTCAAGCAACTCGATTTGGCCAATCGTCGAATCGTTTTTGGACGCCCAATTGCAGGTAATTCCTATGTCAAATGCGGGGCTCTTGCTTATTTCTCTAAATTAGGGTTTGAATCTTTTATCAAAGATTTACCCCGAGAATGTTATCCATCTCTTGTCTATGAGTTTTATTCGAACCTTGTTATTTTCAAACCAATGGTCTTTTCATCGGTTGTTCGTGGTGAGAAAATAATGTTAACTACTAATGTATTGAATGATATCCTTGGAATTGAAAAACCATCATCTGTTTCTATCACAACCAAAAAGGGTCCTACTGAATTCTCCAATTTCACTGAATTGGACCAGTTAAGATTAATTCGTGGTTTGGATGGTTTACTTGTTTATGCCCCTCCAACTACTTCCATTGTAACTCCTATCAGTCATGTGCTGTTTAAAATGTGTATTGATAATGTAAACCCGCGTACGGGAAGTCGATCGAACTTTACGGGTCAAGATGTTTCTGTGGTGGCTATGTTGCTCTCTGAGAAGCCATTCAACCTGGCTGGACTTATTTTGAAAAATATGTTGGATGTATTCGAGCCACACACCTCACCAAGCCTCCCTTATGGCTGTTTATTGACTAGGATTTTTGAATGGTATGGTATTGATTTAAAAAATGAAGAGTGTGAGCTAGCTAAAGAATTTTTGGATGCTAAGAGCTTGTTGCAATCTCATTTGAAGTTGGATTCCGATGGTAATGTCATTCGAATGGAACCTCCTCCACCTCCAATCCCATCACCTGCATAGTTGTAAAGTGAGAGTATGACTGAGGCTGGCCATTCTGAAAACATGAAGGAAATTCGAGCTGCACTGAAAGTATTGACTGATAAAGTAACTGATATGGCTGATGAACTTTCTTTCCTTCGTGACATCGTTGCTGGTCCACGTCCGTCTACCTCAGCTCGCACTGGTCTCTTCTCTACCATTGTCTCTGATGCACGAGGTCTTAATGACCTTGCAAATGCTGCTACCGGAGATGTGCTCAAGGAAAATGTGGATGCTCCAACTGTGGCTGCTTCTGGGGTGGTTCAAGCTGAGAATGCTAAAGTTGATGATGAGGATAAGGACTCTTAAGTTTTTTCCTTTTTATGATTAAGGGGGAGAACTTTTTAGGATGATATGATATGATTTATGTCTTGTTTAAAAACCTATGAACCTGTTTAAGTGTTTTTAAGAACCTATGAACCTGTTTATGTGTTTAAGAATTATGCTTATGTCTGAACCTATTATGTGGGATATTTTGGTTTGAGAACCTGTGTTGTTTATGTGCTTATCTGTCATGTGTTGGTTTTGATTTTTCTTAAGTTATCCTTGGGTATTACCCTTGGTTTTTATCAAGTTACTATATGTTGATAAAATTGCTAGACTCAGGGGGAGTTTGTTTTCATCTCTCCTAAAAATTGGTGTATAATCATCAAAAAGGGGGAGATTGAAACTCTATGATTTTGATGATCATACTTAGTAAGAAAGCTGGATTCTGCATTAGACTAATATTGTTTTGCAGGATTACTTCATATAAAATTTTATAAGAAAAACAGGGTAACTCAGCTAGCTGACAGTTCAACTCAGCAAGCTGGCTGGCAGTCTGTCCAGTTTCACAAGGGTTCGAATAAATGGTTTTATTATGCTTATAATTGCAAAAGTGGCATGAACGGTTCTTTATACATTAAAAACATGACATAATTTCAAAAGTATTTCTAAAACAATACTTTCTTAGAAAAAGGAATCTTTGAATTCTTTAATGTACTTAAAAAGACAACCCATGTGCTTACTTTCCAAGCATGCTCTTATTTAATATCAATTATGCTTTATTCCTATCCTCCACCATCTGTTGTCTTTGTTAAAGATTGTAAAAGAATTACATGCACTCATTATCTTATCCTTTATCTTCTTCAAGTTCTCTCTAACGGTTTCTTTCATCCTTAAACATTCTTATCTCTCCATTTCTAAACTAAATTTATTTTCTGAGAAAGAAATATTGTTTAAACTGATTGTGAACGTTAGAAGTAGAATTAATGGAACAAATCTTGAAACATGAGAAGTGCTATTCAAGACCGTTAGAAGTTTGCATCTTTAATTCTAGCTTCTTTACTTCACTATATATACTTGTATGACTGTTCTTCACAGGTACGAACCAAGAGAAAAACATACAAGCAATATTCAAGTGTCAAGAAAACAACTCAGCACATTTACTTCAAAAGAGCTCGTGTATTATATCATATATACAGTTTAGAGAGTTCAAATCTTTTGAGTTGTATTTATTTATTTCATCCTTTGTATTGTTCAACTTGTAAAGTTGGTAGTTGCTGGTTTGTCAAGCTTGTGGAACCAGGGTTCAAGGAGCATTAGGCTAGAGAAGTTTATACTTGGTTTAGTATAGAGCTTAGAGAGCTGTGTTCAAGAAACAAGGGGTTCCAGCTAGCTGCAGTCAGTAACTGGGTGATAAGGGAGATATATTATTGTGTCTTGTAATTGGATTTAATTGTGATCAATAATATATTCTCTTACCAAGTTGGTAAGGGACTAGGACGTAGACCATAGAAGATTAGGGGTCGAACCTAGCTAAAATTCTTGGTGTCCTTTACTTACTGCATATTTATCTTTCTGCATTGCATATCTAAGCTAGCTGCTTATTTGTTAATCTGCCGAATCAAGTTAACTCAGCTAGCTGCTTATTCACTAATTTATTGCACCCAGCTAGCTGCCAGAGTAAAATTTTAGACAAATTTTTTATTTGATCGTTGTTAGTCAAAACACCTATTCACCCCCCCCCCTCTAGGTGTATTTTCATTCCTTGTCTCTCTCTGAGTCTCCTGAGCTAGTACCATCCTTCAGCTCAGAAGAGCTCTCTGAATGTACTGCTGTTGCAACATTATCTTCCAGATCTGAAAAATTCAGAGATTCAGCAAACAATTTTTTGTGTTGTTGCTCCGCTGTACTAGTTTCTTTAGCTTTATTGCCTAGTGAAATCAAACAAGACTCCTGGACAAGTTCATGTTCACCAGGTTCGACTATACATCTTTCGGCATCAATTTGCAAGCCCTCACCAAAAACCTGAGCATTAGAATTCTGCTCCAGTGCTTGGGGAAGCACTTCTGTATTTACCTTAGCAACATCTTCCTTACTAGACCAATCAGAGTCAACCAGAGATGATAGATTTTGTAACTGAAGAACAGGATTAATCTTCTCTTCTGCAATGATCGAAGGAGGAAAATATTTTGACTCAACCAAAAAGGATCATGATCCTCACAAACCCCATGCATTTCATTCGGTTCGTTTACTGCAATGAGTGGCTCCAGGTACCGCCCATTCACGTGAACATAACTTGAAGAATCTTGTTTTATTTCTTCCGAAACCCTGCCCATTTCATCTATGCCCGACAACAGTTTTGCTTTTTTAATATCAACAGAGCTAGTGTTCACGTCCATCAGTGTGTGAGGTTGGTTTTGACACAGTTCCGTTACACCAGACTTCATATAACTAGGAGAAGTTGTATCCTGCTCATGTCTGTCTTCTCCTGCTTGTTGTCTTTCCTCCTCACTGGCTCTTTTGGAAATTTCGCCGCCATGTTTGGAGATATCAGACTCTTTTAGTTCCTCTGAATTCTGAGGTGTAATGGAATCAAGTTCCTCCTGCAATCTAACAAGTCCCTTCACTACAGATTTTCTTAAGTTCCTGAAACTCGGAAGCAATCCCTGCATGGTGTCCAATTGCAACAAAAGGTTCATAATAGTTTCGCCAAGCACTATTTTCTGCTTGTCAACATTCCCACTACCTGTGGAAACACAATTTTGAACTTTTTGCCTGGCCTTATTCAGTTCTCCTTCAATTCTAGCAATTTCCTTCAATTTCTTCAAAGGTTCCCATCTCCTAGCTTCAAAACCACGGTACGCTGCTTGAATAATTACGACTGCTTCAGCCTCCGAGAACGTTTGTTTTGGCGCTTCATTTATACTTGCCCTGGTATCTACAGTTCTTTCATTCATTCCTGTTTCACATTTCCTATCACCAAATTGAGCCTCAATTGTTAGCTTATCGTCCTTTGTTAATTCTCCAGATAATTTATACACATTTTTAACGGCATCTCCTACGGAAGATTCCTCATCACTTTTTATACCCATTTCATCTTGACAACCACTTGAAACTCTCTTCTGCGATTCACCAGCTAAAACATTGACAGGAGACTGAGGTAAAGTCTCCTTTAGAGCTTCTACCTCAGTGTCCCTATTTTGCTGGTTGTTTCCTTGCGTAAGTGATGACCAATAAGACTTATCGTGTGACAAAATTTCTGACTTCTTCTCAACTTTACACAAATCAGCCAGACTATCAACAACCAAAACAGGAGTAGGTGTATTAGAAGACTGATTTACCTGATTTGTAGACAACTCCCTTGATTGAGAATATTCCCCATCCTCTCTATCAACATTCCCACCCCACTTCTTCTCAACTAGCTTTGGCATATCTGCGTAGATCTTCCCCATCTTCTCAAGCGTATGAAGCATTTCAGTGAGTTTCTCTTCTATCTTATGCCTATTATCAATGATGGCATTAGAAACAAACATATGGGAATCTGGAATTTCATCAAACATCTGAGGCGCGTATGTGTTTGGCTGTTGCACGAATAGAGCTTCTTGTTGATAGTGTTGTGCAGTGATAGTTGAACTCATATAACCACTGGATATGGGCTGGGTATTGTACGAATGAGATGTTAGAGGTGGTTGGAATTCATCCTGATAAGTGAAATATCCAGATAATCCATCTGTGAATGATAGATGTGTAGATGTGTCAGGCATGTGAGTAGTAGTATAGAGCTGATACGAGGATTGCGGTGGTGGTTGAGGTGAGTGGTAGGTATAGGGAGGTGCTGGAGTTGATAGATACTGGTAAGAAGGATAAGAATCAGGGTTTGGAAACGGTATGTATGGGTACCGGTAGGAATGATAGAAATTAGGGTTTTGAGGTGGATATGAAGTGAGATGAATGGTACCCATTTCCGAGGAAACGTCGGCTTTGATACCATTTGTCATGATCTTGACAGTTTGATTTCGGAATTAAGCTACTAAAATAAAGAAAAAATGATGGAAAGCAAAAGCAGGGAAATAAAAAAAATAAAATTAAGCAGTCATTCTCATTCATAATCATAATCTGAAGAAGAAAGTACATTATATAGGCATAACACTCTTTCCGGGACTAAGTTATTGGGCCGAAACCAAAATATAATAACCCGACTAAACTTGGCCCAATCATAAAATCTGACCAAACATTGTAAGTCAGCTGAAATTGTGACAAGATTATGCTAATAACAGAACTTTAATTCTTTTACAAGAGTTTCATCTCCACAGGTAATTCTTTTTACCCTTTTTATCTTTAGTTGTATGTCTTAATTGGATAATTTGATTCAGTACAAATTTATTCTTTGTTATAGATTTTGATTCTACTTTGAGAATTTTGATGGCCCAACATATTCATTTTTGGTTAATTTTGCAGATTTAGTGTAGTTTTATGTATTTGAATTAGTGAAGACAAATTAACAATTACGTAAAGTTAGATTCTTTTTGTTCTGTATTACCTTATTTGGATCGTTTGATGGAGTAAAAATCCCATCTTTGTTGAAGATACAGAAATGTATAACTTTTTTGAAGAACCATGTTTGTTTGGAGGGATTATAATCCCAAAATAATATCCAGATATAGGTGGTGTTTGGCTGGGCTTATAAGCCCAGACTTATAACTTATTTTCGGGTAAAAATTTCATATTTTGATAATTTGTTTTTATGGTTGTATTTAATTTATGTTTTAGATTTCATAAGTTGCAAAAATAAGTTGAAAAATAAGTTGGAATGTTAGGAATCTCTAACATTGACTTAAAATAAGTTGACTTATTCTGGAAATAAGCTCCCCCAAACACCCCCATAATAGTCCCATCATTTGTAATCCTTTGGATTATAATCCTTTATATTATTTATATTTCATGTTTGTTTTGAAGTATTAAGTTTAGGATTGGACTATAATACTTTAAAAAAAATTAATTCTTTAAATTATCCTATCTCATGTTTGTTTTGAGGGATAACCTATGGATTGGACTATTATCCTTTAAAATTTCTAATCCTATGTTTGTTTTAGGAGGGATTATAGTGAAGGGACTATAATCCTTTAAGAAAATGACTTGTGGGAGGGGATTAAATAATACCTCCTCCAACCAAGTATTAGAGAGGATTACAATCCAATCCATTATCCTAACCAAACAAACATGGGATTACTATTTTAAAGGATTATAATCCTCAATTTAATCCCAAGTAAATTTTTACAAAACAAACATGGGATTAAAAATTTTAATGGATTATAGTCCTATCCCCTACTTAATCCCATGAAACGAACATGGCCCATGGGGTTTTTAAGGAGAGTACCTTAAGCCCTTACGAGGATTTGAATCCAGAAACTTGTAATGCGGAAGGGTTATGCGAAGGAGAAGATATACATGCCACTTAGCTATCACTGATTTCATTGTACAATCACATCTTTGTAGTATCAATAACAAATTTCAATGACATAAAACCAAACTATTTTCTATATATATAGGAAGTGTCAGATTATCTACAAGAACCCAATGTACAGGCTGACAAACAAAGCAATTATATTTTTGCTTATTCCATTTTGCGTAAACTAAGTGATCCAAATAAAGATGCCCAAGTTTATCTTGATAAAATATTTGAAATAAACTAAATATCAAATTATATGATAAAGTGTAAATAATATATGGAATTTGAATGTATACATAAATATTGATAAAAGTCTTATAATACTTGTTTAAGATAGATTAAGAATCAACTTAACATTAATTTGATCGAAGTGTCAGCTCATATGTGTACACTGAAGAACGAAATTGCTAACTTTTTATCATTTTTCTGCAAATACTGACTTGTGAGACTTTGTAGAGTGGCCCTGAACCAGTACTGTAATGTCTTAAAAGACAATTTTTTTAAAAAAATAAAAATTTAACGAGTCAATTGAAGTCCTGCTGGTAATTATTATTTTTCAGGATGGATTTATTGTTTCTCCCTAGAAGAGTTAGAAAAAAAAAAGCATGGAAAGAGGCATGGACAATAAAGTATCGTCTCAAGATTGCATAGAAGAAAAAGATGCCCACGGTTTTTGTCTTTTTAAATGGTGGAAGAACCACAGGTAGTTGATCAAAGACAATGACTTAGCTATTTATATATAAATGTTTGCAGTAGATGTTGTGGTTCCATCATTCTATTTTTAAATTTATCATAGCTTGTGAAAAATATTTGAAACAATTTAAGTAATTAGGAGCTTTCGATAGTTAGATGCAAGTGCCAAATAACTACTTAAATGAACAAGTGTTTTTCCTCATAAAAGTTGCATTGTTCAAATTTATGTTATATATGTTTATGAAAAAGGAAATCATGATCAATTAATTTAAAAATGGCATTCAGTGCAGATTATACTAACAACAGAAATTTAACCCTCTTACAAGAATTGCATTTCCGCGGGTAACTATTTTTCTCTCCGTCACCTTTTTTATATAGATGATAATCTCATATTTTCCCCTTATTTTGGTTTAGCTGTATATCTTAATTGAATAATTTGAGGGCCCAACATTTTCATTTATGGTTTTTTTTTTCATATACAGAAATCCAACAGTTCATTAGTTTTACATGTTTGAATCAGTAAAGATAAAATGTCCATATGTAAAATAAGACTTTTTCTTTTCTTTTGAATACCTTGATTGGATCAAGAGGAAATCAGGGAACTTCCATATTTAACTTCATGGAATCAGGCACGTTATTGTTTCTAAGCTTATTGTATAATCTATTCCTGATAATTTTACACATGTTTAAGATTATTTAGTTAGTTTATACTAACAAGAAGTTCTCTATAATGATATGTCTTGACTCTTGATTATAGATTGTAGGAATGCTTAAGTTGAAAGGTTAACTTGAGGATTTTGGGTTGGTTGAGTGGTTAAACCTTTGTTTGTCTATGCAGGAAGAAAGAACTTGGCATCCGAAAAAGAGTTCAGGGAGGATCTTTATCCTGATATAGAGCCATTTAGTACTGGAATGTTGAAGGTCTCGGAACTTCATGTGATGTACTGGGAGCAGTGTGGAAATCCAAAAGGACGTGTGAGTGATCGATATTATAATTTCTGTCAAACATAAAATATTTATCTGTACATCATTATGTTTAATTATGTATTTCTGTCTCACTGTGGAAAGAGGATGATATGAAGTTAATTAATTTATGGATGTTCAAGAAATGATCATTCTACAAGACTTTATAGTGTACCTGACATGTTTATGTTACTACATGATCTTATATTATGTTACTACAATTTGTCTTTTGTTCATTTACAAATTGTGCAAGGCGATAAGATCATTTTCATCATTTTGATATTAAGAAAGTGGTAGCTGTATGATGACTAACATAACTTTTATCCACAACATATCTTACAGTTTTCCTATCCCATTAAATGGAAACTATATCTTGGTGATACATCCTCTCGTATCTGGGAATTCCGCATATAATGAGGCTGCCATTATATTTATATCATTTTTCTATGCATCTAATTACTGTGCTCCTGCTGCTCTTTATAGAGACCACATATTAATTACTGATAATTGTAATCATTAAGGGCCAAACTTGTTTAACATGTTATTTATTGTTTATGGAAGTTCCAAGTAGTGTCAAACACTCAAACTTAGACACTTCAGGTCTAAATGGTGCTCAACTCTTTTTCTGCGTATATCTAGAGATGCTTTTGAAAATCTTAATCCTCGTAAACAAAATGATTTACTTCACATAACTATGATTTTTTCCATATACTGAACATGCTTTTTAAACTTGTAGCCAGTTGTAGTTCTGCATGGAGGACCAGGAGGCGGAAGTCAACCAAGTTATAGGAGATTCTTTGACCCTGAAATTTACCGAGTCATTTAATTTGATCAGGTTAGCTATAGCATTCATTAGTGCCAGATACATGTATATATGAAATTCTATGACCAACACGTTCTCTCTCTCTCTCTCTCTCTCTCTCTCTCTCTCTCTCTTCTTTTTTTTTTAGTTTAGAGAGGTTCTGGTAAGAGTACACCACATGCCAGTTTGGTGGAGAATACCACATGGGACCTCGTTCAAGACATTGAAAGATTAAGGGAGCATTTAAAAATTCCTAAGTGGCAGGTTAATTCTTTTATTTTTTAGGTAGTCTTTCTTTTGATGTTGCTTGCTTTGTGTGTTAATCAACTCTTTTTTCAGGTGTTTGGCGGGTCATGGGGAAATACGCTTTCTCTTGCATATAGCATATCGCACCCTGACAAGGTGAATATATTGATGAATTTCCTGTTCAAATTACTAGGATCAAGAGGGAGGGGATATTTAATTCCGAAAATGTTGCACATAAATTTCTCACCATGTCCGGCTGGTTTTATTGAAGGTCACTGGAATTGTTCTTCGAGGAATATTTTTAGTACGTAAAAAAGAGCTTGATTGGTTTTTTGAGGGTGGTGCAGCTGCTATTTTCGCTGATGGTATGCTTCATGTTCCTTGAAATTCATCTCTAAAAACGAGGTCTTTTGAAAATCCATTATCATGCAGGGGCTTGATGTCTTGAATATTGGTAGTCTTTTGTGTTAAATTGTCCATTATGTTATTTGTAATTATCTTAACTGTAAATGGTGGGAACCATTTAGAGATTTTATTCCGGAGAATGAAAGTGACAGCTTTATCACTGCTTACCAAAAGAGATTGCACTGTGATAATCTTGAAACACAATTAAGTGTTGTATTATGGTTCTATAGAAAGATTCGTCGACTCTGAACACATTCCTCAGGAATGTATTTTGAAGATAGACATACTGCATCTATATTTTGCATGCACGTGTAACTTATCCCTAAATTAAATAGTTTTAAACCAAAAATCTAGGTGTATATTAAATAACAACGCTCCTTTTCTGTAAAATGTGCCTCAAAACAATACTGTCAGGCCTTTTGTTCGGTTATGAACAAGATGTACATGTTGAGTTGTGGCACAGATTATCGAAACAGATATGAGCTTTCAGTTGTATAATCAATAACTATTTTTCGATCTGGGATTGTGAAAATCTGCATGAATCTTGATTCATCTCCTACCTACAGAGTTGTAAGAACGATAATCAGCCCAGATTGGTACACACCATTCTAGCTTTTATAATATGCTTCCCATTAGAATTGTGGTTTTATGATTAAACAAATTGTATTTGTACAGTAAAACCTCGATAAATTAATACTCGATTAATTAATAACCTCTTTAAGTTAATAATTTCTTCCAGTCCCAACTTGGGTCAGTTCAAAAAATGATTAATTTCGATAAGATAATACGATAATAATTTTTTGAAAAACTTTATATAATTATTTGGTCATAATAATATTATAAATTAATAATTCCTATATAATCATAGAAATATATGTCTTACACTCATCCCTAACCTTCTTTGTTGCATTCAACAGTTCGAATGTGACAGTTTCGTTAAACATCAAAAAGTTATTGATCAATATATTTGATGTCTTGATTGCTTTTTTACATGCAACGCACTCCAAAAATGTTGTATTGTCTTTGATATCATAATCTTTACTTTGAATCTTGTTAATACCCACCGAATTTATAAACTAGCGTACATTAAATTAACTGAATCAAGTATAAACATAAATTGTTCAATTGATTCTTTTTAAAGTTATAAAATTAAAATTTAATTTTGTTTGATGTCAAAAATTCTCTTTAAATTAATAATTATTAATTTATCGATTAATTAATACCTCTTTAAATTAATAGAATTCTCTAGTCCCGACTATATTAATCTATAGAGGTTTTACTGTATATTTGTCCTCAGTATGCAGCTGCTCGGACATGGACCACTTGGGAAATGAGGACTGCTCATCTTATTCCCAATGAAGAGACCATAAAGAATGGTGAAGATGATACTTTCTCGTTGGTGAGTTACTTTGACAGCTGTATGCTGCTGTGATTTGTTTATTCCTATATAATGTTTGTGTATGTATCTGATTTAAATTGTTTATCTAAAGTTCTATGTCATATGATTTGGATGTGCAGTTACTAGTCTTTGGTTTCTTTTTTATTTACCTGCTACAGTCATGATTATGTAGTGACTTAACATTATTGTCCTGCTAATTGGTTTGTGCTGTATGACTTTAGTTTTTCCGAGTACTGATAAGTGGATTTTATATCCACTGGGAATGCCTCCGTTCGGCTTAAATTGATTGTTTTGGACTCAAGTTGTTGTAGTTTTGATGTGTTTTGCTTAGTTGTGCAGATTTACGAGAATGTTGATTAAAGTTGATGCTTCTATCGTTCTTGGAGAATTAATTGATTAAAATTCGGATTTTTGAGAAGGGCTGCGCACCTTATACTGTTTGGGCCATATCTGGAGTTCTAGAAGTCCGTTTTCAGCCCATTTACAGTCCACGCGAAGCTTGAGAGATTTTCTACAATATGGGATAGGTCTTACACGACCAGACCGCGTGTGGTGGGCCCAGGAAGCACGACCAGCAGATAGATGGGAGCAGAGAAATTACTATTTTGCCCTTTTCTAGTTCTAATTGTATTTTGGGCAATTTTTAATACCTAAATTGAATTCTAATTGTAATAGAAGGTAGTATCTTGCTGGGCAAGATTTGTAGAGCCTATTTAAACACATCCTACCATTGTAAATCATAACAATTCATAGTTTTAATCGTATCAAGGTACTTTCGATCTTCAATTCTTTCTTCAATATTATGTTTTCATTCATTATCATTATTATTATGTTTTCTTTATTAAATATGCGTAACTAATTCTCTAATCTGAGGATTGGGTAGTATTCCTTGGTATTCATGCATGCTTGATTATGTGATTTTCTGCTTTGCTGATCTGTTAATGAGATCTTAACACAATTAGGGGAGTCATGAACCTTTGATTGTATTCTAGGGATTGTAATAAGCTTGGGAGAGAAGTTGCAATCTTAGTACATGATTTAACAGACATAATTTGAATATTAGATCGGGAGATTAATAGGAGAATTGTGAGACATATAATTCTTGGTATTTAACAGTTTATAGATATACTTTGATTGTATCACGGGAGTGTCAATTAAGGTGTAGCTGTAAGCACTATATTGTAGCCTGGGAGGGTGTAGTATAACTTTAGAAGAATTGTTTTCAGCAAGGTAGGAACACAGATATCACATTAATATTGAGCATGTATTGAGACCAAGTGAAGAACCCCAGTTCTTAGATTGTTTTCCAACATATTTGAATCTCAGTTTAAAATCAATTCTTAGTGCTTATAATTAGTTCTTGGTTAATTTAGTTAATACACAAACCCAAAAATTCTTTTACACTTCTAAATTGTGAGAGATAAGATACTTGAACTTGATATTACATTCAGTCCTTCCCTGCGAACGAACAAACAAAAATACTACTAACAAATTGGCGCCGCTGCCGGGGAAGGCAGTATAGTTGAGTTTAGGTTAATTGTTTCTTATTGTTTAGATTTTAATTGGTTCCACAAGTTGTTTTGTTGGTGATTTTCAGGTGTATGCTACGTTCATCTTGCGCTAGAAAATTGGAATTTGACCCTAAAATCGAGCGTACTTTGAGAAAGCTAAGAAAAGATAAAGCTAAGATGGGAGATCCAGAACCTCGACCAGCTGTTAATGTTGATCAGTCTTCTATTTGGGACCATGAGACACCTAATCCAGCCAATTGCATGTACAAAACTCCAGAGATTGGTGCAGCTCAGTTCCATATTAATCCGAGCTTAATTCAGATGATCAGCAATCAGGCTTTTGAAGGAGACATTGAATTAGAAGACCCACACAGACATCTAGAGCGTTTTGTGCAGATGTGTGGCTCATTCAGAATCACTGGTGTTACGAGTGATCAGATTCGTCTCCATATGTTTCCCTACTCTATTAAGGGAAGAGCTTTGGAATGGTTTCAGCAACTTCCAAACACTGCGGTTGCTATATGGGAGAGTCTTTCTACGGCATTCTTGTCCAAATACTATCCTTCTGACAAGACGCAACAGTTGAGGACTATGATTATGAGTTTTAAAGCACAACCGGGTGAAGGTCTATATCAGGCATGGGAGAGATTCAAGGCACTGTTGAGGAAGTGTCCACATCATGGCTTGGAAGATTGGCAGATCATCAGTACTTTTTATGGGGCCATGAATGCAGATATTCGTTTGAGTCTGGATGTAGCTGCGGGTGGAAATTTCAAGAAGGCACCAACTACCCAAGCTAAAGCACTCCTTGAAGAATTGGCATCTAATAATTATTCATGGGCACCTAGTGGGACGAGCTCGGCAAAAGCAGCACAAGAATCTGAGATGATCAACATGCTGGCTCAAAAGTTGGATACTCTAACTCAGGAGGTGCGAGGACAAAAGGTAAATGTGAATGCTATTTCTTCACCTATGGAAGGGTATCATGATTATGGTGCTGGTCAGAACTCTTATGTGCAACAATTTCCAGAAGAAGCATCTTTCATTCAGGGAAGACAGCCGTGGCCTGTGCAGAATAACTCTTACTACAATCCAAATCAAAGGCCAAACAACAATCTTTCTTACAGTAACAATCATTCGGCTAATCCTTCCTATTCATTTCCAAGGCAGAATCAACCTCCTGGTTTTCAGTCACGACCACCGTATCAAGCACAGCAGCAGTATCAACCTCCGCCAAAGAAAGAACCAGCTGAGTGGGAGGTTGCACTAAATAAGATTATGCAAGGGACTTCTGGGGCATTGGCTAATATGGAATCAAGAATAGATCAGATGGCATCATCTCAAAAGATGCTAGAAACACAGATTGGACAGATTGCCTCAAAGATGGGTGTTCGTGAACAAGGGTCTCTTCCTAGTCAACCCGACCAGACTGGTAAAGAGCAATGTAAAGCAATTACTTTGAGGAGCGGAAAAGAGTTGCCCGAGGTTGAGGTTCTTAAGCCTAAAGAGAGTGATACTGAGAAAGAGGATAAGCCAGTAGAGATTGCTGCAGACACGTCAGAAAAAGAAGATGAGAAGAAGAAGGAAGAAGAATCAGAAAAGCCGTATGTTCCTCCACCACCTTATGTTCCTCCTATTCCATTTCCACAGAGACTTCACAACAGGCATTTAGAGAAGCAGTACGAGAAGTTCTTGACTATGTTCCGGCAGTTGCATGTTAATATTCCGTTGGCTGAAGCTTTGAATCAAATGCCACTTTATGCTAAATTTCTTAAGGAGATGTTGACAAAGAAGAGGAAACTTGAAGATGCAGAAACTATTACTCTTAATGCGGAATGCAGTGCAGTCATCCAAAAGGCCATTCCTCAGAAATTGAAAGATCCGGGAAGCTTTTCTTTGCCTTGCACTATTGGGAAGATGGAAAACATGAAAGCCTTGTGTGACTTAGGGGCAAGTGTGAGTTTGATGCCATATTCAATCTGCAAAAGGCTTGGTCTTGGAGAACTTAAAAAGACACGGATTTCACTTCAGTTGGCGGATCGTTTTGTTAAGTATCCATTGGGGGTTATTGAAGATGTGGTTGTCAAAGTGGATAAATTTGTCATACCTTGTGATTTTGTGGTGTTAGAGATGGATGAAGATGTCGAGATACCCATTATCTTGGGAAGGCCATTCTTGGCTACTGCTGGCACTACAATCGATGTTAAAGCTGGAAAATTGACATTGAATGTTGGCGAGGACAAAGTGGAATATGATCTGAACAAAGCAATGAAGATACCTCTTTTTGGAGCAACTTGTTTTACCATTGACATAGTGGATGACATTGTGCAGCTCGAGAATGAACACTTCGTGGGAGCAGAACGGGTGTTAGATGATGTAGTAGAAGAAGAAGTACTGGTTGTACGAGACATAGAAGTTGAGATGGCTTTTACACTTTCAGAGGCACCACAGGTGGAACTTAAACCTCTACCTGCTAATTTGAGGTATGCCTTTCTTGGTCCTAATGATACATATCCTGTGGTAGTTTCTGCTTTGCTTAGTGATGATGAGCTAGAAAAATTATTACATGTTCTTCGGCAATATGAATCAGCTATTGGTTGGACAATTCAAGATATCAAGGGAATTAGCCCTGCTCTTTGCATGCATAGAATTGCCTTAGAAGATGATCATAAGCCTGTGATTGAGGGACAAAGAAGATTGAATCCGAATTTGCAAGAGGTGGTGAAGAAAGAAATCACAAAGTTGCTTGATGCTGGTATCATATATTCGGTTCCACACAGTAAATGGGTTAGTCCTATTCATGTTGTGCCTAAGAAAGGTGGGATGACTGTTGTTCACAATGAGAAGAATGAATTAATTCCCACGAGAACAGTAACAGGTTGGAGAGTTTGCATTGACTATAGGAAGTTGAATAACGCTACTCGCAAAGATCACTTTCCCCTCCCATTCATTGATCAAATGCTCGAAAGGTTGGCGGGTAATGAGTATTACAACTTTCTGGATGGATTCTCGGGTTACTTTCAGATTCCTATTGCACCCGAAGATCAAGAGAAGACCACTTTTACTTGTCCTTATGGCACTTTTGCTTATCGGAGGCTTCCTTTTGGTTTGTGTAATGGTCCTTCAACGTTTCAACGGCTCATGAACCACATTTTCTCAGATTTTATAGGGCGAGACATGGAGGTCTTTATGGATGACTTCACGGTTTATGGTTCTTCTTTTGAATCATGTCTAGCCAGTTTATCAAAGGTGTTGCAGAGATGTACTGAAACGAATCTTGTTCTTAATTGGGAAAAATATCACTTCATGGTGAAGGAAGGCATTGTGCTTGGGCATAAAATCTCTAACAAAGGCACTGAGGTCGATAGAGCAAAAATTGAAGTTATTGAAAAATTGCCACCACCTTCATCTGTGAAAGGAATTCGAAGCTTTCTTGGGCATGCTGGTTTTTATCGACGATTCATCAAGGATTTCTCCAAGTTAGCTCGGCCACTCTGCAATCTTCTTGAGAAGGATCGTGTTTTTGACTTTGATGAAAGTTGTCTTGATGCTTTTAACAGGTTAAAGAAAGAACCTACTTCTGCACCCATAGTTACATCTCCCAATTGGAGCTTGCCATTTGAGCTCATGTGTGATGCTAGTGACTATGCTGTGGGTGTTGTTCTTGGGCAAAAGAAGGATAAGCGGATGCACGTGATAGCTTATGCAAGCAAGACTCTTGATGATGCGCAAATCAACTATTCCACTACGGAGAAAGAGCTACTTGCAGTGGTGTTTGCACTTGATAAATTCAGATCATATCTTGTTGGGTCTAAGGTGATTGTCTATTCGGATCATGCTGCTATTCGTTTCTTGATGACAAAGAAGGATGCCAAGCCTCGTTTAGTTCGTTGGATTCTCTTACTCCAGGAATTTGATCTTGAGATTCGAGATAAGAAGGGGTATGAGAACTTGGTAACTGATCATTTATCTAGGTTGGACCAAGGAGATGGAGAGGTAGGAGGTGAAATACCTATTAATGATAAATTTCCGGAAGAGCAGCTTCTAGGTGTGTCCTTGTCTACACCATGGTATGCAGATTTTGTGAACTACATTGTGGGAGGAGTTGTGCCTGATAATCTTTCTTATAATCAGAAGAAGAAGTTCTTTTATGATGTGAAGCATTACTATTGGGAGGAACCGCTTCTTTACAAAGAATGTGCTGATGGAATGTTTCGTAGATGTGTACCTCATGATGAAGTTCCTCATATTTTCAGACATTGCCATTCTCTAGAGTATGGAGGTCATAACAGTAGCATGAAGACAGTGGCGAAAGTTTTACAGTCAGGATTCTATTGGCCAACCATGCATCAAGATGCTAGAGACTTTGTGGCTAAATGTGATAGATGTCAACGAGTTGGGAATATTTCGAGGAGGAACGAGATGCCTTTACAATCTATTCTTGAGGTGGAGATTTTCGATGTGTGGGGGATGGACTTCATGGGTCCATTTCCATCTTCTTATGGAAATCAGTATATTTTGGTGGGAGTTGATTATGTCTCTAAATGGGTTAAAGCAATTGTGTCTCCTACTAATGATGCTAGAGTGGTGAAGAAGTTCTTGAAGAAAAATGTGTTCACTAGATTTGGAGTGCCAAGGGCTATTATCAATGATGGAGGTTCGCACTTTTGCAATAAACAGGTGGCTGATCTCTTGAAAAAGTATGGTGTGACACAAAAGGTGGCAACTCCTTATCATCCGCAAACAAGTGGACAAGTTGAGATTTCGAATCGTGAGCTGAAGTCAATTTTGGAGAAGACAGTGGCAAGTTCGAGAAAAGATTGGTTAACAAAGCTTGATGATGCACTTTGGGCATATAGAACGGCATTTAAAACACCTATTGGAATGTCTCCATATAGGTTGATCTTTGGGAAGCCATGTCATTTGCCGGTGGAACTTCAGCATAAGGCATTTTGGGCGACAAGAGAGTTGAATTTTAATCTTAAATCTGCGGGAGAGAAGCGTTTGCTTCAACTTGGAGAGCTTGAAGAGATTAGGCTCCAATCTTATGAAAATGCTAGTATCTACAAGGAGAAGACCAAATTGTGGCATGACAAGCACATTCAGAAGAAGGAATTTGAGGTTGGGCAACATGTTATATTGTTTAATTCAAGACTCCGTTTATTCCCTGGAAAGCTTAGATCAAGATGGTCCGGTCCTTTTGAGATTGTGAAGGTTTATCCTAATGGGGTTTGTGAGATTATTAGAGAAGGGTCGGATGTATTCAAGGTGAACGGGCAGAGACTTAAGCCATACCTGCTTGGAGAAACAGTGGAGCAAGGAATGAGCATTCTCCACCTTCAAGACCCTACTATGAATTGAGGAAGTACGTCAAGCTATTGACGTTAAACGAGCGCTTCTTGGGAGGAAACCCAAGTTATGTAGTAGTTGTAAAAAAAAAAAAAAAAATTAGTGTTGTAAGTGTGTAAAAAATATATATATATAAGCAGGTTGCGCCAGCGCATCATGCGCCAGCCACGGCGCAGGAGCGCCCAGAAACGCAGGTGGAAGTCGCGCATCAGGCGCCGAATTGGCGCAGGAGCGTTGCAAAACGCAGGAACCACTCGCGCATCATGCGCCAGACTCGCGCCTCACGCGCCAGACCTTCCTGCCTTGTTCGATTAAATGAGTTCAAAACTCATATTTTCCTCCACTTTTTATCTCATCTCTTCCAATTCAATTTCAATTACAAATCCTACTATCTCCTATCATTATTTCATCTTCTAAATCCTCTCCTACATCTAATTCAATCCCATTATATATATATCCTTTTTCATCTCTAAATCAAATTTACCATTATCCATTATATATATATCCACCACACCTATACATACACCAACCCATCTACATAAACCCCAAATTCTTAACTTCCATCCATTCAAAGTGCAAGGGGGATTTAAATTCGAAATTTTTGACGAGGGTGACGACAGCGAGGACGAGTAGGTATGTTTTCTACTTTCCCTTGTATTTACTTCCATTCAATGCGGACATTGAATCTTTCAAGTTTGGGGGTGTTTTGAGGGATGAGTAGTTGTTGTATTATGTGTTCATGTAGGATTTCATGTTTTGCATATTAGTAGTAGTAATTCATGCATATATGTTCGTGTTATCTACGTTTGTTTCATATAGGACATTCTATTTTTTGTTTCGTATACCATGTGAGTTCATTCTAGTTGCATTTTCATGGCATGCATATTTCATGATCCCTTAGGACGAGCTGATTCTGATTGATAGGTAGATGTCTAATTGAGTGTGGTAATGATGAATAGAGGGTTGATTTATAGTTTCTATGAAATTGACTTGCATGTTACGGGAACAAAACTTTTACACAGTCTCATTGGGTGCTTTTGGGGCTAGGTTGAGGTCATGCTTGTTTGGATGTTTTGAGATTTAATCACCTGATTATATTTAGAATTTTCGTTATTCCCTTGATAGCGTAGGGACACTAAAGTCTAAGTTTGGGGGAAACCAGGAATTTTATGCTAGTTGTATCAATTGTTAAATAATGGCTAGGTGTCAAATGGCTAGTAGCCGGCTCATATTTATATGAGTAGTCTAGGGTTGGAAATGAGAAAGGCTCATTCCAGATCGCAGAAAAAAAAAGAAGAAAAAAAAAAAAAAGAAAGAAAAAAAAAAGAATCAATAAATTGTTTATATGCAAAATTAACCAGGGTGAGCTCTTTAATACTCGAGTAATTAAGTCTGAGGGGACTTAGTCCTAGTGACCTAAGGCTTTTATAGTCTGGGATCCACTGACCTAACACTCGCTACATGGGTATTATTGTATAAGCCTTCTGGGGTCTCATCCATTGCACGGTTAAATAAGCATGCTTTTATATATGTGTTGTAGTAGTTAGTAATAAAGCATGAATTTCTGTCTACCTTGGATAAGGATGGAGGTGTTTCTAGGTTATGAAGTGTCTACAGTCTATTCTATTTATAAACCTGTGATTGTCTTGGCGAAGGATATGTATGATTTTTTACCTAGTTTTGGGAGTATTTCTGATGAGCATTGCACACACGCACGTTTCCGGTCATGTATTGTTAGTATACGGGGACTTAGTCGAGCTCTATTTGGATTTAGTTGCATTCTTTGAGATATTTGCTTGTTAGTTGGTTTTGGTTAGTTTGAAGGGGATCGTTGCATTTTCATATTAGTTGCATTCATGCATTGCATTGCATTAGGTTAAATTGATTTTGTGGGTACATTCGCTATAGGCCCTCACGAGACCTTACTCGTCCACTAGGGCTGCCTAGGGGTTTAAAGGGCTTGTTGCATATGCCAAATGCAACCGTGATCACCTACGGAAGTGGTACTAGTTAGTTAGTTGTAATTGTTTATGCTTGAGGACAAGCATCAGTTTAAGTTTGGGGGTTTGATAAGTGGATTTTATATCCACTGGGAATGCCTCCGTTCGGCTTAAATTGATTGTTTTGGACTCAAGTTGTTGTAGTTTTGATGTGTTTTGCTTAGTTGTGCAGATTTACGAGAATGTTGATTAAAGTTGATGCTTCTATCGTTCTTGGAGAATTAATTGATTAAAATTCGGATTTTTGAGAAGGGTTGCGCACCTTATACTGTTTGGGCCATATCTGGAGTTTTAGAAGTCCGTTTTCAGCCCATTTACAGTCCACGCGAAGCTTGAGAGATTTTCTACAATATGGGATAGGTCTTACACGACCAGGCAGCGTGTGGTGGGCCCAGGAAGCACGACCAGCAGATAGATGGGAGCAGAGAAATTACTGTTTTGCCCTTTTCTAGTTCTAATTGTATTTTGGGCAATTTTTAATACCTAAATTGAATTCTAATTGTAATAGAAGGTAATATCTTGCTGGGCAAGATTTGTAGAGCCTATTTAAACACATCCTACCATTGTGAATAATAACAATTCATAGCTTTTAATCGTATCAAGGTACTTTCGATCTTCAATTCTTTCTTCAATATTATGTTTTCATTCATTATCATTATTATTATGTTTTCTTTATTAAATATGCGTAACTAATTCTCTAATCTGAGGATTGGGTAGTATTCCTTGGTATTCATGCATGCTTGATTATGTGATTTTCTGCTTTGCTGATCTGTTAATGAGATCTTAACACAATTAGGGGAGTCATGAACCTTTGATTGTATTCTAGGGATTGTAATAAGCTTGGGAGAGAAGTTGCAATCTTAGTACATGATTTAACAGACATAATTTGAATATTAGATCGGGAGATTAATAGGAGAATTGTGAGACATATAATTCTTGGTATTTAATAGTTTATAGATATACTTTGATTGTATCACAGGAGTGTCAATTAAGGTGTAGCTGTAAGCACTATATTGTAGCCTGGGAGGGTGCAATATAACTTTAGAAGAATTGTTTTCAGCAAGGTAGGAACACAGATATCACATTAATATTGAGCATGTATTGAGACCAAGTGAGGAACCCCAGTTCTTAGATTGTTTTCCAACATATTTGAATTTCAGTTTAAAATCAATTCTTAGTGCTTATAATTAGTTCTTGGTTAATTTAGTTAATACACAAACCCAAAAATTCTTTTACACTTCTAAATTGTGAGAGATAAGATACTTGAACTTGATATTACATTCAGTCCTTCCCTGCGAACGAACAAACAAAAATACTACTAACAAGTACAAAAAAACTGTAGATTGGTAAAAATGTATGGAATAAGTTAGGATCTTTCTAAATTGAAGAAACATTGTTTACCAAAATTTCTAGCATCAGTCTTTTCCTCTCTGAGGCTTTGCCAATGACATTAGATGATGAAATTTGAGAATCCCCAAGTGGACTCTTAAAGCAGTGCCTTTTTACAAAATCAAACTTGAACCTTGAAATGTTGTGAAGACGACCTAATTCTATTCTTCTTGTCACTGTACGATGCTATACATTCAACTAAAGGAGAACAAACAATAATGTGAGAGTCTTCATATTTTTAAATAACTTCCTGCCAACATTTGGAGTATGTGTGTGTATCCATATATTTTCTTATGTAGTACTTACAATTGCTAGTTGCCATAAGGTTGCATTCTGTAGGTTTTCACAGCTTAGCTCTCAATAAGATTGATTGATAAATTTTGCCCATTTGAGGACCTTTTCCACCAATTTTACTGTGTTTTTTTGGCTATGCAGGCATTTGCGAGAATTGAGAACCACTACTTTGTGAACAAGGGATTCTTTCCTTCAGATTCATACTTGTTAGACAACATTGACAAGATAAGGCATATTAACGCTATAATTGTACAGGTAACCAGTACTTTGTAATTGAGTTTCTCTTTATTCTGTCCGATGGATCTTGTAAAACTGCTCTGATCTGTAAAAGGGTAAATGTCATACAATTCTTTAATCGACTATAAACTCTTGGGCTTAGTAACTTAGGGCTTTGCTTAAACATGTAAGATATATATTAACTCTTCTGCTTAGCTTTGTTTTTTTTTTTCTTTTTTACCCTTTTGCCTCTTCAGGTCTTTTCCCTACATTAACGAGTAAAAGTGATATGAAATATTGATCTTAAGTGAAACTGTTTTAAACTACAGTGGGCCTACTTTACATTTGGTAAAACAATACATATAATTAAGTTGAGATAATTACAAAAATCGCAACTCGGTACTTTTAGACTTCAGGTTTTTGTGACTGAAAACCTTTCTGAAGCAATATTGGTGTTTCAACATATAAGCTTGCTCATGTTTCAAGGGCAACAGTAGTATGTAATAAATGATGATAATAATTGTTAAAAGTTTGTTTTGCAGGGAAGATATGATTGTTGCTCCCCGATGATGTCAGCATGGGATCTGCATAAAGCCTAGCCAGAGGCTGAGTTCAAGGCAAGTAATTGAGTCTTACGTATTGCTTTATATGCCAATAATCTGGTAATGTACTTCATCTAAGCAGTTTTCAAGTCCAAACATACATATATATTTAAGATACATATCAAGCAAATAAATAAATGGGTTTTTTTTTATTATGTCCCATTTTAAAAGGTCATTTATAATAGTGTCCTATGTTTATTTGTAATTACAAATCTATCCCAAATTATGAATATGTCCCATTTTAAAGTATAACCATGATTAATTTATTAACCACACATTTTCAAAAGACAATTTTGTCCTTCTTTATCAATTACATTTTTATTAAATCTGATACTTAGAGCGATTTTTTTTATTTTACATTTTTTCCTCTGCCTCGGGAACAACGTAAACATGCGCGATGTTACTAAAAAGACGTTAAGAGTAGAGATAATTAAAATTCAGGATCCTAGGACATCTATAGAATTTTTAATATATCAAATATTTGTAATACAAATGACCACACACAAAGATGAAATACCTGAAAATGAGTTTTAAGGTCTAAAATTAGTTTGTTCAACTAATTCAAGCGTGCCCCTGCGGGGTCGGATGAGGGAGGGAGGATGGGTGAGATAAAAAGAGAAGGGTATTCTAGTCTTATTTAATATAAATATATGTATAATTATATTTGTATAAGATATATATGAGTTAAATTTAATCATAGGACATATTTATAATTATTCAATAAAGTGGGATATATTTATAATTGACTTGTTAATTTGGGACATATCAAACTAATACCCTAAATAAATTGATCACCCACATATATATTTATATAATATATATATATATATATATATTCTTTTATTTTTATAGTTTTTAAATTTTATTTATAATATTCTATATATTTTATGCAACTAAAATATTTTTATATTTTAAATTTTAAATATATTTGTACTTTTATGTTTTGCTTAATGTGATTATTTTAATTTTTGAATTTTGAATTAAAATCCCGATTTAAACCCGAATCCGAACTGAAACCCGATAAAACCCGATGGTTTGGATTTGGATTTTGATTTTCAAACCCGAACTGATCCGAAAACTTTGAATTTGGATTTGGATTTGGCCAAAACCCGATCCGATCCGTTGCCATCCCTATTAGTAGCTGCATAGTTGGATTTTTAATAAACTAGAAAGTTGAATAAAATGTTTATTTGACTTTGCTTAGAATAATTGTGTTCTAAAAATTCAAACAGAGAGTAAAGTTAGCATTTCCATATCGAGTAATAGATGTTTAAATAATTTTAATATCTTAATATATTTCATCCTATCGTAATTGTTGTTTTTGGAATATTACTTCAGGTGTTTTCCATCGAGTGTTTACTTAACTAAATTTTATGTTTTGCTTGAAAGCATCATTGCAGATGCTGGACACAATTGCTTTGAACCTGGTATTGCAGCTGAACTTGTTGCTGCGAATGAGAAGCTGAAGAGTGTTAGCAAAAACTAAGCACACCAAATGCTTTGAAGCCATACAAGGCTTTACTGCACAATCTTGGACAATAATTTCCATAAACAACCTGCTATTTCGATGATTTAGCTTATGATAATATTTTGCGGTTGTATGAATAATACCTGTTTAGAGGACGTTTGTCTCTCAACTGTTGGTTTAATTTACTAGAATTATAATAACATCTGCAACTAGTTTGCATAATTGCATTGGCAGGGAATAGACAGAAGTTGCTTTCTGATAGTGGCAATTTTATATATTGGCTAAGGGGTGTTTTTAAAAATTTTCTTCTTCTTTTGAGCCAATGTTTAGCTTCCAAATTACATATTTATAAGGAGGTCCTTATCTGCAAGTTGATTATTGCAGACCCGAAACAAATGAATTATGAAAGAGTATGTTGTGGTGGAAACATTACTTGTTGGGTATTAGTCCTTACTCTCAAGGCCTAAGAAGTTATCTGTGCAGAGTTTTCATTCTTGAGCTGTTCTCAGATTTTTTTTAATCTTTTTCATTGTTTATACAAATCTCCTTGCGGAACTGCGGCTGGTTGGGTTGATATGCCCTTTTGCAGAGTCTCGCAAGTCTCCTACATTTATACTAGACATAAAAACAAAACAAATGAAATTACAAAATTCATGTTAAAATATTAAAAATACTTAAAATGAATGAAATTAGATGTTGATAAAATAGGATGAAAACCAAAATACACACCATTTAATTTCAACTACCCGAAATACCCAAATGCGAGAAATTCCGTCCTTTTTACCCACGGACCACGCATGTCTCACATGCGTACACAATATACGCATGTGAACATGCGTGGTCTTCATAAAATTGAATTACGGTGGTGTCACATGCCTATCTGTGATATGCATGTTAAGAATGCGTAATCGAGGACACGCATCACATAGATGCGCATCCCACTCACTGTTCATCGTCGTCACAGACGCGAACGTGAGACAAAGTTTGAGGCGATTTTCGTCGTTTTTCCGATCAGCCTTCTTTCATTTCCTTCCCGGCATCTTTCACTACCATGCCATACACCAAAAAACTCGTCTTTTCCCTCTCTACAACCCTATACAATTCGATTTTCGTTTCTTTTGCCGGATTTGAAAGTCCCAAATCGATCCCATTTTCCCGATTGGTTTTTCCAAGCATCCTATGCATGCCCCTGCGGGGCCAAAAATCAACAAATCAATGGGGGGAATGGAGAGGGAGCTGTGGGCATCAATTTGATGTCCTCAGATATGGTGGAGGCAGCCGGAGGGTGGAGAACGAAGGGAGGCGACGGGGAGGCGATCGAGAGAGGCAGAGAGACGTCGGAGCAGCTTTGCAAAAATGATGTCAGCTGACATCATTGCGCATCTGGGTGATGCGTGATCCCAGATACGCATTTCCAAAATGTGTATCTCAAACCACGCATGACCACCATGCGTACTCCGTGGGTAAAAAGGATGGAGCATCCCGCATATCGGCATTTTGGGAAGCTTCTACACAAAATTAATGTAGTTTGGTCATTTTTTGGATAAAATATTGTTTTAAAGACAAAAAATGAAATGCCTTGTTGACTTGAATAGTCTAAGTAAACCAAAGGTTCAAAGATTGTAAATATGGTATAAAAAAGACCAAACGAAGAACTAGAAAGAAATGCAGAATCCACCGACACATTTTGAGCATAATGGAGGAGTGCGCCATTGTTCGAAATTCAGGGAATGCTCATGGTAATGGAGATCCGGAGGTTTTAAATTCTCTGAGTGCACTTACTAGTTCAGTTTTGGACAAAAAGCTGCGAAACTAATATTCCTGAAGGAAGAAGTTACACTGAGCTTACTATTAATCCGAACGAATATCATATATGTTGGGTCGTGCAATACCCATTAACTCCACATTAGTATGATATTGTCCGCTCTGGGCCGTGGCCACGCCCGCACGGATTTGTTTTTGGGCTCCTCCCAAAAGGCCTCATACTAATGGAGTTGTTTTTGGCTGCTTATATACAAGATAATTCTTCTTTATCATATCGGTGTGGGGCTTGGGTTGACACCCACTCTACAATCTCCCCTCAATTCAAGAACCACCAATCTTGTGACCCTTATACCGCCGCTAATTTTTTGGGCTCCTCATCTTGCGGGACACGCCGCTCGACCACCTCCGTGTCAGGAAGACTTTCGACACAAGCCATCCAAGATCTTTAACCGCAATTCTGGAGAGCCTCCCACACCACACAACTTGCAGCCCGCAACCCAAGGATCAACTTCTTAACCATCGGCTCTGATACCACTTGTTGGGTCGCGCAACACCCATTAACTCCACATTAGTATGATATTGTCCGCTTTGGGCCGTGGCACACCCGTACGGATTTGTTTTTGGGCTTCTCCCAAAAGGCCTCATACTAATGGAGTTGTTTTTGGCTGCTTATATACAAGATAATTCTTCTTTATCTTATCGATGTGGGACTTGGGTTGACACCCACTCTACAATATAATTGGTTGTTATGAAGACAAGAGAGTACAACTTTTACGTTACATGACTCGTTTTGTCGTTCCTACTATTAGCTCATATTCCTCTGGAATTTCGAAGGGAGTAATTGGTCGAGTATTCAAGAACCGCAGCCCTGAAATGAGTCCTGGTATCTCTTGTTACTCTGAAGATGAATACACACAGAGAGATTTTGCTCACAGCTGCGGCATTCGTTCTTCTTTCTTTTTTCCTTTCCATGTACCTGATAAATTTAACGTAATGGAAATAGTTTCCACTTGCAACTGTTAAAATATTATCTCATTGTACTGATTTTCTACATAGCACTAAAGAAGTTGGGTAGAAGTTGTTGACTTTCTTGCCTAATATCATACCTAATCTCCCACCATTTTCCTTGTTTTATGCTTGCTATCTCTCATTTATGCTGCTATTTAAGAACTACATCTCCTTTGTAATAAGTACCTCATTCACAATGTAATTGTTATGCCCGAAATTTGTACAAGAATAGTTTTGACTTGTTCAAAGGAAATCTTAGATTTATCTTCTTTACTTGGATTGTGATATGATCTACTTAATTATTTAGGCTCGTGCTAGGCTGCCGCGACCACCAGTTATAGTTCATGCGGTAACTAGTCATGCTCGCTCTTGAACGAAATGATCGATGACGAAATGAAGATTCTCATGAAGGCTGTTATGTCCAAAATTTACACAAAGGGAGATATGAGTCTACGAAATGTACCTAACCATGTTGTCGTGGCAACGAGTGCCACGGAGTTTTGTCACGCCAGTTAGGCCATATTGTCGCGGCAACTCTTACAAAATGCACAATAAAGACAAAGTGAAGATTCTTATACATTTGAAGGCCTGATTTTGTATTCCAATAAGTTGTCCTTGTTGGGGGATCACAGGTGATTAAGCCTGTCAATACGCTCTAGAGATCTAGTCCTGTATTCTAATAAGTTATCCTTGTTGGGGGACTACGAGATGCTCTGCGTGATGAAATTTGGGAGAACTTGCCCTGTAGTCTGGTGGGTTAGCCTCATCGGGGGGTAAGGATCCGTTCGTGCATTTGGAGTAAGTCATGACTGTCCCTGCAACTAATGTACCAGGAAAGAGCTGGTAGCGGTTGATGTTAGCTCTGATAGTTAGGGCTAATGTTGTATCCGTGAAGTCCTCGATCTTAGTTGAGTCTTGGGGTCATTTGGCTAGGCTTCATCGCATGGGCTCTTCCAAATGGGCTTCGAAGACGGTTGGTTCGACCACGTTTCGTAGTGGGCTTGGGCCTGGTAATAAGAGACCTACTTCTATCAGACTTAGGTTTCTTGCTCTCCAAGAACTACGTGAGGCTTGATCCTCTATAAATATAGAGGTACATAGGCACATTAAAGGGGTAAGACGTTGAGAGCTCAGATAGACCACCGATATCTCTTTAATCTCAGCCACCGATAAACACCCAAACCACCATTCTCCGGTCACCTTTCCGACGAATAACCACCATCGTAGATCTTGATTCCGGCTTGTAACCTCAAACTTTGTTATCACAAATTCCTCCGTTAACAGTAATCTTTAAGTTCTTCTCGGTTGTAACCTCATGTTTTGTTATCATTATACAATTTTTGTAGTATTTTTATTACTCCCCTGCAGTCTTCTTTTTATCAAGTTTTAACACCACAAGACACTGGAACACTCAAGAAATTTTGTGAATCTTTCAATGTTTGTTATCCAATCTATTTCCTGCCCTCTTTTTTTGTTCAAAAGTCAATGTCGTTTGTAAGATGCCATTTCAATTGTTTCTTTGCAGGGATTATACCGGTCGTTGAGCTTCGGAGACATAAATGTACGACTTATAGATGATATTCTTATTCTTACTAAACAGATTGTTTAATTTTATTTTATATATACATATTTTTCTATCAGTTCCAAAAATATGCAATCCCGGAAATTGATCACTTGTTGGAAATGGTGTGTCAAACATTTCAGTTACCTCTTACTCAATGCTGGAACACTGATCACTGGTGCCCCTACTTGGTGCACCAATTCAGTTAAAGAGACTTTGAAAACTTAGCGCCTTGGTGTCAGCTCAGAGATGCTGTTTTGCACATGACCTTAGACAATGGTCAAGGCCCTCTTGGCAACTCATCTTTATCACGTGAACCCTTTTTCCGCAGGGATATAACAGCATCAAGCATTACTGCTTACCCCTTCGCACATTATGCACGAAACTGTGGCTCTACTGCTTGTTTTACAATATTCTTGTGCACCATCTCCATCATACAGAGAATGGATAATCGAGTTCTTTCTGCCTGCTAAGGAAATGGATAACGATTACCTTCAAACCTTGTTAAATTCTATATGGGCAACAATGAAGGAATGTCTTGCAGTTTCGATGCTTATGTACAGAGAATAATTGGAGCAAAAGTTATAAAAAAGTGTTATATGAATGTGCTACTGAACAGGACGAATTAGTTCTGTAATTACCAAACCATTACCAGTGTTCGTCGTACAATGATACTACCACTAATTATTATGGTGGCTGGGCTTGGATAGTCAAGTGGGTATTACATATTTACATGCATGCCAATTGCCAACTATCATGTTTAAAGAATTATACATTGGACAATACTTACAAATATCAGGACATAGATGTCTCAATCAACTTAATGTCACACACAGGGAAATTTAAATGACACCACCTACAAATTCATCCAATATTACAAATTACGAAATTTCATCCATGACCATATACTATAATTTGTCTTTTTATTTAAATATATGTAATCTATAATATTGTTTAGTAGTCCTTGTTGACAATGATATTAATCGTCTTTTGTTTGTTTCTTGTTGCTGTTTAGTTTAGGTTCTTCTTTCTTCTGATTTTAACCCTTTTTTTGTTTGTAAGACCTGAAAATATTGACCTGCTGACTATACAACTAAACTGTCTTCACATAGCCAACATTCTTTCTTTCTTCACTGCTAAATTCTTTTGACAATTCCCTTGTCCATTAATCAAGTATGCTTGTCCAAAGACTATATATATTATCCCCATTTTTCATCATTTTTTCTCAAGCTTTCAGAAGCACAACGTCAACAACAACAACAAGGCCCTTTGGTATAAGCTTGCATTGCGTTCTGATCGATATGAAGATGAATAATCAGTACAATGTTGGAGGGGTCATTGCATCTCTGCTTTGTTTTCTTCTGTTTTGTTTACTAAAGTATAAGAAGAACAAGAAGAATAGATGCTTATTGCAGAATCAAATTAAGGAAAGCGTAAAACCAAACCAAGATGGTGAATGTCAGGAAGAGATAGCTCGAAATCCAGATATCATTATCGTCGGTGCTGGTGTTGCTGGTTCTGCTCTGGCTTGTACTCTGGGAAAGGTCATTCTTGATTTCCCTATAACTTCATGCTTATATGTCATTTGTTGTAGCATTGGTTTCAAAAATAAAATTAAATCATCGAATCATTACATTCTTCTGCATAAAATGATGATCTCAAACTATCCGATTACAATGTGGTGGTGGTGGTGGGGGGTGAGGAGATTAGATTACAGATAGTTGTATGTTAGTAATAGGCTAAGACTTCAAAAGGGAAGAAACTATTCTATGTTTTCAAGAAGCTTCGATTTTTGAAGTATGTTTCTATTCTTCGGGGCATGTTTTCATAAAGGATATTGTTTAACATGTATCATGTTTGGTTTTACATATAACAGGATGGGCGTCGAGTTCTTGTAATTGAAAGAGATCTAGCTGAGCCCGATAGAATTGTTGGTGAATTACTTCAGCCAGGGGGTTATATGAAACTCCTTGAGTTGGGTCTAGAAGGTAAGATCATCGTACAGTGCAGCTGCAACGAAACTTCCAAAGAAGCATTCAGTTTTGAGTACCTCAATTGGTGCTTTAATTTCATGTTTAACCTCGTGTATCAAAATGACTGATTTCCATGTACAAAATTACATGACTTTGGTGCAGATTGTGTGAATGGTATTGATGCACAAGAAGTATTTGGATATGCTCTATTCAAAGATGGGAAAAGTACTAAGTTGTCTTATCCATTGAAAAATTTCCATCCAAATGTGACTGGAAAAAGCTTCCATAATGGTCGCTTTATACAAAGAATGCGTGAGAAGGCTAGAACGATTTCTAAGTATGTATATTTCATTAAGATCTTCTAAAAAAAATGCTTCAAGTCTTGTCAATTTGCTAATTTCGGATTTTTGTGTCATCACAGTGTGAGACTCGAACAAGGAACAGTGACATCTCTTGTTGAACGAAAGGGAACCGTGAAAGGTGTACAATACAAGACTAAGGGTGGTCAAGATGTAACAGCATATGCTCCTCTCACAATTGTGTGTGATGGCTGCTTTTCAAATTTGAGACGCTCTCTTTGCAATCCAAGGGTGAGGATCTTTTCATGGCATGATTTTCTTTCCATGTCTAGCTAATTCATCTCGAAAAGCATTACAAAGTTGATATAGTATCAAGTTAATGACAAAAGTACATTCTGTTTCATGATCTGTAAGACAAACAGTTAAGTGCTTATTGCAGCAGAGTAAAATTAACATTATTTCATTTTGAGTACGTAGGTGGAAATTCCGTCATGCTTTGTAGCCATAATCCTAAAGGACTGCGAACTTCCATATCCTAATCATGGTCATGTTTTGTTAGCAAATCCTTCACCAATTCTGCTATACCGGATAAGTAGCACTGAGATACGATGTTTAGTTGATGTACCTGGAAAGAGAATGCCTTCTGTCTCGAATGGTGATATGGCCAATTACTTAAAGACACAGGTTGCACCTCAGGTATATATGAAAAATCTGAAACTTAATTAACTAATGAATGTTATTACACCGTTCCAATAACCTAAATGCATCTCAGATCCCTCCTGAGCTGTACGATGCCTTCATGGCAGCAGTCAGTGAAGGCAATATGAAGTCAATGGCAAACAGATGCATGCCAGCAGCTCCTTATCCCACTCCAGGCGCACTTCTAATAGGAGATTCATTCAACATGCGCCATCCTTTAACAGGTGGAGGAATGACAGTTGCTTTATCCGATATTGTTGTTCTTCGAGACCTTCTTAGACCACTTGGCGATTTAAATGATGCATCTGCACTCTGCAGATACCTTGAGCCCTTTTACACTTTACGCAAAGTCAGTAAAACCTTATACTAACAATTTCAATATACAATTACAAATCAACATGTAACATGTCTGACATTTCTTGTTTTGCAGCCACTGGCATCAACAATAAATACATTGGCAGGTGCACTTTATAAAGTATTTTGTGCATCGCCTGATCTAGCAAGAAGCGAAATGCGCTCAGCATGTTTTGACTATCTAAGCCTTGGAGGAGTTTGTTCAAGTGGACCGGTGGCTCTTCTATCTGGTTTAAATCCTAGACCATTGAGTTTAGTATTTCATTTCTTCTCCGTGGCTATATATGGCGTTGGTCGCCTTTTACTTCCATTTCCATCCCTCAAACGCGCATGGCTTGGCGTTAGATTAATAATGGTACAACTCAAAGAAATCACTGAAGTTTGTTATCTCATCCTGCATCTGTTGCATGCATCAAAAATTAAATATTGCTCATAGGCTTTGTGCTAAAACTTATTGTTTTTAAATTCTCGCAGGATGCAACCAGCATCATTTTCCCGATCATAAGAGCTGAAGGAGTGAGACAAATGTTCCTCCCTGCAGTTTTTCCAGCATATTGCAGCTCTCCTCTCACTAATTAAGACGATGAGATGAACTTAAACCACAAATTTTTTATATATAAATATTCCTTTTACTGGAAAATCTTTTTTTCTAAATTCAAAAGTAGCGAAACCTGATGCTTAGAGGGAGGTCATGTGCATTGAGTAGAAGAGTTTTTCTCTAGCATTGTGTACCTGATATGTATGTGATTGTTTTGGAGCTACAAAAGCAACCAAACATGTGTCATAAGATGCAGAAACTTGAAAGATTTACTGTATAATTCTACAAAATTTATGAATGCAAATACTCCTTCCGTCCCAAAATAAGTGTAGCTTTGACTTTATTTTAAAGTGTTAAAAAAAGTGACTTCCGTGTAATATTTTTAAAATTTTCTTTTTCTGAATAAAAATATAACATTTAAACTTTTATTTACAAAAAAAAAATTAAAAAATAATATGTGGAAGTCACTTTTTTCGTACATTAAAATACGTGCTGAAAGTCAAAACGACACTTATTTTAGGACAAAGGAGTATTTTTTTATTGATTACTAAATAAAGCGTAAAGTTTATTTTAGGGTAAAAAAAATCATTATCTATTTCGAATGTGGCCAAATAAACATATTTTTTTTCCAATTCTTGCAAAAATTTCTTGTACGATATTATCCGCAAAAATAAAATTTTCCTTTCAAGTTTTTTATTTGTTATTAAAAATTACAGAATTAAACAATTCTCTCTCGCATATTTTAACTCATAAATCACATAACATTTTACAAGTGTAAAATTCAGTTGCATATCTTAAACATTTTGCAAAAAAATTGATCTGGGTTGGATCTTCCATATTACACCCCGAGTCATACAATTGATCTGTCTACCTATCGACTAGAGATGTTCAAAAAGCCTGAAGCCCGGCCCGATCCGGCCCGAAAAAAACCCCGAAAAGCCCGGCCCGAAAAAAGCCCGGCCCGGTTCGGCCCGGCCCGGAGGCCTAAAATGGGCCCTCTATTTTCCACGAAGCCCGGCCCGGCCCGAAGCCTGAAAAGCCCGGTTAAAAGCCCGGGCTTTTAAAAAGCCCGGATAAAGCCCGGGCTTTTAAAAAGCCCGGATAAAGCCCGGTCCGAAGCCCGGATAAAGCCCGGCCCGGATAAAGCCCGGCCCGAAGCCCGGATAAAACCCGGATAAAATTTTTATTTTATTAATTTAACTTATAATCTTCAACCAAATTAATTTTTTATTTTTTGAAAATATGGGAATATCATTTAATTAGATATATCTTGACATCCGTACGGTTGGATCGTCGAGAAATATTTTTAAAAATATAGAAACAATAATCTGGGATGAAGCACTAGTTAGGAGTACTTGACAATATAGTAATGTTCTATTAAGATCTCCAACCAAATTAATTTTTTATTTTTTAAAAATTTGGTTATATCATTTAATTAGATATATCTTATCATCCGTACGGTTGGATCGTCGAGAAATATTTTTAAAAATATAGAAACAATAATCTGGGATGAAGCACTAGTTACGAGTACTAGACAATATAGTAGTGTTCTATTAAGATCTTCAACCAAATTAATTTTTTATTTTTTGAAAATTTGGGAATATCATTTAATTAGATATATCTTGACATCCGTACGGTTGGATCGTCGAGAAATATTTTTAAAAATATAGAAACAATAATCTGGGATGAAGCACTAGTTACGAGTACTAGACAATATAGTAGTGTTCTATTAAGATCTCCAACCAGATTAATTTGTTATTTTTTGAAAATTTGGGAATATCATTTAATTAGATATATCTTGACATCCGTACGGTTGGATCGTCGAGAAATATTTTTAAAAATATAGAAACAATAATCTGGGATGAGCATTAGTTACGAGTACTAGACAATATAGTAATGTTCTATTATGATCTCCAACCAAATTAATTTTTTATTTTTTGAAAATTTGGTTATATCATTTAATTAGATATATCTTATCATCCGTACGGTTGGATCATCGAGAAATATTTGTAAAAATATAGAAATTACATATATATAATTTTTTTTTAAAAAAAGCCCGAAAAAAGCCCGGCCCGGCCCGGCCCGAAGGCCTAAAATGGGCCTCATATTTTAGAGAAAGCCCGGCCCGGCCCGGCCCGATTTTTGAAAAAGCCCGGCCCGGCCCGGTTGTTAAAAAGCCCGGGCTTTTTAAAGCCCGGATAAAACCCGGTCCGAAGGGCTTTTTGTGCACCTCTACTATCGACAGTCTTACACAAATCAGGAAAATGACCAAAGTACCCTCTTGCCCATGTTGATACACCCTCTTGCCCATGTTGATACAGCAAATCTCAACCGTCCTATAGTGATACAGCATTTAAAATGACAAAACTACCCTCTGCACCAAATTGAACAAAAATATCAAAACCCAATTGTAACCCTAACATTTCATCAAATCCCCAATTCAATTCGCTCACCAGGTTAGTCATTTATTTGTTTACACATCTTCATTGTTTATATAACTTTTAATTTCAACTCTTTTAAATATTTAATCTCACTTCTCCCTGTGAGTGCTTTAATGATCAGTTAGATATATAGGCCTTGTATGTATATCAGGTATGAATGTAAGTTGTTGGTATATGTTAATGGTTAAATTGTTGAAATTCAAGTATTATATATGTCTCCACTGAGGCTCGGACCCTCGACTTTTAGTTATTTAGTAGTTGAGGTGTACATTAGAGAAATGCAAGCTAACCCATCTATACTATTATATAAAAGCTGAAACATTGAAAGTTTTGGTACCTGTTTTTTGGTACGTAGTGAATTTACTTATTTACCCTTCATTATAAAAAAATATATATATGATATCCATACTATTAAAACTCTTAAAATAAATAATAAAATAATATAATTAATGGTAAGTAGTCGATTGCCTTTTTCACATTTATTTTTAATTGAAGATATTACCTTTGATAAACACCTAAAACATCAATCATATATCTTCCAATCTTTAATATTTCCTTTTGAATTAAAACACGTTACCTTTTTAATTTAAAACAAATCTTACAATCATTAATATATACCCGAAAATATCACATCATATTTTCCAATTATTAATAAAATAAATTAAAAATTTGTATACGTTGTTTATAATAAGGAAACATTAGTATAATCCGTAAACATGAATATATTAAATTATATTAAATTAAAATTAATTAATTATATAATAACCGAAACATTAAAAATTTTGGTACCTATTTTTTGGTATATGTTTTTTGTATTTCGTGAATTTACTTATTTAACCTTTATTATAAAGAAAAATATATACGATATCTATACTATTAGAATACCTAAAATAATAATAACATAATATAATTAATGGTAATTAGTCGATTGTCTTTTTCACATTTACTTTTAATTGAAGATATTACCTTTTATGAACACCTAAAAACATCAATCATATCATATCTTCCAATCATATCATATCTAGCAATAATTAATCTATAACCAAAAATATCAATCATTTCTTCTAATCACTAACAAAATATAATAGAAATCCGTAAAATAATGACCATTAGATTTTTAGTAAAAAATCAGAATCGTTAGATCTAATGATTAAATATATCATATAATTAAATTAATTTACTAAAATTTCAAGGTTCGAATTCTATCAACGACATATTTATTTTAAAATTTTATAATATAAGTTGTAAACCATCCATATCTTTAATTAAATTTAAATTAAATTTTTAATATTAAAATTAAAATGACATATTGTAAATGATGATTATATAAAAATATAATTGTAACATAAAATAAAATTTGTTACATTTCAAAAAAAAATCGTGCATCGCACGGGTTATAAGCTAGTAATCGTAAAAGGGGGAGTAAGGCAACTCGAAGAGATCCCTTCCTAACTCAAATTATAAGAAATTATGTTTAAAATGATTACTTTTTAACTGGGTAAAGTGTGCAAGGTGTTGGAATAACTCGTTATTTCCGGGATTTGAGAAATTAAAGAATATGGGGATTCGAGTGCGGGGATACGAAATTATTAAATTATTATTAAAAAATATTTAATATACAAAATAGAAGATATATAGACCAAGAGTTGCATACGGGCTCTGTCGAAATTATGATGTTTCGAAATCAACTATGAAGCATATTAACTGTGAATAAATATTAAATTTTAAAATTAGAAACAAACTTATTTTTGATTATGAAAAACAAAGTGAACGGTCGGTGGCCAACTACACACATACACCATGTTCATAGAAATAATGACTATTATACTGATTTTCTTGGTGAAGGAGCTCAAGAATAATGTCGAAATAATGGCGCATATTTTATAGTATGTGTCAGTATAGGATCAAAAATAAAGGAGGAATATTTCTGTTTGTATCGATTTATTTTTACTGAATTGTTGGAAGCTGTGGTAAGTTGCATGACATACTTGTGATGGTTTTATTATTTGAAATTGAACACAAACCAACTACTATAAGATTTTATATTTTTTTTTGCCTAAAAAGTAAAACCCCTTTACTGGACCTCAAGTCGCACCTGTACAATTTTGGTATTAAAACTTGAATTTCCCAACTAATATGTAAGTGTTCTTAGGTTATCTCTCTGTATTATTTTGTCCTGTATCTGTTTGTATTGACACAAATTAAAAAATTTTAAATGTGGGCTAATTAAAGATGTGGAATTCCTAAAGTGTTGACAATTCATTGTGGTTAAAATCGTTACTTCCTCGCGGGTATTAGGGGTTTTCTGCTAGAGTGGATTTGGTTATGCTACACTTTATTTAGAAACCAAGTACAGCTTCAAATAGCCACTTTATGATGTTTTACGTGTTTTTTTATTTGTTCATAGAGATGTTTATGTTTGTATGACTTTTCCTGTAACCACTTCTTATAAAAACTTATGATTCTTTACTTTTTAATAGTCCTGTGTTCATTTGTAGCATTATTAACTGGATTGTAAAAAGGGAGATCTTACATTGTGTTGCATTCAAGTAATAAAAAAAACTCTTTGTATCCTTTTACCTTCTAAAAGTCATTGATTGCTGGAATGACTGATAGTCCTTAAGTGGCAAGTCAAGCTATGGCGGAGCAACCTTTTGTTGTTGGTCAAGATTTCCCTGATGTCAAGTCCTTTAGGCATGCAATTAAAGAAGGTGCAATTGCACAGCACTTTGAGCTTCGCATCATAAAAAGTGACCCGACACGTTATTTTGCTAAGTGTGCTGCAGAAGGTTGTCCCTGGCGAATACGTGCAGTTAAGCTTCCCAATGCTTTAACATTCACTATAAGAAGTATTGCTGGTCCACATACTTGTGGTAAAAATGCCAAAAATGGACATCACCAAGCTTCAGTTGATTGGATCGTGAGTTTCATAGAGGAACGCTTACGGGACAATAAAAATTACAAGCCAAAAGATATTTTGCATGATATATATAAACAATACGGGATCAGTATACCTTACAAACAAGCCTGGCGTGCCAGGGAGCGTGGCCTCCAAGCAATATACGGCTCTTTTGAAAAAGGATTTTTTCTCCTCCCTGCATATTGTGAGCAGATCAAAAGAACCAATCCTGGTAGTATAGCAGAGTTATTTACTACTGGTGCAGATACCCGATTTCAAAGGCTCTTTGTTTGTTTGTACGCTTCTATCTACGGATTCTTGAATGGGTGCTTGCCAATTATCAGCCTTGGTGCTATCCATCTTAAGAGCAAATACCTTGGAACATTATTGTCAGCAACTTCTTATGATGCTGATGGTGGATTTTTTCCACTTGCTTTTGGTGTTGTTGATGTGGAAAATGATGAGAGCTGGATGTGGTTCTTGTCAGAGTTGTACAAGTCTCTGGAGGTAAACACAGATAGAGTTCCACAGCTTACCTTTCTGTCAAATGGACAAAAGGGCATTATAGATGCAGTTAAAAGGAAATTTTTATGTTCTTATCATGCAATTTGTATCCGCCATATGAGTGAGACCATTGGCAAAGAGTTCAAGAATTCAAGACTTGTCCATCTCTTATGGAAAGCTGCATGTTCCACCACCACCTTTAATTTCAAGGAAAAGATGGCAGAAATTGAAGACATATCTTCAGATGCTGCAAAATGGCTTCAACAGTTCCCTCTGTCGCAATGGGCATTGTTATATTTTGAAGGAAAGAGGTATGGTTATCTCTCTTCCAATATCGATGACTTCAATAAATGGATTCTTCAAGCTCGAGAGTTGCCCATAGCTCAGATTATTGAGAATATTCACTTTAAATTGATGACAGAATTTGAGGAAAGACGGAAGAAGAGTGTTTTATGGTTTTCTGTGCTCGCCCCTTCTGCTGAAAGGCGTTTGATGGAATCAGTGGACCTTGGTTCTTCATATCAAGTTGTTCGTTCAGACGAGGTAGAATTCGAGGTTATATCAGCAGAAAGATCAGAAATTGTGAATATAGGCACCCGCTCTTGTTCTTGCCGTAATTGGCAACTGTATGGAATACCATGTTCCCATGCTGCTGCTGCTCTGCTCTCGTGTAGAAAAGATATTTATGCTTTCACTGAGAAGTTCTTCACGGTTAGTCATTACCGTGAAGCATATCTAGAAATTATACATCCTCTTCCTAGCAAAATTGAATGGCAGACAGATGCTACGCCTTCATTAAAAGATGACACACCTGTGGTGCGGCCGCCAAAGTCCCGAAGAGCTCCTGGAAGGCCTGAAAAGAAGAAAATATGCATAGAGGACCTGAATCGTGAGAAGCACACGGTTCATTGTAGTCAATGCAATCAAACAGGACATTATAAGACAACTTGCAAAACATAGACAACCAAGAGTATACAGCAATGCTAGTAATTAGATCTAAATTACCAGTACTCTAGGTTCATGTAACATGTAGAAATCAGTGCTTGTGCAAGAGGTATTAGTTATAGAGTTGTTGTAAGATAGGATATTGTCATTGTGATTATCCAAGTCAGTACAACAGGATTGCCAATATACATCTGTTGTATGTTATTGCGCACGTGTATATACATCACAACTCTTCAACTGCTGCCAACGATCTTTGACGCAGTACCCTAACAAACCTAGAATCCATCTACCCATCTCCCCGCTTCCCAGTTTTAGAGTTGTGATGGGTGCCTACAAAAAATGGTACAAACTCTATTTTACTTATGATTTACTGGTTTAATTTTGGTGATGATTCTTTGTACTTTTGTTGGTTGATCTATGCATGCTGCTCGTGTTTTTCATTTTAGTTTTGTTTATAAAATTCAACTTTCATGTGATTCTGGTTGTCAATTTTACATATTTGGTGTATTTGTTTTTGGGATCCAGGACAATTACTTATTATTTGGTTATACAAATGCGTGCTGCAAACTGAACACATTTTTTGGGGTTAGAATTGCATGCTTTAATCTGATTTTTGGGGTTAGAGATTGTTTTGTCAATGTTCTTAATCGCTCTTTTACCTGTACTATTTTACGCAACTTCTTAAACATTGCAGATCATAGTTACTTTCTCTTTATAACAATTTGAATTGATAAAATATATAAATGTAAGTAGTTTCATACTTTCATGTCTCTAAGTTCAAGCTTGGAATGAGCGCAGAGGTGTATGATCCCAGTGTACTCTGCAGAGTTGTGAAATAGAATTACAAGAAGGGTGCCACTTTTTAAGCAAAGTAACTTGCAGTGATTGTAGTAAAGTTGAATTAATCACTATCTTCGGTACCACTTTTTAAGCAAAGTAACTTGCAGTAATTGTAGTAAAGTTGAATTAATAATCACTATCTTCGATACTAAGGAAAAATATAATCAATTTTGATTCATCATGTATGCAGACAATGTTCAGGCAATGCCTCATAAGCAAATGAGGAGTGCACATAAGCTATTATAAAATGAATAAAAAAGGTGGAGTACACTCGAACAAATCTGGTTAAGTCTGTAGTTAATTTTTGACACGAGTTTGATATTGTTAACCTCCAAATGTTATGGTTGGCTGATATGTTTAGCATGACACTTGTGCTTATATACCAATATTCTGCAGTTTACGCAATAAAATCACACATACAAAAAGAAAAAGTAGGTTTCTGGTGTCATGGGCAGGTCTCCATAGAAATACAACAGCATGGACCATGCTATGCTTATTGCACAAGTCCATTGGTAGGGGAAGATACCCATGGACGTAATTATCATGATGCTATATGCACATTTTGCTTTTAATTCAAATATATTATCAACTCAATATAATGTTATATCTTGTTATTTTTTCTTTTATTCTATTCAAAATTGGCTACCAACGTGCTGAAAGATGTTAGCCAATTATTGAAAATAACCCTTAGTCAGGTCCATAATCATCACTGGATCTGCTACATTCAATCGCATCGCTGTTCCAGCTTTATCAGATTTTTCTAAGGGCAATTGAAGGGGTATTTTCTTTTTCCTAATTCTTCATCACTATTCAATGCTTTTACTACCGTCCTCTGTTAAATTCTTCTGCGTTTGCACTCCTTATCCCTAGGTTATCTTGCATTTCATTCTTATTTTAAATTTCACCATTTTAAAATTATGGGCATTACAGGTGATCACTATTTCAAAATAGCCATTACAGGTGCATGTAAGTTTCCTCTTTTCAGATAATTATGGGTTTGTGTTAAATATAACCGAGTCCACCAAGGTTGGCTACCAACCAAGGTTGGCCACCAACACCAAGGTTGGCTACCAACCAAGGTTGGCCACCAACCAAGTTTTATTTCCTATATAAGAGCTTATTGTCACGTACCGCTTATTTTGGGGCCCGATTATGCCATTTTTCGTTGCGGAACTTTCTAGAGTGACCTAGAATATTGTAGTGGCTACTTGATGTATGAGGAACACTCTAGAAGCCTCTTGTACATACTTGTAAAATATCTTAGATGGATATTTAAGTAGGAGATTCTAGAGCCTTCCTTAGTGGAAGAATACTTTAGTAGAAATCTAGAACCTTCCTTGGAGTAGTATAAATAGAGGGAGTCCTCTCATTTGGAGGATCATCCAAGAAGTTGTAAACTATCACACTTGTAAACACTTGTGCTAATAAAAGCTCTCTTCTCTAAGTGTTCTTGTGAAGCTCACTTAGTAGGTTGAAAGGCTGACTTAGTAGTTCTCAAGGGGAGACAAGCGCTAAGTGCCGGCACGGTTGAACTAAGGGAGTTCTTAGTCCGTGACAACTTGGTATCAGAGCCAAAGGTTGCGAAGGGCGTGACTTTGAAGGAAGGCAACAATGGGAAGCAAAGGAGATGAAACCATCACTGATGCTAGCAACGAGGGCGATCGAGGGAGGGAGGCCATTCCTCGCAATGACAAGGATAAGAGAACTCGTGCCTCAAGTAAGTCCCGTCAAAATTTTGATTTACTTGAAGAAAAAGTTACTACTCTTGAAAAAACTATAAGTGAACTAATCCCACGCTTTGAGCGAATGGCACATAATTTCGAAACTCTTGAGCATCATATGCTTGGAGAAGTGGAAGAAGCCAAGTCCGACATCGAAGGGATAAGGAATGACGTCCTAGAGCTCCAAGATAAAGATAAGGCTAAAGAAGAACGTTTGCACGTTGTGGACACCAAAATAGAGGAGGCAATCAAGGAGCTCAAGGATCAACTTTCAAGGATCGAAGCCGGAATTGGAAATGGAGGGCTGGTGATTCGGGAGACACCGAGGCTCGAGATTCCTAAGCCTAAGTCGTTCGATGGGAAAAGAGATGCGAAGGAAGTTGAAAATTTCTTGTGGGATCTCGAACAATACTTCGATGTGATGAGAATTGTGGATGAACAAGCCAAGGTACGCACTGCTACTTGTTATCTCTCTGATATTGCAACTTTATGGTGGCGTAGGAAACGGGCAGACATTGAGAAAGGCCTATGCACCATCGACACTTATGAATCCTTCAAGAAAGAGCTTAAGCGCCAATTCTATCCAGAAAACGTGGTGTATGAGGCACGAAAGAAGCTCAGAGAGCTCCGTCATAAAGGCTCCATTCGTGAATATGTTAAGGAATTCACAACTCTCATGTTACAAATTCCAAGCATGACGAGTGAAGACTTACTTTTCTACTTCACGGATGGGCTTCAAAATTGGGCTAAACAAGAGTTGCAACGTCGAGAAATCAAGAATGTGGATGAAGCTATTGTAGTAGCTGAATCCCTGACAGAGTTCCAAAGGGGTGAATCTTCAAAGTCCAGACCATATGTTAGGCCTACTAATCCCGCCAAAGGTGGGGGAGAAAAAGGGCCCAAGGAATATAAGGACAAACGGAATGCTAACAAGACATCCTCCACACGGGAAGCCTATGAGGAGAAGAAGAAAGCTTTTGTGCCCAAGGGAGGTTGTTTCGTTTGCAAAGGGCCACATTCTATGAAGGATTGTCCAAAACTTGGTTCGCTGTCAGCTATGGTGGAGCAACCTAAGTTGGGGGATCAAGCACCCGAGATAGAACACATGGGTTCGCTTCAAATTCTCAACGCTATTAAGGCCAAGCCAAAACCAGAACCACAAGGGAGCAAGGGGCTCATGTATGTGGAAGCCATGGTGAATGGGAGGACGGTCCAAGCGTTGGTGGACACAGGCGCTACCCACAACTTTATTACTATGGAGGAGGCCAAAAGGGTTGGCTTGCATGTGGAAAAAGGTGAAGGGGTGCTAAAAACGGTGAACACTAAGGCTAAGCCTTTGGAGGGAGTAGCTCGTGAAGTAGAGCTGAGACTCGGCACTTGGAAGGGCCAAGTGAACTTTTCGGTGGTACCCATGGATGACTTCAAAGTGGTGTTAGGCATGGATTTCTTGAGGTACGTTAATGCCATCCCTATGCCTTACTATAATACTATGTGCATCATGGAAGCAGGTTCTTCTTGCATGGTCCCAACAATAGGAGGTACCAAGGAGGTGAAAACTTTGTCAGCCATGCAACTTGAGAAGGGTCTCAAGAAAGGGGAAGAAACCTACTTGGCGGTTGTCCAGAAGTTAGATGGCACTGAAGGGGATGCCAATGAGGAGATTCCTCAAGAGATCAAAGAAGTATTGGAGGCAAATAAAGATGTAATGCCACCCGAGCTACCTAAGAAGTTACCACCGAGGAGGGAGGTGGATCATAAAATTGAGCTGGAACCTGGTGCCAAGCCACCATCCATGGCACCTTATCGGATGGCCCCACCGGAGTTGGAGGAACTTCGAAGACAGTTGAAGTCTTTGCTTGATGCGGGACAAATTCGGCCATCCAAAGCACCTTATGGAGCACCGGTCTTGTTTCAAAAGAAGGCAGATGGGTCTTTACGACTTTGCATAGACTATCGTGCTCTAAATAAGGTAACTATCAAAAACAAGTATCCTATTCCTTTGATAGCTGACTTGTTTGATAGGTTGGGGACCGCCAAGTACTTCACAAAGATGGATCTAAGGTCGGGCTACTATCAAGTAAGGATTGCCGAAGGAGACGAGCCAAAGACCGCTTGTGTAACAAGATATGGAGCTTATGAGTGGCTCGTGATGCCGTTTGGGCTAACAAATGCGCCAGCCACGTTTTGCACATTAATGAACGAGATCTTTCATCCTTACTTGGACAAGTTTGTGGTGGTGTACCTTGATGACATTGTCATCTATAGCCACACCTTAGAAGAACATGCTGAGCACTTGAAAACGGTTTTCAAGCTCTTGAGGGAGAATGAGCTATATGTCAAGAGGGAGAAGTGCTCATTTGCTAAAAATGATGTGGAGTTCTTGGGGCATGTTATCAAGGAGGGAACTCTACGGATGGATGATAAGAAGGTTAGGGCTATCAAGGAATGGGAGCCGCCAACTAAGGTCACTGAGGTGAGATCTTTCCTTGGTCTTGTCAACTATTATAGACGGTTTATTAAGGGGTACTCTATGAGGGCGACACCACTCACGGACCTACTCAAGAAAGCCAAAACATGGGAGTGGTCCAAGACATGCCAGGATAGCTTTGAAGACTTGAAGAGTGCAGTGACGGAGGAGCCGGTCCTAGCACTTCCTGATTGCACCAAGAACTTTGAGGTGCATACTGATGCTTCAGATTTTGCTATTGGAGGAGTCTTAATGCAAGAAGGGCACCCTATAGCTTATGAGAGTCGCAAACTGAACGAGACAGAAAGGCGCTATACGGTACAAGAGAAGGAGATGACAGCCGTAGTGCATTGCTTGCGCACTTGGAGGCATTATTTGTTGGGGTCTCACTTCTCTATCAAAACGGACAATGTAGCCACTAGCTACTTCCAGACACAAAAGAAACTAACCCCCAAGCAAGCTAGGTGGCAAGACTTCTTAGCAGAATTTGACTTCACCATGGAGTACAAACCGGGCAAGGCAAACGTTGTGGCGGATGCTTTGAGTAGAAAGGCCGAACTCGCCGCCATCACCCAAACCCGAAGTAACATGTTGGAGCGTATTAAAGAAGGAATGTCTTTAGACCCTATGGCCGCTCAGCTTATGAACTTGGCTAAGGAGGGCAAGACGAAAAGGTTTTGGGTAGAGGACGGCCTACTTTATGCCAAGGGGGCTAAAGTGTTTGTGCCTAAGTGGGGGAATCTGAGGAGGACTCTCATCAAGGAGTGTCACGATACTAAGTGGGCTGGCCACCCAGGGCAACGGAGGACTTATGCACTCCTTGAAGCTAATTATTTCTGGCCCCAAATGAAGGACGATGTGGAGGCCTATGTAAAGACTTGCCTTGTATGCCAACAAGACAAGGTGGAGAATAAGCAGCCAGCTGGACTCTTGGAGCCGCTCCCCATCCCTACTCGACCTTGGGAGAGCGTCTCACTAGATTTTATCTCGGCCTTGCCTAAGTCCGAGGGATGCGGATCAATTATGGTGGTGGTGGACCGATTTTCGAAGTATGGGACTTTCGTTGCAGCCACTACCGATTGCACAGCTGAGGAAGCAGCCCGGCTCTTCTTTAAGAATGTAGTCAAGTATTGGGGGCTGCCTAAAACCATTATTAGCGACCGAGACCCCCGTTTCACAGGCAAGCTATGGAGGGAACTCTTTAAATACTTGGGGTCCGAGTTGCACTTCTCTACAAGCTTTCACCCACAAACGGATGGGCAAACGGAAAGGGTGAATGCTTTACTAGAGTGCTACCTAAGGCACTTTGTGGGTGCCAATCAAAAAGATTGGGCCAAGTTACTAGATGTGGCTCAATTTTCATACAATTTGCAAAGGAGTGAGGCCACGAACAAGAGCCCTTTCGAGCTCACATCGGGACAACAACCGCTGACGCCTCACTCTATTAGTTGCCAACCGGAGGGACGAAGTCCAGGGGCCTTTCACATGGCGAAGTCTTGGGAGGAACAAGCAGATATGGCACGTTCATTCTTGACCAAGGCTGCCAAGAGGATGAAGAAGTGGGCGGACACGAAGCGAAGGCCAAAGGAGTACCAAGTGGGAGACAAGGTTATGGTCAAGCTTCTACCTCAACAACACAAGGTTTTTCGAAAAGTGCATAAGGGACTGATTCGCAAGTACGAAGGACCATTCGAGGTGATTGGCAAAGTGGGGAAGGTATCCTATCGGCTACACATACCTATGAAGATACATCCTGTTTTCCACGTGAGTATGCTCAAGCCTTATCATGAGGACGTGGAAGACCCGTCAAGGAGTACTTCTAAGCGTGCCCCACCGTTGATGACAACCTCCTTTGAACGAGAGGTTGAAGAGGTGCTAGCTGAACGAACGATGCGCCGAAGAGGAGTTCCACCAAGCACTCAATACTTGGTGAGATGGAAAGGATTGCCAGCAAGCGATACTACGTGGGAGAATGATCAAGACTTGTGGCAATTTCGTAATGCAATCGAAGACTACAAGGAGTCGACGAGGACGTCTCCGGATTAGGTGGGGGAGAGTGTCACGTACCGCTTATTTTGGGGCCCGATTATGCCATTTTTCGTTGCGGAACTTTCTAGAGTGACCTAGAATATTGTAGTGGCTACTTGATGTATGAGGAACACTCTAGAAGCCTCTTGTACATACTTGTAAAATATCTTAGATGGATATTTAAGTAGGAGATTCTAGAGCCTTCCTTAGTGGAAGAATACTTTAGTAGAAATCTAGAACCTTCCTTGGAGTAGTATAAATAGAGGGAGTCCTCTCATTTGGAGGATCATCCAAGAAGTTGTAAACTATCACACTTGTAAACACTTGTGCTAATAAAAGCTCTCTTCTCTAAGTGTTCTTGTGAAGCTCACTTAGTAGGTTGAAAGGCTGACTTAGTAGTTCTCAAGGGGAGACAAGCGCTAAGTGCCGGCACGGTTGAACTAAGGGAGTTCTTAGTCCGTGACATTATGCTCTCATGTAATAAAACACAATCAATACAATGTAGTTCTAATATTACTACCGTGTTTTTCTCTCCTCTCTACTAGTTCCGTTTATTACTTCCGCATTGCTCATATTTTGACATGGTATCAAAGCGGGAGTAGAGAGGAGGAGATTTTCAGTTGAAGCTTTGTGGTTTTTCAAGGAAAACACAAGCTGTCCAGACTTGATCTTCCAAACAGCCAAACACAAATTCAAAATCAGAAACCATACATACCAGTGTTGTGCTTTCTAAGGAGAGACTCACTAATAAAATTCCAGCTTAAAACACCAGACTTGACAGTTATTTTCTTATGGGAAAATTCTGTTGTAGTCAATTTAGTTTAAGAGTTTGCCCCGGTTATAGATTTAATTGTGTAGTATTCAAGTGGTTGTTGATATTACGGTATCTCTCCAATTTTTTATGATGCTGCAAATTAAATAGTTTAGGGGGCGTTATTCCGACGAAGCAGCAGAATTAGTGTATATAACATATGTACACACAGTTCACTGCCACAAATCAAAGCAGCAGAAGTAGTTGTATTTTAGACAACACAGTTCACTGCTATATCTTGCATTCATCAACACCTTATGTATTTTTTTGACATGGCCTAAAATATACCGTGTGGTCGCAAGTTCGAGTCCCGGTATCCCAAAAGACTCAATAAACTCAAGATCGGTCGATCCTAAAATGAGTGTAGTTGGACGCTCAGATTAAGCTCAAGGGCTACTAGTGTCCACTCTTCAATCCCTAGGTCTTTCATCCGAAGATGGGATTTCGAGTGAGGGGCCGTGTTAAATATAACCGAGTCCACCAAGGTTGGCTACCAACCAAGGTTGGCCACCAACACCAAGGTTGGCTACCAACCAAGGTTGGCCACCAACCAAGTTTTATTTCCTATATAAGAGCTTATGCTCTCATGTAATAAAACACAATCAATACAATGTAGTTCTAATATTACTACCATGTTTTTCTCTCCTCTCTACTAGTTCCGTTTATTACTTCCGCATTGCTCATATTTTGACAGTTTGCTATTCTGTCTATATTTACCTGAAGGTAAATTAACCAACATGATAAAGTGCAGATATTATGTATCGTGAAATCTTTAGTGACCTATTCTGGAAACAAAAATGGCCAAGGTTATAAAAAAATTGACCCGCAGCAAGTGCCTGAGGCGAATTCCAGGGACCTGCCTCCTTTCATGGCTAGACAACATATCATTTGTCAGCTTCGAGTTACAGTATGGCCTGTTTACTCTTTCCTGGTTATAAATCTCTGCTCGTGAGAAATTTGAATAATCTTCAATCATTTAGTGTTAGATGTGCTTTTATTGGATACACGACTTATGTCAATATTTCTTAGATAATAAGTAGCGCACAATTTTTGAAAAATCGTTCTGAGGGTGAAGGTGTTTGACAAAATCTCTAGTCTTTTGCGTGAAATACAACAATCCCAGACTATTCCAAAATTCAAGCATCTCCAAGAGACTCCTATCTTTACTCTTCAAAATAATATAAATAAATGGCTCTTAGCAAGTTATTACATTGGTTTATGTGTCAAACTCCAACAATCCTCTTTATATTAGCTCTTTATTTATAATTTATTCATAAATTAACCCCACTATAACCAAAAGTTGTGCAAGAATTGGTGGACATGAATATTTTATTATTAAAATACAAGTTAAGAGCTACTAGTGACTCTTAGAAATGAGGAGAGAGAAGAGGCTCTTAGTGTTTTTAAGAGCCACTAAGAGTTTCTTGGAGCAACATTTTCATTCTCTCTCCTCATTTTTTGAGTTAAGAGCTTGAGTAGAGAGTCTCTTGGAGATGCTCTAACTATTATTATGTGCCAGGTTTTGAAAGCATTTCCCGAGGACATTGTGCCTCCCTGGAAATAAAAATCTTTTGCAGTTCAACATTTTTTCAAATGCTTCTGATCTCATACCACATGTTAGACATTTACACCTCCGGTTTCCACCTTATTGTAAATAAGAATTGCGTTTTCATGTTAGAAATTGGGTCATTTCATCTGGATTGTGGCATTCTTAGCCATCAATCTCGGAAGTGTGGCAATTGCGCAATTTTTCGAGATATTATGGTTAATGAGCACACCATTAATTTACAAATATGGAAAACTTGCACATTTGCATTCCATGGCAACACAGGATCAAAATTCAATCTGTATTACTTCCTGATAATCTACTACACAACTTTATCTCTCAAACAGGATTTTGGTATCACAAACCTACAACAGAGCATCACCCCATTATTGTTGTGATATCTTTACTCATTCAATATAATAACTTAGCTTCTCATCAAATACCTTGAGTATCTATCAATATTCTACAAATGCATTAAATAATGAATAACTAAGATGCAGGTATGAAGTGTTTGTTCACTTGTATAGCTGCTTGAATCTTCTACATGCTTCAACAACATTTTCCCGATGACCAAAGGCACTTACCCTGACAAAACCTTCACCGCCAGGTCCAAAACCACTACCAGGTGTAGTAACAACATGTGTCTTCTCGAGAATCTCGCTAAAAACATCCCATGAACTTTGGCCAGGAAAGTGGACCCATACATATGGAGCATTCTTTCCTCCATACACTTTGAAACCAAGTGAATTAAATGTATCCATTATAATCTTGGTATTCTCCTTGTAGAACCCAATGACCTCTTGCATAGCCTGTACAGAAAAAAGTAGAAAATTCATGAATTCACAAGACATTTCCTATTGTTGCAGTCTTCACTTACCAGGAAGAACAGACTGAACAAAGAGGTTTCTTCACTTAATTCAAAATGGCGCAACAGAAAGCGATTTGTATAAGATTAACAAGAGATAGTGCATCATTTTCTACTCCCTCTCAGCTCAGTTTTATGAGTGGATAACAAAACATTAGAACATAGAGATATTTTGATTCCGGCCCAAACCAATGAGTGTAATAAAATTTCCTTTTTCACACATACAAATGCAGTTTTAGTTTCCCATCTTCTCATCTCATCTGGTCCTAATTCTCAACCCCCCTCACCTTCAAAGACTTGCTATTATTATTTAAACCAACTAGTATGATGGATGTACAACGGAAAAAATGTAGAGTGAAAATTTACCTCAAGGCCCTCCGGGGCAAGGCAGGCTAAACCACCGGCTTGGGAAATGTTGGAGGCTCCATTGAAACAAGTACACACAATGCGATTGAAGTCCTTGGCCACAGGAAATCCATCAGAAAATAAAAGACCTTTAGGAATTACTGTCCAACCTAGACGCACTCCAGTGAACCCAGCATATTTGGAGAATGACGCAGTCTCAATTGCAACCTGAAAGATACAAAAGTCCAAATTCGGTGATTGAATATAAAGCTGGCTACTCTCTGTGAAAATACAATACTAATTTATGCTTTGAACAGAAAGATTTTATTACAAACTTGACGAATCTTTGACCATAGATCTTGACCAAAATACTTAATAATATATAGTCAATCATTTCACATGCTGAAAACTTGTGCCTTTCCCAAAATGGAAAAGGTCTCTCTCACATGGGTTTAGATCCTAAACTCGTGTGAGAGTGCCATGTGATGCCATAGTATTAGTATATTCATTTGGCCAGAATCAATATAAACTCTAAAGAGTGATACAATTGTCGACACCAATCTAAATGGTATTCTTGATTCTTTGTGCACTAAAGTATGCCCATCCAATCAGTCATATATGTAGATGATGAGAACTGAAAGATTACTTTAGCAAAAAGGTTTCAGCAGCAAGTGGAAAGAACTTATATATCACATATATTATGAGGTACTAACTGCATCCTTAGCAAAGGAATATATTTCCTTTGAGCTATTGCATAACATGTGCTTGAAGAAGACTATATAAAACTAAGAGGAGAAATAAAATTTTATGAGGAATGATTAAGTGACAGTCTTAAGTTCACCTCTTTGGCTCCAGGGATTTCAAATATAGACTTTGGGTGATCATCGGACATATACATCGCATATGCAGAATCATAGACGATGATCGACCCATTCTTTTTAGCAAACTGTACCAACTGAGTCAGTTGCTCTCTAGATGCAGCGGCGCCAGTTGGGTTGTTAGGTGAGCAGAAAAAGATGATGTCAGTTCTTGATACAGTAGACAGATCAGGAAAGAAACCATTCTCTGGGGTACACCTCATGTACTCAATGTTGGAGAACTTCTCAACATCCTTCTGGTACTCACCAGTCTGACCCATAATGACACTCGAATCAACATAAGCCTGCAACAATGGAGTTCAAGAATGATGAAAAACTAAGTGGTAGAGAATACATTAAATACATCATCTCAATCTTCTTCTTTTTATCTAGATGTAAAACAGCTGTATTATAATTTATAAGGTTTTAAAGGCAGTGAAAATAAGATATTAGGTTGCTTGGATTGGAAATTTTGTGAGCGCTAAATGAACTGAGTTTGCCGCTTTCACGCACAGGCTGATAATTGAAGGAGCACCCAATCTTTTAGATACAACTTGAAGCCCAACAAGTCTTTCTGTCATGCAATATCTTGCTCATTATAAAAAGGTACTAAAATGCGCAGAACATTCATGAAAGCAAGTAGACTAGACGCAGAGAGAAAATTGGACATTAAAAAATGAGAATGACAAAAATTAAGTAGGGCTTTGATTCAGAATTCTTTCGGGGAGTAAAAATCTAAATCGACCTATATACAACAATAGGAGTATAATTTTAGCTCAATATGAAACTATATTATGTTTGAAGCAGAAAAGTTTCATACAGTAATCATATAGCAACAATTTCAAGATCTAACTCGCTAGTAAACAGGAATCTGCCATCTACTAATAATGCACATAGTGATGGTCACATCTAAATCATCAAGTAGACTCTCCTACCGAACAAACGTGTATAGGATATACATGAAAGCACTGTGCACGCATACAATAAAAACTTTGAAGGTCAAAAAATGTGTTCCTAGTTATTGTTCCTACTTATAAGCATTACATACGATATGGATATGGGCACATTATAATATATGTCTCTGAAGAATTCAGACAGTATGTTGTCAAACAAATAGCAGCACTCCCATGATCTTTAATACAGAATAAGAACCTAGCTATTTGTCAAGCAGAAATTCCTTTTCAACTTCAGGCATAACTAACTATAAGTTTAACAAAGTAGAATATTAATACTATTAGAGACGTGGGGAAGCATTATACCGGGTAGGAAGGGTCTTGTACAGCTATTGTCACATTAGACCCGAAAACGACCTGCCACAGGGAGAACATAAAATCTTATTACTTTCACAACAGTGACAACTTGATAACAGCCAGGACCAGGATTTCTTTTTAAATAATATAAAAGATTTTGACCTGATGCAGAAATACTCTGAAGTGAGAAGAATTGCACAGTACATACCTGATATGCTGAAAATTAAATCAAATGCATGAAACCCTACATACCTGAAGGCGAGAAATGTCACACTTTGCACCATCAGATATGAATACATCATCCGCCTCTATCCCAAGGTTGGCATAATATTCTGAGCAGATTGCTGTTCTCAAAGGCTGGTCGAACCAAAGAGTTATATTAATATTCAATCAAGTCATATTCCTGACTAAAGATGGTGTGTAGGGAAACTCTACTCTGAACACCTAGTCTTTCAGTTGATGCATTTAATAATGATAAAACAGTTATACTAGAGATTAGTGTGGTTTAGCTAGTTTAAGAATGTAAAAACGTTTTTAAATTCTCGTATGCCCAAATTACTAATTTTTTTCTAATTAATTTCAAATTTTCATCTTTCAATGCAGTGCACCATAATACCATATAGTGATTAAAGATCAAAATAAGTTGGACCAAGATGTGGACCTGTTCTGTGGATCATGTGTAGATTATGTCAAGTTCAGTGACACTGGATTTTCGTATATGGAGTTTGTGCCACATAAAAAAAAACATTAAGCCAGAGAGGAGCTCGGGATGCTTCTAATACATCACATATAATACGCAGGTACCTCACGAGACTGCATTAGTCACTCAAGATTAATTGAAAAGAGAGGAAAGGAACAAGAAATCACTAACAAAGCACCTGAATATGAATTGTAAATGCATGTGAAGCCATATAGTCATGAAGACTCATATTGAACTGGAATGGATATAGGTAAATAATCACTTAAGGCCGAAACTAGTACAACATACTTTTTCACCTTGTTCAGCTCCATACCCACTGTATCCCTCTAACGTTGAAAGCGCGTATGCTTTCTGTCAAAATAAAATTTAAGATTTAGTACCAATGAACAAGTGAGAAAAAAAAATCATTGTAACTTTATATTGGTATGACAATATTCTTTTTACACTAGTATCAAGAAAAAAATATTACAAAATTCCATCCACTGGCTTTGTTTGAGCATATGGGAAAGGCAATAGAAATGAAAGTGTATAAGATGTGATTTGGACTCTCAAGTAAATATGAAGAATTAATTCTGCGAATAAGATATCATTCCAAGTTCTTATTCATTTATTCAATAGTAAAATTATTAGAATGCATAACTATACCTTAGCCATTGCAGATGTAATAACCTCTGGAATTGGCTCCGTAGTGTCTCCTATCCCAAGGCTTATTATTTGTGCGTCAGGGTATTTTAATAAATGTGCTGTCTTCCTTCGAGCGACCTAATATTCCAGGGAGAAAGTTTGAACAATCAAATATCGCACTTGAGAAAAAGAGTGCCAATATAAAGAAACATCTTTTATATATTATAGGCTATATGGAAGGAAACAAGTGTAAAGCAAACGAAGACTACATGACAATTAAATAGCAAGCTGATTATAGATATTATACTCCAGAATGAAAGAAGAATTTTTTACATAAAAAAACAGAGTAAGTGTGCTGTTTTCACTTTTCAAGAAACTTACTAAATAATACATCAAAGAAAGAGTACACAAACCTATAGCTTGTTTATGAATATATTATAAACCTCAGAAGCACTTAATAACAGCAATTATTGGATACAGCAAGCGAATAACAAACCTCGGGAAAGAGATAACCAGCTTGGAGTTTACCAATATTGGAATTGCGAGAAACCTTGGTTGTGTAAGCTGCACAAATTTAAAGCATCAGCCCCACAAAAAGAAGATATATTAAGAAAATACAAATAAGCATCTAAGAGCAACTCCAAGAGATTAGCTATATAAGATCCTTAGCTAAAATTTAGGAAATTTTGCTCCAATAATGTCTTAGTAGTTCCATATAAAGTTAGGATCCTCCTCCCATGCCTTACTTATAAGGAACCAAAAGTCATTCCTTATCTTCCTTTTATTAATAGAATATTCATTTCACTTCATTTCTCCACATCACATACATAGTTACAGTTTAAATATAATTATATAATAATACTAGGAAGCAAATAAAAGGAATGTTGTTGGATTTGAAATACAATAAAATGTCCTAAATTACTAGAAGCCATTAGTTAAGTATAATTTTTAAGGAATATGCAAAGTCTCTATGGAGTTGCTCCAAGGACATTAACTTATTCAACTGAAGGCTTTAGCAAAATGGTCATATGTGTAGCCTAACATCATATTACTTAATCTTTTCCGTTTAGCTAAATCTAATTACTATAATTGTATCACAAAAAATAATGGGACACAGTTTACTAGAGATTCCGGCTTCATGCAAGCGAGTTGCAGCCTGCTAAGGCCATGTTTGTTTCAAGAGAATATAGTCGCCTAACTATTCATTTATTATTATATTTTTTTCTTACATTTCATTCTAGAATTATCCTGTGGACTAAATTCCAATCAACTTTTTTAGCTCATTTCCATGAATTATAATACCTACCTAAAGGGTGGGTTCAATAATCCCCAAAATGACCTAGAAATTGATCAAAACTAGTCCGTGCAGACAAGCGATCCTACATATCTCGAATTTAACAAAATTCTTCCCTAAGTTCAATACATAATCACGAAATACAAAAATATCACCATTACAAATTTATAATTCCCACCCTCTCAATCCTTCATAAAATGACTACTCGGAAATTGTAAAACAAATAACTAATTTTATTAGCAAAATACCACTCTTTTCGGGAGTTGAAACACATTTACAGATTCCAGCATATTTAGCTGGAAGCCACACATTCTTAGTTCTGCAATATTAGAATAAGCATAAAATTAAATTCCACCCAATAAAATAAAAAGATGGTCTGAATAAAAACATGCAAAAAAATTAGTAAGCTACATAAGAGTGACAAAGTATTAAGAAAGATGCTTAGCAGAAAATAAAGTATTAAGAAAGATGAGAAATGTAACCTGATAGTAGTAGATAATTTGTGTTGGCCTAAGAAAGTTGAAGTTGATGATGAAATTGAAGTGGGTACATGATTACTTGACATCTTCAGAGAGAGATTCTTGAACTGAACCTAAACAAGGCAAAGTGGGCAGACTGGCAGAGGGATTAAGCACGTGAATAGTATCAGTACTCAAAATGGCTAGTAAACCTAGCTGCTGACTAGATCATAGTAAGACCGTGTTTGGCATGTATAAAATTTCATAGGTGTTTGGTACTCCCTCCGTCCCGGAGAATAGTTCACATAAGGGTCCGGGCACGGAGACCAAGAAAATATATAAAGAAAGGGGTGAAAAGTGAGAAAATTGAGTAAAGTGGTGGGACCCATAAATATATAATGTATAAAGTAGGTATAGTTGAGGAGAAAAATGAGTAAAGTGGTGGGACCCATAAATATATAATGTATAAAGTGGGTATAATGGTGAAAAGTAGTGGATGTAGTTGATTTTTATATATATATAATTTTATTATTTTAGGAAAGTTTTGAAATGTGAAGAATTGGATGGGACATCCCAAAAAGGAAAGTGTGAAGAAATGGATGGGACAGAGAGGGAGTATGTACTAGTATAAAATTTCTTTTCTCCCGCCCTCTAAATACGTGTAAAAATTTTAGGGTGTTTGGGGGAACTTTTTTCCAGAATAAGTCAATTTATTTTAAGATAAAGTTAGAGATTCCTAACATTCCAACTTATTTTCCAAATTATTTTTGCAACTTATTGAATCTCAAACATACATTAAATACTTGTATAAAAAAAATTATCAAAATATAAAATTTTTATCCGAAAATAAGTCCATAAATCCGTAAGTTAAGCTAAGCCAAACAGGTAATTTATATATCAAAGTTTTACGAAAAATTGAAGATATGTATTTATAAACTTACCCTTTTCAAATCTACTAACTTATACCCGTGTGATGTATAAATATTTTTGATATGTTATAAATTTTAATTTTACTATCTTATAACCCGTGGAACGCACGGTTCCTTTTTTAATATCTATAATTATATTAACTTTTTTAATATTGATATGTTATTAATTTACATAGGATATTTACCAAAAATACTAGATTTAAAGTTTCTATTTGCAAAAATACAATCTCCTTGAATTAATTACAATTTTACCAACCTAAGTTTCAAAATTGCAAAAATACCAACCCTAACCCTTAACCCTCCCCCTTTTCCTTTTCTGCCCTTCATTCCATCCGTCTGTGTCCTTTTTTTTTAAGGTGGGTGCTATTTTGGTTGCAACTGATGCAACCACATCCAACCACAACGACTTCAACACACTTTAACACTTTTTTTTTTAAGGTGGGTGATATTTTGGTTGCAACCACATTCAACAAAATGCAACCACATTCAATTTTTATTTTAAGGTGGGGTGATTTTGGTGGATTTGGGTTGCAAGGCCCCGTCAGGGGCAATATACAACCAAATGCAACCACATTCAGCTTTCTTTTTTTTTAAGGTGGGGTGATTTTGGTGGATTTGGGTTGCAAGGCCCCGCCAGGGGCAATATACAACCAAATGCAACCACATTCAACTTTTCTTAAGGTGGGTGATTTTGGTGAATTTGGGTTGCAAGGCCCCGCCAGGGGCAATATTCAACTGAATGCAACTGAAATCAGAAATTTAGTTGCATGTGGTTGCATCCAGTTGCAAATTTAATTGAATATGCCCCTGCGGGGCCATGCAACCTAAATCCACCAAAATATCACCCACCTTATATATATATATATATATATATATATATATATATATATATCAAAAATGAGGTCGAAAATGACAAATGACAAATGACAAATGGAACTTGAAATCAGAAATTTAGTTGCATGTGGTTGCATTTAGTTGCAATTAGTTGCATGTGGTTGCATTCAGTTGAATATGCCCCAGCGGGGCCCTGCAAACCAAATCCACAAAAATCTCCCCACCTTAAAAAAAAAAGTTGAATGTAGTTGAATTCAGTTGAATGTGGTTGCATTCAGTTGAATATGCCTCTACGGGGCCTTGCAACCTAAATCCACCAAAATAGCACCACACCTTAAAAAAAAAGTGTACACAACAGGCGGCTGCGTCCAACAGAAAGGGGGAGGGGGAGGGAGAGGGGGAGGGTTAGTATTTTTGCAATTTTGAAACTTAGTTAGTAAAATTGCAAATAGCTATTCTTAACAAAAGTAAATGTGCAAAAATTTACTTTTTCCTATTTATTTATGAAAAAAGCCCATTTACATATCAAATTGTTGTTAAAAAATTTTACACGTTCAATTTAATATTTGTGTTCTATTTTGAATTCTTAAAATTTGATTTGGACGATTTTACAACCCGCATCAAATTAACAAAATAATCTTTAATTTAGTGCTGATTTAACAACTATTTATCAATTAAAACTACGCAGAAACAGAAAAGAGAAGAAATTGACGATTTTTTACGTTGAAAATTCTGTTCGATTTATGAAATCTACTTATATTTCGTTTTGATTAGCAAAATACCCTTCTTATTATTTGGAGATAGTTCAACTAACAACCAAATATAATTTTAATAATAAGTGTAAGAGTAATTTTGTCCAAAACTTTGGTAGTCGGTAGTGTGGTCTTCAGTACGACAAAATAAATAAGAACCGTTAGATCATAAAATAAATGGATGAAAAACGATAGATCTAGCATAAAAAATATCTTATTTTTAACATGTAAACTAAAAAGTGTAATTATATTAAAATATGAAAAAGTGTATGCCAATGATTTAAATCATATAATTTGGTTTTCTACATTGAATAGGATTATCAATGTAGGTCTTCTACACTGAATAGGATTAATGTAAAAATCAGTACTTATATTTTCTCTTGAGATTCTGAGTGTTTCCATTTCGATAATAATTGTTAAATCATCACTAAATTAAAGATAATTTTGTGAGCTTCATGTGGGCCATAAAATCATCCAAATCTGACTTTTAGATCTCAAGATAGAGCCCAAATAGTAAATATGATCTTTTTTTAATATTAATAAAAAAAAAAAAAAATTCAATTATATCCTTTTTTAGTTATATCCTTTTCATATTATAATTTTCTTTTTGAATTTCAATTCTAATACAAACTTTTTTAATTATATCCTTTTTAGATTATAATTTTTTTAATATGATATAATCTTGCTCGTCTATTTTTAACAATATTAGATTCGACGGTTGAGATTATTTTGGTAGTACAGTGACCAAACCAAAGTTATGGATAAGATCCCTCTTACGCTTATTATATATAAGGATATAATGTTATAATTATGTTTTATATAATCATTATATTTAATAATTATTTGAATTTGAATTTAATATAAATTTAATTAATGACATGCATAATTTAGAACTTATGTTATAAACTTTTAAATTAAGTATGTTGTTGGCGAAATTCGAAATTTGAATATTTAGTAGAGTGATTTAAATATATAATATACCTTATCATCATTATATCTAACGATTCTTATTTATTTACCAAAAATCTAATGGTCATTATGGATTGTTATTTATTTATCAAAAATCTAATGGTCGGTTTATATTTATGTAATTTAATTAAAAAAGACAATTAGCTATTACAATAATTATACTATTTTAAAATTTATTAATTAGAACATAACATCGAAAATCGAAAGTTTCAATATTTCAGCTTAATATAATAGTATAGATATCTATTCGAGTGAAATACTCAAATACCCACATTTTAATATTGGAAACCGATTTACTAGATGTGTATTTGACATTATTCCTCGTCTCCCTGGAAATGTGACGGGTGCGATATTTTCGTCGAAATTCCGATGACATTCCGTTCACTATCATCCCGTCTTTGTCCAATCGCATACCATATACCAATCGATTCGTCTTCTCCTCCTCTAAAATTTTATACCATTCAATTTTTAATTCTATTACCGGATTTAAAAATCTCAAAACAGGCCTCATTTTTCGATCCAATTTCCGATCAACCTATGAACATCCTTCCATAATTCACGCATGTGACGAATTTTGGACAACTTCTTTCAAAAAAGCTTGTATTTTGGTCATTCTTTCACTTGAGGAAAATATTATGCAATTTAGTTTTCTAAGAGCAACTCCAAGGGTTGCTTGACAAACTCCTCATTTAAATTATTATTATATGAGCTCTTAAGTCACTTAACATACAAATCTATATTTCAACTCCAACAATCCTCCTCAAACCCATCTTTATATATTTCAATTTTATTTTTAATCAATATCATGCTGGACCCACCCCATCGTAACTTCAGGTCACGGTGGCCATATATCCAAACCACCCCGTGATTGAAGTCTCGGAGGGCGATGACGTGTATTTTATACACGTTTTGTCTTTCATTCTCTTGCATTTTTGTTAGTTTCGAATGTTGTTTTATTGATATTAATTACGTTTTTCATCTTTTAGTGCCTCATGCTTAATTGTTGAAAAGATGACTTATTTTGGGCTTGAAAGCAAAGATTATTCAAGAGGGAAGTTAGAAGATGCAAGCTCGCGATGCCGGGAGGTTTTTAATGTATTATCATGAAGATTTGTCTCGCACGGCCATTCCGCAGTCCGTTCGCTAGGCCGTTCAAAGAGTTTAAAAGGAGCATTCTCTTGTACAGACTGTTGTACGCCCGTTCAACACTTGCTGGAAATTTTTGGAAGTAATTGTCTATCTTGTCCTCTTATCTAGTTGAGGTATTAATAGAATAGAAGTGAACCAAATAATATCTCTTTTCTTCACTTCATCTTTACCACTTCAAAACAACATTCAATTAAGGTTAGGAAGTAAGAGGAGACATTTATTACTCATAATCTAGCATTGATTATGAGTAACTAACTCTATATATTTGGCTCAAGAAAGGGGCTCTTGTACTAAACCCATTTCAATTTAAGTAAGATCTATTTCACTCTATCTTGAATGCTTGAGTTGTATTGTTTATGATTTTTCTTGGAGAATTGTAAGTTGCTTCAATTTGCTCTTTTTGTAAATTCAATTGCTAGTTTTTTGTGCTAATCCGTAATTGTTAGGGCATTCATTTTAGTAGCACAAGGTTTAGTTTACCTAAATCCTCAAGTTTTAAGTGCAAATGCCTAGATTGAGCTTCTCATCCTTGGGTTTGTCCTAACCTCTCTTTGATTGATTCCTTGATTTGGTTAAATTAGTAGTGCTTCACTATTGGTTGCTAGTATCAAGAGAACTAATTTATGTGCTTCACTAAATTAGTGTTTTTAGAAGAGAATTAAGTGATTGTATGCTCCACCAATTATCTTGGTTAGGTAGAGTTGATTATATCTTGCTTATATTTGTTTGGGTGTAATACTTGGACTTCCATAATTCTTGGGTCTAATATCTCTTTATCTTGCTAATTTACTCATTGTGCCTTGTTGTGTTGGTAAAATTGGATGATTGCCTTTAATTTAGTCATATTTCTCTAGCAATTTATTTCTTGTATGCAAGGTGTTTGATAAAATACCACAACCAACTCAAAATTCCCCCACCATTTTACTTTACACTAGTATTGGACACTATTCCCTTGGGTTCGATCCCTACTTGCCACATTTTCTATATTTTGTAGTTAAGTACGAACATAGTAGAGCATAAATAAATCATTTTCAATTTGGCACGTCGACGACGGGCGTGACCAAATTTTGGCGCCGCTGCCGGTGAATAGTTTTAGTTCAATATTAGCGCACATATAAAATTATGAATATTTTAGTTTCATTGTGCATATTTATCTATTTCCCTTGATTTTCAAAATTTTTGCTATGTATTCCGTGAACGACGTGTCAACACGAAGGTTAGAAGGCCAAATCTCGGACCTTACATCATTGGTTCGTCAATTAGCCGTTGGGAATCTCCAACAACAAAAATATTGTGGTGTTTGCAATATGAAGGATCATGCTACAAATGAATGCCTCGCATTCCAACAACTCGAAGATCAAATTAATGCTATTGGAGGCTTTTCGGAACATCCACCTCAAAGGATGTTAGGAATAATTCATAAGTTGTGATGTTGAGAATAGAATTTTGCTTATACTTCTTGTAAATCCTGATCTTATAAAGGATTTAGCACTTTTTATAGGATATATGCGTTAGACAGTAATCTGTAGAGTTTAGTCAGGAACAGTAGTGCATCAAGGACTACATGTCAGGAACTGAGATCAAATCCTGATACGCCAAGTCAAATACTGATGGATGTCGAATCCTGATGCAAGGTGGAATCCTGATATCAGTCGTGTTACTGATGATGTAATTATGGATGCTACAGAAACTGGAAAGTGCTATAAAACAGGATCGTTGTTTTGAAGAACAAGGAAGAAGATATCATGAAGGAAAGAATTTTCTATTGATGGAAACTATCAACTGGACGGCAGAAAATTGTCATGTATAGATCATTACTTTCTGTTATTAGTTGATAGGTAGCATTATAAATACTCTCTCTATATCAGTGTAAAAGAGTGAATTTTTGAGTGCATATCGTGTGAAGCTCTATATAAGGTTTGTATTCGAGAGTTCGAAACAAACAGAGAGAGATTTGTATTGTCAGCAGCTGCTAAAGGTATTTTACACCTTTGGTAGAGTTTGTATTTGATTTATTTAATACAAACAAAGTTTGATTCATTCGTTTGTTCTTGTTCATCTAATCAAGCAAAAATCAGACACGATTATATAACTTGTATTCAACCCCCCCTTCTACAAGTTATTCGAGTTAACAATTGGTATCAGAGCGGGTTAATTTCGAATAATCATAAAGATCTGCAATCTTGTCTGGTTACAAGGATGGTAATACTAAGATCCCTATGCTCAAGAGAAACGAATATACTCTATGGGAAGTGAAGATGTTGCATCACCTGGAAGCAAGAGATCCTGATTATCTTGACAGAATCAGAGATGGGCCTTTTGTTCCAACAAGGCTTGTTCCTCAAGCAACTGTTGAAGGAAAAGTTGTTCTAGAACATACAGCAGAGAAGCCTAAATCTGAATGGACAGATAAGGAAAAGGAGAATGTTCTTAAGGATGCTAAAGTGAGAAACATACTATTCAACAGTCTTGATTCTGTTCTCTCTTGTAAAACTGCTAAGGAGATATGGGACAATCTAAAGGTTCACTGTGAAGGAACAAAACCTGTCAAGAAGAATATGAGGACACTTATCATACAACAGTATGAGTACTTTGAATCCAAGTCTGGTGAGTCACTTACTGACACCTTTGATAGGTTTACTAAACTCATCAATAAGATGGCCATGCATGGTAAATATTATGACTTGGAGGATATGAATACTAAATTCATGAAAGCTCTTCCTGATTTCTACAATGAGAAGATATCTGCAATTGAGGAAGCTAATGATCTGGATGAAATATCATTAGAAGCAGTTTATGGAAAATTGAGAGCTTATGAACTTGATAGGTAGCAGAAAAAGAGTAGGAGTGAAGGAAAGATGAAAACTATTGCACTCACTGCTCAATCTGAATCAAAGAAGCTTCTAGAAGAAAAGTCTGAATCTACTGAAAGAGACTTGAGGAAGAAGAAGAGCAAAGAAAGTTCTGAGTCACAGACTGCAGATATAGACTCTGGAGATAATGATTCTGAATCAGAGATGCAAGAACTCTTTGCTATGTTTGCTAAAGCTTTGAGGAAAGGAAGATTCAACAGGAGAAGATTTAGCAAAGGATCTTTTCAGAAGAAAGAGGAGAAGAAGAGTGACAAAGGCAAGAGTACAATTATCAAGCTTGATAAGGCCAAGATCAAGTGCTTTAACTGCAGTGAGCTTGGACACTTTGCTAGTGAGTGCAAGAAGCCTAGGAATTCAGGGAAGGGTAATGCACTCATGGTCACACAGAAGGATTGGGCAGACTCCAGTGATTCTGAAGATGAATTGGATTATGACAACATTGCATTGATGGCAAGTGCTTCAGATAAGCCTGGATCTCCAAAGAAAACTTCTTCATCTTCTGTTAATGTATCACTTCACTCACTTGATTCATTTGATAGCTTAGATTCTGATGATATTAGATCTATTCATGTTGAGTTTAAGAATCTTATGACTAATTTCAAAATTCTTGCTAGTGAAAAAGATGAACTTAAGGCTAAGAATGATGAATTAGTTAGTAGAAATAATTTTCTTGAATCTGAGTTAATTCAAATGGAAGAATATAGGTTAAGTTCTGATAAAGCTAAGCATGATTATGGTGTTATCCTTGAGGCTTATGACTATGTCAGAAAAGAACTAGAGGAAGAGAGAGATATGATGAAAACCATTAACACTTCTGGTAAAAAGACTCAAGAAATCATTGACAATCAAATTCTTGGTAAAGTCTATGGCTTAGGTTTTGGAAAGAATAAAAGTGAAAATTCTGTAGCTATTGTCTTGGATGATAGGAAAGAAGAAGCTAGCACATCCAAATCTGAAGGTAAGAAGATAGTTTCCGAACCTAAACATGTTAAATTTGTTGATTCTAAAGGTACCCCAGTTGTACACAAAAGAATTAACAATAGCAATTCAGATGAGAGAGTGTTAGAAAAACCTAAGAATGTCAACATAGGCTTTCTGTCTAAGTCTCAGTTGAAACAGAGACTAGAAGGTATTTCAGAGTCTAGCAAGATTAGAAGAAATAGGAATGGAAAAGAAGGTATTAAAAAAGAGAATAATTACAAGAATGTACCTGATGCACCTAGGAAGAAATGTTATAAATGTGGAAATCATAATCATTTGGCCCTAGACTGCAATCAAAAACCTTCTTCGAAAACTGAGTCCAGATTCCCCAAGACTCAGAGAATTCAATACCAACCACAAGAACCTTGTTATCATTGTGGTAGTTTACTTCATTCCATTTATATGTGTAAGGAATATCATGAACTGTATTATGACTATTATTCTCTGAAATCTGAAACTCCTAGTCACAAACAGTTTGTGAAATCAGAGTCTAAGGTTGACTCTGCAACAGATAAATCAAAAGCAAAATCTTCAAAGCCTGTTGGTTCAAAAGTTAGTAAGAAAGGATCCAATCAAAGGTGGGTCCTAAAAAATTCTAACTAGCTACTTTTTGTTTGCAGGGCACTGGAAAGAAGCATTCAATTATCTTGGACAGTGGATGCTCTGGACATATGAATGGAAAGAAGTCCCTGCTTACAAAGTTTGAGAGGAAAGTTGGCCCAGTAATATCCTCTGGAGATGGCAACAAAGGAGAAACTCTGGGATATGGCTCAATTATTTTGGGGAATGTCATCATAGAAAACGTAGCACTGGTTGAAGGCTTGAAACACACACTTTTAAGCATAAGTCAACTGGGTGATAAGGGTTACCAATCAATCTTTGACAATGAAGGATGCAAAATCTTGAATATGAAGAATGGAGACATTGTTCTGACTGGTCAGAGACATGGTAACATATATGAAGCCAGCTTGAGTGACACATCTAAAGGAACTGTCAGATGTCTTTACAGCAAGGCATCTAATGATGAAAGCTGGAACTGGCACAAGAAGCTCTCACATCTCAATTTCAAAAAGCTTAATCAACTTGTTAAACACCATCTGGTGAGAGGCCTACCTCAGACAAATTATGTGCAAGATGGACTTTGTGATGCTTGTCAGCTTGGAAAACAAAGAAGAACCACTTTCAAGAGCAAGACAGAAAATTCAATTACTGAACCATTTCATATGTTACATCTTGATTTATTTGGTCCAGTAAACATTATGTCTATCAGCAAGAAACGATATGCTCTAGTTATAGTGGATGATTACACAAGGTTCACATGGGTATTCTTTCTACACAAAAAGGATGAAGCTCCTCAGCAAATCATTGAACTTGTCAAGAATATTCAGAATAGCTCTGAGTACAAGGTCAAAGTGCTTAGGAGTGAAATGGTACAGAATTTAAGAATTCTACAATGGAGGGGTATTATGCAGACAATGGAATTACTCAACAGTTTTCTACACCTGGAACACCTCAGCAGAATGGTGTAGTAGAAAGAAAGAACAGAACTCTCATAGAGGCTGCAAGAACCATGCTTACAGATGCAAAGCTTCCAACCTATTTCTGGGTAGAAGCTATTAACACTGCATGTTTCACTCAAAATTGTACCTTGGTAAATGGCCATGGAAAGACTCCCTATGAGATGATCAAAGGAAAGAAGCCAAGTGTGAAATACTTTCACATCTTTGGATACAAATGCTATGTCCTGAAAGTTCAACCAGAACAACTTGGAAAATTTGAAGCCAAATCGGATGAAGAAATCTTTCTAGGATATTCAGCATCAAAGGCCTTCAAAGTAAACAATCTCAGAACTCACATTGTTATGGAATCAATTCATGTTGCATTTGATGATAAGAAGTTTGGAATTTTGCAAACTGATGAAAGCCATGACAATCTGGAATTTGAAAATCTTAAGTATTCTGAGATTCTCTCCAGTGATGATGAAGGTTCTCCAGAGGAAATCTCTATTGCTTCTCAAAGGAATGCTACTGTTGAGGGGGAGCAATTCAATCAAGGAGAACACAGTACTGGTCAGGATCAGACTAGTCTTTCAGAGTCTACTTTATCAGGAACTGATCCTTCAGAGTCTAATGAAGGAAGATCAGAAACTAGCAACAGTATTGAATCCACTGATTCTACTGATCAAGGGGGAGCTTTTGAAGGAAATGAACACTCTTCTACAAGAAATACCACTAACTCAGGGGGAGAGTCTAGCAGGAGCAATCTACCACCTGTTAGGAAATGGACAAGGGATCATACTAAAGATTTGATAATTGGTGATCTTAATAGTGGTGTTCGAACTAGAAGATCAGTTCATAATGAATGCTTGTACAGTTGTTTTCTCTCAAAGAAGACTTAATTGTAGGATGATGGCCTCAACTATTTGTTTTTGCACAAAAATGGCCCAAGTATAAAATTAGACAGTATGATGGCCTAACTATTTTTTTAAACAGATGAGTGTATTCAATTTGTGACTTAATTACAGCATGATGGCTGAACAATATTTTTTTAACACAAAAATGGCCCAAAAATAAAAATAAACAGCAGTTTTTAGATTAATTTAGAAGGAATGCAATCATCTGCTTAAAAAAATACTTGAGCCATTTTTGTGCAAAAAAAAATAGTTGAGGCCATCCTCCTATAATTAAGTCCTCAAAGAATGAACCTAAGAAGGTTGAAGAAGCCTTACAGGATCCTGATTGGGTAATAGCAATGCAGGAAGAATTGAATGAGTTTGAGAGGAACAAAGTCTCGAAACTGGTACCAAGACCTAAAGATAGATCTGTTGTTGGTGCAAGATGGGTTTTCAGAAACGAGCTAGATGAATCTGGTATGATTGTAAGAAACAAAGCAAGACTGGTGGCCAAGGGTTATTCTCAGGAAGAAGGAATTGACTATGATGAAACCTTTTCCCCTGTAGCAAGATTGGAAGCAATCAGAATGTTTCTTGCATTTGCAGCTCATTCAAAATTCAAGGTATACCAGATGGATGTAAAGAGTGCTTTTCTAAATGGCAAGCTTGATGAGGAAGTGTATGTGGAGCAACCACCTGGTTTTGTTGATCCAAAGTTTCCAAATCATGTCTACAAACTTGACAAGGCACTCTATGGACTAAAGCAGGCACCAAGAGCATGGTATGAAACTTTGTCTAAATTTCTTCTTGAAAATGGCTTCACAAGAGGTACAATTGACAAAACTCTATTCTTTAGAAAGATAAAAGGTGATTTGATTTTAGTTCAAGTTTATGTTGATGATATTATATTTGGTTCTACTAATGAAAAGTTATGTGCTAAGTTTAGCAAGCTTATGCAGTCTAAGTATCAGATGAGCATGATGGGTGAACTAAATTACTTTTTAGGCTTGCAGGTCAAACAAACTGATACTGGTATTTTCATTAATCAGTCAAAGTATATCAAAGATCTTTTAAAAAGGTTTGACTTTCAAGATTGTGCAATTGCAAAGACACCCATGGCAACAACCACTAAGCTAGACTTTGATTCTGAGGGAAAGAGTGTTGATAACACTAGCTATAGAGGCATGATAGGTTCACTGTTATATTTAACTGCAAGTAGACTAGATATAATGTTCTCTACCTATTTATGTGCTTGATTCCAAAGTGATCCTAAGGAATCTCATTTAATTGCTGTGAAGAGAATTTTTAGATATCTCAAGGGAACTCCAAATCTTGGTTTGTGGTATCCAAGAGAATCTGATTTCTCCCTAATTGGCTATTCAGACTCTGATTATGCAGGGTGTAAAATAGACATGAAAAGCACTACAGGTACATGTCAATTCTTGGGAAACAGATTGATTTCTTGGGCAAGCAAGAAGCAACAATCAATTTCAACCTCAACTGCAGAAGCTGAATACATTGCAGCAGGTAGTTGTTGTGCTCAACTCCTTTGGATAAGAAATCAGTTGATGGATTATGGTATGACACCTAGTAATATTCTTATGTTTTGTGATAATACTAGTGCTATCAAAATTGCAGAAAATCCAGTTCAACACTCAAGGACTAAGCACATTGATGTCAGGTATCATTTTATTAGAGAACATATTGAAAATGGTACTGTGGAACTTCATTTTGTTCCTATTGACAAATATCTTGCAGATATTCTAACTAAACCACTTGATGAGGCTACATTCATTAGATTGGTTAGTGAGTTAGGAATGTTAAACTTTTAGATCTTTAACATCTGCACAAGTAGCGAGGTATGTTGTTTCAGCTTATAGACTTGATATCTTTGTCAGGATCTATACTTGACTGTTAAATGCTTAAGCTGTAACATCTTACTTTGATAAATTTCAGTATGATAGACTTATTAATAAACATCAAGATCAGGATTGCTATCAGGATGCTGACGTCATAAGTATTGACATCAGGATTGTATCGTCAGTATCAGGATTATGAAATTTGTGTGTCTTACTATTTCAAATCCTGAAGATCATTCTATACAGTGGTTCAATTCTGAGTTTTGTTAAGTCTATGTTAGCAAGTTTTACCACATGCATACTGATAATTTATATCATTATTCAGATCAATCAAGCAGCTGTTTCACAAGCCTGGGAGAATGCTGAGGTAATTGACTCTGTTCAGGGTCAATCAGGTAAGATTGTCCTACACTTAGGACAAGACTCATTTGATATTACTGAATCTGTTGTTAATTCAGTACTTCACTTACCTGTTAGTTCAAATTTTGAGAATGTGCCATCTGATGATAATGTAAGAACTATGTTGTCTGAATTAGGTTACAATGGACCTTTAGATAACATGACCCAGTTAAATAGATCCTTTCTTTGGAAAGAATGGTCTTTCTTCTTTGACCAAATTGCTAAATGTTTTACTGGTAAATGTAGTTCTTTTCAACAAATTACTTCTGTTACATTTCAAATTGCATATAGTTTGCTTTATAATAGAGTAATTAACATTGGTCATATTATCTTATGTCAGATGTGTATTAAACTTGGGTCAAGAGATCATGACAGGAATATGGTTTATTATCACATATTCATGCAACCGTTTATTAACCATTTCATTCCTAATGTTGAAGCTAGATTTGGTAGAGAATATTTTGTTTCTTCTTATGTAAAGTAAAAGAGAATTTTCTCTGACATTACAAAGAAGGACAGTGAAAAGAATCTGGATGAAATACCTGCATTACACTATCCAAATCATGTTCAGGTACTTCTAAGAACTCATCTTTCTACTATCTATAATTCTTCTTTCTTTGGTGGTGAAATGACTCAGGAATCTCAATTGAAGGAGAACCCCCCCGTGTCTACCCAAGTAGCCAAAAACATTACAGTCTCTGAAACAATTCAAGAACCAAATTTTGATTCACAACCTATTGTTTCAAAGAAGCCAACCTCTGGTGTTTCTCAAAAGACATCAGTTGTAAAGAAGAGGAAATTTGTTGCTTATAGTAGTAGTTCTAGTGAAGATGGTGATAATATATCTTTTGTTGAGAGAGCAGAATTGAAGGCTGTAATTCAACTTTCCAAGATAGGACAAAGAGATAGAACACATAGTCACAGCCAGGCTGCAGTCTCCCAAAAGGTTGTAGTTCTTAAAAAGGGAAAACAATTACTGGATACTGTCTCTCAAAAGACCGTGTCTATTGAAAAATGATCTCATCCCAAGATCACTTTTGTGTCTACACCTCTTGAGTCTTCTCAAGATAAATTTATTGCTCACTATACTAGGAGAACGAGGAGAATGATTCATTTGTCACCTACACACAGAGTGTCTAGTCCAACTAACATTATGCAGGTCTCTACAAATAAGGCTATATCCATGTCAGTATCTGACAAGAGAGATCTGGATCTTGATTCTTCATGGGAAACTACATTGACATACAGACTGGCTATGGAACTTATTTCTCTAAAAGTGAAGCTTTCCGGGCCTGTTCTAGATTTTCTGATTGAAAGAGTTCCCAAACTTTCATTTCCTGGAGAATATGGACTGTTACATCAAAGACTTGATTTAATGAAGATGTACTTCTATGTATCAGTCAGAAAGGAATTGCACAAGAAATTTGGACTTCCTAAGCATGTTGCACTTCAATCACTTCATGCATATTTATTTGACAAGGATGTCATTGTTGAAGATGCTTCAGCTCAAGGTGAACAAGAAGAGGTAGTTGATATAGGGAAGCAGTCAATAGAAGATACTATTGCACCAGTGGTGAATAGTAGGACAAATCAGATCACAGTCACTGCAACACAAGAACCATCTAGTCAGAGGTTGGATGACTCAGGTACTGTGATTGATGATGCTAGAAGGTCTTCTGTGATGACTGAAATTGTAAGTGAGAAACCCTATGATATGGGAGGAATGACTTTGATTGATTTTCCTGAAAATCAAACCAATATTGTTCTTTAGAGTCTATCCACCTTGAGGGCGTGTCTCAGTAACCAACACTTAAAGACGGTGACATACTAGCTATGGTGTCTAATGAAGTATTACAGAAGACATCAGAGTCTAGTGTAGATCCTAAAAGTGGTATACTGGAGCCTGTAGTCTCTGGAAAGAAAGTAGATGTTTGTAAGGGTTCAGAGACTATAGCAGCTCACTCATTGGAGAAAACCTCAAGCCCCATGCCATATGAGGAACCCCATCTCCATGTGAGTTCAGGTATAAAAACTTCTTCTAACCCCTATTTTTCTGTAGGTCATGAGAGCACTTATCCAAATTTGAGTGATACACTTGAAAAGATGGACATAGATCCACACACAGAGAGGCTGGATCCTGACCAGGCAAAAGGAGAGGTAGAAAGAGTGTTGACTTTAGATAGTCAAAGTGAGAATGAGGGTATGGATGATCAACTCCATAGTGAGGGAGAGAAAGTTAGGAAACCACCATCGTTTGATTTCTGGGATTAGGTTTTTCCTGAAACTTGGTCTGAAAATCTTGGTATGGATGCTGGTACTTATTCCTTTATCAAGATGTATGAGAAGAATGACTTAGCAAAGCACAATGCAAAGCTAGAAGTTAAAGCTCAGAAATAGAAAGAGAGGCTTGCAGGAATGATCAACAGAAGAGATGAAAAGCTAAGACAATCTCTTACTCCACATGTACCAGAAGATATTCCTAATGATCCTAGTATTCCTTTGTATGTACTTCCAATATCAGCTAGAATTGAGACATCAACAGTATCTGATCAATCTAAGGAGGAGTCAGGATTTGTAGATGTTAGTACACAGAATACTGGTGAAGGACAGGATGATCATGTTTCAGCTTCAGAGCAGAAAAGTGAAGATGTGTGTACTTCTACTACAGTATTATTACTTGAATATCATTCTACTCCAGTAGAGCATGCTACACAGACGACTTCTTCTACAAGGATTGAAGATAAGGTTATTTCTGCATTTGAGTCTGAAGATACAATAAGCACTTCCAACTTTGAAGTTAATTCTGGAATTCTAAAGGATATTCAGAAATCTCAAATTACTATTCAATCGAGACTTCAAACACTTGAAGATAACCAAGTCACTATTATGGAAAATCAAGCAGTTCTGATGAATCTTATTTCTTCTATTACTGAATCTCTCAAAATTAATGTTGCTGATGTCAAAAAGGGGGAGATAAAAACAATTCAGAGGCAACAGACTGGGGGAGATGAACAGACTGGAGATAAAGGAAGAACTAAGAGTGACTGAGGTGAATCTCAACAAGGAAGTTGAAGCATCAAATAATTGAATTCTTTCTTCTAAGTACTGAATACTATGTCTACATCTGAAGAAGGAGGTACTTAACTTCATGATCCTAAATTCATAAATTCTATTCTAGTTGAATTGTCATATGTTTTGACATCTACAACTTAGATTTATGCTTCAGATTCTAAAGCATAAATAGAGGGAGATTGTTATGAATAATTCATAAGTTGTGATGTTGAGAATAGAATTTTGCTTATACTTCTTGTAAATCCTGATCTCATAAAGGATTTAGCACTTTTTATAGGATATATGCGTTAGACAGTAATCTATAGAGTTTACTCAGGAACAGCAGTGCATCAAGGACTACATGTCAGGAACTCAGATCAAATCCTTCAAATCCTGATACGCCAAGTCAAATACTGATGGATGTCGAATCCTGATGCAAGGTGGAATCCTGATATCAGTCGTGTTACTGATGATGTCATTAAGGATGCTACAGAAACTGGCAAGTGCTATAAAACAGGATCGTTGTTTTGAAGAACAAGCAAGAAGATATAATGAAGGAAAGAATTTTCTATTGATGGAAACTATCAACTGAACGGTAGAACATTGTCATGTATAGATCATTACTTTCTGTTTTTGTTGATAGGTAGTATAATAAATACTCTCTCTATATCATTGTAAAAGAGTGGATTTTTTAGTGCATATCGTGTGAAGCTCTGTATAAGGTTTGTATTCGAGAGTTCGAAACAAACAGAGAGAGAGATTTGTATTGTCAGCAGCTACTAAAGGTATTGTACACCTTTGGTAGAGTTTGTATTTGATTTATTTAATACAAACAAAGTTTGATTCATTCGTTTATTCTTGTTCATCTAATCAAGCAAAAATCAGACACGATTATATAACTTGTATTCAACCCCCCCTTCTACAAGTTATTCGAGTTAACAAAGGAAGTATGACCCCTATAGTAACATCTACAATCCCGGTTGGAGAGACCACCCAAGTTTTCGCTATGGAAATCCCAATACACCAAACTCTAACCAAAACCATTCCCAAAATCCAAACACTTATAACACCCAAAATCAAGAAAACCTCCATCCATACCCACAAAAACATCCCAATCAAAATTTTCAAGCACTTCCACCACCACCTCAGTATAATTCCCAAGACCATCAAGGATCTTCTTCATCTTTATTATCATCATTTGAAGAGATGATGAAACAAATGGCGGCAAACAACCTCCAATTTCAGAACAACACTTCTCAAAGCATATCCAACTTAGAAAAGCAAATGAGCCAACTAGCCACAATCGTGAATCGTTTGCAAAGCCAAGGTTCTAGGCAACTTCCTTCTCAAGCAGCGGTGAACCCACAAGAAAATGCTAGTGTCGTGACTTTAAGGAGTGGGAAAGAATCGGAGGATCTTCATGCTAAGGCCAAGGGTAAGATTGTGGGTGATGATGATGGTGGAAAGGTTAAAAAGGATGAAATCTTGGAGGTTAATGATGAAAACATTGAAGATGAGATGGAAATTGAGGATGAGAAAGTTGATGTGGGCAAAAAAGCAAGTGATCAAGAAGACTTTCCTCAAGCAAAAAAGGCAAGGTTCATTGATGATGTGGTTATTCGACCACCATTCCCTTCCAAATTTTCAAAGCCAAAGAAAGACATTGTTGACAAGGCAAAAGTTGATGTTATTGCAAGTCTTCCCTACCCTTCGAATGTCAAGGATGTGCGTTCTTTTCTTGGTCATGCCGGATTCTATAGAAGGTTTATCAAAGATTTCTCCAAAGTTGTTCTTCCCCTATCATCTCTTCTACAAAAGGATGTGGAGTTTAAAATTGATGAAAAATTCAAGGTGGCTTTTGACCATCTCAAGGAAGCTTTAACTTCGGCTCCTATCATTAAAGCTCCGGATTGGTCCCTTCCTTTTGAGATTATGTGTGATGCTAGCAATTATGCGATTGGTGCGGTGTTAAGGCAAAAAGTTCACAAAATATCTCATGTGATTTATTATGCCTCTCGTACACTCAACTCCGATTAAGTAAACTACACCACCACCGAAAAAGAATTGCTTGATATTGTCTTTGCTCTTGACAAGTTTCGTTCATATCTCCTTGGGTACAAAGTTTTTGTGTACACGGATCATGCCACCTTAAGACATCTCTTGGCGAAAAAAGAGTCAAAGCCTAGGTTGATTCGGTGGATACTTCTCCTTCAAGAGTTTGACTTAGAGATCAAAGATAAAATCGGTGCTGAGAACCTAGTGGCAGACCACTTGAGTCGACTTGTGAGGGAGGAAGATGCTTCTCCTCTTCAAGAATTATTTCCGGATGAGCACTTATTCGGAATTCAAATCGAGGTGCCATGGTATGCGGATCTTGTGAACTATATCGTGTGTAAAACTTTTCCTAATGGCATGCCTAAGTATCAAAGGGAGAAATTAAAGAGTGAAGCCAAACACTACATTTGGGATGATCCTTATCTTCAGAAACATTGTGCGGATCAAGTCTTGAGAAGGTGTATTCCCGAGTCGGAAATTGCTTCAATTCTTCAATTTTGTCATTCTTATGCTTGTGGAGTTCATTTTGGGAAAGATCAAACGGCAAGAAGGTGCTTGAATGTGGATTTACATGGCCAGCTCTTTTTCGTGACTCTCACGATTTTTGTAAGCAATGTGAACCTTGTCAAAGAACCGGAAATATTGTAAAAAGGAATGAAATTCCCCCAAACTCCAATTATTGTGGTAGAAATCTTTTGTAAAAACCAAGATTCTCATAATATATTCTGTAAGTTTTCTTTTATAATATAAGTCGTATTTATATTTGGAGATTTATTTGGAGAAATTCTTGAGACCGTGAGATTGAGGAATTAAACATCGAGACTTTAAAACATCAATTTGAAATAAATTTTTTTTTATCTTGAGAAAATCGGAAACGATATCTAGGAAATTCGTTCGATTAGTGCTAGTAGTAATTATTTCGAGTACCCGAAAAATGGTTATAAATTATGGAGAGCATATGGGGCTATGAGATCTTGATGGGTTAGTGTATTTTAGAATTTAGATACAATTTTGAGAATATTGAGAATTAATTTGAGAACTGATTCCAATTATTTTAATTTTTGGGAAAAATGAGTTTAATTAGAGATTTAATTATGAGAATGAGTTTTAGAGCATGAGAATATTATTTTAGACTCGAGAGAACTAGAGTTTAACTATGTTAAATTCTAGTAATTTATTTTGGAGTTTTGGGATTTATTCATGGATTTAATATTATTAGATTTTATTAGTTAAAAAAAATAGAAATAAGTGAATAAAAGAAAAGAAAAGTGTGGTGGAATCTAAAAACTTGAGATTGGTGGAAGTGGTGGATAAGATGAGGACATGTGTCCATTGTATTTATATGTAAGTATAAGTAGAAGGAGTAGAGAAAAAAGAAAAAAAAGAGAGAGAGAGAGAGAGAGAGAGAGAGAGAGAGAGAAGAAAATTGGGCAAGAAGAAAAGAGAGGAAAGAGAGAAAAATTGTGAGATTTTGTGTGTAAACTATCTACTAGAATCAAAGAGAATAGCATATACAAGCATGGGTTGAGCTTGGATTAAGGTATTAACAAGGGATTGGTGGAGTTTTAAAGAAGAAAAAGAAAAGGAGATTAGTGATTTGGAAAAGCTTGGAACTTGGAGTTTAGCTTAAGGGGAATTTTGGTATTTGTTCTTGAGTCTTAAGGAGGTATGATTCTTGTTTTCTTGAAGTTATTTATGCTTGATTATGTTTTATTATATAATTAGGGTTTATTTAGAATTTGGGTTCTTGAATTTTAGTTTTCATTGGTGGAATTGGTAGTTGATTATGTGTAGACTCTAGTATGCAAATCTGTCCAGAATTTTTAGGGTCTGCCCTGTTTTGCAAGAGGAATTCGAGCAGGTTGTGCTCTGATCTGGGCAGTAATCATTTAATTAAAGTTGTTCTATTTGGAGTCTACTTTGTGTAGGAGAAAACGGTGCGTCGTTTGGGTTAACGAGCTAGGAGAAAATGATGTTTTAGTAAAACCTGCGCAGAACAGAGTCTGCTCTCGGGATTCCAACTTTGGAGCTATGTTTACCCTAGTTAAACTCTATAAATTGGATTGAAACTTTTATTGAGGATGAATAAAGGAATTATAGAGATTTTAGAAAAAGATTTTCGTGAAAATATGAATTTTTCAATTTATTAAAAATGTTAGAGTAGAGTGTGTGCAGTGTCATTTTAAATTTCAGATTGGTTGCTAATGAAGTTGATTATTGTTTATGATTGGTAAGTGTGTTATAAGTATATTTGTGACTTGATGAACTAAATGCAAAATGTGTGAGCGAGTCGGAAACTTGATAGTTTCCTTGGCTTGATTGATTGGGTGGTTGTGTTTGATGTTTGGAGACTAGCATGGGCCTAATGTGATTGTTTGGTATTTTTTTGGATAGTCCGTGAAACGAATAGGTCATGCCGAATTTTCGTTAGAAACAAATATATAATAAGAGATATTATTAAGATCAAGTTTAAAAGGAAGTTGCGTGGCATAATATACAAGGGTTGTTGTTATAAGAAGGGCTAAGTAGTTAACTTTGAGACTAAGAAATTAAGAAGTTAATTAGAGATAAAGTTGTTAAATAGAATTGCGAAAGTAATTGTTCGACTTAGAAATTTACTTGAGTTAAACTTGGGTTGAGATTAAATATATTACTAACGTGAGATATGTTGTTCTGTGCTTCTAGAGCCTAATCTATTTGGAGGACTTTCACACTGAAACGCAAAAATAGACTTACTCTTTGTTGCTTTCTTTTGTAATAGCTAAGGACTCCAGGCAAGTCTACTATCCTCTTTCTACTGAGAGAATGTTCTTTTTATTTATTATTGTTATATTTGATTATGCAGTTGAACACTCTTGATCTGATTAGTTAATTATCCAACTTTCTTCGAGATGATTGAACTCCTATACTCTTTCATAAAGATTTCATGTAAATTACTCTTATGTGAGCATTTTCCAAGAAAGATAAATTATTCAAATATCGAAGATTCTTGGTGTATTTTGTTGATCTTATTCATTCAAGACAGCACCTCAGTCAACCATAACGAGCTAACATCATTTGTTCGAGTTAGCTAAGGGTGATTCTATTTGAGAGCTATCTTATATTACAACTTGTATGAGAAGCAACATACTAATCTATTGATTCAGATTAGTATAATTTCATTTATTTCTATTGAACGGGTTCATTGAATCGAACCAAGTGGATGATGAATGTGATTTCAACATCTTATGATGAATCTTCAGAGTGTTAGTTATTACACTATGGTCTCAATTGTTCGGGATTACAAACAAATGTTCGGAGACATAAGCTAACCTCATTGGTTCGAGTTAGCTAAATGAGCATATTTTGAGACTTTTATCTTTTCAAATGAACTTGTGATTTTAACTTATCAAAGGTGTATTTTTCATCTGATACTGGTCAACGGGATTATTAGAGAAAAATAATCCTGGTAATTATTTTGTTCAAGAATTTTAAATACTTGAACAAAGGTGACATTTGGCTCGTGTGTGGCCTTGGGTGACTTGTGCATCCATCTGCTAGCAGTAAAGTAGGTACCATAGATCGGCTGATCACTGACTATGGGAAAAAGGTGACCAAGACCAGTGCTCCTTGAGTTCCTTTCATCTTTAATACATGAGTTTCACATATTAGAGATCATTCGAGTTCTTAAGTTGTGAGAAAGCGAGTAAGTAGGAAATTTGTTCCTAATCAAACCCTTTCCATTCTTTTATATTTACTTCATCAATAAATATATCATTTATAAATGGGAATTATCTGGTGCATCTTGCTACTCTAGTAGTAGTCTTGCTGAGCGCTTTTGTCGCTCATGATATTACTTGTTTATATTTTACAGTTAAGGAGGAAAATCAGGAGACCCCTCCCTCTGCAGGAAAATGGAAATTGAAGATGTCTTAATAGTATTCACCAGACTGGGAGTTTGCTGGCATAGCTATAATGCCTTAGTATTGTGTAACAACTTTTGTTAAGGACCTTATATTATATTTTATGTTGTAATGATGAAGATGAATTTGAGGAGTAGTTGTAATATTATTTTGGTTTAAGTTGTAATATTATGGAGCATATTTTGTATATTATTGTATTAGGTGACAGGTGTGATTGTGAGATGGCGTGACGACTCAAATTAGAGTATATCTAATTTGGGGGCGTTACATCTTTGATGTGTGGGGTATTGACTTTATGGGACCATTTCCATCTTCTTCTCATAGAAATCTCTATATTCTCTTAGCCGTTGATTATGTCTCTAAGTGGGTGGAGGCCAAGGCAACCAAATCGGATGATGGTAAGGCGGTTGTTGCATTTCTTAAATCTCATGTCTACAATCGATTTGGTGTTCCTAAAGCTATCATAAGTGATCAAGGTACCCACTTTTATAACAAATTGGTGGGGAATCTTCTTAAATCTTAGGAAAAAGGCCCTTTCTCTCAAAATTTGAGAGTAAAATGCCCAAAGTATCACAACTGAAAAATAAGGCCCTTCCTATCACAACAAAACGAGGTTTTAACATGCGTTTTTAGTGTTTATCATTGTTATACTCATATTATGGTGATGATGCATACGGCGGGACCATCTGATTCCTCATTCCTGCATCATATTTTAATTTTTAATACATTGGTGTTAAACTACCACACGGACTTTTAAGTAATTGCACGTGAAGTGGATCCCATGTTGTGCTCATATGATTTTGTGTATTAATGAAAAACGCAATATATACTTGCGTTGCTGCATTTGACGCAAGATTTTCTTGCGTTTCTACTTCTACTAACGCAAATTTTTAATGCGTTTTCTGTTTTTCAATTTTTTTTGTTGTTCTAAAAACAAGAAGAAACGCAAGTTAAAATTTCGTTTTTAAAAGACGCATATAAAAGTTGCGTTTTCAAGTGATACAAAGGGCCATTTTGGACCATTTTCTTTCAAATTGTGATATAAAGGGCCAATACCCTAAATCTTATGGGGTTTTTAATCGAATGGCAACGGCTTATCATCCTGGTCAAACCGAAGTTTCTAATCGGAAGATTAAGTCTATTCTTGAGAAGGTGGTGAAACCCTCAAGGAAATTGGTGTGTTCGTCTTGAAGATGCTTTATGGGCCTATAGGACGGCATTTAAAACTCCTATTGGCATGTCTCCTTACATGTTATTTTTTGGTAAATCTTGTCATCTTCCCGTGGACTTAGAGCATAAATCTTATTGGGCAATCAAAGCTTGCAATATGGATCTCAATGTTGCCGGGACTCATCAAAAACTTAACTTGCTTGAATTGGAGGAAATTCGTTACAATGCTTATGAGAATGCTCAATCATATAAGGCTAGAGTGAAAGACTTCCATGATCGTTCGCTCGTTCTTAAATCATTTTATGTTGGGCAAAAGGTTCTCCTCTACAACTCTCGTCTCAAGTTAATGCCCGGAAAGCTTTATTCTCGTTGGTTGGGTCCATTTGTTGTTGTGAAAATCTACCCTCATGGAGCGGTGGATTTATGGAGTTTATCTATCAACAAAGAATTCAAGGTGAATGGTCATCGTCTCAAGCTTTTTTATGAAGGATTTCAAGAATCTACCGTTGATGTCATCTCACTAGTGGAACCCCTTCATGGATGAGCTAGCTCTTTGTTAGTTTATGTGTTGGTGCTACGAGGTACACATGTATTTATATATTATGCGTGTGTCATATTTTGTTCGTCACTTACATTTATGTAGGGTGTTATGCATATTGTGGGTTTGAGGATTGATCTAAATATTAGTGAGTGGAGGTTCCTTTTTCATCTATTTAATTCATAAGAAAAATAACCCAAAAATATATAATATTTAATTTTTATATGTTTTTGTGGTTTGACTAATTGTAATATACGTGATTTTATAATAATAATAATAATAATAATAATAATAATAATAATAATAATAATAATAATAATAATAATAATAATAATAATAATATAATAGAATAGAATAGAATAAGTGTTTAAAAAGTATTGAGTAATTAGAAAAGAAAAAGGATTGATATTAGGTATTTATTTAATTTTTGAAGTTGTAGGATATTTAGATGAGTATATAAATAACACACCTATGCTTTATTATTAAACCCTAAAACAGAGGTTGCGGAGACGGACAGGATAGAGAGGGTCGAGAGAAAAAAAAACAGAGCAAACGGAGGCTTCGACTTGATTTGTTAACTAAAAGGTTTGGCTTCCAGTCTTCTAAATCAAGATCCATATACGTTTATTCTTTAATTTGTATTTTTTAATCGTTTGTTAAGTTGGTAGCTTAGTACAGATTTTGGAATATTTTATTAACCAAGCATGGGTGCCATATATGTTCTGTGTTGTCACTTGTCAAGTAGGAGAACATAATGGTTTCATACTTTCATATATATCAAGTGGGTATCTTTAGTTTAGTTAGTATTAAGCCGTGACATTAGTTAAATAACAAAATAGTTTTGACAGGAATAATCAGAAGCTTATGAATTGTTTCGAAAGGTTGCGATGTCTAGTTAATTCATTTACTAGTTAACTGGAACTATAGATTATTAATATTTTAATAATTGGAATGTATTTAATGATTAAATATAAAATTAAGGTATCTTAATAATAAATTATATTTTGTAATTAGATTGCGGTACGGGAGTTTAGAGGATCGTTTGCAGATTTCATTAGTATTTTAGTTGCTATTTTTGAGGTATGGATTCTCTCTCTCTTTTTATTCAGCGCTACTCATCTTAGGATTTATTATATTAAATCTGTTTTGTCCTCAAATATATTCACTTGGTTTTGACTGTTCTGATTTTGAAAAAAATATTTTGACTCATTGACTTTGAAAAATGATTTTTATATCTGTTTGAAAATATTTAAATATCTGTTTCTGCGACTCTTTAGAATTTTGCAAATTATATATTTGTTGGAAATGTTCAAATATCTGTTTATTGTGATTCAAAGATTTTGCGAAATATTTGAACCCTTAGCGATATAGGGTATACCGAGTTAACCAGCTATAGGGGTACTACAGCCATGTCATTGCGGCACCAGTGACATGACACTTTCGTGGCAGTGTGATTGGTCACGGCGTATCCTTCTGATAGCTCAGGTGGCGAGCTTTTGTGCATTTTGATATTTGTCTCAGGATACGTGGGTGCACCCAGATTTTGATTTGATTTGTGATTTGATTTGGCTGTGACATTGTATATGCCGTACACGTTATCCGGTTTGTTGCATACATTACGGTACCCTATGATGTATGTATCTGTTCTGATCTCGGTATGAAATATCCTAACCCCTCGTTGCTTCAGCCATGAATATTTTGAAAATAAATGTTTTATTATACTGTCAAATATACTTATCTGTTTTTCTGTTTTATAAATTGTATTCCAAATCCGTACTGGGCGTTTGGCTCATGCCGTATTCTTTTTCTGGCAGGTGCTTAGGGGGATCTGGGACTGTGTGATGGAGTGCTACCCATTATTTCGTTGCTTAGGATTTATGGACTTCTAGAATTATTTAGACTGGATTATTTATTTAGAGAATTGTGGTTTTTCATATTTATTGGTTTGAACTGTAATTTGGAGGTTTATTTAAATTGTGGAGATTATTAAACTGTTTAATGGTTATTTAGAGAATTATTTTAGTGCTCTGTTTGCAGGTTTATGGATTATAAGTAATATCTCCTCCCATTTTAGGAAGGGGGTGTTACACTAATGAATTTTATAATTGAGTTAAAAAAATTGTAATAATAATGCCCCACTCAATAATATTTAGTATCGTTTATTTTAATTTTACAATTTTATATTTATTCCACCCGTGCCTTGATGTGTTTGTTCATGTTTTCAGGAATTAATATTTTATTCAAACATTCAAGGATTTGTGTGATTTTTATGTAAAAAAAAGAGAAAAAAAATACAATTTTATAAAATTTTAGGGCTGTACGGGCTGTCGTACGGGGTAAAAGCCGTGCACCAAACCGTTCAACAGCCTGTGCACGATTTTGAAGCTTCTGTCCAGAACATAGTGTAAAATAAGGGGTCCTAAAAAATTTTGCCCACTTGTTGTACAGGCTCTGTAACTCTCTAAAAACAGCAGAAAGAAAAAATACAAAATAGTGTAAACAATCCTTTCCCTAACAATCCCTAATTCATATCATTCAATCCTTTCTTTTCTCCTTCAATTCAAATTCACCAATCTGTACTCTCCCACCCGTCTGCAATAACAGCCTCCCACCCGACTACACCGCCATCCGTACAACTCCCTTCTTCTTCAACCACAACCTTCACTAACTTCACTCCATTGACAACCAAACCACCCACCTCCTTTCTTCAACAATCGCAGCCACCGTGCTCCCACCTCTGTTCTTCTTCCATCTACAGCCACAACCCCGCACCACTGCCAGCCATATCCCTTTAATTCCTTCTTCCCCCTCAACTCGCCTCCACCCATTTCAAACCAACAGCCTTTTTTTTCACACTCCACCACCCAACTACCAGCCCCTTTCATCTCCTTCACTCTGCTCTTCACTCATTTTCATTCACCACCCAACCACTTACAACAACACCCACACCACCGCAGTGCTTTCCTCCTCTTTCATTCACCCCACCAACTCCCAACCGCAGCGACATTACAACAACTCGCGCCTCCATTCCGCCTCAACCTCCCCTGCTCCACTTCCACCTCCCCTCTACCTTCGTCAGCCACCCATTCCTTCTTTTTCCGTCCTCCCACCACTCCGTTCAATCATTCTCCTCCGACCACTGCCTTTCTCCTTCACTTCGCGCAACCACCGGCACCTACGCCCGCTTTCTTTCCCAACTGCCTCACTACACCCATTTCCTCCACCAATAGCCGCCATTCACCGCAACACAACCGCCAACCACCAACTCCCCTTTTCCTTCACCATTCTTCACCAACAACCGCACCTCCACCCACCGTCTGCTTCACTGCCGCCCTTCTTCCCAGCATTTCATTCAAACCCAGCCAGCCCCCGTTTCGGCCCCAATTCCCGCACTTCCCATCTCTCCCATTTTTCCCCAACGTCACCAACCTCCTCCTTCATTAATTCTCACATGCATCACCCCTTTCTCCATTCACGTTTCTTCCCATCCCCCACTATCTCCTACCAGTAACCCCACCCCCTTTAATTTATATAAATTTCATTTTGATTTATGTTAGCTTCTTTCATTTTTCTTTTAATTTTGATTTAATTTTAATTTTAGTTTAGTTTAGTTTTATTTTTTATTTTAATTTTGATTTTGATTTTGATTTTAAGTTATAATTTTCTAACTAAACAATTTATATAAATTCCCGAATCAATTTGAATTCACTTCAATTTTGATTTTTAATTTTATTAATAATTGGTTAGTTAATTTTCAAAAAAAAATAAAAAGATAAAAAATATTAAATATTTATATATCCTTAATTAGTGTACTGAGTGGCTTTGAAGGGTGTGGATTTGGCTTGTTGGTTATTTTTGTTGGGTTGATTGGGGTTTGTGGCTTGTAATTTGGAGTGAGGATTTGATAATCACGAGTGATACTTCCAGTCCTTGTTGCTTATTTTCAGGGGAGTTTTCTTTCAATTTTGTTTCTCCCTCATTTTTATTTGTCATGCATGAGGACATGCCATGTTTTAAGTGGGGGAAGGATTGTTTATGTTCATCCTTGTAGTATAGTATGTAGCTAGTATTAGTACTATCTTTTGTTTCATTCCATGTCCTTCTCGTTTGCATTTAGAAACAAGTTTAGTCATAAAGCTTGTTTACTTGTTTGTAAAATTTAATTCATTGTGAGCTTGTAGCCTTATTTTCTCCTATTTCGTGCCTAGCATTACCAATTTGATGTGAATCTACAAGTTTAACACACCTCTTTCACACACACACACTTGAAATGGCATGAAAAGTCAAGATTGTTGTAATTAATTGTGAACATGGCGGTTATCTCTTAGCATGCATGGAATCAAATCGAGAAGATGTTATTACAACTAGAACCTTGTGAGGCCTTAAACGATGATTTCTTTTGCTTGTGTGTTTCTCCCTCTTTATGTGTGTTTTTGCTCTAGGGCTTGCATTAAACCTTAATTTATGGATGCACCATAATAAGAAAATTCTATTTAGGATAACCATTTTGGCCTTTCTAGCTTGTGAACCATGAAAATAATCCCTAGTTACCCCTTCGAAGCTTATATCCATATTTTTCTTCGTCACTTGCCCCTTTTATACATGAGTCATAGCCAAATACTTCACTCTCGACCTAGTTGAGTCTTGGAAAGAATTGGTTGATGAGCATGAGAATTTGGAGATATTGTGAAGAGGAAGAACTAATTATTGTAAGTGGGAACTAGCTTGATATGTATGGCTAGATGTGGTTCAAAGTTCTTTGTAGTACTTATATTTGTAATGCATCCCCTTTGCTAAAAAAAAAAAGAAAAAAAATGAAGGGGATGTAAAAAAAAGAAAAAAGAAAAAAAAGTAATAAATCTTTGTACTTTATTTTGACTCAATCTTATTGGTAAATATGGTTTTGTTTTTTAATTGTAAATGAGTGGAGATCTTCTTTAGTTTGAGAATTTGGTGTATGAAGAAAGCAAACGTCATTTCGACTCAACTAGCGAGACTTTTACACCTTCCTTCAACTTAAATTTTCACACCTTCACCCAAGCCTCGTTACAACCCATTTTATGGATTCCTTATTTTTTGTGCAATCCGGAATTTAGGTGGACATGCAAGGTCAAGTAGAGCGCATGCATTTAGACTTGGAGTTGAGTGAAATCTCTAACCCATACTTGTGTGATGCATAACTGAGAGATGTGAGATTTTTAACCATACAATTTCATCTTCTTATTGCGAATCCATGTATGCTTTGTGATAACTTGGTCTAGTGTTCACGATTTAAATGCATTCATTCTAGCTTAAATGTCATTGTTACATTTTGCACAAGGTGTGTTATCTTGATTCTTTAATTGGTTGTTAGCTCTTTATATTGGATGGCATGGTGAAGAGCTCTATATATTTGATTTTAGTTACAAGTAGATAAAGCGACATGCTTGGTTTGTTTCCTATTTGTATGACGACTAGGACATGTGAATGTAGTAGTTAGCTTAATTAGTAGGTAATGTTAGTTTCTTGTTGGTTAGTAATTTTTGTGATTTTGTGGGTACATCACCTATAAACCCTCACGAGACGAAACTCGTCCTCCAAGGCTACTTGGGGGTTTAAACGATGGTTTGAATGCGTTTGTGTATCCATTTTCTTCTTTTAGAGTAATGAATCTAGTTTAGTGATCTAGTTGTTAATATTAGTTTGCTCGGGACTAGCAAAGTTCAAGTGGGGGAAGATTTGATAACGTGTATTTTATACACGTTTTGTCTTTCATTCTCTTGCATTTTTGTTAGTTCCGAATGTTGTTTTATCGATATTAATTACGTTTTTCATCTTTCAGCGCCCCATGCTTAATTGTTGAAAAGATGACTTATTTTGGGCTTGAAAGCAAAGATTATTCAAGAGGGAAGTTAGAAGATGCAAAGTCGCGATGCCGGGAGGTTTTTAATGTATTTTCTTGAAGATTTGTCTCGCACGGCCATTCCGCATGCCGTTCGCTAGGCCGTTCAAAGAGTTTAAAAGGAGCAGTCTCTTGTAGGGGCTGTTGTACGACCCGTTCAACACTTGCTGGAAATTTTTGGAAGCAATTTTCTATCTTGTCCTCTTGTCTAGTTGAGGTATTAATAGAATAGAAGTGAACCAAACAATATCTCTTATCTTCACTTCATCTTTATCACTTCAAAACAACATTCAATTAGGGTTAGGAAGTAGAGAGGAGACATTTATTACTCATAATCTAGCATTGATTATGAGTAACTAACTCTATATATTTGGCTCAAGGAAGGGGCTCTTGTACTAAACCCATTTCAATTTAAGTAAGATCTATTTCACTCTATCTTGAATGCTTGAGTTGTATTGTTTATGATTTTGCTTGGAGAATTGTAAGTTGCTTTAATTTGCTCTTTTTTTAAATTCAATTGCTAGTTGTTTGTGCTAATCCGTAATTGTTAGTGCATTCATTTTAGTAGCACAAGGTTTAGTTTACCTAAATCCTCAAGTTTTAAGTGCAAATACCTAGGTTGAGCTTCTCATCCTTGGGTTTGTCCTAACCTCTCTTTGATTGACTCCTTGATTTGGTTAAATTAGTAGTGCTTCACTATTGGTTGCTAGTCTCAAGAGAACTAATTTATATGCTTCACTAAATTAGTGTTTTTAGAAGAGAATTAAGTGATTGTGTGCTCCACCAATTATCTTGATTAGGTAGAGTTGATTATACCTTTCTTATATTTGTTTTGGTGTAATACTTGGGCTTCCATAATCCTTGGGTCAAATATCTCTTTATCTTGATAATTTACTCATTGTGCCTTGTTGTGTTGGTAAAATTGGATGATTGCCATTAATTTAGTCATATTTCTCTAGCAATTTATTTCTTGTATGCAAGGTGATTGATAAAATACCACAACCAACTTACCCCCCCACCATTTTACTTTACACTAGTATTGGATACTATTCCCTTGGGTTCGATCCCTACTTGCCACATTTGTTACATTTTGTTAGTTAAATGCGAACATAGTATAACATAAATAAATCATTTTTCAATTTGGCGCGTCGACGACGTGCGTGGCCAGTGGGCTATATTAATACTATGCCCTGCTACATACAATGTGAGCTTGTTATATCAGCTATTTGGTTGGGAAATGAGTGTAGAAGATTTAATCAAGAAAGATACACATAAATTTGTTCATCAAGACACTTGTTTATCTATTCCGCCTGAATTAGTAATACAATTCACACCCGTGACTTGAAGTTACGGTGGCACCCGTAACTTAAAGTTACGGTGGCACCCATAATTTCAAGTTACGGTGGCACCCACCCCGTAATTTCAGCCGGATTGTAACAAATCCTGACAGAGTTTATGTTTGATGAAGACGAAGGATGGCCAAGCAAGTTTGTTCGTTGGTCAAAGAATGTGCAGGCAGGTTGTAATAAAAAATGAGATAGGGGGAGGAGAGAATCTTAAAATTGAGGAAAGATTTGAAGTTCTTAAAAATTTGAAGATGACTTAGGAGTATGTTGGAGAGCGTTTTTAGTTCAATCTCCTCAAAATTTAATTTAAGAGCCTGTGTAGAGAGTTCTTGGAGTTGCTCTAAGCGTCCAAAAATATAGCGATTTTTATGTTTTTCAGAAAATAGAAAAGAAGACTTCTTTGAATACATTGAAAAATTGCAAAAAATACGTAGATAAAAATGTACTAGTAAAATAAAGGGTCGAAAAAACAAGGGGCTCGTTTGGTACGTTGTAACCCAACTAAGGAACTAGATGTACCTTGGAACCAAAATAGGTTACTGTTGTGGAATAAAAACGAGGGTTACGATTATTGCGGCTAGGGTTTGTATGTATTAAATACAAGGGATGGTGAGCTTCGAGCTTTAATGGCTGTTCTTGCGTTCGAGACTGATCGGTCCTCACAAGATGCCTACGTATCTCTCTCTTGCTAGAGAATCAAGCCAACGTAGTTCTGAGAATGAGGGGTCAGGCCCTTTATATAGGCTGAGAAGCCTTAGAATTAAGGTAGGAGTTGGAGACTTAATAGATAAGTCACCTCCTTGAGGAAAGTTCTAGACTCCTTCCTTGTAGGAGTCTGTTGCCATATCGAATTGGATGCCTTGGAGGCTAAGTCTTGTAGAGATAATGTCCTTATCTGACACTTATTGCTGAGCTGTTTATTACCCCTAATATTAATTACGAAATTAATATTAAAGATAGGACTTTGGACCCTGTTGGTGGGCCCCACGTTCGGACCATACCGGGTCTAATTAATGCAACACTAAATGTGTCTTTAGGGCTTATTTTTAGCCCATATCATTTGCCCTCCAACTTCTAGGAAAACTGATCAGGTTTTCCTTGAAGTTTTAACGTTCCTTTCCAAGACTCGGGTCAGGGTTCATCTTTATACACTAGTGTTTCACGAGTATTGTCTTTATGTAAAGCGTGGAGCGACCGACGCGTTACGACAATGTTAATTCGATGCTAATCGGCACTAATCAGCCTTAACGACATTTAAACAATGTTTAAACGACGTTGAACGGCATAAAACGGCACTAAACGGTACTAACTAGCCTTAAACGACACTTAAACAACGTTTAAGTGACGCCAACCGGCATTAAACGACACTGAACGGTGCTTATCGGCACTAACGGTGCTAATCGGCACTTAATCGGTGCTTATCGGCACTAACGGTGCTATCGGCACTTAATCGGTGCTATCGGCACTAACGGTGCTAATCGGCACTTAATCGGTGCTATCGGCACTAACGGTGCTAATCGGCACTTAATCGGTGCTTATCGGCACTAACAAGCCTTGAACGACACTTAAACAATGTTAAGCGATTCTAAACGGCGCTAAACGGTGCTAAACGGCACTAGCGGGGGTCCGGGGGCGGCAGCCCCCGGGCGGGGTCCAAGGGGCGGCAGCCCCTGGCGGGGTCCAAGGGGCGGCAGCCCCTGGCGGGGTCCAAGGGGCGGAGCCCCTGGCTGGGGTCGAGCTTGGAAATTTTTTATTTCCAAGGGCTAGTATTATTCAGAAATTATCATTTTGACTCAAATTTCTGAATTTTAATCACAAAATTGGAGCTCAATTTCAAGCTCAAACTGCCTCCAGATCGCAGCCATTTTTCTTGTTTCCTAAGCCATTTTCGACCTGGAAATTTCTAGGAGAAATCAGTGTACTTTCGAGCTCAATTTCGAGCTCAAACGGGGGCTAAGTCGTGGCTGTTTTACAGGTTTTTTAGTTCATTTTCGAACTAATTCATACGACCTCATTCGGTATGGAAACGACCTCGAGTTTTCACCCAGGTCGTGACCTTCTCCCCGGCTTTTCTAGTCATTTTCGACCTCATGCTGGCGACCTCAAACCAAGGGGAAACGACCTCAAAGTGGTTCCAGGTCGCACAGATTTTTCACACTTTCTAGTATAATTACAACCAGAATTTACCAATCTCATTGTAGTATAATCCGACCTCAACACAACACATAGACGACCTCAAGTTAGGCCTAGGTCGTGTGGGTTTTTCATATTTTTCAATTCAAATTCGAGCTGGAGTTTGCGATCTCAAACCACGCCTCAAATGGACATGTTTTAGTTGATTTTCTGGTTATGTGAATGAGCTCGAAATCCTATTGCAAAGCGAGGTCGTAGGTGCCGACCTCATACCACCTTGTTGGAATGTTGATTCAGTTACTCATTCTTGAGTTGTTCACGAATCTCTTGATCCAAGGTTGGATCTGATAGCTTTGTTGGCCTTCTAAGGCTTCAACTTAGTTCCTTAGCCCTTGATTTATAACACAAGGCCTGGATTCTAAGGTTGACGTTGGTGTTCTGGATCACCAACACGAGGTTTCAGGTCAATAGGAGGTGTTTGTTATGCCTTAAATGGTTTCGTGAACCTTGACTTGTGACCTTCCGGGCCTTAACTTATTTGCTGAGACCTTGGTTTTAAGGTTATTATCAACCCTTGATTCCCTTGATTCTCATTCTAAGATGTAGGAATGATGAAGTCCCTTAGTTCTTGCCCCCTTGCTTCATATAGTGGAGGTCTTGCTTCTCGGTTGATCGCTCAAGAAGTTCACTTGCCACTAAGCACTCAACTTTAAGTCTGGTGTGCCTTGGCTGGTTGCCAATCCTCTATCTTACTTCTAGGTTTCCAACCTTCTTCTTATACTTGTAGAACCTTGACTAGATTTTAAGTAGCCTGATGCCTCTTGTCAGGTTCGTTTGGAGGCAGATAACCTTGTTGGCCATCAAGGCTTGAATTTTTAGATTTGAAGTTCAAGACCTCAAGTGTGGAACTGTAAAGGACCTCTTATCTCAACACTCTCATTAACAGTTTCTGTACCTTCAAGGCATTATCAAGGGGCCAACCAGTCTCAAGATGAGCTTTAGGGTCTATCCTTCAGCTTACATCAACTGGTGCTACCAATTTCAAATTGATGGTGGGGGTCTTCAGGACTTGGAAGTAGACGCTCCCAGAATGGGTCTCGACCCTTGAATTGAGATAAGGCATCGACCTTTGTATTCTCCTCAATTGGGATATACCTGGCACTCATCTAACTGGGCTATCGCAGCTTTCATAATCCTCAAGTATTTGGCCATATTCTTTTCTCTAACCTCAAACTCTCCATTGACTTGTGAGACTACCAACTTTGAGTCTCCACAGACTTTCAGGTTCTTGACCCTCAGGGCTCTTGTCAGTCTAGGTCGGCTATCAGAGCTTCATACTCCGCCTCGTTGTAGGTTATTTGGAAGTCCAACTTCAAGGCATACTCGAGTGTGAACCCATCGGGGCTTTGCAAAACTCAACCTGCACCACTGGTTTTTGTTTTAGATGCCCCATGAAAATAGAGCTTTTTGTTTTTGATGCCCCCATCAAAATAGAGCATCTAATATTCCTTCTTCTCTTCCAGGGGTTTCTCACCTTGCTGACCTTCCTGGTCTATTACCTCCTGCCCCCCGACTTCTTGGTTGTCAATGGTATATTCAACCACGAAGTCAGCTAGAGCCTGAGCTTTGATGGCTGTCCTAGGCTTGTACTTAACATCGAATTCTCCTAGTTTGATTGCCCACTTGATGAGCCTTCCATTGGCTTTCGGGCTATGCAATATGTTTCTTCAGCGGGTGTTCCATTAGGACTTCAACGTTTGTCTTTATCTAGGGTCCTTCAAGGACTTAAACTCTTATCTGCTGTAACCTAACTCTACCATTCGGGGTATGCATTCGTTTGTTTTCATTCGTGTATTCTTTTATTTTCGGTACTTGGTCTTCTTTGACTCACACATCAGGTGCTTGGCACATAAATAAAATCACAATCAATGAATGGAAAACAAACTTGCATTAATAACTTGGAAATGGGTTCAACCCTTACATAGAGTACTACTGTCCTACTCGGAGTAACATGCTCTGCAATGGTTTTAATGAACCTTATTTCTACTTCTACTATATAAATATGAAGCTAAGTCCTACTAGGATAACTTAAGCCCAATCGAGCCTTTGCAAGACTAGGTCTGCACCACTTGATTTTGTTTTTGGTGCTCCATCAAAATAGGGCACCCACCACTCCTTCTGGTCTCCTCATTCTTATTATGAAGTTCACTTCCTGCTTGGGGTACTACCTCCTGCCCCCCGACTTCTTGGTTGCCAATGGTACACTCAACCACAAAGTCAGTTAACGCCTTATCCTCAATGGCTGTCCGAGGATTCTGTGTGATGTCCTCTGCTGACCTTTCTTTGTGTTCCTTACCACTGTGGACTTCCATGTCTTCAACCGGAAGGACCTGCCCCCCGACTCCATCAGGCCTTAACGAGGCTACGTAACAGCTTCGTGCCATCTTCTGATCACCTTTATGTTCTCCAACACCATTCCTGGTAGGGAACTTGATTTTCACATGATAGGTTGAGGCAACAGCCTTGAATGCATGAAGTCCAGTCCTTCCAAGGATAGCGTTGTACGTTGAATCCGCCTTGATTACCAGGAAGTTCAACATCTGAGTGGCCTCCTTGGGCTCTTGCCCGATAGTTACAGGCAGCTGAATAGTCCCTTCAACTTTGGATTTTACTCCATTAAATCCGTATATAGGCATGTTATTGGGGGTCAACTGAGAATCAGTGTATCCCATCTTCACAAACGCATCATGAAACAGAATGTCAACGGAAGCTCCATTGTCTATCAAGACTCGCTGTTAGGTCCGATAAGATTGTAGAAGGGGGGGTTGAATACAATCTATATCAATTTATCGAAATTTGTTCTTCAAATAATATTTTATTTTAAACAAATTTGAGCGGAATAAATTGAAACAAATTTCAAGTTGAATATAACAATATATTAACTTGATGGGTGTTACAATTTCAGTACAGATTAATTATCAAGTTGATAAAAACTAATTAGAAAATTCGACATGAAATTTTCTAATTTAGTTAATAAAAATCAAGATAAGAACTAGGAAACTTAATTCGCTAGTAGTACAAGAACAATAAATAATCAAGTTCCACCGGATAAAATATTACAAAGGTGTTGAACTTGATTTTACAGAAAATAATCAGTTCTTGTGTTCTTGGAATATTTGAGAGAGAAAGATGGAGGCTGCTGAGTTTGTTTGATGTTATGTCCCGTGTATCTTTTGTGGCTGCTGTCTTCTGCATCTTTTATACAATTTGCTGACTTGAACTGATATAACTATCGGTATGACTATCCAATCAGCTTAATATGACTGTCATTTGTACTAATATAACAATCCATTAATTCAATATGACAGTCGGTATGACTATCATTTGAATTAATATGACTGTCCCATTTTTCTTTTGGCCTAATATAACAATCGGTATAACAATCAAGGCTAATATGACAATCCTTTAACCAATATAACAATCGGTATAACTTAGAATTGTGTTGTTGAATAAACTGAATTAGCTGGCCTTGACAACGAACAGTTGCAGAGACAGGAGGTGAAGTACACGCAGGCTTTTTGTTGTTTTCTTCCGGGCGCGTACCATCCACGCGCTCCACAGGCGCGTTCCACTTTTCCAGCCGACAGCATGCAGGTGACCATTTGTCTGTTTCTTTCTTTTACAATTCAATTGTTTAGCGACAACACTTGTAATCATTCAGTGTTCATTTCCTTTTACATATCACAGCCGACACATACAATATGAACCAATGAATTGGATCGGTAACTGGGCTGGATTTACAAGCCCAACATTTCTTTTTTTTTTCTCAGCCCAGATTCTTTTCTAATTCTTTTGGCCCATTCTTTTCTTTTTAATTTGGCCCAACAGAATAATCAAGCAGCCCAATTTTTTTTATATTTAATTTAATTATTTTATTTAATCAATTAATCATTTAGAAAAGTAATGATTAATTAATTAAATTTATAATTAAATCAAATAAGATTAATACATGAATTCAAAGTTAATTAATATGATAACTAATTTAATAAATAAATTAATTCAGAATGAATTAATTTATTAATTAAATAAATTACATAATTATATTAATTAAATGAGAATTAATATAAATCACTTGATAACCAATTCTTTTTCGAGAACCACTGAAAGTAATAAAGAATTACCACTGAATTGTTTGTTGACGCTCGATGCACGGTCTGGTTCATGAGCGACTAACTCCAACGGCTTTTCTTTATTTTTGACTCTAAGCTGTGGTTTTTTTCTTCTCTCAACATACCTGTCTTGACAGCTTGAACCACTAAAGTTAATGATAAACAACCACTGTTTAATGTTGACACTCGATGTACTGTCTGGTTCATGAGTGACTAACCGCAATGACTGTTCTTCATATATTGACTTTAAAATTTGGTTCCTTTTCTTTTCTTTTTCTTCTCTCTCCATTAATTCTTCTGTACTGTCTCTGTCACTGTTGAAATCTCTGTCACTTTAAATGAATCCACTTCTTTAACGAATACTTCACTGAGGCTTGATCAGATGTCTGAACTTCTTTCAATGTAGTAATTCCTCAAGTCTGTAGATTGACCTTGATCTTTTTCTTCTGACAGATAATATAATCTGAGATTCCTTGTGACAGTCTATATACTATTTACTATTACAATCTTGTTTAAGTTGAGTTGTATCCTCGAAATACAAATAGGCTGAGTCATATGCCTTTCAATCTCCCCCTATTTGTTTGTTATACAATAACAAGCAAATACCTAGAGGATAACTCAACTACCTCACTTAAACAAGAAAAAGATAAAACTTTTAAGAACTAAGTAAATAATACAAAAAAAAATTCTGCAAGTTGTTCTTAATTAAAGACATGCTCTCGAAATAATTGATAACTTATGCAAGCTGCTTAGTCCTTGAGTGTTCCATAGAGTTGTTGGAGATGCAATTGATTCCCTGTGTTCTCCTGCTTTCGTACAACTCATTTGATCTGTCTCTATGTAGCAAAACATGTCAGAACTGATGTCTCTAGGGTACCATCTCCGTAGATTTGGGTCCAACTTAAGACATCTGAAAATCATGTGTAATAACTACAGGAATAGATTCTCAAGAATCCACTTGGGACCATGCACATTTGCATAATTGAGAATAAAATATGTGTGTAAGTAATCTATTAGCAATTGAATAAGATAATGAGCTGATGATTCCTCTATAGCCTGATTAGGTCCTAATTAGTAGATCCTGAACTTGTTGGGTCAAATATCTCTAGAGTACCATTTCCTAAGATCTGGGTCCATCTAAAGATTTTTGATTGCCAACTTGTTAGGTCCAAGCTAATAGGTCAAAAGCCAGCTATAGTGATTTGTTGGTATGTAGTCTTGACAGGTCTAGAATCTTCTGAATAGAATCAAACGATCCTTGACTTATTTTTATTGTCATCATTCTTTTGGCTTACTGAAGTAAATCAAAAGAACTGCAACTTTACCAACATCAAAACAGCAAATATCTTAATATCAATTTATAGCTAGTAGACTAACATATAATATAATCAAGATATCGTTGCACATATATGTTAATAATGTTTGTGCCTAATGATGTAAAGAGTTCTATAAATATAACACCAATTGTTAAAAGATACAAACTGTTAAAGATTGATACCAAATATTAAATTATAGTTAGGGTGTCATACCATGTCTTCCATGTTTGCTTGATTGATGATACCAGTTTATACTAACCTGTAGAGATCTTCAATTATCTCACCAACCAGGAGTGCACTTGTTCACATTCCTCTAGCATCCAGATTCAGTAGGTCTAGATGTCCATTATAATCTTGAATGTGCAGCAGGTGCCTGATATCCTCAAGTCTTGTCACTGGTGCTTCTTGTCAAATATACTGTTTGATCAAATTGTAACCTAGCATCCAGTTTGGCCTTGTCCCTCATAACAATGCCTTGACATCCAGTTAAACTTCTGGTAATCCTTATACCAAATACAGTCTGTTGTTTGGTCTGGATACCAGCTTCCCTTCAATCTGCCTTTTATACTGATTGAGATCACCTTGCATTGCAATCACTCAATCTGGATCTTCCAGAGCTTTTGAAGCTTTCTTAGTTTCTTCTAAAAGAAAACTAAAGAAATAATCATTGGTACTTGAAGCTCTGCTAGTCTTTTACTTCCACCATTAGAAACAGTAAGAACTAGAACAAAGAGTTAATTGAGTCAACACTCTTTGTCTTGGCAGACATGTTCTCATAGTGTCCTTTGACTTTCAGTGTGGTGTTGAGTTGACTAGATGATCCTTCTTTTGCTCCCCCTAAGCTGTTGCTGGGTTTACATGAAGATTCTCAATATTGACATTGCTTGGATCTGAATCATCATTACCATTGACAGCTGGGAGCTAGAAGTCGTTGAACATCACTAAGACTTTCAATCGCCTTTTGTTGATTAATAACAAACACCCTGTAGGCTGTTGACTCCACCAAGTAACCAAGGAAATTATCCTATTGATCATTAGCTGATTGCTAGGATGCTCACTTTCGATTTATCTTTGCAAAACAATTTCCTTCATACTTATGGGGTCTTCCTAAAATTCTTACGGATCAGGGTTTAAGATATGATCAATCACCATCAGTGGTGTCTTGTCTTCAGATTTTCTGAACAACAACTTGTTTGTGGAGAGAAGTCATCAGTCATCACCACTTAAGTATATTTTTCTTTGATGTAGAACTTCTGTGTGATTCGTTTTGACTTCCCTTTATGACATGCCTCGTAATTTCATTTTACTTTAATTCCAGATGAGGCAGTCTTCTTTACTGATTCTATTTCCAGGAAAGAACCTCATGATATGACATTCAGGTGAGAGAGCTCCTTATGTCATACTTGAACTCCTATCTGATGAAGCTTTATATTTGACCTTGTTGACTTCACCTTTGACTGAGATTCCATGTCAGCTACAGATAAGTTCTCTTTCCTTAATCCTCGAACAGTAGGCTCTTCATCTTGTAAAAGATGCTTTATTACTGACAACATTCCTTGGCTATTGAATAGCCTTGACCCTAGGTCATACCCTTGCTGTTGTCTCCAAGGAATAAACCACTTGGCCAGATACCGTCACCACTTTTGATAGCAGGGCTCTATCTTCGGTCATATGCCTTGAACATCCACTGTCCAGAATCCACATAACACGATGTACCTGTTACACACCCTGCAATACCAAAATAGTTAAGCCTTTTTTGGGACCCAAATTTGATTGGGTCCGAAATACTTGAAGTATTGGCCTTTGTCAGGCAAAACAACATTCTTAATCTTGACACCATTGGTCAGCAAACATTTTACCCTATAAACTGATTTGACAATCTTTTGTTTCAGTTTAGGTATCCATGTTTGTTTAGTAACAATATCATTGACTGGACATTTGACTTTGTAAACAGCCTTAGTAAAACTTTGTTTAGGCTTTGGTACAAATGTCTCTCTCCTAACGTAAGGAGGACTAGCAGTCTTTGATCTAACATTTTTATTTCTATTCATATGTTGTCTAGGAGTAGTCTTATCAGCACATGCATGATTACCGTTGAAGTAAGCAGTCATAACATTAAAAGCACAAGACATACAATTGACAACACCACATGCTTTATGATTAGCATCAATGATAGGCATGGAATTCATGTTAGAGATGTTATTGTTCTGCTTCAACTTGTCACCACCTAATCCAGTCTTAGAAGAACTCGTTGTTTCAACAACCTTGACTGGCACTTTAGGTACATCTTTCTTGGATGAAACATTTTCTGGATTAGTGTCCTCAACAGATTTAGCCTTAACAAAGACTGTGACATCTTTCTTGGATGAAACATTCTTTGAATTAGCGTTCTTAACAGATTTATTCTTAACACATTTATCCTTAACAAAGACTGTGCCATTTGCACTGTCCTCATTTCTCATTTCTTCTTGTATAACCATAGAAAGAATATCTGGTGGTCCAGCATCAGATTTTGTAAACATTGGTTTTTTAACATTCTTGAGAATATGTGGTATACGTCTTTCTTTAGCTGAGATAGAATTAGGAGAATGATTACTCAAGGAACCAACAGCTTGACTGTAATCAAATCCTATTCCTACAGTTCGTTCTACTGCTTGTTTGTTGAAGAAATCTTTAGAAACTTTAACAGTATTATAACAAGCTCTAACCTGTGTTTCAAGTTCTCTAATCTTGGTTTCTTGTTCAGCAATCTTATCAACTTGTTTTACCATGTATTCTCCTAGACCCTTTTCTCTGTAGTTAAGTCGAGCTATTTCTTCTATATTCTTATCTTGATTAACCTGCACCTTTTTTAAATCTAACATTTCATTTTCAAGGTTAGTGTTAACAAGACTTATTCTCTCGTACCCTCTTTGTGCCTTATTCAAGGAACTACGTAAACTATCAATTAACTCATATTATTATACATGGTATAAAAATTCTCTAAGTAGAACTATGGATATTGAAATATCTGAAGTTACCATAGTTCAATTACTTTGAATAATTTTTATGCTTATTTGCAAGATTCTAATCACTTTGATAATAAATGTTATATACTATGGATCAAGGTGTATTGGACTTAGAATATTATTTCTAAGATTGCAGACAAGACAGTCTTGGTAATCAAGTTTTATTTTTAGAACCATGATTGTCTACCAACAAACAGTTGTTAGGAGTTAACAATTGTTGTTATCGAGGAGTTGCTTTGAAGTCATAAGTTTAAAATGTTAATGATGATAATTATTCAAGTGATAGTGGTAGAAACAATTTTGTTATTGGCAATACCAATGTCACTGGAAAATAATCATCAAGTCATTCTGGCAACAACTCGAGGGAAGTAAACAAAGGATTCACTAGTCAAACACAACATCACAATGAAGAACAAGGTGATTCATCAAGATCCAACTTTCTCAGACAGTGTGTTTGGAATAGAGCTGATCATTGGTGATCCAGATGTTGTAGTAAGAACTAAAAGGGCTTCTCAGAATCAAGGTATAGAATCTAAGAAATTTGAGAAAGCAATTGTGAATCTGGAACAACAAGAAACGTGGAAGTTGGTGCCAAGTTTTGAGCGCCAAGTAACTGGTATAACATTCTTATCGAATTCTATCTTGTCATCTTTCTATAAGAATTGTCATAATCATTCTAATGCGTTAATCCATGTTTCTTTATTTTAGAATAATAATTTTCTCTAAAAATATTTTTCTCTAATTCTCTAGTGAGAATTTTTTAGGAAACTATTTTTGTTGAAAATTTTATTATTTTAAAATAGCTGCCATATTTATGATAGTTTATTAAATCATATTTTCTCTCTAAATAATTTTCTAGTAGAAAGTTGTTTTGTCAGAAAATATATGGATTTGCTAACCTATTATAAATACTCTTGTATATACTTAATGTTTTTGTACATGTATTGTAATTTTTTAAATGTTAATCTTATTTAACATGTTTTGTAGTGTTTGTCTTTTTATTTTAGTCGTATGTTCGTTTATAGTTTAAGCTTTGTAAATTATTAATTTATGTATAGTTCTATTATTTTTATGTTAATTCAAATTTTTCTTCTTTGTTTAGTTTTATTTGAATTTTCTTTTCTTTTTAGTATTTATTTAATATTATTATTATTATGTATATTATTTCTTATTTTTGGTATATTCTTTTTCATGTATATATAAATAGTTTGTATAGTTTTTCCAGTTTAGTCACTATACTTTCAAAACTTACAAACAGGTCCCTATACTTGGTTCTTTTGTTGTTCTTCTTATTAACACACACAAAATATGCAGTTTGAGTATAAATCTTTGTTTTGTGATTGCTGTTAACAGATCTTCGTGTTTAGGACTTAACAATTGACCAATGTTGGTATCAAATTGGTATGTGTCTATACAATTGGTTAGGAACTAATGTTTGATTTTCAGGATCTAACAATTGGAAGACAAGACCTATCAAGTGCTAACAATTTCTAATAGCTGGTATCTATCATGCAGGACCTAAAACATGATAAAATAGTTTTGTTTGTATTGGTTTAAACATTAACATACATTTATTCGATTAATATTTACTAATTGGATTTTTGCCTATGTTATTGTTTTGTAAAACCGGCTCAAGATCTATATCTTCCTAAATTCAAAATCTCTTTCTACAGCTGTGATTGCTTACATTGTAAACCTTTTGAAATCACAACTGTACATCATTTCACTTAAGATAAATGCAATATTTTCTCAGAAAACTTTTCAATGTTAAAAATGCATTATATCTCTATGTTGCTCATATTCTGTGATGCAGGTTCATCTACATGGAATTTTGTATTCTCACATGTTTAGTCATAAGGTTGTAAACCCAACAACTTTTATCCCAGACTACAATCAAACTCAAACACATTCTATCTTACCCCCTAAATGGAAGTAACCTATCAGACTAGAGGTCACCAGGGAGTAACTGCACTTGATGCAGCAAACAAGGATGTGTGGGATATTCAGTTGGAGAGTCACTACCTTATACACTATCCAAAATATTTCATATGCACAAAGTGAGATTGCACACACCAAGGATGAATTGACGGAAACAACTCATACTCCGACCATTTTACGGTTAGGATTATAAGTTGAAGGTTCCTCAAAGAACTAAGAGTCTTCATATACCTCGAGAGTAGGTATTGATCTCAAATGCAAAATTCAACAAGATCATTATCTAACTCCCCAGAGGGAACATCTCTAGATCCTACGGGTAACGGATCCGACATAGGTGCGGATCGGCAACTTGTGAACTATGATTCAGATTTTACCTGATGAGTTTAACAAAGTGATGTCTTCATAGACATTAGAAGGGAATCTTGATCTCAATGCTAAATTTATAGATCATTGTTTACCTTCTCAGAATTCAAATCTGAAAACCCTAAAAAGGGAAATTAGCAACTTGTAGATTATGACTCAGATTCGTCTGACGAGTCCAACGAGGATTTGGGACTTGCGAACTCCCATTGCACCACCACTGATCTCTCTAGAAGGGGCTATGGTGATTTTTCCTTGCAGGTACACTAAAGGATGTTGGAGCAATGAGTGAAACACTAGTGAGCAAGAGTGTAAACACAGAGAGAAGTGAGACACTCAACACAAATGAGTGGAGAGAAGAGTGAAACACTTGTGAGGTACACTAAACACTATCACACACTCACAGTGAGGAAGAAAATGAAACTTCCTTTCTAACAAAGCTTTATCAATTGATTTCAATGTACTCTAACGATTGGTATAAATTGGTAACAATTTGGTATGAACTACTTTGTCAATTAGTTGAATGGAGGATTGCTCAACTAAGGGGGAGAGATATATTGAAAAGATATACTCAACTAAGGGGGAGAAGTATTGGGGTACAAGTAAAAGAAGAGTGAGTTAGAAAGGGGGAGCATTAGAGACTGTGCTTAGAATGAGAAGCAAGTCTATTACTAAGGGGGAGCCTTAGATGAAGAAGCGAAAGAACTTTCATTTGTTATGAAAGTGGAGATATAATGAGAATTACATCACAATACTATTCTATTAGTCTTACAATGTACTATGTATAAAGGCTAAGTGGAAGAGTAGTAAATTCACCAGAAGTTATAGAAATGGTATTGATTCACCATTGTCTATATAGTAGGAACATCTGTTTTTCTTTAGTGAGAAAAGCTGTGTCAGAAATGGGAACTGATTGTAAATCAAGAACTGCTGATAATCACCAATGTAAGATGTGAAGGATTATCAGGCAGAGATATGAAGAATCAGAAATGAAGATGAGTTATTTATTGAAGATCAGTTCAGTGCTAGAGGAACAATCATCTATCATTTCATCAACTGAAGATTCTGGAATTGTTAAATCTAAACCAGCCCAATTTTTTTTTTTATATTTAATTTAATTATTTTATTTAATCAATTAATCATTTAGAAAAGTAATGATTAATTAATTAAATTTATAATTAAATCAAATAAGATTAATACATTAATTCAAAGTTAATTAATATGATAATTAATTTAATAAATAAATTAATTCAGAATGAATTAATTTATTAATTAAATAAATTACATAATTATATTAATTAAATGAGAATTAATATAAATCACTTGATAACCAATTCTTTTTCGAGAACCACTGAAAGTAATAAAGAATTACCACTGAATTGTTTGTTGACGCTCGATGCACGGTCTGGTTCATGAGCGACTAACTCCAACGGCTTTTCTTTATTTTTGACTCTAAGCTGTGGTTTATTTCTTCTCTCAACATACCTGTCTTGACAACTTGAACCACTGAAGTTAATGATAAACAACCACTGTTTAATGTTGACACTCGATGTACTGTCTGGTTCATGAGTGACTAACCGCAATGACTGTTCTTCATATATTGACTTTAAAATCTGGTTCCTTTTCTTTTCTTTTTCTTCTCTTTCCATTAATTCTTCTGTACTGTCTCTGTCACTGTTGAAATCTCTGTCACTTTAAATGAATCCACTTCTTTAACGAATACTTCACTGAGGCTTGATTAGATGTCTGAACTTCTTTCAATGTAGTAATTCCTCAAGTCTGTAGATTGACCTTGATCTTTTTCTTCTGACAGATAATACAATCTGGGATTCCTTGTGACAGTCTATATACTATTTACTATTACAATCTTGTTTAAGTTGAGTTGTATCCTCGAAATACAAATAGGCTGAGTCATATGCCTTTCACTCGCTTCACCTCCGAGTTTCCAATCACAAGAGTTATAACCAACGGGTCATCATGGGGGAACTTCACCCCTTCCAAGTCTGAGTCATCAAAGCTAATCGCTACCTCAGTTTTTGCACGCTTCGGGGCCTCTCCCACGATGTGCAACACCTCTCGAGCATAAGCCTTTCGAGAGTTCCTAGTTGTCCCGGCCGCAGTCGGGCCTCCTGAGATCATGTTGATTACTGGCCCTCGGGGCTGTAGGTTGCGATCTTGATCGTCATCCCTTCTATTATAGTCTCTTCTCTGGTTACCACGGTCTTCACCCTTAGTGAAGTGCCTCAGCTTCCCTCTACGGATCAAAAACTCGATCTAATCTTTGAGTTGCTTGCAATCGTCAGTGTCATGCCCCACGTCTCTATGGAATCTGCAATATTGATTCTGGTTTCTCTTTGCGGGATGACCCCTGAGTGGCTTCGGCCATCTGAAATCCTTATCATTCTCAATGTCCAACAAGATTCGACTCCTAGGAGTATTCAACCTTGCATACTCAGTGAACCTTGACCCTTGGTTCTTCTTAGGGGCAGAGTCGGAGTCCTCGCTAGTTCGGGGATACTTGTCCCTAGCATCATACTCTTGATCATCATAGTCCTGGTCTTGCTTTCGCTTCTTGGAGTCATTGTTACCTCCTCCTCCACCTACGGTGGTTTCCTTCTTCAAGCTATCCTCAGCTTTAATATACTTATCATCCCTTCGTTGGAGCTCAGCCATGTTCTCAGGGGGATGCTTCGCCAATGATCTCTTGAAGAAGAGGTCAGTGGTTCCGTGCTCCAGGGCTACCATTGCCACCTTATTTTCCAAATCAGTGATATTCAGGGTCTCCTTAGTGAATCGCTTGAGGTAATCCCTCAGATTTTCATTCTTTCCTTGCACCACATACATAAGAGATGCGGAGCTCTTCTCATGCACCCTTCTGCTAATGAATTGGCTAACGAAGGCGGCACTCAACTCCTTAAAAGAGCCAATAGAGTTCGCAGGCAATCGGCTATACCATCTCTGAGCCATGCCCGACAGGGTTTGGGGGAATGCTCTGCACTTTAGGGCATCACTTGCAGGCTGCAGCAGCAATGCGTTCGAGAATGTTCTCACATGGTTTGCGGGATCACCCGTTCCATCATAAGCCTTTATTGTAGGCATCTTAAACTTCCTAGAGATGTGAGCATTCATCACTTCCTCGGTGAACGGGGGTGTTGGATCATCAGGATCTCCGAGAGGCATCAGATCTTTGGGGTTTCCCTTGGGAATTTCCATCCTTGTGGTTGTTCTTCCGAATGAGGCATCAGCCCTTCTTTGTCTCCTTGAAGACCTCTCCAAATCAATGATGGGAATCGTTCTTGAGGTTGGAGGAGGTCGAGTTTGATTCTATCTTGCTTGCTCCATTGCTATGTCATCCTTCAGCCTTTGGATCTCAGCCTCGTGAGCCTTAATCCTCTCCTCAGCCGTTGGTGGAGATCCATCATGGATCCCTTGAGTCCTTCCTTGAGGCTCTCTTCTAGCACGTTGCCTCATCGGGGCTTCATCACGATCATCATCCTCAGACGATGAATCATCAGTATAAGGGCCGGAGTAGTCATCATAATCTCGGTCCCGGATTTGTAAGGCATGACCACTTGGTCCTGAGCCTTGAGTCATCGGGGGGTAGTTGGGCAGACCGTGCCTGGGATTAGTGTACAAGGGGAGATCCGTAGTATGGATCTGTACCCCTGGTGGCGGGTTGTTCGGATCAACAATCTGGAGAGAGTTGGTCGCTTGTCCTACCTGATTGGACAGAGGCAACGTACTCTCAGCATGGGGGATCACCCCTGGTTGCTGAGAAACTTGAGAGTGGATAATGACAGCTGATGTTGGGGGAGCCTGTTGAATGATCGTCCCTGATGCTGGGGGAGTCTGCTCGGTGAGAGGTGGGGCAGAGCTAATTGGCACGGCCTCAGTTACAACTGGTGTTGTTCTTCGTGTTTGAACCATGGTTGATGTTGTCTTCCCACAGACGGCGCCAAATTTTGTGGAATAAAAACGAGGGTTACGAATATTGCGGCTAGGGTTTGTATGTATTAAATACAAGGGATGGTGAGCTTCGAGCTTTAATGGCTGTTCTTGCGTTCGAGACTGATCGGTCCTCACAAGATGCCTACGTATCTCTGTATTGCTAGAGAATCAAGCCAACGTAGTTCTGAGAATGAGGGGTCAGGCCCTTTATATAGGCCGAGAAGCCTTAGAATTAAGGTAGGAGTTGGAGACTTAATAGATAAGTCACCTCCTTGAGGAAAGTTCTAGACTCCTTCCTTGTAGGAGTCTGTTGCCATATCGAATTGGATGCCTTGGAGGCTAAGTCTTGTAGAGATAATGTCCTTATCTGACACTTATTGCTGAGCTGTTTATTACCCCTAATATTAATTACGAAATTAATATTAAAGATAGGACTTTGGACCCTGTTGGTGGGCCCCACGTTCAGACCATACCGGGTCTAATTAATGCAACACTAAATGTGTCTTTAGGGCTTATTTTTAGCCCATATCAGTTACAATATTTGGTTAATTGATTTTTAAAATCAACCACGTAACCTAAATTTCCAAGGTTTTGTGAGTTACTTCAAAACAGTGTAACCTAGTTACCTAGCACAATGGTGGTCACCAGTTACGTAGTGAAAAATGATTTATTTACTTCACTTTTGTATTTTGCATTTATAATTCTATTTTTTTATTAGTTAGTTTTTTTTTTCAAGATTAAAAATTTGAACAACTTATTTTCTTGTCATAAAATTTCTTTGACGTGCTCTTATTTCTATTTGTATACATAGTTATTTATTCTCTTTTTAGTTGTAGAGTTTATTTTTATTTTAAACTGAATTGCTCCATTTGATTTAGGCAAATTATTAAAATCTTATTTTTAAGGTTCTGGATTATATAACAAAAATAAATTTTATTGATAATAGTTATATAGTAATTTATAACTATTTATTTATTTATCTTTATAAAATATTATAAATAATGATTATATAAAAATATAATTTAACATAAAATAAATTTATTACATATCAAAATAAATCCCTAATTTAATATAATATTTTGTCAAATAAAATATATAACCATCGCAAATTACAATAGAGGTGCACAAAAAGCCTGATGGGCCAGGCTTTATCCGGGCCTTAAAAAGCCCGGGCTTTAATCCTGAAAAACCGGGCCGGGCTTTTCTAAAAACCGGGCCGGGCCGGGCTATTAGGTAAATAGGAGGCCTGTTTTCAGCCCGCGGGCCGGATCAGGCCAGGCCGGGCTTTATCCGGGCCTGGTCAATTTCAAAAAAAAGCCTGTTTTGTAAAATATGTGTACAAACATATGAAAAAATGAACCTGGTCCTAATTAAAAATTACAACATGAATGATGAATACTGAAAATAAAAATGGAACAAACATATGAAGTACTCATTTAAATTACAACAACCTTAAAACTAAAAATACAAATTACAACTTCTAAAAAATATAAATCTGAAACACAGCAACAGTACAATTGCAGTCTGCACTCTGCAACACAGCAACAGTACAATTGCAGTCTGCACTCTGCAGTGCCCAGTACTTAAAGTAAAGTGCCTGCATGAACCCAACAGAAGCAAAAGTATAATACCTCCTTTACAGAAGCCATAGACAAATCATCCTGGGGAGCACGCTTCTTTGGTTTCAAACTTCTTATCTCGTACTGAATTGAGTTCAATTGCTCTTGAATTGAGTTTAACAACAACATTTCATCTTCCCGTCTACTACTGTGAGGTTCTTGTCTTGAGGTTGGGCTCATCTCAACAATCTCTGACGGCACATGAACATCGTTTTGCATTTCAGAAAAAGCTATAGTAGGGTGAACTATTGCCAAATGACAATCAACAGATACCCCGTCAGAAGGCTGACATACATTAATAGGCTTGCAGTTTTTAGCTAGGAGCATTTCACCCAAAGAGTCAGCTTGATCTTTCATGCAGAGTTTGATGGCCTCATTTGAAAAGAGTTTCTGAACTCCACATTTCTCACTAACTTGCGAAATCATTTTCCCCTCATCTTTAGCTTTGCATTCACTACTGATGCTCTCAGATGTTTATGGAACTTCAAAAACATCATGAACAGACACAGAACAGGAATTTACAGGGCCTCCGTATAGAACAGAATATTACCAGAACAGACACAGAACAGAACAGACACAGATTCTACTAACTCTACCATGTATTGAGAATATTACCAGATGTTTTTGCACACTGCACAGAGTGCTGACCAGACCTAAGATGAATCTTCTTCATTTGTAGAAATGTCTTCACCCGATAATGAACTATCCTCAGCAGAAGCAACATCTTGTCTCCTTTTTTCCGCATCCAGATGATCCTTATAGCATATGCATACTTCTAATGATTGTGGATTTAGACTACTTCTTCTTTCATTCAAAATCCTGCCACTAAAAGAAAAGGCAGACTCCGAAGCTACTGTGCTAGCTTGGACAGTTAAAATATCACGGGCCATTATGGCCATAACAGGATAATGACAAGATCGTGTTTTCCAAAATTCTAGTATATCTGATTGCTCACTCACGAAATCTGTCATTTTGTATTTTGCTAATTCACTAGTTGAACTTATGGTTTTTGATTTCTTACGTGAAATAGCCAACTGAAGTGCAACATCTCTACTAGACCTGGCAATTTGGTACACGACACGTGAACACGACACGAAACGACACGAAAAAATATGGATATGGGTTTTGATTTTTAGTACACGAAACACGAAAGTACACGAACACGAAATTACACGAAAGTTTTAGTGTCGGATATGGGTTTTCATTTTTGGTACACGAAAGTACACGAAATATATTATATATATTTTTATTATATATATATATATATATATATATATTATTTTTATTTTAGAATAAGTGATTTTAACTTTTAATATAAGGGCAAGAGGGGAGTCAAGGGTCAACAATTTTAGGGTTTTCCTTTCTGATTATTCTTCACTCGCGGCGCCTCACTCGTATTCTTTCTTATTCACATCCGCCTCTCCTCTCTTTATTCTCTGGTCTCTTAACCTAAATCTCATCTCTGTCTCTCTTAGTCTCCAAATGGATGATAACAACATAAATATCGATAACTTAGATCAGGTAATTCACATCCTCTCTTTATTTGTTCCTATATGGGTCTCTTTTTATGATTAATTCTGTCCGATTTCTTACTAATTTGTTTGATTTGTTATGATTTCTTTTTATGATTTATACGATTAGTTGATTATTAATGTCTGATTTGCAGGATTATGAATCCCTAAGCGAAGATGAAGCCGATCTCTTGGAAAATGCTCCTCCTACGGCTACTGAACATCGAACTAGTGAAGCTTCTTCGAAGAAGGTGGAAAAGAAGAAGGCACCTGGTTGCAAGAGAAAGAGATCGAAAGTGTGGACTACGTTTACACTCTTCACTGGTGGTGATAAATTATTGAGGGCAAAGTGCTCAAAGTGTGGTTACACCTGTCTCTATGACTCCAAAAACGGGACTGGAAACTTGCTCAAGCATCAAAAGGCCTGCGAAAATACTAAGGACATCAGGCAAATGGTCTTGTCTAGCAGCGATGGATCTATGACGATGCGCAACATATTATTTGACCCTCAGGTATTCAGAGATCTTATTACAAATGCTGTCATTAGGCATAATTTGCCACTTCACTTTGTAGAATACGAAGGCATTAGAGAAGCGTTTGTGTATGCACATCCACAAGCTACATTAATCAGTAGAAACACCTTGAAAGCTGATATTTTAACTTGTTATCGGTTTGAAAAAAAAAGTTTGTTTAACTCACTGCAACACTTTGATGGTAGAGTTTGCTTAACCTCTGATTTGTGGACTTCAGTAGCAACTGATGGTTACATTACTCTCACTGCCCACTTTATCACAGCTGATTGGGTTCTACATAAGAAGCTTCTAAATTTTTCTTATCTTCCATCACCACATACCGGTATCACTATCTCTGAAAAAATTTATAAGATGTTATGTGATTGGAATCTTGAGTCGAAACTATTTAGCATTACTTTAGATAATGCCGCTATTTAGTAGAGATTCTCTACTACTACCAGTTTCAACAGGATTATCGCGCGGTTTTGCTCCATATAACGTTTCATAATGGTCATAAAATGCATTTAGTGTTTCATTAAACTTTTTAATACTAGCAATTGTTACATCACTACCAATTCCTAAGTTACTATTAATACATTCTATAAGACTTTCAACTCCATCAACTCCAATCTTAGGATCTAAAGCCGCTGCACAACAAAACATTTGTGGCATTTCTTCATAATATTTTTAAAATTTTTTACGCATTGTATAAATAACGGGTGCCCAAAAATCATTATTATGCCAATTTATAAAAGTCATTGTTATCAAGTAAAATTCTCCTAACACTAGAGGAGTTGTAGGATAATAAACCCCGGACAATCTTTTCGTTGACTTATAAAAACATTTAAGAATACTTATTAACTCCTCAATTCTTGCCCAATCTGCATTACTTATATTATTAACCGGACCATTCCTAGAATTATGAAAATCAAGTAAAACAACTCTTTGTCTAAATGCACGTTTTAACATTTTGTAAGTTGAGTTCCATCTAATAGGCATGTCAACAGCAGGTTTTAAGTATTTAGCGCCTTGACCACGCACAAATTTACTAAAATCTTGTCTTCTCCTGTTGTTTCCATAACAATATAGTATTAACTGCCTAATTTTTGAAGTAATAGGTTTAACCATTTCAAGTCCATCTTGAACAACCCTATTCATAACATGGCATACACATCTACTATGAAAAAATTCACCATTTATAAAGGGATCTAAATCACTTCTTAACCGGGCAATAGCCGAATCATTATTACTTGCATTATCAAAAGAAAGGCTCATAACTTTATCTTTTATTCTAAATTCTCTCAGATACGACATTATCAATTGATAAATAAATTGACCGGTATGGGGAAGTTCAAACAATTCAAAACAAATTATGCGTTTAGACAGTTCCCATGTTATGGGATCAATCCAGTGACATGTAATACACATATAAGATAAACCTAAATTCTGACCAGCAGACCAAACATCAGAAGTTAAACTGACCTTACCTTCAAATTTGTTGAAGTACCTGATTAAAGCTCTTTTTGCCTTCGAATAGCCTTTGACTGCATCACGACGAGTGGTGCTTCTACTGACCCTTTGATAACATGGTTGCAAACCCCGATGTATGTACGTCGTTGTATCATCATTGTCGAAGGAATTATAGGGCCATCCTCGGGAAATCAGACACTTCATTTGCAAATCCCTTGTAAAGCTTGATCATAAGTCCAGGTGCGGCCCGTTTCGTCAATTCTTGCTTGAGTAAATTCCGGATTTTGTTTTGACTCGCAAATAGGATGATGTCTTTTTAGTGTTGAATTTCCTTTAGAACCAAGAAACTTTCCACAAAGTCGATGTCTTGCCTTCTCTGTTCCATCAGGCAACTTCACTAGATCATAATGCTTCCAACAGTCCGCTTTGTGATTGTGGGAAATCACTGTATACGCGGAACCACTTGTCGGAGTCGAAGTTCCTGTAAGATCAGTGGTTTGGTGACTTGAAGAAGCCATAACAATAACGATAGTAAAGTAAGCAATAACGAAAGTAAATTAACAATAACGATAGTAAAGTAAGCTATTTGTAATTGTAAGCAGCAAGAACTTGTTGTAAATAATAACAAGTTCTTGTAAATATATAGGTATATCCAGTGTAAAAAGCAAGCAACAGCTATAAATCTAACAGCTATAATTCAACGGTTATATTGTAATTGACAAAATAACGGCTATAATTCTATATACGATAAAATATATACACATATACAATTAGGGAGATTTGATTGAACCTTGGATTCTTGGAATACTACAGTCGTGTCGTGAGTCCTGTGAATTTGCAGTCGTAACCCTAGCAAACACAGTCGCCTCCTCCTTGGATTTCGCAACACCGTAACCCTGACAACACCGCAACAGCCGCCTCCTCTTTCCACAAGATAAGGGTTTTGAATGATGCTGGTTTTTTATGGAATTAGGGATTTGAGTGTTTGGTTTTGGGGATCTGATTTACTCACGTCTCACGCTTTTTAACTTTTCCACAAGATAATATAAATTCTAATATATTAATTCTAAATATCTGATTCTTGGACTGAGCGGCTGCGACTGAGTTATAGAATTAGGTTATTTAGGGCTGGGTTAAATTTCAGATGGGCTAGAACTTCTAAATTGAATGTAACCAAGGGCCCAACCCAAATTTTATTAGATTTAAAAATTGTATAATTACATTTGAAAAAATTAATTTTCTATTTTTTAAAAGATATTTCTCGACGATCCAACCGTACGGATGTCAAGATATATCTAATTTAGTGATATTCCCAAATTTTCAAAAAATAAAAAATTCATTTGGTTGGAGATCTTAGTAGAACAGGACTAATTTACCTAGTACTAGTAACTAGTGCTTTGTCACGAATTGTTGTTTCTATTTTTTAAAAAATATTTTTCGACGATCCAACCGTACGGATGTCAAGATATATCTAATTTAGTGATATTCCCAAATTTTCAAAAAATAAAAAATTCATTTGGTTGGAGATCTTAGTAGAACAGGACTAATTTACCTAGTACTAGTAACTAGTGCTTTGTCACGAATTGTTGTTTCTATTTTTTAAAAAATATTTTTCGACGATCCAACCGTACGGATGTCAAGATATATCTAATTTAGTGATATTCCCAAATTTTCAAAAAATAAAAAATTCATTTGGTTGGAGATCTTAGTAGAACAGGACTAATTTACCTAGTACTAGTAACTAGTGCTTTGTCACGAATTGTTGTTTCTATTTTTTAAAAAATATTTTTCGACGATCCAACCGTACGGATGTCAAGATATATCTAATTTAGTGATATTCCCAAATTTTCAAAAAATAAAAAATTCATTTGGTTGGAGATCTTAGTAGAACAGGACTAATTTACCTAGTACTAGTAACTAGTGCTTTGTCACGAATTGTTATTTCTATTTTTTTAAAAATATTTCTCGACGATCCAACCGTACAGACGTCAAGATATATCTAATTTAGTGATATTTCCAAATTTTTAAAAAATAAAAAATTAATTTGGTTGGAGAACTTAGTTAAGCACTACTAATTTAACTAGTTTAGTAACTAGTGCTTTGTCACGAATTGTTATTTCTATTTTTTAAAAAATATTTCTCGACGATACAAATCATCTAACCATATGGATGTCAATATCTAATTAATAAAAAATTAATTTGGTTGGGGATAAAAAAATAAAAAGTTAAAGCTTTAACAAATAATACAAATTCTGCGAGATGTTTTATTTACAAAAAAAAAATAAAAGGATTAGTACCTTAATTTCTAAAATTAATTTTCTTGAATCATCAATTATACAAATTTTGGTAATTTGGTGAAAATAACTTTAAATGTGAACTGTGATCGGGACTAAGGCTAACTAAACAAACTAAACACATTAAATGTAGATTATAAGTTACATTAATAAAATAAAAAAATTTAAAAAATTTAAAAATTATATCTGGGCTTCATCCGGGCTCGGGCTTTATCTGGGCTTTATCCAGGCTTTATCCGGGCTTCGGGCTTTAACCGGGTTTTGGGCTTTATCCGGGCTTCGGGCCGGGCTTTAACCAGGCTTTGGGCTTTATCCGCTCTTTTAAAAAAGCCCGGGCTTTATCCGGGCTTTTCGGGCTTCGGGCCGGGCCGGGCTTCGTGAAAAATAGGAGGCCCATTTTAGGCCTCCGGGCCGGACCGAACCGGGCCGAGCTTTTTTCGGGCCGGGCTTTTCGGGCTTTTTTTCGGACCGGATCGGGACAGAATTCGGGCTTCAGCTTTTTAAACAGCTCTAAATTACATACTAACAATCAATCAAACAGATACACAACCAAACACAGGTTTTCTAATTATCCCACTAATTTTACACCGTATGTTAGTTCCTGGATTTTGTGAGTTCCTGTGTAACTACAAAAGTTGGGTAAACAAACGAGGCCAAGAAATAAGAAAAGGCGATCAGCAGCACTAATCTCTTCTCGATTCATCGTGTCTCTCAATCAAATTCTCAACTTTGAGTGAAAAGGGTCTTCAAGATTTGCAGCAACTAAACTACCCAGTTCTCGCTTTCATCAAATTTGTCTTTTGATTTCTTCGCAAAAGGTGAGATTTTTAGGGTTCATAAGCTAAAAATTCATTTTTTATTAATTGTCTGTTCTTAATTTTAGTCATCTTCTATATTTTTAGATGGTTTGTTTCTTTTGTTTTGTCTTGTTGAATCATTTCTTGGGGTTTAGGAACATAGCCCATTTTTTGTTGATATAATTGTTTATGTTTTAACTTTGTATAGTCACAATTGAATTAGGGTTTTAGTAGACCAAGGGGAATTAGAGTTTAGAAGAAGATGGTGATATCGAGAAGATATGGGAAATGCAATGGTTTGATTACGAAACTAAATTGCCTTAAGATTCGAAATAATTTTACAATTTATATATCCATGCCATTTATCTTGATGATATAGATTTTGAGTCTAATGGAAACGAGTGTGTTTATCTTGGGTATGAGTGCACAAATCGAGATTGGTACGTGGGATGGGTGACATTGTGATTCTTAGTATATGGGTTGTATCTGTCTCGCAGTGACAACTAACAAATGTATAATTACCATAAAGCTTGATATTTTATTTTTTGGAAATAATTATTATCATGTTGGATGGAATTGTCATCTTTAGAGATGATGTTATTATATTTGTGTTGTGGGGGTTGTATAATTTTTGTTAGGAAACTAACTCTTTTATAACTTTAAAATTTTCTGTTTCAGAGCAGAGATGGATTTACAGACGGAGAATAGGATAGCTGCAATTCTTATGAAAGAGGCAGCCGAATTGCGTAGACAAGCTGAGCAAGATGGAGTAAATGCTTACCTGCGTCAGCCTAATGTTAGGGGTCGGCCAAATTCACGGTTTCTCACTGCAACTGTTCTAGGTGTACAACAAGGTAAATTCACGGTTTCTCACTGCGCATTGTTGTAATTAGGGTTGTCAAAATACTTGTTCACTGTAACTTCTCTAGGTGTATATTAGGACTGGTTCTGTTACATGCATTTGCATTATTATAATATGCCTGTACAGCTATGTTGAAGAAAATAAACCTACACTAAATGTTATCTCAAAGAAAAAAAAAGCTATTTTATGCGGTTATTTGGCACATAGTCACATAAGGTGGGGTTCGATTCGAAACGGGGTACGGAAACGGATACGCGGAACATCACTTTTAGTGAATCCGGTACGACGGAATGTATGGGTACGATGGAACGCATGGGTACGATGGGTCTTTTTATAAAAAAAATATGCTATAATATAGATTTTTCCAAATAAAAACTCAATTAATAATATAAATATTTATCATTAAAATTATTGTAACTTATATATATTATTATAAGTTTGCTAATATTTTGTGATTTATAAGGTTATTGGGCCTGAAAATGTTACATTTAATTGAGCATGGGACTTGGGGTGTTTAAAACATTAAAAAGATAATTTATACAAAGACATTAGTACTGGATAATACGGGTCATAATTGCCCACGTTTCGGGTTGCGTCCCACAACGTTTCGGGTCGCGTTTGTTCCCGATTCGGGAACGAAGTATCGGGTTCGCAATACGTGGCTACGTCCCACGTTTCCTGTAACTATTTTTGGCATACCACTCTTCATACAAAAACGTGTATGTTTCCAAGCATTGATGGTTGTTAAACCAATGCATTTGCTGGTTTCTGTCATCACACTTTCTGGATGATATATGTGTAGGTACAATACGTCACCTTTAATTTAAGCGTATCCCCTTAATTTTTCTCTATTTGTGTTATCGAAGAAAAATAAACCTACCTTCAAAGCTGATCAATCAGATCTTCAAATATATGTGGTTAGTAGATTATAACCATTTTTGACTTCTTCACATGAAGATGTGCATTGTTTAAACTATTTAGGGCTATCATTCCGCTTGTTGTTTAGTAGTCATGTTTCTTTGAACAGAGATCACAAAAATAGAAAGCTTTGTATAGGAACTGAGAAGATAATGAGCCTATTCTTAAAGCAAGAAAAGGAGGTCCTCTATCTTGTGGTGTCTTCCTCAAATATGTATAATTTTATTTTCGTATGTATGTGGAGTGATATCATTTAACTATCGATAGTGCCACTAGAGGTGATTACTTAGCAACCCATAGTTTCACATCCTGAGCTTGTATATCCTTTGTAGTTACAACTATCTGTTAGTATATCTAAATTCGGTACCAGGAAATTGAAAAGAGCGATACATATAAATAAAGCAAAGAGCTATATTTTACGTGCACCCAACACCAGTTACCAGGTAGGTTCACCAGAATCTTTAAAGCAGGATTGCATAGATCTGAGTATTTTGCACGTGTTTGTCACTTTCATGCCTTCCTTTGATACCTTGTTCATTTTTATAGCTAATCGAGCTGTGGAAGTTAATGAGATGTGGAGAATACGACAAAAAGAACAAGAGTTGGATGATAGGTTAAAAAGGAGACAGGGAGATCGAAGAAGCTCAGATAGGAGCTACAGAGAACAAGAGGTGGATGATAGGCTTAAAAGAAAATGGGGTGAAGAAAGCAGCAGTGATAGGAGCTACAGGGATACTGATATGGATGACAGGCTGAGAAAAAGACGGAGTGATGAAAGCAGCAGTGGTAGGAGCTACAAAGATAAGAGGCATGCTGATAATGAAAGGTCGAGCAAAAGAAGCAACCAACAGTACTCTTTAGTTGAAGAAGGATTGAAGGATGATGAGATTGAGAACTTTCTGAATTCAAGGTGAGTTGTAGTTGTATTTAGTCTGAATGCATGTGTTTTTTCTTCCGTATACATCTTTTTATGGTTTATTTCTAAATTCTTATCAGTGTCTGGAAATAAAGTCTGTTGAGTATCTTTGATGGCTAAGCCTAAGTCGATTGCTGGTGACAGGGCTAAACGAGGGAGAGGTGCTGTTGGGTCACGAATGGATGAAACAGGGCCATATCTTCCCCCTTGCCAAGATTCCAATGTGGAGGACTTATCATTCATGGGTGGGGTTTCTAGAAAAGAAAGGGAACGTAATGCTATTCTTGGTCCAGAAAAGCCTACACATTTGGTTTCCTGGAGCTCTTCCGAAGAAGAATCTGATGACAAAAAATATATTAAGGCAAAAAAAGTCAATAAGGCTAGCTCAAGTAAGCATAGTAAGAAGCACAAGTCGAAAGAGAAGTCCAAGGAAAGTAAGAAGAAAAAAAGGAAGGAGGAGAGACGACACAGAAAACACAAGTAAGAGCTGTTTCCAGTACCCAAATTCAACTTGGTCTCGAGTGTCAAATTTGGTTGGTTCAAATGTAATTTGTTCATGTACAATTTACTGGATGCGTTACTACTTCAGTAGATGCTTCTTTAACAGAAGTGAAGTTAGTTATGCTTGAATCGGTACGATGACAGGAAGCTATTTGCACAAGGGTCATGTGGGATTTCTAATGATGCACATTGTGGATGCATTTTTCACCAGCAGTCAGGATGATATGGTGTTGTGTTAATGTGTTCCTAATGTACTTGGTTCTGTATTGTGTATTTCAGTTTGGCATTGCAAGTATGCCCAGTTTCATATTTGTATTATCATTACCCCAAGTTACTGTGGGATAAATATACCTGTATCCATTTCAAGTACCAACTATGAATGAACCTTTCGGCATGGCCAGAAACTACCCTATTAGTTACTCCAGAGGATAAAAAGTGAGATTCGGTAAACCCCTGAATCTTTAGGTTCTAGAAGTTCTTGTTTTGTTTGATTTTGGGTTCAGGAAACCCCTGTTCTGTTCCTTAAAATGTTGGCTTCTGCATTTTGATGTCATGCAATTATTTTTGCTTCTTTTGTATGGGTTTCTAGCCGAGATTCTTAATGGAAAGATCATCTCTGCCCAGTAGGTGTACGTCTTGTCTTACCCCGCAATACCCTACAGGCTTTATGTTGTCAAGTTCTTCAAAACTTGTACTAAAACAATGCGGAATCTGCATCTTTCTGTATAAAAGTTCAATTCTTGCTTCTTGTATGAAGGATCATCTTCCATAGCTCTCTTTCTGCATCAAACATATGTTTGCATATTTTTCCCTTGTTCATTCCAGTGAATGTGTAGATAGTGACTTGCCCCTTTTGTTAAAGTTGTTTGGCAATGTGTTTGTTGTTAAAATTCAACAAAAATAATGTTTTGAATCATGTACAATTATTTTCATTTTCATGAAAATCACAAATATTTACAATTCCTTTAAATGTGAAACGATCTTAATAGAAGAAATTTAATTTTTTGACTAGATGTACCTTTTTTGCATATAAATTATCTTATCTTGAGCATACATACAAATTCTGAATTTGTTGATTTTGGAAATGAACACAACCATGTTATTCAAAAAAACAAGAATATATTATTTTTCAATTTCTAAGAATTATATGTTTCTTATTTTTTCAATTTTCATGACTTTTTCGAAATCAGCTACTACTTCAAAGTCTAAAATAATATTTTATTACAATATTCTAAAATTTGAAAACTTATTCAATATAAAATTATAATATTTTATTACAATATTCTAAAATTTGAAAATTTATTCAATATAAAATTAAGGCTAAAAAATACAATTTACTTTTTTCTCTCAGTTTTGCAGCTAAAAACAGAACCTTTACACACACACACCGACGCTAATACTTACAGTTTCCAGTCCACTGACAGGTTTTATCCCACTTGACAACCATACAAACTACTGTAGTACATTACATTCATGTAATAACATATACATACAACTCATGTATGCATAGTTACCGGGAGAGAGATGAATAAAGTAGCATTTAAAGTCACACACCACTTGTATAAATATCACAGCATTAACAAGCAGATCTAGATCCATTTTCAGTCACAAGATCATCAACTTCTTCAGCTCATTCCATCTTCAAAAACACAAGTAAATCTCTCCTCCTTGTTTTAATCATTTTCTTCACATTATTAACTAAATGTGTGTGTGTTTAGTTGGGTTTTGATAATTAGTTTAATTATGCTTTTGGTTGCTTGTGATCTACTAAATTTTAGTTAGAAGTTGAATGAAAGTGAAAGATTGTAGTTTGGTGTGTGATCTTTAATGGGTTTGGAGTATAATTAGATAAAGCACTTGCTTTAGTTAGTTTATGATTTTTGGGCTAGTTTATTGTGTTTGTTTTGGATCCTTGAGTTGTATGAAATGGGCTTGTACATTTTCGGAATTCGATCTAGTCTCCCCATGTTGAGCAAGGCAATGCCAAGACAAACTTTAGGAATTCATGGATTTTTTTCGTTTTCTACGACATGATTAGTAGCTGGTCATAGTTTTTATGAACGAAATACTGTAAGCCTATTATGTAAGTTGTTGTAATGTACCTGTGAATTTGTCTTTTCACTTTTGTAACATGTTTTAGTAGATTTTACCCAAGTTGCAGTGTTTGTTGAGTTGTCGCCTTATCTTGTCACTCATTTTGCAGAAATAAATAAAAGGACATGGTATTCTTAGTAATTGAGTTCCGATGATATTTTTAGGATAATGCGCATTCATGTTGCATCCAGTGATACATTTGTCATGCGTTTCATGACCTACTTGTGCTTAAAAGCTACATAGATATTTATTTTCATTGTACATGTCACTATGATGTTAGTTTCTGGATTAACTATTGCTTCATATTGCAGAGGGTCAAACAAATTACATAGCAATGTCAAGGAGGCCCTCAAGCACCTCTCGACGTTTTGAAGATGGTGAAAGTATTCCTTTCGTGGGCTCCTTGAACCCCAAGTCACGACCATCACCTGTAGTATCTGTCTTGCTAGTAGTTCTGGTAATTCTCATTTTATATGCAAGCTTATTAGATATTTTCAGTCCATGTGAATTTACAAACATGTAGATGTAGGTCTGTGTTTGGATTAATCAATTCCAGCAAACAACTTTCTTTTTTTGATCTCTTTGTGAATTTTATGAATATGGTTTGGTGGTAAACATAACCTAATAAAATTTTCTTAATGTAATTTTCAGGGTGCCTTCTTGATTATTGGCTATTTATACGGTGGTTCAGGTATGTGTTGGTTCTGTAAATTATTTTGACATGTAATGGCTTCATTATATTATTTTCTACTAGACAACATTTCCACTTTTTATGCACTTTTACTTGCTCTAAATGCAAAGAAATCACCCTGTAATATATCTTCAGTCCTGAAACAGATCAAAATGAATATTGAATTTATACTTCAATATCAGTGATAAGCTCCTCCATGATTTTGGTGCACAACTTATGGAGCTTATCGTGTCTGTTTTGCATTTTTCTCTTTATTGTGTCAGGTGGAAGCAGCATTGGGAAAGAGGCACTAATGAAACTTGAAGGTAACTTACTGTGATGAATCATGCACCAACTATTTTGCTTTGTTTAAATATGCTTGATATTCTTTTCCTTTTTGATTTGCTATATAAACTAAAGGCTATAAATTTTAGCGGGTTAAGTATCAAGTAGGTCACTCTTTGCGTTCAAATGTATCAAATTAGTCACTCATTGTAAAAATGACTCAATTTAGTCACTAATTTAAAATTTTGTATCAACTTGATAATTGAAAACTTAAAAATTTGTATCAACTTAATCATTCCCAGATGATCTTTTTTATACAAATTTTCAAATTAGTGACCAACTTGAGTCATTTTTACAATGAGTGACTCACTTGATACATTTGGACGCAACGAGTGACCTACTTGATACTTAACCCTAAATTTAGCTTGGCAGCATATGATTTTTTTTAGTCTAACTTCATCTTTTAAGGTTTATTCGAGTGTTTTCACACTTATATATTGTGATTTATATTTGGACAAACCTTTTAAATTCTCTTCAACCTGGAAGGAATAATCTTTCATTCATTTAGTTTTACCAAAACATTTGAAGACCTGCATATGTCGGTATTTACAGATCAAGAGTCGCACACGCATGCTCGCACACACCTACACACAAAAATACTATGTATATTACTTACCTGCATATGGGTTTTCCAAATCATTACTATATCCATTTTTAAAAAACTAAAAATCAATTGGTTTTCCGTGTATATGCAGCTGGCGCTTCATGCTCATCAGAAGTGTTAAAATCAATTCCTATTTTGAAGAAAGTATATGGCGACAGTATGCATAAAGTACTGCATGTAGGACCAGAAACGTGTTTTGTTGTATCTAAATTATTAAAAGAAGATGATACTGAAGCATGGGGAGTTGAGCCTTATGATTTGGATGATGCTGATGCGAAATGCAGAAGTCTTGTACATAAAGGCATTGTGCGCGTTGCCGATATCAAGTATTCTCTTCCTTACAGCAGAAACTCATTCTCTCTTGTTATAGTATCCGATGCCTTAGACTACTTGTCGCCTAAATACCTAAACAAAACTCTTCCTGAACTGGAAAGAGTATCTGCTGATGGTATTGTTGTTTTCTCCGGTAATTCCTCAAGGCTTGTGCTCTTACATACAGTGTATGTATCAGTTGGGGTATAGTTGTATATGATATTTTACTACACCACGAGGCATATGCGAAGAACATTCATATATCGTAGTCCTTCATTATTTCCATAAGTCATTATTCAGGATATATGAATTGTACAATGGGTGACATTGATATATATATATATATATATATATATATATATATATATATATATATATATATATATATATATATATAGGGTCTTATTCTAATAGAAACTAACTTAGAATAAAAACTAGAAACTAAACCTAAATTAAATATTTCAAGCTAATCTAATGACCAAATTAGGGGTACTCCAATACAAAAAAAGTTTAAAATTATTGTCTCGATTCAACAAAAATATTAAAAAAATAAAAAAATTTAAAAAAAGTTACTGTTCACGTGATGACGTGGCACGTGAACAGTAACTTTTTTTTTTTAAATTTTTTTTATTTTTTTTATATTTTTGTTGAATAGAGCCAAGAATTTTAAACGTTTTTTGTGAAGGTGCCCCTAGCGGGGCCATTAAAATAAATGAAATATAATTTATTTGGTGTAGGTTTCTAGTTTCTATTCTAAGGTTGGTTTCTATTTGAACGCTATATTATATATTATATATTAAGTTCTATTGAAATTGAGAACTTATGGTTCAAAGCCCTCTGAAATTTTTGTATTTTTGGCAGGTTATCCTGGACAGCGTAAAGCAAAAGTAGCAGAGTTGTCCAAGTTTGGTCGTCCGGTAAGTTCATGGATATTTTTTACCTTTCACAAATAAATTGTTATGCAACCTCGAATAACTTAATAAATAGCAGATGTAATTGGCTTATATTGAGTGTTTGATAATATTGACAGCTCATTTGGCCACTGCTTAAGTAATGCATCATTCCTTTTAAAACTAGTGATACATTCTAGAACTCATACTTTCTTTTTGAAATTTTTGTTATAATGAGTCCAACATAAACATAAGTTATGAAGTAATAGCGACATGGTATAAATACCTAGAGTGATTGTCAAAACAAAAAAATGATATATTTTATACAGTTACTACTTACTAGTGACATATGGTAAAGAAATGATTCCCAGATTGTTAATAAGCGAGATTAGAATACCATTATGTTTTAGTGAACTGCTATTATGTTTGAGAAAATCTTAGATATTTGAACGCGGGCTTCGGAAGCATTATAGTGAAAAAGTAAAATGGTATTGAAAGTAGTCAATTTACATGCGGATCTATGTTACTTTGTTTATGTTTAAATTGTTCATATATCTTTCTAACTAGCTTTAATGGATTCATGAATTTACTTGATGTAATAAGACAAATAGCAGCTTAAATGTTCTAAAGAATAACATGCTCTATTCTTCTTGTGAAGGCCAAACTACGAAGCTCATCTTGGTGGATAAGGTATTTTGTTCAGATTGGTTTGAAAGAGAATGAATCCATCACTAAAAAGTTTGAGCAGGCTGCTACCAAAAGTTCATACGCGCCCGACTGCCAAATTTTCCACCTTAAATCACACAAGTAAACTCCCAGAAACACAGATCTTTTTTACTAAAGAACACCATCAACAAGTCTTCTGTTTCCATCAGCAAGATAACATTGATGCAGGAACAACCTTGTGTTTATGTTCTCTAATCTTATCGTTGGAAACTATAAATTAAATTTTTTGTTAGTCAAAGTCCTGGCTGTCATCCTGAAAGTGTAGCTTGGTTTTTAGTTACAAACATAGAACTATGAAGGATCAATATATATTATCTGTATTTGTCTTTATAATTGTAAAGAAAAAAAAGTTTGTATTCTTTTGCTGATACTTGTATTATGTCAACTTCGTATAAGATTTTCGTTGAAGTTCATTTGAACTTGTTACTTCACTTCCTAAACTTGAATCGCGAGATCAAAGTCAGGAAGCAGATTGCTATGAATGGTGATATCCTAAATACAGACAACACTCCTTCCTGATCTGTTTAATTCTCAGGAAACTCGTATGCTAATCACAACTAGCTTTTCACGTGTTCTTATGGTAGTAATTTTGGTATCATGTAATTCAAAAGAAGCAGAGAACACATATAAGATCATATGGTATATTGTAATTTTATAAATCTATTAATTAAATAGTAAATTTATATGAGAATATAAAAATGCCTATTTAGCACCGGCTACGTAAGAAGTGTCTTGACAGATCACCATTGAAATTTGAAGCCATTACTTCGTCATTTATGCCTACATCCCGTTTGTTTTACTTTAACCAGCAACGTAATTAAACGTTTTTGGAAGTGAAATGAACTGACACTGTTTGGTATTTTAGTTGTAGGTTGTTATATATCAACAAATTGATTTACATTAAAATTTTACAAGATTCTTTGTAGAATTTAAACAATCTGTGGATTTAAAAAATTCATTAAAATCAATGGATTATCAGAAATCTATTAAAATCTCAGTTGAATACACCCCTTAGTATTTTACAATTACTGCTGCAGCACGAAAAAGGGATATTATCATTAACAAAATTTCTCGTTGTTGAAAAAAGAAACAAAAACAAAATTGAAAGATATAAAAAACGTGTGTCTATATGTCCTTTCTTCGCCCCGGAACATTTTCATACTCTTTTTGGAACATTTTCATACTCTTTTTGGTAATATTTTTCTGCCAGCCAAGTAAAATGATCTTCTGGATTTTCTTCTAAATTAAGTGCCACACATTCCTGGTTGTTATGGAAAAGCCACAATAACATAGTAATTATATTTTGTTAAGGGTTATATTTTTCCTATATTGATCATAAATCGGGGGGGGGGGGGGGGGGACTGACCAGTGACCACTTAATAAATAAGCTTTAAATGTTGAGAAACAGAGGATTTACAGAAATCTTATTGATGTACATTAATAATATGTAAATCTGACTTCATATCAAGCTGTTCTGTGCATTATTTTGTTCTTTATACTACTTTAAGAAGTAATTAAAGAATTTGCCAAGCAAATGTCTAATAGGATAATTTACAATGCCAACCAAGACACAATTGATTGTATCAGATCCAGTATTAAAAGTAAGATTTTTTAACTCCCGAATCATAGGAGAAATCTTTACATAAAGAAGTAAGAAATTGAAAACCATGTGATAAACTTATTTTTGCCAGGTGATAAAGTTAATTGCAAGACCACTATAAATTGCCTGGTTTACCTGTTCCCCTCCATATCAATATCTGTGTTCCTAATAGAAATCCTTGTCCAGCTCTCTCTCTGTTTATCAATGGCAAAGAAGCCAAGTTTGGGTCGCCAAAAGATAAAAATTGCGAAAATAGAGAGAAAAAACAACTTGCAAGTGACTTTCTCAAAGCGACGATCTGGCCTATTCAAGAAAGCAAGTGAGCTTTGCACACTTTGTGGCGTTGAGATTGCTATAATAGTCTTTTCTCCTGCCGGAAAGGTCTTTTCATTTGGCCATCCTAATGTTGAATCAATCATTGATAGGTTTTTCACTCGAAACCCTCCTCTCAATTCCAATTCCAGTCTTCATCTAGTTGAAGTTCATCGCAATGCTAGCGTTCGTGAACTCAATTTTCAGCTCACACAAATTCTACATGAGTTAGAATCCGAGAGACAAGGAGGCGAGACCCTAGATCATATGAGGAAAGCTAGCCAGGGCCAGTTTTGGTGGGAATCTCCCGTCGACAAATTAGCCTTGCATGAGCTCAAACAATTGAAGGATTCGATGGAAGAGCTGAAGAAGAATGTGACCAATCAAGCTAACAAGATTTTGGTGGAAAATGTGAATTCTTTATCACTCTTGGGTGATAATACCTTTAGGAGCTTTGATCAGTTTGAGGCCAAACCTCCTCAGATGAATGTTGTTCCCAACAATTTTGGTTATGGTACTGCTGCATTTTTTTAATTATGTTTTACAAATTTATTTCCTCTTGATGGTCTTTACAATTTTAATGAAGTTCTAAGGAAGCTAGTAGCTCACTACTTCATGGTATCAAACAATGTTTTATTTTCCGTTACAGATGTAAACATAAATAATGATGAAACTTATTAATTGGGATCATGTGATCATAATTAGTGGATAATTTTTGCAATGATTTAGTTTCCCTTGTGTTCGAAAGTAATGTATTAACCATGGGCAGCTATAATTCAGCAAGAAAAAACAAGAGATGGTTACCATTTGACATTTAAATTTATTTTTTTGAAAAATGTAAAGGGTTGGTCTTTCTATGGTTGTTGCTATTGGTCACCAATCTTAAATCTCTTTAAAACCACCTAGAGTCCAAGTATTTGACATTTGGGTTTTAAGAGCATCACCAATGCATATTGGCCCTTAGCTAACAAGCTCACATGATATCCATTTTACATAATATATATATATATATATAGGCTAGCGTTCAAATAGAAACCAACCTTAGAATAGAAACTAGAAACCTACACTAAATAAATTATATTTCATTTATTTTAATGGCCCCGCTAGGGGCACCTTCACAAAAAACGTTTAAAATTCTTGGCTCTATTCAACAAAAATATAAAAAAAATTAAAAAAAAAAAGTTACTGTTCACGTGCCACGTCATCACGTGGACAGTAACTTTTTTTTTAAATTTTTTATTTTTTTATATTTTTGTTGAATAGAGACAATAATTTTAAACGTTTTTTGTATTGGAGTACCCCTAATTTGGTCATTAGATTAGCTTGAAATATTTAATTTAGGTTTAGTTTCTAGTTTCTATTCTAAGTTAGTTTCTATTAGAACAAGACCCTATATATATATTTTGTCTCCAATCATGTCTCATCCTTAATAAATATTTAGCCAATCTCTTGCTCATGTGCTATATTTGTCCAATATCAAAATTTTTTATATAAATTCTAAATTGAACACGTCATTAATTTTTTGTAATTTAAATTATAGTTAACCATTTTAAATAATTTCGTTGGAGTACATCTTTCTACAAATTTAACAAATTTTACATAATCAATTTACATAATATCGTTGGAGATGTTCCAACATCTTAATCTAATATTAATGGGAATTCGTATAATATATCCAAAATTAATGGTGTATTTTATGAGCCTTTTTATTCAATTATTTTAAATATGTCCTATGGTTAATTTTTAACTCATGTATAAGTTATATAGATATAATTAAATTATAAATATAAATATTTGTACTAGAAGAATGTCCAAAGGTAGAAAAGGTTTGTTGAGATCACATACAATTACCCGCGAATTAGGTTTGAAAAATGATTAAATATTTTGTGATCTATGCTTTTGATTTTTTTAAGGAGATTTTTGGATTTTAGACTTCACTTGTTTAGCATTTAAAGAAATGATGCAACAATGGGCTTGTTTGGGTGAACTTAATTTAAGGGCCTGTTTGGCAAAACTTTTTTTAAGGATTTATGGACTTATTTTCGGATAAAAATTTTATATTTTGATAATTTTTTTTATACAAGTATTTAATATATGTTTGAGATTCAATAAGTTGCAAAAATAAGTTGGAAAGTTAGGAATCTCTAACTTTATCTTAAAATAAGTTAACTTATTCTGAAAAAAAGTTCTCCCAAACATCCCCTAAATTCTTATGGACTTATTTTCGGGTAAAATTTCATATTTTGATAAAAAAAAATTATACAAGTATTCAATGTATGTTGAGATTCTATAAGTTGCAAAAAAAATAAAACTTTTTTCAGAAAAAAGTTAAGAATCTCTAACTTTATCTTAAAATAAGTTGACTTATTCTGGAAAAAAGTTTCCCAAACATCCCCAATGTTCCATCCCAGACTGTGCTGAGTTCAGTTTTTTTTTAAACCGTGCTAAAATCTGGTATAAGTAATGCGTTTAAAATTTTAACTATGTTTTTTATAAACCGTGCTAAAATCTGGTACAGGTAATGTGTTTAAAATTTTGACTTTGTTCCACAATTTAGTCTGGTAAGAGCATCTCCAATGGCACTAGCTAAAATGGTTAGCTAAAAAACTATAAAATAATAGTTATGTATAATTTGCTGAACCTGTAAGGTGTTGTACTCCAATGGGGTTAGCTATAATGGTTAGCTATATTTCAAAAACAGTATTTTATTATTGTTTTCAAATTTTCAAATTCCAACGGCTATATTGCCAACGGCTATATTCCAAACAGCTATATTTCACTATTTTATCCATATTTGAATAATAATAATTTATTAACTTTTTCAAATTTCAAATTTATAAAACGGCTATATTCCAACAGCTCTATCTCAACAGCTCTATTTCAGTTTTGTTTATAAATAGACCACATAATTAGGAACTGAAGAGCACACAAACTCTATACAAATTATTCATTCTAAATTCAGTTCAATGGCCAACTCTATACGAATCATTGATGAGATAATGAAGGCTGAAGAAGAAGAAACTGAAGCAATGATGACGATGGCCGGTGCAGTTCATCTTCACCATCGACGTCAAAGAGAAAATTCGATCGGACATCATGGTGGATCTATAATGAATCATCGTGTCATTGATCGAAATAGAGAAGAAGGTCACAACAGACTATATCATGATTATTTTTCAGATAATCCTACATACACAGAATCACAATTTCGTCGGAGATTTCGGATGCGTCGATCCTTGTTCTTACGAATTGAAGAAGCAATTACAGCTCATGATTATTATTTCACTCAAAGAATTGATGCTGTGGGTGCTCGTGGACTTTCATCTCTCCAGAAAATGACAGCTGCAGTGAGAATGCTTGCATATGGAACAGCCGCTGATGCTGTTGATGAATATGTAAGAATAGGCGAAAGTACAACAATAGAGAGTCTAAAAAGATTTGTTAAAGCAGTCGTCGAGATATTTGGTGCTGAATATTTGAGACGGCCAAATGATGTAGATGTGGCTAGATTGTTGGCAGAAAATGAAGAACGCGGCTTTCCTGGAATGTTGGGCAGTATCGACTGTATGCACTGGAAGTGGAAAAATTGTCCAACTGGATGGCAAGGTATGTATACTGGTCATGTTCATGAACCAACTATTATTTTGGAAGCAATAGCTTCAAAAGACCTTTGGATTTGGCATTCTTTCTTCGGATTGCCAAGATCATTAAATGATATTAATGTATTAGATCGATCTCATCTATTTGAAGATTTGGCAGAAGGTCGTGGACCTGAAGTCAGGTATACCATCAATGGTCACGAGTATAATATGGGATATTATCTCGCCGATGGTATATATCCTTCTTGGCCAACATTTGTTAAAACTATTTCAAAACCACAAGGTAACAAAAAAAAATATTTTGCAATGGCACAAGAATCTACTAGAAAAGATGTTGAGAGAGCATTTGGAGTGTTGCAATCTCGATTTTCAATGATTCGCGGACCATCACGCTTTTGGGATGTAGGCACAATGAAATATATCATGACAGCTTGTATAATTTTGCACAACATGATCGTGGAAGATGAAAGGGAATTACACATTGCAGAAGAGCACTATGATACAAATGCTGAAATACCATTTGTTACTCTGAATCGCAATCGTCCAAGTAATATTAGAGATTTCTTACAAGTACATCAACATATTCGAGATAAACAAGTACATGTTCAATTGCAAAGTGATCTTGTAGAGCATCTATGGCAGATCCATGGTGGTGACATCAATTGAACCTTAGAGCTATGGTGCTTGAGATTATTATTGTAATTTCCTTTCGTATTCCAGTTGTAACTTGCTTTCAAATTTCTATGTAATTTCCTTCTGTATTCCCTTTGTAATTTGTATTTCTATTTTCCTTTGTAATTCACTTTGTTATTTAATATAATTTGTTTTGTCATGAACCGAGAGCAAGTCAAAATAAATTTTAATACATAAGTTGAGCAAGCTGAGGTTTACTAATACATAAGTTCTGAATACAAAGTTCAGTAAACAAAACTAAACATAACACAAAATTAAACATAACATTTCAGTTGAGCAAGCTGAGGTTTACTAATACATAAGTTCTACAGAAGTTTACTTAAAATCTTCTCTTTTAGAGCTTGATAATATTGAGCAAGCTGAGGTTGCATTTCAGTTGTGTCGATGGCCAATATAGAGGCTTCATAAATTTGATTTTCTCGTTCCTCTTTTGCTTTATTAATTTCTAGTTGTACCCTTTCTCGTGCTTGCCTTTCCTCCTCCATCTTGACGATGTTGTTGATTGATTCATTTCTTGAAACTGCAGTGAGACACGCTTCTTCTTTCATCTTTTTAAAAATTTCAACAAATTCATCATCGACTGCTTCGTTTTTGGATCTTTTTAATTTCTTTGCAGCTTTTCTGCCAATTGGTCTCTCCATCCCTTCTTCGGATTCTTGCACATTGGAACTCATTGGTAGAAAGAAAAAAACTAACATAAAAATCAATAGAACGAAAATGTCTTACAGACTAAATACATACTGATAAACCACTCTATTACAGCTTCTGATAAACCACTGTATTGCAGATTTCTCATGCCCTGCATCCTTTAAACTCGTGGCACAAGTGAAAAATCTACGTAGTGCAAAAACTTAATTTCCCACCTAGGAAAGTTCAAGTACCTATCTACTACTTCGAGCGGTTTGGTTTGTAACTTGGAGCCAGGAAGCTTTGGAACCGAACAACATTTACCAGGAAATGGTATAATCAAAGTTCAAAATCAAGTAATTTAAGGATTCCACACACATAAATACCTTATGCATCATGACATTCTAATCGGTTAGAACTAAAACTTGCCGGATTAAAACCAAAACAAAAAAACAAAACCAAAACCAAAACAAAGAAACTAAAGTACCTTGTCTTTTTCGGTCATACCGCTTTGATTCCTTCCATTGATTTGATTATAGTATCCAATAAATTTACTAACCGATGTTTGAATTGCACACCACCGATTACACAAAGAAGTTGGAGTACGATCACTTGCAAAATTTTTGTGCTCATTAAAATACTTCCCAATCCTATTCCAGTAAGTTAGTTGCGTTTGATTCGAACCTTGTATTGGATCCAAACTGACATTTAACCAACCAGATATGAGTAGCATATCCTCTTGCATGGTAAAATTTTTTGATCGACGACCTTTTTTTTGTTTGATTTGCTGTTGTTGTTGGCTTGATTGCTCTTGTTGTTGGCTTGATTGCTCTTGTTGCTGACTTGATTGAGAATATATTTCTTCAATATCATATGAGCCGTTAAGTAAATCAGTAAAAGTTGCAGCCATGACCTTGATAAGGAGATAAACTAGGGTTTTTAGCTTTTGGGTTGGAGAGTAAAATTGGGGAAAAGATAGTTTAGGGTGTTGCAATTGGTAAAATTGGGGAAAATATATTTTAGGGTACTGCAATTAGAGGGAAAAAGAGGGAAAAAGTGGCGGGAGGGGATATTGGCAAATGAGGGAGATGAGGTGGAATGCTTACAGATCTGTATAGCTTTGAAAAATATAGGAAAGCAGATGGTGTTATGTAAAAAAAATATTAACTACAGACTTGGGTTGGAGTTGGTGGATTGCCATCTTAATAGCTAAATGGGCCTGCCACATAGGATATAGCTAACAGATGTGGGCTGATTGGAGATGCTCTAAGTCCTTAAACTACTAGTTAGGGAGAATAGGAAACCAAAATCTTAAAAAAAATCCAATATAACTCCATTGAAACCAAATAATGTTGGCAAAACAAATATCCACTCTTCATAAAATAATTAACAAGAATATCCAAATGTCAAACGCATCTTTTTTTATACAGATTACTAATTTATTAATACAGTTATGTCATCTAAAAAGAATTAAATTTGAACAAATACAACGTGAAACAGATCAAATTTTTTTAATTATATAATACTTTTCCCCTTACATGAAATATATAGTCTTTTTGAAAAAAAGATCTAATAATTTGTTGTAATTGTAAAAATCTAATTCGTCTAGCAACTAATCATCTTTACGATCCGATATTATTCAAATCTATACATCAATATAAGAAATCCTGCATATACCGAAATACAAAACTAACTTTCACAAGAAAAGAAAATAAATCCAATTTATAATGAGAAAAACTTATCAATAAAATACTAAGATTCTCAATAAAAACAAAAATTTATCAAAAACAAAATGAAATAAAGATAAAACAATAAAAAGGAGGATGACGTTTTTCTGGGGACGAGATTATATTGATGTCAAATGTAGCTTCAATTAATAAAAATAATTGTTTAGCAAAAAAATGATTAAATATTTAAGAGAATTTATTAAAAATACTAGGTTTTCGAGTTTGTTTTGCAAAAATACTATCTCTTCAAATTCATTGCAAATATACAATCTTAATTGTTTTATAATATTATGCATTTACATTTTTTTATTTAATAATTATACTATGCTGATTGTACCTATGCTTACTGTGCACCACGCGGCAGGTGGGACCCATCCCGTTGACGTGGCAGGTGGGTCCCACCCTGCTGGCGTGGCAGGTGGGTTCCACCCTTGTTGACGTGGCAGCTGACGTGGCAGGTGGATCCCACCCCTTGCTGACGTGGCAGATGGGTCCCACCCCCTGTTGACGTGGTAGCTGACTGGTCAGGCTATGTGTCGCTGATGTAGCAGAGGCCTTGTAGGGCAATTTTTTTTAATTTCTTTTTTTTTTTTAAAAATTAAGAAATTATTAAAAAGGGTATTTTTGTGATTAAGATAATAAATTTGTAAATAATTTTTTTTAACAAAAGTAAATTGCAAAAAATTACTTTTATCAATTTGTTTATCAAAAAATCTCTATTTAATCATTTTGATAAAAATAACTAATAAAGGATCTGTCCCAAAAACCAAAACATTATTCGACGGATCTTTACTTTGTTGATATTTGCAAGAATCTACATATTGTATTACAAGCAGTTGTTTTTAAGTTGTGTATTGAGGGATTGCGACAACAAATGATAGATGATATTACGATATAAATGTTAGAAAATGGAAAGTTTGAGACATATTTTAAATATGTTCTTGATGCAATTTTCGGAAATTAAGAAGTGGAGGTTCATGTTTGGATCTAAGACATTTTCTTAATGTAATCCATAAATAAATTGAGTTGAAAGAAGGATGTTTGAAATGGGTTATGTGGGTTGTTTAGTTGAAATAACTTGTATCCCACATAGAATTGGTAATGAAAAGTTGGTGGCTTTATATAGCTTCATGTGCAAGTGTAGTGCATAACTACTAAGGCATGTAGGTGTGCATGGTTGTAGTGTGGGCCTCGCACACACACGCGCGCGCGCTGCCGCCTCGCCACGCCACGCCACGCCAAGGGTCGGGTCGGATCGAAGGGCGATTTGGGAGAATGTCTCGGTGTCTCGCGTACGCGAGACGACCTGGGCGAGTAATTTTATGATTTATTTTAACAAGAAATTAGAATTTATTTGTTACGGCAGTATACTGAGGATCAGTACTTGGATTAAGTCCTGATGGACATAAAATCCTGACGGTACCGAATCCTGATGGAGTTCAGATCCTGACGATGGCCAAATACTAATGGACATCAGATCATGATGTTGACGAATCCTGATGGACATATGATCCTGACGATGGTCAATCCTGATGCTTCTGTAACTGAAAATTAAATCCTGATGCTGTTGTTAATGCAATTAAATCAGAATAATTATTTCCTTTTATGGAGTATCAGATACGTTTTATTTTTGTGTATTATATACATACAGAATAGAACGTTGAGAGATACGCTTCTAAGGATAGAAAACCCCAGCTGCCTTATTCTTTTCTCTGCTCTCTCTCTCTCTCTCTCTTAATACATACAGATAATATACATAATTCTATGACGAAATGAGGTGCTAATCACTGTTGATCATTGCCGTGTCTGTGAACGGATTGGTCTGTGCTGTTTTATCCTGGAAGTGATATTGCTGCAACCCATCACAGTGTAAGTGGGGCAATAATCTCTTCAAGAACAGCCAAGTCTTCTCGAAGGGCTTGGTGACTCAGCTGTTCTTCTCTCTCTGATCAGATTCTTGTCTTTTCTAAAGCTTCTGTGAGAGATAAGTTTTCTTGTTTTTCTCGTTAATTACAATCTCTGATTATATTCTTGTTTATGCCTTCGTGATTTGTTTTTTTAATTGGTTTATTGCCTGTTCTTGTTATTATATATAACTGCCTCATTGTTGCTGTAGTTTAAAATACCCAACAATCTTGAAGAGATTGTTTGCGTTATATATTGTTTATTGATAAGATGGTTAATGAAAATGAAACTCCTGTTGTTGAGACTGGCTCTGGGTCTGGTGTTACTGCACCTACCATCGACTGGACCATGTACCGTTTCCCACAGCCTATTGATTTGTCAGGAATGCCTGATAAATTTAGTGGGGGTGTTGGTTTTTCTCGTAGGCAGAAAAAGATGAAACTTTGGCTTACGGTAAAGGGTCTATGGCCGGTGGTGCAGTATGAGAAACCAGTTGTGGTTAAGGAGAAATCTGATACTGTTAAGGCTTATACTATGTGGGAGGAGAAGGATGGGGTGGCTAGGGCTGCAATTCTGGCAGCTCTAGCGAACACTCTATTTGTTGTTTATACATTGGATTCCTACAAAGCTAAGCTCTTATGGGAGAAGCTGGACCAGACACACAATACTGACTCGCAAGGGTTGGAAAAGTATTCTGTGGCTAGGTTCCTTGATTTCAAACTGGTGGATAATAAATCCATGACTGAGCAGGTGCATGAGTTTGAGATGTTAGTGCATGCTTTGAAGGAGTCCGGTATGGACCTACCTGAAAAGTTTCAGGTTATGTATGTGATTGAAAAGCTCCCAAAGTCTTGGGAAGAGTTTGCACTCTCCCTGAAAAGACAGAAAGGAGAGACTGTAGGACAGAAAAGAAAGTCTATCCCTAAGAAGGAAAACACTAAGTCTTATAAGGACAAGAACAAGGCTAAGAAACCAAAGGCAAACAAACCATGTTGGTCATGTGGACAGGTTGGTCATTGGAGCAAGGACTGTCCTGTAAAGAAAGCTAAGAAATCTGTTGTGGGAGCACAAGCTAACACTGTGCTTGGAACCACTGGTGGGCCTGTGGTTAACATGGTTGTTAGTGAGGCTATTACTTCTGAAACTGACAACGGGTTTGTAACCTACAACCCTGTACTTCTTTCTACTTATTCGTCTCATGAATGGTTGATTGATACTGGAGCTAATATACATATTTGTACTGATATTACTCTGTTTGTATCTTATCAAAAGACTCTTGGAATGACTGTGACGATGGGGAATGCGAGTGCGGCTTAAGTACTTGGAATAGGAAACGTGGACCTGAAGTTTGCTTCTGGGCGTGTTCTATCCCTCACTAGAGTGCATCATGTTCCTAACATTCGTAGAAATATAATAAGTGGAAGTTGTTTAGTTAAGAATGGATTTGAACTTTCTTTGAAATGTAATAAAGTAGTTATTACACATATTGGTTTATTCTTTGGAAAGGTTATTTGTCTGATGGATTGTTTTTAATAAATGTTGAGCCTGTTTTGGGCAATTTTATTAATGATAATGTTGCTCCTTCTGTTAATTTTGTTGAATCATCTGTTTGTGACACTTGTGTCTTGGTCACTTGAATTTTGGTGCTCTAAAGAACATGATGAATTTAGAGTTGATTCCAAAACATGCCATTGATAAGAAATCTAAATGTCAAAGTGTGACTGCTAAACAAACTAGGAAACCCTTTCATAATGTGGTTAGGGATTCGGGTGTGTTAGATTTAGTGCACACGGACATATGTGAATTTGGTTGTGTTTTGACCAAGGATCATAATAGATACTTCATTACTTTTATAGATGATTGTAGTAGATATTGTCATGTTTATTTGCTTAAACATAAAGATGAAGCACTAGAAAAATTCATTATGTACAAAACTGAAGCTGAATCACAAACAAGTAAAGTACTTAAACGTTTGAGATCAGATAGAGGTGGTGAGTATACGAGTACGTCGTTTAATGAATTTTTCAAGAGCAATGGTATAGTTCATGAGGTAACTCCACCATACACACCTGAGTCTAATGGGGTGGCAAAACGAAAGAACAGAACCTTTAAAGATATGATCAATAGTATGTTGATTAATTTGTGGTTGCCCAAGCACATGTGGGGAGAGGCTCTGAATACGGCTTGCCATATTCTGAATAGAGTCCCTCTGAAACATATGGACAAGACAACTTATGAATTATGGACAACGAAAAGGACTAGCTTAAAATATCTTCGTGTGTGGGGGTGTCTTGCAAAGGTACTTGTCCCTGAACACAAGAGAAAGAAACTAGGGCCGAAAACTGTTGATTGCATCTTTCTGGGCTATATTGAAACCACTACGGCTATGAGATTTTTAGTGTTAAAATCTGACATAGACGGTATAGTGGCTAACACTATAGTTGAATTTCGTGATGCAACATTCTTTGAGGATGTATTCCCTATGAAGACTGGTATACCTCAGGGTATTTCTGATGATGATCCCACTCACACATCGAGTTCCATTCCTGACCATGTGGAAAGGATGACAAATGTGGGGGCGAATCCTAGTAGTAGCTCTACTCCTACTAAAGTAGAGGAACCTAGAAGGATTAAGTGTGCAAAGGTAGTCAAGGATTTTGGAAGTGATTTTATTACTTACAATATAGAGGATGAACTTTTAACTTTCCGACAAGCCATGGATTCTTCAGAATCTAGGTGCGGTAAAAAGTGAGATTGACTCTATTGTTTTTAACGGAACATGGGAGTTGGTTGATCTACCTCCTGGGTATTCTACTATAGGATGTAAATGGGTCTTCAAAAGGAAGATGAACCCGGATGGCTCAATATATAAGTATAAGGCTAGGCTAGTAGCTAAGGGTTTTAAGCAAAAAAAGGCATTGATTACTTTGATACATACTCTTCGGTTTCTAGATGACAGCAATCCGAATGCTTGTAGCATTGGCTTCCGTACATGGTCTTATCATCCGTCAAATGGATGTAAAGACAGCTTTTCTTCATGGTGAACTTGAAGAAAAGATTTATATGGATCAGCCTGAGGGATTTGTTACTTCTGGTAATGAAAGGAAAGTATGTAAGTTAATCAAGTCTACATATGGCTTAAAACAAGCTCCAAGAGACTGGCATAAAAAGTTTGATGAAACTATTTAGAATCAGAATTTATAGTTAATGAAAGTGACAAGTATGTCTATTACATGATTAAAGGAAATGAATGTATTATTAAGTGCCTATATGTGGATGACATTTTATTGTTTGGAACCAATATTGAGATTATTAATGAGACAAAAAGGTTCTTGGAAAGGCATTTTGAAATGAAGGATATGGGAGAGGCTAGTGTGATTCTTGGTCTCAAGTTGACTCAATCAACTGATGGAATAACCTTGTCACCATCTCATTATATAGAGAAATCTATACTTGAGAAGTATGGTTATTCAAATTGTAGAATCGCAAGTACTACGTATGATCCTAAAATTGCCCTTGTCAAGAATAGTTCAGGAGTTCCTGTGTCTCAGTTAAGGTATTCTCAAATTATTGGGAGTTTGCAGTATCTTGCTAATGGTACAAGGCCAGATATTTTATATTCAGTGTCTAAGTTAGCAAGATATACGAGCTGTCCAAACAAGACTCATTGGGATGCTCTAGATAGAGTACTTAAATATCTGAAAGGCACCATCTATCTTGGTTTGCATTACAGGAGGTTTCCTGGAGTGCGAGAGGGATATAGTGATGCAAGTCGGATAGCTAAGAAGTCTGGTTCCAATAGAGTGACTGGATACTTACTTACCCTTGCGGGTGGAGCAGTGTCTTGGAAGTCTTTTAGACAGACTATTATAACTCGGTCTACTTTTGAGGCTGAGTTGTGTGCATTAGATGCCACGGGGACGGAGGCTGAATGGTTACATGGACTTATGTCAATGTTAACTGTAGTAAGTCGACCACTTCCAGCTTTTGCTGTTCATTGTGATAGCCGTACAACTATCGACAAGCTAAATAGCAAGAAGTATAATGTGAAAACAAAGAGACATATCCAAGTTAGACTGAAGTCCATAAGAGGTCTAATGTCTGATAGGATCATAGCTGTTGAGTTTATTGGAACTCAAGAAAACCTAGCTGATCCTTTGACTAAAGGACTTGAGCATGCTGTTGTCCTTAAGTCTAGGTTGGGGATGGGACTGATAGCCCATAATGATTCATCTACAGCGGGAACCCAATACACATGAGAGGAGATCCCTCGAAAGTATATTCAATGTGGTAATAACAAGTTGTAAGGGTGAATTGGTTGTACCTGTAACTACATAGATTGATACTCACGTATCTGGAGTCTATCCGCTGTAAACCTACAAGGTACTGTAACTGCCAGAATAGCAAGAGTTATTTGAACTCTGAAGGGGGTCAAGTCATATGACGAGATACTAGCAGTACATCTCTGGAGATGCCCAGCTAAGCGAATGTAATTGTGTGGTCGCAATTAGAGAAAAGGGTTATTCCTTGAAGCATTCGACGAACAGGATCGAGACATGACCATTAACGTCTCAAAGTCGAAGATTAGCACCATAGCCTTTGACTTGTTGTCGTCTATGGAGTGTGGTTACACCAAACAGAAAAAGATTCAAGGTGAAACATTCCATCTGTATCCGGTAGCCATCGAAGTAGGGGACTTAGGAGGGTTCAAACCTGGAAGGCTACCTACTCTGAAAAAACAAGTCATGATGAGGATAGATATGCATTTCTGTATGGATTTGTGGGGGATTGTTAGAAAATGGAAAGTTTGAGGCATATTTTAAATATGTTCTTGATGCAATTTTCGGAAACTAATAAGTGGAGGTTGTTCCTTGTAATGAGGACTTAAAGTTTCATGTTTGGATCTAAGACATTTTCTTAATGTAATCCATAAATAAACTGAGTTGAAAGAAGGATGTTTGAAATGGGTTATGTGGGTTATTTAATTGAAATAACTTGTATCCCACATAGAATTGGTAATGAAAAGTTGGTGGCTTTATATAGCTCCATGTGCAAGTGTAGTGCACAACTACTAAGGCATGTGGGTGTGCATGGTTGTAGTGTGGGCCTTTTATGGAGTATCAGTTACGTTTTATTTTTGTGTATTATATACATATAGAATAGAACGTTGAGAGATACGCTTCAAAGGATAGAAAACCTTAGCTGCCTTATTCTTTTCTTTGCTCTCTCTCTCTCTCTCTCAAAATACATATAAATAATATACATAATTCTCAGGCGAACTGAGGTGCTAATCGCTGTTGATCATTGCCGTGTCTGTGAACAGATTGGTCTGTGCTATTTTATCTTGGAAGTGATATTGCTGCAACCCATCACAGTGTAAGTGGGGCAATAATCTCTTCAAGAACAGCCAAGTCTTCTCGAAGGGCTTGGTGACTCAGCTGTTCTTCCCTCTCTAATCAGATTCTTGTCTTTGCTAAAGGTTCTGTGAGAGATAAGTTTTCTTGTTTTTCTCGTTAATTACAGTCTCTGATTATATTCTTGTTTATGCCTTCGTGATTTGTTTTGTTAATTGATTTATTGCCTGTTCTTGTTGTTATATATAACTGGCTCATTGTTTATGATCAAGGTGAAGATATTCAAAATATTATGGCACATATTACCTATTACCTATTTATCTCGTATAATTGTAAAATAAACATTTATCATAAAAAAATTTCTTGCCTAAAAAGATTGAATATTTAAAAATAATAGTTAAGTTTTTGAGTCAAGTCTGAGTATGAGTTTGAGTTTTGTTGGAGTTTCTGAGTTCGATATTGTGTAGTCTGAGTTGTGTTTCTGCTTTTGCTGTGTTCGTCGTTTGTTTCTTATTTTTCTTTCATTTTTGAGTTTTATTACAAAGTTTCGTGGCTGTGTTTTTTTTCGAGTCCTGTTGGTAGTGAATGGGTTGATTATTTTTGTCTCGAGTTGTTAGCTGAGAATCAAGTCTCGGGTCGTTGTTTTTTGTTTTAAATTACTGGTCCTATGTTGCCGTAGTTTCTATTCGGTGCTGAGTTTCTATGTGTTTGCTGTTTGGGTTGATGAACTTGTTGTTTCCATAGTTAATTTGCTTTAATTATAATTTATTGTTAATTATTTTTTCAGTTATATATAATTGATTAGAGTTAAGTTCTATAGAGACCAACATTTTTAGTAGAGACCGGAGACCACATATCAATCAAAAATTGCAAAAACTTATTCATTGAAAATCATGTTCTATGAAAATCACTATTTCATTTATTTCATTGAAATCTTCAAAATCATATATGTTTTACATGCAAATTTCACTAAAAATCTTGAAAATCATGTATGTTCTGCAAACGAAATATTGCAGAACGTATTGTTCTCCAAAACATGTTCTGCTTGCAAATCATATATGATTTTTAAGATTTTGAATGAAATAATAATGTTCATTGAACATTCTTTGCAAATATATATGTTTTGCGAAGTTTTGAGTGCATAATGTATATGGTCTCCACGGTCTCCACTCAAATGTTGGTCTCCATTGAACTTAACTCTAATTAATTAATGATTAATAGTGTTTTAATTATCGTTTTAATGAGCTTTAATTGATAATTTAATTTGCCTTTAAATTAGTTAATTAGCACCCTTTTTTCTTGCTAATTGGAATGTGACACAATAGTTAGTGATTGCTATATTTTATTTTCAGTCACTAATAATTATTGGTTGATGATTGATTGTGTTTAATTAGGAGTTTTATTGGGCTCTAATGTAAGAACCCAGATTTTTGGAGGAATTAAAACTTTTATTATGTATTGGTGTATGAATGAATAGTGGTTGTGACCATAATGTATCAATGGTTTTAATGAACAAGTGTTTCAATGGATATGGATTCCAGTGTTTTGTGTATTCTATAAATGATGTAAATTGGTTGGCAATGTAGATAAGAATAATCTATCGTCTAGAAAGTAAGCTATGGTATCCTAAGAAAGGAAGTTATTCTCATGTCATCCAAATCAATATCTGGTAGCTCATGTCATCCAAATCAATATCTGATAAGAGTCAGAGAACTCTACAAAAAAGAGATTGAGAATATTCAAGAAAGAGCGAGAACATTTTTCTAAAAACAAGGAATAAAGAGAAAATAAATAAAGAATATTGGAGTTAATATTGATTTAAGGGATTGTACCACAGTGGAGTAATAAATTGCAACATATAAGTTGTAACGTATTGATTTTATTAAAAAGATACAAAGGAAATCAAATTGGTGGAAAAAGAAAGATCAAATTGACTTACATGAAAGTCAACAAAGAACTAAGTGGTTTGTTTGCACTTTGACCAAAAAGGGGTAACATACTTCTAAAGCCAACAGTTGGCCAAGTAAAGAGGCAACACATGGACCAATGGATGGTTGACACCACAATGAACCAAGTTGGTTGCAAAGAAACAAGCATCATTAGAAACCAATTAAGCTAGTTAACTAGATTACATCATGATCACCATAACCCACCAACACTTGGCATTAGATTAGGTATTAGGAGATGATGTAATCACTTTATTAAAGTGGATTAGCTAGATATTATCCAAATAATTCACTTTATGAAAGATTGACCAATCAAAGCAAGATAGCATCCCCCTTTCTCCTCCAAGAAGCCATTCGGCTTTTGCTCTTGTGCAAGGATCAAAGTCCAACTTCCAAGCATTCAAGAATTCCAAGATTAATTAGGTGAGTCCTATATTTCATAACTAAGATCTCCTATGAATCTTAGCCTCAAATTCCATTTCTCTCCTAGTTAATAAAATCCTCAAGGTTGAGGTATGAATAGTGATTTCAAGAACTAACTTTTGTTTCTTGATTTCTTTGGTTGATTCAAGCTATGTTAAGGTTATATAAGGCCTGTACAAGGCTTAGTAGGTTCGTATACACTCCAAGGAAGGTATACATCTCAAGAAACCCTACCTCTTCTTTTGAGTTTTTGCTGATCTTAGATGAGTTATAATAATGATGTGGTTATAAGCATGTATACATGATTATGTAGTTGTTTGAGTAGTTCTAAAGCCATGATTCAAATAATGGTTGAGCTGAGATGTTCTTGAGCTTGTTAAGGTGTATGTCATGTATATAAGTCGATTGGTTTGGTTGTGGTATGATCATGGTAAAGTGAAAAACTTGGAAAAGCATGTAAACATAGCCATTATAATGACCGATTTTACAATACCATGTTTTGTGTGTAACTTTCGGACCCAAACCCCAACTGACTTTAGTCACCACTGCCATTCTAAGATAGTTCATGTTTTGAGGATCGCCTGGACGTGAGAATCGCAACATTCCGACTTACGGTTTAGGAGAAACGTCCGTTTTAGTGAGCGACGTTCGTCAAAACCAAACTACACATTGTATGCAACCTTGAGGCTGTTTTTGAACCCCTTAAATGACTTGAGAAGATATGAAACTTTTGTGTAAAATACTAGGAATGTCTAGGAAGGCTCTTGAAAGGCATATGACTCAGCCTATTTGTAGTTAGAGGATCCTAATCAACTTAAACCAAATTGTAATAAGTAAATATACATATGAACTGTCACAGGAATCTCAAGAAGTATTATCTGTCAGAAGAAAGAAGAAAAGTCAATCTATAGTTTTGATGTCATACACTGGAAGACGATTCAGTTATCTGATCAAGCCCCAGTATAGCATTGAAGTGAATGGATTCATTTAAACAGTGACAGAGATTTTTCGAGTGATAGTTTGAAGATCAGTTACAGTACAAGAGAATTGAGAGAAGAAACAAACCACAATCTAAAGTCAAAAGTGAAGAAGCATCGTTGGAGTTAGTCGTTCATGAACCAGACAGTACATCGAACGTCAACACAAATCAGTGGTAATTCTTTACTACCTTTAGTGGTTTGTAAGAATTAAATTAATTATTTATTGATTTAATTAAATTCATTTATAATTGATATAAATCATTTAGTTGATTTAATTAAATGAATTAATTCTGGAAGAATTAATTTATTTATTAAATTAATTATTGTATCAATTAAATATGAATTAGTTAATCATTAATTAATTAAATGGATCAATATGACTTAAAGAAAGAAGATTGGATTAAGTCTTGGAGAAGGAAAATTCGGTATGACCTAATTTTAAGTCATACCGACAGAAACTTTTCAGGATTATGTCTTACAGACCTGAATTAAGTCTTACCGACCTCTGCCAGCTGTTGTAAGTCTTACCGAATTTCTGTTAAGTCATACCGACAAAATATATGTCTTAATGGAGGTTTGTGTAAGTCTTAATGAAGGAAAATCAAGTCTTGGTAGCAGTTTAAGTCATGCTGGAGCAGTTAAATATCTTACAGAAAGCCAGCAAGACCTGTTACTAATATAAAAGAACAGAACAGAGCAGATTAAGTCATAACGGAGAAAACACAGCAGAAACATTATATCAAGAACAGAATTCTCTCTCTCAAGAACACCAAGAACACCAAAGCTTAAACAATTCCCAGAAATTCAAGTTCTTCATCTTTGTTATATTCCATCCGCTAGAACTTGTTTATTTGTGATTCTTGTACTACTAGCGAATTAAGTTTCCTAGTTCTTATCTTGATTATTATTAACTAAATTAGAAAAGTTCATGTCGAATTTTCTAATTAGTTATTAACATCTAGATAAGTTGTTATACTGATTTTGTAACACCACATCAAGTTAATATACAGTTATATTCAACTTGAAAAATTGTGTTAAATAATTCCGCACATAAATTTGTCTTTATCAAATTTTATTTAAAGGACAAATTTCGATAAAAAGGTAAAGATTGTATTCAACCCCCCCTTCTACAATCTTATCGGACCTAACAATTGGTATCAGAGCCGATTGATTGATACACAAATCAAAGATCCCATTTTACTCGATTAAACATCATCCCCGAATTTTTTAACTCTCTTAAAAAATTCATCATGTCTTCTAAAGTTGGAACTGTGAAAATTCCCATATATGACAAAAACAGTTATGATATGTGGAAGAACAAAATGTTAATGTTCCTCGAGGTTACAAATCCTAAATACATGAAAGTCTTATCAGAAGGACCAATAATACCTTTTGGATTAATTCCTGAAGTTGTTACTGATGGAAAAGTTATTTCCCCTGCAAGGTATGTACACAAAGATTCTTCTGAATACACTCTTGTTGAAAGAGAGGAAGCTGGACTTGACATTAATTTAAGACTGATCTTAATAGACTCTCTAGACTCTGTAATGTACAGTCATGTGATTAACTGCAAAACTGCAAAGCAAATGTGGGAAACCATTGAAACTGTGAATGAAGGAACAGAGGAAGTTAGGGAGAATCGTCTAGAAATTCTGACATATGAGTATGAACACTTTCGATCAGCATACAATGAAAGTATTCAAGATGTGTTTGAAAGATATAATAAACTTGTCAACAATTTACAGATGCATGGCAAGTACTACACTCAGAAAGAGATCAACAGAAAATTTCTACTGTCAATGCCTGTTCATCTAGAACATAGAATTACAGCTATAAGAGAGTCGAGGAATCTAAGTGAAATTACTGTAGAAAGACTCTTTGGTGTTTTAAAAACCTATGAACTGGAACAATCTTAACAAAAGGAGATTTATGGAAAAGGAAGAGTTGCTAATACTTCTACAGCTCTTATTGTTGAGAACAAACAGGAAGTGGAAGATAAGGTTATTCAACCTTGTAATGTTGACAGTGGTAAACTTGAAGTTGAAGTTGGTCAAACGAATGCTAGTCCAGATGAAGGAGACTTCTATTCGTTAGAAGAGCTAGATCAGTTGGAAGATGAGTCCATGGCTTTGTTGGTAAGGAAATTCAGCAACTTCAGATTCAGGAAGAATGCATGTGTTAATAAGAATGTTCCTAGACAGCATATGAGCAGAAATAAACATGTTAGATCCAGGACTGTAACATTACCTAATTCTAAGATTAGGACTCCAAGTCCTTCTCAGGATATGGTAAAGACATGGTTACCCAAGCTGAAACCAAAACAAGTTAAAGCTGTTTACAGGGTTAAATGTCCAGTACCTGAAGAAAATGTTGTTAAAATAAAAAGTGTTGCTTTGCCTGATAAAGGCCAATTCTTTAAGTATTCCGGACCCAATCAAATTTGGGTTCCGAAGAAAGTCTAACCAATTTGTCACTGCAGGGTTTGAAACAGGTTGAACGAGTCATGTGGATTCTGGACAGTGGATGTTCAAGGCATATGACCGGAGATAGAGCCCTGCTGACAAATGTGGTGGAGAAGGCCGGCCCAGTCGTTACCTTTGGAGATAACAGCAAAGGTAAAACTGATGGATATGGCAGATTAGAAGCTGGAAATGTTATCGTTGAAGATGTCTCTTTTGTGAACGGCCTTGAGCACAATTTGCTCTGTATTAGTCAATTCTGTGACAAAGGTTATGAAGTTCATTTCAACAAGAAGAATTGTCTAATATCACACAAGAGAAATGAAAGGCCGCAGTTGACTGGAGTAAGAAATGGAAAATTGTACATAGCCAATATGAACTCTGGAAGCACAAAAGAAATTAGATGTTTTTATTCAAAGGCATCTACTGATGAAAGTTGGTTATGGCACAAGAAACTTTCTCACCTAAACTTCAAAAAAATGAATTCTCTAGTGAAAAGAGAGTTGGTGAGAGGTTTACCTTCGATTGAATTTACTCAGGAAGGTCTATGTGATGCTTGTCAAAAAGGGAAGTTAAAAAGGGCAACTCACAGGAGCACTAACATACCATCAATAACTGAACCATTACAACTTCTCCATATGGATTTGTTTGGTCCAGTTAGTGTGATGTCTATGTCAAGAAAAAGATATGCTCTAGTGATTGTTGATGATTTCTCAAAATTCACATGGGTACTATTTCTGAACTCAAAAGATGAAACTCCACAACTGGTAGTTGATAACATTAAGTTAATTGAGCTGGATTCTAATCGTCCAGTAAGAGCTATAAGGTCAGACAACGGAACTGAATTCAAGAATGCAGTTCTGAATGATTTTTGCACTGAAAAGGGTATAACTAGACAGTACTCGGCTCCCAGAACTCCTCAACAAAATGGGGTAGTTGAAAGAAAGAATAGAACCTTGATTGAAGCTGCACGTACTATGCTAAGTGAATCAAGGCTTCCATTGAGCTTTTGGGCTGAAGTTGTCAACACTGCATGCTATACCCAGAATCGAACACTTATCAATAAAGACTTAATGAAGACACCATATGAAGCTCTACATGACAAGAAACCAACTCTCAAGTACTTCCATGTATTTGGGACAAAATGCTTTGTGCTGAAAGAAGGAGATGATCAAGGTGGTAAATTTGAAGAAAAAGCACATGGAGCAATATTTATTGGTTATACTAGAAGAGCCTACAAGGTGTATCTTATTGATCAACAGAAAACTATGGAAAGTGTCAATGTTACATTTGATGACACAAAACTCCCAAATATCCAAAATGAAGATCCATCTGAAAAGCTTAAGTTTGATGATATGTCAGACTCAGATTCAGATGATGACAATCAACCTAATGTTGTTGCTGATAATAATAATCCAAATGTTGATGGTAATGATCAAGATGATGCTGGTGAAAACAATGATAATTTTCAAGACACCACTGATACTCTTGAACCATCAATAACTCAAACTGGCAACAACTCAGGGGGAGATAATGAAGGGTCAACAAGTCATACTCAACATCATACTGAAGATCAAGGCGAATCATCAAGATCAATTCTTCCCAGACAAACTGTTTGGAATAGAGCTCATCCTTTTGAGCTGATTCTTGGTGATCCAGATGTTGGTGTGAAAACAAGAAGAGCTTATCAGAATCAATGTAACTATTCTGGGTTCCTGTCTGTCATGGAACCTAAGAAAGTAGAAGAAGCTCTATCTGATCCTGATTGGGTGATTGTTATGCAAGATGAACTCAATCAATTTAAGCAACTAGAAGTATGGAAGCTGGTACCCAGACCTAAAGATAGAAAAGTGGTGGACACAAGATGGGTATTCAGAAACAAATTAGATGAAGATGGCACTGTGATAAGAAACAAAGCAAGACTGGTAGCTAAAGGTTATTCTCAAGCTGAAGGCATTGATTATGACGAGACCTATGCTCCAGTGGCAAGACTTGAGGCCATCAGAATATTCTTGGCATTTGCATCCTATTCAAGATTCAAAGTTTATCAAATTGATGTCAAGAGTGCCTTTCTGAATGGTAAGCTAGATGAAGAAGTGTATGTAGAACAGCCCCCTGGTTTTGAAGATCAAGATCATCTGGACTATGTCTACTTTCTTTACAAAGCTATCTATGGTCTTAAGCAAGCCCCAAGAAAATGGTATGACACTCTTTCTGAATTTCTATTAGAAAATGGTTTTATAAGAGGTGTCATAAACAAAACTCTCTTCACTAAAAGACATAAGAATGATATAATACTAGTCCAAGTCTATGTGGACGATATTATATTTGGGTCTACTAATGAGCTTCTATGCAAGAAGTTTTCTAAGTTAATGCAGGGTAGGTTTGAAATGAGCATGATGGGAGAACTGAAATTCTTTCTTGGATTACAAATAAGTCAGAGACAAGATGGAATATTTATTTGTCAATCTAAGTACATTAAGGAGCTCCTCAAGAAATATCACATGGAGGAGTGCTCATCAGCAAAGACACCATCAACTATAGCTGTCAAAGTTGGTTTATGTGAAAGTTCTGCCAAGGTAGATATCACAGGCTATAGAGGTATGATTGGCTCATTGCTTTACCTAACTGCTAGTAGACCAGATATAATGTTTGCCACATGCTTGTGTGCAAGGTTCCAAGCGAACCCTAAAGAAATCCATCTCACTGCTGTCAAAAGAATCTTAAGATATCTAAAGGGTACGCCTAATTTAGGCATCTGGTACCCTAATGAAACTGGTTTTACTTTAATTGGATATACAGCTTCTGACTATGCATGAAGTGTTGTAGACAGGAAAAGTACATCTGGGAGTTGTCAATACCTAGGTGGAAGATTCGTATCCTGGTTCAGTAAGAAACAGCAAACAGTTTCCAACTCTACAGCCGAAGTTGAATATATAGCTGCTGGAAGCTGTTGTGCTCAGATCTTATGGATAAGGAATCAATTAATGGACTATGGCATTGTATTGGAAAATATTCCTATTTTATGTGATAATACAAGTGCCATAGCAATCGCAAGCAATCCTGTGCAGCACTCAAGGACAAAGCACATTGACATAAGGTATCATTTTATAAGAGAGCATGTAATGAATGGTACAGTGGAACTACTATTTGTAGGCTCTGGAGATCAAACTGCAGATATTTTTACTAAGTCGCTTAATGAATCCTCATTCACTAGAATTGTTAGTGAATTGGGTATGTTAAACAGTCCTAGTAATTAATACTGTTAATATCTGAAATTTGATTTTTAATAATTTTGCAAGTGATTATTATGTGAATATTTGTTGTTTGAAATCACTTGTATAATTATTTTACCATCTGATTTTCTTGCTTGTTTAGTTATTTTTCACTTTGTTTATTCATATTATTTAATACTTCATACTTCTGTATTTTTAGAATATTTGTAGATATTTACTTCTATTTTATTAATTAATTTATCATATGTTTTGTAATGTTTGTCCTGTTAATATTGCTTTGTTTTCGTTAATAGGATAGCATATGGTATTTATTATTATTTTTATTATTTGTTTAATTTTCTATAATATTTTTATTGTTTTTATTAATTAATTGTACATTTTAGTGTGGTTTTTAATGTTTGTTTAAAATAAATATGACTTAAAATTAAATAAAACTCTTAATATGACTTAAAAAATTCGGTATGACTTAAACAGGTTAAGTCTTACCGAGGTTCTGTAAAGAATAAGTCATATTAATAAGTCATATTAACTTTTAGTCTTATTCGAATTATTAGTTAAGTATTGTTTATATATAATTCTAAGTCTTAATTAGTTTAAGTCTTAATCGAATCTTAGTATTAGTTAAGTCATATTGATTTATGTCTTAATAGTTTAATAAGTCATAATAGAGTCTTGTTTTTTTAATTAAGTCATAATTGTATCTAATATATATATAACAGTTATGTCTTAATAATTTTTAAGTCTTATTCGTCTAAACTAGTATATATATAACAGTTAGAAGATGTTAAGTCTTATTTCTTTTTAAGTCTTTCTCGTGTTAAGTCACAGAAAACACTCTCAGATACACACATATATACACGCATATACACGATCGTTCATGCCCATTTTTCGTCTCAAATCTTGCTGTTAATCACGAATTAATCACATAACTCAACTCCTTGTCTGATTATCTACGTTTTGAGTATTTGGAATCGTGTTTTGGTTCGATTTTGAAGAAGTTTTGTTCGAAAAAAATCGAAAATTCGATTTGATTTTCTGATTAATTGGTTTTGATTCTTGCAAAACTAAAAATATATGTGTGTTCGTGTGTGTAAGGAGATTATTGAGTGAAATTTTCAGAATTTTTGAAGAACTTTTAATTATTTCGAATTTTTAATTTATTATTAATTCGAAAAATTAATTTTTAAATCATTAATTTGTAAAATCTGAAATTTTCAAAGAAATTAAATCTTGATTAAAATGGCTGATCGATTTGAAATTATTAAACATAATTTAATCGGTTATTTTGATCCAGAAAAATGTTCAGTTGAACGTTTTCGACCGTGGATTCGATTTTTAAATGAAAATTCACTGGTTCGCAATGCTTTGAGATTGGATGCTCCTCTGAAAATTGAACCTTTGCGAATCATGTGTACTACTGCTGTCATTTCTAATGATAACAGATCTTTTGTCTTCTCTGTAGGAGACAATCAGTACACAGTGAATGAAAATACAATAAATACGGTCTTAAATTTTCCAACTGATAATTTCGAAGAATTACCATCAGATCAAGAATTGATAAATTTTTTGAATGGTGTATTCTATCAAGACAGTCCTGATCAAACTGTCTGGAATAAAAAGAACTTCGTTCAGGAATGGGATTATCTATTTGACACATTAGGTAGAGTCTTTGCCAATTCTACTAAAGGGAACTTCGGGGTATTACCATCTTTCTTGCAGCATATTGGATATGCAGTTGCACACAATCGAAGAATTAATATTGGTAGACTACTGTGTGTTCCGATGGTTAGAAGAATCATTAATGCAAAGAAGAATTTTGATAATGGACATAAAGTATCATGTTATTATCCAAGATTCTTGTCATTGATTTTTAATCATCTTGTGGAACTAGAAAACCAAGCCCAATTCCTGAATGGAGAATCACTGGCGTCAGGTAAACCTACTACCAGATTGTTCACTGAGTACAGCAACAAGCCTAAATTCACAAACATACCTGTAGTTGTCACCCAATACATGTCAAATTATATACAACTACTTGTCATTGAACCTGTACCAGAACCTGAACAACCAGAACAAAACCCTGAACCACCAGTGGAAAACATACTTGTTGATAATGAAGATCAAGGCAATCAACGAGTTGAACCTGCTCAGCAAATTGTTCCTCAGCCAGCTGCACTTGCTGTTGAACATCCAGTGCAAGAAACTGCATCTGTCCCTGAACCTGAATCAGATCAACCCATCTTATCAGAGACTGTTGCGGAATCAGCTGACCAGGTATTGCCTTCTGTTCCTCAAACTACTACTTCTCAATCTATTTCTGGAACCCAAGTGGTTGGTAGGTCTGACCAAGGGGTTGTAGTACCACACCCTCTAACCAAGGTCGTAGAGCCAAACACTCAACCAACAAAACTCATATCTTTTCACTCCAGAAAGAAATTGCAAGTCAAAAGAAGTCGAATCAGTAGTGATAGTATGAGTGAACCCACAGCTATGCCTCTAGAAAAGAAAAGTAGAACTCAAACTGAGGCAACTGTAAGCCCGTCTATATCCTCCCAACAGGATATGGAAGTTGATATGGCCGTTACACAGTTACTAGAATCATCTTCTCAACAGGGTGATTCTATTGAAATTCTCCATAGGGCCGTGGCACCTTGTAGTGAGTCAAGCACACCCCTATTACTCACAATGGGGGAAGACATACCTTTAGATGAGTCTCAGGACACACTGCAAGGAGAGCACGTAGAAAATGTGACAGTGCCTACCATAGTTACGGTAGAAGAGTCTTCACAGGCTTTAGAGGGAAATCTTGGTTCTCAGCCAACTTTAATAGAACCATCATCTCCCCTCCCAGGACAAACACTCCTGGCTCCCACAAGGGATTTTCCACTCGCAGTTTCGACTGGAGAAAGTGGAAGGCAACTTGATCAATCTACTACTGAAGCAATTCAGTCAACAATTTCAAATGTTCAAGTAGATTTGATTAAGGAAAGGGATTTGCGAACTCCCATTGCACCACCACTGACCTTCCCAGAGGAGGCTAGGGTGATTTTACATGCAGGTACAAATCTGGAAGCAGCTAAGGAATCTGAGAGGAGTGATGTGAGGAATACCATAAAATTGAGTGAAACACATGCACTTCAGGTGAGTGGATCTCAAAGTGAACGTCAGGTGAGCGCACACACTGACACATACACTCTCTCATTATTAGAAAAGATAACTGCTTTAGAGAAAGAACTTGCAGTCAGCAAGGATGAAACAGAAATCCTTAAAGCACAAGTGGGTGAGCGATCTTCTTCATCCACCTCTGTCAACGGTCAGCTTGCTGTAATCAAGAAGGACATTAACTACTTAAAGACATCTTTCACCAAGAAGATAGATTCTCTCGAACTCTCTCATGAAAAGGCACTTGATGACTCTGGAGATATTACTGTTGCTCAAGACATGTTAATTTCTGAGATTTCCTTGAAAGTTGATAATCTACAGTCAGAGGTACAGCACAATCAGGAATCTACTGATTCTCATCTGGACCAGATCGAAAAGCAAAATGCACACCAGGCTAAAGGGTTAAGACATTTGTTTAATCTTGTAAGTCAAAGTCGCAAACCTACAAATGAAGAAATTGAATTCTTTACAAGCAAGGATGGTGATGATGATGAACGAGATCCTGAAGCTGGGGCAACTGATAAATCTGTAGAGGATTCCTCAACTAAGGGGGAGAAATCAAAGGGGTCACAAGATAAAACTAAAGAAAGAGAGGGAGGAGAAGGAAAATCTGGTAAATCTGACCAAAGTGAAGATAGGAGAGGGAAGAAAGTAGTTGAAGAAGCTGAAGAAGAAATTCAAGACAAGAACACAGGTTATTATTACACGGGTGAACCGGATAACTTCGATGTTTTTGCTGATCTTGAATTCCCTGATCAAGGTGAAGAACTTCCTGAACCTGATCTTAGTCACTGGGAAGATGAAGGACCAGTGATATCTGAATTTGAAGCTCAACAAGCTGAGAAAGAATCTGAAGAATTATTTGCTCAAAGGGAAGCTAATTTGCAAATGAGAGAAGAAAAACTTCAAAAGTCATTCGAGCAAATTGCACGAAATGAAGAACTTCAGAAAGCTGAACAGCAAGCATTACAACGACTACATGCTATAAATGTTGAGAAGAGAAAGACATATATCAGACTCAAGAGCGGTGACAAATGGGAACGTGCTCAAAGAGCAATTGATTCACCTCAGAGTTCTGATTATGAAGATCGTCGTCTTGGACAAATTCTCGAGGAATTCAAACTGGCAAATCCAATTCATGATATGTATATGAAGGCCTTACAGGTAGAAGTCATCAGGATAACTACTGCATTTGAACCCAAATCTGATGAGCTGGTAATATTTATAGATTGTCATAAAGTTGGAACTTTCAGAGTATCTATTCAGTTCTTTTATGACAGATCGCTGACAGAGATTTGGGTACTTAGGCCTAAGGTAAGAACATCTTCTGAGCTAGGTGTGTTGTTACATGAAAAGTTCAAAGAATTTGCCGAAAGAGCTGGACCAGAAGTGATTAAGGATCCTCCACAAGTAAAATTTCTTAAGGGAGAGGTACTTCACTCAATCAATCTTCAGACAAATGAGTTATATGAACATCATGCAAAACACTTGGTATATGCTGAATATGCTCTCAGAAATCATGGATTCTTGACTGAAGAAAAGGTAATAGCTGCAGATCACATTCGTTCCTATGCACAAACGAACATAAAAGATTACAAGAAATTTCAAGGTGAACTGAGAAAGAAGCTTGGAATTCCTTTAGTCTTACCTCAAGGACTGTCATGAAGAAGAGAACGTCTTGTTGATTCTGATCTACACATGAAACTTCAAGTCACGGATGAGCCAGAAGAAGGAGAATTCAGAAGGGAAGACAACTGAAGAAAAAGAATTGCTCTACATGTTATATCTTTAGAGCCTAGATAAATCTTGATAGGAATTTGTATCATATGATCAGTCTAAAGGATCATCTATCTTGTATTTATCTTTCATGTTTGAATCTGGCAAATGTTAAATATAAACCAGAACTTGTTTTCATATTTACTTAGTATTTAAAGTTTTATCTTTTATTTGGTTAAGTTGGATTAGTTGAGGTATCCTCTAGGAATTTGCTTGTTATTGTCTAACAAACAAATATGGGGAGATTGAAAGGCATATGACTCAGCCTATTTGTAGTTAGAGGATCCTAATCAACTTAAACCAAATTGTAATAAGTAAATATACATATGAACTGTCACAGGAATCTCAAGAAGTATTATCTGTCAGAAGAAAGAAGAAAAGTCAATCTATAGTTTTGATGTCATACACTGGAAGACGATTCAGTTATCTGATCAAGCCCCAGTATAGCATTGAAGTGAATGGATTCATTTAAACAGTGACAGAGATTTTTCGAGTGATAGTTTGAAGATCAGTTACAGTACAAGAGAATTGAGAGAAGAAACAAACCACAATCTAAAGTCAAAAGTGAAGAAGCATCGTTGGAGTTAGTCGTTCATGAACCAGACAGTACATCGAACGTCAACACAAATCAGTGGTAATTCTTTACTACCTTTAGTGGTTTGTAAGAATTAAATTAATTATTTATTGATTTAATTAAATTCATTTATAATTGATATAAATCATTTAGTTGATTTAATTAAATGAATTAATTCTGGAAGAATTAATTTATTTATTAAATTAATTATTGTATCAATTAAATATGAATTAGTTAATCATTAATTAATTAAATGGATCAATATGACTTAAATTGGATTAAGTCTTGGAGAAGGAAAATTCGGTATGACCTAATTTTAAGTCATACCGACAGAAACTTTTCAGGATTATGTCTTACAGACCTGAATTAAGTCTTACCGACCTCTGCCAGCTGTTGTAAGTCTTACCGAATTTCTGTTAAGTCATACCGACAAAATATATGTCTTAATGGAGGTTTGTGTAAGTCTTAATGAAGGAAAATCAAGTCTTGGTAGCAGTTTAAGTCATGCTGGAGCAGTTAAATATCTTACAGAAAGCCAGCAAGACCTGTTACTAATATAAAAGAACAGAACAGAGCAGATTAAGTCATAACGGAGAAAACACAGCAGAAACATTATATCAAGAACAGAATTCTCTCTCTCAAGAACACCAAGAACACCAAAGCTTAAACAATTCCCAGAAATTCAAGTTCTTCATCTTTGTTATATTCCATCCGCTAGAACTTGTTTATTTGTGATTCTTGTACTACTAGCGAATTAAGTTTCCTAGTTCTTATCTTGATTATTATTTACTAAATTAGAAAAGTTCATGTCGAATTTTCTAATTAGTTATTAACATCTAGATAAGTTGTTATACTGATTTTGTAACACCACATCAAGTTAATATACAGTTATATTCAACTTGAAAAATTGTGTTAAATAATTCCGCACATAAATTTGTCTTTATCAAATTTTATTTAAAGGACAAATTTCGATAAAAAGGTAAAGATTGTATTCAACCCCCCCTTCTACAATCTTATCGGACCTAACAATTGGTATCAGAGCCGATTGATTGATACACAAATCAAAGATCCCATTTTACTCGATTAAACATCATCCCCGAATTTTTTAACTCTCTTAAAAAATTCATCATGTCTTCTAAAGTTGGAACTGTGAAAATTTCCATATATGACAAAAACAGTTATGATATGTGGAAGAACAAAATGTTAATGTTCCTCGAGGTTGCAAATCCTAAATACATGAAAGTCTTATCAGAAGGACCAATAATACCTTTTGGATTAATTCCTGAAGTTGTTACTGATGGAAAAGTTATTTCCCCTGCAAGGTATGTACACAAAGATTCTTCTGAATACACTTTTGTTGAAAGAGAGGAAGCTGGACTTGACATTAATTTAAGACTGATCTTAATAGACTCTCTAGACTCTGTAATGTACAGTCATGTGATTAACTGCAAAACTGCAAAGCAAATGTGGGAAACCATTGAAACTGTGAATGAAGGAACAGAGGAAGTTAGGGAGAATCGTCTAGAAATTCTGACATATGAGTATGAACACTTTCGATCAGCATACAATGAAAGTATTCAAGATGTGTTTGAAAGATATAATAAACTTGTCAACAATTTAAGTGAATATTATTTCTGAATATTGATTTGAGGGTTAATTATGAACAATTATTCTGTCTAAAAATATTCTTTAAGCATTTATGATATAATAAATATTATTTGAATATTTATTAAATACTTTTAAACTAGTTTTAAAATGGTTTATCTTATTTGAAATTTATCTTTGACTGTTGTTCTAAAAATTAAGTGTTTTAAATTGCAAGCGAACAATTTGTTTTGTTGTAAAATTTATGATTCGTTCCGTAGAGACTATTTTATTTTCGCAAACCTTAATTTTATAATTTAATCGAACTAGAACAATTGGATTTTGGATTTTGATTTTTCCCTAATTAATTACTAAATGAAAATATAATTATTCTAAATTATTCTAAAACTTAATTATTCTAGAATTATTCTATAAATAAAAAAAAATCTAAATTCGAGTTAAATCTAAATTCTAGATTATTCTAAAAATTCTTAAATTAGTATAAAATTTGATTTTATCCTAAAACTTATTTAAATCGAATAAAAACTAATTTGGAAAATTTAACAAAAACTCGGCATGAATTATTCGTAAATAAAGCTAGCCAAAAAGAATGAATCAAATTGTACCAATCCATTATCCAACAAAAACAGCAATTCGGAAAACAAAAGCAACAAGGATGCAATTAGACTTAGTAAACTCAATGAACAAACAGAAAATAAACAAAGGAACTCACACCAGAAACTTGTGTTCAAATTCGTTACAAACTAGAAATAAACCAGAATATATTACTAATTCATTCAGGACAAACAATATCACAGACTGCAACAGAATGACCACAATGACTCTGGACTCAGTGACTCAGCCAGAAAATACAAACACGGCTGCAAACTTAACTCACGAAAACAAAAATTCTAGGCAGACTCGGCAAAAATCCACAACTCGAACAATGCACAAAACCAGCGACTAACTGACTCTGTAGAAACTCAATCGACTCAAGGCCAACCCAACTTGCAAATACAGAAATTAAACATTCAAACTCGAAACAATCGATCTTAACTTTTCTATTCAACAAACAGCGATAACTCAGCATAACAAAAACAAACTCCAAAATTAACACAGCAACATTCACGACTCAACAATGAACTTAACTCGGCCAAATAATTAACAACAAAACTCGGAAATCTTAATTCACAAAATTGGCCACTTAGAATTTGAAAAAACCGCCTTTCAACGACAAAACAATGGTAAAAAGAGAAGAAAATAGAAACAAAAACAGAGAGATTCGACCTAAGAATAAAGTAAAAAAAAGAAGAAGAATCTCGATTACTACTCAGAAATCAGCAAAAAAAGTACTCAAGATTGATTCCAAAACTTAGACAGCAAACAAACAATTACATAACTTGTGCAGATGCTAAACAACAATTCACAGGAAAACAGGGACTCGAAAAAAAACAGCACAAAACTCAACACTTAGTGATTCTACAGCCCAAACTCGACACAAACAAGACATGGTCAAGAACTAGGAAGGAGGGGAGTCGTGGGTTATTAATTTGAAATAAACAAGCAGTAGAATAGGGGAGTGGGGGGTTTTTGGCTTTCGTCCGTGTGGAGAGATAGAGAGAGAGAGAGGGAGAGAGAGGGAAGGGGAGTTGTGTATATTGGGGAAGAAAAATAAAACTAGTGCTGGGTTTTTTCGAAGAAGAAGATGGGTTTGCTGGGTTTTCTAAATTTTTTTTATTTTAACACTAAGAGATTAAACATGAGTATTCGAATAAAAAGACAGAGAAATGTACTAATTTTTTTTTTTTGAAAATGAAATACGAAAATAAATGTGGAGAAATCAGCTACGAAATTAAAATTACACTAGAACGATGATTTGGAATTAAAATGGCCCACAATAAAATTGAGATTTTTAAAGGGGCAAAATTACGAATTAAAACTAATATTAAAACTACGAACAAGAAATTAAAAATCGTTATTTTCAACCCATAGTGGTTAGCATTTCGCTACTTTGTCTACTACATGGATTTACAAAAATAACGAAAGCTATGGAAAATAAACGAGAGAGCAAGATAAGAAATTAAAGGAAATGAAATTGCATTAAAATTAAAAAGAGTGTTTATAAGATTTGAAACTAAAAAATACAAGAAATTAAATCTACCCTAAAATCTAAGTTGCTAAATACAAGGGGGTGAGGGGGTATTTATAGGATAGGAATTAGGGTTAAGGGGGGTGTTGGGTAAATCTCCACCATACATTTGTGGTGTGTGGTGGTGAAATCCTAGCCATCTATTTGTTTCCTTCCCCCTTAAGCTTTGAAGAGTTGATCTTGGCCATACACTTATGTAATGTGTTGGGATGATCTCCACCTTCCACTTGTCTTGAAATATTCCTTTTGCTCCAAGCTCCTAATTCTTTTCCTTCTTTCATTTTTGGTCCTTTTTCTTCCTCTTTTTCCCTTCCTTGCTCTTTATTTATTTTGCCATTTCTTTATTTATTTACGAATTTCCTGAAATGCAACAAAATAAATTATTAAAATACGAGTTCAAGCAATAAATAGGTAATAAAAATATGCAAAAATATGCACTTATCAAATGCCCCCATACCTATCTTTTGCTCGTCCTCGAGTAAAATAAAGACAAAAAGAAAATCTAGATAAAAAGTCCTATACTCCTTTTCGTAGGTGTGACGGTTGCATTTGGCATATGCAACAAGCCCTTTAAACCCCAAGGCAGCCCTAGTGGACGAGTGAGGTCTCGTGAGGGCCTATGGTGAATGTACCCACAAAATCCATCTAGCTTGTATAAAAGATTACATGACAATGTACACCATACATACATGTTCTCTCATGATACATCAACTTAAGAATCAAAATGAAGTTGCAAAGTCTTGGTGTGGAAAGTGCAAGGATTCACATAGTCTACTTAAAGAAGCATGCACGAGTGATTACCAGTTCATGTCAAGTGCAAAAATTATTGGAAACCATGCTAAGTCTACAAGAGCACATTTTAGAGCCAAAACTTGAGACCTTTTATGCAAAAAAACAAACAATCAATACCTCACCTTTCACTCACAAAAGAATATTCACTCAAGAACAAGGGTAAGTGTATCACTCAATTCCAACAAAATCAAATGCATGCTTGACACTTGTTATCATTCCAGCTTAAATCAAAACATACATTAATAATGACAATCAAAAGGTCTTTATTAGGGTTGTAATGGGGCTAGGGACAAGGTATGTCAAGAAAGGCCAAAACAAGGTGAAGTGTCAAAAGCTAGTAGTCACATGGAAAACATGCACAACATCAAACTTCTTCCCCACACAATTTATTTTCATTTTTCAACAAAAATACTTGACTAGTCGAATGAAGGAGGATTACAAAAACATAAGTATGCTCTCATATTTTTTCATTTTTTTTTCATTTTTTTTCTTTTTTTTCTATATATATATATTTAAAGGAAAATGATAAATGTAACAATAATCCTCCTTTAGATTTAATTTTGAAAATCGACTATCAAGGTAACAACAAATATTTCCTCAAAAGTTATGAACAAAAGTAAACCCTATTTCACACACCTTATTGCTCCCTCAAGTTCCTACTAGCCTTTGACAAAATGGGATCAAGAATACGTAAGGCTAACCAAGAAAAAGGTCTTAGGTGAGTAATGTGGTATGTCACCGAAAGAAAATGATTAGGCTCAAAGGGTTAACTAATTGATCATATAAGAATGGTGTGGATAATTTGGAAATATAGGTTATTCCTAAGTGCCTTTATCATTTTATCATCAATTAATGTCATGTATTTCAAAAAGGAATCCAAACAAGTGCTAGCTATGCAAATGACAAATGGACACTCAAGCAAAAGAATATAAATGCAAAAGATGTGCATATAGGCTCAAAACTCACTTGGTGTGGTAAAACATAATCAATCTCAAGTAAAGGTATCCTCAATGCACCTACTTGTACTCAAAGCATGAAAACCAAATCATCTTACACCTAATCATGACCTTATAATTTCTTGCACGAATCAAATAAGTCTACTAGTTTCACCTTGCTAGTGTAAGTGTGTAGACAAGAACTTAGCAAATCACTTCTCAATCAAAAGCTAAAGGATCACAAGATTATCATAGCATGTAAGGGTGCATCAAGCAACTAGCAATCAATTAACAAGACTAGAATAAGATTAGAACTCTACTATTTACAATTTTACAACTCTTTTTGTGATTTTTTCATTTTTTAATTTGTTTGGATTTTCTGAATTTTATATTTACACTAAAAACCCTCCTCCATACCTAGATCATGCATTTTTCTCAATGTATGCAAATGCAAGAGAAATGAGAAAATGAGAACGAGGTAATACCTGATAAGGAATGACGGAGAGGAACAAAAATGAAAAACAACTAATTAACACTACTCATGCACACTTATACTCCCCCATACCTGAATTTCACGAGGGGAGGCACAGGAATAAAACCGAGTTAGCCGATGCCGATAGGAAATAAGGAATGAATTTTCGAGAAGAGCTCAAGATGCCGTTGAAGCTCTAACACCTTAGTGACTTTTGCAAGAAGATAAAAATATTCTTTCAAAGTAAAAGCATTGTAGCCACTAGTGTTTTCCACAGACCAAAGTAAGGCTTCTTTATGTTGTTTAAGCAGATTAATTAATTGGATTTCTTGGTCCGGGTTTAAATCACTATTGATAACAGCAGCGAGAAGTTTGTCTTTTTGCAAGAAAATGTGATCGAAGGTGGAGGGGTGTGTTAATAAATCAAGTGGAGGTGGCTCACCAACGGGAGTTATAACAATGGTACTAGGGTTGACATGGTCAATATTAGATTCAGCTTCCCATTTAGAACAAATGTGATTTAAAGCCCCTAACAACTCATCGAAAGTAGGTGGTTCACCGACAGGATTTTTGACAACGGCTTCCACATTAACATCCTCGGGTGGAGTCTCCCATTTGGAACAAATGTCGTCCAACTCCCTCAACATCTCCTCCGAGGTCATATCTCTTAACGAATCAACATACTCTCGGTTAGACTCATGGTTGACTTTGAAATCCTCATTGAGAAGAGACTCAATCTCACTATCCTCAAGGTTTGACCAATTAACAATGTCATGAAAAAGATTAACCTCTATTGTTTGTTCATAAAGCTCATTGGGTTCTTTTCCGACATTAAAGATGTTAAGGTTAATTGTCATATTACCAAAAGTGAGTTTCATTGAACCATCCCGACAATTAATCAAGGCATTGGATGTAGAAAGAAAAGGTCGACCTAGAATGATCGGGATTTGGTTCTTAGGATTCGTGATGGGTTGAGTTTCGAGGACAACAAAGTCAATCGGAAAGATGAATTCACCAACCTTAATTAGCACATCCTCAATTATTCCCTTAGGCATTTTGATAGAATGATCGGCTAATTGAATTGTCATGTTCGTCTTTTGAAGTTCGCCTAAACCTAGGGCTTGATAGACCGAAAATGGAAGAAGATTCACACTCGCTCCTAAGTCAAGTAACGCCTTGTCCATGAAAGTATTGCCTATGACACATGAAATTGTAGGACAACCGGGGTCCTTATATTTCACGGGAATTTGGTTCGAAAGAATTGAACTAACATGAGAAGTCAAAAAAGCTTTCTTAGGGACGTGGGTGGAACGTTTGTGAGAACATAAATCTTTTAGACACTTGGCATAAGAAGGAATTTGTTGAATGGCATCTAAAAGAGGAATGTTGATCTCGACTTGCTTGAAAACTTCCAAAATCTTTTCTACTTGAGGCGATTGTTTGTTTGAAAGGAGTCTTTGAGGATAAGGAGCTTTAGGCTTAAAGACTCGTTCGCTAGACACATCGGGAATAGAATTGGAAAGTGGAACAACAATCGAAGATTTATTAGGTGAAGGTGGTGTTTGAGTCGATGAAGGCTCGCTAGATGATTTATTAGAAGATTCTGATGACTCGGGAGTGGATTTTGAAGATGAGTGTTCAAGTGGTGAAGGTGTGTGACTAGATGATTCGAAAGTCTCGGGATTAGGAAGATGGTTTGAAGCATTGAGTTTAGGGTTTTGTTCAACATTTGACTCATCTTCTTCGTCGGGGGACTCGACTCCAACTTGATTATCAACTTTGTTTCCCGACCTTAAAGAAATGATAGCATTAACATTTTCGGGAGGTCTTTGGTTGAGAGGAAATTTAGGGTTGACCTCGGGTAGACTCGGGAACTTATTCTTCTCTCGCTCACACATGGCGTTGGCTAATTGGCTTACTTGAACCTCTAACTTAGATATGGCTTGAGTACTAGCATTCAAAAGTTGCCTATCTTGAGTCATGGTTTGCGTGAAGGTTTGTTGAGATTGAGCCAAATTAGTTGTTGATTTTAGAAGCGCATCAAGAGTCTTTTCCAAAGAAGTTAGTCTCTTATTTGACTCATGAAAGCCGGGTGGGTGGGCGGGTGCTTGATTTGAATAAGAAGGTCGAGTCGGATAAGGACCGAGATTTTGAGTAGGGTTTGGAAAGGGACCTTGATTTGGAGTCGAGTAAGAATTTTGATTGGGTTTTTGGAAAGAAGGAGCATTTTGAAAAGGAGGTTAAAAGAAGGTCGATTTTGGCAATTTTGGCTTTGGTTCCACGAGAAATTCGTGTGATTCCTCCACCCGGGATTGTAAGTAGGAGAAAACGGGTCGTTCCTAGTGGGTGGTTGAGACACCGCATTAACTTGATCAAAAACGGGATAGTCCGAAAAACCTTGATTAAAATTAGAGCACATAGACACATTTGAGGGGGCCTTACTAGTTTCTAGGGCTTCGAGTCTTCTAGTAAGGGTGGCTAATCAGTAGCAATATTGTTTCCAATTGAATGCATACCCCTAGAAGAACTAGACGACTCGTTCGACTTATTAGGCTCCCTAGTAGACTCCCACAACATGGTCTTCTCGGCTAATTCTTCGAAAAATGCCCACCCCTCGTCCTCATCTTTCTCCATGAATTTTCCTTGGCACATAGATTCCAACAACGCGGTTGTTGGTCCATCTAAGGCCTCATAAACGATCTTACAAAGCCTCCATTTTTCAATTCCGTGGTGGGGGCATTGTGATAGAAGATTTTTAAAACGATCAAAATATTTCTAAAAAGACTCGTTTTCCTTTTGATGAAATTGATTTATTTTGTTTGTAATTCTCGTAGTCTTATGGTTTGGAAAATATTTTTTTAGAAAAATAACCATAAATCCCTCCCACGTGGAAATAGAATTAACGGGTAGACTATTCAACCATTTCTTAGCATTTTCTTTAAGCGCAAAATTAATGAGTCTAAGCCTAATCGAGTCCTCGGTTAATTGTTGGAGCTTTTGTAAGGCACAAACCTCCTCAAATTCATGGATGAAAAGATACGGGTCCTCACCTTCACTCCCGGTAAATTTGGGTAACATGCTAATATGTTGAGCTTTGATCTCAAAATTATTACCATTTACGGGAGGAAGAGTGATACACGAGGGTTGGGCAGAACGGGTGGGATAGCAACGGTCCTTAAGAGATATGGCCATGTTTACTATTGGTTCGGAATTATCTAAAGACTCGGAATCAGAAGAGGAAGAAATCTCAAACGATCTCACTAGTCTAAAAGAATTATCCCTAATCCAAATAGTTCGCATAAACCATAAAAGGAAACACGTAGTAAGAAAGTGCGATAAAATAAACACACAAAAAGAAAGGGGTGAAAAATTAAAAGAAAAAAATTATTCTAACCCTAGGGTTCCTTAATAAAATAACTAGACCTTGCTCCTAACTGTAAGGGCTACGAAAAACTAGGTAAATCAATAATTATTCGAACCGGCTTGGCCAGGTAGGTGCAAGCATTGCCAAGAGGCTAAACACCAGCCTAGACACCAAAACCTTAATTGGCCAGGTCAGCTTTCGCTTTCCTAGACACCAAAAAGTCGGAAAAATTAAAGATTACTTCGTTTCTTAAGCACCTTCCTAAATGAGCGCGAGATTCCTAGGGGCAAACGTCTAATTAATTTTATTAATGGCTAGGGTATGCAAAATGAGGGATTAAATTGTTTTTGGGCTAAGGAAAGAGTGATGAAATCCCTTCCCTTATCTTTTGAGAGGTTTTGCCCTTAAGATTTATTTACAAAATGATGCAACAAACAAAGAGGTATAAAAAACTATAAACATTTATGGATGCTTTAAACTACGTGTTCTAACTAAAGAAAAGAAAGAATTTAACGTACCATGGGGTCCTCCAGCGATCACCACAATTATAAGGTACGAAAAATTAAAAACAAGAAAATAAAAATCTAGATAATGTGCCCTAAGTGATTAAATGCATGATGCAACAATCATGTAATTTCTAAATAATTTTTTTTTATTTTAATTTTTTAATTTTTTTTTTGTGATTTTTCAATTTTTTCAATTTTTTTTTTGTGATTTTCTAAATAAGGAAAAAAAACGAAAAAGGAGAGAGATACGGTTTACCCAAGCAAAGCTTCCAAAATTCCGAGAAAATTCTTCCGCTTTAATCCAAGTTCCCCGAATTTTCCTCCAAATTCCTCGAAAAAATGCAAACAAGAAAAAGGGTGAGAAATGAGCTAATCCGAAAAATTAAAAACTAAGGTGCGAAAAATAATTAGTCCCCGGCAGCGGCGTCAAAAACTTGTTGTTCTAAAAATTAAGCGTTTTAAATTGCAAGCGAACAATTTGTTTCGTTATAAAATTTATGATTCGTTCCGCAGAGACTATTTTATTTTCGCAAACCTTAATTTTTTAATTTAATCGATCTAGAACAACTGGATTTTGGATTTTGATTTTTCCCTAATTAATTACTAAATGAAAATCTAATTATTCTAAATTAATCTAAAACTTAATTATTCTAGAATTATTCTATAAATAAAAAAAAATCTAAATTCGAGTTAAATCTAAATTCTAAATTATTCTAAAAATTCTTAAATTACTATAAAATTTGATTTTATCCTAAAACTTATTTAAATCGAATAAAAACTAATTTGGAAAAATTTAACAAAAATTCGGTATGAATTATTCGTAAATAAAGCTAGCCAAAAAGAATGAACCAAATTGTACCAATCCATTATCCAACAAAAACAGCAATTCGGAAAACAAAAGCAACAAGGATGCAATTAGACTTAGTAAACTCAATGAACAAACAGAAAATAAACAAAGGAACTCACACCAGAAACTTGTGTTCCAATTCGTTACAAACCAGAAATAAACCAGAATATATTACTAATTCATTCAGGACAAACAATATCACAGACTGTAACAGATTGACCACAATGACTCTGGACTCAGTGACTCAGCCAGAAAATACAAACACGGCAGCAAACTTAACTCACGAAAACAAAAATTCTAGGCAGACTCGACAAAAATCCACAACTCGAACAATGCACAAAACCAGCGACTAACTGACTCTGTAGAAACTCAGTCGACTCAAGGCCAACCCAACTTGCAAATACAGAAATTAAACATTCAAACTCGAAACAATCGATCTTAACTTTTCTATTCAACAAACAGCGATAACTCAGCATAACAAAACAAACTCCAAAATTAACTCAGCAACATTCACGACTCAACAATGAACTTAACTCGGCCAAATAATTAACAACAAAACTCGGAAATCTTAACTCACAAAAATCGGCCACTCAAAATTTGACAAAACCGCCTTTCAATGACAAAACAATGGTAAAAAGAGAAGAAAATAGAAACAAAAACAGAGAGATTCGACCCAAGAATAAAGTAAAAAGAAGAAGAAGAATCTCGATTACTACTCGAAAATCAGCAAACAAAGTACTCAAGATTGATTCCAAAACTTAGACAGCAAACAAACAATTACATAACTTGTAATAACTTGTGCAGATGCTAAACAACAATTCACAGGAAAACAGGGACTCGAAAAAAAATAGCACAAAACTCAACACTTAGTGATTCTACTGCCCAAACTCGACACAAACAAGACATGGTCAAGAACTAGGAAGGAGGGGAGTCGTGGGTTATTAATTTGAAATAAACAAGCAGTAGAACAGGGGAGTGGGGGGTTTGTGGCCTTCGTCCGTGTGGAGAGATAGAGAGAGAGAGAGAGAGAGAGAGAGAGAGAGAGAGAGAGAGAGAGAGAGAGAGAGAGAGAGAGAGAGAGAGAGAGAGATTAGGGGGTGAGGGGGTATTTATAGGATAAGAATTAGGGTTAAGGGGGGTGTTGGGTAAATCCCCACCATACATTTGTGGTGTGTGGTGGTGAAATTCTAGCCATCTATTAGTTTCCTTCCCCCTTAAGCTTTGAAGAGTTGATCTTGGCCATACACTTATGTAATGTGTTGGGATGATCTCCACCTTCCACTTGTCTTGAAATATTCCTTTTGCTCTAAGCTCCTAATTCTTTTCCTTCTTTCATTTTTGGTCCTTTTTCTTCCTCTTTTTCCCTTCCTTGCTCTTTATTTATTTATTTTGCCATTTCTTTATTTATTTACGAATTTCCTGAAATGCAACAAAATAAATTATTAAAATACGAGTTCAAGCAATAAATAGGTAATAAAAATATGCAAAAATATGCACTTATCATTGACCTTCAATAATTATGAAGAATATTTCTGAGTCTTATTATGAATATTTTCTCAAGGAGAGGTTCCCAATCACTATTTTCCATTTAAATCTATATTTCACGAAGATTTGAATACTCGCTGAAACTCTCAAAATATGGGGAATCTTACTTGAGAGACTGCTTTTATTTTGACTGCCCGATCATAAACTTTTGAAAGGAATTTATTTCCCATTCGCAATTCAATTGTTGCAAGTCAACATAATTTAATTACTTCTTCAATCATTAGAGAAGTAAGCCGAGTAACAAGTTTTAATCCATTAACAAGCAATAGCTTGGGAAATATTGGTGAATTTTCATTTCCAATCTGATACAACTACTTTGTGGAGTTGTATTAACATGTATTACACTTGGGGAAAGAAGAACGAACTTTACGTTTCAGAGTCATGGATTCTATTCGAACTTGGAGGCATGTAAGAGGCCGAGTAGCGCCGGCCCATCTTTGGCCCATAGTTGGCCAAGGAGTTCTAGGGGGCGGTGTTCAAGTAAATCCGTTTGTTCTTCCTTCTACAGGTAGTAAAACAAATCTTGATTTGTACGATCTGCGACTGATCATCGTAGGTTGGGACATCTGGCATGGTGAATACTCCGATATTAGTTCATCGTCCACAAATTGGATATTTTCTGCAACATGTATTGAAGAGACGTACCGAACATGTTGGCAGGGTTTGAAAAGTGTTCAAAACTGACGTTACAATGAATTACCTTATAACTTTCTCTTTTAAGTTATATGTTGATATTATGCTTATATTTTTACATAGCGGATATTTTTACGGAAAGGTTATATTGAATCACCTTGTAACTTCATCTTTTACATTATACTAGAACTTTGTTCATATTATACATAGCAAAGTTTATGGAGATATTATGATTGTTATATATTGTTGATCAGTTACATATTATTTGGTGGGCTCTATTGCTCACCCTTGATTTATTTATTTATATCACGATAACAGCTAGAGCAGATGGCCCGACCAATGCACACTCGGTGCAAGCAGGTGGTAGTCGTCCGAGAGGTTCCTGCTATGGTGAAGTGCAAAATCTTTTTACTCTAGTGGGAAGAAGGCAGGTGGGAGAAAGCTACCCGCTGATGTCACAGCCGCCATTGCTGAGGTAGGAGCAACCAATAGGCTAGGCTGGCAGCTTTTGTGTATTAGACTGATTTATAATTATGACTTATGTTAAACAATGGCAAGGAAATAGAAGCTTAATCTGTAATCGTTTTTGGTTTGTAATAATTTATAACTTGTGGATCCTGTGACTCGATACTTATTCCAATTTCATCTCTGGGACTATAACTAGTTGTGTAATGTGTTATTATTACAGGGTCACAACGTGCAGTCTATTTGTTTTGATTCAAGTTCAAGTATTGTTGATGGAAATTGAGACCGTAACGACCGGATCCCTAACCCCGGATCTGGGGCTGTTACAGAAATGGTATCAGAGCGAGAGTTATAAACCCCAGAGATGATGCGACGTTACAATAATAAATTCAATAAGATAATATAAACTCTTTCCAAGTTCATAGTCAGACTACTTAATGTAGTACTGACATATAAAACCCTTATTGGAACTCTTAAATATCGTGATGGTAACTTAGCTCGTTATCGTATCGACTAATAAGGCAACAGAACTTGAGATTTACAAACAGCAGCACGATAATGCTTTATTATATGCTGACGATCGAAACATGGATCTGATAGAGTACCATACTGAGGACCTGAGGAGGTTCCAGCAGAGGAGGAGAATCCTGTTAAGGATAAGGAGTTTACCCTTGAGGAAATGAGGGCTGCAGCCAGAGCGACTATAAGAGTTAAGGTATAGTGCTCAGAGACGAGCGTAAAGAACTGAGATATTATTAAGAGAACTGAAATTTTATATTGGACTCATAGCCGGACTACCAGATGTAGTACCAGCAATTAAGACGGATTGGTAGGATTACTTGAGGTCCTATATTGGGATAGATAAAATCCTTAGAGACCTTCAGATTAATGAGAAAAGAGTTAGAATGGTACATGATTATCAAAGGCATCGATGTAGTATGGGGAGCAGAGTCTCCAGGAGCAGTTGAGATAGAGGCAGCAACTGCCCATATCGTTTGATAAATGGATTAATGTGAATATTGATAATGGTAATTCGCCATGAGAAGGCAGATTTCATATGTTATAGTTCATAAAGTCAAATTTAGATTGATGAGGTGGTTTTATTCAGGGAAATGTTCATTTTATGAATGGATCAATTTAGAAAGTAAAGACATTGGGAAGTGATGGCATGATTTGATAAAGTTATATAGGGGAGTAGTAAGCAACGATGATCTCAGAACCTATAAGAGGAAAAGACCAGTGAGTCTATGATAAACTCATAATAAGACTATTGTCAGAGACTAAGTATAGGTTTATTTCAACTCAGTTAAATGATGAACCAGAAAAATTAGATGCATTTGAATCAGAGAGATATCAAATTCAGCCTTTTCCTTGAATGGATTATAGTAGTTACATTAAGTTTATTCCGACACTGAATCGTAAATGGATCAAGTAAGGCGATCAGGGGTTAAGAGGTGATTGAGAATGTTTTAAGATGAAACCTATAGGAGCAAGTGTATGCCAAGTTCTCGAAGTATGAATTATGGCGAAATGAAGTTCAGTTAGTAGGACATGCGATCAATAGTGAAGGAGTGTTGGTTGACCCCGCCGAGTTAAAGGCAGTTTCAAATGGAGAAAGGCCAACCACACCAACAAAGGTGATAAATTTCATAAGATTCACAAGGTATTACAAAAGATTTGTTCAGGACTTTACAAACACTACGCCATAGATGGCCTGCAGCAACGTTTTTTTTGGTGTTGCATTGAAAAACGTTATAGTAGCTTTAAAATTTATGCATGTTGCAACGTTTCTTTTTTCATGTTGCCGTTTATATAAATATGGTGTTGTCTCAACCAAGAAACGTTGCAAGTTGCAACACCAATGATAGAGTGTTGCCGTAATATATTGTAAACAAAATCTTATATTTCTAAGAATTGATAGGAAATTAAATAATTATTTTTCATGAAAATGAATTAATAATGAAAAAACTATTTATAATGTCAAGAAAAAAGATAAAAATATATATTATTTATTTTCTAAAATTAAAAATGTGTTATTCGGTTCAGTTATGACATTTTTATAAAAATTACATTTTTCTAATCATTTGAAATAGATCAAACTATTTAAAAAATAATGAATTTATTAAAAATTAAAAATAATCTTACACGAAAATGAATACATAGTAAAAAATGATTTTAATTATCTAAAAATTAAAAGTCTACTAATGGAGTTATTTATAAAATTATTTGTAAAATAATTTAATTAAGTAAATTTTAAATTGACCAAAATATTATAAAAGTGACAACTTTAATTAAAAGAAAATGACATGTGGGATTTGTGATGAAGGCGTGAGACGAAGGCGGATAGTGAAATCGTTTAAAGCGGTAAAATTGCCGCGTTGTTTTTTAACAAAATTTCGCAAAACTTGGCAATATTAGACACAAGCACATGTAGGCTTACTGCCTCTCTCTCATTCAGTCATTCTCAACACTGCTCTCTCTCGTTCAAAACTAAAAAACCTCTCTCTCTCTTTTCCTCAGCCGCATGAGAGTCCACCGCCGGTGACTCCGCCCCATTTCTTCATCTCCTCTTCCCCATCCATCCATCCATCCTCCGACTCTCCCCCCCAAATCTTCTATTCCCCCTTTGTTTTTCCAGTTTTCAATAAAAATCGAATCAAAGCCAAATATCTTAGAATTTATTTCTCAGATCTATCTTGGTTTTGAGTCCGAATCCCCAAATAAAAAATACCTTTAGATTCAAATTGTCCTCCTTAACATCATATCATAATTTGGTGTCATTCCGAGGTATTTGAATTTTTGGTTTTTCGTCTCGCCTTTTGGCGTGTGTCTCTCCTTTTGGAGTGTTTTTATGTATTTAATTAATTATGTATCTCTATGTCCGTGGTTGAATCTGCTGAGAATAATTTTGTTGATGTCTTGGGGGATCTGGAAGGACTGCATCGAAGTTAGGACGGTGAAGATTATTGCAAGAGCTCACCACTCACAACCAAAGATGGTTCATCATATTTTGGAGGTTTTCACTTTCGGCATGTCTATAGCTGGTATCCGGCATGTAGATAGCTGGGGTGCTACTCATCCTTTGGGGGTTTCCATGTTCGGCAAGTCTATAGCTGGTATCCGGCATGTAGATAGCTGGAGTGAGGATTCTGAACACTGGGGTATCAACAGTTCTTATGTGATGTGGTCAATTGTGATAACGCTGTTTTCAGGGATTTTGGCGTAGTTTGGATCGCTTGAGATGTTTTCGAATTTGTTTTTAGCTTCAAGAACTTTTATGTTCATCTTGTTAAACGATCAGAAAACAATTTATTTGTTTCTCAGCCTGGTCGTAGTGACAGTCGGGGGTTTGTCCCGATGTTATATTGAGTTGTTTGATCGAGTAATATAATTCTATGCTTTTCGTCAAAAAAAAAAAAAAAAACACTGCTCTCTCTCTCTCTCTCTCAAAAAAAAAAAAAAAACACTGCTCTCTCTCTCTCACTCCCTCCCTCCCTCCCTCAGTTTAAACATATCGGTTATTCAAGAAATGGGTTTTTCAAGATTTGGGGTTTGCTTAATGGGTTTTTCAAGATTTGGGGTTTGCTCAAGCTTCATTTAGCTTACAAATAGAGCGGGATTATTTAATTAGGGTTTTTATTTGGAATTGAGTTTTATAGATCGAGTTGAATTACGGCTCAGGTTTCTTGAAAATAGATTTAGGATTAATTCTTCAATCAGGACTTCTTGAATTGGGTTTTTTCTTCAAGCTTCCATTACGGCTTCTTCAGTTGGGTCTATTCAATTATGGTTCTGATTTGTTTTTAATTTATATTATTAATGTATGTTTGTATGCGTCAAATATTCGATGTGTTTAATTTAGTTCGATTGGGTTTCTTTTCTTGGATGTGTTTACATTAACTATGTTTTATCTCTCTCTCTCTCTCTCCATTCTTCTCTCAGCCTCTCTCTCTCTGTATTTCCCTATCTCTCTATGTATCTATTGTCTGTGTATCTCTCTTGTTTAGTTTATATAAATTTGTTTTGTATAGCCACTGTTTAACTCCGACGATGAATCAAGAAAGATGAAGGAGGCTGTGACCACTTCTGCCTATGGAAGTGATCTTGTACGAGCTGCTCTGTCCATTAATATAAAGAGCATATGTTGATGAAAAGAGCTATTCATAAAAGCAGAGGTATTGTATAATTGTAAGTAGATATACAGCCCCCTGTGATAAAGTACTACTCTCATTCATGATTCTAGACTTCTAGTTTTTTAGTCCCTTCTCTAAATTACCTTCTCTTATACCAACATGTGGACATTTCAGTACCTAGATCAGACTTGTTTTAGGCTGAAGTTTATGCACAGATTGAGCAATGCCAAGGAAGCAACATCCAGGCCAGCTGCATTGGAGGGCCACGAGGGTCTGGCGAAGAAGCTTCAGGTAATATCAGTGTAAAGTTTGCCTTTTGATTCTCAGCATCTAGCAGGAAGAACTATTATTCGCACATCTGAAAGTCCTTGCAGATTGCTTTTGCAGATACATGAATATACTTGCAATAATATGTTTATGTCAACTAAATTGGGACTAGATGGTGTAATTTGTTTGTTAAAATGTCTACCAACCATATCTGAAATTGTTAATTCTCTCCCTTTTCAGAAAGGAAATAGGTTCGTGTTATCATTAAATTGAACTTTTTTCGGATCTGCTTACCTATTTGAACATTTTTTGTGCTCATTATCTGTTGTAGGAGGAAATGGAGAGAAACCGTAAGTCATCATCATGTATGGAATGCTGTCATTTAAAATTTTGTTGGTGATGTGCAATTTCTTTGGACCAAGACTCATTTTTGTGAAGCATATTCGAGCATTGGATCATATTTCTGATGTTAAATTTTCAGGCTACAAGTCAGATGGATCTGGTAAACGTATGAAAGAAGTTGTCTGTCCTACTTGTACAGTCCATTTGCAGGTTCGGAATTGTGTTCTCACTTCCCAGGAACTCATCTTTAACGTGCCTTTCATTTTACTTTTTTAATTGTAACCATATCAGAGACCAGAGTTGTATAATCATTATCTTTGATGAGCCTGTATATCTTATTAATTTCAGATAATCTTAAAACTAACATCCAGCATCCGTGCACAAAATTATGAATTCATTACTGCAATTTTTTGGTGTAATCTATTTCTCTGTTAATGATATTTTATGCTTTTTTCGATGATCAATTTCTGAAACTGGCGGGGATCCAGAGAACCAAATCAAACGTATACAAGGTTAGACATTAAAAACATCTTTACTACTTCATCTTTGTTATTTGTATTCTTTATATTTAGATTTTGTGTGATAGTACAGGACAACTGCTCATGGTTGTCACGGCGTCCGCCATATGGACGATACATCGCCATATGGCGCCAGATCGAGCCAGAATGAAAAGTCGTCTGGTTCGCCATAAGAAAAGGCAAAAGTCGTTGACCCGACCCGTTGACCCGACTTTAAACCTCTTCTTCGATCTCAATCTTGAATCTCTAGTATCTTCTCTCTCTTCTTCTTCTCTTTTCTTCATCTCTCTTCTTCTTCTTCTTATGTGTGTGTATATATATGTCTGTGTATGTATAATATATGTCTGTGTGTATATATATGTCTGTGTGTATATATATGACTGTGTGTATACTGTATAATCCTGTGTGTATATATATTGGAACAAGTCAAAGTTGTCCAACAATTTAAATGGGCAAAAAGTTATCACTTTTTTTTTTTTTTTTTTTTTTTTGAAAATGAGTACTTGTCACTTATGTTTGATACTTTCCATCTTGTCCAACACTTTAAATGGGCAAAAGGTTGAGTCTTTAGTACTTGTCACTTATGTTTGATACTTTTTCATCTTATTATGGTAAATTGGTAATATATATTAATTATTATATATATAATATATGTAATAATTAATATATTATATATAAACGCCACGGGCGCCATACGGACGCCACCCGAACGATACATCGACATATTGTTGTGGAGGTCCTTGGGCGCCACGGCTCGCCACGGCGCCGTGACAACCATGCAACTGCTTTATATTAGTAGGACATGCATAAGTCATTTAGTAGAGCATCAAGTTTTGTTCAAAATTCTTTTTAAGTTTAACACTTTATCCAGAATATGTGTGGAATCTGTCATATTCCATTCATTATCAATAATAAATTAAAATGTAGATAAAATCTGATCCATATAGGGCCTGTAGCTGAATTATTATTTTTTAGTTTTATTTAAGGCAATCATCACATGCACTTTTGTTGATGCTAGCCCTTAAACTATGTCTTTGATGTAGCTACTTTTATGTGATGCATGTGTTTTAAAATTTATGTTCTTTACTTAATTATTTACTTTCCAAAAATCAGGCAGGACATTGTTGGCGAAATGGAAGAATAACAAGATAAGGTCCAAGAAGAAGTAGATTCAAAGGTGAATAAGAAAGTGCAGGAGAACCTTATTTCGATTTCGCTGAACTTTGTGGTACAACATCAAGTGACAAGGACAACGACACTCTTAGAACTAGAGGATGTGCTACTTCTTAGTTAGATGTTTCGTTTTATAATATCAATATGTCATCACTTTTTCTAATAGTATAAAGGTGTACAACCGTTTTAAGTACGGCTTAGGGTGTGCTTGGTTTGGGATTAGATGGATGATATTAGTTAATATGGTGTTGTATTATTTTGGATTTAATGGTTGTTTTGCTCTACTTGGTATGGATAAAATGAAAAGAACATGTTTCTTATTTTGGGAAAATCCATATAAACAAATAGTTCCTCTCAAATTGAAATTTCATTTTAAAAATTAAGGTGCCCCCACAAGTAGGTCCCATAGGTGGGCCCCCACATGTTTACATAATGTTGACAGCTATTGCAACACTAGTTTAGTGTTGCAGTATACTATGTTTAACATTTCCATAGAAGTTTCTGGTAACAAAAGTATTAGTGTTGCCGTAGTGAACAAAGCGTTGCCGTAGACCCCTACGGCAGCTGTGCAAAATGCAACGCTGAAAAAGCGTTGCCGCTTCTTTTTTTTGTGCCACAGCAACATTTTTTTGGCTTGCTGCAACATTTTGAAAACGTTGCTGTAAGCCATCTATGGCGTAGTGAAAGATTGCAATCCCGTAACCCGACTTATTTGTAAGACTGAGAAGTTTGAATGGATAGAAAAATGTGAGAAAATTTTCCTAGAGCTAAAGATGAAATTGGTGAAGACCCTGTGTTGGCATTGCCTGATGGAAAAAGGAGACTTTGTGATTTCACTGACGCTTCGCATAAAGGATTAGGATGTGTGCTGATGCAACACGAAAGAGTAATCGCGTATTCTTCAAGACAACTGAGGGATTACGAGATTCGATACCCTACCCAATATCTAGAACTTGCAGCGATAATTTTCGCTTTAAAGATTGGAGGCACCAATTGTATGGAGAAAAGTGCGAGATTTACACTGACCATAAGAGCCTCCAGTATATTTTACTCAAAGAGAGCCTAACTTGCACTAGAGTAGGTGGTTAGAGCTGATAAAAGATTATGACTGCCAGGTTTTGTATCACCCAGGGAAAGCCAATGTAGTGGCTGATGCCCTTAAGTAGGAAAGATAGACTCCAGATGATAATGTTTTCAGAAGAGCTGATAAGAAAATTTGAAAAGATGGAAATAAAGGTGAAGGTGACCGGAGGCGGTACCGAGAAGTCGTTTCAAAATTAATATGGAGTAAAATTTTGAAAAGATCAGAAGGTATCAAGGAAGAAGGATGAATAAAGAGTGGAAGTGCTCAAGTTGAGTGACTATGCTACTCTGATACCTAAGATTGTTTTATGAGGGAAAGCATTGAACAAATACAAAAAGAAGAAGTTTAAGAGTACGCGGGAAAAAACATATTGATAAGCGTAACCTACCGCAGATGAATTATCTTTGATATGGATGAAGGAGGCACTATGTTGGAAATTGCTAGAAAAGTAATGCTATTAGCTAACCCCTAAACTCACATAATGTAGTGCGGCCATTTGGGGCCATGTGACAAAGGATTATAAAGTGACTAGACCAGTAATGTCAGGACAAAGCGAGGTTGCTTCTGACCAAGCGCCGACCACGAGGACTTTTGATATAAAGGTAACACTAACGAGATTGTAGGCACCTTTCTACTTAACCCCATTGCTACACATGTTTTAATTGATTTGAGAATTACTAGATCTTTTGAGGGTATGGTGTTGCCAGTACTGAAGTGATTCATGTGTATATGATTGACCAGATTATGAGTAAGAATAGAAGTATGGTGATTTGAGATACATGATGTGGGATATTATAAATACAATGGATCCTATGACTCGATACTTATTCCAATTTCATCTCTGGGACTATAACTAGTTGTGTAATGTGTTATTAATGCGGGGTCACAGCATGCAGTCTATTTGTTTACCAGCGCACACTTGGCGCAAACAGGTGGTAGTCATTAGAGAGTTACCCGCTGATGTCATAGCCGCCATTGCTGAGGTAGGAGCAACCAATAGGCTAGGCTGGCAGCTTTTGTGTATCGTACTTATTTATAATTATGACTTATGTTAAACAATGGCAAGGAACTAGTAAGCTCAATCTGTAATCGTTTTGGGTTTGTAATAATTTATAACTTGTGGATCCTATGACTCGATACTTATTCCAGTTTCATCTCTGGGACTATAACTAGTTGTGTAATGTGTTATTATTGCGGGGTCACAACATGCAGTCTATTTGTTTTGATTCAAGTTCAAGTATTGTTGATGGAAATTGAGACCGTAACGGCCGGATCCCAGATCCCGGGTCTGGGGCTGTTACATCTAATTTAATTAATTAACTTTTTACATGGATTGTGCCATTTTATATGGTTGTGCCATTTTCGTTGGCTATTTTTGTGACTTCAGGGAGTGCAATATTTGATGACTTTTTGGACCATATCTGATTATCTGTTATTTGTCGTTAGTGGACGAATTTATGTCATTTTGGTGACTTTTATTATGGTTAAATGTCAATTTGGTGACCATATTTAGTTTTTTTTAACTATAATTGGTGTTATTAGCTATCATCAGTTGACGAATTTGTGCCAGTTTATGTGACTAATTTTGGTTAGGAAAGATTATGTTTTGTATAGTTTTTTATATTTTGATGTTACTTTATTAAATTTTATATCTAACCAAAGGGATCACCTTTGGTTAGAAGATTATCAATTCATTTTATTCGAATTATAAAATGCCACTATAATATAATATTTGTAGTCTTAATTTTTTTGTTGTTTCATCGACCGATTAACTTTTGGTATAGTTGTTTTGGTGGTTTCAGATGTACAATGAAATAAAATGGAAGTTGGTTGGTTATACGTGTCAGACGGGTAGGTTAGATTAACAAAGAGAACGAAAGAGGTGTGAAAAGAAGATGGATGAAGACGAGAACTTGTTTTACTATAGAGGAGCAACAAGGAGCTTCTAGTCATTTGCTTATTTAGGATTTATGTAAATTTATGTTCTCAATTTTAGTAGGTCACTCTTTTTTCTCTTTGAGGTTTTCTCCCATAGGGTTTTACTCTTGTGAGGTTTTAACGAGGCCTTATTTGGTAGATATAAAGGTTTTTATTATCTAAACTTCCGGGGAAATCTCTTTCATATGGATCATGCGATCCATGAATTGACTAAGCATACCTTTCGGTTAGATAATGAACTTTTATTATCTTTTGAGATGTATTATCTGATTTTATTGGGAAAATTAATTCTAAAGTCCCTGAACTATTAGCGTTTTTTTTCAGGGACTTAAAAAAACAAACGCTAACGACTGTGTTCACTTCATTTGAATGGAATGGGGGGAGAATGGAATAAAATTTATATTCTTATTTGGGGAAGATTGAGAAAAATGTTTAAATTTTCATTCCTTACTTCATTCCTTTCCACACATTTTAAACTAAAATTGTAACTCACATGTTTTGGGAGGAATGCTCCATTCTCCATCATCATCATTTTCGTTGCAATCTCCATCATAAGAAATTTCTTCTCCCTCATATTTATTCACTATTTTCCCCCATATCTCCCTTTCTTCATGAATTTTATTTACAATTTTCATTCCATTCCTATCTCATTCCATTCTTCCCAAGTGAACGCAACCTTAGTTCAGGGACTTTAAAATTAATTTTTCCGATTTTATATCAATAAAATGATTTATCATTTTAGGAAAAAAAAAAGTATTCTGGTTCCTCTTCTCGAAAAACAGGGACTACTTTTTTCCCTTTCATTTTGTTCTTTATTTATTGACAAGCCGATCCAAGCAATCCACAGCAGACCAGTCAGATGCAAGTACATTTTGAAACACATTATGTCATAAAAAGTGTACAAATCTAACACACACACAACCTGTGTTCTTAAAACCGGACCGGACCGGCCGGTTCGACCGGTCGGACCGCTAACTGGTGGTATGTCCGGTTCGGTTCACCCCTAAAACTAGTCCCCCGGTTTTCCTGTTCAAAACCGGTCAAAATCGGCCAAAAACCGGTAAAAACCGATATCGGACCGGACCGGCGGCCAGTTTATTGAATAAAACCATATCACAAGCACTTCTTCTTCTTTGTTATTGAAGCAGTGAAGCAAGAAGTGGTTGAGAAGATTCTTCAGGTTGCTTTAGTTAACTTTTGATAATTTACTTTACTTTTCTAATCATCTTTTTGATTTTAAGTGGGACCATGAGTGCTGTATTACAAAAATCATCATAACACAATTTTTTAGTCTGGACATTCATCAAACAGGTTGTGAACGTAAAGAAGAATATTTATACATGATACTAATTAGTTTAAATATATACAGTATAGAGATATTAATTTATTTATATAATTATATATATATAAATATAATTAAATAAATATATATATAATTAAATATATATATATATATGTAATTATATATATAAATATAATTAAATATATATAATTATATATTACATAATTATGACGTCACACCGGTTGAACCACTGGTCGAACCGGTTGAACCACTCGAACCAGTAACCAGTAGAGCTTCCGGTTCGATGCCCGGTCCGGTTCCAAGAACACAGCACACAACAGACTATTAAAACACACACACACACAAACACGCCTGAAACTCACCGGAGACAACCATGACCAACACCTCAAACCGCCACCGCCACCGCCACATTCTCACGCTCTCTCTCGTCTTGACATTCTCAATTCTCCTCACATTCTCTCTCAACAAAACATCTCATCTCCGTAATCACCGCCGCCACACTACTAATCCAATCAGCACATTCTGTAACTTCTCCGATGGAAAATGGATCTTCGACGAAACAACCAAGTCTCCGCGATACAATGGTGGTAGTTGTAAGGAGATATATAAGGGTTGGAATTGTTTAGGTAATGGCAAATCCAATGCTGTTGATGTTTTTAAGTGGCGGTGGAAGCCTCATCAGTGTGTGCTTCCGGAGTTCGATCCTGATTCCTTCTTGAATGCGTATCGAGATAAGAGCATTGGTAAATCTACCTCATTTTGTCTATTTGTATGGGTAGGTAATGATTCTGGTGATAACTGATTTTATGGTGAGAACAGTGAGAACAATTTGCGATCTTTATATAATGATTGCGGTGAGCATTTTTTGTTGTGAGAGCAGTGAGATAATTAGCATTCTATTTATTTTTGTATAGGCAATGATTCTAGTGAAACGTTGGTAGTGTTGGTTGATTATTTAGAAAGGGTAGTTATATGGTGAAGCCTATTTAAATTAGTTTAAATTAGTAGTATCGGAACCAAAGATTTTTAATTAATGGTGTAATACGTTTATTATTTTATCAAGGTTAGTAATGAATTGGTATCAACTTTTTGAGGTTTTATTTTATAATAGAAAGGCTAGTTACATACATATTTGATTCCATCCCATAATAAACGTCCTAGTTTTTTTCAAAGTTTGTGTCATGCATTTCCACGCATATAAAAAATTTAGTTGTAGTTAATAGTCTTTCGAGTTTTTTGTTTTGTATAAAAGTATGAACATCCTATTTTTATACAAAACAAAACACATGACAAAATAATATCTACAAATATGTTTTTTATATGGTGTTTAATTTGGTTGGCATTGTTGCTTGTAGAGTTCATTATGCTTCTTATATCTTATGCCAGTTTAACAGTGCAGGATTTGTTGGTGACTCGTTAAATAGGAATATGTTTATTTCATTTTTTTGTACTTTGAATCAAGTATCTGGTGAAGTAAAAAAGTGGCGTCCTGCTCGAGCTGATCGTGGTTTCACGTTTCTTAGATACAACCTTACTGTTGCATATCACCGGACTAATCTTTTGGTACGTCATGGTAGGTAAGCCAAATTCAGCCTTCATACCTATCACGAGTTTTTGGTTCATGTGTGCCAGGGACAATGTACTTTGTTAGTTATATTATTTGTATATTACTAATTTCTGTATTTTTGGCCATAATTAACATGACAACTATTTGGCTTATTCTTTATATAGTTGGTTTGGCTCAATATCTGGGCAATATGTAAACCTTTTTGCTACTGTTGTATACAGGTGGTGGGCAAATGATAATGATGGCAATGTAACTACTCTTGGATATAAAGAGGGTTATAGAATTGATGTGGATATGCCAGAAAGAACATGGGCAGAAGCTCCAACTTTTCATGATATTTTGATCTTTAACACAGGGCATTGGTATAACTTCCCCTCCTAATCCAACCTCCTCATACTACATCAGTTGATTGCTCTGTTTACATAAGCACTTCTGTAAATTATTTGCCCTTCTTGGTGCATTTATCTTCCACAATGTTTTGCAAATGCGTATTTAGTGAAAGCACTGGTGTGTGAACCATTAAATAAGTTCTCTTTCGGGTAAATGGTTGGAGGAATAAGTCATTTTAGTGGGTTCTAAATGTTGTTTGAACTAATACGAAACGTAACCAACTTGACCGAGTTTTATTAGAATATCAAATCCTAGGATATTTCAGCAGAAAAAGTAAACTACTAGCACCTCCACCCATGGAAATATTTCTCCTCACATTATATTATACCCTCCCAGATACTGTTGCTTAGAGGGTTCTGTTATTCGGCTAGCAATTTTCAGTTCATACTTATTGTTATTCATTTGGCTATCTTTGTAGGTGGTGTGCTCCTTCAATATTCGACCCTGCAAAGTCGCCCATGCTTTTCTTTGAAAAGGATTTGCCAGTGGTCCCTCCATTATCTCCCAATGCTGGTCTTGACTTGGTTTTAAAAAAGATGGTAATATGACATTACTTTCTCAATAGTAAGCTATAACAAGACTCAGTTAATTGGGACAAGGGTGCTGCTAGCGTGTCACTTTTTTCCTCAAGCGTCAGCTTTTCCAATATGTAATCAATATTCTAATTTTGAAGCCCATTTAAAAAAAAAATTTATGTCAAGAGTGGAATCAAGTGCATGGACATTAGTTTTTATTTATTATTTATTTTAAGTAAAAGCAAGCACATGCACACATGGATCCATGTACTACTTTTTTGTACTTCTCTGGGTGGCTTGCTTTAAGTTGGTGACTGACGTGTGTTTGATTTCCAAAATATAAAGGGTGTATTGTCAGTAAGGAAGGTAATGTAAAACTTCAAATCATATAAAGTTTGTATGGGCATTTGCAGTTTTCTCATTATTAAGAAAGCTCTTTTTTATGAGCTTTGTTTAACTATAAGGGGTATGACAACTCTGAGATGTGAAAGACAAGAGTCATTTGAGGGATAATGTGTAGTTCTATGCAAAGAGCATCACTGAATACACAGATTCTTTTTAGGTGGTTTTGAATGTCCAAAATTAGAGGTGCATAGCAAGGTGATGCTTTCCCAATTAAACAATTTACCACATGCTTATTTGAATTAAAAGGTTATAATTTAAAGGATAATCTTGCTAAGAATACGAAATGAATAACCATTCCATTAAAAGAACTCTGCTGTGCATTTTTCTGAAAGTTTTGAGCATTTCATGTGTAGATATCATATGTGGAAGCAAGAAAGAGACCTGGCGCAATCTTACTATTTCTCACACAATCCCCCCGTCATTTTGAAGGAGGTGACTGGGACACAGGTGGTTCCTGTCAGCGCCTACATCCTTTGATGCCGAAACAGGCAAGTTTTAGTTTCCATTTTTATTTCATGAAAAGTCATCAGTTTAAAATAGACTTTATACATGAGCATTACCAGCAAGTATCTTTTTTTGCTAAGTATTACATCCTCCATGTGTTTTGCTTCACTTTCTGTGTTGTTAAACATTTTGATTAGTACTTATACTTCCAGGTTGAAGAATTTTTCTCCCTTGAGAACAATGGAACAAACATGGAAGCACGGTTTGTCAATGTGCACCTGTACAAGGCTGTCAAAGGCACTAGTTTTAATTTACTGGACATTACCAGCATGAGTGAATTTAGAGCAGATGCCCATCCGTCAAGCACTGGTGGAAAGAAACATGTTGACTGCATGCATTGGTGCTTACCTGGAATTACAGATATTTGGAATGACTTGTTCATCGCCAAAATAGAAAATGTCAAGGTTAGGACCTGATTTTTTTCTATTCTTATTCTGAAAAATTGTTCTGGTATGGTTCATGAAAGCATTGGTCAGAAATTTATGAGCTTAGGATTGATTTTATCCGGGGCTAAGATGTTATAAGGCCATACTAAATTTTATTGCCAACACACTTGTTTTACAAGTAGTTACTGTACATCAGTGAAACTGAGGAAATAGGCTATCACTGGCCCTTGATCTCCTGTTCAAATCCCTCATATACGAATACGAACATAATGAACTGAGAGATTATAGGAAATATTAGACTGACCTGATACTGAAATGCTCAAGATAAACGTCTGCTCCAGTCTCACAATCATAGTTATTCGATCTTCATTGATATCTATAGTATGCCTTTTACTGTCACCTTTATTTACATGTGTCGCACTCTGCACATGAAAACTAGATTTCCACAAAATCATGAGAATTGTATCGAAAAGAACTTGCAGACTACAGGATATGCTCACAGACACTAGTGGCTACTTGCTGCTATTTTTTTAATTTATGACTTTATTTTGACTTCTCATCGAAATTACAATTTTGACATTTTAGGTTTTCTTTTTTACTTCTACCTTAATCATTAATTATTTGTTTTTTTAAACTTAGCCTTCAAAGTATAATTGCTAATTTAGTAATTCCAGTGTTCCTAACATATTTCTAACATAGAGCTCTCAACTTGTGTCATAACTTGTGGACCCCGGTAAATATGGCATTTTGTCAAATGGAGAGCTTGGATGAGGTGCTGAAAGAAACACGGCAAATCACAAGGTTTGAAAATTGGTCTGTGATCCTTTCTATATCTAAATGTGAGTCAAATTGTGTGTATTTTAGTCCCACATGCAATATGCGTCCTTGACAACTGAGTAGCATTGCCTTCACAACTAATTAATTTGTAGTACGGGTTAATTGGCTATTTCATAACTGAACTCGTGCCCAACTTGCAGTTGGGTAACTGAACTCAAAAAACTTGCAAATAAGTAAGTAAACTAATAATTTATTGCGATTGAACCACTAAACAAGAAATAACTTGCAGCGCCGTTAACTCGCGTTGACTTTTAACGGTGCTCCGTTAACTGTTGCCACATGTGACGACATGTCAGTATTTTAACTTAAAATTAAATCGAAAATAAATTTACTTATTTTCTTTTTTTCTCTCCTCTTTCTTCTCTCTCCCCTGTACTCTCTCTTCTCAGCTCTCTCTCTCTCTCTCTCGTATCTCTCTCCCCTATAATCTCTCTCTCACTCCTTTTTCTTCTTCTTCTCAGCCACATTCCATTTCCTTCACCAACAACCAACAGCCCAGCCTCCCCATATCATCTCGCAACTCATTTTCTTCAACTGTCCATCACCTCCCTCCTCCATCTTCAATTACCCAGCCCCCAACTCTGTCTTAACATATAACCACACACACACACTTGCAGTTGAACACCCACAATAGACACACATTGCAAATTCGCGATTCACAGGTGAGGGGAGGAGAGACATAATTTTTATAATCCCACGACTACACACACTCGCAGACACAGATGAACACAGCCATATACCTATTCACACACACCGGCCCATAATCGAACACACATACACCCATACACCCACCACGCAGCCTACACCGTAGCAGAACACGCACACCACGATACACACATATCACAGACCCATCTCGAACCCACACGACTCTCCTCTCATTGTTCAACCCTTCTTCTTCTCCACCTCACCATCAACTCCTCCGGCCTTCACAACCAACACTGAACTACTCCTTTCGCCCCTTCGTCTACATCCGTTCACCCACCTCTGTTCTTTACCAACAACTCCACAACGCAACACCACTCGAATGAGTTTTTTTCTACCTAATTATAATCGAAACCAACAAAACGCATCACTCAATCAAGGTCAAGTACTAATAAATCGAGGCTTACGATTTATAGACTCCAATTTCCAACTGAAAGAAGAGATAGTCACTATCAGTATTATACATATAATCTAATTGAACATAATATAACTCACAATCCATTACTAAAAAATGCGAAGTACTAATTAATCATTCGAGGAGAGATGAGGGAGTCGGGGAGAGATGGAGGCGGCGAGAGGAAGAGATACGGGCGGAGGGAGAAATAAGGGCGGAGAGATTGAGAGAGACAGAGATGGGGTTTGAGAGAGGGAGACGGGGCAGAGAGAGATGAGGGTGGAGAGATTGAGAGAGAGGGAGGCAGGAGAGAGAGGTGGAGAGAGAGAGAGAGAGGAGAGAAGGTGGAGGTGGCTACCGTCGGTGGAGATTAAGAAAGAACGGAGATGTTACAGGGAAGAGAGAACAGGGATTTTGAGGAAAGAGAAAGAAAAAGAAATAAAAAAAACAACTTATATTTACTCTAAAAAAGTTTCTTTATTTAAGTAAAATTCTTGTTTTTAATGAATTGAACCATCTCAGCGTGTATAATTTTTACACATAAGCACACCACATCAGCGTTCCATCACGAACGTTAACTAGAATTGACGGTGATTGGCCAATTGCAAGTTTTAATTGCTTTAATGAGTTGACTGCAAGGTTTTTGAGTACGATTACCCAACTGCAAGTTGAGTACGAGTTCAGTTATGAAATAGCCAATTAACCCTTTGTAGTACTGAGCATGTGAATAGATGTCATTTTCTAGGCATGTCACACATATAAGCATTTCTCATTTCTTGTATTGGAAAACGAATCATGAGAGCCTGCTTTTTCTGTTCATACGAAACTTTGCATGTAAATTAAGGATAAAAAACAATCTATTTTGTTTGAAGCAAAACTGATAATTATCGCATAAATGAAAGGAAAAAGGCACTTGAGCATTTTGAAGCATCTTGATTTTGAATATAAACTTGGCATGTGAATGGTCCCTCCCTGTTGTCAATTTAATAAATGACTAAAAATTTCAATACACATGATTCCCTAAAATTAATGTAATGATCCCCTCCTTATGTTTTATTTATCTTACCAAAAAACCCACCCCCTATATCTAATATAAATAATGCTGCTATTTTTAATAAATAATAAAAGTACAGGACTTCACATTTTTAAAAAGAACACTCATCTCATCATCCTCATATCTTATACTATATATATGTTTGTTTGTTTTCTTTCTTATTATATGTTCTGACTATTGTCACGGTATTCCATACTCTGCACCTAATGAATCTGTTCTTTTTTCTTTTATAGAATCCATAAGATTGCCTGTTAATTCTTCCACAATTAGTAGAGATTATTCTGATAAAATTTACATATTATCTATATAGCAAGTCTCTTTGTATGTAAAGTGAATCAAGGATCTGTATAATTGTCACTAGTGGATTTCAGTTATAGCTGACTTGTACTGAAGTTTCTATATGCGAAGGACCAAGATCCTATGTTTCAGTTATAGTTAACTTTATGGAAAACTTCTAAATTTCATCCTCATTTCTAAATTCAACTACCGAGCAACAGGGTACAAACATTTCAACATTTTTTTCATTTTATAATTAGGGGGCCTAGTTTATCGAAGAATAGTTTAATTAGTAGATTTGTCTTTTCTAGAAGTGTGGATAGAATAGACGTCTGTACTGTTTTACAGTTTGTGTATAAATAAGTCTTTACATGCTTCCATTCCCATAACTAGAATTCGATCGAAATGGGGTTGTCTAATGTTTCTTTAGCCATGATTTTCTTGATTCCTTTGGCAGTGGCTTTTCCTCTACGCAATCCACTAAAAGGTTTGAGCAGAGCTTCTTCCCATATTGATCTTCCAGCAGCACAGGAATTTCTTGATGTTCACAACAAGGCTCGGGCTGAAGTTGGAGTTGCACCTCTCAAATGGAACGACACTGTCGCAGCTTATGCTCAGAATTATGCAGTCCAGAGGGCTGAAGATTGTAAGTTACAGCATTCGGGTGGAGCTTATGGTGAAAATATTGCTGAAGCCTCATGGGATTTATCACCTATTGAGGCAGTTAAAATGTGGGTAGATGAGAAACCATTTTATGACTACAGTAGCAATAAGTGTAACGGGGGTGACTGTTTACATTATACACAAGTGGTTTGGCGTAACTCTGTCAGTGTTGGCTGTGCTAAAGTTCAATGTAGGAACAATCAATGGTATTTTGTCACTTGTAACTACGATCCTCCCGGAAATTTTGTAGGTGAAAGACCTTACTGAAAAAATCTAGCTGTAATACCACTCGTCTTATAAATCAAGAATATGGAATAAATTGTTGATTATCATTATATGACTATTGTTACGGCCATAACGTGGCACTTGCACACAACCATTACGGCAATAACAAATTAGTGGCACTTGCAGAATCAAATGAAAATAGTTTAAATGAATCTCTCAGTCAAGAAATCTACTAATGTCAAATGTATTATCTTTACTCGTGCATGGATTCACTTGAACCAATATATTTATCTGTATACATGTATACATACCCCATTATCTTTTCTTTATCAACCACCTCCAATTTCTTCATGTTCTTTAATTAGAATATAACTTAAAAGATCACAGTATTTACGTTGTTTTTGTATGGGAATGCATAGATAAATGGCTATTGGATTAGCATATTAACATCATCAATTCTGATAAAGTGAGAATCCCTGACAATCTTGCTTGAAAAATTATACCGAAAATGATCTAGAAGCGTACTATGACATTATCTTTTAATCTTGTAAATGAATCATGACATGTGCATATAATGCAAGAATCATCTTCGACTTTAAAATCTTCCACTCAAATGTAAACTATGTTATTTCGTTGTCCTTACCAAATAGGCAAATACGAAAAATCAAGATTTCTTAACTGTGATCATTTGGTACTTTGTTGAAACATTTCCTATTTGATAGCCTAGTTTCCTGACCTGAGTTTGTGACACTTCCTGACTTCAGAAAAGTGAAAGTGAAGAAAAAGTCTATGAAGATAATGATGAGGAGCATAACCATGACATTGAAGTGCCTGCCGAGAAAGAGCCTATAGTTTAAAAACCCGAGGAAGCACCCAATGACATGGACAAACAACTATCAAAGAAAGAACCCAAGAACAAGGAGCTTTCTGAACTTGTGGCTGTTCTAGCGGCATTCAGTTCCAACATCCGAGGCCAGTGGAAGGCTCCAATGAGAAAAATAATATTTCCTTAGCTTTCACTAAAGTGATTTGTAAGTTTTTGTATTATAGTGGTTGTATAGAAGCTTTAATGTTTTCATTTTGTTCTCTTTCATCAATTTTTTTCTCTGCAGAGTAACGTTCCATAGTGTACTTGAACACTTTCACATGAACATCCAACTTGTAGTACGGTGTATACCTTTGCCTCAAAGTCCGATTCGAGAAGAACATTGGATGCCTTTATAAGGTAAACAATAGAAGGATCACCTGCAAGCAACATTGGTCACACATTTATGTTTTTTAACAAGACATGCAGAGAAGAACTCCGCGCTTCAGACTTGGGAGATTCCAGATCCCATTTTGAATGCACGTCGTTATTGTGAAAGATAGCTAATTGGTTCCCAGTGCACAAAAAGAACTTACTAACACTAGCCACCCACCTCTCATCTATACATGGAGAGGACGACTACATGATTGGAACTGCAGTTCAAATCAAAATTGAAGGATTATTTATTGCATATAAAATTGTACAAAAAATTGACCAATACTACATTCACAAAAACACGTGACCAAGGATATAACAAATATGGTCACATCAAGAATAATTTAAATACATAAAAGAATAATACAGATAGAATCAGAATGAAGTTTAACGTTATACAGTTATAATTCTCTATTTGTTTTATGGGATTAGGTGGAGGATAGTATTATAATCCTTCAAAATATTTAATCCCGTGTTTGTTTGTAAAAACATATTTAGGATTAACAAAAGGATAATAGTCCTTTAAAATATTAATTCTTTGTTTGTTTCGTTGGATTAGAAGGGATAGGATTATAATCCCCACTAATACTTGGTTGAAGGAGGTATTACATAATCCCCTCTAACAAGTCATTTTTTAAAGTATTATAATCCCTTCACTATAATCCTTTGTCAAACAAATATGGGATTAACAATTTTAAAGGATAATAGTCCAATCCTATGTACTATCCCTCAAAACAAACATAGGATAAAAATATTAAGAATCATAGTCCAATCCTCCATTTAGTCCTTCTAAACAAACATGATATTGGATAATTTAAAGGATTATAATCCTTGAGATTAAATTTAAAGGATTATAATTTATGGACTATAATCCTTGGATTATAATCCTGCGAAACAAACATGGGCTAAGCTCTGAGAGGATGACATTGTCTTACAGTACTCATACACTTCCACATGCTCAGATGTGTGATCCCAATCTAACTTGGTACTTAAACCGACAATAGTAATCCTCATCATCAGCAACACGAAGTCTATCATAATCATCTAGTGAATGAACATTTAACTTCTCTCTAATGGTGCGAGCACTTTGTATGTCATAGTGATCAGATACGAACATCTCTTTTGTCCCAAATATGTTCCTCCTCCCACGCACAACATCGTCAGGCGTATAGCACTGTCATCCTTTACGTGTTACATTGCCATTATGATCAGTTTCTAATTGTTCAACACGCGTCATTGTAGTACGTGTGTACTACTATCGGCCTCTAAGTGTTCCAGAAGCACACGATCTCCGGCTGAAAAAGTGTAAATGCACAATTTATACAATTATTCCTTTTCCTAGTAAACAATGCCTACATCACTGCAGCAAAGTTAAGGACACATGTACCGAATTCTATCAAGTAAGAAATTTTTTGTATATAAATGGAAATATTTCTGCCACTACTTTTTTGACAACAATATAAGTTATTTGTATCTAATTAACCCTAAAATCACCACCAATGTAAACATGTAATTACGACAGCTAGAGGTACCATGTACAGGTTTTATGAACAGATGAATCAAATTTACACTTATACAGACATAGGAAGACCTTAACCCCTGACAACTTCGTTGGTGCCTTCGATAGTGTAGAACTCCACCACTTGATTCCATGGTCCCGTCTGCCATGGCTATCCAAAGTTTTGTAAAGACTGTATATATAATACATATTAGATTTGAACATACTTGCACATTTGCTGGAGGGAAAATTTTATATATAGTGTTAGGCTTCTGTTTTTTTTTTCCTTTTAAACCTATAAAATTGATAAGATTGCTAATGTAGAAGTGGCTCTTTAGAGTGTCAACAACTAAATTATCACCGTGTTCATATTTCGTTGATTGGATTATATAAAGTTTTGGGCGTACATTTTTAGTGTGATCAGAGACAATGAGATCAGAAAGAAAGGAGAAACACAATCAAGGGTCATTTGGGTAAAAAATTATGTCAAGGGAACTATATCCTATGTTTCACCGAGATGGGTACCGGAACATATACCGTACGGGAATGGGGACGGAAAACGACAACTTTAAAATTTGCAAAAGATGAGCAAAAGTAGTTGACAGAATATGCATTTTGCAACATGATATTTCAAGTTTTTATTAAAGTTATGCATATGAGGATGGATTGTTCCTCTTTGGATACCCTATTCTCTCATGCGTATCATACATAAATATGCACTACCTTTATCTCAGAATTTTTAAATATGTTCAATTAAAAACTTAAATATTTCTAAATCCCAAATGAAACCCGTTGAACCCCAAATAAAAACTATTTAACCCCAAAAGAAATACCAATAAATGGTTTTTTTTACTGAGTAAAAATCAGGATAAATTAGGGTACAACCCTAAACCCTAAGTCCGTATACGATTTATTCGTCGTTCTGAATATTTCTAAAATCCAATATGCAAACGTTGAACCCCAAAGATTAATTGTTAAATCACTAAAGGAATACAGATAAAATTAAAAAAATTTAATTAAAAAATTTAATATTTCTAAATTTCAAATGGAACCCGTAGAATCCCAAACAAAAATTATTTAACCCGAAATACCAATAATATAACAGCATTTTAACAAATAACACGCATTTAATATCGGGTGTATGTATTGAATAAGCATTTACAAAATGCGTATTAATATATAATCAATTATTTAACATGTAATCTTGAAAGGACAACACAGCTGGTTCGTTAGACAACGACAACCCCATCTGCACATGCCAACCACTTTTTCCTTTTTTTATTGTTTTTGCTATTTACAAGTAGCAGCAAAGTAGCTGACATCGGCACATAATCATAAAGACATAATACGCATTTGCCAACCATGTATTAGAACGGTTTTTTTAAAAAATTATCATTTTCGTTACAAATCTTTGAAATTAAATTATTTTTGTCATTTCTTCAACTTTAAGGATCTATATCTACGATTTTAATGATATTTATGTGTATAGACATAAAAATTTTGAGAGATGTAATGATAGTAACCTATTGCATATATTTAATGAGTTCATTAGCATGAAATATTTTGTTTTCCATAAGTATAATAAAAAATTAACTGCATAAGCATATGTGCGGATCCATGAATCCTAATTGTTTTTGGAGCATTTTCTTCATTGTTTCCTGCAAATATTTTATAATATATATATATATATATATATTAATATTAGTAGAATTGAAAAAAGATATAATATATGTGACTGTTAAGGAGAAAATTTGATACATGCAGCAATAGACTTGTCAACTCATCTTTCTTAAAAATGTGTGAGTGATGTAGGGGTGAGCAAAAAACCGAATCAAACCGAAACCGATGAAAATTGAACCGAAAAAAACCGAAATCGTTAAAAACCGAAATCTAAAAATCGATCCGATTTTAACGGTTGCGGTTCCGGTTATAGATTAAAACCGAACCGAAAAAACCCTAACCCGAACCGATTATTAAAATAAATAAATAATATGTATATAATTAATAAATACACATATTTTAAATATAATTGCTAAAAATTAGAAATGGGTGATTGGGCTCTGGGTTTACAATTAACTTAACCGATAAAATATGAATTTCAAGATTTGACTTCATATTTATAAATGCCTTCAGCAGTATAGCTTCTTTTTTTAAAATTGTAAAAGACTGTCAGTATTTGGCAAGTTCATTAACTTGAACTTGTAAGTCCACTGGTAAGTCCATTTTAATTTGCTATATATGTTAACTTTATGGATTATTAGTTCTTCCTCGTGCACTAAGCCACTAACACACTAATCTTCACATGGCCATCAATAGTGTATTTATCTTACTGATTGTCTTTAGTTCCCTCTTGCACGTCTGGCTGGTCTGCCTTATCCCTCATGTACCAGCTACCAGCATAGGAAAGCTTCTGTATTGCTTTGTAGTGATGGAATGGAATTGCCTGCAAGTCCGCAACTCCTTTATTTCTATAAATTTTATCTTAGACTTTAGTAATTAATTATTAAAACTCTGTATGTTTCGAGAAAACAAATGTTTCGTGGATGCAATTTTAAATTTTACCCTTTTTTTAAGTAAGATATGTCGGTTTTATCATTTTTATTTGAGGTGGTTTTAAAACTGAAGTCGAACCGATTGCAACTGATCCGACAATTTTGAATCCGAAATCGAACCGTCGGTTTCGGTTGCGGTTTCGGTTATAGTTTTTAAAATCCGAAGAGTTTCGGTTTCGGTTTTACCATAAACCCGATCCGATCCGATCCGATCCGTGCTCTCCCCTAGAATGATGAATATAAAATTGATCTTAAATGGTAATTAGGTTATGTGTATAAAAAATTGATCAATCGAAACCCCAAATTGATCATATTCTAAATCCAAGTCCAAACTAAAAAACATAAAAAAAAATACTAGATTTGGATCCGGTTGGACTTGGGTTTCGTTTACCTAAAACCTTTATGAATTAGAAATTTTGAATTTATAAAACTTGGTTTTCATTCAATATAATTTGTTCAGATCATTGATTAAAACTAGTCTCCATCACTTGAGATAAAATTCACTGTAACATCCCGTAATTTTTAGAATAATAATAATAATAAAAGAATAATAGAATAAAAAGGGATTAAAATTATATATTAAATAGGATTTAAAATTGGATTAGAAGAATGGGCTTAAAATATGGATCAGATTAGAATACGGATTACTAGTATTTTTGGAATTAGGGTTGTAAGACGTTATTAATACAACTTATTCTTCTTCCTCATCTTTATTTATAAAATTCGTAGGGCTTTTGCCACACATAATTTAGCAATTTTGTAAAATTCGTAGAAAATTCATCGTACGTCGGAATTCGTTGATTCTGGACTTTTCGGAAAGATCTTTTCGTGCTCTACAACTTTCGTTCTTTGAGTTTTTCAAGAAAATGTCGTTTAGAAGGTTAAAAAGGTTAATTACATATGTGATCAGAATTGTAATCATGGAGTCTTTCAAGATTTTAGATGTTCTGCTTCTGAGGGGTTGCTACATGTGTTCTGATGTGATTATATGAATTCTTGATTTACGTAATTGAGGTAAGTAACTATTTGTTGCTCCGTATATTGTGAGTATTTATACGTTGCTCCGTATTGATGTGAAACATGCTCTATGTTTATTGATTATATGTTATCAAGTATTTGTGTAACTAACTTTTCGTACATTTGCTCCATATTAATATGGAACGTGCTTTGTATTGTTTGATTACATGTTCTCGAATATGTGTTCAAGTTATCGTAAGTATGATTTTGACATGTGATTAATAAGATATTAATTTTTCAGAAATCCCCAGTCTTAGTCATGTATCGAATAAGAATAAGATTCCGATCACTGGATAGTGTGATACATAGAACTAGTTTGCGCACGTTCCGGAACACATAGATACCTTGTTGAGTTTGACTTAACGAGGGACGTAAACTGGCCCCCATCGAACCATCGAATTATAGAAGCCGTGTCACCAGCATAGTGTGACCGTAATTTAGAACTGTGGGAATTAAAAGAAGAATTTGATGTTAAGATTTATTTGTTCGATTCGAATTTAGATTATGTGAGTTATTGAAAATATGGTGTACATCGATTTGATACTTGTTATAGACTATATTTTGTGAATTTTTATCGTAATTGTTATCGAGTATGTTGTGTGAAACTATGTGATAGATGTTATGTGCTACATGTGGAAATCGTGTTTTTTTGAAAATTATAAAAATATTATTTTGAGCCGTCGGACGGTAGTTGCTTGCTGGGCTTCGTAGCTCCTTCTTTTAAAATTTCAGGTTCGGTGTACGATTGAGTTTGCTAGCGTCGGAGTTCGAGGACCTTAGAATTGGGCTAGATTGACTTTTCGATAGATGTTAGCTGCACTTTTGTAATAAGTACCTTTGTAATTGACTTTTGGTTCAATAAATTGTAATTTGTTTTAGTTTTCGATTTAGAATTAATAGTCCGAAAAGTCGGGCTGTTACATTCACCCTTTTATATGTGTACCTATTTTAAGAATTGGCTACGACTTATCGATAAGACACGTAAAAGAATACAATGCTTAAAATGTCGCATTCAAAAAATTAAGATAAATTAATTAGCTAAATAAATAAACATATAAATAAAGAAAAAATAAATACCTAAAATTAGACCGATCGGGAAAAAAGTTGTGGAGAACATAATATAGATTTGAGGTTGTACTTGTCAATCATGGAGTTATTAAGTATTTTTCAACGAGAGAGTTCGGGATGTTGGTGAACACATGTTTTTGTTGTATATCGGGATGTTGGTGAACACATGTTTTTGTTGTATATCGTTCTCTATTTTTGATAAATTTGTATATGATGTACGAGAGAGGGAGAAAAGGATTAGAGATAGTGAAGATGGTTGCACCTTGTAAGTATGAAGGAAAGAATAAAAGATGAAAATTTAGAAAAATCGAGAATATACGAGTATGTGGTTGTAGAAAAGGATGAGAGATAGTGAAGATGGTTGCGCTAATTTGTATGTATGGAGGAAAGAATAAAAGATGAAATTTAGAAGGATCGAGAACATATGAGTATATGGCGGATAGAAGTGATATATATATTGAAGTATATCTAGGGGACTTTCTAATATAAATTTAAAAAATAGAAATAAAATAAATTCATGTAGACCCATGTAATTAATGAAAAACAAAAACAAAATTATTAATTAATAATCAATTGGAAATAAGGGTGGTTGTATTTTTGTAATTAGGTGAAAAATCTTTTCCATTCTTTTAAAAAGCAAAACAATGCTATACTTTAAATGTCGTGAATATTGAATAGACAATGAGAGATTAAATCACTTGAAATTTAAAAAACATTCACGTATTTGAAATCATTGAAGCATCTTCAGTTGAGATGCCAAGAATGGTGTCAATGTGACAACACCGGTCTGCGAGGTACTTTTATTTATTTGACCCCAGGTCCATCAAATCCAATCTACTAAATGCACTCATCAAATGAACTTAATTTTACACACAACACTTATTATTTATAAACTGTATCTATTTTTATATGGTTATACAAACTAGCATCACACCAAAATGTACTAATGAGATTTGATAAACTTTTACACTACATCGTCAAAGCATCCTCTCTTAACAATGATCATGTCGTTACATACTGATCTTTTTCTTGTTTTTCTTTTCCAACTTATTATTATATTTATCCTATCCCGAAAGGGTTTAAAAATAGTATCATGAGGAAAAAAGCGCCCAGTAAGTACATTTAGGAGCTAATATTCAAATCACGATAAAATTAACAAATGTCAAATACAAAAGAAAAAATTGCAAATCCACACTTTAAACGTATAATGAAAAGGAAACAAACATTTCTTAAACAAATAAATCTTGACCACACAACACATAATCATGACCACACAACATGACTATGTGATCTTACGATCTTTACCAACGATATGATACATACCAATCTACATTACAGTTTAACCACGTATCGAGATACAAGTTTACCAACTCTGCCACACAATGTATACCTTAGTTAGCGAGTCAAACTAGCTACTACGTATTCAACAAAAATAAAGGACATTAGGTAATGAACAATATTAGCTAATCCGATCTCAAACCGATATTAATAAATCAACAAATCAAATAAAAACATTATCTAATAAACAATATTTCTTGATCGAGAATAATTGAGCTGTATTAGTCTATGAACAATATTGACTAGTCGAGAACGAATAAATTATATTAGCTAATAAAAAATATTAGCTAATCGAAAACCAATAAAATATCCCATTTGCTGAATAGATGCGAACAAAATTTTTTTTGAACAAGATAGAATGATCTGGAACAAAATTCAATCATCAGGATACTTCCAAAAATATTTTTAAAACACAACCAAAAATAACTATATATACTTACAGTACATTGTTCTTAATTAACCAACCTACAGCTTCATCATCTTCGATAATGTGAACTTCTTCTTATCCTATTTATAAAATATAAGAACTGTTGGAGGCCCATCTTCTTAACGGGCTGGACCGAAGGCCCAACACGGAGTACCGAAGGAAGCCTAAGGCTTGTCCAGTCCATTTGCCTGTAACGATCGAGTCGGTTGTGAGTCCCTCAGAACGTGGGACACGTTCACCACTCACCCTATTTCCGATTGAACTACCAACAAAGAGGATATACTTCTGGGTCAGGTTTGAGTTCATTCATTCACAATTAACACAACACAAACACTCTTACGTTCACCTTATTCTCAAAAAAACCAGTTAACTTATTTTCACACCGGAGGTGAATCGGGGGGCACCACCCTCGCATCTTCTTCACTTGCAGGTCCGACTGAAGGGATACTCCAACAGAAACTGGTTCCAACATTAGGTGCCATCTGTAGGAACGTAGAGATAAGTTTGTGTTGAAACCTACCAACAACTATGATGAACGAAGAAACCCCTAAAACCAACAACCAATCCTTGATCGGAGGAAACCGTACTCTTGTTATTCAGAGGATACTAAATTTTGATGAAGAAGGGCCAGTACCGACCCCGAAGAGCAGAAACTGATGTTGTTGAAGTGGAGGGAGGATCAAAAGGCTAAGAAAAAGCAAAAAGAGAAGGAACAGGAAAGGAACAACCAAGATGTAGAGAGATTGGCCAAACAAAGAGAGGCCGATAGGTTAAGGTTACAGGCTTTGAAGCTCCAAAGGGAGGAGATAGAACTCCAGGAGAAAGTGCTTCGTGAAGCCCTGGAGGCTGAAGAACCCGAAACTCGAAGGGAGAAGAGGGGCAGAGACGATGAAGACGAGTCATGGGACTCCGAATCGTACTCCAGACGATCCCGATCGAAGGTAACTTACACCTCCGACTCGGAAGAAGATGACCCGCACGTGGGGGACAGGATCACAAGAATTGAAAAGTATATGTTCGGGGAGAGAAAGGTCAACCATGATCCCGTAGTGACAGAGGAGATTGAGCAGTACAGACCACCCCCTAAAAGACAGTTCCCGAAGATGCACGAGTTCAACGAGAAGGGTGATCCCGAAGACCATTGTGATAAATATGAATCTCTCATGACTGGTATGGGATACTGCGACACAATGCTATGTAAGATGTTTAAGACGTACCTGAAGGGACCGTCGTCCATGTGGTATCGTTCGCTAAGGCCCAGGTCGATCGGTTTACACGAACAGATCAAAAGGAAGTTCTTGAGGCACTATTCTCACTTGTACCGAAGAGAGAAATATATAGAGGCTCTGATCCACTGCAGATAGAGGTCAAACGAAGAACTGGGCGATTAACTGGCTAGATTTAAGGAGGAAGCTGGAATGTTGACTAATCTGGACAAAGTCAAAGCAGCTGGATTCCTCTCCGCTGGACTTGATCCCATAAAAGGTAAGAAACTCCGATCTTCTCTTTACGATATGCCTCCAAAGTCTTTGAATGATATATATCTGAGGGGGGAGGCTATTAGAAGGAAGATGGAATCCATTGGGGGGTATAAGGAGAATAGGAAGAATGATTCAAGTAGAGATGACAGAAGGGACGACCGAAGGGGTCGTGGCGACATAAAGAGTAGGCTGACAGACAGTAGGCCAGACAAATGGGCCGAATGAAGGCGAGATAAGGATAGCATAGTGTTTACCCCTTTGAACACTCTTATCTCGAAGATTCTCCAAAAGATTAAGGGCCACAACACAGATGAATGTTACCATTTGAAAAAGTAATCAAATGGATGATCAAGGATGGGGAATTGACCGAATTTGTGGGGGACAAGCTTGACTCTAAGGAGAAAAAGAAGGAGGTCGAAGGGTCAGAGAAATACCGAGGTTAAGTTTGAACAATATCTGGGGGAATAGTGCTCGATCGGGACAGTAAAACGGCCCGAAAGAAGTATGAAAGGCAAGTCTACAGCCTATATTTGTCAAGTACAGCAAAGTAGTCGTTACCCATATCCTTCACAGAAGACGATTATGAGGATGTCATATGGCCGCACGAAGACCCACTTGTTATAAACCTAGTAATTGGGGAAAAAAAGATTTAGAAAGTGTTGGTAGACGAAGGAAGTTTCATCAACATTATGTATGACTCAACCTACTCTAAGATGAATTTGGGAGGCGAACAGCTAGAGCCATGCCACGAGGCACCATTATACGACTTCGGTAATCAGCCCGTGCCGATAGAAGGAACCATCACACTGTCAATTGTGCTGGGGAAAGCGCCTTACACGGTGGCGAAAGAAGCAAAGTTTTATGTGGTTCGGGTAGACAGCCCGTACAATGGTATTCTGGGGAGGCCAGCCTTATCTCACTTCCAAGTTGTATCTTCCATCCCTCATTTGAAGCTGAAGTTTCCTAGTGAGCATGGAGTTCGAGAAATGAGAGGCGACCAGAAGGCCGCCCAAATAATAATGCTATAAGATTTGGAGAAAGACAAGGATGTCGAGATGGCCGAAGCTGGCAAGAGAAAGAGAAGTGAGAATAAGGCTGAGGGCAGCCATCAACTGTTGAACATTGAGTTAGAGAAGTTTGGGGCTGACCTATCCAGCCCAATCGTCGAACAGTTGCAGAAACCGAAGAAGTTGAGTTATTTGTCAGACAAGCAGGGAAGATGATCCAGATAGGTAAGGATATGGAGCCAGAGTTGAAGGAAAAGGTCATAAAAGTGGTTCGAGAGTATCATGATGTGTTCTCCTGGGGGCCCGAAGATATGCCAGGGTTGGATCCATCGGTAGCCAAACACTGTCTTAGTGTGAAAGCGGATGCCCAACCCATAAAGCAAAAGAAAAGAAATTTCACCATGGAAAAGTAAAAGGTCATCCAAGCCGTAGTGGAAAAATTGCTGGAAGTAAAATTCATTGAAGAGATTGATTATCCGGACTGGTTGGCGAATGTGGTGGTGGTGAAGAAATCAAATAACAAATGGAGAATGTGTGTAGACTACACAGACTTGAATAAGGACTGCCCGGAGGACCATTACCCGTTGCCGAACATTGACCAGCTGATAGATGCCACTTCGGGACATCAAATACTCAACCTCCTAGATGCTTTCTCCGGATACCATCAGATTGCCATGAATGCCGAGGATATTCCTAAGACATCATTCATCACCCCAAATGGAACGTATGCCTACATCAAAATGCCTTTTGGGCTGAAGAATGCGGGGGCAACCTTCCAGAAAATGATCAACAAAGTCTTCAAGGCACAAAAAGGCCGAAACATGGAATGCTACGTAGACGATATGATTGTTAAGTCCCTCTTTAGGGACCATGCCGAAGACTTGAGGGAGTGCTTTGAGACACTCAGGAAGAATAACATGACAATCAACCCGAACAAGTGTACGTTCGGAGTAAGCAGTGGGAAATTTTTGGGATCTATGGTCAGTGACCGAGGAATCGAGGCGAACCCAGAGAAAATTAAGGTCGTGATCGACATGGAAGCACCCAAAACCTTTCAGGACATCCAAAAATTAACAGGGAGATTAGCAGCTCTAAGGAGGTTCATTTCGTGATCAGTTGAGAAAGCATTGCCCTTTTTTGAAGTGCTTCGAGGGTCGAAGAATTTTGAGTGGGGGCCCGCCTGTTAGAAGGCATTTGAAGAAGTAAAAGAATATTTGGTCAAGGCCTCACTCTTAACGAGACCTGATTCGAAGGAAACACTGTAGCTTTACTTAGCTATGAACGACCGAACATTGGGAGCTGTATTGGTCAAAGAGCATGAAGGAAATCAACATCTAGTCTTCTATGTCTCCCATATTCTTAAGGACGCGGAAACTAGATATCCGAATGCAGAGAAGTTCACCTATGGGTTGGTAATGGCCGCCAGAAAACTGAGGCACTATTTCCAAGGAAGGACGATTAATGTGATAACAGACCAACCTTTGAAGAAAATTTTACAAAGGTCAGAAGCATTGGGCAGAGTAGTGGCTTGGGCGATCGAATTGGGGGAATATTATTTGGAGTACATACCAAGAACTTCGATCAAAGCACAAGCACTAGCAGAACTTCGATGTTAGTGGTGAAGCAATTAACAGGAGAATATAGGCAGAAGGATCCTCAGACAAAAGCCTACGCCTTAAAGGTACGCGAGAACATTCAATTTTTTTGAGTCATTTGAGTTGAGCCAGGTGGCAAGAGAAAACAACAGTCGAGCGGATGCTCTATCCAGGCTAGCTTCGACAGAAACCCAAAGTCTTACTGGGTCAATCTATCTGATCGAAGTGAAGATGCCTTTGATAGACAAAAAGCAGTGCATGGAAATTCACCAAGGGGTTAATTGGATGACCCCGATCAGAGCATTTTTGGAGAAAGGAACTTTGCCGCTTGACCGGAGGGAGGCATAGAAAGTGACACATCGGTCGGTGATCTATACTTTGGTCGAAGGCCGCATGTTCAGAAGATCAGTAACTCAGCCACTTCTTCGATGCTTAGACACTGAAGAGCAACAGTTAGCCCTTGAGACAGTCCATGAAGGGATTTATGGGGAACACTTAGCAGGAAGATCTTTGGCTTTTAAGATTCTTAGGAAAGGGTTTTTCTAGCCGAAGATGAAAGAAGATGCAGCTGAATATGCCAAGAAGTGCAAGCAATGCCAGCTATTCTGCACCATACCGAAGCAACCCCCCAAGGAAATGTCTTCAGTTCTTAGCCCCATTCCATTCGCCATGTGGGCAGTTGACATCTTGGAATCTTACCTACCAGCACCAAGCAAGCCAAGTACTGCATTGTGGAAATCGACTACATGACCAAATGGGTGGAAGCTAAACCTCTATCAGCCATCACCGAAGAAGCAGCAAAAAAGTTCATGTTAGAGCAGGTAATTCTAAGGTTTGGTATCCCGTTGGTATGTGTATCAGATAATGAGACTCAATTTATTGGAAGAAAGTTTAGGAAGTTCCTGGCCAAGTTAGGAATCCAGCAGAAGTTCAGTTCAGTCGGACACCCCCAAGGAAACGGGGCGATCGAAGTAACCAACAAAATTATATTTGATGGGATCAAGAAAAGACTAGGCGAAGCTAAGGGACTTTGGGCTGAGGAACTACCTTGGGTTTTATGGGCTTACCGAATGACAACAAGATCGTCAACAGGAGAAACACCTTTCAAGCTAGCCTTGGGACTGATGTTCTATCGATCGAGGTTGGCCTGGAGTCTTACCGAACACAAGTGTACAATGTGGAAACGAATGAATTGGGACTCCGGGCGAACGTAGATCTACTTGAAGAGGAAAGGGAGACGGCTCATCAATGGAACTTAAGGTACCAGCTTCAGGCGGCCCAGTACTATGATTCAGGAGTAAAGAAAAGATCTTTCCAGGTTGAGGACCTAGTACTTCGGGAATTGGCCACTTCAATGCCAACTAAGGTAAACTTATGCCCAACTGGGAAGGCCCCTACACCGTGACAGAATTGGTTCGACCGGGCACGTACAAACTATCTCATTCGGATGGCAGCATGATAAAAAACACATGGCATGCAGCTCGCCTTCGCCGTTTCAACCAGTAAGCTTACTGGGCGCATTCACTTGTTCTTTTGAATTCAGTATTTTGTTCTATGCAAGTTAATTTCCATTTCCCTAAGAGAGCATCAATCTATAACTCAAAATTGTGTATATGCCATTTTCATGATTAATGAAAGATTGTTTGCCCCATTTATATATCTACTGTTGTTAGCCGAAGTACAATAAAAATCAAAGGGTTAAGTACATAAAATCAGGCTTAACGGACACATATTTGGGGACGACCGAATGATTCACGCATACTTATATTTATTTTAGTATTTAAGTTACTTTGACATAAGTAAGGCCGAGAGGAAATATTTTTCACCGACCGAATGGGACCTTAATCATTTACAAACCCTTTAAATACTGGGGGTCAGCTAGGTTACGACCGAAAATGCAAAGGCACGCTAGGCGAAGGCCAAAGATGCGTAAAAACTTAACAAATTATGCTAAGGTAAAACAATACCGAAGACGCATAAAAAATAAATTCGAATTATGCTAAGGTAAAACAATACCGAAGACACATAAAAATAAAAGCGAATTATGCCAAGGTAAAACAATACCGAAGACGCATAAAAATAAAAATGCTTAGGCAGACTGTAAGCCAAAGAGGCATAAAAATAAGGGAAACTCTTCCAAGACAAATTAAAAAAACCCGAAGGCACAAACGTTAAAAAGCCTGAAGGCAGAGTTAAATATTACAAATCATAAAGGAAAGAGTTTTAAGCCCGAAGGCAATAATTAAAAATAATCTAATCAGAAATGGCTTCATCCTCGCCCGAAGAGACGACCGGGGGCTCGTCCTCGCCCTCATGACCGACTGGATTGGCCATGCCCATATCCAGCAGAAGGGTGTGGTCGAGACCGATGGAGTGGGCTTTCAGCACGGCATCATCATAGCCCATCTGATAGCACCGTTCCTCCATCAGGTCCAATATCTTCTTCCCCTTCCGGATGGCCTTGCGGGAAGCTTTCAGCTGGTCGTTCCTCCGGGAGACCCGGGCCCTTAGCAAATCTACTTGATCTTTCAGGGAGTCCCGTTCAGACGCCAAAGCGTTACTTTGATCGGTGATCCTCTCCAATTCAGTAGTTGCATTCCGGAGATCTTCCTCCGCCTTGATCCCCCGAACCTCCTTCAGCTTGGACTGTACTCCATCCATTCGGTCAGCGACCACAGCAGCCCAGGAAACACCCTGAAAATAAACAAAGGAAAGAATCAAATATCCTAAGTAAACAAATAAGATAGCACAAAAGAAGAAGGCTTACCATCGAGAGAAGTGCCAACATCTCAGTGTAGGAACCCACATTGTCCACCTTGTCATCCGTCGGCCCGTCGGTCGGTCGGCCGGAAGGACAATACCCCTGTAGAGATCGGGACCAACGTCCCTAGCAAGCGCCAGAGCTGAAGCAATGATGGTATCGTTCTCTAGGACACCACACTGGGGGACATAGGTCTGGACCACCATATCGTCCGTACGGCCTCTCTTCCGAGGGTCAGTCAGCGTCAGCACGTTGGATTCCACCTCGCGAAGAGGTGAAGCAACCGGCATCACTTCGGCCCTATTATCATCCCCTTGTTCGGAAGGGACCTTGTCAACGTCGACCGTAGTGCCGGTAGCTGCCAAAGCAGCCGCCTCTTGAGCCAAAGCCTTCTTATGGCGACGCTCGACTATATCTTGACGAGAAGACACTGCACAAGAAATAAGTCAAGTCAGAGTAAATAATAGCCGAAACTAAAGCAATAAAGAACAGTAAGTAAAAGGTTCAAAAATTGAAAGGAAAATGAGGGCTACCGCTACCCCAAAGGGGGAATAGCCAGTCTTTCTCTCGACTATCAAATAGAGGGACTCTGTCCATGTCTAGATCGTAAAGGAGTTTATAATAATTCTTGTCTGCCCCTGGAATCGAAGGCATCACAACTTTCGTTGGATCCACCTCTTTCCACACGACAAACTTGGCGATCTTCGATCCTGAAAAGAAGAACCACTTACCGTGGGTTCCCTTATTGCTGGAATTGGTCTGCGCCCAGTCCGACCGGTTGTTCTTTCGGGCAATAATGTAGAAATCATTACTCTTCGGATTCCTTCGAAAGTCATAGTGGCACCAGAAGAGAGACACCCTCGGGTGGATCTTCACCGCCAGACAACGGGCCTGGAAGCAATTGATGTGGATGAAGGAATTGGGATCCAATTGACCAAGGGCAATTCCCACATTTTTCAATAGGCTCTTCAGGAGGGGTAGCAGAGGCACTCGGAAGCCAAATTTGAAGGCAGCTTCAGAAATGCCTGTGGCCATATCTTCGAAGCCCTTCAAAATTGGAGGGTTGTGGTGTATCCGGTCTCTTCGATCGGCCGGGTAGATATGCCAGAGGCTCCTCGGGATGCTGTATTTTTCATGGAATGTGGCTATATCATCTTCAGACAGCTTAGACCGAAGGTTCGCTACTATGTAGATTGTGATGTCACCAAAAGGAGAGACGTCCGAAGGACCAGCACCCTCAGTTGACCGATCCATGTCCTTGCATTCGAAAATGAAGCGACATTAGCCTTGTACTCGGGAAGGCGAATGAAGGAAAGAAAAGAAAAAGAGGGAAAAGGCCGAGTATAGAAAGCCAGGATCAGTCGGGACATCCTAAAACTACAGGTGAAGGTACAAAGGCTAAGGGTCTAAGTAAATGTGAAGACCAGGGCTGTCCGAAGATTGTTCATATGGCTTGAAGATCCCGAAGGATGTTCTTGCCCAGAAAATCTTGAATAGCCCCAGAATACCCAAGAAGGATACATGGAGTCGAAAATCATAAAACTAAAGCATAAATAAAACCTTAAAGCGGTATAAGTAGGCATACATTCTATCCAGGAGGAGTAAGTAACCCAAAACTTTCCTATGTATACATACAGATACATGCATATACATACAAAATGCAAAAACCACAGCGACAAAAAAAATGAAAACAAGCATATTACAAACATAATTATCTCTAAGGGAGAGGAGCAGTGCTTACTATTTTTGAGAAAGACTTCGACGGGGATTGGAGGACTTGGAGTTTTTTGAGTTGAGATTACGGGTCCTATCGCGTGAGAATCTTGGTTTGAATGCTGTTGTATTTAGAAGGTTTGAAGAAGCGAGTGATTTTTGTATGCGTAAAGATGAAAATGGAGAGGCTTTTGGGGTTTAAATAAAAGGACATGACGTTTGGACAAGAGTCGTTTGGAATCTCGAGGCGGGACAGTTGTCAGCATTAAATGGACACGTCTCCCCGTGTGAAGTCCTATCACCAATGGTTGGCATTCTTATCTGAAGGAAGGGTTACGAAGGATAATTCCGAAGATGGACCCTAGGCGTTGGCCTCCATCCTGAGGATACCTCCGAACGAAGCCCAGGACATGTTGGAGGCCAATCTTCTTAACGGGCTGGATCGAAGGTCCAATACGAAGTACCGAAGGAAGCCCAAGGCTTGTCCAGTCCATTTGCCTATAACGGTTGAGTCGGTTGTGAATCCCTCAGAACGTGGGACATGTTCACCACTCACCCCATTTCCGATTGAACTACAAACATAGAGGATATACTTCCGGGTCAGGTTTGAGTTCATTCATTCACAATTAACACAACACAAACACTATTACGTTCACCTTATTCTCAAAAAGACCAGTTAACTTATTCTCACACCGGAGGTGAATCGGGGGGCACCACCCTCGCATTATTCTTCAGTTGTAGGTCCGATTGAAGAGATACTCCCACAAAAACCGGTTCCAACACGAACCAATGATAAATATGCATCTATGTATCTTAATATTTTTGACAAGTACTTAATCGTATGATAACTCATATGTTACGACTTATCATGTACTACATAATAAATTCTTTTATTTTCATTGGTATTGTACACTACGATCATATCTCCTCATTCATATATTCAAATATAACTTCCATGAAATATACATGATCATTAAACAAAACTAGGTATTTTTCTCAAAATAAATAATTTTCCAAAATTTTTAAAATGCCCAATAATATAATTAATATTCTATAACTCGAAACCAAGATCTGATTTCTCCATAAAATCTAGGAAAATAATTTCCTCAAACTTTCGTGCTTTACTCGTGACCTAATTCTTTCATTTAAACTTTAATAAATAAAAAATCAACATTATTATTCTAGCCAGTCAGAGATAGCCGCATCATCACCTTCTTCAACACACTCATCTGATTTTCCTCTCTTCTCGAAGTCTACTTCTATAGCCAAACTTTAATTATCAATATTTCACTAATTTCTAGTTCGATATTCGTGATTCAAAAGCCTATTTCATGTGCTTTCCACAAGGATTTTAAATATATAATTTATTTTACGATTTGAACTTAGTAGATAGCAAAACGAATTGATTTTCATAAACCTATATAAAACTAAAATAAGTATTTTAGCTTTCGTAATCAATCCAAGCACCTCACAACTTTAATCATCCCATAATTGTCTCTCTCTCCCTCCCCTCGGGGCAGATTTCTCTATAATTCTCTCTCTATCTCTCCCCATTTTTTCTATCATTTCTTTTACTTTTTATTACTGTTTCTGTTTAATCCGTTCTCTACTTCAGCTTTACTCCTCTACCAAGAATTTGGATATCTATTTGGATATTGCACATGTCATGTTCTAGTAAATGGAAATAATGACTCATCTCCTTGTTATCACATGTGTAGACAAATTAAACTGAACACTTGGCATTCTTAAAACATGGCACATGTCTTTTTTTCCTTTTTCCTTAGTCCATCAATCCTTGGCCTTGATTAATTAGTAGACCAACCCGTTATTAATATTCTTTTATTTAGAATTATTACAATCAACATCTATGTGACATGACACTGTTAAAAGCCACCCTTTTAGAATTATTAGAGTGCCCAAAAGGTTCCAACAAAAGTTATCAAATTTTTGTACTCACTCAAATTGGATAAAACATAAAATCTTGTATTTAAAGTGTAAATCACTCATACTTGTTTTCCTCACTACTAAAAAAACGTCAATAGAAATCGCTCATTTAACATCGGTTTGTAATGTCACAGATGTAAAAGATCTTAATGACATCGGTTTTAAAATAAATGATGTCTTTGTACTATTATGACATCACATTGCATACAAACCGATGTCTAAACATTATCTTTAAAAATTAAAAAAAAGCACGCTAATACTTTTCCCCCTTTACCAAATATTTCCCTTACAATTTCCCTCCCTTAGCCAATTTTGAATTCCCCCAATATTTTTGAGCTGCAACCTTTTAGACACAAGTAAAAATAAATTAACTAAAACTAATATCTTTCCCCCCAACCTATTATTTCCCACTTGCCCATTTCCCCCTCTTTATTCATTCTCAACTTTCAGAAGCACAAACCCTAGCTCTCAAATTCACAGATTCACAAATTCGTTCACAAATCCGTTCAATTACAACCACACACACAGCTTACATACACTAGTCCATTTAAACCCTATGTAGTTTAGTACTCGATTTGGGGGAAGAACACAACTCGATTTGGGAGAAGAACACAGCTCGATTGGGTGGAAAAACTACTCGATTTCAAGTCAACTCGATTAGCTCATCTTATCAACTGGTTAGTTCATTTTCTCAACCGATTTACTCATCTTCGTAACTTATTTCTTGAATTATACACATAATATGTATGTGATGTGTGTATATATTTCTTGTTGGGATATGTTCAAAATGCAAAATAACTTTATATTTGTAAAATAACTTTATATTTGTATTGTTGTTGCCAGGGTTGGAATTGATTTGCCACAAAGAGAAGTCAGATTTGAGCATTTGAAAATTGAGGTAAAAGCTCATGTTGGAAGCAGAGCTTTGCTTTGCCTTCCTTTTTAAGATTTGAGCTTTGCCTTCTGTACTTGGCTTCGTCATTGTAAGTTCCTCTTGTTATTCATTCGCATGCTAATTTTTTTGTAATTTATTTGCACCCACAGTGTATTGGTATTTTCAGTTGTCTTATTTATATCTCTTTATTATGTTAGATTTCCATTCCCATTGCTTTCAAAATTGTAAATATATTCCTCTAGTGAATCTTGTAAATACTGCATTTATAGTAAGTGGCATATTGCTTTCACTTTACTATATTGGTAGTTTATAAGTGTAGTCTAATGCATATATTTTCCTCCAGATATCTATGACAGAATCATTCAGAAGGGGAAAAAACCTGGTTTCTTCCAGTTGTTGGCAACCTAGGAAGCAAGGACACGGGTGCGGGGGTGCGGGTGCGTAGTACGGGGATACTCAGATTCGGCAAATTTAAAAATATGGGGATACGGGTGCGGGAGGACACGTTATGTATAACTATAAATTTTCATGTATAATTCATGTTACACATATAGAAAACAATTGATAGAACCAAAAATTATATGTAAATTGATTGAAATGCATAATTTGTTCATCCAAAACACCAAATATAAGTATTCTCTTCATTTTATGCAAAAATTAACATGCTAATCAATCCTTTTGTATTTGCTTATAGACATTGATACTTAATTTTGTGAAAGTATTTAGTTAATAATTTTTTTTTACTATAATTGGTGAAAACAAAATTTGAAAGTAGTATTTTAGAAGAATCCCCGTGTCCAATATGTGGACACGCGTGTCCAAGAATCCGACACGGGGATACGGCGGGTCACCGAAGTGTCCCTGCTTCCTAGCTGGCAACCCAGACTATCAGTGTTGTATGGTATGTAAGCATTCTTTTTATAAATCCTTCTCTAATGCGATGATAAATCAAGATTTGATGGCAATAACATTCTATATATTGACTCTTGGATGTTGAATTTGTATGCCGTTCTCAACTTTTTATTGGTATGCCATTGAATTGTATAAAATCAATACACCATTTAGATCATTCTATAAAGATGCCTATAGGTTTTTCTGCTTCTTTGGAAAAAGTTTATTTTGTACCCCCATGCCTTGTATTATTCATTATTCCTATGTAGTAGTCTGTAACTGCTACTCTAAGATGAGCAATTCATAGATGTTCATTGCAGGTGTACCTGTATTTATCAACATCATTATTTGCTAAAGTTCACTTAAATTATAGTGACTTATTGAGTTTATATTTTCCTTATAACAGGGTCTTTATCCTGGGTACCTTATATTTTTCGTTTAGTCAGCTTTGATGATTGCTGGTTCAAGAGGTAACAAACAGGCATCCATAGTCCTTATTATGATATTGATGAGATAATTAGGCATTTCTTTATTAGTTATGTACTCCAGAACTAACTTGTATATTTTGACTTTTGAGGGGGAATTTAATATCTATGGTTGGAGTTGGCCAGATCTCTGTGAATTCTTGTTTCACTAATGGTAAAGGATTATAGGCAGTTCACATTTTAAAAATTTCATTAAATCACGGTACCTGATGCTAGATTAAGCAAATAGGTTAACCCCTGCAACTCAGTTGTTTCGATCCCAAATTCATACAGGAGATAATAGAGAATGAATTTGTACTTGTGCTAGAGATAGAATATATGCATTAATGGTTACGTCGATATATATATAATGACAGTATCTGTTTCATGTTAGTGTATATAGGAAAACTACAATTGCTAAAGCTTTGAAAACATCACCGTGCTTCAATAAACTAAGCCATTGTATTTTGTAACTAATTTCCTGCTCACATGAAGCCAACAATTTGTGCTAGTTTAATTTCTTACTGTAACGAATGAATTGTGCGGCTATAGCTGCCACAACTAATTGATTGCAACCAAACTAGAATACATGGGCAGATACATCCACACATAATTTCGAAACAGATGAGAACACATTCCTTCCCTTATAAACAGTCCTTAATCACACTTAATTATTTACTCAAGTTTCTCTTTGTATTGCCTGTTAGCGTGCATGGTTGTTTTACGGATAGCTGTTATATTAGTTTTGGGCATCGTTTCCTTAAATTTTAGATGCAATATTTCTTCTTATGAAAGGCCTCCTCCACGCAGTTCTGTCTTCATATCACGAGACGAGAGCTCTATTTCCACCTCCCCGGAATAGGTACATAATCGGTTATAAATGCAAGTAAATGGTCTTATATTCTGTATAAATTATGATCAGGCATTAGCAACTAACCAGATTTGTAACTGCTGCTAACTTTTTTTTTGCTAAGTAATTGCTACTAACATTTATAAAAAGGTACACAATAAATTCATAGTTGCTAGCCAATACTGTACAAAATAAAATTGTATTTTGAAAAATAAAGTGCTATTTGGTCAGTTAGAGTACTGAATGAGGGACTGGACTCTGCCCAGCCCAATTTTTTTAATGCTGTCGCTGTAACATCGAACCATTAGCAGATCTGGTCCTACGAATTCTTATTGTCGGAGTGTCTAGTACGGAATTAACTTGCCAGGATGTTTATTATGGCATTAGCAGTTATTAGTGTGATATAGTAATTGATTTCTATGTTTGTGTAGAATTCACTCAGTTAATCAGGCACTGTAATTCCTATCTTTCATTTTTTTTACGTTGGGTAAATATATATTCCACTAACGCAAAATGCAAACTAGAGACAGCAGCAACCCGTACAACAATCATGGGACCTTACTGACCATGGCATTGCTTGCTATGTTTGTGTAGTAAAATGTTGAATGGTGGAAGATTAATTCAGTTTTACATATGCAGGGATGGGTAGTAGTGGAGAGTTATGGAGTGTTCCTAAAATGAGTGGAAGTACCAGCAATGGCTGCATTAAGGTGGAGGAAGTTCACGGAGAAGATTGGAAAATAGGGAGAAGAGAAGCTAGTGTATTGAGATATAGAGAGAAGAGACAGAATAGACTATTTTCCAAAAAGATTCACTATGAAGTCCGTAAGCTCAATGCTGAAAAGTGCCCTCGGATAAAGGTATAAATCTACCTCGTTTTAAATATCTTGAGTTCTAAATAAGCATATTCTTAATCCAGTCATTATTATTAGTGTACAATAATTTCATTGCTGTTTGTAAATATAGATTTTAACTTGTGCAGGGGCGATTCATGAAGAGGATTTGAGAAATAAAAAAATTAAGATACGAATATAGAGTACGTTTTGTGTTGCCTTGTGGTTCTATTTTGTGAAATTGTAAAGTCTGTAATGTGATGAATGAGCATGAATGGTTGTGTACCCAAAAAAGTGAATGTATGGGGTAAAGGGCTAAAAGCAATGAGCATGACTAATATGTTTTCTAATGTCCCTGCTTTTCAGGTTCAAAGCGACAATTTTGAGGAATTTTTTGCCCCTGGGCTGGATAAACATGGATACCAAGCACTGTTAAAAAGAAAAACAGTTGAGGTTTTTTTTAAATAAATCTTGGTTTTTTTAATAGAAGTCACTCACCCACATTGCGTGTCTTAAATTCAGGTTTTTAGTGGCAATGGAAATACCATTGATGGCTGTGCCACTTTTTTCCGCAGAGATAATTTTCACATGTCCAAAAATACTAGGTATGGAAAAACTTTTCAATTCTTTTGATATCTCTATGAACTGCATAACTTAAATTGTTTATGCCTCAGGTTGAGTTTTATAAAGCTACACAATCTTTGATCGATGCTTTGGTTCCTAATGCTCAGAGAAGATCTGCTTTAAACCGTTTGGTTAAAGTATGTTGGTTAAAATAATCTATTTGCTTTGTCATTTGTTTGCTTTGTCCTTGTTAATTAAAACCAAATGTATTTGTAGGATAATGTTGCACTGTTAGTGGTTCTTGAAGCGAAGTTCAGGGGGTTGATAATCCTGGGAAGCGTCAGCTTGTCTGTGTGGTTACAACTGACCGTGGCACACTCAATAAGCTAGCAGCACAACATGCTGGACTTAACAATCAGATTAACAGTAATAATCAAATAGTTGGGCGAGCAGCCTCAAGTAATCGATTGATTTATGTTTCGGTAGTTATCGATATGGAATGTCAGATGTTTTAGGTTTGGAATGTTTGGTAATTGGTTATTGAGAATGGTAACCTTGAATTGTAGCTATGAGTTATTTTATGAATTCATCTTGAAGATTGAATTTGGTAATGATCAATATTAGTTATCATGTGGTACATTTTTGTTGAGTTTTTTCGTATAAATGTTTGTATAGTAGCTGCTTATAAAGCATAGGTTGAAAGCAGGGACAATTCAAATTAACATCACAAATAACTTAAAAATGATGTCTAATCAAGCTATAGTTTACTTAAAATCGATGTGAAAATTAGATTAAACTGATGTTTATAGCTAGAAAGACATCAGGGTAATTCAAAAAATCGATGTTAATAAAGGCATACAACACTGCTACTTGTTAAAAATCGATGTTAATAAGGGTATATAACATTGCTCAAATTTGTAAACCGATGTTAAAACAAACTTCAACAACGGGTACCGATAATAGACCGAAGTAAAAAGTATCGTTCTTAAAAAATTAAGTAGTAAAACCGATGTCTTTCAAATATTTTACATCGGATATTTTAATAAAGTGATGTCTTAGACTATCTTTAACATCAGTTCTTAAATAGAACTGATGATAATTAACCTCTTAGACATCGTTACAGTTTTGGTTATCGATGTTAATGTCTATTTTTAACCCGTGTGTTACATGCTTAAGTGGCTCTATTATTGATAATATAACAATATTGAAGTTGCCAATATTACAAAATATTATAAACTAGTAAAAGATTCGGGGCAAAGACATCATAAATGTAACACCCCCAGATCCGGGGTCAGAGATCTGGTGGTTACGGTCTTACATCCATTCATAATACTTGACTTGAGTCCACAATAAATAAATCACATGCTGTGACCCCACAATACTATCCACTCACACACACAACAGTTATAGTCCCAGAGATGAAATTGAAATAAGTCCATAATATCAGAGTTTACAAATAAAAGTTATTACAAGCCAAATGATATGTTTAAAGGTTTTGCCGTTGATTAACGTTAATGTTACATATAAATAGACTGATAAACAAAAGCTGCCTATCTATGCTACCTCAGCAATGGCAGCAAGGACATCAGCGGGTAGTCCTCGAACGGCGGTAACCTGCTTGCGCCGAGTGCGCCTGACGCGGCCATCTGTCCTAACTGTTGTTGTGATAATATGAACAAAGCAAGGGTGAGCGAAAGCCCACCAACAATAATATAACTGAACAGTGATACATATATACAACAGTTCAAAATATCCTTTAAAATCATATGCCATGCACTGATGAAGTTATTGCCAGTATAATATAAAGGATGAAGTTACCAGGTAACTCAAAGTATTTGTTTGTAGAAATATCTGCTACATCAAAAGTAAGCGAGATATTCTCATTGTCATTAAAAGAAGAACTTGCATGAAAAGATTGCAATTCCAGTTATGAACACTTTTCCAGCTCTGCCAACAGTAATCATGTTGCAGGAAATAAATAAGTTTGGATGATGAACCAATGATGGAGTATTCACCGCGCCCGCTGTTCCAATCTTGATGATCAGTCGAGATCGTACAGCTCAAATTAGATTTACTACCGGTAGAAGGAAGAACTGACGGCTTTACTTGTCTACCGCCTTACTAGCTCTCCCCGACCAACGGTTGGGCCAAAGGGGATGGACCGGCGCTACTCGGCCTCTTACACGACTCCTAGTTCAAATAGAATTTATGATTCTGAATGTAACGTTCGTCCCCCTTTCCCCAAGTATAATACTTGTTGATAAGACTCTACAAAGTAGTCGTATCTAGTTGGAAAGGAAAATTCACCAATCACTTCCAAGCTATTGCTTGGTAACGAATATCAACTTGTTCCAACAATCTTACCCCTCGAAAGATGAGAAGGTAAACAACGACTTAATAAGTCAATAGCACCCGAGTTGCGAGTGAAGAGAATACTTTATGACCGGGAAGTCAACAAGATAAATATCATTTTCCAAGTAAGGTTCCCTTATTATTAGGGAGATAGACTCAAAGAAGAATGATGTCTGAGAACCTTTCTTGATATAAGATTAATAATAATATGACTCCGAAATATTTTTCGTAATAATCGAAGAAGATAAACCTTATTGAGGTTATTCTAAGTATGGAATAAATATTCAGAGAATATTTATTGACTTAAAAATATTTAAAGAATATTTAGGAATATGAAAGAATATCTTTAATCAGAGTATTTCACAAAATAATCCTTGATATCAGGAGAATAATTATTGAAAAAATAAATATTTAAATGAATATTCAAAATAATATTCATTAATTAATAAGACCTGAAATGAATATTTAAGATAATATTCATAATTAATTAGGAATTTAAATGAATATTCAAAAAGTAATATTCATTTAATGAATAATATTCTAAATTAATATCACGTAATATTCATTTAGTAATCCAAGCCTTAAAGGAATATTCGAGATAATATTCGATAAATAAATCAAGCTTCAGATGAATATTAAAATAATATTCATCAAGTAATTAATATCCTAAATGAATATTCAAAAGTAATATTTATTTAATAAAATAATATTCTAAATGAATATCCAAATAATATTCATTTAGTAGTCTCATCTTTAGAAAAATATTCGAAATAATAACCGATAAATAATTCGACTCTGAATGAATATTAAAAAATATTATTCATCGAATAGTTACGTTCAAATAATTATTTGAAGTAAGGATCGTTAAATAAATAATCTCGAACGAATATTCAAATAATATTCGTCGCCCAAATAATGGAAAATATTACTTGAATATTTTCCTCCGAGGTAATCTCGATATATCAAGAAATATTGACTCGCGGTCTATATTTGATGAATAAGATGTATACGCCCTTCTATGAGGGTCTTACAATAACCGGCTTATAATTGATACGTTAGCTATCTAATTTATAAGCCAATAAACAATCAGGGAACAAGCATAAAGATATAACTTGAAAGTAGGCATGCATGCTATGGCATATGTATAACAGAAAACATATATATATATATATATATATATATATATATATATATATATATATATATATATATATATATTCAATCACAACAACAGCCTAAAAGAAGGGAATTGAAACTTGCCTGGTAGTCGAGTACGGTAAGGGGTAGTGGTAGCGGGTCCCGGGTCAGCTTGGTGATCTATAAATAGCCAAGGCATTCGGGATTAATCACTTAACATTTTAAAAGTTAAGTTATACTTAAATCGAAACACGTTCTCGAGTTATCTCGTTATACCCCTTTTTGTGGATTCCTTTTATCATTGATCCGACCCGACATTCGTTCTTTAATACGCACTTGGGACATACTTTAGTCATACAAGTTCTAAGGTCGATCGTTACGAACCAATATTATACTCCGAGTTTTATCGCTCGTTTTCTAAGTGTTTTACCGAAATTATAATAGAGTCGTCTTTTAGGGGTTCGTTCGCGTTTAACCTCGACTCAAATATTTTTAATAAATCGAAAAACGATCCTTTTGACATACGGCTTTCTTTCACACCTTCCTTTTTACATCTAGTATTTATTTACCAAGATTCGTCATGACCTTACATATTTTACGAGGGTTCAATTTCAAGTACGAATACTTGTTTACGGCTCCGAACCACTTTTATGAATTTTATCGTAACTCCTAAATCATAAGTCCGTTTCACGTGATCTTTATATCAAAACGAAGCTTATAACATAAGCTATCCTAACATGGCAGAAAAGTTTCTGGACAGTAGGGTCTTGATGTGAAAAATGGCATACAAAACATGATATTGTAAAATCGGGCATTATAACGGCTATGTTTACGCGTTTTCCAAAGTTTTTACACTTTATCTCGATCTAACAAAGATCAATCCAACCACACAAACACATGATAATCATCATGACTAGTCTATCAACAACTCATCTTAACCATTACATGGTTCATAAACCAAATCATAATCATAACAACTACTAACATGGATCTAAACTTATAATAACATACTAATCACTAAATCATCCATAAATCTCATAAGATCTTAAAATAACACCAAGGGTTTTCAAGTATTATACCTTCCTTAGAGTGTGATATAGCCTTACTAAGCCTTGTATGGTCCTTAGGAGTGATTAAGCTTGCTAGATCAACCATGAAAAATCAAGAAAACAAAGTTAGTTCAAGAAGAACACTATTCATGCTCTTCTTGAATGATTTATTTGAAAATGGAAACCAATGAATTTGAGCTTGAAATTCCTAGGAGATTAGTTTCTTGAATTATAGGACTCACCTTAAAAATTACAAGAGCAAACAAGGAGTGGAAGATGGACTTTGGTTTTGGAATTTCTTTGTTTAGTCGAATGGAAGAAATGCAAGGGGGAGAGAGTTTTTGGCCTTGTTTCTTTGCTTGGTTATTTGATAAAGTGAATTATTAAGATGAGGCTTAGATAGTCTCTCATCCAAAAGTCACTTTAATAAAGTGATGATGTATAGGATGATGAAAATGGAGGGACATGTGTTAAGATTTTGATGGTTTACATGCAACTAGTAGTTTGATTTGCTAAGTATTAGTTAATCTCTAACCATACTAGTTACTAGATATTTATCATTTGTACATGCATGTATCTTGCTTCCTCTGCTTGATTCTGTGTCCGGTTATTGCCCGTTTCGATTGATCGTTCGTAGGAATATTTCACAGATTTTTAATTATGGTTTACCGGGAATCCTCTTAATATTAATACTATCATTCTCCATCTTTCATTCTAACTTTCCAATTTATATTCCTTAAATTCATTCGTTAAATACTTAAGGCTATCAGTGTCCAGGGAACTCTCGGAGAAAATAAAAGTGCGGTTTTTCAGAATCCGACAGCTTTTACATACACTCTTTTTCCCTCTGGATCAATAATACGAACTCAGAATTTCGTTCCGGGTACTTCTATATAGCGTCGTCTAATAATATTCTCAATTACACCAAAATCACTATTCATACTTATTCTTTACTTATTCATCTAGGGTTGTACAATTGTCCGTATTCTCTTTCGATCGTTCCTTAACCTTTTTACGGAACCACTGGATTAATCGCTATCGATCTGGATGACATGAGAATATTCTCCTTCTTGGAATTGCCATATCTTATTCCCTTAGGAGATAGATTATTCTACCTATGTTGTCACCCTTTAGCATTCTTCAAGACATAGAAATAATAAAGTCGAATTCCATTCGTTCTTTTAAAACATCAACTATTACATTGTAGCCGTAGCCACTATTCATTCTTACATCATTACCCAAAATTTGGGTTCTTATAGTCTCCCCTCCTTAAAAGGATTCCGTCCCGGAATTAGGTAGAAGACAATTGAGTACTCGTGGGTTATTTCACTTTCCAGTTTCCTAGTCAATCCTTAATCAATCCCAATCCTTTTTCAGCACATCTTACTAGTGCTACAATACATCCTTTTATCCTTTTTCATTAATCTCTTCCACTTTTCGTACAATACACTATTCAGGCTATGCTCTTACCCAGTCATATACTATTTTCCTTATTAGTATCTGCAGTAACATTGGTATCACTATCCCACTGCGAATTTGGAGGTAACCTCACTCACACTGTGCATTTCCTGTCACTTTAATCTTTGCAATCTCGATCAATATAGAGAAGTGGAAAGATTTATTGAGAGATCACTATGATCAATTGAACATTTGTTATATTGCATAGCTAGTACAGAAGGGGGCCAGCCTTTAGTACTTGACAAGCAATTAAACAAGTTATGGTATTCCACTTAGACTTCTATCACATAGATAGATAGTCACGTAGCAGTACCTCCCCTCCTTAAAGGGTTGTTCTTCTCAATTCATAAAGAAGATGAATAAGAGAGAAGAAAAGGAAAGAATTCTAAACGATTATAGAAAGTTTTCATGATTGTAAAATATCATACTAAGAATTTACCTCTGAACTATAGAGGTTCATTAAGGAAGAAATTAATCATAATTATATCCAATACTATTTGATTGTAACCTCACGTGTCAACATATCTTGTTGCTTTGTCCACTATTCTCTGGACCTGTACCCTGGTTCCACCTTAGCAACACTTACTTTTGGAAAATCTTTGAACCTTTCATGTTAAATCTTAGTTTCTCGCTTGACACCATTGTTACTGACATTCCGTGTCACGCTACTATCTTTTTCATATCTATAATATTAACACTATCAGGTTGTCATCCCAAGAATTCATCGGAAAACCCATTTATTAATCCATTCCTACCATTCCTTGCTTCCTATTTCGTAGTTGTTTTCCCCGTCTTTTCTTTATCAATCACATCGTTCTTATTATCTGATTCTTATTTACTTCTGTTATTTACTTCCACCTTCATCTCTTTATTGAGACATCTTTTGCACTTGGCACCTCCTTATTGGTATCCCGTCACATTTACTCTATAATCATCACATTAGTTCAAATTTAAAACCTCCGAAATGAATCTGGCCGATTTCTTTAGCTTAGATCTAATATAATCTACTTCTGTCAACTTATTTCTCATCACTTATTCTTTTCTACCCGCGGTTTTACACAGGTTGTCTTTCGTAAGTCAGACCAGGTGGTACACCTACCTGCTCGCACTCTTATCATCTGTTGAGCATCTGCATTCTACTGGTGTAGCTTTGCCACATGAAACACGTTACTACCATGCTATAAGCTTTGGGGGTAAAACTGGCTCGAATGCCACCTTCCGAACACTTTTAAACTCTCAGGTGGCCTAATAAGTCTCGGGCTCAACTGCCCTTCTCTCTAAGTCTCATTAATTCTTTTCACGGGAATACATTTAGCATCATGAATCATCAACCTCATATTCTCTATCTTGTTTGCGCAAAAGTACACTAACACAAACTTGCTTGTCATTCATCAACATGCCATTTAGCTTATCAATAGCAGCACTTTCTTTATCTTTACGTTGTCATCTACTTTCTTAGAAGAATCACCATCGCTTGTTACTTACGTAGTGCCTTAATAGCTAACCGTACGGGTTTCAATCCTTTAGGGAGACAAAGTAATCACTATTCCTTATCCATAAGGAACACTTCCTGAACTTGATGTAGATATTACATGAAGTAGATAAAATTGCAGAAGAGTTTCAAGCATCGCAGCTAAGTCAGGTTGATGAAACTATCACTCATGCATCTTCCATAAAAGACTGGAAACTTAATGGTTTACTTCGTCAATTTTTGTATCATGGTCCTGGTTTGCCTCAAAACGGGACCTTCTAAGGTATGTAATATGCTTAGGACCCATCAGTAATCGAATCTTTACTTAAACTACTATTACCGTCGATTCTTGCACAATCATCAGAAGGAATGTAAATTCCTCCATTCCGATATGACCTTCAAGGTCCTTCCAAACATTATTCTGTTTCTTCGGTATGAACATTTGTAATTATTCCTTTATACTTAGACTGTCGGCCACCTCATTGGCCTTTCCTAATAATAGTAATTTCTGGTAATCCTTGTTCTCTGGATACATTTCAATTCAATTTTTTCTTTTTTTTACCTCATTCTCATCACTGTTGGGTGAAAGCATTCTCCCTTAAGCTCTGCTGAAGGAGAAAAATATATCTATCAGTCTTTTTCCATAAGTCATTCCTTCCAACTACCCGTGGGAAATTTATCACGTTTATTCCCAATCCTACTTAGGATACTTCTTTTCTTAGTTCTTTCCTTATCTTAGGATAATCTCAACCTTTATAGGTTCAATCCATACTCCCTCAGGGTTTCATACATGCATCATCTGGTATTTTGTTATTGTGTCTTACATTCTCTTCCAAACTTCTAGTTGGAAACTCAGAATATTAGCTTTTCCTTGTAAGGTTTCTTAGGTCGTCCTCATCATTCCTCCTGTATTTTCTAGGTACAGGGTATATCAAAACGTCATTGATCAATACTCTAATAATTCTATCTCTGTTCTTTCCAGAACTCTTTTTAATAATCTTTACAGGTCATGGTTGCCTTAGCAAATCCAACTCATATCATCTGAATTTACAATGTCTTTATTAGGGTTAGTGCCATCCCTTGTGCATTCCCCAGGGTTTGCCTTACTTTACGGATATCTTATCCTTAATTCAACTGCCAAGGAATTCCTGCATCCTATAATTGGCAATCAAATCATGTATCCTTAATAAGGGTCTCTTTTCAATCATTCTTATTTGATAATCGATCGGTAGCTTACTGCTAATTTCTTCTTTCAGATAGTGGTCAACCTATTTGACCTTCCAAAAGACAACGTATGTCTTTCTGCTCTCTTACAGAACTTGTTAATGGTAGCAAGGATGTTCTGAAAGATATTAGTCGAGTTCAACGTGAATTTCTTAGTGCTTATCGTTCTTCACAAAGGTACTTGCCTCAGACAAAATTCCTACAGCATACTGTTCGATTTCTGACCATTTCTATACTATCTTCATATACCTTCATTGTTTACTTTCCTCCGTCATAATATATTCATGGTATTCACGATACCCTAACATCATACATCTCAAGTCATTATACTTCCATTTTACTCGTAATCTTGGACAACCATATACACACGAGTCACTTTAGTACGGGTGACCCCATCCCAAAAAGGTCTAGTGAATTCCCAATCAAAACATGGGCTGTTCAGCAGAAGATTCCTACGATCTCATTAATGTTTCCTTTATATCAGAAGGCCTTGCAGTCGGTGCTTTCTTAGAAGCAACCCTGATTTGTCCTTTCATTGCTGGTCTAGTCACTTGATAATCCTTTGTGACTTGGCCTCAACTGGCCACAAAAAAATAAATATATATGATTTTTTTTAGGGGTTGGCTAATAGCATTACTTTTCTAGCAATTGCTGGCATAGTGCCTTCTTTGATACCTTTCTACCTTTCTAAAACTTTACTTCATATAAGATTTAATCGACTATTCGGCACCGTCTCTGGTCACCTTTCCTCTATTTTTATCTTTTCAATTATTCTTATCACTACCACGTGCCACTCAAGCTTACCATTCCTGGCATAACAGCCTTTTCACTTAAGTCAATCTCGGAGTTTCTCAGTCCGGCTGGTTTCTTACTTACATTTCCTATTTTCGTCCAATCTCACTTCATCATTGTATTTCTACAATCAATCGCGATAACCGGGGTCTGTCCACCAACCCATGTAGCGGCTACCTTACCCAATTCACGGGGTTTGCCCCAGTTTCTACTCTCTTCCATGATGTTCTCTGATAATCAGAAAGACAAGGTTTGCCAAAATTCGTTGAAGTTCTTCCCAGAATTAGGTAAATTTTGGTCAATCTATCCATCGACTGGTAACACTAAGGAGACCAGTTTCGAAACCTGAAGAATAGTTCTATGAACCTCCTAGTAGGTAGAACCGTAAGCAGTCATAATTAACGAAATAATCGTCATCGGGTTGGAAATTTAACCCCTGGAGAGGAACCAATTACATACATCCCTTAGAAGGGAATCAACAGTTTTAAACTGAAACTTGTCACAACGTCCTGATACCTATACGTCCTGATATTCAATATTACCAAATGTCAGTCTACCTGACTACCAGTCTCAGAAGGAACATTATCGTCGGAGTTGGTTGTTCCATAAAAATTGGCACTACTAAGGCCATCCGAACCTGATGAACCATGCTGTCCGAATGCATCCGCAAGTACTTTGTCGTGCTGCGCAAGCACACATCTTAATCTTTTATGCGAAGCGTCGTTGGAAGCACAAAGTCTCCCTTATTCCATTAAACAATGCCAACTCTTGGTCATTACCCATTTCATCTTTTAGCTCCAGGAAGATTTTCTCACATTTTTCTCTTTAACTGCTGATCGTATTACTTGATCCATTATAATTCCGCGTCAGAGTAAACTTAGGTTAACTACTATAATCCATTCAAAGAAAAGAAAGAATTTAATATTCCTCTGAATCACATGCATCTAACGTTTCTGGTTCATTATTTCACTGAGTTAAATTAACCCTATACTTAGTCTCTGACAATAGTCTCATTACGAGTTCATCTTGACTCACTGGTCTTATCTTCCGGTAGGTTCTGAGATCATTGTCTTGCTTACTACTTCCTTATATAACTTTATCCAATCATGCTGTCACTTCCCAATGTTTTCACTTTCTAACTGATTCATTCATAAAATGGACATTTTCTTGAATAAAACAACTTCATCAACCTCAATTTGGTTCCATAAATTACAACCTATGACATCTGCCTTCTCATGGCGAATTATTACTGACAATATTCATACTTATTCATTTATCAAATGATATGGCACTTACTGCCTCTTCTCAACTATTCCTAGGGACTCTGCTCCTCGCCTTATATCGATGCCTTTGATAATCATACATCCTTCTAGCACTCTTTTCGTTAATATGAAAGTCACTAATGATTCTCATCTATTCCCGTATAAGATCTCAAGTAATTCTTCCAATCCGTCTTACTTGCTGGTACTACCTCCAGTAGTCCAGCCACGAATCCAACATGAATCTTCAGTTCTCTTGCTAATAGCTTAGTTCTTTGTGCCCACTTTTCTGAGCTCTCTATCTTAATCATCTCAGTCTTTCTTGCTACAGCCCTCATTCCTCGAGGGTAAGCTCCTTATCCTAACAAGATTTTCCTTATCTGCTGGAACCACTTCCGGGTCTCTAGTAGGGTACTCTATTGAATTTATCCGCTGATCTTCAGCATATAATAAAGCATCATCGCGCTGCTGCTCGTATGCCTCAAGGTCTGTTGCCTTACTTGTCGATGGGATATCGAGCTAAGTTACTATCATGATACTTAATAGTTCCCATAAGAGTTTTATAGGTCATCACTACATTAAGTAGTCCGACTATGAACTTGGCAAGAGTTCTTATTATCTTAGTGAATTTATTGTTTTAACGTCACCTCAACTCTGGGGTTTATAACGTACGCTCTGATACCACTTCTGTAACACCCCCAGATCCGGGGTCAGGGATCTGGTGGTTACGGTCTTACATCCATTCATAATACTTGACTTGAGTCCATAATAAATAAATCACATGCTGTGACCCCACAATACTATCCACACACACACACAACAATTATAGTCCCAGAGATGAAATTGAAATAAGTCCATAATATCAGAGTTTACGAATAAAAGTTATTACAAGCCAAATGATATGTTTAAAGGTTTTGCCGTTGATTAACGTTAATGTTACATATAAATAGACTGATAAACAAAAGCTGCCTATCTATGCTACCTCAGCAATGGCAGTAAGGACATCAGCGGGTAGTCCTCGAACGGCGGTAACCTTCTTCCGCCGAGTGCGCCTGACGCGACCATCTGTCCTAGCTGTTGTTGTGATAATATGAACACTTTTCCAGCTCTACCAACAGTAATCATGTTGCAGGAAATAAATAAGTTTGGATGATGAACCAATGATGGAGTATTCACCGCGCCCGCTGTTCTAATCTTGATGATCAGTCGAGATCGTACAGCTCAAATTAGATTTACTACCGGTAGAAGGAAGAACTGACGGCTTTACTTGTCTACCGCCTTACTAGCTCTCCCCGGCCAACGGTTGGGCCAAAGGGGATGGACCGGCGCTACTCGGCCTCTTACACGACTCCTAGTTCAAATAGAATTCATGATTCTGAATGTAACGTTCGTCCCCCTTTCCCCAAGTATAATACTTGTTGATAAGACTCTACAAAGTAGTCGTATCTAGTTGGAAAGAAAAATTCACCAATCACTTCCAAGCTATTGCTTGGTAACGAATATCAACTTGTTCCAACAATCTTACCCCTCGAAAGATGAGAAGGTAAACAACGACTTAATAAGTCAATAGCACCCGAGTTGCGAGTGAAGAGAATACTTTATGACCGGGAAGTCGACAAGATAAATATCATTTTCCAAGTAAGGTTCCATTATTATTAGGGAGATAGACTCAAAGAAGAATGATGTCTGAGAACCTTTCTTGATATAAGATTAATAATAATATGGCTCCGAAATATTTTTCGTAATAATCGAAGAAGATAAACCTTATTGAGGTTATTCTAAGTATGGAATAAATATTCAGAGAATATTTATTGACTTAAAAATATTTAAAGAATATTTAGGAATATGAAAGAATATCTTTAATCAGAGTATTTCACAAAATAATCCTTGAAGAAATATCAGGAGAATATTTATTGAATAAATAAATATTTAAATGAATATTCAAAATAATATTCATTAATTAATAAGACCTGAAATGAATATTTAAGATAATATTCATAATTAATTAGGAATTTAAATGAATATTCAAAAAGTAATATTCATTTAATGAATAATATTCTAAATGAATATCACGTAATATTCATTTAGTAATCCAAGTCTTAAAGGAATATTCGAGATAATATTCGATAAATAAATCAAGCTTCAGATGAATATTAAATTAATACTCATCAAGTAATTAATATCCTAAATGAATATTTAAAAGTAATATTTATTTAATAAAATAATATTCTAAATGAATATCCAAATAATATTCATTTAGTAGTCTCATCTTTAGAAAAATATTTGAAATAATAACAGGGTCTTTATTATAGTGACTTATTGAGTTTATATTTTCCTTATAACAGAGTCTTTATCCTGGGTACCTTATATTTTTCGTTTAGTCAGCTTTGATGATTGCTGGTTCAAGAGGTAACAAACAAGCATCCATAGTCCTTATTATGATATTGATGAGATAATTAGGCATTTCTTTATTAGTTATGTACTCCAGAACTAACTTGTATATTTTGACTTTTGAGGGGGAATTTAATATCTATGGTTGGAGTTGGCCAGATCTCTGTGAATTCTTGTTTCACTAATGGTAAAGGATTATAGGCAGTTCACATTTTAAAAATTTCATTAAATCACGGTACCTGATGCTAGATTAAGCAAATAGGTTAACCCCTGCAACTCAGTTGTTTCGATCCCAAATTCATACAGGAGATAATAGAGAATGAATTTGTACTTGTGCTAGAGATAGAATATATGCATTAATGGTTACGTCGATATATATATAATGACAGTATCTGTTTCATGTTAGTGTATATAGGAAAACTACAATTGCTAAAGCTTTGAAAACATCACCGTGCTTCAATAAACTAAGCCATTGTATTTTGTAACTAATTTCCTGCTCACATGAAGCCAACAATTTGTGCTAGTTTAATTTCTTACTGTAACGAATGAATTGTGCGGCTATAGCTGCCACAACTAATTGATTGCAACCAAACTAGAATACATGGGCAGATACATCCACACATAATTTCGAAACAGATGAGAACACATTCCTTCCCTTATAAACAGTCCTTAATCACACTTAATTATTTACTCAAGTTTCTCTTTGTATTGCCTGTTAGCGTGCATGGTTGTTTTACGGATAGCTGTTATATTAGTTTTGGGCATCGTTTCCTTAAATTTTAGATGCAATATTTCTTCTTATGAAAGGCCTCCTCCACGCAGTTCTGTCTTCATATCACGAGACGAGAGCTCTATTTCCACCTCCCCGGAATAGGTACATAATCGGTTATAAATGCAAGTAAATGGTCTTATATTCTGTATAAATTATGATCAGGCATTAGCAACTAACCAGATTTGTAACTGCTGCTACTTTTTTTTTGCTAAGTAATTGCTACTAACATTTATAAAAAGGTACACAATAAATTCATAGTTGCTAGCCAATACTGTACAAAATAAAATTGTATTTTGAAAAATAAAGTGCTATTTGGTCAGTTAGAGTACTGAATGAGGGACTGGACTCTGCCCAGCCCAATTTTTTTTAATGCTGTCGCTGTAACATCGAACCATTAGCAGATCTGGTCCTACGAATTCTTATTGTCGGAGTGTCTAGTACGGAATTAACTTGCCAGGATGTTTATTATGGCATTAGCAGTTATTAGTGTGATATAGTAATTGATTTCTATGTTTGTGTAGAATTCACTCAGTTAATCAGGCACTGTAATTCCTATCTTTCATTTTTTTTACGTTGGGTAAATATATATTCCACTAACGCAAAATGCAAACTAGAGACAGCAGCAACCCGTACAACAATCATGGGACCTTACTGACCATGGCATTGCTTGCTATGTTTGTGTAGTAAAATGTTGAATGGTGGAAAATTAATTCAGTTTTACATATGCAGGGATGGGGTAGTAGTGGAGAGTTATGGAGTGTTCCTAAAATGAGTGGAAGTACCAGCAATGGCTGCATTAAGGTGGAGGAAGTTCACGGAGAAGATTGGAAAATAGGGAGAAGAGAAGCTAGTGTATTGAGATATAGAGAGAAGAGACAGAATAGACTATTTTCCAAAAAGATTCGCTATGAAGTCCGTAAGCTCAATGCTGAAAAGTGCCCTCGGATAAAGGTATAAATCTACCCCGTTTTTAATATATGGAGTTCTAAATAAGCATATTCTTAATCCAGTCATTATTATTAGTGTACAATAATTGCAATGCTGTTTGTAAATATAGATTTTAACTTGTGCAGGGGCGATTCATGAAGAGGATTTGAGAAATAAAAAAAATTAAGATACGAATATAGAATACGTTTTGTGTTGCCTTGTGGTTCTATTTTGTGAAATTGTAAAGTCTGTAATGTGATGAATGAGCATGAATGGTTGTGTACCCAAAAAAGTGAATGTATGGGGTAAAGGGCTAAAAGCAATGAGCATGACTAATATGTTTTCTAATGTCCCTGCTTTTCAGGTTCAAAGCGACAATTTTGAGGAATTTTTTGCCCCTGGGTTGGATAAACATGGATACCAAGCACTGTTAAAAAGAAAAACAGTTGAGGTTTTTTTAAAATAAATCTTGGTTTTTTACGTGTCTTAAATTCAGGTTTTTAGTGGCAATGGAAATACCATTGATGGCTGTGCCACTTTTTTCCGCAGAGATAATTTTCACATGTCCAAAAATACTAGGTATGGAAAAACTTTGCAATTCTTTTGATATCTCTATGAACTGCATAACTTAAATTGTTTATGCCTCAGGTTGAGTTTTATAAAGCTACACAATCTTTCTGTTATTCCCAGATTACACACTTGTATAATTGTAGAAGGGGGGGTTGAATACAATTCTTGATATTTATAAATTTCTGATAAGAACTCCAGAAATTTATGCAGAGATAATTGCAATGTAAGATTTAAACACAAATACATATAAAATCAGGTGGTTAATATGCACCACCTGAAGCTTTTATTTGAAGAAAACTCTGTGATACAAAATGTACACAACTGCCATTTTACAACTCTTTGCTTCTAAGGATATTCAAGAAGCCCTAAGCAAATATGTCTGTTTTCTTAACCTACAAAGAGTTGCTACACTTGGTTATATATCCCAAGTTTTACAAGTACTACTGGAATAAGATAATACTAATCTAATTCTAGTTGACTTGCTACTACACTCCAAATACACATGTAGCCGAAAGGTTGTCCTTGTGTTGAGACATGTCTCCTGCACCTTTCTTGTATTCATAGTGTAAATAGAATGCTTCTTTCTTCTGTGTTTCTAAAGTATGGCTGCCATACTGCTTTTTGTATCTACTATCAACCCATGTGATCTATCAGTCAAACATGTCTTTATCAACTGCTAATCCCCAGCTAATCATAGAAGACAGTGTCAATGATTATCCGTTGATGTTGTACACTGACATCCGTTGATGATGTATTGAGCGGTATCCGTTGATATTGGGACTTGAGCTGTATCCGTTGATAGAGTGGATTTGAGTTGTATCCGTTGATAGAGTTTTGTCTTCATCTGCTGATACACTTTCACTTAGACAGAATTACATAGCATAGCTTATTTACAATTGGCTACCCTATTCTGCCTATCCGTTGATAGTCAACTTGATTGTGGATAAAAACACTATCAACTGATAACATAGAGATACTTGCAGTATGCTACAAAACCTCATCCGTTGATGAGCTACCTGTCAACGGATAGAGTTATAAATCCTCATCCGTTGACAGCTACAAAACCTTATACAATTTGATTAATTGTGAAGTTATCATCAAGTACAACATATTCCTAACAATCTCCCCCAATTTATACTTGATGGCAATAAAGCATAAATTCAGGACCTTGATGATAACAAAACATTCCTAAAGATATATAAAGAACAATGCATAAATTGTATTAAGCTACAAAAATTAAAAAACTGAAAGTTTGAGAAATTTACAGAGAAGTGCTCCTCTAGACTGAGCAGATTAAGACTATTTCTTTCCTCTTGTTGGCATCACCCTTGATTTTCCTTCTTTGGCAGAGTTGGACTCAATCTGTATTTGGAGTTGCCTATAGAAGGCATCTTCTTCATCTACCTTTGGATTCAGCTTTTGTTGTAACCATCTCAGGTATTGAGAACTAGCCTTTGGTAGTTGGTCTTCTAACATGAAGAATCTCCTGTTACCATCTTCATCCCTGAACTCCATCATCCAGAAGGGTTGAAGATGGATTTTCTGTCCATTGTATGGGATCTTCATTTTCCTTGGTAGACTTGATGGTGAGTTCCATTCCCTCCTTATTTGTTCTATTTTGTCCAGTATCTCCCCTTTTGCTATCTTGGAGAACCCTGTCTATCTCTTGATTGCAGAGAACACTTTGGTTAAGGTATGATAATTTTCTCCAAGAACCCTTTGTGGTGGCCATGTCCTTTCCATTCCTCCCTTGTATACAAAGACCAATCTTTCAGGCAAATGTTTATATTTGTCAATTCCTCTTACTTCTGACAATTCATCCAGATAAAGATTCATGCCAGAGTATTCTTCAATATCTGCCTGATAGATAAAATCATCCTTGTTTTCCAAGATTGGCTGCCTGATAATAGCAGGTACCCTAGCAACTTGAATTGGTTCCTTTGAAGGTTGCTTCCTTGGTTTCCTTTTCTTCTGTATAGGCTTCTGTTGAGGCTTCAGCAAGAATGAAGGAACCTCAATGGAGTCAAGATTCATTGGTTCCTCTTTAGGTACTATAGGCTCACCATGGAAATTCACAGTTGGGTTGAATACTTTTACATCAATAGGTTGTGATGAACCAACTGTCTCCTTGTTTTCAATTTCTGGAGAGACAGGCCTCCTTGCCTTTGATTTTATTCTTTTAGATTTGGATTTGGGGACTGATTTCCCTTTCTTTTTGAATTTGGGGACTTCCTCAGGTTCCCTCAATTCATCCTCTACCTCATCCAATAACTCTTGAGCCAGCCTTGCTTGCTTCTCATCTGAGTTTTCATATTGATATTCAGTGCTTGGTTGAGATTCTATTAGCAGCCTTGAAGTCTCTTCTCTCTTGGCTTCAACAAATCTAGGATGGCTGTTGGATATGTTTAGAACTTTTCCATTCCTTATGATTACAGCCATCCATTCTCTTACACAACTGTTAGTCTTCTCCTTGAATTCCTTGATTTGCTTACCCATCAGCTTCCCTTCATCATCCTTGGGAAATGGAAAGTCCAGTTGTAACTTGTTCTTCCCATTTGCTTTTGGTGGTGAGTAGGGTCTTGTCTTGATGTAGGGTTCAAATTCTTTAACATAAGAAGGCTCAGCATCATAGAATGTAGGAGCCACAATTGCTGGAGTGAGCACCTTCAGAATTGTGGTAGATATTGTTGGAGTTGAGGTTTGGCTAGAGAACAGAGTTGATGCAATAGATTGATTGATAAATTTTTCTGTCCTCATTATCCTTTCATAGTTTTCATCTTTCATCTTTTGTAGAGCTTCAATTTTGGCTAGCTTTTCCTCTTCTATCAAGTTTGAGAAATCAAACTCTTCAGATAGAGCTACTTGTTCAGGTTTGGAATTGCTGGGGGAGGCTGTGACAATGAATTCCTGTGGATTGACCACTATGGTAGGCTGCTGCTCCCCCTCACTTGCTGCTTCCCTGCTTTCAGAAATTAAGATTTGACTTGTAGTTGCCACAGCCTCTTCCACTTTCTCCCCCTTTTCTTAGCATCAAGGGTTTGACTAGAAGTTGGGGCTGTAACTAACTTTTCTAGCAGTTGGGTTTGCAGTTTCTGATGTTGAAGAAATTGCTCCATCTGGGATTCCATCCTTTCCACTCTTGAGTTGAGTAGTTGCACAGACTTAGCCAGGTTGTCTTCTTTGAGGAACCTTTGTTGGAACACCCTCTGAGTGGCGGTAGGAGCTAGTTGCTCTAACTTGGAATCCACAGAGATCTTCACATCCTTGATTTCTTGCTTGACCTCCTCTAAGTTGGAACTCTGAATCACCATTTGCATCTTTTGTAACTTAAGGGAGTCAATTGCCTGTTGAAGAACAACCTTTCTCTGTGGATCTGCCTCTGGGTGCTCAGCCAGGGTAGATTTATATTGCCTTATGATTTCCATATCAAGTTGATGATAGGTGTAGTTGTGAGCAAATGCAAAATCATGAATACTGCTACCACCTTCATCTTCAGGGCTCTGGCTGTCTTCATCTTCAGAATCTTCAAATTCTTCACTCTCAGCAGTGGTTGGCAGAGCTGCTATTTATTCCTTAGCTCTAAGTAGAGACTGTGAGGTGTGCACTAGGTGCATTGCCTCCTCTGCTTCCACATTGCCCTGTTGTGCCAGAATTTGATAGGCAGGAACAGGGTGAGTAAAGGTTTCAGCATCCAAAGAAATGGAGTCAATCATGGACTGATATTCTCTTTGATATTCCATTTCCTTGGCTGCATCCTCAACCTCCATTGACTCACTAGCAATGGCTGCTTCTTCCATCCTTATTTCTCCTGTAGTCCCTTCTCTCCCCTCATCTCTCTTTTCTTGCATCAAGGGCTCCCCTTGGCTCACACCTCTCACACCCTCACCTTCACCTACTAAGGTGGAACTCTCAAACTCTCCTTTTGCCTGACCGGAAGAAATGGCCAGCCTCTCATTATTTACCTCTCCTTTTGCCTGCTCACAAGGCAGCCTCTCACTCCCTTCCCTCAATCCTAAAAGTGTTTCAACTACTGAGAACTCCTCCACACTTGACACTGGAATGTCAGATATAGCAGTGGTAGAGTGAGTTATCAACGGATAAGGAATATCCGTTGATGGAGTATTTATAGCTGTCAACGGATGGCTAGATAGAGGCGCATCCGTTGATGGAGAAACACTTGTCAACGGATGAAGGATATCCGTTGAGGAAGGAATAATTATATCCGTTGAAGAGAAAACCAACACTGAATCTGTGGAGATTGATTTTAAGTTCGAGGCCACAGTCTGTGTTGAGAATTCTGGAAGGGAAGATTGAAGGTCCAACAAATCATCTAAAAGATGATGACCACCAATTTCAGAGTGGGGCTTCTCCAAGAATCTTAAAGATGGAGAATCAGGAATTGATGTAGATATCATATCCACATCCAGAGATGGAGTTGGTGATGGTGGATTGTAATGTGTATCGATTTGAAGATTGAGATCAAGGGGCTGTGACTCCACATTTATTGAAGCCACATCAAACTGAGTTTGAGAAGGTACAGTTTCCTGTACAGTGTGTGCACCCTGTGATTCCCCTGTGGTTTTAGATTTCACTCTTCTTCCATAGGTTTTTGAGATTGGGCTATATGTGTCCCTAAACCTCTTGTGCAGTGTTCCTTGTGGGGAACTTGATTCAGTAGTCACACTCTGTTGAGAGAGTGTAACTAGAATTTGGCCTGTAGTTACATTAGCAGTCTTTTGAGAGACTGAAATGGTGGTTGCACTCATCTCTCCTTCCTTGTCCTTAGGGCTTCTTTGATGTTCACCCTGTCCCTCACCACTCACTACCACCTTCACACTCCCCTCAAGAGTTTTGGTAGATTTTACAACAGGTGTCTTTTGAGAGACACTTGAGGTTTGCTTTTTAGAATGTGGTTTTGGAACTCTGGATTTGGTCACTTTGGTAGGAGCCTGTTTGGTCACAACTACAGACTCCATTGTGACACTAGAAGGCAAAGAAATTTGGGGGTTGGAGATAGGGGTTTCAGAGTTAGAGATAGTTACCTGAACAATTGGTAGATATACCAATTGTAACGTGTTTATACTATCAACGGATAAAAGGATATCCGTTGATAAGCTAATTTTGCCTTAGACAAAATTTCTGCAGAAAATTTTTCTGAAAGTTTTAACTTTCAAGTAGATCAAAACACATTTCTAGCTTCAAAGCAGTGAAATCAAATATCACTAGGAATTATGAAAAGTTAAGCATACCTAGCTCACCTACCAATCTTGTGAATGTGGATTCATCAAGAGGCTTGGTGAAGATATCTGCAAGCTGCATTTCACTTGGCACAAAGTGCATTTCTACTGTACCATTCATCACATGTTCTCTAATGAAGTGGTATTTGATGTCAATGTGCTTGGTTCTCGAATGTTGCACTGGATTCCCTGTGATGGCAATAGCACTTGTGTTGTCACAGAAAATTGGAATCTTCTCAACTTTTAGACCATAGTCAATGAGTTGGTTTCTCATCCATAGGATCTGTGCACAACAGCTTCCAGCAGCAATGTACTCAGCTTCAGCCGTAGAAGTGGAGACAGAGTTTTGTTTCTTACTGAACCATGAAACAAGCCTGTTTTCTAGAAATTGACAGGAACCTGTAGTACTTTTCCTATCAACTCTGCAACCTGCATAATCTGCATCTGAATAGCCAGTTAGATCAAAACCAGATTCTCTTGGGTACCAAATGCCAAGGTTTGGTGTTCCCTTGAGATACCTGAAAATTCTTTTAATAGCTATTAAGTGAGACTCTCTAGGGTCAGCTTGAAATCTAGCACAAAGACAAGTAGAAAACTGTAATATCCGTAAAATTTTCGAATAAAATTTTTTCGAACCTACTCGATATTTTATTTTATTTAAAAATATTTTAGAAAAGATGCACTAGTATATATTTGTAATTATTACGTTTTATAAATTTTTAAAATTTATATATTAGTATTATATTTAAATAATAGTGTTTATTAAAAATTTGAGAAGAATAGTATTTTTAAATTTTGAGTCGTATTTATTTTAAGAAACAAAATTAGAATTTCGTTATAATTAATTAGACGGGAGAAAACGAGATCTTTCTATCAATTATTTCATTAAATATAGACATAATCATTATTTTTATTTTTAATTATTCAACAATTATTTTGTCTCCCATTTTATTTATTTAAATTGTCCACTAAGTATATAATTGTGGAGCACTAAACTTGTTCATGATTTTGTTCCCCATTTTAATTTCCTTTTTATTTTAATAATACTAATAATAAAAATCAGCTTGGTTTATAATGAGATCCCAGATTTTAGAAAAGGAAAAAACACAAGTCTCCTACCCAAAACAAAAACAAAGCAGGTATTTTTACTTCAACATTTTTTTTTCTTTTTCTGTTAATAACAGAGTATTTGGGGGGAGGGGGATGGTTGATAGCAGAATATTCGGGGAGGGGGGGGGGATTGGTTGCTGTCGGAGAAGGGGTAGTCGGGGTGTTGAGGGAGGAGGAGCAGGAGAGAGATTGGAGAGATGGGTTGTTGCCGTGTGTTGTAGAGACGGGGAGAGAGATAGAGACTGTCGAGAGAGGAGAGGTTGTGGCGGTGGTGAGTCGGAGTTATAAGGTGTTGGTTGTGTTTCGAATTGGTGGAGGTTGAGAGTGTTATTGTTGTGATGGTTGTTGGAGGAGTAACGGGTGAGGGAGAAAGGGGGAATAAGAGAGAGGCGAAGAGAGGGAGTGACGGGAGAATGAGAGAAGAGGGAGAGAGTGGAGGAGGGAGAGATGGAGAGATTGAGAGTGAGAGAGGAAGAGAAAGAAGGGAGGAGGTGAGGTGTGTGCGAGTGAGGGGTCGCCGGAAGGGGAGCCACCACCGTTGATGGTGGTGGTCTGTGTAGTCGCGAGAAATAGAGAGGAGCAGGGGAGAGAGAGGGGGGGAAAGAGAACGGAGGGAGAGGGAGAGGGAGAGGGGGAGAGAGAGAGAGAGAGAGAGAGAGAGAGAGAGAGAGAGAGAGGAAGAGAGATTTTGAGAAGAGAAAGAAATCACAAGGGAGGGGTTCGCAGGGGCAGAGCTCGCAGATGGGGGAGGTGGGGCCCACCATGGGGGAGGTGGGGGCCATGGAAATATTTCTACTAAATTGATAGTTAATAATTTTATTAAAACGAATCGATAACAATTTCTTTTTTTTTATGTTTTGATTGGGAGTTAAATAAAAAGTGGTGTTTTTTTTTTAATTTAGTTGTTGATTTTTTAGAACTAGTGATTTAATTAAAGAGTTATTAAAATTTAGAATAGTATTTGATGAATAATTAATTAAATTGGTTTATTATTTAAATAAAATTATTTTGTTACATAAATTATTGATTTATGAATTTGAGTATAAAAGAGGGTTTAATTTATTAATTTGGAATATAATTATAGTTAGATTTTGATTTAAAAATATTATGTGATTATTTTCCATAATTTAGAGATTTATTGTTTTATTATTAAAAAGGAGGATTAATTTAGAATAAATAGGATTAAAAAGGGGTATAATTTCAAGATTTTATATTTAATATTTCCGAATTATTTTATTAATCGGATAAGACCAGATTTATTTAAAGACTAAAAAGGATTTAATATTATTTTAATTATGAGATTTAAAGGGGATGTTATTTAGTGAGATTATTATTAATAATTATGGATTTAAATTGAATAAAAATAGATTCTTGAATACTTTTGGTTTTGAGATTTATATTAATTAAATTAGGGATTTATTAATTCATTGATAAAAAGAGAGAATTATTGGGGATAAGTAGAATTAAATGCGGTATTATTTTAGGGGACTGATATTTATTATTGGATTATTTTAATTACGCAGATTGAATTATATTAGTTTAGACTAAAAACTGAGATTAGTACGAAACAGCTGAACTAGGTTTTAAAGGGTGAAATGTCGGGGCTAATAAAGTGAGTTTTTATTTGGTTATAGAGAATCAGAGACGTGGAGCCAGGTGAATTATCGTACTGCAGAGCACAAGCAAGTTTACTAATTCGTACTCCATTGTTCGGGGTATTTATATTTTTAAGTATGCTGATTAAATTTTCGATTTACAAAACCAAGTATTCTTTCGAGTGATTTATACCAGATTTTTTTTATTCATGCAATTTACATTCATATATATTATTGCTGAGCCGTTATCCAGACATATTATATCACGAGGTGTTCAAATTTATTTCATGAGTTGGTCCATATTGTTGGAACGTTTATTGAGATACTTCATTCGAGTTTATATTTAATAGTGGGGATATATATATATATATATATAGTAAGTTATGTATACTGATATGGATCACCTCATTTCGATTCCATAATCAGAACAATTTTTCATAATATTTCCTCTACTCATTCGAGAGGAAAACTAAATTATTGATATTTATCGTTCATTGCTTATGAAGGCAAAAGTGACCGGAGTAACGCACCGGCCCAACTGAGTAGTATTTAGGGTGTGTTCGAAACTTCGGCTCATCCTTCTATCGATAGAAAACGAGTAGTGATAATGGATTGATCATCCATTACTTGAGTAGGCGTTCTGAGCAGAAATCCAATTGACATCCTATCAGTTAATAGATGCCTTTGTGGTTCTATTAACTAGGGTGTTGATCTGAGCAGTTGCTATATTATATTATCAATAGAGTAGTTTTGAGAAGTTATTGAGATTTATTGGAGTAGTATTTCGAGATTTATAAGATTTCTGAGTTGGTCTCTTTCAAAGGTATTTATATTTATTAACTCTTATAGAGTAGTAAAATCATATTTTGAGTGAGTTGTTGTGTATTACATGATATCTATATATACTTGCTGGGCATTCTTTGGCTCATTCTTGCTATTTAAATATTATTGATCAGCGGCATCTAAAGACGACTCTAGCATGACTGACTGTGGCAAAGGGAAGTGGAAGGGCTATTAAATTCAATCCAGTAGCCTTATAGTATCAAAGGAGATTGCAAGATGGAACGGATTTATTAATGCTTTATTATTGTGTGTTTGGTGTGTTGTAATAATACTTCAGAGATTCTGGGAGATGAGTGTGTATTGTAATAACTTATATATTTTGAGTGCTTGTTCTAAGACTATAACCTGTGAAATAAAAGATGGAGTTGTCAAGAATATTGTTGTAGATTATATTATGAGTAGTTGATCGATTTTCCGCAAAGAGGTGTGACGACCTGGATTCCTATAAGGGATTTGGGGGCGTTACAGTAATGGTATCAGAGCAGTAGGTTATAAACCTTAGAACGAGAATAGAGAGGAGTTATAGTTATATAAGAGAGAGTTTAGAAACCAGGGAATCGATAGGTATATAAATAGTAGGATTTCAAGGAATAGTTAGGGTGGAGGCATGACGGCCAATACCGATAGTAGGATCATTTGGAACAAGAGAAGCGCATTTCCATGATTTATTTATTGGGTTTATAATGAGTATATAGAAGTATGTATACGTAAGTATATATATATATATGGATGCATACATATCTATGTATATATACGCATGTGTACCGATATATACTGTTTTGTTTTCATAATAAACATCTCATGGATATGCAGTTTTATTGAACGAAATGATTTTTTTTTTATTATTATTTTTAGAAAATGCCGCCAAGGAGAAACGGAGCTAACTCCAGAGAAGGTGAGGCTTCTACCGGAGGGAATAACAACCAAAACAATCAAGGACTTAACCAACTCGTAGATTTGTTGAGGCAAACCCTAGACCGTGGACATCAGGACCCTATACCCCATGTAGGGAACCAAACCGCAGCAGCTTTTAAGGCTTTTAAGTCAATTCATCCACCTGAGTTTAAAGGGTTTGGGGAACCAGTCGAGGCTAGATCGTGGCTGAAAGAGATGGAGAAATCATTTAAGATTATAGGAGTAGAAGAGGGGCAGAAGACGATCTTTGCCACCTACTTGTTGAAAGAAGAGGCGAATTATTGGTGGGAGTCTAAGGAAGCAATGGAACCTGCAGGAATAGTAACCTGGGAAAGGTTTACTGAGTTGTTTTTGGAGAAGTATTTTCCGGAGCATATGGAGAGTAAGATGGAGATAAAATTCTTGGAACTAAGGCAGAATAATAGGACTGTTGCTGAGTATGAGAAGGAGTTTACTGAACTATCTAGGTTTGTACCACATTTCGTAGATACTGATAAGAAGAAGGCGAGGAGGTTTCAACATGGACTGAGACCATGGATACAAACTAGGGTGGCCGCTTTTGAGCTTACTGAGTATGTTAAAGTAGTGAATAAGGCGGAAGTAATAGAAGCAGGAAGTAATTTTGATCCGAAGGGAAATGAAGGGAAGAAAAGAAAAGCAGAGAGTTGGGGAGGATATCCGACTAGTGGAACATTTCAGAACCAAAATGGTAGGAGGCCCGGGTTTCAGTCTACAAGATCTGGAGGATCCAACCGAGCAGAAAGTGCGGGTAGTGTACAAGTAGGACAGCAGGGAAACGAGAACCAGTTTAGGCAACCAAGACCACCACTGCAAGATTGTGAAGTGTGTGGAAAGAAGCATCCAGGAGCATGTGCAAAATCAGAAGGTAGGTGTCATAACTGTGGTCAAGAGGGGCATATTCGGGCGAATTGTCCCAGGAAGGGAGTAGTCTGCTACAAATGTGGAAAGGAGGGACATATCTCTAGAGATTGTAAAGTGTCAGCAACGGGACCCGCAACATCACGACAAAGCAGTGGAGTTATTAGCAACCAATCAACCGCTAGGATTTTTAACATGACGTTGGCCGATGGCATGAAAGAGATGGACGAGATAGCAGGTACACGGTTATTTAAATTATCGTAAATGCATATATAAATGATGAGCCGGTATTAAAATAGAGGTATGTTAAAATGAGATCTTAGATGGGATCGACAGTCTAGCATGAGAGTTTATAATCGAAATAGAAGAATATATAATTGGTACAAAGGGGTCGAGGACATATCGGAGAGTAGAGTACGAAATAAGCAGCCTTAGCTATTGCCTACGTTGATTCCGAGGACGGAATCCTTTTAAGGAGGGAAGACTGTAATATCCGTAAAATTTTCGAATAAAATTTTTTCGAACCTACTCGATATTTTATTTTATTTAAAAATATTTTAGAAAAGATGCACTAGTATATATTTGTAATTATTACGTTTTATAAATTTTTAAAATTTATATATTAGTATTATATTTAAATAATAGTGTTTATTAAAAATTTGAGAAGAATAGTATTTTTAAATTTTGAGTCGTATTTATTTTAAGAAACAAAATTAGAATTTCGTTATAATTAATTAGACGGGAGAAAACGAGATCTTTCTATCAATTATTTCATTAAATATAGACATAATCATTATTTTTATTTTTAATTATTCAACAATTATTTTGTCTCCCATTTTATTTATTTAAATTGTCCACTAAGTATATAATTGTGGAGCACTAAACTTGTTCATGATTTTGTTCCCCATTTTAATTTCCTTTTTATTTTAATAATACTAATAATAAAAATCAGCTTGGTTTATAATGAGATCCCAGATTTTAGAAAAGGAAAAAACACAAGTCTCCTACCCAAAACAAAAACAAAGCAGGTATTTTTACTTCAACATTTTTTTTTCTTTTTCTGTTAATAACAGAGTATTTGGGGGGAGGGGGATGGTTGATAGCAGAATATTCGGGGAGGGGGGGGGATTGGTTGCTGTCGGAGAAGGGGTAGTCGGGGTGTTGAGGGAGGAGGAGCAGGAGAGAGATTGGAGAGATGGGTTGTTGCCGTGTGTTGTAGAGACGGGGAGAGAGATAGAGACTGTCGAGAGAGGAGAGGTTGTGGCGGTGGTGAGTCGGAGTTATAAGGTGTTGGTTGTGTTTCGAATTGGTGGAGGTTGAGAGTGTTATTGTTGTGATGGTTGTTGGAGGAGTAACGGGTGAGGGAGAAAGGGGGAATAAGAGAGAGGCGAAGAGAGGGAGTGACGGGAGAATGAGAGAAGAGGGAGAGAGTGAAGGAGGGAGAGATGGAGAGATTGAGAGTGAGAGAGGAAGAGAAAGAAGGGAGGAGGTGAGGTGTGTGCGAGTGAGGGGTCGCCGGAAGGGGAGCCACCACCGTTGATGGTGGTGGTCTGTGTAGTCGCGAGAAATAGAGAGGAGCAGGGGAGAGAGAGAGGGGGGGGAAGAGAACGGAGGGAGAGGGAGAGGGAGAGGGGGAGAGAGAGAGAGAGAGAGAGAGAGAGAGGAAGAGAGATTTTGAGAAGAGAAAGAAATCACAGGGGAGGGGTTCGCAGGGGCAGAGCTCGCAGATGGGGGAGGTGGGGCCCACCATGGGGGAGGTGGGGGCCATGGAAATATTTCTACTAAATTGATAGTTAATAATTTTATTAAAACGAATCGATAACAATTTCTTTTTTTTTATGTTTTGATTGGGAGTTAAATAAAAAGTGGTGTTTTTTTTTTTTTTTTTTAATTTAGTTGTTGATTTTTTAGAACTAGTGATTTAATTAAAGAGTTATTAAAATTTAGAATAGTATTTGATGAATAATTAATTAAATTGGTTTATTATTTAAATAAAAATATTTTGTTACATAAATTATTGATTTATGAATTTGAGTATAAAAGAGGGTTTAATTTATTAATTTGGAATATAATTATAGTTAGATTTTTATTTAAAAATATTATGTGATTATTTTCCATAATTTAGAGATTTATTGTTTTATTATTAAAAAGGAGGATTAATTTAGAATAAATAGGATTAAAAAGGGGTATAATTTCAAGATTTTATATTTAATATTTCCGAATTATTTTATTAATCGGATAAGACCAGATTTATTTAAAGACTAAAAAGGATTTAATATTATTTTAATTATGAGATTTAAAGGGGATGTTATTTAGTGAGATTATTATTAATAATTATGGATTTAAATTGAATAAAAATAGATTCTTGAATACTTTTGGTTTTGAGATTTATATTAATTAAATTAGGGATTTATTAATTCATTGATAAAAAGAGAGAATTATTGGGGATAAGTAGAATTAAATGCGGTATTATTTTAGGGGACTGATATTTATTATTGGATTATTTTAATTACGCAGATTGAATTATATTAGTTTAGACTAAAAACTGAGATTAGTACGAAACAGCTGAACTAGGTTTTAAAGGGTGAAATGTCGGGGCTAATAAAGTGAGTTTTTATTTGGTTATAGAGAATCAGAGACGTGGAGCCAGGTGAATTATCGTACTGCAGAGCACAGGCAAGTTTACTAATTCGTACTACATTGTTCGGGGTATTTATATTTTTAAGTATGCTGATTAAATTTTCGATTTACAAAACCAAGTATTCTTTCGAGTGATTTATACCAGATTTTTTTTATTCATGCAATTTACATTCATATATATTATTGCTGAGCCGTTATCCAGACATATTATATCACGAGGTGTTCAAATTTATTTCATGAGTTGGTCCATATTGTTGGAACGTTTATTGAGATACTTCATTCGAGTTTATATTTAATAGTGGGGATATATATATATATATATATATATAGTAAGTTATGTATACTGATATGGATCACCTCATTTCGATTCCATAATCAGAACAGTTTTTCATAATATTTCCTCTACTCATTCGAGAGGAAAACTAAATTATTGATATTTATCGTTCATTGCTTATGAAGGCAAAAGTGACCGGAGTAACGCACCGGCCCAACTGAGTAGTATTTAGGGTGTGTTCGAAACTTCGGCTCATCCTTCTATCGATAGAAAACGAGTAGTGATAATGGATTGATCATCCATTACTTGAGTAGGCGTTCTGAGCAGAAATCCAATTGACATCCTATCAGTTAATAGATGCCTTTGTGGTTCTATTAACTAGGGTGTTGATCTGAGCAGTTGCTATATTATATTATCAATAGAGTAGTTTTGAGAAGTTATTGAGATTTATTGGAGTAGTATTTCGAGATTTATAAGATTTCTGAGTTGGTCTCTTTCAAAGGTATTTATATTTATTAACTCTTATAGAGTAGTAAAATCATATTTTGAGTGAGTTGTTGTGTATTACATGATATCTATATATACTTGCTGGGCATTCTTTGGCTCATTCTTGCTATTTAAATATTATTGATCAGCGGCATCTAAAGACGACTCTAGCATGACTGACTGTGGCAAAGGGAAGTGGAAGGGCTATTAAATTCAATCCAGTAGCCTTATAGTATCAAAGGAGATTGCAAGATGGAACGGATTTATTAATGCTTTATTATTGTGTGTTTGGTGTGTTGTAATAATACTTCAGAGATTCTGGGAGATGAGTGTGTATTGTAATAACTTATATATTTTGAGTGCTTGTTCTAAGACTATAACCTGTGAAATAAAAGATGGAGTTGTCAAGAATATTGTTGTAGATTATATTATGAGTAGTTGATCGATTTTCCGCAAAGAGGTGTGACGACCTGGATTCCTATAAGGGATTTGGGGGCGTTACAAAAACATTATATCAGGTCTACTAGCTGTTAGGTATAGAAGTGAACCTACCATGCCTCTATAGCTTGAGATGTCCACAGACTTTTCCTTAGTATTCAACTCAAGCTTAGTTGCAGTGGCCATAGGTGTTTTAGCAGATGCACAATCCATTAAGTCAAATTTCTTTAAGAGATCATAAATATATTTTGTTTGACTTATGAAAATGCCCTCATTAACTTGCTTTACTTGTAGGCCAAGAAAGTAAGTTAATTCACCCATCATGCTCATTTCATACCTATTTTGCATAAGTTTGGCAAACTTTTTGCAAAGCTTCTCATCTGTAGACCCAAAAATAATATCATCTACATAGATTTGAACAAGTATTGAAGAGCCAGTAATATTCCTATGAAATAAGGTTTTATCTACTGTACCTCTAGTGAAGTGGTTCTCCAAAAGAAATTGAGATAAAGTGTCATACCAAGCTCTTGGTGCTTGCTTCAAACCATAAAGTGCTTTCATGAGAAGATATACATATTCTGGAAATTCTGGATCCTCAAAACCAGGAGGTTGATGGACATAGACCTCTTCTTCCAGTTCCCCATTTAGAAAGGCACTTTTGACATCCATCTGATAGACTTTGAAATTGGCATGTGCTGCATAGGCTAGAAAGATTCTTATTGCCTCAAGCCTTGCCACTGGAGCAAAAGTTTCATCAAAATCTATTCCTTCTTCTTGAGAATAGCCCTTTGCCACTAATCTAGCTTTATTCCTCACAATTATGCCATTTTCATCTGTCTTATTCGTGAGAACCCATTTAGTACCTATGACACTTCTATCATCAGGTTTGGGCACAAGTTTCCATACTTTATTTCTTTCAAATTGGTTTAGCTCTTCTTGCAATGCTAACACCCAATCTGGATCTAGAAGGGCATCTTCCACTTTCTTAGGTTCCTCCTGAGACAGGAAGCTACTGTATAGACATTCTGCTTGAGTGGCCCTTCTAGTTTGGACTCTTGAATTTGATTCACCAATGATTAACTCAAATGGATGATTTCTAGTCCATTTTCTTGCAGGTGGAAAGTTTGATCTTGATGAGGTTGCTTCATTTCTATGATCATGTTGATTTAGCATTGAATTTTGACCTTGAGAAACTCCTCCTGAGTTTGTTGTCCTTGCTGAATTATGAAGTTGACTGTCAATGGATGCATCATTTTGCCTGTCGACGGATGCTTGAGAATATCTGTCAATGGATGCATCTCTAATAGTGTCAACGGATATTGCAGAATGACTGTCAACGGATGTTGCAGAATGACTGTCAACGGATGCTTCATTTTCAGTGTAAGCATCACTTCTAGTTGGTATAACAGCTCTAGGTGGATCTCTGTGGTCATGATCTTCATTTTCCTCATCATCATCATAGTACATTCTTCCTTCACTTTCATTCTCAAATTCCAACTTTTCATGGTAACCTTCATCATTTAGGCCTAGAATCTTTTGATCATCAAACACAACATGTACAGATTCCATAACAATGTTGGTTCTTAGATTGTAGACCTTGTAGGCTTTCCCTGCTGCACATCCAACGAAAATAGCTTCATCTGCCATTGCTTCAAATTTGCCCAAGTTATCTCCATGATTCCTTAGAACAAAACACTTACATCCAAAGACATGTAGGAAAGCTAAAGTTGGTTTCTTGTTGGTTAATAACTGATAAGGAGTCATTCCTCTAGCTTGATTGACCAAGGAAATATTCTGAGTAAAGCATGCAGTGTTGACAGCTTCAGCCCAGAAATATGTTGGTAACCTTGATTCACTTAACATTGTTCTAGCTGCTTCAATGAGAGTTCTGTTTTTCCTTTCAACAACCCCATTTTGTTGAGGTGTTCTGGCAGCAGAAAACTCATGAACAATTCCATTCTCTTCACAGAAAATCTTCATTGTGGAATTCTTGAATTCAGTACCATTGTCACTCCTGATTCTTTGTACTCTGTCTTCAGAACCATTGTTTAGCATTCTGAGATGATTGATGATGATTTCACTTGCACAATCCTTGGAGTGCAGGAAGAAGGTCCATGTGAACTTAGAAAAATCATCTACAATCACCAGACAGTATTTCTTCTTTGAAATAGACATGACATTTACTGGACCAAATAAATCCATATGCAGCAATTGAAGAGGCTTAACAATGGATGACTCTGTCTTGCTTTTGAAGGATGATTTCTTATGTTTCCCTAATTGGCAGGCATCACACAGCCCATCTTTGACAAACTCCAATTGAGGGATTCCTCTAGCAAGATCCTTTCTTACCAAATCATTCATAACTTTAAAATTCAAATGTGACAGCTTGTTATGCCATAGCCAACTCTCATCCTTACTTGCTTTGCTGAAGAGACAAGTAATGGATTCTGAGCATGCTGAATTGAAGTCAGCTATGTAAACATTTCCTTTTCTAAAGCCTGTCAATACCACATTGTTGTCTTCCTTGGCAGAAACAACACAGGCTTCTTTTGTGAACTTTACTTCATAGTCTTTGTCACAAATCTGATTGATACTCAGCAAATTGTGCTTCAAACCTTCAACTAAAGCCACTTCTTCAATGATGACATTGTCTTTTGAAATCAGGCCATATCCCTTAGTATATCCTTTGCTGTCATCTCCAAAGGAAATCCTAGGGCCAGCTCCTTCCTTGAACTCTGTGAGCAGGGTTGAATCTCCTGTCATGTGCCTAGAGCATCCACTGTCTAGGTACCATAGATTCCTTCTGTTTCCCTGCACACATTTCAAAAACAAATCAAGTTAATTTTGGTACCCAAGCTTCCTTGGGTCCTTTCTTGTTAGCCTTTGACTTTGCACTCTTAGCATTCTTCAACTTAGGTGTAGATGCTTGAGTGATGGGGTTTGACAAATGCTCATTTGCATGAATATTGGATGCATGCATGTGTGGAAAATTGGCATACATATTATTCATGTTAGGTATGTTCCATGACATTTGTGGCACATTCATAGATTGAAAGTAAGGATTAGACATATATGGCATGTTCACATATGGATTTGAAAAACTAGCATTTTGATACAAACCAGGCATAACAGGCATTGCAGGCATACATGGCATTGGTTGAGGTACATAAACAGGAGCCTTGTTGACAATCTTGCAATTAGAAGATAGATGATTGACACTATTACAATTACTACAAGTTTTCCTAGGAGCAAACTTGTCAGGAGAGTAATTGTTTTTCTTGTTGATGCCTATCTTACCATTTCTGTTCTTTTTCTTTTTGCCCTCAATTTCTACCTTTTCATTGTCTGATTTACCAACAGCCTTTTTGTTGTGTAAATCACCTATCTTAGCCTTCTCACTGGATTTGGTTTTGCTGCACTCACCACTAACAAAATTCTTGTTTACTGGACCATACTTGATATCCGGTTTCCTAAGTTCCTTCTTACTAACAGACTTTTTGTTAGTCGACGGATACCTCTTATCCGTTGACGGTTCATCTGTCAACGGATGATCACTATCCGTTGATTCACAAATAGTCTCTAGATCCTCAAGGCCAGGTTCTAGCTCCTTTTTCTTTTGAGTCCAGGTATCCTTCACAAATGATTCTATTCCCTGAACTTCTATTATGTTTTGAGAAACATTCCTACAACTTTGAAATTTAGCAATTATCCCTTGTTCTTTTTCAAGCTGGTCTTTTAAAATCAGTTCTCTTTTTAACACAGCTTCAAGTTCACTTTTAGCATTATTGCAATCAACTCTCATTTTCTCAAATTCTAGAAATTGAGATTCTAGAACAGCATTTCTATCACTTAAAAACAGATTAGACTCTTTAATTCTATTGTTCTCTTTAGTAAGTGATTTAAGAGTAACACTTAAGTGATATAGTTCAGTAGACATTTCATCTATAACACTATTGCATTCCTCTTTAGTGAGCTCAGAGAGATTAGTAGAAAATACCTGATTGCTAGCTGAACTTGCTTCCTGCTCTCCAGAATCAGCCATTAAAGCAAGGTTGACTAACTCAGCATCATCATCAGAATGATTGTCATCAACAGCCCAGTCATACTCTTGGGTCAAGAATGCCTTTCTTTTCTGCCTGAGAAGATCAAAATATTTCTTCTTATAGTCAACAGTCTCAGTTGGCTTTCCCTTGTTCTCAAATCTAGGTTTCCTGCATTCACTTATCATATGACCAGCAATTCCACAATTGTAGCATTTAATTTTGGATTTATCCACATAGTTGCTTGTGGAAAAATCCTTGTTAAATGGCTTGGCCACCCCATAGTTTCTCTTGAATTTCAGCTTAGAGAATCTCCTAGATAGAAAAGCTAAGTGCTCATCTATCTCATCCAATTCATCCTGCTGAAGAGCATTCAATTCCTCAGACACCTTTTCCTTGCTCCTGCTTGATTCTGCTCTACCTTTACAAACCTCCCTGTTTGGTGTAGAACTAGCAGTTTCTGTCCTTTCCTCCTTTTGCTCCAAGTTGGCAACAAGTGCAACTGACCCACTTTTCTTTTGAGACTTCTCAATCTCTTCATCCTGCTCCATTTCCAGCTCATAGGTCTTTAAAGTTCCATAGAGCCTTTCAAGAGTAAATGTCTTGTACTCTTGAGTGTTTCTTAGAGAAACAGTCATTGGCTTCCATTCCTTGGGCAGTGATCTCAGAAATTTGAGATTAGAATCTTTAACTTGATAGATTCTTCCATACAGTTTCAAACCATTTAGTAACTTTTGAAATCTACTAAATGTATCATTCAATGTTTCTCCACTCTTAAAGTGAAAATGTTCATACTGTTGGATTAGTAGTTGCATCTTGTTTTCCCTTACCTGTTCTGTTCCTTCACACAGGGTTTGAACAATGTCCCATACTTCCTTGGCGGTAGTACAATTAATAACATTGTCAACCATGTCTGTTTCTAGACCATTGAACAGAATATTCATGGCCTTTTTGTCTTTGTGGACTTCTGCAATATCTTCAAGACTCCACTCAGAAACAGGTTTGGGAATGAGAGTGTTAGGCACATCATCAGCCAGGCCAACTCTTGTTGCTGTCTTCATTGGAACGTGAGGACCCTTGTCAATGCAATCCACAAAACCCTCATCAATAGACGAGAGATGTAGACGCATTTTTACTTTCCAGTGAAAGTAATTTTCTCTATCAAGAACTGGAATCTTTACTCCATAATCCTTCTTAGACATGTTGGAAGTGTGTTGATCTTTAAACTTCAAATATGTTAGAAGCTTGCTCTGATACCAATTGTTTTTCCCAGATTACACACTTGTATAATTGTAGAAGGGGGGGGGGGGCGTTGAATACAATTCTTGATATTTATAAATTTCTGATAAGAACTCCAGAAATTTATGCACAGATAATTGCAATGTAAGATTTAAACACAAACACATATAAAATCAGGTGGTTAATATGCACCACCTGAAGCTTTTATTTGAAGAAAACTCTGTGATACAAAATGTACACAGCTGCCGTTTTACAACTCTTTGCTTCTAAGGATATTCAAGAAGCCCTAAGCAAATATGTCTGTTTTCTTAACCTACAAAGAGTTGCTACACTTGGTTATATATCCCAAGTTTTACAAGTACTACTGGAATAAGATATTACTAATCTAATTCTAGTTGACTTGCTACTACACTCCAAATACACATGTAGCCGAAAGGTTGTCCTTGTGTTCAGACATGTCTCCTGCACCTTTCTTGTATTCACAGTGTAAATAGAATGCTTCTTTCTTCTGTGTTTCCAAAGTATGGCTGCCATACTGCTTTTTGTATCTACTATCAACCCATGTGATCTGTCAGTCAAACATGTCCTTATCAACTGCTAATCCCTAGCCAATCATAGAAGACAGTGTCAATGATTATCCGTTGATGTTGTACACTGACATCCGTTGATGATGTATTGAGCGGTATCCGTTGATATTGGGACTTGAGCTGTATCCGTTGATAGAGTGGATTTGAGTTGTATCCGTTGATAGAGTTTTGTCTTCATCTGTTGATACACTTTCACTTAGATAGAATTACATAGCATAGCTTATTTACAATTGGCTACCCTATTCTGCCTATCCGTTGATAGTCAACATGACTGTGGATAAAAACACTATCAACTGATAACATAGAGATACTTGCAGTATGCAACAAAACCTCATCCGTTGATGAGCTACCTGTCAACGGATAGAGTCATAAATCCTCATCCGTTGACAGCTACAAAACCTTATACAATTTGATTAATTGTGAAGTTATCATCAAGTACAACATATTCCTAACACTTTGTTCGATGCTTTGGTTCCTAATGCTCAGAGAAGATCTGCTTTAAACCGTTTGGTCAAAGTATGTTGGTTAAAATAATCTATTTGCTTTGTCATTTGTTTGCTTTGTCCTTGTTAATTAAAACCAAATGTATTTGTAGGATAATGTTGCACGGTTAGTGGTGCTTGAAGCGAAGTTCAGGGGGGTTGATAATCCTGGGAAGCGTCAGCTTGTCTGTGTGGTTACAACTGACCGTGGCACACTCAATAAGCTAGCAGCACAACATGCTGGACTTAACAATGAGATTAACAGTAATAATCAAATAGTTGGGCGAGCAGCCTCAAGTAATCGATTGATTTGTGTTTCGGTAGTTATCGATATGGAATGTCAGATGTTTTAGGTTTGGAATGTTTGGTAATTGGTTATTGAGGATGGTAACCTTGAATTGTAGCTATGAGTTATTTTATGAATTCATCTTGAACATTGAATTTGGTAATGATCAATATTAGTTATCATGTGGTACATTTTTGTTGAGTTTTTTCGTATAAATGTTTGTATAGTAGCTGCTTATAAAGCATAGGTTGAAAGCAGGGACAATTCAAATTAACATCACAAATAACTTAAAAATGATGTCTAATCAAGCTATAATTTACTTAAAATCGATGTGGAAATTAGATTAAACTGATGTTTATAGCTAGAAAGACATCAGGGTAATTCAAAAAATCGATGTTAATAAAGGCATACAACACTGCTACTTGTTAAAAATCGATGTTAATAAGGGTATATAACATTGCTCAAATTTGTAAACCGATGTTAAAACAAACTTCAACAACGGGTACCGATAATAGACCGAAGTAAAAAGTATCGTTCTTAAAAAATTAAGTAGTAAAACCGATGTCTTTCAAATATTTTACATCGGATATTTTAATAAAGTGATGTCTTAGACTATCTTTAACATCAGTTCTTAAATAGAACTGATGATAATTAACCTCTTAGACATCGTTACAGTTTTGGTTATCGATGTTAATGTCTATTTTTAACCTGTGTGTTACATGCTTAAGTGGCTCTATCCTTGATAATATAACAATATTGAAGTTGCCAATATTACAAAATATTATAAACTAGTAAAAGATTCGGGGCAAAGACATCATAAATGTAACACCCCCAGATCCGGGGTCAGGGATCTGGTGGTTACGGTCTTACATCCATTCATAATACTTGACTTGAGTCCACAATAAATAAATCACATGCTGTGACCCCACAATACTATCCAGTCACACACACAACAGTTATAGTCCCAGAGATGAAATTGAAATAAGTCCATAATATAAGAGTTTACGAATAAAAGTTATTACAAGCCAAATGATATGTTTAAAGGTTTTGCCGTTGATTAACGTTAATGTTACATATAAATAGACTGATAAACAAAAGCTGCCTATCTATGCTACCTCAGCAATGGCAGCAAGGACATCAGCGGGTAGTCCTCGAACGGCGGTAACCTGCTTGCGCCGAGTGCGCCTGACGCGGCCATCTGTCCTAGCTGTTGTTGTGATAATATGAACAAAGCAAGGGTGAGCGAAAACCCACCAACAATAATATAACTGAACAGTGATACATATATACAACAGTTCAAAATATCCTTTGAAATCATATGCCATGCATTGATGAAGTTATTGCCAGTATAATATAAAGGATGAAGTTACCAGGTAACTCAAAGTATTTGTTTGTAGAAATATCTGCTACATCAAAAGTAAGCGAGATATTCTCATTGTCATTAAAAGAGGAACTTGCATGAAAAGATTGCAATTCCAGTTATGAACACTTTTCCAGCTCTGCCAACAGTAATCATGTTGCAGGAAATAAATAAATTTGGATGATGAACCAATGATGGAGTATTCACCGCGCCCGCTGTTCCAATCTTGATGATCAGTCGAGATCGTACAGCTCAAATTAGATTTACTACCGGTAGAAGGAAGAACTGACGGCTTTACTTGTCTACCGCCTTACTAGCTCTCCCCGGCCAACGGTTGGGCCAAAGGGGATGGACCGGCGCTACTCGGCCTCTTACACGACTCCTAGTTCAAATAGAATTTATGATTCTGAATGTAACGTTCGTCCCCCTTTCCCCAAGTATAATACTTGTTGATAAGACTCTACAAAGTAGTCGTATCTAGTTGGAAAGGAAAATTCACCAATCACTTCCAAGCTATTGCTTGGTAACGAATATCAACTTGTTCCAACAATCTTACCCCTCGAAAGATGAGAAGGTAAACAACGACTTAATAAGTCAATAGCACCCGAGTTGCGAGTGAAGAGAATACTTTATGACCGGGAAGTCGACAAGATAAATATCATTTTCCAAGTAAGGTTCCCTTATTATTAGGGAGATAGACTCAAAGAAGAATGTTGTCTGAGAACCTTTCTTGATATAAGATTACTAATAATATGACTCCGAAATATTTTTCGTAATAATCGAAGAAGATAAACCTTATTGAGGTTATTCTAAGTATGGAATAAATATTCAGAGAATATTTATTGACTTAAAAATATTTAACGAATATTTAGGAATATGAAAGAATATCTTTAATCAGAGTATTTCACAAAATAATCCTTGAAGAAATATCAAGAGAATATTTATTGAATAAATAAATATTTAAATGAATATTCAAAATAATATTCATTAATTAATAAGACCTGAAATGAATATTTAAGATAATATTCATAATTAATTAGGAATTTAAATGAATATTCAAAAAGTAATATTCATTTAATGAATAATATTCGAAATGAATATCACGTAATATTCATTTAGTAATCCAAGCCTTAAAGGAATATTCGAGATAATATTCGATAAATAAATCAAGCTTCAGATGAATATTAAAATAATATTCATCAAGTAATTAATATCCTAAATGAATATTCAAAAGTAATATTTATTTAATAAAATAATATTCTAAATGAATATCCAAATAATATTCATTTAGTAGTCTCATCTTTAGAAAAATATTCGAAATAACAACCGATAAATAATTCGACTCTGAATGAATATTAAAAAATATTATTCGTCGAATAGTTACGTTCAAATAATTATTTGAAGTAAGGATCGTTAAATAAATAATCTCGAACGAATATTCAAATAATATTCGTCGCCCAAATAATGGAAAATATTACTTAAATATTTTCCTCCGAGGTAATCTCGATATATCAAGAAATATTGACTCCCGGTCTATATTTGATGAATAAGATGTATACGCCCTTCTATGAGGGTCTTACAATAACCGGCTTATAATTGATACGTTAGCTATCTAATTTATAAGCCAATAAACAATCAGGGAACAAGCATAAAGATATAACTTGAAAGTAGGCATGCATGCTATGGCATATGTATAACAGAAAACATATATATATATATATATATATATATATATATATATATATATATATATATATATATATATATATATTCAATCACAACAACAGCCTAAAAGAAGGGAATTGAAACTTGCCTGGTAGTCGAGTACGGTAAGGGGTAGTGGTAGCGGGTCCCGGGTCAGCTTGGTGATCTATAAATAGCCAAGGCATTCGGGATTAATCACTTAACATTTTAAAAGTTAAGTTATACTTAAATCGAAACACGTTCTCGAGTTATCTCGTTATACCCCTTTTTGTGGATTCCTTTTATCATTGATCCGACCCGACATTCGTTCGCTAATACGACATGTCACTGTACTTACACTTGGGACATACTTTAGTCATACAAGTTCTAAGGTCGATTGTTACGAACCAATATTATACTCCGAGTTTTATCGCCCGTTTTCTAAGTGTTTTACCGAAGTTATAATAAAGTCGTCTTTTAGGGGTTCGTTCGCGTTTGACCTCGACTCGAATATTTTTAATAAATCGAAAAACGATCCTTTTGACATACGGCTTTCTTTCACACCTTCCTTTTTACCTCTAGTATTTATTTACCAAGATTCGTCATGACCTTACATATTTTACGAGGGTTCAATTTTAAGTACGAATACTTGTTTACGGCTCCAAACCACTTTTATGAATTTTATCGTTACTCCTAAACCGTAAGTCCGTTTCACGTGATCTTTATATCCAAACGAAGCTTATAACATAAGCTATCATAACATGGCAGAAAAGTTTCTGGACAGTAGGGTCTTGATGTGAAAAATGGCATACAAAACATGATATTGTAAAATCGGGCATTATAACGGCTATGTTTACGCGTTTTTCAAAGTTTTTACACTTTATCTCGATCTAAAAAAGATCAATCCAACCACACAAACACATGATAATCATCATGACTAGTCTATCAACAACTCATCTTAACCATTACATGGTTCATAAACCAAATCATAATCATAACAACTACTAACATGGATCTAAACTTATAATAACATACTAATCACTAAATCATCCATAAATCTCATAAGATCTTAAAATAACACCAAGGGTTTTCAAGTATTATACCTTCCTTAGAGTGTGATATAGCCTTACTAAGCCTTGTATGGTCCTTAGGAGTGATTAAGCTTGCTAGATCAACCATGAAAAATCAAGAAAACAAAGTTAGTTCAAGAAGAACACTATTCATGCTCTTATTGAATGATTTATTTGAAAATGGAAACCATTGAATTTGAGCTTGAAATTCCTAGGAGATTAGTTTCTTGAATTATAGGACTCACCTTAAAAATTACAAGAGCAAACAAGGAGTGGAAGATGGACTTTGGTTTTGGAATTTCTTTGTTTAGTCGAATGGAAGAAATGCAAGGGGGAGAGAGTTTTTGGCCTTGTTTCTTTGCTTGGTTATTTGATAAAGTGAATTATTAAGATGATGCTTAGATAGTCTCTCATCCAAAAGTCACTTTAATAAAGTGATGATGTATAGGATGATGAAAATGAAGGGACATGTGTTAAGATTTTGATGGTTTACATGCAACTAGTAGTTTGATTTGCTAAGTATTAGTTAATCTCTAACCATACTAGTTACTAGATATTTATCATTTGTACATGCATGTATCTTGCTTCCTCTGCTTGATTCTGTGTCCGGTTATTGCCCGTTTCGATTGATCGTTCGTAGGAATATTTCACAGATTTCTAATTAAGGTTTACCGGGAATCCTCTTAATATTAATACTATCATTCTCCATCTTTCATTCTAACTTTCCAATTTATATTCCTTAACTTCATTCGTTAAATACTTAAGGCTATCAGTGTCCAGGGAACTCTCGGAGAAAATAAAAGTGCGGTTTTTCAGAATCCGACAGCTTTTACATACACTCTTTTTCCCTCTGGATCAATAATACGAACTCAGAATTTCGTTCCGGGTACTTCGATATAGCGTCGTCTAATAATATTCTCAATTACACCAAAATCACTATTCATCCTTATTCTTTACTTATTCATCTAGGGTTGTACAATTGTTCGTATTCTCTTTCGATCGTTCCTTAATCTTTTTACGGAACCACTGGATTAATCGCTATCGATCTGGATGACATGAGAATATTCTCCTTCTTGGAATTGCCATATCTTATTCCCTTAGGAGATAGATTATTCTACCTATGTTGTCACCCTTTAGCATTCTTCAAGACATAGAAATAATAAAGTCGAATTCCATTCATTCTTTTAAAACATCAACTATTACATTGTAGCCGTAGCCACTATTCATTCTTACATCATTAAATAAGTAAAATTTTAAATTCTACCCAAAATTTGGGTTCTTACAATAAATACACTAAAAAGCGATGTGTAAATATGTATTCGACATCGGTGAAAAACCGATGTCTAAACTTCAGACTTTTAACATCACACACGAAGACATCGGTTTGTTTTCAGAATAGACATCGGTTTTTACCCGATGTCTATTGACATATTTCTAGTAGTGCATTCATATAATTTCTCTTTTTTTATTTGTTTTATAAAGTAAGTATAAGTGCCAAATGTGACCGGAATGAAGTAAACAGAAAAAAATTATTATTTTAATGTGTCGATAATATTTGACACCTTTAAGGTGTCAAATACTTGAAGGACACCGAGGTTAATGCAATACTTGAAGGACATATTCAAGAGCAAGAGAAAAAGAATGCAGAGTATAAATTGTCAATTGATGAGTTGAAACAACAGATGATTGCTATGCTTAGGCAACAAACAACCATGCAAAATAGTATTAATCAATTGGTTGGTCATGTTAAACTAATAAAAGTGCCTAAAAATTAAAGGGATGTTGTTAACGAGCCTCACGATCAAGTTAGAGAAGTAAAGTTAGAGGTTCCTGAATTTATTGGCGATACTCGTGGAGATGTGTTTCTTGATTGGATACATAGTTTGGAGAGTTTCTTCAGGTGGCATAATATGAGTGATGTAAGAAAAATCTATTTTGATGAAGCTAAACTACAAAGTACTGCTCGTATGTGGTGGGATACGAAAAAGGAGAGCGGTCGACATGTTGGTAGAGGAGAAATATTGTTATGGGAAGAAATGAAAGCTTCAATGCAATGACATTTTTTACCGACTAATTACAAGCAACAAAACCATATCAGGTTTATCCAACTAAGGCAAGATAATCTTTATGTGGCTGATTATACTAGTAAGTTTTATCACTTGTCTACCCGTTCAAATTTTAATCTTGATGAAACTAGCTTGGTTAGCATGTATCGATCTGGTTTCAAACCCTGCTGTTATTAAAAGAATGTTTGGAAATCTTTATTATTCTCTAACTGATATAATGCAAGCTGCTCAACAAATTGAGGAAGAGTTGTTTAATAATTTCGGGGAAAATCTTGTTTCCAATTATATGTCAAATGATTCAATGTCTAGTGTTAATCAAGGACGAGTTTCTCCCCCACTACAGAATTCATACAACAAGATCAACAAGATTCAGCCTGATAAAGATCTTAAGTGTTTTAACTGTAATGGGACGGGTCATAAATATTTCAAGTGTCCTTCTCCAAAGACACCAAATTCGGGGAAAAGGGTAACATTTGTTGATAAGGAAGAGGAGTGTCCTCTTGATGGTTATAATGAGACGACTGATGAAGAACAAAAGGTGTGTGAAGAGTTGGAAAATTGTCTTGGAGCTATGTGATCATCACACTTGGGCGAGAATACTGAAGTTGCTCAATCACATAATTGTCAAAAAATATTTTAGAATAAAGCTACATGTTTCGGTAAAATTTGCTCTGTGATTATCGACACTGGTAATTGTACGAATGTGATATCTAGTGATGCAGTTCGACAGTTGGGTTTGAAGATGGAGCCACATCCTGAGCCTTATGACATGTATAGCATGGATTGATAATACAAAGCTGCGAGTGTGGGAACGATGTTTGGTGTCATTTTCAATTGGGAAGTTTAAAGACAAAGTTATATATGATGTCTTGCCTGTCAAGCTCTATAATATTATATTGGGACTTCCATGGCTTTCCGATTGTCATGCACATCATGTTGCTCGTCCTAACACTTATTCTGTTATCAAAGGAGGCTATACGTATAGTCTTACTTGTGCTCGGCATCATGTGCCACCCACACGATCATCTTTGGTACTTTATCGTGTTCTCTTTGGTTTTATTAACTTGAAGGAGTCGAGTTCTTTTCAGCGGAGGAGAATTGATGCAAGACAGCCCGTTAAGAAGCCCAAAAAAACTATTTGGGAACAATATTTCAGTTTTTGGAAGACCTTTAGTTAGAGTATTATAGAATTACTTAATTATATTAGTTATTACCTTATGTAAATTAGGAAATATTTTTTAGGATTCTAATAAATATTGGATTGATTATTGTAAGCAAATCCGATTATTAGTATTGATATTGGATATTATTGGTATTATCTATTCTATGCGTGAGAATTGCCTGCCCCAAACCCTAATCCAGCCCCTTCCCCATCATTAAGCTGTCATTCTACTAAAACCTTACGATGTTAGATAAAAGGCTCAGCAGGATCTTATGTGGAGGTCAACTACGCTTGTGAGGGTGCTATTTGTGGCTTCCTCTCCTTCGAAGATCGCTCTCTTTATATAGCTTCTGTTGTCACCGGTAAACTTTAAGTGAAGTTGCACATGTTTTCAAACATTCCCCCAACCATGGAGTAAAGAGAATGATACCAAAAGGAGACCTGCTGGAGCCTTGGTGGAATACTTAATCTACTGGCAAACTAGATAAGCCCCTACAAATAATTCCACCTCTTTTCGTATATTTGGCCAATAAAAATGTGTGGAAAGACGCACTAAAGTCTGTTTTACACAAGCATGACCTGCTATAGGTGTTACGTGGAAATCATGCAATAAATAGTTCTTCAATTTAGATTTGGGACTATGGTAATATCAATTGTTGTAGAATAGGAGCCCTTCACGAACTGAGTAACTAGTAGGAAGCTTGCTCTGAAAAATTGGTGATGTAATAATTGCAAATCAGAAAAAGTCTCATTTTTCGTTTTGAAGAGTGAGAGAAAATCAGCAATTGATTGACTAGCCAACAAGAATATCGTAGGTTGTCCTTCATGTACTTTAGACAAGGCATCAGCAACAAGGTTTGAACCACCAATTTTATACTCGATGCGAAAATGAAAGCCCAACAGTTTTCTGATATAAACTTGTTGATTCGGTGTTTGTAAGACTTGTTCAAGGAGCTATTTAATGCTTTTTTGATCACTACGTATGATAAAAAATCTACCCAAACGATATTGTCCCTACTTTTGAACAGTTTCTGCTATAGCATGTAGCTCCTCAATATAAGTGGAAGTCAAGGCCCTAACTTCTTGCTAAAATAACAAAGCGGATGTCCCTCTTGCATAAGGACCGCTCTAATACCAACGTTTAATGATAAATTCTAAATTAAAACTAGGTAGTCGCAAAATAGTTGCTTTCGTCATAACTTGTTTAAGAGTAACAAATGCATTTGCAGCCTCCAAGGACCAGCTAAACTTATCCTTACAGAGAAACTTAGTGCGTGGTGTAGCAATGGTTGTATAACCCTTAAAGCGCCTATAGTTAGGTCTGTCAAAAAAATTCAAAAAATTCGATATCCGTCCGAAATATCTGCATCCGCATCCGAGAAAAAGTGTATATTATCCGTATCTGAATCCGGAATATTCGAATCCGAAATTAAATATATATGATATCTAAATTATATATATATATATATATATAATTTAAAAAATTTTCTATTAGCTTATAGTGTTTATGTGTGTATATAAATTAAATAATATATGTATACAAATTTTATATAATAAAATTATAAAAAATATCATTTGAGTTTAATATTTTAAAGATAATAAAATTAGATTGAAAAGATAAATAAAATTAGTTAGCATTCGCGATTTTATTTTTTCTAACTGAAAAAAAAATTGTTTTGAAAGAATCGTGAATACGCATCAAAAAATTCAAAAAGTTCGATATCTGTCCGAAATATCCGCATTCGTATCCGAAAAAAGCGAATATTATCCATATCCGAAATAAAGCGGATATTATCCGTATCCACATTCGAACTTTTTGGATGCAGATACGGATATAGACATATCCATATCCGATTTATCCATTTGATAGCCCTACCTATAGTACCCGGTAAGACCGAGAAAACCACGAAACTATTTCGGTGTCTGCGGTTGAGGCCATTGTGTCATGGCATCCAATTTTGCAGGATCAGCACACAATCTACCCTTAGTGACAATATGGCCTAAATAGTCAATAGATTCTCGATAAAACGAACACTTGGATAATATGATGTAGAAACTATTGGTTTGTAAACATTGTAACACCAATTGGTTTGCAAACATTGCAAAACCTGTTTAAAGTGAATAATGTCATCATCCAGGGTAGTGCTGTACACAAGTATGTCATCAAAAAACACAATAACAAACTTTCGAAGAAAAGGAGAAAATAGGTGATTCTTGGTAGCCTGGAAGGTTGATGGACCATTAGACATACCGAATGGTAAAACCAAAAATTCATAATGACCTTCATGTGTACGAAAGGCGGTCTTGTAAATGTCACGATGATGGTAACTAGCTCGAGTCCAAATTAGTAAACATAGTAGTAGATCCAACTCGTCCAACAATTCATCAAAAGTTGGACTAGGGAATTTATCCTTGATAGTCACAACATTGAGGGCCCGATAATCTTCACAAAATTGATAAGATCTATTGGATATTTTAGTGTAATTGGATTGATTAGTTGATCAATGTAATCGTAATATTACATCGAACAAGTCGGGAGAGTGCGGAGTGCACGCTTTGTTCGAGTTTATTATGATTTCGGTATTATTGCTTATGAGGCATATTCATTGACATTAGACGCACATATTAGGATGCTTATGAGGCATGTTCATTGGCATCGGACACACCTGTTGGGATATGATGTGTCCATAAGATGTGTCTATTGGTATTAGACAAAACTATTAGAATAAGATGTGTATGTTGGCAAAAGACACATCTTGAGATGTGTATGTTGGCAAAAGACACATCTTGAGATGGTGTGTTGGCAAAAGACACGTCTGTTGACATCTATATATAGGTGTTGCATTGATCATTTCAATATATTGTTTCATTTGAAATTCACAACAAAAACACATTCTCTCTTCTTGTAGAATTTCTGACTTTATCTGATTGATTTATTTGGGTGAACCACAAATAACTTCAATCTGAAAGTGTTCACACGACTTCAGAAAAATCCAAGTTACTACCATATTTCCCCAAGATTGAAGTTACTTTATTTCTGAAGATGACGAACGGAGAATCTATAAAAGATATGACAAGCAAGTTTGCAAAACTGGACAAGTTTGAGGGTTAGGATTTTAGAAGATGGCAGAAGAAGATGCATTTCTGTTGACCACGCTGAAGGTTGTATATGTTCTGAGTACCCCCATGCCTGAAGTGATCGAGAATGAAACTGTTGAACAGACAAGGAAGCACTGCAAATGGGAAAATGATGACTACATCTGTCACGATCATATCTTAAACGGTATGTCTAATTCCCTTTTCGATGTATACCAAAATGTTGAGTCGGCGAAAGAATTGTGGGATTCTCTTGAACCCAAGTACATGGCATAAGATGCTTCTAGTAAGAAGTTTCTGGTCAGTAATTTTATGAACTATAAAATGGTCGATTCTAGACCGGTGATGGAACAATACAATGAATTGTTAAGGATTCTCGGACAACTTGTTCAACACAATCTGTAGATGGATGAATCTATCTCTGTTTATGGTGTTATAGACAAACTACCACCATCATGGAAGGATTTTAAACACACCTTGAAACATAATAAAGATGAGATGACACTGGTTGAACTTGGAAGTCACTTCAGAATTGAAGACGCTTTGAGGCCTCAAGAAATTGAGAATAATCCTAAGGGCAAGAACCAAGTCGGTAACTCTTCTGTGAATATGGTTGAAGATGGTGGATCTTCTAAGAATATCATTTTGATTCGAATTTATGAAATTTAGTCATTAATTTTGACCCAAAAGGATCATTCTTTTGGTTTGGACACAACCGTAGTCTCTTTGGGATATGTCTTTTGGACGTGTCTTTTGGGCATGTCTTTTGGTTTGGACACAACCGCAACCTCTTTGGGACATGTCTTTTGGACGTGTCTTTTGGGCATGATTTGAATAAACAAGAATTATGGCATGCTAGACTAGGACATGTACATTATAAAAGAACAAAGGATATGTCTAAAATGAGTCTCATACCTGCTATTGATTTAAACAATGAAAAATGTAAAACATGCATGTTAACAAAGATAACTAGAATGCCCTTTAAAGATGCTAATAGGGTGTCTGATGTATTAGAACTAATACATAGTGATTTATGTGATTTTCATTCTACACCATCATTAGGAAATAAAAGGTATGTAGTTACTTTTATTTATGATGCTTCTAGATATTGTTATGTATATTGTTGCATGCAAAGGATGAAGCTCTTGACTTCTTTAAAATATATAAAGAAGAAGTAGAGCTAAATCAGAGTACTATGATGAAAAATATACGTACTGATAGAGGAGGTGAGTATTATGATCCGGTATACTTTTGATCTACTGGTATAATACATCAAATCATGGCTCCTTATACACCACAGCAAAATGGTGTGGCAGAAAGAAAGAATAGGACTTTGAAAGAAATGGTTAATTCCTTGTTATCCTACTCGGGTTTGAGTGAGGGATTTTAGGGTGAGGCTATGTTAACAGCCTATTATTTATTGAATCGAATTCCTAGTTAGAGGAATAAGATTACCCCTTATGAACTTTGGTATAAAGAGTCACCAAAATTGAGTTTTCTGAGAGTTTGGGGATGTAGAGCAGTTGTAAGACTCACTGAACCCAAAATAAGGAACTTGGGTGAACGAGGTATAGATTGTATCTTTGTTGGTTATGCTGAGCATTCCATCGCATATAGATTCTATGTGTTAGAATCTAATGACTATGTGTCTGTGACCTCGATTATCGAGTCAAGAGATGCTATCTTTGATGGAAACAGATTTACATCTATACCTAGACCAAGGGACATGCTTCAGCATTCTTCTAGTAGGAACTCAGTTTCTACTGAAGATGTCCATGGACCGTCTGAACCACGGAGAAGCACTAGAGCTCGAAAAGCAAAGTCTTTTGGAGATGATTTTCATCTTTATCTAGTTGAAGGTTCTAGAGATGAAATTGAATATCAATACCAATATTGTTTTATTATTGAGGAGGATCCAAAAACTTTTGTCGAAGCAATGACATCAAGGGATGTTGCATTCTGGAAGAAGCTATCCAGGATGAAATGGATTATATCATGAATAATAATACATGGGAATTGAGTGATCTGCCCCCTGGCTGTAAAGCATTGGGAAACAGATGGATCTTCAAAAGGAAAATAAAGGTGGACGGCACAATAGATAAGTTTAAAGCCAGATTGGTTATCCAAGGCTTTAGACAAAAAGAAGGAATTGATTATTTTGATACTTATGCTCCTGTTGCTAGGACTTCCACTATTAGGTTGTTAATAGCACTTGCTGCTATACACAACCTTGTCATTCATCAAATGGATGTGAAAACTACATTCTTGAATGGTGAATTAGATGAAGAGATTTATATGAAACAACCCGAAGGGTTTGTTATGCCTGGTTGTAAGAACAAGGTGTGTAAATTGAAGAAATCAATTTATGGTCTAAAACAAGCACCGAAGGATTGGCATGATAAATTTGATAATGTGGTCTTGTCTAATGGTTATTTTCTTAACCAAGCAGACAAGTGTGTATATAGAAAATTTGATGCTTCTGGTAAAACCAAGAAGTTCTTGTCATCTAATTTTGATATGAAAGACATGGAGGAGGCTGAGGTGATTCTTGGTATAAGGATCAAGCGCGAGAACAATGGTATTTCAATTTCTCAATCTCAATATATTGAGAAGATTCTGAAAAGATTTAACTTTAAAGATTGTTCTCCTGTTATCACTCCTCTTGATCCTAGTATTAAACTCCTACCCAATACAGGTGTTGCAGTATCTCAACTTGAATACTCAAGGGCTATTGGTAGTCTTATGTATGCTATGATAAGCACTAGGCCAGATATTTCCTATGCTGTTGGAAAACTTAGTAGGTATACTAGCAAACCAAGTTCACGTCATTGGCAAGCCTTAAACCGAGTGTTCAAGTACTTGAAAGGAACCATGGATTATGGTTTGACATATACTGGATTTCCTTCGGTTATTGAAGGTCATTCAGATGCAAGTTGGATTTCCAATAAGGAAGATCATTCTTCCACAAGTGGATGGGTATTCCTTCTTGGGGGAGGTGCTATCTCTTAGGCATCAAAGAAACAGAGTTGCATTACTGATTTAACGATGGAATCTGAATTTGTGGCATTATCAGCGGCTGGTAAAGAAGCTGAATGGCTAAGAAATCTGATTTATAAGATTCCATTGTGGCCTAAACCGATATCACCCATATCTATCAGATGTGATAGTGAGTCTGCCTTGGCTAATGCTTATTGACAAGTGTCCAAAGGCAAGTCTACACACTTAGGTGTTAGACACAGCATGATTCGTGAGCTTATCACGCACGGTGTTATTTCAGTGGAGTTTATAGAAACTCAACATAATTTAGTCGATCATCTAACCAAAGGGTTGAGTAGAGATCTTGTGCACAAGTCGGCTGTGGGGATGGGATTAAAGTCCATCTAAAAGTCTCTCATGTTGAGATACCCAATTCTCACCTAATATGACATTAGGTGCTGAATTCAATGTGGAAAGCTTAACATCTAGATATTGGAACACATTAGTATTGTCATCCCAAGGTATGTGTTCAGACTTGCAAGTTGAGGAGGTTGAAGTTTATCTTCTTAATAGTTCTTTTGAAAAATTTCATATGCAGGTGCGAGAATAAAAGAACTACTTTTTTGAGCATGAAGTTTAGCCGCTTCAAGAATCTTGGACTTGTCTTTGATATGCTTAAAAAGGATTAGGCCACTAGGCTCGTAAAATATAGTGTCAAGTAAGAACATTTGAGAATGTAAATTTATGTGTATATTATCTTCATGTATTCGATATGAATAACAAAGGTTCAATCCATAGTGACACCTTGGTATTCGAATATTTGGAATGTGTAATATACTAATGTGAAATTCAATCGTCACGATATTTCATTTATGCAAAAGTTTGTTGTTTGTTGTGATTTTGTTCAGTTAATCATGGATTACGCTAAAATGGGGGAGGATTGTTGGATATTTAGTGTAATTGGATTAATTAGTTGATCAATGTAATCGTAATATTACATCGAACAAGTCGGGAGAGTGCGGAGTGCACGCTTTGTTCGAGTTTATTATGATTTCGGTATTATTGCTTATGAGGCATGTTCATTGACATTAGACGCACCTGTTGGGATGCTTATGAGGCATGTTCATTTGCATCGGACACACCTGTTGGGATATGATGTGACTATAAGATGTGTCTATTGGTATTAGACAAAACTATTAGAAAAAGATGTGTATGTTGGCAAAAGACACATCTTGAGATGTGTATGTTGGCAAAAGACACATCTTGAGATGTGTGTGTGTTGACAAAAGACACGTCTTGAGATGTGTGTGTTGACAAAAGACACGTCTGTTGACATCTATATATAGGTGTTGCAGTGATCATTTTCGATATATTGGTTCATTTGAAATTCACAACAAAAACACATTCTCTCTTCTTGCAGAATTTCTGACTTTATCGGATTGATCTATTTGGGTGAACCACAAATAACTTCAATCTGAAAGTGTTCACACGACTTCAGAAAAATCCAAGTTACTAGCATATTTCCCCAACAAGATCCATCTTTCTTTTTAACCAAGAGGATAGGAGAAGAAAAAAGACTTTGGCTGGTGCGAATTATTCCCTGATCAAGCATCTCTTTCACTAGATTTCCATCATAGATTTCTGAAAGTACGGTTAACGATACAGTTTGACATTGACAGGCTTGGTATTTGGAAGAAGGTGAATTTTGTGATCGATCAGTCGATGTGGAGGTAAAATGGTGGGTGGATGGAATAGGTGAGTGAACTGATAAAGAATGTCCAAAACTTGAATTGGTGTGTCAAGATGAAACTCCACTTTTGATGATGGTTCAAGGGAAGTTGGTGGGTCATCTGGAATGCAATGCAATTCATAAAGGCTATCAAATTCTTCATGATTAAGTAAAGCTTGAAATTGCTGAAGTGTAATTTGTTTGGGTATGATTGTTGTATAACCACTAAGGATAATCTGCTGTCCTTTCAATGAGAATAATCATTATTAAAGCAACATAATCATGAGAAACCTTCCCCAATTGTTGAAGCCACTGAATCCACATCAGGCCCTTCAATTGTCAACAAAAACAGATCCACTGTAAAAGAATGCCCTAGCATCCGCAGTGCTACTTGAGAACTATAAAACTCACAAGTCAAAAAATCACCATTACCTATGTAAACACGGAAGGGAGTCATTGATTGAATATGTAACCCAAAACGTTCGACCAAAGCTGGTTTTATGAAATTATGTGTACTCCCACTATCAATAAGTACTTGAAATTTCTCGGAACCAATGTGTCCTACCAAATGTAAAGAACGAGGATTGTTCTGGCCTGCTAGAGTATTTAAACCCAATATATCACTAGTAACTACCTCATCTGTGGTATTTACAATATTATGATCATCATTGAGTTCTTCATTCTCCTCTGTCCCCATAAGAAGATGATATTTATTATGACAACGATTAGAAGTCGACCTTTTTTGGTCACAATTATAACATAATAACCTAGGAAGCAAGGACACGGGTGCGGGGGTGCGGGTGCGTAGTACGGGGATACTCAGATTCGGCAAATTTAAAAATATGGGGATACGGGTGTGGGAGGACACGTTATGTATAACTATAAATTTTCATGTATAGTTCATGTTACACATATAGAAAACAATTGATAGAACCAAAAATTATATGTAAATTGATTGAAATGCATAATTTACTCATCCAAAACACCAAATATAAGTATTCTCTTCATTTTATGCAAAAATTAACATGCTAATCCATCCTTTTGTATTTGCTTATAGACATTGATACTTAATTTTGTGAAAGTATTTAGTTAATAATTTTTTTTACTATAATTGGTGAAAACAAAATTTGAAAGTAGTATTTTAGAAGAATCCCCGTGTCCAATACGTGGACACGCGTGTCAAAGAATCCGACACGGGGATACGGCGGGTCACCGAAGTGTCCCTGCTTCCTAGATAATAATTTATTAGGTGAAAGCCTTTTAACTGGTAAGGTAGGGGTAGCATTGAAGGGTGTCGGTGTAGTGGCGGTTGTTTGGCTTGTATAACAGTAGAGGGTGTGGCTGGTAGAATAGGACTATTAGTGTTTATGGTGTTTTGATTATGCACAACAGAGTTTTTGGCTGGAATTATGCTACCAGATTTCGGATACCAAGGAGACCACGAGCGATGCTCTTCACGAGATTCAGTAATTTGAGCCTCATATGCTGGAGACATAGCAAATGCTTCTATGAGATTAGGTGGTCTAGAAAGCAACATTTTTTTACGAATTTCTGGTTTTAAACCAGTAATAAAAAACGAAATAAGTAGGGCTTCAGAAATACATGTGCTTTTGTTCATCAATTCTTCGAATGCCGACTGAAATTCAACTACCGTGGATGTCTGGGTTAACTTTGATAAAGTACCTTGATAGTCTACATAGAGAAGCCCCAAAACGAAGTTTTAAATTGACTAAAAATTCCTTCCATGTGGTAAGAATTTCGGCACCTCCATCTTCATCTATCGCATGAATGCAGGATGCAAAGTGTTTTCAGCAGAGGGCTTTGTTGTCTGACGATGTGAAGATCTCGAAGAGTTTAGTGATGAACCAGGAAGGTGAGAACGAAGCTCTTCAAATCGGGAATAAAGGTAGAGAACAACAAGGGTAAAACATCAAAAACACATTAGTCACTTCACGTACATCTACCTTTTTTTAGTACATAGTTTTTGTTATATATCTATAGTTTAAGACAACATAATCTTTAATCCAATCTGGTAGATTGGTGTTTAGACTGTTCATTTGGGCCCAAGATTGAACTAGCCTCCTCTCCCTTGTGTCTTGTGTATGTTAAATTGGTCAGTTTTAAAACAATGGGCCATGATGTATCATCATTCCCTTTCATAACATGGTAAGTAAAGCAGCAAAGCGATAGATAAGTAAGGTTGACAAGGACCAATTCAGCTTTCCTCAATTGGTCAAAGGTTTAATGACGATATCATCCATAAAAATTCTTTCTCAATAGAACGTCTCTGGTTTGATAGATCAGTCTTACAAATCGGTTCTCGAATTCCAGTGTCAGCGTTGATATTAGTTAATTTCTAAACTTTTCATTTGAAAAATTTGTGAGGACTCACTAATGATAGAGAACCTTCCATCCCAAGAATACAATATGAAAAGCCAATCTTAAAATTTTCTGTGGCACAATAATATATTGATTCTGTTTCTGTGTCAAAGGTAACTATATCAAAACCATTTTTCAATCCCAGTTACACAATAAACATATCTTCCAGCCTGCAACTCAAGGGTATGCCTCCAAAGCTCCCAACATTGAGAGGTCATCCAATTACTTTTAACAGAAAGTCATAACACAAAATAAAATCTACCAAATTCTCTTGATCAATGCAAAAATTTACAACCTTGTACATTCTGGTACTACGATCCTCTGTGAATCTAGAAAACAAAAGTCTCACACCTGTTATGGGTGAAGGCGTAGGTTCATCTTATTTCCACTTACAGTGTCCAAAACTGAGAAATTTGAAGCTGGTGTATGTTCTTCTTTTAAGAAAAAAAACCTTTAGAACTGCCATGGACGGTTTCATACACTAACTTAGTTGGATGGATGGTTACCGCATCAGTGTCATTATGGATCTCAACGAAGTAGGACCCATCACTTGCATTTATAAAATGTTCCCTGTTTATGAATCGCAACACAAGACGACATTGGTTCATCAACAAATCAGAGAGTGCAATGCTAACAGTCTTCCCTGTTTATTTTTTCTCGGGTTTCTGTTGTGGCTTTTCATATCTGGCATCCTCAAGCACCAAGACGACTGCTTTCTGCATCAAATAGGTGTAACCAGAAGTGACAGCTTTAAAGGGTTAATTATCATATAGATCACTTATTACACGCCAATATTTCAAGAATATTATGAAAGAGAAAGAAAGACGTTTCCAAATGTTTAAGTTTCACTTTCCTATTCTATATACATTAGTATATATATCTTGTAAAGATAACATAGGCAAACACATGTGCAAAATTGATTAAATTCTGCGTCTATTAGTTAATAATATAATATTTTTTTAATAAAATCTTAGTTATTTAAACAAACTTTCAAGTTAACCAAAGTTTTTGCCAAACTAAAAATATTATCAGCACCTATAATGTGTTGTGTATGGGGGCCAATGAATTAGTTGCAACCCTTCTGCAGGCTTGACTATAATAAATTACAACTAAGAATTTATTCTGAAGATTCAAAAACAACCCCATGAACTTGAAGAATTCAACTGATTTTCTGTAGTTCTTTCTCTTTTTTGGTTGGTAATTCAGCTTATGCAAGAGGCATTCATGTTGGCAGCAAAAAAGATATTTAATTTTTACCCAGATAAGATCTGTAATTGACTGGAATCGAATTACCATAAAGAAGGTCTAGCCAAAGGATAACTGGATTATTTAAAAAAAAAAACCTTAATGCAGTCAATCATAAACGCATTAGAAAAAATTTCCACACATAGTTTAGTCAAATAACTTAAAAGAAGCACCTTTGTAGGCCCTGAGGCATTTCCGTTGTAGACTTCTTTGCTAATAGAATGCTCACAAAATAGCAGTGTTGATTACACATTTAAGTTGTGCATATATATATATATATATATATATATATATATATATATATATATATATATAAAAGTTCCACTCCATAACGAACACCTTATATAACAAACAATAAAAAACACCTCATATATAATTTAATATAAGAGTTCCGTCATGACACCCAATACAAAAAGTTGTTATTTTTTTACCCTCTATCCATCCAGCAAAAAAAAAACAAAAAAATAATTTTTTTTACTGTTCATGATGACGTCACTGATGACGTCAGCATGCCGTCATCATGAACAGTAATTTTTTTGTATTTGGTGCCCCTGGCGGGGCCAATGGATCTATTAGATCTAAGGTGTTCTTTATTGTTTGTTATATAAGGATGTTCTGTATGGAGCAATGACACACACACACACACACACACACACATATATATATATATATATATATATATATATATATATATATATATATATATATATATATATATATATATATATAGGCCTTTGCTCCATACAGAACACTCTTATATAACAAACAATAAAGAACACTATAAAATCATTTATTCCAATAGATCCATTGGCCCCGCCAGGGGCACCCAATACAAAAAGTTCTAATTTTTTTTATCTTCTATCCATTCAGCAAAAAAATTAAAAAAACAAAATTTTGAAAAAAATCACTGTTCATGATGACGTCACTGCTGATGTCATCATGAACAATGATTTTTCCAAAAAAAAATTTAATTTTTTTTGCTAAATGGATAGAAGATAAAAAAATAAGAACTTTTTGTATTAGGTGTCATGACGGAACTCTTATATTGAATTAAATATGAGGTGTTCTTTATTGTTCTTTATATAAGGTGTTCTTCATGGAGTGCAACTATATATATATATATATATATATATATGAGTTGCACTCCATAACAAACACCATATATAACAAACAAAAAAGAACACCTCATAACTAATATTATTTAAGAGTTCCGTCATAGCACCCAATACAAAAAGTTATTATTTTTTTACCCTCTAGCAAACCAGCAAAAATTTTTTTTTTGAAAATTTACTGTTCGTTGATGACGTCATGATGACGCCATCAGTGAACAGTAATTTTCAAAAATTTTTTTTTGCAGACTTGATAGAGGGTAAAAAAATAACAACTTTTTGTATTGGGTGCCCCTGGCGGGGCCAAAGGATCTAATAGATCTAAGGTGTTCTTTGTTGTTTGTTATATAAGAGTGTTCTGTATGGAGCAAAGGCCTATATATATATATATATATATATATATATGCCATTGCTCCATAAAGAACACTCTTATATAAAGAACAATAAAGAACACTATGAAATCATTTATTCCAATTGATCCAATGGCCCCGCCAGGGGCACGCAATACAAAAAATTCTTATTTTTTTATCCTCTTTCCATTCATAAAAAAAAATTACTGTTCACTGACGACGTCATCAGTGACGTCATCATGAACAGTGATTTTTTTTTGCTGAATGGATAGAGGGTAAAAAAATAAGAACTTTTTGTATTGGGTGCCATGACAGAACTCTTAGATTAGATTAAATTTAAGTGTTATAATGGTATTCTTTATTGTTCTTTATATAAGGTGTTCTTCATGGAGTGCATCTATATATATATATATATAATATTAAAGTGTTTTAGAAAAAATTGGTGCCATTCTTGAAATTTATTCACAATAATTCAATTTATCATGCACTCATTATATATAAGTGGAGCAGCATTTAATCATAACTGTAATGTAAATCTAAAAACAAAATCACTACGACCTTAATTTCAATTTTTTTATGAATTGAAACATGGATCAACACTTCATTCATTGGTGTTTTTTTTGGGGGGGGGGAGCGTTGGTATAGAAGTGTGGCTCTTTAGCATGTATATATGTTAAAGAATTTGGTACAGAACGTCAACAACCAAATCATCACCATGTTTATATAATGTAAAACATATAAGTTTTGGACGGAGATACATAGCTGGACAAGACAGGATGAAATAAAAGTTAAAAAGGAGAAAATGTAGCGCTCTAATCTAAACTGTTTGGGCTTTGGTTAAGTTGATGGGCCTATGTTTATGTTTATAATTAATCTAAATTTGGTGAACAACATTTGGTTTAAAATCAGATTGATATTCAGTTAAAATAAAATGGCTGGCAAATCAAATAGCTGATATGATATGATTTGGTCTGATTTAGTTTGTTTCAGAGATTGTAGAGAGTCGTGAGATTGTGGAGACAAGGAGTATTTTTAGGAGTAATTTTAGTAAACGTAGGGGTCAATATTTTGTATTTAAACTCTCCTTTGTATGTAGTTTTCAATATCTGAATAGTAATGTCAGTTTTTGCTTTACAATATCTCTGAAATACACTTGTCTATGTGTGTAAATTTGTTTTGTTTTCATCATATGGTATTAGAGCTAGGTGTTTAATATCAACCTAAACAAAAAAACAAAACCATGGAAACATCCAAGGCAAAGGAAGGTGTTGTGGGTTTGAGCTATCCCATGTTAAAGAGAAGCAATTATACAACATGGTCCCTAAAGAAGAAAGTGTTCATGAAGGCGCAAGGAGTCTGGTGTGCAATCGAACAAAAGGATCCCAAAGTAGCCGTGGATGAAAGAACGGTGCAGGTGGCTCTTGTAGCGATATATCAAGGTGTGCCAGAGGAAGTATTGCTGACAATTGCTGAGAAAGAGACGGGTAAAGATGCATGGGAAGCAATAAAGATAATGTGTATGGGAGCGGAGCGAGTGAAAGAAGGGAAGGTGCAAACCTTAAAGGGAGAGTTTGAGTCCCTGGTCATGAAGGAAACAGATAACATTGATGACTTTTGTATGAGGTTGAGCGGGCTTGTGACTAATATTCGAGTTCTTGGAGAAACAATGGAGGAATCGAGTGTTGTGAGGAAAGTTCTGCGTGCAGTCCCGGATAAGTTTCTTCAAATAGCTTCAAACATTGAGCAATTTGGAGATATGAAAGCAATGATGGTTGAAGAAATTGTGGGTCATCTCAAAGCTCACGAGGAAAGGATGAAGGGCAGGTCCGAGAGCGCAGGTGGACAACTTCTCTTGGTATCTTAGAATCAAAGAGCTAGAGGTAGTTCTTTCCGTGACAAGAGTAGGATAAAGTGTTACAACTGTAACATATTCGGTCACTATGCTTCAGAGTATAGCAAACCACGACGGGAACAAGAGAGGAGACAAGTTGTGAACCTTACAGTCATGGAGGAGGAGGAACCTGCGTTGTTATAAGTGTTGCCAGATGGGCACAGTAGTAGCCAAAAGGGCTGGTGAATAAGTAGTGCCAGACGGGCAAGTTAGTAGTGTAAGACGGACAAGATGAAAGCCATACGGGCTAATTGCCAGATGGGCATAGAAGAAAAAAACCTAGCTTAAAGCAGTTTAGATTAAGGAGGTGATTGTTGGGCTCTAATCTAAACTGTTTGGGCTTTGGTTAAGTTGATGGGCCTATGTTTATGTTTATGTTTATAATTAATCTAAATTTGGTGAACAACATTTGGTTTTTAAATAAGATTGATATTCAGTTAAATTAAAATGGCTAGCAAATCAAACAGCTGATATGATATGATTTGGTCTGATTTGGTCTGTTTCAGAGATTGTAGAGAATCGTGAGATTGTGGAGACAAAGAGTATTTTTAGGTGTAATTTTAGTAAATGTAGGGGTCTGTATTTTGTATTTAAACCCTCCTTTGTATGTAGTTTTCAATATTTGAATAATAATGTCAGTTTTTGCTTTACAATATCTCTGAAATACACTTGTCTGTGTGTGTAAATTTGTTTTGTTTTCATCAGAAAATAGTATATATGGAGTATTTTTGGAAGTAATTTACGTCAAAGAAATGATACCTAAAAATATTGCTTAGCTTTAGGGGCATGTATTTACGATTTTTATAGGAATTTATGTAGATAAATGAACAAATCACAATGATATTATCAATCCACTGCATAAAGTTAATTAATGAATAAATTAGGATGGAATAATTTTTTTCCATGAATATTAGAAAAAACTATCACCTGCATATATGTCGCGGACACCTGACACGTGGTTCCCAATCCTTCTCCGAGCATTTTCTTCATTGTTTAGTTATATACTGCAAGTATTTTTTAATATATATATTAGTTAAAATGACAACAATATAATATGCATCTCTTCGGGAGTAGATTTAATATTTGCCAGAAAATAATTATGAACTAATCTTTCTAGATCTATTTTGGTTGATCTCCTCAACAAGAATTAAGAGCTAGGAATGTTGAATTGATCTAGAAACTGTTGTTAGGTTTTGCTGGAGACGTGAAAAAAATACCAAGAATTCGATTAATTAAAATCCCAACTTGGCCATATTTAAGTGAATCTAAATTCAATCAAGGATTTGGACCTACTTCGGTCTCCTAATAACTCCAGTTCTCAAAGAATAAGAATCAACTAAAAGCTTTTATATTAAAAAAAAAAAAATTGAACCGTCAAACGTGGCTTTTCTTCAATCTAATTGAATAAAGCTTGAAAGTAGTATCAATCACTATATATGGAAATGCAACCCTTATATATGTGTGTGTATGTTTATATTTATAAGATTAGCCATGTGCAATAACTTACCGATGGGACTCGAAAATGTAATAATTGAAGAAATGTTTACGGCATAAGAAAAAAGAGAAAATGATTAGCAAAATAAACAACTCAGATAAGTAAGGCAAAAATTTGGATACCTAAAAACAAACAGATCGGAATATAAATTGCAAACAACGTAACACGAACTTGAGGTCGGACTCTTTTTGTTGGTGGTGCTGTTATTGAGAAAGTGGTTAGTGGGAGAGCTGGATATGTAGATGAATGAAATTATTACGATGTATACTAGAGAGAGGGGAAGAGAAAAAGAGAGAAGAAAAAGAGAGGTTATGAAATTTAGCCAAGATGATTTGCACTCGTATGGCCTGAATAATTAAATATGGAGTTTCGAATGATCCAGAACATTCGAGTATGTGGTGAATATAAGTGCGGCCTATTAAGGTAACTTTACGGGGTTAGGATGTTCCAAAAGAATTTCGTAAAATGAAAATATATAATATAAAATTTTGTAGGCCATTAGATCTATATAAAATTTTGTAAATTGAAACAACCAGATGAATGATTAATTCTTATTTGAAAACAGGGTGGTTACATTTTTTGAACCCTTGTCCATTAATTTTAAAAGCAAACAGTGGTATCAATGTAAGTGCAAACATAAACAAGATGGCGACATAACTATAAAAAAACTTGAAAATTAAGACAATAATTGCATTTTTAAAGTAATTAAAACTTTTTAAGAACCTGAAGATTAACAAGTGTATCACTTAAAATTCAATGCATTTGAAGAAAAGTTATAAAATGACAATATTGTAATTCTATTAAATTAAATTCTCATACAACTAAGATTCAACATGCATATAACAACAGTTCAACAAACACATATATACTAACTTATAACCCGTGCGATGCACAATTTTTTTTTTAATTTTTTGAATATTTGCCTTGACATTTACTTCAATTTAAAAAAAAAAAAATAAATAGAATTACATATATTTTTGTTATATTTTCGAGCAATTACAAGTTGAAAAATGACAAAATAGTATTGTTGAATATATATACTTATTGGACGTGTTGTCAGTTTAGTACCAACATGAATTGATACATATAAGATGATATAGTTCTATTCTTAGAGTATAAACTATGAATTTCAAATATACTCAAAATTTTAACGGTCAACTATTTGGGGGCAAAGAATCAATATTGTTTATTTCATGATGCTCTTGCAGAACATGTTTATTGTTGGCTTCATAGCTCATGTCATATTTTGTTTCATTGATTATGAGTTATTGCATTCTACATATCACTACAGTGTTTAATACTTTAACTTTTACGCTACATATTTATAGAAACGCTTACTTGCTTCAAAGTTATATGCCTCCTCTTAGCCGACAACACGTCTAGTCCTAATATTAGGTTGAATACAATGAGAACAATAACAATATATAACCATACAAATATATAAATACATTTGTAATACTCAAAGTGTATGCATTAAAAAGTTCGAGGAAGAAGAAAATGGCAGGATGACACTGTTTGATAGGGTCTTGCTCAAATAAGATCCAATACTAAAATGAGAATTGAGATCTTTTCTCAACCCTCTATTTTTTATTACTTCTTTTAATCATATCCTACGAATTTGTCCTGCACACCATGCACTCCACCCACCACCACAATCCACCCACCTACTATCAAAAAAATTTCGATCACCCCACCCACCTGTCGCCATACTAATTTCGGCCACCACTGCTATCATTTCCGTTCATCCCCACCCCACACGATTTAAACTCTCTCTCTCCCCCCCTTTGCTCTCCAATCTCTGATCAAATCTGTTCTTCTCCATGGCGTTTTTTCCCATCGTTCTTCCCTATAATTCTCTGATCAGATCTGCTCATAACCAATAAACTAACCGTCGGTGGTGATTTTTCTAAGAATTCTGATGATTGTTGTGATTTAAGTTGATTTGTAATGATTTTTTTTGATGATTTTGATGATTTTGTTTAGGTTTTGGTGATGATATAATGGTGTATTAGTGGTGGTGAAATCGGGGGTGATGTTGATGGTGGTGGTTGGTAGTGGCAACATGTTTGTAATGGGTAGCAATGGTGGATTTGTTAATTTGATGATAGTGATTTTTTGATATTGATCCTAGTCCATTTGTGTTGATTTCCAGGTAATTTGTTTGTATTGTGGGAGGCTGTGACTAGAGCCGGTGATGGTGCAGTGGTTTTGTGGTTGTTTTTAATGGTTTGGTTATGGTCATTTTCTCTAATTATTGGTGATTGTTTGGGATTACCAGAGGAGGTCGCCGGAAGTGGTTGCCGGAGATGGCAAGGGGAGGTGCGGTGAAAATTATAATAGTTCGAGGGGGTGATGCATACATGTGTATGTATATATTCAAACTGGGTGGTTAGGATTAAAAGAAAATGAAGGGCTGAGATTATATCTCAGTTCTCATTTTAATTTGGTTTTCCATTTTAGCAAGACCCCGATTTGATATTATATAAACGTCTATTGCAGTTTTTGATCATGCATAGTTTGTTTCTGTGACTTTGTTGTTCTTTTGTTATATTTGCTCAATTATTTGTTGAGAATATTTAGATGCTTCTGGGTCAATTCTTTGTTTAGAAGACTTAGATGCCTCCATAAATTTCATAACACATTTTTATAGATAATTAATAGAAAAATTAAGATAGGTAAACTTTGACTACATAAGATTAACATGATCCTATAAAATGAGTACTTTTGATTTGTAACAAATCTTTAATAATAAATTACATCATTTTGTAGATCAGAGGATTTTGTAAAGAGGTGCTTAATTTGGTTGGCATTATTGCTTGTAGAGTGTCATTATGCTGCTTCCATCATATGCCAATTTAAATTTGTTGGCGACTCGTTAAATAAGAATATGTTTATTTTTTTATGTAGTTTGAAAGAAGTATCTGGTGACGTATAAAAGTGGCATCCTTCTCGAGCTGATCATGGTTTCACGTTTCTTAAATACAACCTTACTGTTGCACATCACCGGCTAATCTTTTGGTATGTTGTAGTACGTAAGCCAAATTGAACCTTCAGACAATGGACATCGTAAGTCATATTATTTTTATATTACAAATTGCTGTAACTTTGGACAAAACTAACATGACTACTAGTTGGTCTATTCTTTATATAGATGGTTTGGCTCAAAATCTTACTATTTCGCACATAATTCCCACGTCATTTTGATGCCTACATCCTTTGATGCCAAAACATGGCACTTTTTGTTTCTTATTTTTATTTGATGAAAATTCATCAGTTTAAAATAAACTTTATATATGTGCAATGAGCATTATCGGTAAGTAGCTTTTTTTGCTAAGTATTAGATCCATACTTCCTTGTGTTTTTCTTCACTTTCTGTATTTTTCAACATTTTTATTAGTATTCCTACTTATACTTCCAGGTTGAAGAATTTTTTCTCTGTGGAGAATAATGGAACAGAGAAGGAAGCACGGTTTGTCAATTTGTACTTGTACAAGATAAAATGATTAGCAAAATAAATAACTCAGACAAAAAAGGCAAAAATTTGAATACCTAAAAACAAATAGATCGGGAAAAAATTTGAATAAGATAGAGTGATCTGGAACAAAATTCAATCATCAAGATACTTCCAAAAATATTTTTAAAACACAACCAAAAATAACTATATATACCTACAGTACATTGTTCTTTATTAACCAACCTACAGCTTCATCATCTTCGATAATGTGAACCTCTTCTTATCCTATTTATAAAACATACGAACTTTTTGAGGCCCATCTTCTTAATGGGCTGGACCGAAGGCCCAAAATGGAGTACCGAAGGAAGCCCAAGGCTTGTCCAGTCCATTTGCCTGTAACGGTCGAGTCGGTTGTGAATCCCTCAGAACGTGGGACACATTCACCACTCGCCCCATTTCCGATTGAACTGCCAAAAGAGAGGATATACTTCCGGGTCAGGTTTGAGTTCATTCATTCACAATTAACACAACACAAACACTCTTAGGTTCACCTTATTCTCAAAAACACCAGTTAACTTATTCTCACACCGGAGGTGAATCGGGGGGCACCACCCTCGCATTCTTCTTCACTTGCAGGTCCGACTGAAGGGATACTCCAACAGAAACTGGTTCCAACATTAGGTGCCGTCTGTAGGAACGTAGAGATACGTTTGTGTTGAAACCTACCAACAACTATGACGAACGAAGAAACCCCTAAAACCGACAACCAATCCTTGATCGGAGGAAACAGTACTCCTGTTATTCAGAGGATACTAAATTTTGATGAAGAATGGCCTGTATCGACTCTCGAAGAGTAGAAACTGATGTTATTGAAGTGGAGGGAGGATCAAAAGGCTAAGAAAAAGCAAAAAGAGAAGGAACAGGAAAGGAACAGCCGAGATGCAGAGAGATTGGCCAAACAAAGAGAGGCCGATCGATTAAGGCTACAGGCTTTGAAGCTCCAAAGGGAGGAGATAGAACTCCAGGAGAAAGTGCTTCGTGAAGCCCTAGAGGCTGAAGAACCCGAAACCCGAAGAGAGAAGAGGGGCAGAGACGATGAAGACGAGTCATGGGACTCCGAATCGTACTCTAGACGATCCCGATAGAAGGTAACTTACACCTCCGACTCGGAAGAAGATGACCCGCACGTGGGGGACAGGATCACAAGAATTGAAAAGTATATGTTTGGGGAGAGAAAGGTCAGCCATGAGCCTGTAGTGACAGAAGAGATTGAGTAGTACGACCACCCCCTGGAAGACAGTTCCCGAGATGCACGAGTTCAACGGGAAGGGTGATCTGGAAGACCATTTTGATAAATATGAATCTCTCATGACTGGTATGGGACACTGTGACATAATGCTATGTAAGATGTTTAAGACAAACCTGAAGGGACCAGCGTCCATGTGGTATCTTTCGTTGAGGCGTAGGTCGATCGGTTCATACGAACAGATCAAGAAGAAGTTATTGAGGCACTATTCTCACTTGTGCCGAAGAGAGAAAGATATAGAGGCTCTGATCCACTACAGATAGAGATCGAACAAAGAACTGGGCGATTACCTGGCTAGGTTTAAGGAGGAAGCTGGAATGGTGACTAATCTGGACAAAGTCAAAGCAGCTGGATTTCTCTCCGCTGGACTTGATCCCATAAAAGGCAAGAAACTCTGATCTTCTCTTTACGATATGCCTCCAAAGTCTTTGAATGATATATATCTGAGGGTGGAGGCTATTAGAAGGAAGATGGAATCCATTGGGGGGTATAAAGAGAATTTGAAGAATGATTCAGGTAGAGATGACAGAAGGGACGACCGAAGGGGTCGTGACGACATAAAGAGTAGGCTGACAGACACTAGGCCAGACAAAGGGGTCGAATGAAGGCGAGATAGAGATAGCATAGTGTTTACCCCTTTGAACACTCCTATCTTGAAGATTCTCCATTAGATTAAGGGTAAGTATGGGTTCGTTCGACCGGCCAGGCTGAAGACCCCTGAACATAAGAGGAATGAGAACAAGTACTGTGACTATCACAGGGACAAAGGCCACGACACAGATGAATGCTACCATTTGAAAATGTTAATCGAAAGGATGATCAAGGATTGGGAATCGACCCAATTTGTAGAGGACAAGCTTGAGTCTAAGGAGAAAAAAGAAGGAGGTCGAAGGGTCAGAGAAATACCGAGGTGAGTTTAGAACAATATCTGGGGGAACAGTGCTCGATCGGGACAGTAAAATGGCCCGAAAGAAGTATGCAGGGCAAGTCTATAGATTATATCAGTCAAGTACAACAAAGCAGCCATTACCCATATCCTTCACAGAAGACGATTATGAAGATGTCATATGGCCGCATGAAGACCCACTTGTTATAAACCTAGTAATTGGGGAAAACAAGATTTGGAAATTGCTGGTAGACGAAGGAAGTTCGGTCAACATTCTATATCACCGAACCTACTCTAAGATGAATTTGGGAGGCGAACAGCTGGAGCCATGCCACGAGGCATCATTATACAACTTTAGTAATCAGCCCGTGCTGATAGAAAGAACCATCAAACTATCAGTTGTGCTGGGGAAAGCACCTTACACGGTGGCGAAAGAAGAAAAATTTTATGTGGTTCGGGTAGACAGCCCGTACAATCTTATTCTAGGGAGGCCAGCCTTATCTCTCTTCCAGACTGTATCTTCCATCCCTTATTTGAAGCTGAAGTTCGCTACTGAGCATGGAGTTGGAGAAATGAGAGGCGACCAGAAAGCCGCCTGAATAATAATGCTTTAATATTTGAAGAAAGACAAGGATGTCGAGATGGTCGAAGCTGGAAAGAGAAAGAGAAGTGAGAATGAGGCTGGGGGCAGCCATTAACTGTTGAACATTGAGTTAGAGAAGTTTGGGGCTGACCTGTCCAGCCCAATCGCTGAACCAGCTACATAAATCGAAGAAGTTGAGTTATTTGTCGGACAAGCAGGGAAAATGATCCAGATAAGTAAGGATATGGAGCCAGAGTTGAAGGAAAAGGTCATAAAAGTGGTTCGGGAGTATCATGATGTGTTCGCCTGGGGGCCCGAAGATATGCCAGGGTTAGACCCATCGGTAGCCAAACACTGTCTTAATGTGAAAGCGGATGCCCAGCCCCTAAAGTAAAAGAAAAGAAATTTCGCCATGGAAAGGCAAAAGGTCATCCAAGCCGAAGTGGAAAAATTGCTTGAAGCAAAATTCATTGAAGAAATTGATTATCCGGACTGGTTGGCGAATGCGGTAGTGGTGAAGAAATCAAACAACAAATGGAGAATGTGTGTAGACTACACAGACTTGAATAAGAACTACCCGAAGGACCACTGCCCGTTGCCGAACATTGACCAGCTGATAGATGCCACTTCGGGACATCAAATACTCATCTTCCTAGATGCTTTCTCCGAGTACCATCAGATTACCATGAATGTCGAGGATATTCCTAAGACAGCATTCATCACCCTAAATGGAATGTATACCTACATCAAAATGCCATTTGGGCTGAAGAATGAGGGGGCAACCTTCCAGAAAATGATCAACAAAGTCTTCAAGGCGCAAATTGGCCGAAACATGGAATGCTACGTAGACGATATGATTGTGAAGTCCCTCTTTAGGGACCATGATGAAGACTTGAGGGAGTACTTTGAGACACTAAGGAAGAATAACATGAGAATCAACCCGAACAAGTGTACGTTCGGAGTAAGCAGTGGGAAATTTTTGGGATATATGGTCAGTGCCCGAGGAATCGAGGCGAACCTAGAGAAAATTAAGGCCGTGATCGACATGGAAGCACCCAAAACCATTCGGGACATCCAGAAATTAACAAGGAGATTAGCAGCTCTAAGGAGGTTCATTTCGTGATCCGCTGAGAAAGCATTGCCCTTCTTTGAAGTGCTCCGAGGGTCGAAGAAGTTTGAGTGGGGGCCCGCTGGTCAGAAGGCATTTGAAGAAGTAAAAGAATATTTGGTCAAGGCCCTACTCCTAATGAGACCTGATCCGAAGGAAACACTACAGCTTTACTTAGCTATGAACGACCGAACATTGGGAGCTGTATTGGTCAAAATGCACGAAGAAAATCAACATCCAGTCTTCTATGTCTCCCATATGCTTAAGGACGTGGAAACTAGATATCCGAATGTAGAGAATTTTGCCTATGGGTTGGTAATGGCCGCCAGAAAACTGAGGCAATATTTCCAAGGAAGGACGATCAATGTGATAACAGACCAACCTTTGAAGAAAACTTTACAGAGGTCTGAAGCATCGGGCAGAGTAGTGGCTTGGGCGATCGAACTAGGGGAATATGATTTGGAGTACACACCAAGAACTTCGATCAAAGCACAAGTACTAGCATACTTTATGGTAGAATGTTCTTTCTCGGGGCCGAAGGACTTAGCTCTTGAAGAAAAATTGATTCGGGCACCGGGAAAATGGAAACTATTCGTTGATGGTTCAGTTGCAGGGATAAGTGTGGAGTAGGCTTAATACTGACAAGTCTGGAAAGTTTCGAAATATGTCAAAACATCAGGTTCAATTCCCTTTAACAAATAATGAAGCAGAATATGAAGCCTTGTTGGCTGGGTTGGCGTTAGCCCGAAGCTTGGAAGTTAAACACCTAATGGCTTTCAATGATTCGATGTTAGTGGTGAATCAATTCACGGGAGAATATGGGCAGAAGGATCCTCGGACAAAAGCCTACGCCTTAAAGGTATGCGAGAACATTCAGTTTTTTGAGTCATTTGAGTTTAGCCAGGTGGCAAGAGAAAACAACAGTCGAGCGGATGCTCTATCCAGGCTAGCTTCGGCAGAAACCCAAAGTCTTACTGGGTCAATCTATCTGACCGAAGTAAAGACGCCTTTGACAGACAAAAAGCAGTGCATGGAAATTCACCAAGGGGTTAATTGGATGACCCCGATCAGAGGCCGCATGTTCAGAAGATCAGTAACTCAACCACTTCTCCAATGCTTTGACACTGAAGAGCAACAGTTACCCCTTGAGACAGTCCATGAAGGGATTTGTGGGGAACACTTAGCAGGAAGATCTTTGGCTTTTAAGATTCTTGGAGAAGGGTTTTTCTGACCGAAGATGAAAGAAGATGCAGCTGAATATGCCAAGAAGTGCAAGCAATGCCAACTATTCAGCACCATACCGAAGCAACCTGTAATAACCCTAACTTTAGCAATGCTACAGTGATCACATGAACAGTAAATTTTGAGGATTTAGAGAACTGGTATGTAGGTACTCTATACTTGAAACAGAAAATGAATAAATGGAAACCATATTAGTGATGTACTATGAAAATAAGTGACTCGAAATGACGATGGATTTCAGAAATTCCTGAATATGGACTTTAAGGATTTTCGATTTCGATTGAGAATCTATTGAATGTGATATTAAGGAGTATAGAAATGTTAAAGGGTTTATATCTTGAGGAAATAGTGAAATTAGGTTAAACCAAGGAGTGATCAAGTCAAGAAATGCCAAGGGAATTTAGATTGTTAAGCGAGTTTGAGAATGCTTGAGAACCCGAAAGATAACCAGGAGAGCAACTTCTGAGAAAAAGAGAACATACCAAGGATATTGGATCTAATACCTACTTGAGAATTAGAATCACCCTAACACATTAACATATGATGTGAGAAAGGATAAAATATATTTAAGAGATTTACAAGAGAAAAACCACTGAGACGATCGCAGAAATCGTTCGATGAATTAGATGACGAGAGAACTTTGTACAAAACCCAAACCAAAAGCCCAAATTCGGCCCAAACCAAGTATGGAGCTGATATTAAGTGATATTAGAGTGTAAGGGAAGGAATCCCATTGGTGCAAACATTAAAACCAAAGTGGAAGAGGAGTAAACTTGTCAAACTTGAGTACTAAGTAGCATTTTTCATGGTAAGGTGTTTAGATGATCAACAATTGGCTCTTTGTCATTGGTGGACTTCATAGACTTTTATTATAAGACTACACAACTGATATATATGATATATAAAAGGTGAAAAACGTTTGTAAAGGGAAAGAAGCAAGATAAACACAAAGCTGTCCGATCTGCCAAACAAGAACACAACTCAAAGAAAAATTCATATCTCCATTTCTATCCATGATAAAATCACCAAATTTTAACCACAACCTCTCCACTCCCCATGGGCATGATTCGCTCCAAATTTCATAGCAATCCAAGTAGTATAGCCTAGTCAAATCCATGTTCAAATTGGGAGAACCAAACCTGTCCAGTTTCTGTCCAGCGGAAAGATGGAGCTCAAAACCATAGCTAGGAAGCTTTGTTTTTGGTGATCTATAGCTCAAATCAAAGCTTATACAGAGGCCAAGATGTGGTAAAAATTTGAGAGCCAAACACTTATTTTTCGATTTGTTATGATTTTTACAAAAGTGATGATGAATAGTAACCCTTAGAAACTAACTTTGTTTTTTATGGTTTCTTTAGTTGATCCAAGCTAGTATAAGGCTGATTAAGCATATCCCAAGGCTTGATAAGGGTTGTTAAAGCTTCAAGAAGGCATAAATCTCAAGACCCTTTAGTATTACTTTGAATATAGGATGGATTATAGAAAGTTTAGTGATTAAGGTTATGATAAGTGATTATTCATGATGATATATGTGTTTGTAAGTGATTAAAGTTGAATATGGAAGGAGTATGTGCTTGTAACCATGGTTGGTAAGATGACCACATGGTGTAGGTGATGGTGTATAAGGTGGATGATAGATTTGGAGGAGTTGGATTTTGGAAAGTATGAAAATATAGCCGTTATATTGTCCGATTTTCGTTAGAATCAGAAACTTCCCTGTTTTTGGACACTATACCCATACGGTACCTTACTGTCCAGACCCCCAAGTGACCATGATGAGATAGAGCATTGTTCGTAGATCGTTTTGATATAAAGTGCGTTAAAATCTGATGAACGGTTTAGGAGAAAAGTCAGTTTTAGTGAAAGACGTTCGATAGTCGAGAAAACGTAGTTGTACCAACTTTGAGGCTATAACTACCATACTTAAACACTTTTAAAGATTATAAAATTTTGGGATATTGTAGTAAGGTAGTCAAAGAGTCATTACCAGTTGACCTTGTAGTAAAATTCGAAATCTTTATTTTCTGAGAATTTTTATAGTCAAGTGTGGTTGTTAAGGGAAATGGTGAACAAACATAGAAAACCTTGATTTAACCTAAAATGGTTAGGTTCTTGGAACACTTGGGTTATAATAGCATGTTATTCACATAGTAAGCATTAAGGGCGTGGTTATATAAAGGTGAAGTGAGAAAGGGATGTAGTATTCTAACGACGGTCCTTTTTGTGTTTATAGAAACTTCGGGAGAGCCACGAGCCATACTTCCAGGATACAGAGATCGAGGCAAGATTTCTTCTACCCTTACCTTGGAAAACTATTTTATTTTCAAAGTAAATTATTTCATGGAATATATATGTTATTCTATGTTTGCTATCTTGCTAAGAATTATTTCCCTGATATTGGAATTAAAGAGAAATGGATATAAATTATGAAATATGAATGTGGATATGATTATGAATGGAGCGAATATGCTTTATGGTAAAGAGAGGTGAAAGAGAATGGTATCAGTTGTTATCTAGAGTTATATGAAGAATGGTATCAGTTGTTATCTAGAGTTATATGAAGAATGGTATCAGTTGTTTAATAAATATTATTTTATTATTATTTACTACTTTTAAAATAGACGGAATATTTTATGAATATAAAAGTATATTTGATTTCTTGAATATGAAAGAGATGTCTGGATCATAATCAAAGCATTATGTTATATATATATATATATATATATATATATATATATATATATATTTTATAGAAGTAATGTGCGAGAATGGAAATGACATGAGTGAATGATATGTGGAAATGAAAGCGAGAAAATGGAAATGTGGAATGATATTGACAAAAAGGGGGATTGCAACAGACTTGCGTAAGTGACTGTGTCAGGGCTGTGTGCGACACAGTCCAGCATTTATTATTTTTATTATGGCACGAAGATGCCAAGGGAGGATGTTAGCAGGTGGCCTTCCTCCAGGGATGATCTTCATTCCTTCTACCGGTAGTAAAAGAGAGCAGGTACGATTAGGCGACTGATCATCGTCCTAACGTATCAGGCGACAGCAGATATCCCCAATGTTTTTGAAAAGAAAGTGTTGACAATGGTTTTCAGATTTTTATACTGAAAACAGAAACATGATCTGAAATGATGGAATTATTGTTACAGATGAAGAGAAACTGATTTTATATTAATTTATATAATTGTTGCATAAGAAGGAAATGAGAAGATGATAGCGAAAGATTTGTTCAAGTTTGTCATATTATTTTAGAAAAGTACACTGAAATGGTATATTGATTGTTATATTATTTAAGAAGAGAAACTGATATTATAATACTATATATTTCTTTTCGTACAAAGATAATTGGAAAGTGTATATATATTGAATGAAAATAAAATTCTTTCCATAATAACTAAAATTTGTTTTTGTCTATGATTATATATATATATATATATATATATATATATATATATATATATATATATATATATATAATGGTTTATTTCCCTTTGATGCTAGTTGATAGAATTTATCTTGCTGAGCTATTTTTAGCTCACTCTTGCTATTATGTATACAACAGCTAGGTATGCCGATACTCCGCACTACACCCCGCAAGAGGGTACGGGAAAGATGAACTTTTGAGAAAGTGTTGGCAACGATTCCCGAGGTAGCTATCGGACGGTTGGGTACTGGTAGATTATGTACATTTAGTGTGTAAGATGTTGTAATAAACTTTTGATTGTTGAAATGCTTCATGTCGAAGTATTATTCAACAAGGTATTTAAGTATGATCTTGGTTTGTAATAACTGCTTAAATCTAAACTTTTAATATTGTGGATGTTGTTCTCTGAGCATAAGACAGGTGTGTAACATTATTAAGTGTGGGGTCTATTATGTAAGTTTTAGTATGAATTTATATTCCAGCTGCCAAGAATGAAGTGTCACTAAATGGAAATTGGTCGTTGATGGCCTGGATCCTTGACCCCGGATCTAGGGGCGTCACACAACCCCCCAAGGAAATGTCTTCAGTTCTTAGCCCCATTCCATTCGCCATGTGGACAGTTGACATCGTGGGAATCTTACCTACCAGCACCAAGCAAGCCAAGTGCTGCATTGTGGCAATCAACTACATGACCAAATGGGTGGAAGCCAAACCTCTATCAACCATCACCGAAGAAGCAACAAAAAAGTTTATGTTATAGCAGGTAATTCTAAGGTTTGGTATCCCGATGGTATGTGTATCAGATAATGGTACTCAGTTTATTAGAAACAAGTTTAGGAAGTTCCTGGCCAAGTTCGGAATCCAACAGAAGTTCAGCTCAGTTGGACACCCCCAAGAAAACGGGGCGATCGAAGCAGCCAACAAAATTATCTTTGATGGGATCAAGAAAAGACTAGGCAAAGCTAAGGGACTTTGGGCTGAGGAACTACCGTGGGTTTTATGGGCTTACCAAACGACAACAAGATCGTCAACAGGAGAAACACCTTTTATGCTAGCTGTTTACACTAAAACACGCAAGCGTACGTGGTCACAAGTAATATAGAATAAAGTTGAGTTCGTTCCCACAGAGATCTGGTTATGGTTTTAATTCAGTTATTGTACCTATGCAACAATGTATGGTTATTATGCACTGCTAAGACAAATAACAAGATTTTAATTAACTATAATTAACTAAGAAACAAATTAATAAAACTAAGAATTAACAAACTAACAAGAATTGAATTCTAATTACGTCTGCAAGAGTAACATGGGATCCTAACTTCATTAAATACTTCGCTTAGATCTGACGCCTTTAATCACTATATGCAATGGTTATGATATCTGATCGGATAACACGAAACAAGTACACGCTACCTGTCAGCATACGTATACCAAACTAAACATACATCCATAAAAGAGATAGAAGATGAATAGACACCAATTATGCTTAGACCCTATATGTCTATAGAATTTGAAAACATAACGGTTGAAGAACAAGTTATCCATAAAGATGACACAGGGCAGTATAAGTATTTTCATCTCACACCACAAATCATATTGATAAACAATTATGAACCTATGCTAGCATGGCAAGTTCTAAATCTCAAGATCCACTTTCACTTCACAAGAGATTAACAAATTAGATGTTCATGACGCATCTATCAATTAAGCATAACCATACGAGGATATCAAATATACATCACACACAGATCTTTAAGCAATCAAGATACTAAGTTCCATAAATAAATCCGATAGAACGATTAGCTCATAATCGAACCGCTCGTCATCATGGGATCTATTGAAACCATGATAGAAGACAAGATATGAAAGAAAGTAATAATATTAATAAAACAAGAGTTGAGAAAACAAATCCATGATACAAAAGAAGAAGTAGATCTAGATCCGTTGCTTGTCACGAGCATTGAATCCTTCTCTCCTTTTCTCCCTTGCAGATCTAAGCTATATTATGTACAAGATATCTAATTGTCTAATTCCTAATTATCTAATTGTCTAATTTACAAAGGGTTGGATGTGTTTATATAGGCCCTCCAAGTCTTGCCCAGCAAGAAAAGTCCAAAAATACAACTTAAAATCGAAATAGAAGAAATTCAGGATTTTTTTCCAGCGTGTTTCAGCGCACCCTGCGCGGTTTCTGCGCACCCTGCGCGGTTGGCTCCTGTTTATAATTATAGAAAATTTCCCAGGCTTCGCGTGGACAGCTTACGGGTCTCAAACGGACTTATAGAACTCCAGATATGGCCAAAACAGTGTAGACTGCGCAACCTTCCCGGAAAATCCGAATTTTAATCAATTAATTCTCCAAACACGATAGAAGCATCACCCATAATCGACATTCTTGTAAGTCTGCACAACTAAGCAAAACACATCAAAACTACAACAAACTTGAGTCCAAGACAATCAATTTAAGCCGAATCGAAGCGATCCAAGTGGATATAAAATCCACTTATCACACCCCCAAACTTAAACCGATGCTTGTCCTCAAGCATAAACAATAACAACTAACTAACTAACTAACTAGTACCACTTCCGTAGGTGATCACGGTTGCATTTGGCATATGCAACAATCCCTTTAAACCCCTAGGCAGCCCCAGTGGATGAGTAAGGTCTCGTGAGGGCTTATAGCGAATGTACACACAAAATCCATTTAACCTAATGCAATGCAATGCATGAATGCAACTAGAATGAAAATGCAACGATCCCCTTCAAACTAACCAAAACCAACCAGCAAGCAAATATCTTAAAGAATGCAACTAAATCCAAATAGAGCTCGACTAAGTTCCCGTATACTAACAATACATGAACAGAAACGTGCGTGTAAGCAATGCTAATCAGAAATACTCCCAAAACTAGGTCAAAAATCATACATGCTCATCGTCAAGACAATCACAGGTTTATAAATAGAATAGACTGTAGACACTTCATAACCTAAGAACACCTCCATCCTTATCCAAGGTAGACAGAAATTCATGCTTTATTACTAACTACTACGACACGTATATACAAGCATGCTTATTTAACCGTGCAATGGATGAGACCCCGAAAGGCTTATACAATAATACCCATTTAGCGAGCGTTAGGTTAGTGGATCCCAGACTATAAAAACCTTAGGTCACTAGGCACAAAGTCCCCGCGAACTTAATTGCTCGAATATTAAAGAGCTCACCCTAGCTAATTTTGCATATAAACAATTGAAACTTTTGACTCTTTTTTTTTTCTTTTTTTTCTTCTGTCTCTTTTTTTTCTATTTTTTTCTATGCAATCTGGAATGAGAATTCTCAATTCCAACCCTAGACTACTCATATAAATATGAGCCGGCTACTAGCCATTTGACATCTAGCAATTATTGACAATTATTTATAATTTAGCATGAAATCACTGTTTTCCCCCAAACTTAGACTTAAGTGTTCCTACGCTATCAAGGGAAGAACGAAAATTCTAAATATAAACAAGTGATTAAATCTCAAAATATCCAAACAAGCATGACTCTAACCTAGCCCAAAAGCACCTAATGAGACTGTGTAATTAGTTTTGTTTCCGAAACACATAAGTCAATTTCATAGAAACTATAAGTCAACCCTCTATTCATCATTACCACACTCAATTAGACACCTACCTACCAGTCAGAATTAGCTCGTCTTAAGGGATCATGAAATATGCATGCTATGCAATACAACTAATATGAACTCAAGTGGTATACGAAACAAAAAAAAAACAGAATGTCCTATATGAAACAAATATGAAACAAACATAATTAATACGAACATATATGCATGAATTACTACTACTAATATGCAAAACATGAAATCCTACATGAACACAATGACTCAAAATCACAATTATATACACTACTTATCCCTCAAACCACCCCCAAACTTAAAATATTCAATATCCTCATTGAATGGAAGTAAATACGAGGGAAAGTAGAAAACATACCAGTATACAACAATGCTTGGGTTGCCTCCCAAGAAGCGCTTCTTTAACGTCAATAGCTTGACGTTACTTCCAAGCCTCCATTAAGGATGATAATAGTTTGCCTGGTCATCTCTTCGTGAAACTTCATCGTCATCACGGCGGCACACTTTCTGCCCCTTATCCTCGCTTGGCCTATTCGTGTAACAACTATGTCCTATTCCAATGCCTTCATCTGCTGACCCAAAATCTGTCAATTTGTAGAACAACACACACTCGCTAGCTTCGCTTGAATATAATGGAGGAGGGTAAATGTAAGTTTCTGAAGCCTATGGTTCCTCAACAAGAACTTCCTCCGTTGGCTCTAATGCGCTACCTCCATCTTTATAATCTGAGACAAGTAGAAGACCTGCATCTTTCCCATGTTCTTCATCCTCTTGGTTCGCACCTACCAATTCTTGAAATTTGCGTAGCTCATCAGTGTCTGTCCCGAGTTGTGCCCTTTCCAAATCATCCACCTCATTAGCTTGATCAAATTCCTCACATGGCTTGTGAACACTCACTTCCTCTTGGAATTTGTCTTCTTCAATTATGCATGCAATACCTTGCTCCAAGTCATCATTATTTTCTGGAATTTCCTCTCGTATGGATTGCTGTTTCTCTTGTTCCAAGACACTCAAAACTTGAGCAACTAGTGTCTCCATAGATTTGAGATTCTTCTCATGACTCTCTACAAGCATCCTAATCTCCTTCCTAATCTCCTTCAAATCATCAACCTCACCTGACCTAAAAGTAGGAGTAAGTTGCTGATGTTGAAACTCTTCACTTCCAAAGAAATATGACATGCCTGGAACATCTTGCTGGTACTGTTGAGGATGGTATGGAAAATATGGTTGTTCCTCATAACTGACATATGGATCAACTCCTTCGTAGTAACAATATTGAGAGGGATCATGAACGCCCAAACACCGCTCACATTGCTGAGGCATAGATGTCCTCAAATATGCCCACCATGGCAACTCCTCGCATGCCATCTTCAAACACTCAAGTACCTGAACACAACGAACTAAACAAGATAGTTAAGAAAAAATCTGAGTCAGTGAACTTTAACAACCACTATTGACAAGCACATAAACCAAAAATAAAACACCGATGATCCCCGGCAGCGGCGCCAAAAACTTGTTTACACTAAAACACGCAAGCGTACGTGGTCACAAGTAATATAGAATAAAGTTGAGTTCGTTCCCATAGAGATCTGGTTATGGTTTTAATTCAATTATTGTACCTATGCAACAATGTATGGTTATTATGCACTGCTAAGACAAATAACAAGATTTTAATTAACTATAATTAACTAAGAAACAAATTAATAAAACTAAGAATTAACAAACTAACAAGAATTGAATTCTAATTACGTCTGCAAGAGTAACATGGGATCCTAACTTCATTAAATACTTCGCTTAGATCTGACGCCTTTAATTACTATATGCAATGGTTATGATATCTGATCGGATAACACGAAACAAGTACACGCTACCTGTCAGCATACGTATACCAAACTAAACATACATCCATAAAAGAGATAGAAGATGAATAGACACCAATTATGCTTAGACCCTATATGTTTATAGAATTTGAAAACATAACGGTTGAAGAACTAGTTATCCATAAAGATCACACAGGGCAGTATAAGTATTTTCATCTCACACCATAAATCATATTGATAAACAATTATGAACCTATGCTAGCATGGCAAGTTCTAAATCTCAAGATCCACTTTCACTTCACAAGAGATTAACAAATTAGATGTTCATGACGCATCTATCAATTAAGCATAACCATACGAGGATATCAAATATACATCACACACAGATTTTTAAGCAATCAAGATACTAAGTTCCATAAATAAATCCGTTAGAATCTCATGACAACGATTAGCTCATAATCGAACCGCTCATCATCATGGAATCTATTGAAACCATGATAGAAGACAAGATATGAAAGAAAGTAATAATATTAATAAAACAAGAGTTGAGAAAACAAATCTATGATACAAAAGATGAAGTAGATCTAGATCCGTTGCTTGTCACGAGCGTTGAATCCTTCTCTCCTTTTCTCCCTTGCAGATCTAAGCTATATTATGTACAAGATATCTAATTGTCTAATTCCTAATTATCTAATTGTCTAATTTACAAAGGGTTGGATGTGTTTATATAGGCCCTCCAAGTCTTGCCCAGCAAGAAAAGTCCAAAAATACAACTTAAAATCGAAATAGGAGAAATTCAGGATTTTTTTCCAGCGTGTTTCAGCTCACCCTGCGCGGTTTCTGCACACCCTGCGCGGTTGGCTCCTGTTTAGAATTATAGAAAATTTCCCAGGCTTCGCGTGGACAGCTTACGGGTCTCAAACGGACTTATAGAACTCCAGATATGGCCAAAACAGTGTAGACTGCGCAACCATCCCGGAAAATCCAAATTTTAATCAATTAATTCTCCAAACACGATAGAAGCATCACCCATAATGGACATTCTTGTAAGTCTGCACAACTAAGCAAAACACATCAAAACTACCACAAACTTGAGTCCAAGACAATCAATTTAAGCCGAATCGAAGCGATCCAAGTGGATATAAAATCCACTTATCACTAGCCTTTGGGACTGATGCCCTTCTACCGATCGAGGTTGGCCTGGAGTCTTACCGAACATAAGTGTACAATGTGGAAACGAATGAATTTGGACTCCGGGCGAACATAGATCTACTTGAAGAGGAAAGGGAGACGGCTCATCAATGGAACATAAGATGTATTTTTGGAGGAATTAAAACTTTTATTATGTATTAGTGTATGAATGAATAATGGTTACGACTACAATGTATCAGTGGTTTTAATGAATGAATATTTAATGGATTTGGATTTAAGTGTTTATATGTTATGAATGCCGCAATGGGTTGACAACTTATATAAGAATAATCTATCGTCCAAAAGATTAAGCTATGGTTTCCAAGAAAGGAAATATTCTCCTGTCATCCAAATCGATATCTGGTATAAGTTAAGTAACTCCGTAATAGAGATTGGGAACGCTCGAGAAAGCGCAAGAACACTTTGTAAGTACAAGGAATAAAGAGAGAATAAACAATGAATAGTGTTTTTGGTGGATTTTGGAATGTTATCAGACGACCCTATATAGAAGTATTCAGAATGGATTTCTAAGTTCGTATTAGTGATCAGTGATGAAAAATAGTGAATGTAAAAGCTGTCAGAATATGAAGAATAGCACTTTTATTTTTCCTCGAGATTCCCCTAAACACTGAAGGATTTGAGAATATAAAGTTGAATCGAAGAATTTTAAATTCAAGGATTATTAAGGAGGATTGATAAAGGTATTAAAAATACCAAGAAGTTTTATTTGTGAACCCCTAACAATAAATCCTTGAGATATTACTCCAAACGATCAATGAACTTGAGCGATAACCGGGCAAAGAAACAATTAAATGATCAAGGGGCAGGCATGTGCAAGTATCTTGGGAAGGAACCAAGTTAGTTACAAGCTCCAAGTATCTATGAGAAACAAACTAGATGGTTAATACTTAATTACATCATCAACACCATAAACAACCAACACTTGTTCAATTGATGACTTAAGCTTAGTGATGTCATCACTTCTGGAAGATAAGATGAAACCACCAAAATATCAAGCATATTATTTCACTTTATGCAAGAGTAATCAAGAAGCCAAGCTAGTTCTGTCCCTCATTCAAAAACGCTGCTCTCGGCAAAACAGTAACATCTGACTTAGAACTGCGATATCTCCTTCGTTTCTTACTCAAATTTTGCTTTATTTAGCTTGTTGGAAAGGTATTGAGATGCTCTACAACTCTTCTTCAGGAGCCTCATCCAGAAAAGTAGGTTAAGGACCTCATTTTTCCTGTTCTTTCAGCTGGGGTAAAGTAACTCCGAAAATTTCTAAGTATGTTCTTGATGTTTCTTGTTAGTTTAAGGTTGTTAAGGATGATCTAAGGCTTGTTATGGAATAATCAAGCTTCAAGGAAGGTATGAACATAAAAAACCCTTAGTTTGACTTTGAGATTAATGGAGCTTTTTGGACGATTTGATGATAAGATGCTATGATATGTTTATATACATGTATGTATAGTTATTTGTAGATGTTATTAAAGCATGATTCAAGTACTTGTTGAAGTGGGTTGTTCTTTAGGTATGATGATTTAAAATAGATGAGGATCTTCAGATTTTGAGTTGGTTGTTGTTGGATGATGATTTGATGATTGAAATAATTTTGGGAATCGTTAGTTTATAGCCGTTATAATGCCCAAATTTTCTTAACAATGTTTTGTATGCAATTTTCGGACAAAAACCACCACTGGTTAGACTAAACTTTCCCATGATAAAATAGTTCATGTTATAATCTTCGATTTGATATAAAGATCGTATGTTTCCTGTTATACATATGTCAAAGCAAGCATGCCTGTTTTCGAAAGTATATTGTGATACTTGTTTTACGAATTGATATTGGCTTATAAGCTAGATATGAGATATATTAGTTATAAGCCAAATATTTCGCTAAGACCCTTAGTGAAGGGCATATGATTTTCATTCTTTAAATATAGATCGGGAGTCGGTATTTCTGTATATCTTGTGATTATTTTCTGAGGAAAATATTAGGTAAATGTTTTTCCTTATTTCTTTGAGGATATTATTTTGAATATTCATTTAGAGTTTTATTTATTAAATGAATATTATTTTGAATATTCATTTAAGGATTTGATTTATTTAATGAATATTATTTGAATAGTCATTCGAGGATTTATTTATTTAGTGAATATTTTTATATATTCATTCGAGGATTATTTATGAGCAATATTTTTGATTAAGAATATTCTTTAATTATTTATGATTTAATAAATATTATTTGAATATTTATTTAATACTTTTAACTAGTTTTAAAGATGATTTCTCTTATTCAAAATTATCTTTGACCCTCAAAAAAATTATGTAAAATATTTCTGAGCTTTATTATGATTATTTTATCAAGGAGAGGTTCCTAAAACTCTATTTTCCATTTAAATCTATCTTATAGGAAGATTTGAATGCTCGCTCAAAACTTCCAAATTATAAGGGAACCTTACTTGAGAACTGTTATTTATGATTGACTGCCCGATCATAGATTTTTTGAAAGTATTATTTTCACTCGCATCTTGATTTGTAAATAATCAAAATGAGTCTTTTTGTTACTTCATTAACCCTCGAGGAGTAAGATTGATGGAACAGGTTATAATCCATTAACGAGCAATAGCTCGGGAAATATTGGTGAAATTTTCCTTTCCAATTAGATATGACTACCTTGTGGAGTCCTATCAACAAGTATTATACTTGGGGAAAGGGGAACGAACTTTAAGTTTCAGAGTTATTGATTCTATTCAAACCAGGAGTTGTATAAGGGGCCGAGTAGCGCCGGCCCAAGGCCCAACCGTTGGCCAGGGAGTTACTAGAGAGGCGGTAGACAAGTAAATCCGTTAGTTCTTCCTTCTACCGGTAGTAAAACCATAGCTGTGTTGTACAACTGCGACTGATCATCGTAGGTTGGGACAACTGGCGCTGTGAATACTCCAGTATTAGTTCATCATCCAAATTTGGATATTTCCTGCAACACGTATCAAAGAGACTTCTTTCAGGTTGAGGGGTATTTCCTGCAATATGTATCGAAGAGACTTCTTTCAGGTTGGCAGGGGTTTGAAAAGTGTTGAAAACTAAAGTTGCAATATATTACCTTGCAACTTCTTTTTTTAAGATATACGTTGATATCTTGCTTATATTGTCTCTGCATAGCAGACTTTGGTTTATTATATATGTTGATATCTGGCTTATACTTTTGCATAGCAGATATTCTTACAGAAGTTATATATTAAATTACCTTGTAATTTCATCCTTTACGTTATACTAGCATTATGTTCGTTAATGCATGGCATATGGTTTTTCAGAGATATTTTAAAACTGCTATATATTGTTGTTCAATTATAAATTATTTTTGGTGGGCTCTATTGCTCACCCCTTGCTTTATTTATTATATCACAACAACAACTAGATCAGATGGCACACACAAGGCGCACTCAGCGCAAGCAGGTGTCAGCCGTCAGAGGGTTACCCGCTGATGTCATAACCGCCATTGCTGAGGTGGGAGCATCCAATAGGTTAGACTGGCAGCTTTTGGTGTATCAGACTAATGTGTAATTATCACTTATGTTAAACAACGGCAAGAAACTTTTAAGCGTACTCTATAATCATTTTTGGTTGTAATAACGTATAACTTGTGGATCCTATGATTAGAGACTTATTTCAATTTCATCTCTGGGACTATAACTGGTTGTGTGATGTGTCATTATTGTGGGGTCACAGCATGCAGTTTATTTATTTTGATTCAGGTGCAAGTATTAATTTATGGAAATTGAGACCGTAACGACCAGGTCCCCGACCTCGGATCTGGGACTGTTACAGGAATGGTATCAGAGCGAGAGTTATATATCCTAGAGATGATGCGACGTTATAATAATAAATTCACTAAGATAATAAGAACTCTTGCCAAGTTCACCTAAAACCCTTAAGGGAACTCTTAAGTATCATGATAGTAACTTGGCTCGATATCATATCGACGAGTAAGGCGACAAACCTTGAGGCTTACAAGCAGCAGCACGATGATGCTTTATTATATGTTGACGATCGGCTTGTAGATTCGATAGAATACCCTACTGAGAACCCAGATGAGGTTCCAGCTAAGGAGGATAATCCTGTTAAGGATAAGGAGTTTACCCTTGAGGAAATGAGGACTACAACCAGAGATACTGTAAGAGTTAAGGTATAGTGCTCAGAGAAGTGAGCGTAAAGAACTGAGATATTATTAAGAGAACTAAAGATGCATATTGGATTCATAGCCGGACTATCGGATGTAGCACCAACAAGCAAGACGGATTGGAAGAATTACTGGATATCTTATATGGTGATAGATAAGAATCCATAGAGACTTTCAGATTAATGAGAAAAGAGTTAGAATGATGCATGATTATCAAAGACATCGATATAGGACGGGGAGCAAAGTCTTAAGGAGCAGTTGATAGAGGCAGCAAGTGCCATATCATTTGATAAATGGATTAGTGTGAATATTTTCAATGGTAATTCGCCATGAGAAGGCAGATTTCATAGGTTATAATTTATGAAGTCAAATTGAGATTGATGAGGTGGTTTTATCCAGGAAATGTCCATTTTTTTTGAATGGATCAGCTTAGAAAGTAAAGACATTGGGAAGTAATGGCATGATTGGATAATGTTATATAAGGAAGTAGTAAGCGAGACGATGATCTCATAACTTACAAGAGGAAAAGACCAGTGAGTCTATGATAAACTCGTAATAAGACCATTGTCAGAGACTAAGTATAAGGTTAATCCCACTCAATTAAATGATGAACCAGAAACATTAGAAGCATGTGATTCAGAGGAATATTAAATTATTTCTTTTCCTTGAATGGATTATAGTAAGTTACATTAAGTTTGTTCCGACGTTGAATCATAAATGGATCAAGAAATACGATCAGTGGTTAAGAAGTGAGTCAGAATGTTTTAGGATGAAACCTAAAAGAGCAAGTGTATGCCAAGTTCTCGAAGTATGAGTTCTGGTAAAATGGAGTTCAGTTATTAGGACATACGATCAATAGTGAAGGAGCGTTGGTTTACCCCGCCGAGTTAAAGGCAGTTTCAAATAGAGAAAGACCAACCACACCAACAAAGCTGAGAAATTTCATAAGATTCCCAAGGTATTACCAGAGAGTTATTCAGGACTTCATAAAGATTGCAGTCCCGTAACCCGACTTATTTATAAGACTTAGAAGTTTGAATGGACAGGAAAATGTGAGAAAATCTTCCTAGAGCTAAAAGATGAAATTGGTAATGACCCTGTGTTGGCATTGCCTGATAACTATGTCGTTTCAGTGACGCTCACATAAAGAATTAGGACGGGGGTTAAGCAACACGGAGGAGTAATCATGTTTGCGTCAAGACAACTGAGGGATTATGAGATTCGATACCCTACCCATGATTTAGAACTTGCAGTGGTAGTTTCGCTTTAAATATTTGGAGGCACTAATTATATGGTGAAAAGTACAAGAATTACACTGACCATGAGAGCCACCCGTATATATTTTACTCAGAGAGAGCCTAACTTGCACCAGAGAAAGTGGATAGAGCTGATAAAGATTATGATTGCGAGGTTTTGTATCACCCAGGGAAAGCCAGTGTAATGGCTGATGCCCTTAAATAGGAAAGATAGACTCCAGATGATAATGTTTTCAGAAGAATTGATAAGAGAATTTGAAATGATAAAGATAAAGGAAAGGTGATCGGAGATGGTACCGAGAAGTCGATTGAGGTTTATATGGAGTAAAATTTTGAAAATATCAGAAGGTATCAATGAAAATGGATGAACGAAGAGTGGCAGTGCTCGAGTTGAGTGACTATACTACTCTGGTACCTAAGATTTGCTGTGTAAGGGAAAACAGTGAACAAATAAAAAATAAGAAGTTTAAGAGTACGCGGGAAAATGCATATTGATAAGCGTAACTTCTTCCAGATAAATTATCTTCGCTATGGAAGAAGGAGGCACTATACCAGCAATTGCTAGCAAAGTAATGCCATTAGTTAACCCTAAACTCAAATGCTGTAGCGCGGCCATTTGGGGCCATGTAACAAAGATTTATAAAGTGACTAGACCTGTGATGTAAGGACAAAGCGGGGTTACTTCTAATCAAGTGCCGACCGCGAGGACTTTTGATATAAATGTAACCCTAACGAGATTGAAGGCATCTTTCTACTTAACCCTTGGCTACCCATGTTTTGAATTGATTCAAGAATTGTTAGCTCCCTTATGTAAGTGATTCAGGTGTATATGATTGTCCAGATTATAAGTTAGAAATTGAGTTATGATGATTGAGATACATGATGTTGGGATTTTATAAATACAAGGGATGTATTAGGACTAAGGCAAATGATCAATCTAAGCTTACAAAAATGGTCAAAGATCATTCAGTAAGATGCAGAAATATTGTCTGAAGCTAGTATCCTTGAGAAAAGCAATAGGTACGAAGAGATTCATGTTGAACACGACCAATATCTTCTAGAACATCCTTGCTACCATTACCAAGTTCTGTGAGAAGAGCGGATAGACATATGTTGTCTTTCGGAAGGTCATGTAGACTGACATCAATTTGAAAGAAAATGTTTAGCATTAAGCTACCTATAGATTATCAAGATGATAATGATTGAAAAGAGACCCTTATTAAGGATATATAATTTGATTGTCAATTACTTGATGAAAGTATTTCTTAAAAATTGAATTGAGGATTGAATATCCACAAAGGATGGCATTAACCATAATAAAGACATTGTGAATTCAGATGATATAAGTTGGATTGACTAAGACAACAATAACCTTTAAGGATTCATTGGAAGGAGTTTCAGAAAGTACATAGACAGAATTGTTATAGGATTGATTAATGATATTTTGATATACCCTGTACCTAGAAAATACAGGAGGAATGATGAAGATGTCCTAAGAGATTTTACAAAGAGAGAGTTAATATCCTAAGTTTCAAAAATGGAAGTTGGTAGGGAATGTATGACATAATAATAATAATGCCAGATGAGGCATGTGTGAAACCATGAGGAGGTATAGATTGAACCAATGAAGGTTGAGATTATCCTAAAACAAGAAAGAACGAAGAGAAGAGATGAGGCATGTGTGAAACCATGAGGAGGTATAGATTGAACCAATGAAGGTTGAGATTATCCTAAAACAAGAAAGAACGAAGAGAAGAAATATCCTAGGTATGATTGGGAGTAACTGTGATAAAGTTCACATGGAAAGGTGGAAGCAATGACTTATGGAAAAAGACTGATGTATATTTCTCTCCTTCTGCAAAGTTTAAGGGAGAATGCTTTCACCCAACAGTGATGGGAATGAGGTAGAAAAATTTGAGTTGGAATAGATTCATAAAACATTGATTGCAAGAAACTATTATTATCAGGAAAGGCCAATGAGTAGCCGACACTTTAAATATAGAGAAGTAAATATAAATGCTCATACCAAATAAACAAAATGATATTGAGAGGAACCTTGAAGGTCATAATGCGGTGGAGGAATTTAAATCCCCTCTGATGATTGTGCAAGAATCAACCATAAGAATAGTTTAAGTAAACATTCGATTCCTAATATCGTCTTAAGCATATTACACACCATAGAAGGTCCTATTCTGAGGTAAACCAGGACCATGATACAAAATTGATTAAGTAAACCGTTAAGCTTCCAGTTTCCTAATAAAGATATATGATTAATAATTTCATTAACCTGTCATAGCTGCGGCGATTGAAGCTCTTCTGCAATTTTATCTGCTTCATGTAATATCTACATCAAGTTCAGGGAGTATTCCTTATGAATAAGGAATAGTGATTATTTTGTCTTCCTAGAAGATTTTGATCTGGCAATTATGAAACCCTTATGATTAGCTATTAAAGCACTACGTAAACGATAAACGATGGTGATTCAACAAAGGACTACATTAATGTAGTGGTGATTCTTCTGAGAAATTAGGTGATAAAGACTGTGGAGATGTCGGAATGAAAAACAGAAATAGATTGTATTGGATCTAAGTTAGAGAAGTCGTCAAGGTTCATTTCGGATGGTTTAATTTTGGAATGACATGATGTTTGAAATAAATGATAATGCTATGATGGTTCATAAAGAGATTATAGTCGAAATAGAAACAAGATGACTGATGAAAGAAATATAGAGTTGAGGATATAAAGGAAATAAAGTTTTAGGAAAAATAAGGGAGTTAGATATGCGGACTCCTGAGAAACCCTAGCAATGAAGCAAGAAAAGTATGAAATTGACATGGAAAAGTTATTGGACACAATGGAAAGTTGAAATTGAAAGCATAAATGACATACTGATTAACTCCCTTTAAGTTGGGAGAATTCGAGGAAATTTGGAATAGATTAATTAAGTAATAAGGAGACTCATGGAACGAGGAAATGAGAATTTAGATGGTTGAAAAAAGGAAAATTTGACCCAAACAATGTGATGCTTATTGATTACATGTGACGGGATACTAATAGGGAAATACCAAGTACAAAGGACATCTCAATAATGAGATGACGGTGAAGGTAAATAACAGAAGTGAAGAAAAATTAGGTAAGAATGATGTGATTGATAACGAAAAGATTAGAAAAGTAATTATGGAATGGGAAGCAAGGAATGTTAGGAATGGATTGATGAATGGGATTTCTAACGAACTCTCGGGATGACAACTTGATAGTGTTAGTATTATGAATATGAAAGAACTATTAGCGTGGCGTGGAATGTCAGTAGCAGTGATGCTAAGCAAGAAATCTAAGATTTAACCTGAGAGGTTGAAGAATTTCCAAAAAGTGAGTGTTGCTAAGATTGAACAAGAATATAGGTCCATATAATGATGGACAGAGCCACAAGGATATGTTGACCCGTGAGATTTGGATAAAGTAGTATTTGATACGATTACGACTATTTTTCTTCTCTGATAAACCTCTATAGTTCGGAGATAAATTCTAAGTACGACACTTTGCAATCATGAATTTTTGTATAATTCTTTGAAACTTCTATTCTTCTCTTTTTTTCATCTTCCTTATAAATTGAGAAGAACAACCCTTTAATGAGGGGAGGTACTGCTACATGACTATCTGTCTGTGTGATAGAAGTCTAATTTGAATACCATTAATTGTTTAATTGCTTGTCAAGTACTAAAGGCTTGCCCCCTTCTGTACTAACTATGCAATATAACAAATGTTCACTGATCATAGTGATCTCTCAATAAATTTTTCCACTTCTATATATTTATCGAGATTGCGAAGATACACTACGCCATAGATGGCCGTATGCAATGCAATCCCACTGTTACGTTAAACACGTTTTTTGTTACATTAGGCCAAATGCAACGTACTTTAACCGTTGCGGCCGCTAATGCTACCTTTGCGCTCTAAAACAATGTTGTGATTCTCAAGAGTAACACTACGAAAAGCATCCTTAGGGCCATATAACAACACTAAATCAACCAAATCTAACATCAGGAGAGTATTACCTTAGCTCAGCCAAAAACAGTAGGTGACACGTGGCATATGACATGGCATGTGCGGATCGATGGACACGTGGCAATGGGGGGTCCCCACTGCGACGTGGCAGGTGGGTCCCACACTGCCACGTGGCAGTGTGGGGCCCACCTGCCACGTGGCTATGTTGGCCAACCTGACACGTGGTAGGGACCCACTTGACACGTGGCAGTGTGGCCCCACCTCCCAATTGCAACACTACATCCTACCTAATGTAACACTAGATTTGGCTGATGCAACACAATTGTTCTATTAAACGCAATACAAACCATGGCTAATGTAACACTATATTCAGTAATGTAACAGTGAGTTTAATTAATAAGGTAACACTAAGTGATAACAATTGCAACACTAACAATGGAAATTTGGCAATATACCATTTGTACATATAATAATCCCATTACCAACAAAACTAGTCCACACTAAAGATCGCCATCCACAAATTCACCAAAATAAAATAACCACCAACAGCTAAATCCACCGGTTCACCAAATCACCTTTCATACACCACTTCGCCAAAATAAAAAATATTCGCCATCGCCAAAATAAAAACCATGTAGTAACTACCAAACCACATTAGTGCAAAATGACCTACGACAAAATAAAATCAAAGTACGAAACCCCTTACTCCAATCTAATAACTTACCAACCGTCCAGATTCATTAATATTCATAAACTAAGAAAATAGCTAAGAGGAGGTCTCCTCAGTGAATGTAGTACCATTTTCATCATCCTCACTTGCAATAGTAGCAGAAAAGTCTCCAATGTCCAGATTGAGACTAGGATTAGCTTCTCCCAACTTTTTCAGCAACACTGAAATGTTATCCCGGACTTTCCTGTTCACTTTTAATTCCAATTCTGCCTCAAGATCTTGCTTGATCTTTGCGGTCAAATCATCCAAATAAGGGTCATCTGTAGGGGTCCAAGTTGATGCCGAACCTGCACTTTTACCGTGCCTTCCTTTCAGCCATTCTCGACCATGAGTCTTTCCATTAGGAATAAGTTCATCCGCATCCTCACCTGAAGCTATCTTCTTCTTAATCTCGCTCTAGAAGAAAAATTTTGTGAATACTTTTGAAGTATTTGGCATTTCTTAAAGGTAATGCTTTCTTCAACAAAAGGAAAACAATAATGTAATGCAAAAAAAAACCTATAACAATCACAATCAGACATGGTAATGTTGATGATTATTAGTTGATGAGTATTATCAAGTCAATTGCAAATTTAAAATAAGTGAGTGACTATGCCTGACGTGAAATAGTAACTAAAAAACTTAATGCTGCAACCATACGTCTATAATATACTTTTTAGTGATAACATACTTCTTTCATTCCTGATTACAGTTTAGTGGAGTGATGAAATAAAAGAGGAACAAATTTTAGACATCTACACAAATCGTTAAACAGATAAACTTGGAAGTAAAATTCAATTCAACAAGTGTGCAACTAATAAGCTCAGAACATAGATAAATAAACACCATCAAGTGAGTATCAATGTAAACAGATAAATAACATTTTTCTGAAATTAATATGAAATTACATGATTCGTGTATAATTTAATTACCAATTAAAGATTCATCTAACACCGTGGTCTTTGACCCAATTTATGGTAATGAGGTGTTTGTACTTGATTAAATGCCAAATAATCAGGGCAATCGAGATAAAAGTACATAAAATTATTAGACATGTTAAGATAACTAGGGACTAAACAGATAACACTCACAAGTCTTTTTTGAACTTCATTTGTATTTGTCTTGTATGTTCGACCCTCTTCTCTCTCATGAGATTCGAAATAAACTTGAGCGTCTGATGGCGAGGCAAGTCTAGGATCACTCTTTTTCTGTAATAAAACAAAGAGAATAAGGTCATACCTATTTTTTTGCATAATATGACCTGATATGTCATATTGTATTATTATACAGAACTAAACACAGCCACCAAAGAACATTATAATTGTCAAACATACACTTATTAGTATTTTCCGATGTACAAAAAAAAATCATTCCTAGAAAACCCAGTACAAATTAAACATCCTTGGAACGATATAAATTTATAGACAAATTTCCAAAATAAAACAAACAAATAGTAGGAAAATAAGCTATTTTGATATTTCATTTTTCATAATATTATTTACTTGGTCTCTAACAAAATATCAGTGTCGGGAAAAACTAAATACTCGAAGATAAAAACTAAACATACTTATGTCGGGAAAATCCAATCTTTAACCCACAATTCCAGTCTCGAAAAAATTCAAGAAAGGAATAAGAAGTTAAAAACATATTAACACACAAACATATCAAGGAAAAAACAAATGCACCTTAGATGTAAAAAAAAGGTAAAGAAAGACACACCAACTTGTCTCTTACATGGGCCATACTATTAGTTCCTAGAGTGTGTGGGTCAGTTATTGAATCACGACGTGCTTTATTTTCCGTCGCTAATTCCTATTAAAATGAAAAATTCATTGCACAAGCTTCTTTTGATATTCTTTAAAATCAAAATATAGAGGTTCAAAATGTGCATATAGACAACCTGAACTGCCTCATCTCCCCAGTACTTGACCAACACTTTAAAATCTTCAAGTGGAATCACACTAGGCCTATTTGCCATCATGTCCTCAATAGTGTTATACTTTGTGTAATACCTCGTCTTCATACAAGATTTGTACACCCTCCATGATGTACTGATTGTCTTGTCCACCCATCGTAGCCCTTGATCCGCAATAATATAACGGTCCTACAATAAATTAAATTTAAAATCAATTAATTAAATGTGTAAACATGAAAGTAAGGTCTAGGTAAAAGAGTTTACCTTGGTATACTCCCACATTTTCTTTTTCAAATCCCTAGGAACAACACGCCAATTGACGTAAGTAAGCGATACATTATCCTTTGCAAGTGTCCCCAGAAAATTACTCAACTCACTTAATAATTTTTTATTTTTTGAAACCGGTTGACCCCGTCTGTTCAACAAAATGACTGGTCTTTCAGCACGAGTCCTTGCATGAACAATGGTCATTTTTGTCCTTCCTCTCCATCTTTTAGGAGCTGCTACTTCTATACCAGGTACACATAAAAAAAACAAATTACATTATTGCCTTACTAAATATTAACAATTAGAAACTACAAGCACTGCCTTCAATCTAACTTACATAAGAAATAGTGTAAGAATACATATTACCTGGTTGAGTTTCCTCCTCTGCAATGTTCTCCAAGTTAGGGAGATTCTCGGTTGTTGGAGGAGCTGGAATACCCTTCTTTTGACGTTCCCGCAGTGCTAAATAAGCAGATACCGAACCAGAAGCTTCAGAATTGCTCGACTGTTTTAGAATTTTACTACATGTTGGTTTCAGTTCCTTAGCACGATTTGAACTTGTCACTTCCTTCTCAATTGTCGTACCAGCTTGTGCAGCTTCCTTCTCAGTTGCAGTGATAGCATTGGCTCGTGAACGAGTTCGTGGCCTTAGTAAAGAGTTATTTTTCTTGACCTTCTTGATTTTCTACAATTAGTAGGAGTTCGTAATTAGGTTTGCAGTTTTTATATGAGGCCAGAATAAGAAGCAATTAACATTTAGACTGATAGTGTTAGTGCCCTAGAGACAATGTAATTCTAGGATAGACTATTTTGTTATTCAGTGATTATGTTATATCGATTATTCAACAATAAATTTATTATGTCTTTATTTACTGCGATATAAATATTAGAACAATAAATGTCCTTGGAATATGTAACATGTATTCTATATCTTTAAGTATGTGATTTAAAAATGAGATTAAAAGAATAGTGTTAATATTCCTAAATATCCCTAATCGAGCATTATTAATATGGGACAATTATAATGCATAAAGATTAGTATGTTTGTTGACTGATGACCACATCTCATTGGTCATAGGTATAGTGATACTAAAGTCAAGAACATAGGTGCATGTAATATTCTACATGGCACTGGATTGACCCACAGTGAGTTTCTACATGTTAATAATGTCATTAGAAAGACTCACAGTGGTAATGGTGTAATGATTCTTAGACTTGAGATCATTATATTTCTATACGAGGATTAATATACTTTGACTACATTAAAAGTTACATTTGACCGGGTGATGATAAAAATGTACATCGGGTATATTATGAGACGTATGAGAAATATGAATGATAGATAAAGGATTTAACCCTCCTATTCTTAGGAGAGATATTATTGGCCTCTTGATTGAGTGAGACTATGAAAATGCATGGCCATGCTCAAATATTGATTTATTTTTAATAGTCTACTCATTGATCAAGGAAACCCGGATTAAACATTGATGAGGATGACTAATTACATGCCTCGAGTTTAATCTATAATATATGGTTAAAGGGATTATATTACACGGAAACATTAATCACGAAAGGTTTAATTGGATCACCAATTATTATTACTTGGGTAGCAATGATGTATTACTAGATGCCGCTTACTGTTTATAATTTTATTATTGGATATTAAAATTATTGCCAACGTAATAATAATCTAAAGGGTTACACAATAAGAACGTTTAAAAGGAGTTTTAATTTAAATTTCAAATTTAAATTAATTGATGATAAAATTCGAAATTGGTTATTTAATTAATTAAGTTGGACTTAGTTAATTAGATCTCGAATTTAAATCATTAAAACCCAAATTAGTTTGGTTTTAGTCGAAGCCCAAATCGAGTAGGGTTAAGCCCAGCTCATTCTCTCTTATAAATACATAGAGATGTATTGGTTTAGGGTTAGACTTTGCCAAAATCGTGTTTAGCAAAAACCCTAGCAGCTCTACATCAAGAGAGGCTAGAGAGAGAGATCGAGATAGAGGGCAGATTACGGCTAGTACCAACTCTGGAGTGTGGTATCGTGTCACAACTCACTCCTCCTGGAACTCCACAATGGAAAGGGGTGTCTGAAAGGAGAAATCATACCTTGTTGGACATGGTGCGATCGATGATGAGTCATGCGGATCTTCCAATTAGTTTCTGGGGTTATGCCCTAGAGACGGTTGCACAAACACTAAACCGAGTTCCTTCAAAACCGGTTCAAAAGACACCATATGAGTTATGGACTGAAAAACGTAATAGCGTTTCATTTATGAAAGTTTGGGGATGTGAAGCGTTGTGAAACGTTTGATATCTGATAAGCTAGGACCGAAATCAGACAAATGTAATTTTGTAGGATACCCGTTGGAAACTAAAGGGTATTATTTCTATAAACCTTCTGAGAAAGTGTTTATTGCTCGAACGGCTGTATTTCTAGAGAGAGAACTGCTTTCTAAGAAAAAAAGTGGGAGGACAATAGATCTCGATGAGGATCGAGAACTACAAGATATTGCTGAACCAGAGTTGGAACACGAGCAGAATGAGACTTAAGATGTTGAGAACAATACTGCTCAAGAAACACAGGTCGTTCGTAGATCAAGTAGGATTCGCCATGAGCCAGAGAGATATTATGGATTTCTCCTGACTCAAGGTGGCGATGTGATGCTTGTAGATAATGATGAGCCCCTCACCTACAAGGATGCTATGAATAGTCCAGATTCTGAGAGATGGCTGGAAGCCATGAAATCTGAGAAGGATTCCATGTATGAAAACAAAGTATGGACTTTGGTTGCACCACTTGATGGGGTTAAACCCATAGAGTGCAAGTGGGTTTTCAAGAAGAAAACTGACATGGATGGAAATTTACAGACCTATAAAGCAAGACTGGTGGCGAAATGTTTCAAGCAAATTCATGGTATTGACTATGATGAAACTTTCTCACCGGTAGCTATGGTCAAGTCCATCAGGATTTTGCTTGCGATAGCGGCTTATTATTACTATGAAATCTGGCAAATGGATGTCAAGACTGCTTTCTTAAATGGAAGCTTAGAAGAGGATGTGTACAATGACACAACTTGAGGGTTTTGTCGATCCAAAGTTTGCTAGAATGGTTTTTAAGTTGCTACGATCTATTTATGGATTGAAGCAGGCCTCAAGGAGGTGGAACATCCGTTTTGATGAAACAGTCAAAGATTTTGGTTTCATACAAAATGAGGATGAACCGTGTGTTTACAATAAGGTTAGTGGGAGCCATGTGGCATTCCTAGTATTATATGTGGATGACATATTACTAATAGGGAATGACATTCCTTCTCTACAGGCTGTGAAGACTTGGATGGGAAAAAGTTTCTCGATGAAAGAATTAGGCGATGCTACCTATATCGTAGGGATCAGGATCTATAGAGATAGATCTAAAAGATTAATCGACCTAAGTCAGAGTACATACATTGACAAAGTATTGCATCGTTTTGGAATGGAAGAGGGAAAGAGGGGCTTTGTCCCGGTGTCTCATGGAATAGTTATCTCAAAGGAAAACTGTCCTAAATTATCAGATTATAAGGACCGTATGAGTAAAGTACCATATGCTTTGGCAATTGGTTCTATAATGTATGCGATGATATGTACTCGTCCTGATGTCTCGTATGCTTTAAGCATGGCGAGCAGGTACCAGTCTAATCCAGGTGAGGGTCACTGGACAGCTGTCAAGAATATTCTTAAGTACCTTAAACGGACTAAAGATTCGTTCTTGATATACGGAGGAGATGAGAAGCTGGTTGTAAAAGGTTACACTGATGCTAGTTTCTAGACAGATAGGGACGATTCTGTGTCCCAGTCTGGATTCATGTTTTGTCTAAATGGAGGTGCTGTTAGCTGGAAAAGTTCGAAGCAAGAGACAGTAGCTGATTCTACAAGGGAAGCTGAGTATATTGCTGCCAGTGAAGCAGCAAAAGAGGTTGTTTGGATTCGGAAATTTATTTCGGGACTTGGTGTGGTTCCGTCGATCGCAGATCCAGTTGATCTGTATTGCGATAACAATAGAGCTATTGCACAGGCAAAGGAACCAAGGTCCCATTCCAAAGCAAAGCATATACTTAGGAGATATCACCTTCTTCGAGAGATAAACGAGAGAGGAGATATACATATTTGTAAAGTGCATACTAATGATAATGTTCCGGACCCACTGACCAAAGCTTTGTCGCAGCAGAAGCACGAAGGTCACACTAGTTCCATGGGTATTAGATACATGGGCGATTGTCTCTAGTACAAGTGGGAGATGGATAGTGTTAGTGCCCTAGAGACAATGTAATTCTAGGATAGACTATTTTGTTATTCAGTGATTATGTTATATCGATTATTCAATAATAAATTTATTATGTCTTTATTTACTGCGATATAAATATTAGAACAATAAATGTCCTTGGTATATGTAACATGTATTCTATATCTTTAACTATGTGATTTAAAAATGAGATTGTAAGAATAGTGTTAATATTCCTAAATATCCCTAATCGAGCATTATTAATATGGGACAATTATAATGCATAAAGATTAGTATGTTTGTTGACTGATGACCACATCTCATTGGTCATAGGTATAGTGATACTAAAGTCAAGAACATAGGTGCATGTAACATGGCACTGGATTGACCCACAGTGAGTTTCTACATGTTGATAATGTCATTAGAAAGACTCACAGTGATAATGGTGTAATGATCCTTAGACTTGAGATCATTATATTTCTATACGAGGATTAATATACTTTGACTACATTAAAAGTTACCTTTGACCGGGTGATGATAAAAATGTACATCGGGTATATTATGAGACGTATGAGAAATATGAATGATAGATAAAGGATTTAACCCTCCTATTCTTAGGAGAGATATTATTGGCCTCTTGATTGAGTGAGACTATGAAAATGCATGGCCATGCTCAAATATTGATTTATTTTTAATAGTCTACTCATTGATCAAGGAAACCCGGATTAAACATTGATGAGGATGACTAATTACATGCCTCGAGTTTAATCTATAATATATGGTTAAAGGGATTATATTACACGGAAACATTAATCACGAAAGGTTTAACTGGATCACCAATTATTATTACTTGGGTAGCAATGATGTATTACTAGATGCCGCTTATTGTTTACAATTTTATTATTGGATATTAAAATTATTGCCAACGTAATAATAACCTAAAGGGTTACACAATAAGAACGTTTAAAAGGAGTTTTAATTTAAATTTCGAATTTAAATTAATTGATGATAAAATTCGAAATTGGTTATTTAATTAATTAAGTTGGACTTAGTTAATTAGATTTCGAATTTAAATCATTAAAACCCAAATTAGTTTGGTTTTAGTCGAAGCCCAAACCGATTAGGGTTAAGCCCAGCTCATTCTCTCTTATAAATACATAGAGATGTATTGGTTTAGGGTTAGACTTTGCCAAAATCGTTTTTAGCAAAAACCCTAGCAGCTCTACATCAAGAGAGGCTAGAGAGAGAGATCGAGATAGAGGGCAGATTACGGCTAGTACCAACTCCGGAGTGTGGTATCGTGTCACAACTCACTCCTCCTGGAACACCACAATGGAATGGGGTGTCTGAAAGGAGAAATCGTACCTTGTTGGACATAGTGCGATCGATGATGAGTCATGCGGATCTTCCAATTAGTTTCTGGGGTTATGCCCTAGAGACGGCTGCACAAACACTAAACCGAGTTCCTTCAAAATCGGTTCAAAAGACACCATATGAGTTATGGACTGAAAAACGTAATTGTGTTTTATTTATGAAAGTTTGGGGATGTGAAGCATTTGTGAAATGTTTGATCTCTGATAAGCTAGGACCGAAATCAGACAAATGTAATTTTGTAGGATACCCGTTGGAAACTAAAGGGTATTATTTCTATAAACCTTCTGAGAACAAAGTGTTTATTGCTCGAACGGCTGTATTTCTAGAGAGAGAACTGCTTTCTAAGAAAAACAGTGGGAGGACAATAGATCTCGATGAGGATCGAGAACTACAAGATATTGTTGAACCAGAGTTGGAACACGAGCAGAATGAGACTTAAGATGTTGAGAACAATACTGCTCAAGAAACACAGGTCGTTCGTAGATCAAGTAGGATTCGCCATGAGCCAGAGAGATATTATGGATTTCTCCTGACTCAAGGTGGCGATGTGATGCTTGTAGATAATGATGAGCCCCTCACCTACAAGGATGCTATGAATAGTCCAGATTCTGAGAGATGGCTGGAAGCCATGAAATCTGAGATGGATTCCATGTATGAAAACAAAGTATGGACTTTGGTTGCACCACTTGATGGGGTTAAACCCATAGAGTGCAAGTGGGTTTTCAAGAAGAAAACTGACATGGATGGAAATTTACAGACCTATAAAGCAAGACTGGTGGCGAAATGTTTCAAGCAAATTCATGGTATTGACTATGATGAAACTTTCTCACCGGTAGCTATGGTCAAGTCCATCAGGATTTTGCTTGCGATAGCGGCTTATTATTACTATGAAATCTAGCAAATGGATGTCAAGACTGCTTTCTTAAATGGAAGCTTAGAAGAGGATGTGTACAATGACACAACTTGAGGGTTTTGTCGATCCAAAGTTTGCTAGAATGGTTTTTAAGTTGCTACGATCTATTTATGGATTGAAGCAGGCCTCAAGGAGGTGGAACATCCGTTTTGATGAAACAGTCAAAGATTTTGGTTTCATACAAAATGAGGATGAACCGTGTGTTTACAATAAGGTTAGTGGGAGCCATGTGGCATTCCTAGTATTATATGTGGATGACATATTACTAATAGGGAATGACATTCCTTCTCTACAGGCTGTGAAGACTTGGATGGGAAAAAGTTTCTCGATGAAAGAATTAGGCGATGCTACCTATATCGTAGGGATCAGGATCTATAGAGATAGATCTAAAAGATTAATCGACCTAAGTCAGAGTACATACATTGACAAAGTATTGCATCGTTTTGGAATGCAAGAGGGAAAGAGGGGCTTTGTCCCGGTGTCTCATGGAATAGTTATCTCAAAGGAAAACTGTCCTAAATTATCAGATTATAAGGACCGTATGAGTAAAGTACCATATGCTTTGGCAATTGGTTCTATAATGTATGCGATGATATGTACTCGTCCTGATGTCTCGTATGCTTTAAGCATGGCGAGCAGGTACCAGTCTAATCCAGGTGAGGGTCACTGGACAGCTGTCAAGAATATTCTTAAGTACCTTAAACGGACTAAAGATTCGTTCTTGATATACGGAGGAGATGAGAAGCTGGTTGTAAATGGTTACACTGATGCTAGTTTCTAGACAGATAGGGACGATTCTGTGTCCCAGTCTGGATTCATGTTTTGTCTAAATGGAGGTGCTGTTAGCTGGAAAAGTTCGAAGCAAGAGACAGTAGCTGATTCTACAAGGGAAGCTGAGTATATTGCTGCCAGTGAAGCAGCAAAAGAGGTTGTTTGGATTCGGAAATTTATTTCGGGACTTGGTGTGGTTCCGTCGATCGCAGATCCAGTTGATCTGTATTGCGATAACAATAGAGCTATTGCACAGGCAAAGGAACCAAGGTCCCATTCCAAAGCAAAGCATATACTTAGGAGATATCACCTTCTTCGAGAGATAAACGAGAGAGGAGATATACATATTTGTAAAGTGCATACTAATGATAATGTTCCGGACCCACTGACCAAAGCTTTGTCGCAGCAGAAGCACGAAGGTCACACTAGTTCCATGGGTATTAGATACATGGGCGATTGTCTCTAGTGCAAGTGGGAGATGGATAGTGTTAGTGCCCTAGAGACAATGTAATTCTAGGATAGACTATTTTGTTATTCAGTGATTATGTTATATCGATTATTCAATAATAAATTTATTATGTCTTTATTTACTGCGATATAAATATTAGAACAATAAATGTCCTTGGTATATGTAACATGTATTCTATATCTTTAACTATGTGATTTAAAAATGAGATTATAAGAATAGTGTTAATATTCCTAAATATCCCTAATCGAGCATTATTAATATGGGACAATTATAATGCATAAAGATTAGTATGTTTGTTGACTGATGACCACATCTCATTGGTCATAGGTATAGTGATACTAAAGTCAAGAACATAGGTGCATGTAACATGGCACTGGATTGACCCACAGTGAGTTTCTACATGTTGATAATGTCATTAGAAAGACTCACAGTGATAATGGTGTAATGATCCTTAGACTTGAGATCATTATATTTCTATACGAGGATTAATATACTTTGACTACATTAAAAGTTACCTTTGACCGGGTGATGATAAAAATGTACATCGGGTATATTATGAGACGTATGAGAAATATGAATGATAGATAAAGGATTTAACCCTCCTATTCTTAGGAGAGATATTATTGGCCTCTTGATTGAGTGAGACTATGAAAATGCATGGCCATGCTCAAATATTGATTTATTTTTAATAGTCTACTCATTGATCAAGGAAACCCGGATTAAACATTGATGAGGATGACTAATTACATGCCTCGAGTTTAATCTATAATATATGGTTAAAGGGATTATATTACACGGAAACATTAATCACGAAAGGTTTAACTGGATCACCAATTATTATTACTTGGGTAGCAATGATGTATTACTAGATGCCGCTTATTGTTTACAATTTTATTATTGGATATTAAAATTATTGCCAACGTAATAATAACCTAAAGGGTTACACAATAAGAACGTTTAAAAGGAGTTTTAATTTAAATTTCGAATTTAAATTAATTGATGATAAAATTCGAAATTGGTTATTTAATTAATTAAGTTGGACTTAGTTAATTAGATTTCGAATTTAAATCATTAAAACCCAAATTAGTTTGGTTTTAGTCGAAGCCCAAACCGATAAGGGTTAAGCCCAGCTCATTCTCTCTTATAAATACATAGAGATGTATTGGTTTAGGGTTAGACTTTGCCAAAATCGTTTTTAGCAAAAACCCTAGCAGCTCTACATCAAGAGAGGCTAGAGAGAGAGATCGAGATAGAGGGCAGATTACGGCTAGTACCAACTCCGGAGTGTGGTATCGTGTCACAACTCACTCCTCCTGGAACACCACAATGGAATGGGGTGTCTGAAAGGAGAAATCGTACCTTGTTGGACATAGTGCGATCGATGATGAGTCATGCGGATCTTCCAATTAGTTTATGGGGTTATGCCCTAGAGACGGCTGCACAAACACTAAACCGAGTTCCTTCAAAATCGGTTCAAAAGACACCATATGAGTTATGGACTGAAAAACGTAATTGTGTTTCATTTATGAAAGTTTGGGGATGTGAAGCATTTGTGAAATGTTTGATCTCTGATAAGCTAGGACCGAAATCAGACAAATGTAATTTTGTAGGATACCCGTTGGAAACTAAAGGGTATTATTTCTATAAACCTTCTGAGAACAAAGTGTTTATTGCTCGAACGGCTGTATTTCTAGAGAGAGAACTGCTTTCTAAGAAAAACAGTGGGAGGACAATAGATCTCGATGAGGATCGAGAACTACAAGATTTTGTTGAACCAGAGTTGGAACACGAGCAGAATGAGACTTAAGATGTTTAGAACAATACTGCTCAAGAAACACAGGTCGTTCGTAGATCAAGTAGGATTCGCTATGAGCCAGAGAGATATTATGGATTTCTCCTGACTCAAGGTGGCGATGTGATGCTTGTAGATAATGATGAGCCTCTCACCTACAAGGATGCTATGAATAGTCCAGATTCTGAGAGATGGCTGGAAGCCATGAAATCTGAGATGGATTCCATGTATGAAAACAAAGTATGGACTTTGGTTGCACCACCTGATGGGGTTAAACCCATAGAGTGCAAGTGGGTTTTCAAGAAGAAAACTGACATGGATGGAAATTTACAGACCTACAAAGCAAGACTGGTGGCGAAATGTTTCAATCAAATTCATGGTATTGACTATGATGAAACTTTCTCACCGGTAGCTATGGTCAAGTCCATCAGGATTTTGCTTGCGATAGCGGCTTATTATGACTATGAAATCTGGCAAATGGATGTCAAGACTGCTTTCTTAAATGGAAGCTTAGAAGAGGATGTGTACATGACATAACCTGAGGGTTTTGTCGATCCAAAGTTTGCTAGAATGGTTTGTAAGTTGCTACGATCTATTTATGGATTGAAGCAGGCCTCAAGGAGGTGGAACATCCGTTTTGATGAAACAGTCAATGATTTTGGTTTCATACAAAATGAGGATGAACCGTGTGTTTACAATAAGGTTATTGGGAGCCATGTGGCATTCCTAGTATTATATGTGGATGACATATTACTAATAGGGAATGACATTCCTTCTCTACAGGCTGTGAAGACTTGGATGGGAAAAAGTTTCTCGATGAAAGACTTAGGCGATGCTACCTATATCTTAGGGATCAGGATCTATAGAGATAGATCTAAAAGATTAATCGGCCTAAGTCAGAGTACATACATTGACAAAGTATTGCATCATTTTGGAATGCAAGAGGCAAAGAGGGGCTTTGTCCCGGTGTCTCATGGGATAGTGATCTGAAAGGAAAACTGTCCTAAATTATCAGATGATAAGGACCATATGAGTAAAGTACCATATGCTTCGGCAATTGGTTCTATAATGTATGCGATGATATGTACTCGTCCTGATGTCTCGTATGCTTTAAGCATGGCGAGCAGGTACCAGTCTAATCCAGGTGAGGGTCACTGGACAGCTGTCAAGAATATTCTTAAGTACCTTAAACGGACTAAAGATTCGTTCTTGATATACGGAGGAGATGAGAAGCTGGTTGTAAAAGGTTACACTGATGCTAGTTTCCAGACAGATAGGGACGATTCTGTGTCCCAGTCTGGATTCATGTTTTGTCTAAATGGAGGTGCTGTTAGCTGGAAAAGTTCGAAGCAAGAGACAGTAGCTGATTCTGCAATGGAAGCTGAGTATATAGCTGCCAGTGAAGGAGCGAAAGAGGCTGTTTGGATTCGGAAATTTATTTCGGGACTTGGTGTGGTTCCGTCGATCCAGTTGATCTGTATTGCGATAACAATGGAGCTATTGTAACGCCCCAACTTCCCAATACTGAAAATATATATTTTGATACAGGGAAATTTTAGAAAATTTCGGCATGAACTATTCATAAATCGGACTATCCACCTGTAATTCAACCCAAACCAAATTCCAATTTAACAATTACACTTAATACACCAACGATTCCTCACCGGGATCGATTCCAGGTTATGGTATGAAACAAGAATCTAAACCATACAAATTATTACAATTTCTTCTACTATTCTGATTTCAATAACTATACCGTTTAATTTGTAGCTTAACTCCAATCCGTGCTTACCCGCTTTAGCTTCGAGATCTATCCTGTAAAGGCTGCCTCATTGCTCTCATATGACTCGTACGATGTAGACATCCACCCTTATTCCTAACTGAAAGATTAGAGAAAATGATGCAAGGGTGAGCCAAAGAATGCTCAGCAAGCGAACAGTATAGTGAAACAATAATACTACAATGATTCATTGGTGAACATATCACTGACCAACTTATCTCAAAGGAATAATTCACAATTACAGAAGCTCAAGAACTTTAAAGATATAACATTTTATTTAATTCAGGAAATGGAATAGAATTGGACTATTTTGCATTTTATTAATAAAAACAATAAGGTTAGGCTGCTGATCAGTCACGCACTAACCCCGGACAAACGCACACAGCAATGTCCTTTAATGGATCCACGGCACACATTGGCCTTACTAACTTCTAACCACAAATCTGGTCCGACCCTTTACGATTCACATTTTAAAAAAAACAACAGTCCAATCCTATAATCTGAACGTCAGGTGTCGGAACAATCGACCACCTCGACCAGCCAAGCACCCTGGAAACTCACGTTCCAGGTTAACAACTCAAATCTCAAGACGAAATAAGGTCTAGTAAAATTCTGACCTAGATATCGACAAGTTCGATATAGAGAAGGGTATTATTCTATAATATATCAGTGAAACAGGGACAACAATTTCAGCACTATTGAATGGGAATATGATAAACAGCTATTCATATTTACTGAAAATTTAAGAGCATTAATATCAACGACAAATCGAATTAATATAATGATCACGTGACGAAAAACATGGTTCATTTGAGTGAAATGATTTATTTGCAACATGAATAACAACAATTGTAATTATAAGATAAAGCAAGGGTATAGTCAAGTGCTAAGCATTTAATAAATTTTGCCAACACATTGTCAAGTTGAATCAACATAAGCGAATTAAGTAGTTTTTAAAATGATCATTTGTAAAATAACTCCAAGACAATAAAATTGTAGGACAGGTTGAAGAAAACCTCTCCTAAAGGGGTCCATTGGTGAAAATCCGTTACTAAGTTTAAACTAACATGAGAGATTCGAATAGTTTAAAACGAAGATTTAAGAAATTCTCAATTACTTAAGGTCTCACTCATGTTAGCTAAGCACTTATAGGCTTCAGCTGCCAGAACCGGCATGACAAATATGAGTTTAAATAATTAAGAAGATCTCAATTCATTCTTGGTTTTAACCGTCACTGAGCAACACATGCCTCAACAACAGTATAAACCTCGAATTAGTTTACAATAATCTGAAGAAAACGCTCTTTGAAGAATATTAATAATGACGGGAAATATTTATATAAAATAACTTTTAAAAGAATCAACACCTGAACAATAGGTGAAGAGAATAAACAACGACAAAATAATTTTGAGAATGAGTGTTTGTAAATTAATAGAAGAATGTCACTGAAAGTAAAATAAAATAAAATAAAATAAAGGGTATGGGCACTAGCAAACATGGTTTAAAAGAAATATCGAAAAATCAACAGAACAAGTTCACATTATTTAGAATAAATATGAAGAATATAATTGCTTGCACGAAGGAATTTCGAAAGAACAATAAATAATACAAAAGGTTTCACATCACTTGAACAATAAGTGAGGGATAGTAAACTTGCTTCAATACATGAAGTTTCCTATCCCAATATCTCGATTCTTTGCTCATTATACTTCTGTCTCTATTCCTTATTCGTTGGCTTTTTACCCGGTCATACATTCGTCTTTCCTTTATCAGTTGTCAGCTTCTACAAGAACACACTCCTCTACTCCGTTAATCGTTCCATTCCTCAAGATGGATCTACACTGGCGCTGGCTCTAAGTCGGTCTCCTATTCGTACCTATAAAAAGATAAAGTACTACTTCAGTACGCTTATAACTGTAGTTGTCAAACTCTGTTCTACCTATACGCGTCCTATAACGCTTTACAATTAATACATATAGCATATTAGGTTATACTCGAAAAATAGCCTTAGTATGACCAACTAATCCAAGTAAACACACATCACATATTGCCAATGAATACTTATGAGTTACAACTCACTTATAACATAACTATACAGGTAATTCTTATTGAAATACTATAAGAATCGTTTAATAATTTTTTTATAAACAAAATTTGACAGCACTTTCCTCTTAAATATTCCACATAACCTGTCGGGATATCATCAACCCGATTAATAATCAATCAATCAATTTCCCAAAATCGAATATCAACTTTAATTTATCAGTACAACTTATACGACTACTATTAAAATATAACTCGAAATGTAACATTAATTATCCGGGAATCAACATACAGTTTTCAGGGCAGAGTAATCAAGTAATTTACATTGACAACCACTTGAACTCCTCGACTCATATTAACGAATAACAGTTATGATTTGGAAATAACTCTATCTAGCTTCTAAATACATGTACATTATTTACTAATCAACTTCGTAGAGCATATATAGTTTTAATGGAAATTCTAAAAACATTTTCTTTGTAATTGTGCCTTACCCACAATACCTGTATAAATTAGTAATTGACCAATAAGTTACGAATTTCTTCACTACAATTTTACTCAAAGTACTCTACATACCCAATTTATTAGACTCCCAAACACACTCCTTTTCACACCTTAAGTACCACATACACTTCACTGTCACTCTTTCTCGGCTTCACAGTTTAACAACCCAACCTGCGGCAACCTCATCAACGCAACTGCCTCCTTTTTCTTTTTCACTACTTCTCTAATCTCTCCATGTTCACTTCTCTCCACTTCACTTAACTCTCGGCCTCTCCCCTGTTCTAAACCACAATCACTAAGCCCATGTGAACCACGCATATCCACCTATTTCTACTTTTTCTTCGACTTCCTACTACAACCATACTTACTGCTACAATCACACTTCCTCAACATTTATATATAAAACCCAGTCCCCAGCCGAGACACATATAAATAGGCACACCAATACCACCCCTGATTCATATTCTTATTCCATTACAACACCTCAAAACATACTCTCCTCCCCACAAGTTAATAATCCATGACTTAACATGCCCCCTTCATCTAGCACTTCTCATCCATAAACAAAAAAAAAACAAAACAGAACAACCCCACTACAACAATTAGCACCCCCAAACAGAAACTCCTAGTTGAACTCAAGACGCCAAAACCACACAATCACATCCCTTTAGGCACACCTCCTGGTCCCTTCCTTACTCACACTCAAAACACCTACACACAACGCTAGTTTTACACCCACTGCCCTGCAGACCAGCATACATCAAAACGTATACACTTCACACCAACACAACAGACCCGATTGTAAACCCGCACTCATCTGGCTGTACAAACCAGCCACAACACTCTGCCACACCACCCGGTTTGAACCTCACCGCCACCAGCTTCATCTCGCAACCCCTGGGCTCTCTCTACCTCTGCCTCTTCTTCATTCCTACACAACAAACTCACGGCCACACGCTGTAACACAGAAGAACACCACAACGAAACCCCCCCAATTACCCTTAAGCATTAACTCGAATCACCCCAAAATCCCCAATCACAACCCCTACTCTGACCCAATATTCGACCATATACTTACCACCCAGCTGCACACACAAAACGCTGCCATATACACACAACTACCCACCTATACACGCACACACGGATATATAGAGACGAGAGGAAGGGAGAGAGGGGACAGTCACGGGAGAGAGCAAGGAAAAAGATGGATTAAAATTAGAGAAAGATTTGAGGGAAAGAGATTAAGAGAGATTTAGAGAGATATAGAGAGAGTTCAAGAACAAGAGAGAATTATCCAGAGACTTCGAGCAAAAAAATGAAAACAGGGAACTGAATTGTGGGGTTCTAGCAATTTAGAGATTGAAAAGAAATAAGAGTAATTATTTTACTAATCCAATTCTTTTATAAAAACAAACTAAAACCACTTTATAAAATGGACATTAAATAGGTAAAAGTTGAGAAAAATCTAAATTAACTTTTAAAATATAGAAAATGAAATTATCTATCTCCCCTTATTTTTAAAATATTTTTAGGATAAAAATGAATTAATTATGAATTTTGGCAAGTTTTGATCCTTTAAATACCATAAAACTCTTAAAATCGTTTTAAAATACCAAAACACTCAAATTAATGCACCCAATAATTTTAAAAACTAATTAAATATACAAAGCTGATATTACAAAAGATTTCATGATTTTTAATAACTCTGATGATTTTATAAAATTCTCAGAAGATCAATAATGTATGATTTAAATAGGCTTTAATCATAAAAATTCAAATAAAAATACACGAACTCATATTACACATATAAATCATCATATAAACATGACATCACATATATTTATTCTAAAAAAATTCACACCATATAATCCACATTTAATATAAAAAATAATATTTATAATTACGAATTTTCTAAGGCGTTATATCCTTCCCCCCTTAATAGGATTCTGTCCTCAGAATCGACCGTAAGAAAACACATGACGGTATTCTCACATTTCTCTTTCAATTCCCAAGTCATTCCTTTCATTCTAGAATTCCTTTATATCATTTCATATCTCGCTAGGCTCGTCCTGTAAGCCCGCAAATTCGAACATAAACTTAAACCTTTGATTTGTATGTCTCGTTAATTCTAGATACAGATCACTCGCACGAGACGATCCCTTTTCTACCGAAGATCGGACATGACCTATTCGTATAATGGACTATGCCCTGTACACAACGCCTTCATTACTTACCCAATCATCCATAATAATTCCTTCATATACAATACTATAACAAAACCTGCCATAACCTGCAGCCAATATATAAGCGAAGAAATCTGCCTTGACTTGAAGTAAACGGGTAAATAATTAAATCTTTGAAACGAATTTCACGCGACTAATCAATTGATACGACTTCCACACTCCTACTCATATTTCAGGTTGGCCCAGATAAAACTTTGAGAAAAAGAATATCAAGAAATCCCCTAATCATTCTTACTCCCCTTTCAACGTACAATGTTACTCGAGGAGGGAATAATTATGAAACTTCTATCTATTCTTAATCCCACTGTTTTACTGAGGCACCATTTACTTTAAAACATATATATCCTATTAGCAAGTCAAACTATTCCTGGGGTATTTTCAATCTTTCCTTATTCGTCCGGTTGCACTAACACTAGGACGGTTTTCAATCTCTTCCTTGACTCCTGAAAGCTTGGTCCACTTTTATCCCTTCGTTTCCTGATTGGTAGGCTTGTCTACTATTGTAGCTATCTTCGTAATATCTTTGACAACTTTTGATAATTCCTAGCCGGTCCTTCAAAGTTTTAGATCTTCGCTAGCATCTTAGGCTGTTCCTGATTCATTTCTGTTTCGTCATCACGACATTTACTTCGATCCTTTCGTCATATCTTGAAAATGTATTTCTTCCAATTGCAAAGATCATACTTAGTAATCATATACATGTCCTTTCTATATCCTCAAATATCTTGTTATGTCTTCCGATCTTAAATCCTTGAACTTGATTACATTCCTGGATTTCAAAATCTCCTAGGTCTTACATTCCTTTCTATTAACACAATTCTTGAAAGTTTCCTGGTTTTCTGTCTTCCTTTTCTTACCGTCTCATTCCATCGGCGTAAACTCACTCTTACTCTAAATAGTAGTGATCCTCTGACTATATTCGCAAAAGTTATTAACTCCACACAATCACTTTACTTCCTTATCCAAAGCTTCAATCCTTGCTAAAATTCCTTATAAACGAACTGTCCCACCCTACCTTGTCTTACTCAAGTTATCCCATTCCGTCTCTAAACTTTTATATCTGAAAATTTATCTCCAACATCCAAATTCCTGTAATATCTTATCTACTGTATCCATAGTGAAAATATATAATAAGCAAGTATTCTTCAACAATCTTTACTCCACGATAACCTTCACATACCAATTATATCAATCCTCACTATATTTTCGACTTTAACAAAATTATCATTTCATGTTCTTATCATCTACTCCTTAACCATAATCAGTTTCTCCGTATTGTTGAATTTTGTACGTGTTTTGTCAATCCATTGCGTAATTTAACTTGATATTCACTCTCTGCTTTAACTTCAATTCTCAAGCCTGCTCATCAAATTTTCATTCGACGTAAATGTACCTTGTACCACTTAGATGTCATTGTTTCCATCTTTACTACTCTCAATCACTGATAGCTTTAGGATTCATAAGGGTTTATAACAAAAGAAACCAATACAATGGACATATGTTAGCAAGTATGAATAAGTTGAATTTTGCTTGATATGGATTTGATAAAAGAATTTACCGAGAGATCAGAATGATCGTTGAACTGTTTTCAGGTTGCATTTGTCACTTAGGTCCACCGCCATAGTACAAAAAAAGGTGGCCAGCCTTTAGTACTTTCATGACAAACACAATCAGTGGCGTCCCACCAGACTCCTATCACATAGATAAGATGTCCCTGAATCCCCTACATACACAGGGTTGTTCATCCCAGCTAGAATAAAGAAGGTTAAGTATTCAGGGAGAAACAAAAAAGAATTCAAAAGTTTATATATATATAAAATGTTGAATAAGGAATAGCAAATATTCGGGGAAAAATAGAAAGAATTCAAGGGTCACAATAATTTATATGCATCATGTTGAATCAAGTGATCCCCTGAAAAATAGAGGTATCTTTGAAAAATAGAAATGTGTTTAAATGAATTTGAAAAATTCATCATCAATTGAAATATAGTTGATTATCAAAGGTGATGGGGTATATCAAGATAAGAAGAAACAGAAAGAAAGGTTAAATCTCCTTAATCAATAAATTAAATAAAATCAACTGCTAGTAATAAATAAAGATGTCCTTACTCCATCACATGCCAGAAATCACATTTCGCATCTTGTTTACCGTCCTTTCGCACTTTCAATGTCGTTCACGTGGTAACTAAAGTCGCAAAGGAAATTCTAGAACATACACGAAGGTCTACACGTAGAATCCTCCAAGCTGGTAACTCCAGTCGTCAATCTAACGTAGGCGGCGCCGAATCAACTTCCTCGTCCAAAGTCATACCTTCAAATGAATCGAATTCTAGCTCGCGCGATATGTCGAAATACTAACGTCGTAACAGCCGTCCTAACATCCTAAGGCGAATCTTATCCTAAATCATCCTATCTAACGTCCCACTTAAATACGTATACCTAATCATCCTAACTTGTTTCAGTGACCATAACCTGTCGCTCTGATACCAACCTGTAACGCCCCAACTTCCCAATATTGAAAATATATATTTTTATAATAAAATAGACATTGATACAGGGAAATTTTAGAAAATTTCGGCATGAACTATTCATAAATCGGACTATCCACCTGTAATTCAACCCAAACCAAATTCCAATTTAACAATTACACTTAATACACCAACGATTCCTCACCGGGATCGATTCCAGGTTATGGTATGAAACAAGAATCTAAACCATACAAATTATTACAATTTCTTCTACTATTCTGATTTCAATAACTATACCGTTTAATCTGTAGCTTAACTCCAATCCATGCTTACCCGCTTTAGCTTCGAGATCTATCCTGTAAAGGCTGCCTCATTGCTCTCATATGACTCGTACGATGTAGACATCCACCCTTATTCCTAACTGAAAGATTAGAGAAAATGATGCAAGGGTGAGCCAAAGAATGCTCAGCAAGCGAACAGTATAGTGAAACAATAATACTACAATGATTCATTGGTGAACATATCACTGACCAACTTATCTCAAAGGAATAATTCACAATTACAGAAGCTCAAGAACTTTAAAGATATAACATTTTATTTAATTCAGGAAATGGAATAGAATTGGACTATTTTGCATTTTATTAATAAAAACAATAAGGTTAGGCTGCTGATCAGTCACGCACTAACCCCGGACAAACGCACACAGCAATGTCCTTTAATGGATCCACGGCACACATTGGCCTTACTAACTTCTAACCACGAATCTGGTCCGACCCTTTACGGTCCACATTTTAAAAAAAAAACAACAGTCCAATCCTATAATCTGAACGTCAGGTGTCGGAACAATCGACCACCTCGACCAGCCAAGCACCCTGGAAACTCACATTCCAGGTTAACAACTCAAATCTCAAGAAGAAATAAGGTCTAGTAAAATTCTGACCTAGATATCGACAAGTTCGATATAGAGAAGGGTATTATTCCATAATATATCAGTTAAACAGGGACAACAATTTCAGCACTATTGAATGGGAATATGATAAACAACTATTCATATTTACTGAAAATTTAAGAGCAATAATATCAACGATAAATCGAATTAATATAATGATCACGTGACGAAAAACGTGGTTCATTTGAGTGAAATGATTTATTTGAAACATAAATAACAATAATTGTAATTATAAGATAAAGCAAGGGTATAGTCAAGTGCTAAGCATTTAATAAATTTTGCCAACACATTGTCAAGTTGAATCAACATAAGCGAATTAAGTAGTTTTTAAAATGATCATTTGTAAAATAACTCCAAGACAATAAAATTGTAGGACAGGTTGAAGAAAACCTCTCCTAAAGGGGTCCATTGGTGAAAATCCGTTACTAAGTTTAAACTAACATGAGAGATTCGAATAGTTTAAAACGAAGATTTAAGAAATTCTCAATTACTTAAGGTCTCACTCATGTTAGCTAAGCAATTATAGGCTTCAGCTGCCAGAACCGGCATGACAAATATGAGTTTAAATAATTAAGAAGATCTCAATTCATTCTTGGTTTTAACCGTCACTGAGCAACACATGCCTCAACAACATTATAAACCTCGAATTAGTTTACAATAATCTGAAGAAAACGCTCTTTGAAGAATATTAATAATGACGGGAAATATTTATATAAAATAACTTTTAAAAGAATCAACACCTGAACAATAGGTGAAGAGAATAAACAATGACAAAGTAATTTTGAGAATGAGTGTTTGTAAATTAATAGAAGAATGTCACTGAAAGTAAAATAAATAAAATAAAATAAAGGCTATGGGCACTAGAAAACATGGTTTAAAAGAAATATCGAAAAATCAACAGAACAAGTTCACATTATTTAGAATAAATATGAAGAATATAATTGCTTGCACGAAGGAATTTCGAAAGAACAATAAATAATACAAAAGGTTTCACATCACTTGAATAATAAGTGAGGGATAGTAAACTTGCCTCAATACATGAAGTTTCCTATCCCAATATCTCGATTCTTTGCTCATTATACTTCTGTCTCTATTCCTTATTCATTGGCTTTTTACCCGGTCATACATTCGTCTTTCCTTTATCAGTTGTCAGCTTCTACACGAACACACTCGTCTACTCCGTTAATCATTCCATTCCTCAAGATTCCATCTACACTGGCGCTGGCTCTAAGTCGGTCTCCTATTCGTACCTATAAAAAGATAAAGTACTACTTCAGTACGCTTATAACTGTAGTTGTCAAACTCTGTTCTACCTATACGCGTCCTATAACGCTTTACAATTAATACATATAGCATATTAGGTTATACTCGAAAAATAGCCTTAGTATGACCAACTAATCCAAGTAAACACACAGCACATATTGCCAATGAATACTTATGAGTTACAACTCACTTATAACATAACTATACAGGTAATTCTTATTGAAATACTATAAGAATCGTTTAATAATTTTTTTATAAACAAAATTTGACAGCACTTTCCTCTTAAATATTCCACATAACCTGTCGGGATATCATCAACCCGATTAATAATCAATCAATCAATTTCCCAAAATCGAATATCAACTTTAATTTATCAGTACAACTTATACGACTACTATTAAAATATAACTCGAAATGTAACATTAATTATCCGGGAATCAACATACAGTTTTCAGGGCAGAGTAATCAAGTAATTTACATTGACAACCACTTGAACTCCTCGACTCATATTAACGAATAACAGTTATGATTTGGAAATAACTCTATCTAGCTTCTAAATACATGTACATTATTTACTAATCAACATCGTAGAGCATATATAGTTTTAATGGAAATTCTAAAAACATTTTCTTTGTAATTGTGCCTTACCCACAATACCTGTATAAATTAGTAATTGACCAATAAGTTACGAATTTCTTCACTACAATTTTACTCAAAGTACTCTACATACCCAATTTATTAGACTCCCAAACACACTCCTTTTCACACCATAAGTACCACATACACTTCACTGTCACTCTTTCTCGGCTTCACAGTTTAACAACCCAACCTGCGGCAACCTCATCAACGCAACTGCCTCCTTTTTCTTTTTCACTACTTCTCTAATCTCTCCATGTTCACTTCTCTCCACTTCACTTAACTCTCGGCCTCTCCCCTGTTCTACACCACAATCACTAAGCCCATGTGAACCACGCATATCCACCTATTTCTACTTTTTCTTCGACTTCCTACTACAACCATACTTACTGCTACAATCACACTTCCTCAACATTTATATATAAAACCCAGTCCCCAGCCGAGACACATATAAATAGGCACACCAATACCACCCCTGATTCATATTCTTATTCCATTACAACACCTCAAAACATACTCTCCTCCCCACAAGTTAATAATCCATGACTTAACATGCCCCCTTCATCTAGCACTTCTCATCCATAAACAAAAAAAAAACAAAACAGAACAACCCCACTACAACAATTAGCACCCCCAAACAGAAACTCCTAGTTGAACTCAATACGCCAAAACCACACAATCACATCCCTTTAGGCACACCTCCTGGTCCCTTCCTTACTCACACTCAAAACACCTACACACAACACTAGTTTTACACCCACTGCCCTGCAGACCAGCATACATCAAAACGTATACACTTCACACCAACACAACAGACCCGATTGTAAACCCGCACTCATCTGGCTGTACAAACTAGCCACAACACTCTGCCACACCACCCGGTTTGAACCTCACCGCCACCAGCTTCATCTCGCAACCCCTGGGCTCTCTCTACCTCTGCCTCTTCTTCATTCCTACACAACAAACTCACGGCCACACGCTGTAACATAGAAGAACACCACAACGAAACCCCCCCAATTACCCTTAAGCATTAACTCGAATCACCCCAAAATCCCCAATCACAACCCCTACTCTGACCCAATATTCGACCATATACTTACCACCCAGCTGCACACACAAAACGCTGCCATATACACACAACTACCCACCTATACACGCACACACGGATATATAGAGACGAGAGGAAGGGAGAGAGGGGACAGTCACGGGAGAGAGCAAGGAAAAAGAAGGATTAAAATTAGAGAAAGATTTGAGGGAAAAAGATTGAGAGAGATTTAGAGAGATATAGAGATAGTTCAAGAACAAGAGAGAATTATCTAGAGACTTCGAGCAAAAAAAATTAAAACAGGGAACTGAATTGTGGGGTTCTAGCAATTTAGAGATTGAAAAGAAATAAGAGTAATTATTTTACTAATCCAATTCTTTTATAAAAACAAACTAAAACCACTTTATAAAATGGACATTAAATAGGTAAAAGTTGAGAAAAATCTAAATTAACTTTTAAAATATAGAAAATGAAATTATCTATCTCCCCTTATTTTTAAAATATTTTTAGGATAAAAATGAATTAATTATGAATTATGGCAAGTTTTGATCCTTTAAATACCATAAAACTCTTAAAATCGTTTTAAAATACCAAAACACTCAAATTAATACACCCAATAATTTTAAAAACTAATTAAATATACAAAGATGATATTACAAAAGATTTCATGATTTTTAATAACTCCGATGATTTTATAAAATTCTCAGAAGATCAATAATGTATGATTTAAATAGGCTTTAATCATAAAAATTCAAATAAAAATACACAGACTCACATTACACATATAAATCATCATATAAACATGACATCACATATATTTATTCTAAAAAAAATTCACACCATATAATCCACATTTAATATAAAAAAATAATATTTATAATTACGAATTTTCTAAGGCGTTATAGCTATTGCGCAGGCAAAGCAACCAATGTCCCGTTCCAAAGCAAAGCATATACTTAGGAGATATCACCTTCTTCGAGAGATAAACGAGAGAGGAGGTATACATATTTGTAAAGTGCATACTAATGATAATGTTGCGGACCCACTGACCAAAGCTTTGTCGCAGCAGAAGCACGAAGGTCACACTAGTTCCATGGGTATTAGCTACATGGGCGATTGGCTCTAGTGAAAGTGGGAGATTGATAGTGTTAGTGCCTAAGAGACAATGTAATTCTAGGATGGACTATTTTGTTATTCAGTGATTATGTTATATCGATTATTCAACAATAAATTTATTATGTCTTTATTTACTGCGATATAAATATTAGAACAATAAATGTCCTTGGAATATGTAACATGTATTCTATATCTTTAAGTATGTGTTTTAAAAATGAGATTATAAGAATAGTGTTAATATTCCTAAATATCCCTAATCGAGCATTATTAATATGGGACAATTATAATGCATAAAGATTAGTATGTTTGTTGACTGATGACCACATCTCATTCGTCATAGGTATAGTGATACTAAAGTCAAGAACATAGGTGCATGTAATATTCTACATGGCACTGGATTGACCCACAGTGAGTTTCTACATGTTGATAATGTCATTAGAAAGACTCATAGTGATAATGGTGTAATGATCCTTAGACTTGAGATCATTATATTTCTATACGAGGATTAATATACTTTGACTACATTAAAAGTTACCTTTGACCGGGTGATGATAAAAATGTACATCGGGTATATTATGAGACGTATGAGAAATATGAATGATAGATAAAGGATTTAACCCTCCTATTCTTAGGAGAGATATTATTGGCCTCTTGATTGAGTGAGACTATGAAAATGCATGGCCATGCTCAAATATTGATTTGTTTTTAATAGTCTACTCATTGATCAAGGAAACCCGGATTAAACATTGATGAGGATGACTAATTACATGCCTCGAGTTTAATCTATAACATATGGTTAAAGGGATTATATTACACGGAAACATTAATCACGAAAGGTTTAATTGGATCACCAATTTTTATTACTTGGGTAGCAATGATGTATTACTAGATGCCGCTCACTGTTTATAATTTTATTATTGGATATTAAAATTATTGCCAACGTAATAATAACCTAAAGGGTTACACAATAAGAACGTTTAAAAGGAGTTTTAATTTAAATTTCGAATTTAAATTAATTGATGATAAAATTCAAAATTGGTTATTTAATTAATTAAGTTGGACTTAGTTAATTAGATTTTGAATTTAAATCATTAAAACCCAAATCAGTTTGGTTTTAGTAGAAGCCCAAACCAATTAGGGTTAAGCCCAGCTCATTCTCTCTTATAAATACATAGAGATGTATTGGTTTAGGGTTAGACTTTGCCAAAATCGTTTTTAGCAAAAACCTTAGCAGCTCTACATCAAGAGAGGCTAGAGAGAGAGAGAGAGATCGAGATAGAGGGCAGATTACGGCTAGTACCAACTCCGGAGATTGCGAAGACAATCGTGCGATCGTGTGGACTGATTAGCGAAGCAGATCTCACGAAGAGGGCTGTATGGTGATCGTTCTTGGACCTCAATCTGTCAACCGAATCGGAAAGCTTTTATAAGGTATAGATTTTGTTCTCCATAATCAACATGTCTTATACACAGATCCTAGGGTTAGGTTTCGGTTTTATTGTTTATTATCGTTTTTTCCGTTGTGCTTGTTGCCCCGAAACCTTTCATAGACCACTTTCATACCTCAGCTGTATCATCGCTATCAACTTCGACCTCATTTTCTGGAATAAAATCATCAGATTCATCCTCTTTGTCTTTTCCTTTCCTTTTCTTGGCTGCAGTACCGTTCATTTCACGAAACATCCTTTTGATCCCAAATTCTTCTAGTTTCTTGTTATTTTCTTGAATTTTAGTAATTCTACCTTTTTCATAGCTTGTCAGCAGCGGTGGTGGGGCCAACTGCATTAAAAAAATTAAATATAAAGCATAAATTACAAGTTGCAGTGACTCATAATTTAACAGGAATAAATTACAACTATTTTTAAATTCAAGAATTCGCATATGGTGAATTAGAAAAGAAGAACAACAAAAAGGAACTAGCCTTTTAAGAACGAAATAATATTCATGACCGAAATAAAATTCACAGTTCTCTAAAGTCAAATTCAGAATAGTTTTCATGTAGTGATATTATTCAACATCTATCTTTTTGGAGTTTATTTCTGAATTAAAAAAGGAGTATTTCAGTGAACCATACAAGTGAACTAATTTTGTGAATATCTTTTGTTTTTGAAATGCAAGGACAATTGACAAGTCAAAATATACCTCGGTGGAACTGTCATCCTCTCTATTACATTCTATTCCACTTGTATCAGCTTCTTGCAAATCCAGTTTCGTTTTAGCAAATCCTTTTGCTTTCACAGCACTTGCATCTTATTGAATAGTCACCAAATCTGGTTGAGATGGTGAGTTCCTCTTGACGAAGTCAGGTGACTTATTAGTGGTCTTCTTGTTCATCTGCTTCAGGAGTTCTTGTCTGGTAACATACTTGCGTGTTTGTGGTTTCTTTCCAGAGACTGATTTCTTTGGTGATGGTGTCTTCGCTGAGCCTGTAACAAAAACAAAATAATGGTGGATTTTAAAACTCATTACATGTATACACATGTGAGAAAGACATCAATATTACATTACGTATATATATATATATATATATATATATATATATATATATATATATATATACACCTTGGATCAGGTTTTGCCTTGGCCGTATGACCACGTGTGGCTGCATTTGAACCACTGGCTCAATTGAAGGGTCAACAGTGTTGTCTACATAAAATGATATATCGTCTCCATCCTTACAGCCATTTACCAGCTGAGTCACCTCCTTGTCATTTGTCATTAATTTCCAATCGCTAGCTTCATAGACATACACACCTCCAATTTCAGTGAGCTTAAGGTAATCTTTCACAAACTCCATCAGCACTGTATAAGAAAATGTGTCTGATTCTACTCGGTTTACAATTAAACTATCTCCACCAGAATAACTTCTCCTCCGAAACACCCCACTGTGATACAGCCTGACATTCAAAGTTTTGTCTTCCATCTTGCACAAAATTTAAAGAAACGTCTTTCCCTCTTGGTTTAAACAAAAACAAAAAAGAACAAGTAATGCCGGACATTTAAAGAAAGCTAGCAGAGAGTACATTAAACAAAGCCAATAAATACGATTAAACTGAGACAGTTAATTGCATGTAACCAAGATAAATGCAAAGACAAAAAAAAATTAATTAACAAGGACCATAGTCTAAGGATGACAAAATCATTTCAGCCAAAGATAATAATTCATTTCCGGATTGGAAAGATAGAAAATTATATCAAATGAGCATAGTCTAAGGATGACCAAATAAACATGAAGAAAATACGAAATTGTCCTCTCTATTACATATTAAACATATAAAAATGCAATTTGTTTGACTCATTTATCGGGAATGGGAACCCTTGTTGTGGGGATATTATCCCATACCAACTGTTTTCTGTAAATTGATTTTCTATTCCCCGAACAAAGTCAGTATCATGTAACTGAGGATTGTTGACTTCTTCTTCTCGTGTATTCGGGTTTCCATTATCACACCACCCCCCTCAGTAGTTTCTTAATTACATAATGCACCTTCTTTTCAATTGGATCTTCCACGTAAAACACTTGCTGCACTTGTGCAGCGAGGACATAAGGATCAGATTTATGGCATAATTTATTAAAATTCACACGCGTGTGACCGTGTGGATCTTTCTCTTCTTGGTACCAGCGACATTTAAACAGGACCACTGTAAATTCACCCCAGTAATTAAGTTGTATAATATCTTCTATCGATCCGTAGTAGTTTACATCCCCAACTATAGGGTTCTGGTCTCTCAAAATTGCGAAGCTAGTTGTTTGGGTAGTCACAAATACGCCACTGTTTTGTGTTGTGCATCGAGAATCTCTAGAACTTGTATGGAATCTATAACCATTAACTACATAACCGGTAAACCTTTTAGCTTTTCGATTAGGCCCCAATGCAAGCACCTCCAATTCTCTTGAAGCCTCGTTCATTTTTCCAACCTGTTCTTGTAACCACTGCCAAAACTCTTCAGTGTGTGTTTGTGCCCTCTTGTATCTTTTCGAAATTGCATGACTGTCAACTAAAGCTTCATGTTCCCTAAAATAATAAAAAGGTAAAACAACCCTGAAAATTAAAATTTTGAACTGACAAATGCATTGAAATGAATTAAAAGCTTAGAGAACTTACTCGATCAACCTCTCTACTTCCTTATTACCAGAATTGAACAAAATGTAGCGATGACTTGCCTTCCAATCCACATCTTTTAAATCGAAAATAATTCCATCTTTATTCCTTCATGTTCCGATATGATATCCCACTTGTCTTGGACATCTTTGAAAATCAGTCGAGTACATAGTGTTTTTTGTTTCTTCATCAACGCCCAAAAATCTTGAACAAAATATCACTCATTCTTCGGCCAAGTAACCTTCTGCAATGGAACCTTCGGGTTTACTTCTATTACGAACATATGACTTCAAATTCCCAAGATACCGCTCTATAGGGAACATGTTTCAAAGGTGCACCGGTTCACCGAGTTCAACTTCTCGGACTAGATGAACAAGCAAGTGCACCATTACGTCGAAGAAGGCTTGTGGAAAAATCTTCTCAAATTGGCAAAGTACCTCAACAATTTCTTGTTGCATCTTCTTAAGTTCATCCAAATCAATAACCTTGCTCCATAGAGCTCTAAGGAATGCACTAAGTCTGATCAGTGGCAATGCAACCTCTGCTTTCAATGTTTTCTTCATAGCAAATTCTAACATGTAGTGGAGTATGAAATGAGCATCATGGCTTTTATACCCCACTACTTTTCTCTCCTTTGTGTGCACATACCGACTAATGTTAGAGGCGCAACTGTATGGCAGTTTAGAATTTTTTAAAACTAAGCAGAAGATATCCTTCTCCTTATTCGTCAAGTCAAAAACTACTGCTCTTATTTCAAGGTGTTCTCCGTCTTCTGAGAGAAAAGGATGCAGGGGCTTTCTTATACCGACTTCTTGCAAATCTTTACGAGCATTTACATGATCTTTTGTCATGTAAAGTACCTAATATGTTATCGCAGACATTTTTCTCTATGTGCGTGGCGTCAAGGTTATGGCGAAGTGGATTATGACTCCAATATGGCAAATAAAAAAAAATTGACTTCTTTTTGAAAGGGGAATCAGTTTTACACTTTTTCTTCTTCAACCCAAATTTGTTTTCAAACCCAGACAACAACTCTTCGATGTCCATTCCTGTTAATATTTTCGGGCTGCTCCCCATTTCAGTTTCACCATTAAATCTTCTTTTATCTAGCCTCCACTTGTGTGCAGGATGAAAAAACTTCATGTGGTTCATATAGCACATTTTCTTGCTATGTTTCAAATAATTTGATGAAGTCTCGTAATGGCAAACAGGACAAGCTAGTTTGCCCTTTGTACTCCAACCCGACAACATAGCATATCCCGGAAAATCGCTGATAGTCCACAACACTCTAGCACGTAAATTAAAATCTTGATCTGCGAAGGCACATAAGTTTCGATGCCGACCTCCCACAATTCTTTCAACTCCGATATTAAAGGTTGCATAAAGACGTCGATACTATTCTTTGGTGAATCTGGACCGGGTATTAATGTTGAAAGAATTAAGTTTTCTGGTTTCATGCATAACCAAGGTGGTAGGTTGTAATTAACCAATACAATTGGCCATATACTATGACCTAAACTCATTGAACGATAAGGGTTGAATCCATATGAGGCGACTCCTAAACTGACATTCCGAATTGCTGATGAAAATTCTAGATAGTCAGCATCCATCGTCTTCCAAGCCTCAGCATCAGCCGGATGTCTTAGTTTCTCATCCTTTTGTCATCCCACTGCATGCCATGCCATTAATTCTGAAAAATCCTTGCACATGAACCACCTCTGCAACCTGGGTTTTAGCGGGAAGTACCGCATCACTTTTGTCGGCACTTTGTAAGTAACCTTCACTGGATTATCTGGATCAGCAATAGCAACACTCCATTTCTTTTCTTGTAAAATCCACCTAGAAACACAGTAATTTACACATTTTCCTTTTCCTTCATTTTCTGCCCAATACAACATGTAATTATTTGGGCATGCATGTATTTTCTGATAATCGAGACCTAAATCCCTAATTATGTTCTTTGCGGCATTGAAAGATGAAGGTAGGTGTGCATCAGGAAAAGCATCTTTTAACAACTCTAATAATTCCCCAAAGGTAGACTCGGTAATTCCATGAACACATTTTAAATGATAAAGCCTGATCATAAAACTTAACCGAGAAAATTTTTTGCAGCCAGGATATAATTGTTGTTTTCCCTCTCTAACGTGGCGATAAAAGTTTCTAGCCTCTGCATTTATTAGATCTTCGTCATTTTCTAAATCTCGAAACCTCTTACCCGTACATCTGAACATTTCACATAAATTATCTTCGAAACCCATCCCGTCTAAATTATTTTCGAAGCCCATCCCTTCTAAATTATCTTTGAAGCCCATCTCTGTTTCACAATACATGAAGTCATTACTGCCTTCTACTTTGGTATGTGAAACCTCACATATCCATTTAAGATGTAATGGAGAAGGCCCATTACAAATGAGATGATCATAAATAACATCTCGAAGTAGCCAGTTACGGTTCACACACACTTTGCAAGGGCACTTCATTTCGTCCCTTTTAGCATAAATTGGAAAAGAATTCTCCAGAAATGCGTTCATCCCTCTAACATATTCTGTACTACACTTCGGAAATCCTATCCAACTGGTATAATCATCGCCCATTCCTACACTCTACACTATGCCTAGTTACACGTACGACCGACACTTTTAGCAAATCGGAAAGAACTAGCCTACCAAGTTAAAATATTTTAAGATAAGGGTTGCAACAAATTTTACCTAGAATTACTTGTATCCTAGATTATAATCAGGTAGACTCTTAGGAAGCAATCTCTTTACAATGCAGTATATCGTTAACTCATATCCAACATTACAACAAATAACTCAAACAGAAATACAATTACATATATTCAAATATCTGATCAGTTACCAGAAATACGTTGGTAAATTTTGACTTATAAGTTATATAAGAAAAATGTGATATATAAAGCTATTCTTCAATCCAAATATACCAAAAAAAGGGTAATTTAAAATAAACAATCTGGCAAATCATCGAAACAGTAATAAACAGAAAATTGTAATTTAAAATAAATAGATAATCACAAAGTTGTGTACATGAAAGAGAAAGGATAGATAAACAAGTATAATTATTGTGTATTTTTACCTGGAAAAGAAGCGGGTACTGAGAAAGATACAATATTGGAGCTCCCGAGACCAAAACTTAAACACAATAATTGTAAACCTGTGAAACAAAAAACTGAAACACGAGTTACATGACAGTATGAGACCAATGATATCCTGGAAAACCATGCAACATACTAAACCCAGTACAAATAGTTAAATTTTGTTAAGTTCTGTCGCTCCTTTCGGCTGTAAACTTATACTCGTATTATACTAGCTGATTTAGTTGCAGAAGAGCAATCTTGGAAAAACTCAGACTAAATGGATGCATACGAGTCCATGGTATACGCTATTTGAAATTTTGCAATTGTATTTTGCAGCTAGTAGCAATAAATTTCAAACAGAGTACACCATGGACACGTATGTATCCATCACCAAGTGACTGTTTCAATGTACATACTACCACCCTTTAGTCCTGTCATAAACACCAAAACAACAGATTTATGAAACTACGCAAAAAATGACAATAATAATAAATTATGAAATCGACAATAAACAAAGTCAGACATTGTTACACGATACAAGGATTTATGAAACTACGCAGAAAAAATCATTAAATTACGCAAAGGGTAGATATTAGAGCATGAAATCGACATTAAACAAAGTTACACAATACAAGAATTTACTAAACTAAACAAAAGGCAGATAAAACGAATAAAATTACTCAATACAAGAATTCATAAAATTATGAAATTAACAGTATATAAAACAAGGTTTAATCAAACAGAGATAGATAGAGAGAGAGAGAGAGAGAGAGAGAGAGAGAGAGAGAGAGAGATAGAGAGAGACAGAGAGAGAGAGAGACATACAGAGAGAGAGATAGAGAGAAAGAGACAGAGAGAGACAGATAGAAAAAGAGAGAGAGAGAGAGAGAGAGAGAGAGAGAGAGAGAGAGAGAGAGAGAGAGTGAGAGAGACAACAAACAGAGATGAAGGCCAAACACAATAAAACAAATCGAAACCAAAAACCCTAATTGAACAAAATAGAGCCATGGTATACACCCATATTAACATGCATATAGATCTACCTAATTGAACCAAAAGCCCAACTTTACTTTGATACAAAAGCCCAAATTAAACCGAAACCCTAATTGAACACCTGAAATTAGATCGGAAAGTAATAACCAATTAGATCGGAAAGTAAAGAGAAAAGAAATAAGAAGTAACCAAAGCAGAAAGCACAACTTGTGTTCTTCGATGGGCAGCTCGTGTTTTGTGAGTGTGTATGGGCTTGTGTCTAAGAGAGAGAGTGACATAGCCTATAATTGAGAGAGAGTGGACTTGTAATAATGCAACTTTGGGGAAATGGGGGGAAAGTTGCCGCCCATGATTTTACACTCTTTTTTGGCCTTAAAATTAAATATTCAGCAAAAAACATGTTTACATAATTTAGATTGTAATTTTTTAAATAATTTGAAATTATGCTAATTCGTTTAGGGAAAAAGTGATGCTCAACGGTCAACACCAGGAAACAAAAGATTTATGGTCAAGCAAATAAAAAATTTATTGGTAATTTAAAAATATTTCGATTTTTAAATGTTAATTCGTTTAAGGTTTAAGGATTGGATTTTTAAAAAATATTTCCCGTACGACCCAACCAAACGGGAATCAAGATCCATCATTTTTAATGTTATTCCCAAAATTTTAGAAAAAAAAAAAGTTATTTGATTGGGTAATTCAACAGTCAACTAGTACTTTGACTGGAACCCCTAAACAGGGTTTCGTCAAGGTTTAAGGATTCGATTTTTTAAAAAATATTTCTCGACGACCCAACCAAACGGGAATCAAGATCCATCATTTTTAATGTTATTCCCAAAATTTTAGAATTTTTTTTATTTGATTGGGTAATTCAACGGTCAACTAGTACTTTGACCGGTACCCCTAAATAGGGTTTCGTCACGGTTTAAGGATTCGATTTTTAAAAAAATAATTATCAATAACCCAACCAAACGGGAATCAAGATCCATCATTTTTAATATTATTCCCAAAATTTTAGAAAAAAAATAATTATTTGATTGGGTAATTCAACGGTCAACTAGTACTTTGACCGGAACCCCTAAACAGGGTTTCGTTAGGGTTTAAGGATTCGATTTTTAAAAAAATCTTTCTCGACGACCCAATCGAACGGGAATCAAGATCCATCATTTTTAATGTTATTCCCAAATTTATTTGATTGGGTAATTCAACGGTGAACTATTACTTTGACCGGAACCCCTAAACAGGGTTTCGTCAAGGTTTAAGGATTCGATTTTTTAAAAAATATTTCTCGACGACCCAACCGAACGGGAATCAAGATCCATCATTTTTAATGTTATTCCCAAAATTTTAGAAAAAAAATTATTTGATTGGGTAATTCAACGGTCAATTAGTACTTCGACCGGAACCCCTAAATTGGATTTCGTTAGGGTTTAAGGATTCGATTTTTTAAAAAATATTTCTCGATGACCCAACCGAAGGGGAATCCAGATCCATCATTTTTAATGTTATTCCCAAAATTTTAGAAAAAAAAAATTAATTGATTGGGAAATTTTTTTTTTTAACATTAAAAAATTTTTAATGTTAGCTAGTACTTTGATCGGAACCCCTAAACAGGGTTTCGTCAGGGTTTAAGGATATGATTTTTAAAAAAATATTTCTCGACGACCCAAATGAACGGGAATCAAGATCCATCATTTTTAATGTTATTCCAAAAATTTTAGAATTTTTTTTTATTTGATTGGGTAATTCAACGGTCAACTAGTACTTTGACCGGAACCCCTAAACATATAACATCTATTTCAATGAATAATATAAAATTTATTTCAATCTAATATATAAAATTTATTTCAGTGAATAATATAATATAATTAACATACATAAAAAATTAAATTTATTCTAATAATTTTGTAATAATAGTAATAATAAATAAAACCTAAGGTGCAAGGGTTATATATTAATGATGGAGGAAATTAACCAAGTGTAAGTGTAGATGGAGTGGTTATGGTGGTGAAATAGAAGTCATGTGCCCTGGAGGTCAGGGGTTCGAATCCCTCAAACACCAATTTCTTTTTTCGTAAGAGCTAAAATAGACATGTGGCATCTGTGGGGCCCACCAGACACGTGGCACCTGTGGGGCCACCACTGACACGTGTTACCTATGGGACCCACCTGACACGTGGCAGTGGGACCCACGTGCCACGTGGCAGTTTGTGGGTCCTGTGACACATGGTAGTGGGGCCCATGTGCCACGTGGCAGTTTGTGGGTCCTGTGACACGTGTCAGTGGGCCCACGTGACACGTGGCAGTGGGGGGGGCCTCTTGACACGTGACAGTTTGTCCAACGTGGTACTTGTAGCATTCAAATGTTACATTGCTTCTTGAAATGCAACACTTCTATGGGACCCACATGTTCATTCATTTTTTATTTATAAATGTTAAAAAAATAGCAAATGCAACGCTTAATCGCTACTGTAACACAACGAATCTATTGCAACAGTACATGCTCTACTGTAACAGTACCTTCACAAGTAATGTAACACAATCTCAACAGTGTTTCAGTAGGTCAGAAAAGGTACCTCTAATGTAACACAAGGTGGGCGTTACAATAGAAAAGCATTGCGGACGCCAATCTATGGCGTAGTGGATAAAAGCGATCAGGAACATAGTACGAGTAAGGTTATCTTCAAATTCGTAGTATGGTGGGGATACCAAGGTCACTGCAGATATTAATAAGGGTGACAGTATACGAATGAGTAAGAGTATGACCAGCATAGTGTGGAGTGCAGAGAATAGCAGCATTGATGGAATGGATAAAGTGTATATTGTGGCACTAGTGATGTGTGTTGTAAAGAGGATTGGAATGTTTAAAGACAAACCGGGGAACTGGCTTATGAACTCGCGTTACCCCCAAATCTGCAACAAGTGCACCATGTGTTTCATGTTTCGATGTTGAGAAACTACAATCCGGATGCTAAGAATACGGTGGAATATAAGCATGTAGACATGCGACCAGACCTATCCTACGTGGAGCAGCCTGTGGAAATCATAGATCAAAAAGAACAAGTGTTCCGAAACAAGGTCATCAAGTTAGTCAGAGTTTTGTGGCAGAACCACAATGTAGAAGAATCAACTTGGGAGCTCGAAAGCGCAATACTAGAGAAATTTCCCCATTTGTTTTCAAACTGATTCCGGGACGAAATCTTTTTAAGGAGGGGAGACTATAAGAACCCAGATTTTTGGAGGAAATTAAAACTTTTATTATGTATTAGTGTATGAATGAATAATGGTTACGACTACAATGTATCAGTGGTTTTAATGAATGAATATTTAATGGATTTAGATTCAAGTGTTTATATGTTATGAATGCTGCAATGGGTTGACAACTTATATAAGAATAATCTATCGTCCAAAAGAGTAAGCTATGGTATTCCAAGAAAGGAAATATTTTCATGTCATCCAAATCGATATCTGGTATAAGTTAAGTAACTCCGTAATAGAGATTGGGAACGCTCGAGAAAGCGCAAGAACACTTTCTAAGTACAAGGAATAAAGAGATAATAAATAATGAATAGTGTTTTTGGTGGATTTTGGAATATTATCAGACGACCCTATATAGAAGTATTCAGAATGGATTTCTGAGTTCGTATTAGTGATCAGTGATGAAAAATAGTGAATGTAAAAGCTGTCGGAATCTGAAGAATAGCACTTTTATTTTGCCCCGAGATTCGCCTAAACACTGAAGGATTTGAGAATATAAAGTTGGATCGAAGAATTTTAAATTCAAGGATTATTAAGGAGGATTGATAAAGGTAATAAAAGTACCAAGAAGTTTTATTTGTGAACCCCTAACAATATATCCTTGAGATATTTCTCCAAACGATCAATGAAATTGAGCGATAACAGGGCAAAGAAACAATTAAATGATCAAGGGGCAGGCATGTGCAAGTATCTTGGGAAGGAACCAAGTTAGGTACAGGCTCGAAGTATCCATGAGAACAAACTAGATGGTTAATACTTAATTACATCATCAACACCATATACAACCACACTTGTTCAATTGATGACTTAAGCTTAGTGATGTCATCACTTTTGGAAGATAAGATGCATCCACAAAAATATCAAGCATTATTATTTCACTTTATGCAAGAGTAATCAAGAAGCCAATCTAGTTCTCTCCCCCATTCAAAAACACTGCTCTCGGCCAAACAGTAACAGCCGACTTAGAACTGCGATATCTCCTTCGTTTCCTACTCAGATTTTGCGTTCTTTAGCTTGTTGGAAAGTTATTGAGATTCTCTACAACTCTTCTTCAGGAGTCTCATCCAGAAAAGTAGGGTAAGGACCTCGTTTTTCCTGTTCTTTCAGTTGGGGTATAGTAACTCATAAAATTTCTAAGTATGTTCTTGATGTTTCTTGTTAGTTTAAGGTTGTTAAGGATGATCTAAGGCTTATTATGGAATAATCAAGCTTCAAGGAAGGTATGAACATCAAGAACCCTTAGTTTGACTTTGAGATTAATGGAGCTTTATGGATGATTTGATGATAAGATGCTATGATATGTTTATATACATGTATGTATAGTTATTTGTAGATGTTATTAAAGCATGATTCAAATACTTGTTGAAGTGGGTTGTTCTTGAGATATGATGATTTAAAATAGATGAGGATCTTGAGATTTTGAGTTGGTTGTTGTTGGATGATGATTGAAATAATTTTGGGAATCGTTAGTTTATAGCCATTATAATGCCCAAATTTTCTTAACACTGTTTTGTATGCAACTTTCGGACAAAAACCACCACTGGTTAGACTAAACTTTCCCATGATAAGATAGTTCATGTTATAAGCTTCAATTTGATATAAAGATCGTATGAAATCGATAAACGGTTTAGGAGAAACGGCCGTTTTAGTAAACGACGTTTAGCGAAACAAAACTTTGTATTTGAGGCTAGTTTCACCCACCTTAAAGGACTGATAAAATTATGAGAATTTTAAGTAGAATACTATGGACAGTTAGGAAGCCCCTCGAGAAGAGTTTGCATTAAAATAATTATTTTTTGATTTATTAAAATTGTTGGAGTCGAGGGTGCGCACGTAAGATTTACAAGAATCTATTTAAAACAATGTTATACCTTAAGTACTAGTATATACTTAAGTGCAAGTGTTTAACCTTGGATGTTCTAGTTATTTATAGATCGCCAGACCACCCCGAGTCATACCACTAGCATGGTAGGAGTACCAGGCAAGTTTCAAAACCTTTTAAAAACTGTTGTTGTGTATATATATATATATATATATATATATATATATATATATATATATATATATATATATATATATATATATATATATATGTTTCCTGTTATACATATGCCATAACATGCATGCCTGTTTTCGAAAGTATATTGTGATACTTGTTTTACGAATTGATATGGCTTACAAGCTAGATATGAGATATATTAGTTATAAGCCGGATGTTTCGCTAAGACCATTAGTGAAGGGCATATGATTTTCATTTTTTAAATATAGACTGGGAGTCGGTATTTCTGTATATCTTGTGATTATTTTCTGAGGAAAATATTAGGTAAATGTTTTTCCTTATTTCTTTGAGGATATTATTTTGAATATTCGTTTAGAGTTTTATTTATTAAATGAATATTATTTTGAATATTCATTTAAGGATATGATTTATTTAATGAATATTATTTAAATAGTCATTCTAGGATTTATTTATTTAGTGAATATTTTTATGTATTCATTCGAGGATTATTTACGAGCAATATTTTTGATTAAGAATATTCTTTAATTATTTTTGATTTAATAAATATTATTTAAATATTTATTTAATACTTTTAACTAGTTTTGAAGATGATTTCTCTTATTCAAAATTATCTTTGACCCTCAAAAAAATTATCTAAAATATTTCTGAGCTTTATTATGATTATTTTATCAAGGGGAGGTTCCCAAAACTCTATTTTCCATTTAAATCTATCTTATAAGAAGATTTAAATGCTCGCTCAAAATTTCTAAATTATAAGGGAACCTTACTTGAGAACTGTTATTTATGATTGACTGCCCGGTCATAGATTTTTTGAAAGTATTATTTTCACTCGCATCTTGATTTATAAATAATCAAAATGAGTCTTTTTGTTACTTCCTCAACACTCGAGGAGTAAGATTGATGGAACAAGTTATAATCCATTAACGAGCAATAGCTCGGGAAATATTGGTGAAATTTTCCTTTCCAATTAGATACGACTACCTTGTGGAGTCCTATCAACAAGTATTATACTTCGGGAAAGGGGAACGAACTTTACGTTTCAGAGTCATGGATTCTATTCGAACTAGGAGTTGTATAAGGGGCCGAGTAGCGCCGGCCCAAGGCCCAACCGTTGGCCAGGGAGTTACTAGAGAGGCGTTAGACAAGTAAATCCGTCATTTCTTCCTTCTACCGGTAGTAAAACCATATCTTTGTTGTACAACTGCGACTGATCATCGTAGGTTGGGACAACTGGCGCTGTGAATACTCCTGTATTATTTCATCATCCAAATTTGGATATTTCTTGCAACACGTATCGAAGAGACTTCTTTCAGGTTGATGGGTATTTCCTGCATCACGTATCGAAGAGACTTCTTTCAGGTTGGCAGGGGTTTGAAAAGTGGTCAAAACTAAAGTTGCAATATATTACCTTGCAACTTCTTTTTTTAAGATATACGTTGATATCTTGCTTATATTGTCTCTGCATAGCAGACTTTGGTTTATTATATATGTTGATATCTGGCTTATACTTTTGCATAGCAGATATTCTTACGGAAGTTATATATTAAATTACCTTGTAACTTCATCGTTTACGTTATACTAGCATTATGTTCGTTAATGCATGTCATATGGTTTTTCAGAGATATTTTCAAACTGCTATATATTGTTGTTCAATTACAAATTATTTTTGGTGGGCTCTATTGCTCACCCTTACTTTATTTATTATATCACAACAACAGCTAGATCAGATGGCACGCACAAGGCACACTCGGCGCAAGCAGGTGTCAGCCGTTAGAGGGTTACTCGCTGATGTCATAGCCGCCATTGCTGAGGTAGGAGCATCCAATAGGCTAGACTAGAAACTTTTGGTGTATAAGACTAATGTATAATTATCACTTATGTTAAACAACGGCAAGAAACTTTTAAGCGTACTATGTAATCATTCTGGGTTGTAATAACGTATAATTTGTGGATCCTATGATTAGAGACTTATTTTAATTTCATCTCTGGGACTATAACTGGTTATGTGTTGTGTCATTATTGTGGGGTCATATCATGCAGTTTATTTATTTTGATTCAAGTGCAAGTATTAATTTATGGAAATTGAGACCGTAATAACCAGGTCCCCGACCCCGGATCTGGGGCTGTTACATAAGATACCAGCTTTAGGCGGGCCAGTATTATGATTTGGGAGTAAAGAAAAGATCTTTCTAGGTTGGAGACCTATTACTTCGGGAATTGGCCACTTCAATGCCAACTAAGGTAAACTTATCCCTAACTGGGAAGGCCCCTACACCGTGACAGAAGTGCTTCGACCGGGCACGTACAAACTAGCTCATTTGGATGGCAGTATGATAAAAAACACATGGCATGCAGCTCACCTTCGCCATTTCTACCAGTAAGCTTACTGGGCGCATTCACTTGTTCTTTTCAATTCAGTATTTTGTTCTATGCAAGTTAATTTCCATTTCCCTAAGAGAGCATCAATCTGTAACTCAAAATTGTGTATATGCCATTTGCATGATTAATGAAAGATTGTTTGCCCCATTTATATATCTACTGTTATTAGCCGAAGTACATAAAATCAGGATTAACGAACCCATGTTTAGGGCCGACCGAATGAAACACGCGTCCTTATATTTGTTTTAGTTTTTAATTTACCTTGACATAATTAAGGCCGAGAGAAAATATTTTTCACCGACCGAATGCGACCTTAATCATTTACAAACCCCTTAAATACTAGGGGTCAGCTAGGTTACGATCGAAAATTCAAAGACACGTTAAGCGAAGGCCGAGGATGCGTAAAAACTTAACAAATTATGCTAAGTTATAACAATACCGAAGACACATAAAAATAAATACGAATTATGCTAAGGTAAAACAATACCGAAGACGCATAAAAATAAAAATGCTTAGGCAGACTGAAAGCCAAAGAGGCATAAAAATAAGGGAAACTCTTCCAAGACAAGTTAACAAAACCAGAAGGCACAAATGTTAAAAAGCCCGAAGGTAGAGTTAAATATTACAAATCACAAAGGAAAGAGTTTTAAGCCCGAAGGCAGCAATTACAAATAATCTAATCAGAAAGGGCTTCATCCTTGCCTGAAGAGATGACCGGGGTATCGTCCTCGCCCTCACGACCGACTGGATTCGGCCATTCCCGTATCCAGCAAAAGGGTGTGGTCGAGACTGATGGAGTGGGCTTTCAACATGGCATCATCATAACCCATCTGATAGTACCGTTCCTCCGTCAGGTCCAATATCTTCTTCCCCTTCCGGATGGCCTTTGTTAACACAAAATCACGCAAGTATACGTGGTCACAAGTAATATAGATAAAATCGAGTTCGTTCCGCAGAGATCTGGTATAGATTTTAATTCAGTAGATGTACTTATGCAATAATGTATGGTTTTAACTCACTGCTAAGACAATTAACTAATTGGTATTTTAATTACCTAAATTAATCTAAGATGCAAAGTAAGAACTAATTAACTAATGAGAATTAAATCTGAATTACTTATAAGAATAAAAACATGGGATCCTAACTTCATTATCTACTTCACTTAGAGTCGATGCCTTTAATCAATACATATGATGGTTTTGATATCTGATCGGATAACACGAAACAAGTAAAAGCTACCTCTCGGTATACTAATACCAAACTACGCATACATCCACAAAAATAAATAGAAGATGGGTAGACACCAATTATGTTTAGACCCTATATCTCTATAGAATTTGAAAACATAAAGGGTTAAGCACAAGTTATCCACTTAGATCACATAGGGTAGCATAATATCTCTATTTACGCCACAAATCATGATGTTAAAACATCAACCTATCCTATGCTAGCATGGCAAGTTCTAAATCTCAAGATCCACTCTCGTTTCGCAAGAGATTAACAAATTAGATGTTCGCGACGCATCTAAATACATGAAACACAACCATACGAGTATATCAAGAATTCACCACACATAAATCTTTAAAGCATACAAACTACTAAGCTACATATATAAATCCGTTAGAATCCCATGACAACGATTAGTTCATAGTTGAACCTCTCGTCATCATGTGATCTGATGAAACCATGATATAAAACAAGATATGAATGAAAGAAGTAATAATATTAATAAAACAAAGAGTTAAGAAAACAAATCTAGAATCCAGAATAGCACAAAAGATGAAGTAGATCTAGATCCGTTGCTTGTCACGAGCGTTGAATCCTTCTCTCCTTTTCTCCCTTGCAGATCTAAGCTATGATACAATAATAAAAACATTGCAAATTACAGTGCTAATATGTGTTTAAATATGCTCTAGAATTCTTGCCCAGCAAGAAATTACCTTCTATTACAATTACAATTCGATTAAGGTACTAAAAACTGCCCAAAATACAATTAGAATTAGAAAAAGGGCAAAACAGTAATCTTTCAGCCTTGCTTCACAAAGAACACGTGCGCGAATTTTATCTACACGCTTCCTGCACCTGCTATCTGTCCCAGGTTTTAGAAAATCTCCCAAGCTTCGCATGGATAGTAAGATCGCTGAAAACGGACTTCTAGAACTCCAGATATAACCAAAACAGTGTAGACTGCGCAACCTTCCCGGAAAATCCGAATTTTAATCAATTTATCCTCCAAAAACGATAGAAGCATCAACTATAATCGATATTCTTACAACCCTGCAGAACTACACAAAACACATCAAAACTACAACAAACTTGAGTCCAAGGCAATCAATTTAAGCTGATATGGAATGCTCCAAGTGGATATAAAATCCACTTATCACACCCCCAAACTTAAACCGATGCTTGTCCTCAAGCATAAACAGATAACTCTACCTAATTAGTACCATTTCCGTAGGTGATCACGGTTGCATTTGGCATATGCAACAAGCCCTTTAAACCCCTAGGCAGCCCTAGTGGACGAGTAAGGTCTCGTGAGGGCCTATAGTGAATGTACCCACAAAATCCAGTTAACTAAACAATGCAATAACAATGCAATGCATGAATGCAACTAATATGAAAATGCAATTAATCTCATACTAATATCCTACCATACCTTCAAATCCTCTCAAGCCATATCAACTTAAGAATCAAAGTAAATATGCAATGTCTTGGTGTCGAAAGTGCAAGTATTCACTTAGTCTACTCAATGAACATGCAAAAGTTCTCAAAAGCCCATGTCAAATGTAAGAATAAGTTAGTAAACATGCTAAGCCTACAAGAGTACATCTTTGAGACAAAACTCGGGATCTCATATGCAAAAACAAGAAAACACTCACAATCCACTCACAAAAGAATATTCACTCAAGAACAAGGGTAAGTGTATCACTCAATTCCAACAAAATCATAAGCATGCTTGACATTTGGTATCAATCTAACTCTTAACACAACATACATCAATGACGATAATCAAAAGGTCTTTATTTGGGTTGTAACGGGGCTAGGGACAAGGTATGTCAAATAAGCCAAATCAGGTGAAGTGTCAAAAGCTAGTAAGCACCATACAAATCATACTCAACACCCTATTTTCCTCCCCACATAATTTTTACTAAAACAAATACTCGACTAGTCGACTAAAATAGGATCACAATAAACATAAACATGCTCTCATAATATATATCTTTTCTTTTTTTTCTTTTTTTTTCTTTTTTTTTTCTTTTTTTTTCTCTTTTTTTTGAGATCTAAATATAACAAAACACAATAATATCAACAATATCAATGATCCCATGATTTTATTACACATGTCGACTGCCAAGTAAACAACCAAACCCAATATTCAATATTTCCTCCAAAATTATGACCAACAATAAACCCGTCCTTGCACACCTTATTACTCCCTTAAGCACTCTACTAGCCTTTGACAATGTGGGTTCAAATTAATGTAAGGCCAATACAAGAAAAAGGTCTAGGCAAGTAATGTGGTCTGTCACCGAAAAAATAGGATTAAGCTCAACCGGTTAACTAATTGATCATGTAAATATGGTGTGGTAATATGGGAAAATACGCGGTTATTCCTAAATGCCTTTATCATTTTAATCGTCAAATAATGTCATGCGTTTCAAGAAAGACCTCAAACAACTGCTAGCAATGCAAACAATCCGTGAACACTCAAGCAAACGAATAAATTGCAACAAATATGCAATAAGGCTCAAAAGCTCAATTGGTGCAGGAAAAAACATACTCAATCCCAAGCAAAAATCTCTCTAATGCACCTACTTGTATTAAAGCATGCAAACTAAATCAACTTGCACATATTCATGTCCTTCTAATTACTCACAACATTCAATAAGTCTACTAGCTTCAACTTACTAGTGTATGTGTGTGCACAAGAACAAAGCACATCACTTCTCAATCAAAAGCGTCAACAACACAAAATTCCTATCGAGCATGGGTGCAATTGCAAACTATTATGAACTAACATGATATACGCACATAAAAATAGAATGTCCTATATGAAACAAACGTAGATAACACGAACATAAATGCATAATTTACTACTACTAATATGCAAAGCATGAAATCCTACATGAACACATAATACAACAACTACTAATCCCTCAAACCACCCCCAAACTTAAAATATTCAATGTCTGCATTGAATGGAAGTAAATACGAGGGATAATAGAAAACATACCTAACCATCTGAGTCATCACCCTCCTCAGTTGACTCTAGTGGAGGATACTACATACGAGCTCCATAGACTGGCCACTCCCCAAATAACAAGAATACTACAAAACTCCCAATATACAAGAACACAAATTCGTACTAAAACAAGATTAAGGAAAAGATTTACCCAATACGAATCGGAGAGGTGAACTTGTACTAACTTCCCCCCAAACTTGAAGTCTTCTTGAACTTGAATTATTAGAGATGTAGAGATGTAGAAGATGAATTGGGTTTGTATGTATGATAGGATGAATATAAATTTGGATGTGTAAAGGAGAGATTTGAGAGGGTATGAAATTGATGTAGGATAGAAATAGGATTTAGGGAATTAGAGGTTATGAATTAGAATAGATATAGGTTTAAAGATTTGAAGAGAAGATGGAAGGTTTTAGAATTGATATAGAATTAGATTTAGGTTTAGGGATGAGAGAATAAGAGATAGAAAAAGAATTAGATTTTTTTTGTATAACAGCTAAAAAAAACTGACCTGACTGCACCAGGCGCAACCTGCGTAACAGGCAGTAACGCAAGCGCAACCTGCGTCACGCAGGCGCAACCTGCGCGAAGAACAGACACGCAGGTGCAGCCTGCGCGACACAGGCGCAGCCTGCGTGAAAATCAATGTTTCGAATTTTTTTTTTCACAACACTCTTTTTTTTACACTAATGCGTGGGTTGCCTCCCACGAAGCGCTTCTTTAACGTTAATAGCTTGACGTTACTTCCTCAACTCATGACGGTTTCAAAAGAATAACTGAACCGCCCTCAACAGAAAGACCATTCATATGAACGTTGACATCTTGTTTTCTTGATTTCAAATCTCTCCCGTCAGACTTCAACCTGATTTTGCTACCCAACGGCCTAATCTTCTTCTTTTTATTCTTCACACCTCTAAGGTGCTTCTCCGACTCGAACGGCTGAACAAAACTTTCTTCTTCCTTATCATCAGCTTTCCACCTTCGCAACACATTATCATGCCCCTCTTTAAAAATCACTATCTCATTATTTAAAAGGACATACCTCAAATGTGGTGGAAGTTTCCCAAGCTTTACATTCGAAAGATCTCGAATTGAAGAACTGTCAATGGAATCACTGATGTGATGCTTTAGCACGTGTGTGTCCGATTTTTCGCTCAATAACTGATCAAACTTCTTTCTCTGACCCGTATCAACTATTTCCACACTGCAACACTCTTCATCCTCTGTCGGAAATTTCATGGCCTTGAACACATTAAAGGTGATATTCTGATCTTGCACCCTCATTGTAAGCTCTCCTTTTCGTACATCGATCAAAGTACGGCCCGTAGCTAAAAACGGCCTTCCCAAGTTATGGGAATCTTCTTGTCTTCTTCAAAATCTAGAATCAAAAAATCGGCAGGAAATATGAGCTTATCAACTTTCACTAAGACATCCTCCACTATACCCCTCGGATACGTGATCGACCTATCAGCCAACTGCAAAGAGATGTTGGTTGGCTTTGGCTCCAGCAAACCAAGTTGCTTAAAAACAGATAAAGGCATGAGATTGATACTAGCTCCCAAGTCACACAAGCACTTGTTGAATGAAAGATTGCCAATAGTGCAGGGGATGGTGAAACTTACCGGATCTTTAAGTTTAGGTGGCAACTTCTGCTGCAGAACTGCACTACACTCTTCTGCCAATGCCACTGTTTCAAATTCTTCCAACCTTCTCTTTCGTGACAAAATATCCTTCATAAACTTTGCATATCTCGGCATCTGCTCCAATGCTTCAACAAAAGGAATGTTAATGGACAATTTCTTGAAGACATCCATAAACTTCTGAAACTGAATTTCTTGACTTTTCTGCACACGTCGAGGAAATGGAGGAAGAGGATAGATCTGATTGCTCTTCATAGACTGCTCTGGAGTAGATTTTTCAACAGACTTCTTGCTCTTTTCCACTTCATCATCTAGCTGATCAACCACCAAATCAGATTTTGCAATTTCTGGAACTGCAGATTTTTCAATTTGCTGATTCTGAACATCTTCATCTTCCTTAGCTGCTGATTGAGGATCTGATGTAACCTTTCCCGATCTCAAAGTTACTGCATTGACCTATTCCTTGACTTCCCTTCTGCCTGGATTAGCCTCCGTATCGTTAGGAAGAGTCCCCTGTTGCATGTTCAACAAGGCACTTGCAAGCTGCCCTATCTGGTTCTCCAAGGTCTTTAGAGAAACTGCCTGGCTTTTAACCATCATCCTCAACTCATCTACTTCAGATTTTTCATTCGAAGATGGACCAGCATTCTCATAAGATTGTTGCTGCTGAAATCCCAGAGGTTGGAATTGTTACCTTGGAGCATACTGCTGTTGATAGCCTTGATTGAATGGCCTTGCTTGTTGTCCCTGAAACTGCTGATAAGTCTGTTGCTGTTGTTGAGCACCTTGAGTATTGCTCCAGCTGAAATTGGGATGATTCCTGTTATTCGGATGATAAATGGCTGGAACTGGTGCAGTAGGTCTCTGAAAATTACTCACGAACTATGCTGATTCAGAAGAGATAGCACACTGATTTGTCTCATGTGCGCCCGCACATAACTCAAAAATACTAGCAACCTGCTGAATCCCAAGAATTGCCAAAGAATCTATTTTCCTATTCATTGCCTCTAGCTGAGCTGCTAGAGCTGTGACTGCATTAACATCAAGAACACCTGCTACCTTGCCTTGAGAAAGCCTCTGGGTTGGATTTTGATATTCATTAGCAGTCATCGTCTCAATAAGATCATAAGCCTCCTCATAGCTCTTAGCCCATAGAGCTCCACCCGATGCTGCATCTAGCAAAGGTCTAGACTGTGCTCCCAACCCATTGTAAAAATCGTTGATAACCATCCAATCAGGCATGCCATGATGTGGACACCTACGAAGCATCTCCTTATAACGTTCCCAAGCCTCACACAAAGACTCTCCAGATTGCTGCTGAAATTGAGTTAGCTGGTTCCTTATTGCTGCAGTTTTCGCCATAGGGAAGAATTTAGTAAGAAACTTCTGAGCAAGATCCTCCCATGTGGTAATGGAACCGGCTGGTAAAGAGTGTAACCAGCCCTTAGCCTTATCCCTCAGAGAGAATCGGAAAAGTCTCAATTAAACTTCAAAGTGTTGCAGATCTCAATGAAATCCCTGATATGCATGTTAGGATCCTCCGTAGAAGCACCCCCGAACTGAACTGAGTTCTGCACCATCAGAATCGTGCCAGGCTTGATTTCGAAAGTATTAGCTGCAATAGCTAGCCTGACAATGCTAGACTGAATGTCATTGATCTTAGGCTGAGAATAATCCTTCAAAGCCTTAGCTGCTGCTGGTAAATCTGCCATCTCTTTTACTATTGCAAGTTCTTCTTCTGCCAGTTTACGAGTTTGCAAAGGTGTTCGCATACACATTCAAGTACCTGAAACACCAAGAAACAACAAACTAAGTAAGAAAATCCGAGTCAGGGAACGCTAACGACCACTAATGACAAGCACATAAACTAAAAAACAAAACACAGATGATCCCCGGCAGCGGCGCCAAAAACTTGTTAACACAAAATCACGCAAGTATACGTGGTCACAAGTAATATAGATAAAATCGAGTTCGTTCCGCAGAGATCTGGTATAGGTTTTAATTCAGTAGATGTACTTATGCAACAATGTATGGTTTTAACTCACTGCTAAGACAATTAACTATTTGGGATTTTAATTACCTAAATTAATCTAAGATGCAAAGTAAGAACTAATTAACTAATGAGAATTAAATCTGAATTACTTATAAGAATAAAAACATTGGATCCTAACTTCATTGTCTACTTCACTTAGAGTCGACGCCTTTAATCAATACATATGATGGTTTTGATATCTGATCGGATAACACGAAATAAGTAAAAGCTACCTCTCAGTATACTAATACCAAACTACGCATACATCCACAAAATAGATAGAAGATGGGTAGACACCAATTATGTTTAGACCCTATATCTCTATAGAATTTGAAAACATAAAGGTTTAAGCACAAGTTATCCACTTAGATCACATAGGGTAGCATAATATCCCTATTTACGCCATAAATCATGATGTTAAAACATCAACCTATCCTATGCTAGCATGGCAAGTTCTAAATCTCAAGATCCACTCTCGTTTCGCAAGAGATTAAGAAATTAGATGTTCGCGACACATCTAAATACATGAAACACAACCATACGAGGATATCAAGAATTCACCACACATAAATCTTTAAAGCATACAAACTACTAAGTTACATAAATAAATCCTTTAGAATCCCATGACAACGATTAGTTCATAGTTGAACCTCTCGTCATCATGGGATCTGATGAAACCATGATATAAAACAGGATATGAATGAAAGAAGTAATAATATTAATGAAACAAAGAGTTAAGAAAACAAATCTAGAATCCAGAATAACACAAAAGATGAAGTAGATCTAGATCCGTTGCTTGTCACGAGCATTGAATCCTTCTCTCCTTTTCTCCCTTGCAGATCTAAGCTATGATACAATAATAAAAACATTGCAAATTACAATGCTAATATGTGTTTAAATATGCTCTAGAATTCTTGCCCAGCAAGAAATTACCTTCTATTACAATTACTATTCGATTAAGGTACTAAAAACTGTCCAAAATACAATTAGAATTAGAAAAAGGGCAAAACAGTAATCTTTCAGCCTTGCTTCAGAAAGAACACGTGCACGAATTTGATCTACACGCTCCCTGCACCTGCTATCTGTCCCAAGTTGTAGAAAATCTCCCAAGCTTCGCATGGACAGTAAGATCGCTGAAAACGGACTTCTAGAACTCCAGATATGGCCAAAACAGTGTGGATTGCGCAACCTTCCCGGAAAATCCGAATTTTAATCAATTTATCCTCCAAAAATGATAGAAGCGTCAACCATAATCGATATTCTTACAACCCTGCACAACTACACAAAACACATCAAAAATACAACAAACTTGAGTCCAAGACAATCAATTTAAGCCGATATGGAATGCTCCAAGTGGATATAAAATCCACTTATCAGCCTTGCGGGAAGCTTTCAGCTGGTCGTTCCTCCGGGAGACCTGGGCCCTTAGCGAATCTACTTGATCTTTCAGAGAGTCCCGTTCAGACGCCAAAGCGTTACTTTGACCGGTGAGCCCCTCCAATTCAGTAGTTGCATTCCGGAGATCTTCCTCCGCCTTGATCGCCCGAACCTCCAGATCGGTAACCTCCTTCAGTTTGGCCTGTACTCCATCCATTCGGTCAGCGACCACAACAGCCCAGGAAACACCCTGAAAATAAACAAAGGAAAGAATCAAATCCGAAGCAAACAAATAAGATAGCACGAAAGAAGAAGGCTTACCATCGAGAGAAGTGCCAACATCTCAGTGTTGGAACCCACATGTCCACCTTGTCGTACGTCGGCCGGTCGGCCGGAAGGACAATACCCCTGTAGAGTTCGGGACCAACGTCCCTAGCAGGCACCGGAGCTGAAGCAATGATGGCATCATTCTCTAGGACGCCCCACTGGGGGACATAGTCCGGACCAGCATATCGTCCGTACGGCCTCTCTTCAGAGGGTCATTCGGCGTCAGCACATTGGATTCCACCTCGCGGAGAGGTGAAGCAACCGGCATCACTTCGGCCCCATTATCATCCTGTAACGCCCCGACTTCCCAATACAGAAAATATACTTGTTATAATAAAATAGACTGTGATACAGGGGAATATTAGAAAATTTCGACATGAAGTATTCGTAAATCGAACTATCCACCTGTAATTTAACCCAAACCAAATTCTCATTTAACAAATACAAATAAAACTTAATACACCAACGATTCCTCACTTAGGATCGATTTCAGGTTATGGTATGAAACAAGAAACTAATTAATACAAATTATTACAACTTCATTCTCTGCTCTAATACAAATTACTATAGCATCTACTTCGTAGCTCAATCCAAATCTGTGCTTACCCGCTCTAGATCCGAAATATATCCTGTATAGAATGCCTCATCGCTCTCATGCGTAGCGATAAATGTAGTAGATCCTCGTTAAACCTAACTGCAAAGGGTTAGGTAAAACAAAGCAAGAGTGAGCCAAAGAACGCTCAGCAAATGCATAGTATAGTGAACAACGATTCTACAATATTTCATTGATGAACAATATCAATGATCGACTATCTCAAGGGAATAACTCAATTTCTATCATAGCATAAAACTTTCCAGTTTTCTTTAAATCATAACCCTTTTCTCGAAAACATTTCTTTCCATCAAAACATACTTTTCATAAAACTTTTTAAAAACATTGAAGTTGATTGTATTATTATCCTGATTACAGACAATACGGGTGATCAGCCACGTAAAGTCCCCCTACCTTTGAAATTTGGTTCCCAATTAGGCAACACATTGGCCTTTAATGCTGGACTAGGACCACCCTAGCCTCTTACGCTAAATAAAAGTGCTGGACTAGGACCACCCTAGCCTCTTACACTTTTTTTCCAATTTATAAACTAATTTATCATTAATAATTTAAAACATTTCACTTTTAAGTCCTTTATACTCACTAATAACAGATCAACCCAATATAAGGAATTTTAAAATATTTTTAAATAATTAATCCATTTAATGAGTAACAATATAAGTTTAAGAGTCAGGGAAACAATTGATATAAGGAATTATAAACAGGGAAAGCAACAAGATTACACAATATATGGCATGGTTCGATAAGATTGAATCATAATCAACAACGCATCATATATCAATAAGGGAACATTAGTAATTCAAGGAGCGAAACAACTATTAAGATTCTAGAAACTGAACAACAATTTATAAGATAATTGTGGAGTAAAGGAATCTGAAGCTCAATGGAAGATTTGAGTAATACATTGGTTATAAACAAACGAAAAGTCGTTAATTAATAAAGAATAAAACAAGGGTTAGGGTTCTAGAATTTTAATTCAAAGGTTATGAAATCTGGTTAGGCTGATATGGTTTAAATGAATAAACATAAGGAAAAGAATAAGATAAAGTAAGGCATAATTTATAAGTTAAGGAATATAGTTCGACAAGAAACAGGGTACATAATAGGGTAGATAAGTTTAAACAATAATTCACAGGATAAGCAAGGTACATGTGCTTCAACAATAAGTTATAAGGAATAACATTAAGGTATACAGGGGTTTAACAATAATTAAAAAGGAATAGTAGTAAGGTATAAGAATTTAGACAACAATTCATAAGTATTTTCAGAAATTTGAATTTCAATACAGGGTTCGATTCACTAGAAACAAAAGAAAGGGATGTAGACCCTAGCAATACGAATTAGAAGATAATCTTAAAATTAAAAGAGACATATTCACATCATTCAAAATAAATATGAAGAGTATTAATACTTGCAAGAAGGGATTCGAAAAAACAAATGAACAATACAGGATATTTTACATCACTTGAACGATAAGTGAGGGACAGAGTACTTTCCTCAATACATGAAGTTTCCATTTCCAATATCTCGATTCTTTTCTCACTTTACATCAGTCTCTACTTCTTTGTACATTGGTCTCTAATCGATAACACATCTGTCTTTCTTCTATAACTTGTCAGCCGCTACTCGGTCATACTCGCCAATTCCGATAATTCTTTCACTCCTTAAGATTCCATTTACACGTGCAGTGGCTCTTAGCCGGCCTCCTAGTCATACCTATAGAAAGGTAAAATACTACTTCAGTACACTTAACCGTTTAATTTTGCTCTACCCAAGCATGTCCTATACGCTTTACAATTTAATATATACAACACGTATAAATCAAATTCTCAAAATAATAATATATAACCACATAAATCACATAACACTTACCTTTTAATACGTACATCATATCCATTTACTAATAATCCATATCAAGTTACAAAATAATTATAACAAAATTTAGACATCACCTCCTTTGTACGGGTATACCACCATTCGGAACACAGTCGACACAATTCAAGCAATAATCAAAACCCATTAATATTATACTTTAATCTTCCAAATTAACCATGAAATTAAAAATCGACATATAATAAAATTATATCCGAAAAGAATTTGTTTCGTAATTTAACTTATTTTATTTATAAAAATTTAATAAAATTTCGGCATGTCCCGTTTGTAAATACAACCAGCCAAAAACAAACCAAATTATGCTCAACAACAATCAACCTCAACAACCAGCAAAATATGAAACTCAAAACAAGAATCAAGACACAAAACGTAAAACTATACTAGTCAAAATTCGATAATAAAATTTCTGAGCCTTCACACTATTCGGACACAACCAATTTCAACAGCCTCGAAACTTAACATCAGCTAACAATTTGAAACAAAACCGTATACATCGACTAGGCCTGAAAGTAATCGACTTAATAGACTCGAAACTCAACTCGGTCATAACAAAATTCAACAAAACAAAATAGCAACAATACCACGTTCAACAATTTACAAAACAACAAAAAATACGAATGAACAATAACCCAACAGCTAAACTCAACAATAGCGAATAGTTTTCCCTGTTCGAAATCGAACCCCAACAAAGAAGAGAAGAGTATAGACATCCATCAAGATGAACCAGAACCAAACTAAAGAACAAGAACACCTAACTCAACACACAGCGAAAAACACACATACGCCTTCAGCACCCACAAATTTTGAAGCAGCAAATCATTGACAGATGCACACAAACAAGCATCGATAGCAGGTGATGAACTGGAAAGGAGGGAATTAAATTTGTAGCAAGAATCGGTAAGTACCAATTTCGAATCGCAGCTAAGAATCGGCCACGCACACACAACACGGCTAGGAACATGCACACACACAACAATATACATACACACCCTATATACACCCACGCACGCGAGATCGAGTGGAGAGAGAGTCAGCAGGAGGGAGAGATTCTCCAGAAAGAGAGATTGAGCGATTAGAGGAAGAGAATTAGAGAGAGTTTGAGAAAGATTGAGAAGCTTCGAGTGAACAACGAAGAAGATAGAGTCAACCAGCTCATTTGGGGATAGAAGAATTGGTGGTTTATAGATAAAAAGCAAGGGGAAATTTTGTAATATCACACTGCAGAAAAACATTTTAAATCCAATAAATAGTTTTTGAAATTCGAAATTAAGCAGAAAAATAATGAAAAATAAAACTTTTCATTTTTAAAATAAAGAGTATAAAATTACGAACACTCACATATTTTTAAAATATTTTTAGGACCAAAAATGAATTAAATATGGATTTTACAAGTTTTGATCCTTTAAAAACAATAAAATTCTTAAAATCATTTTAAAATACTAACACCCAAAATAATTCTCCCAATAATTTTAAAAACTAAATAAATATACAAATATAATATTACAAAAGATTTCATGATTTTTAACAACTCCGGTGATTTTACAAAATTTTCAAAGATCAGTAATGCATAATTTGAACAGATTTAAATCGTCAAAAATTCAAATAAAATTACACGTAACCATATTTCCCATACACATCATCATATAAGCACGTAAACAAGAAGTCACATATATTTTATCTAAAAAAAATTAACACCATATATTCCACATTTAATATTAAATAATAATATTTATAATTACGAATTTTCTAAGGCGTTATACATCCCCTTGTTCGGAAGGGACCTTGTCAACGTCGGCCGTAGTGCCGGCAGCAGCCAAGCGGCCGTAGTGCCGGCAGCAGCCAAAGCAGCCGCCTCTTGAGCGAGAGCCTTCTTACAACGATGCTCGACTATATCTTGATGAGAAGTCACCACACAAGAAATAAGTCAAGTCAGAGCAAATAAGAACCAAAACTAAAGCAAGAAAGAATAGTAAGTAAAAGGTTCGAAAAACGAAAGGAAAATGAGGGCTACCGCTACCCCAAAGGGGGAATAGCTAGTCTTTCTCTCGATTGTCAGATAGAGGGACTCTGTCCATGTCTAGATCGCAAAGGAGTTTATATTCATTCTTGTCCGCCCCTGGAATCGAAGGCATCACAACTTTCATTGGATCCACCTCTTTCCACATGCCAAAGTTGGCAATCTTCGGTCCTGAAAAGAAGAACCACTTACCATGGGTTCCCTTATTGCTGGAATTGGTCAGTGCCTAGTCCGATCGGTTGTTCTTTCAGGCGATGGTGCGGAAACCATTACTCTTCGGATTCCTTCGAAAGTCGTAGTGGCACCAGAAGAGAGACGCCCTCGGGTGGATCTTCGCTGCCAGACAACGGGCCTGGAAGCAATTGATGTGGATGAAGGAATTGGGATCCAATTGACCAAGGGCAATTCCCACCTTTATCAATATGCTCTTCAGGAGGAGTAGCAGAGGCACTCGGAAGCCACATTTGAAGGCAGCTTCAGAAATGCCTGTGGCCACATCTCCGAAGCCCTTCTTAATTGGAGGGTTGTGGTGTATCCGGTCTCTTCGATCGGCCGGGTAGATATGCCAGAGGCCCCTCAGGATGCTGTATTTTTCATGGAATGTGGCTATATCATCTTCAGACTGCTTAGATCGAAGGTTCGCTACTGGGTAGATTGTGATGCCACCAAAAGAAGAGACGTCCGAAGGACCAGCAACCTCAGTTGATCGATCTATGTCCCTGCATTCGAAAATGAAGCGACATTAGCCTTGTACTCGGGAAGACGAACGAAGGAAAGAAAAGAAAAAGAGCGAAAAGGCCGAGTATAGAAGGCCAGGATCGGTCGGGACATCTTAAAACTATAGGCGAAGGTACAAAGGCTAAGGGTCTAAGTAAATGTGAAGACCAGGGCTGTCCGAAGATTGTTCGTATGGATTGAAGATCCCGAAGGATGTTCTTGCCCGGAAAATCTTGAATAGCCCAAGAATACCCAGGAAGGATACAGGGAGTCGAAAATCATAAAACTAGAGAGCAAATAAAACCCTAAAGCGGTAAAAGGGGGCATACATTCTATCCAGGAGGAGTAGGTAACCCAAAACTTTCCTATGTGTACATACAGATACATGCATATACATACAAAATGCAAAAACCACAGTGAAAAAGAAATGAAAACAAGCATATTACAAACATAATTATCTTTAAGGGAGAGGAGCAGTGCTTAATGTTTTGGAGAAAGACTTCGACGGGGATTGGAGGACTTGGAGTTTTTTGGAGGACTTGGACTTGGAGTTTAAACAAAACTAGGCATTTTTCTCAAAATAAATAATTTTCTAAATTTTTTAAAATGCCCAATAATATAATTAATATTGTATAACTCGAAACCAATATCTGATTTCACCATAAAATCTAGGAAAATAATTTCCTCAAACTTTCGTGCTTTACTCGTGACCTAATTCTTTCATTTAACCTTTAATAAATAAAAAATCAACATTATTATTCTAGCCAGTTAAAGATAGCCGAATCATCACCTTCTCCAACACAATCGTATGATTTTCCTCTCTTCTCGAAGCCTACTTCTATAGCCAAAATTTGATTATCAATATCTCACTAATTTCTAGTTCGATATTCGTGATTCAAAAGCCTATTTCATGTGCTTTCCACAAGGATTTTAAATATATAATTTATTTTACGATCTGGACTTAGTAGATAGCAAAACGAAATGATTTTCATAAACCTATATAAAACTAAAATAAGTATTTTAGCTTTCATAATCAAGCCAAGCACCTCACAACTTTAATCATCCCATAATTGTCTCTCTCTCCCTCCCCTCTCTCGAGGCAGATTTCTCTAAAATTCTCTCTCTCTCCCCATTTTTTCTATCATTTCTTTTACTTTTTATTATTGTTTCTTTTTAATCTGTTCTCTACTTCAGCTTTACTCCTCTACCAATAATTTGGATATCTATTTGGATATTACACATGTCATGTTTATGGAAATAATGACTCATCTCCTTGTTATCACATGTGTAGACAAATTAAACTGAACACCTGGCAATCTTAAAACGTGGCACATGTCTTTTTTTCCTTTTTCCTTTGTCCATCAATCCTTGACCTTGATTAATTAGTAGACCAACCCGTTATTAATATTCTTTTATTTAGAATTATTACAATCAACATCTATGTGGCATGACACTCTGGAAAGCCACCCTTTTTGAATTGCTAGAGTGCCCAAAAGGTGCCAACAAAAGTTATCAAATTTTTGTACTCACTCAAATTGGATAAAACATAAAATCTTGTATTTAAAGTGTAAATCACTCATACTTGTTTTCCTTCATATAATTTCTCTTTTTTTTATTTGTTTTATAAAGTAAATATAAGTGCCAAATGTGATAGGAATGAAGTAAAAAGAAAAAATTATTATTTTAATGTGTCGGTAATATTTGACACCTTTAAGGGTACACCAATTTGTAATGCTCTACAGAGACTTATATTTTTATAACTAAGGTTCAATCCATTTGAAAAAGGAAATGGTGAAATATTTGTATGTAAGTGAAATTTTTGGACAATTAAAATTCAACGTCCATACTGCGAAGGTTCAACATATACATATGCAAATTAAGGTATAAGTCAAATTTGTTGTATGTTCCGCATTTATAAGTTAAAATTTAGTTATGTAAATGTTAATTTTTTTTCTTAAATATGGTTGAACATATACATAACTATGATTCAACAGATATTATATTTTATTTTAACAGTCCATCTTGAGGAAGATAATTTATATGTCTTCGTGTCAATGATAAATTATGAGAATATTGAAAAATGGTAGGGATTTGAAGTTGGGACTGGTTCATGAGTATGATACAATGTTAAGTGATGCAGGATAACCCGTTAAGAAGCCCAAAGAAAATATTTGGGAATAATATTTCAGGCTTTAAAAGTCCATTAGTTAGAGTATTCCCTAGAATTACTTAATTATATTAGTTATTAACTTATTTAAATTAGGAAATATTGTTTAGGATTCTTATAAATTTTGGATTGATTAGTGTAAGAAAATCAGATTATTATTATTGATATTGGATATTATTTGTGTTATTTGTTCTCTACGTGAGAATTGTCTCCCCCAAACCCTAATCCATCCCCTTACCCATCAAAGTGGTATTAGAGCCATCTTCTTGCCACCAGCCAGCCACTGACCAGCCACCAGCCAACCACCGACCAGCCACCAGCCAGCCAGTCACCAACCACCATCACTAGTCGCCAGCAGCCACCAGTAGTTACTAACAGCCCCAGCAGCTATCAAAAGCCATCGTTCCTTACTCTACACACCGATGAATCAACCTACATCACCCATAAATCTCTACCCAGTTATTTCTCTTGGATATTAACTCAAACACTTCGCATACATAAACAATACATAAGTGTTCTTGCATATTCCATTCAACACATGTTCAAACACCATCTATTTTCTCTTTCACCCTATCAATTGGTATTCCACGCCATTATATTATTACTAAAATCAGCCCCTAGTCTTCGCAGAATTCACCAAACAGTCCCTCATTTTCAGAAATTCTGCAACAGCCCCTACCCCTAAGCTTTTTAATTTTACAATTCTACCCAACAAAAGAAAAAAAAATGGTGAACGCTACCAAGGTTAATGCAATACTTGAAGGACATATTCAAGAGCAAGAGAAAAAGAATGCAGAGTATAAATTTTCAATTGATAAGTTGAAACAACGGATCGTGGCTATGATTAGGCAACAAACAACCATGCAAAATATTATTAATCAATTGGTTGGTCATGTTAATGTAATAAAAGTGCTTAAAAATCAAAGGGATGTTGCTAACGAGCCTCACAATCAAGTTAGAGAAGTAAAGTTAGAGGTTCCTGAATTTATTGATGATACTCGTGGAGATGTGTTTCTTGATTGGATACATAGTTTGGAGAGTTCCTTCAGGTGGCATAATATGAGTGATGCAAGAAAAATCTATTTTGCTGAAGCTAAACTACAAAGTACAGCTCATATGTGGTGGGATACGTAAAAGGAGAGCAGTCGACGTGTTGGTAGAGGAGAAATATTGTTATGGGAAGAAATGAAAGCTTCAGTGCAACGACATTTTCTACCGACTAACTACAAGCAACAAAACCATATCAGATTTATCCGACTAAGGCAAGATAATCTTTCTGTGGCTGATTATACTATTAAGTTTTATCACTTATCTACCCGTTCAAATTTTAATCTTGATGAAACTAGTTTGGTTAGCATGTATTGATCTGGTTTAAAGCCTGCTTATTAAAAGAATGTTTGGAAATCTTTATTATTCTCTAACTGATATAATGCAAGCTGCTCAACAAAGTGAGGAAGAGTTGTTAAATAATTTCAGGGAAAATCTTGTTTCCAATTATAAGTCAACTGCTTCAATGTCTGGTGTTAATCAAGGACGAGTTTCTCCCCCGCTACTGAATTCATACTACAAGATCAACAAGAGTTGGCCTGATAAAGATCTCAAGTGTTTTAACTGTAACGGGACGGGTCATAAATATTTTAAGTGTCCTTCTCCAAAGACACCAAATTCGGGAAAAAGGGTAACATTTATTGATAAGGAAGAGGAGTGTCCTCTTGATGGTTACAATTAGACAACTGATGAGGAACAAAAGGTGTGTGATGATTTAGAAAATTGTCTTGGAGCTATGTGATCATCACACTTGGGCGAGAATACTGAAGTTGCTCAATCATATAATTTTCTACAAATATTTTTGACTAAAGCTACATGTTTCGGTAAAACTTGCTCTGTGATTATTGACACCGGTAATTGTACGACTGTGATATCTTGTGATGCAGTTTGACAATTGGGTTTGAAGATGGAGCCTCATCCTGAGCCTTATGACATGTATAACATGGATTGATAATACAAAGTTGCGAGTGTGGGAACGATGTTTGGTGTCATTTTCAATTGGGAAGTTTAAAGACAAAGTTATATATGATGTCTTGCCTATCAAGCTCTGTAATATTATATTGGGATTTCCGATCATCTTGCACATCATGTTGCTTGTCCTAACACTTATTCTGTTATAAAAGGAGGCAATACGTATATTATTACTTGTGCTCGGCATCATGTGCCACCCACACGATCGTCTTTGGTACTTTATCGTGTTCCTTTTGGTTTTATTAACTTGAAGGAGTCGAGTTCTTTTCAGCGGAGGAGAATTGATGCATGACAGCCCGTTAAGAAGCCCAAAAAAACTGTTTGGGAACAATATTTCAGGCTTTGGAAGCCCATTAGTTAGAGTATTATAGAAATACTTAATTATATTAGTTATTACCTTATTTAAATTAGGAAATATTTTTTAGGATTCTAATAAATATTGGATTGGTTATTGTAAGCAAATCAGATTATTAGTATTGATATGGGCTAAAAGTAAACCCTAAAAATACATTTAATGTGGTATTTAATAAGCCTAGATTGGTCCAAGGTTAAAGCCCTTTAGTGAGGCCCAAAACCTTATTTATGATAATAAATTCGTAATTAATAAATCAGCCAGTTTCAATCTTCAAGATTGAGTCTGAAAAGGAAACTAAATCATACTAGGAGTAGCCTCCAAGGCATACACCTTCAATACTTATCTCCTTATCTCTTGGAAGGCTCTAGAATTGGGCCAACTGAATAACTTGCCCACCAAGTCTCCTATTTCAACTCTAATTCTATGGTTTTCAACACCTATATAAGGACCTGTTCCTTCACATTCAGAACTACGTTTTTTGGCTTGATTCTTGGTATCTGCAAGATACGTAGGCATCTTGTGAGGACTTGAGTTAAGTCACGAAACACTTGATCAGCCATTAAAGCTCGAAGCTCTCATAAACCTTAGCATTAATTACGCAGTAAATACACCCTATATTTCGTTCCACAACAGTTGGCGCCGTCTGTGGGAAGAAGATATCAACCATGGTTACCACCCGGAGAACACCAACACTTTCTAAAACCATCACTAACACCACCGCACCCCCGATTGGGGAACAATTGCCCCCAGGGGCGAATTCTCAACCGCTGATCACTCGGCCACAAGGAACTGAAGCACAACCTCATGAGTCGTTACCCCTGATGACGAATCCCACCACCCAAGGGACGAATCCCCTTCAGATGGTGGTCGCCCCTCTCGGAGGGCAGTCCGCTCCACCCACCGCTCAGATCTCTACTACAGTAATCCCCGCAAGCACGAACCCTCTATATGGGTTGCCTAATTATCCCCCGTATCAGGCCGGACCGAGTAGTCACGCCCTCCAGATACACGAGCCGTACAATCCACCTTACATCAGGGGTTTAGGACCCAATCAAGGCCAGCAATACTATGACTACTCAGGCCCGTATTCTGATGATTCATCCTCGAAAGAAGATAGGGATGAAGCCCCGAGAAGACGTCGTCCAAGTAAAGAACCTGTTGGACGCCGAAGAACCCATGACCGACCTCCCTTAACGGCTGCTGAAAAAATCAAGGCTCACGAGGCCAAGATCCAAAAGTTAAAGGAGGACATAGAAAGGGAACAGCGAAGACATAATCAGAATCGACCCCCACCAGTGACGGGAGAAGACATTCCTTTTGTTGATTTAGAAAGCACCCCAAGGAGAGAGAGAATGACCGAAGTCCCTAGAGGTAGAAGCACGAGGGTCGAAATCCCCAGAGGCAATCCTGAAGACTTGATGCAACTTGGAGATCCTAATGATCCAACCCCTCCATTCACTGAGGAGGTGATGAATGCGCATATATCACGAAAGTTCAAGATGCCTACCATAAAGGTTTACGATGGAACGGGAGATCCCGCCAATCATGTAAGGACGTTCTCTAACGCATTGTTGTTACAACCCGCCAGTGACGCCTTGAAGTGTAGGGCGTTTCCCCAAACATTAGCGGGCATGGCACAACGTTGGTACAGCCACCTGCCACCAAACTCCATTGCCTCTTTCAAAGAGCTAAGCAATGCTTTTGTCAGCCAGTTCATAGGAGGAAGAATTCATGAGAAAGATTCCGCATCTCTCATGACTGTGATACAAGGAAAGAATGAAAATCTCAGAGACTATCTCAAGCGATTCACAAAGGAAACACTCAACATTACAAACTTGGAAAACAAGGTAGCCATGGTGGTGTTTCAGAATGGAACTTCGAATGTTTATTTCAAAATGTCATTGGCTAAGCATCCCCCTGAAAATATGGTTGAGCTCCAACAAAGGGCGAGCAAGTACATCAAGGCGGAGGATAGTCTGAAGAAAGATCCAGGGACGGGGAACACCGGAAACGGTGACAACTCTAAGAAACGGAAGACGTTACAGGAATATGATGCTAAAGATTAGTACCCGCGCACGGGCAGGGATTCTGATTCAGCCCCTAAAAAGGGGAGTCCCGGGCAAAGGTTTGCGGAATACGCAAGGCTGAATACTCCAAGAAGTCAAATCCTGATGGAGATAGAAAAAGACAGGGATGTGAGATGGCCGAAGCCACTAAGGACTGATCCTGAGAAAAGAAACAAGAATCAGTACTGTCGGTTCCATAGGGATGTGGGTCACGATACCGACGATTGTAGACAATTGAAGGATGAAATTAAGTTCTTGATCCGCAGGGGAAAATTGAATAAATTCTACAAAGATGGGGATCGGGGAAACCCAAGGCGGAATTATGATAGGAAAGATGAGGATCATAATCACAATCAGCATCCCCGGGGGCCAGTAATCAACATGATCTTCGGTGGCCTGACAGCGATCGGGACAAGTAGAAATTCTAGAAAGGTGTATGCGCGAGAAGTAATGCACATTGTAGGGGAAGCACCAAAACGTGCAAAGACAGAAGTCTCGATTCAGACCTTGAAGGGGTGAAGTTTCCCCATGATGACCCCCTGGTTATCTCACCTGTGATAGGCAATTCCCAAGTAAAGAGAGTCTTGATCGACAATGGAGCATCGGTGGACATCTTGTTTCATGATGCCTACTTAAAAATGGGATATGCCGAGTCTCAGTTGACGCCGTCAAACATGCCCATATATGGGTTCAACGGAGTAGAGTCGAAGGTCGAGGGAACAATTCAGCTACCCATGACTATAGGGCAAGAGCCACGGGAGACAACTCAGATGTTAAATTTCTTGGTTATCAAAGCTACATCCACATACAATGCTATCCTAGGTAGGACGGGACTACATGCTTTCAAGGCGGTTGCCTCTACCTATCATCTAAAGGTTAAGTTCCCAACCAGGAATGGAGTAGGAGAAGAGAAAGGGGATCAAAAGATGGCAAGGAGTTGTTATGTGGCCGCACTAAGGCCGGATGGAACAGGGGGGCAGGTTCTCCCAATCGAAGATATGGATGTTCGAGAGAATGAAGAGCGCAGAGGAAAACCAGCAGAGGAATTGCTTCCCATACCTTTGGAGCTGGGAGATTCTGAGAAGGTTACTTACATCGGGGCATCTTTGAAAGACCCCTTGAAAAGCAAATTGATCTCCTTTTTGCAAGACAATAGTGATGTCTTCGCATGGACAGCAGCTGACATGCCAGGGATAGATCCCTAATTGATAACACACAGCCTGAATGTGGATCCAAACCGGAAGACAATGAAACAAAAGAAGAGGAATTTTGCACCTGAGAGGCAAGAAGCCATAAAACAGGAGGTTGACAAACTCCTGCACATGGCAGATCACATTGAACACCTACGCGAGGCATTTGAAGTGCTGAGGCACCATAAGATGATGTTGAATCCGGCCAAGTGTGCTTTTAGTGTTGGGTCTGGAAAATTTTTGGGTCTTATGGTCTCAAAACAGGGAATTGAGGCCAACCCCGACAAAATCAAGGCTATTTTGGACATGGAACCACCACGTTCTATAAGGGATGTACAGAAGTTAACTGGGAGGATTGCTGCGTTAGGGAGGTTCATCTCCAAATCCGGGGACAAGTGTTTGCCGTTCTTTAAAACTTTGAAGAAGGTAAAAAAAACTTTGAGTGGACTGAAGAAAGCCAAGAGGTGTTTGAACAGGTGAAGAAGTATATGTCTGAGGCCCCGCTGTTGGCCAAGCCAAATACGGGAGAAATCCTTTATCTTTACTTGGCTATTTCAGGTCAAGCTGTGAGTGCGGTGCTGGTAAAGGAGGAAAACAAGGTTCAGAAACCCGTATACTATGTGAGTAGAGTTTTACACGGAGCATAGTTGAACTACTCCGCTATTGAAAAGTTTGCTTTAGCATTGGTAACTGCCTCTAGGAAACTAAGGCCCTATTTTCAGGCACATGAGATCGAGGTCCTTACAGGACAGCCGTTGAGAAATATTTTGCACAGCCCTAAGGCCAGTGGTAGGCTCATCAAGTGGGCAATTGAGTTGGGAGAATTCGATATTAAGTACAAGCCAAGGACGGCCATCAAAGCTCAGGCACTTGCTGACTTCGTGGTTGAATGTACCATTGACAACCAAGAAGTCGGGGGGGCAGGAGATGCCTCAGGAAGGCAATAAGGAAGACAAGGAACCCATAATAGAGGAGAAGGAATTCTGGATGCTCTATTTTGATGGAGCATCAAAAACGAAAACAAGTGGCGCAGGTCTTGTCTAACAAAGTCCCGATGGATTCATAATAGAATACACCCTGAAGTTAGACTTTCCAACTTCCAATAATGAGGCAGAATACGAAGCTCTGATAGCTGGACTTGGCTTAGTAGGAGCCCTAAGGGTCAAAAATCTTAAAGTTTGTGGAGATTCAAGGTTGGTTGTGGCTCAAGTCAATGGAGAGTTTGAGGCGAGGGATGAAACCATGGCTAAATACTTAAGGCTTGTGAAGGGAATAATAACTCAATTTGATGAGTGCTACATTGAGCACATTCCGAGGGAGGAAAACACCAAGGCTGATGCCTTATCTAAGTTTGCCTCCTCTGAGATAGAAAATTACTCTGGAAGTGTCTACTTCCAAGTTCTGAGAACCCCTACCATCGATTCAAAGTTAATCGCACCTATTGGAGTGAGGGAATGTTGGATAGATCCCATAAAAGCACACCTCGAGACTGGTTGGCTCCCAACTAATGCCATGGAGGCACGAAAATTATCTGTGAGAGCACTGAGGTATGCTCTGATTGAGGGGATACTCTACAAAAAATCTTTTGTGATTCCGTATCTAAAGTGTTTAAGGCCCGAAGAAGCCAAATCAGCTATTGAGGAGGTCCATGAGGGAATTTGCGGACAACACCTGGGGGCCAAGGCCCTAGCTCACAAGATAGTCAGGCTTGGATTCTATTGGCCTGAGATGATGGTTGATGCCAAATAGTATGTGAAAAAGTGTGATCGGTGATAGAAACATGCACCAGTGGTTAGACAACCACCAGAGATGTTGACATCCATTAGCTCCCCCATCCCATTTGCTATGTGGGGGATGGACATTCTTGGGCCCTTCCCTATGGCCACTGCTCAAATGAAGTTTCTAGTTGTAGCTATTGACTACTTCACAAAGTGGATTGAGGCCAAACCTTTGGCTAAAATCACAGCCAAGCAAATCATGCAATTCTTCTGGGAGAATGTCATGTGCAGATACGGAATACCATGAATTCTCGTTACGGACAATGGTTTACAATTTAACAACAAAGAGTTCAAGGACTATTGTGAAGAGAATGGGATTGAGCTTCGATTCACCTCAGTTGCCCACCCTCAAGCTAATGGTCAAGCTGAGGTTGCCAATCGAATCATCCTCGATGGACTGAAGAAAAGAGTGGAACGCTCCAGAAATACTTGGGTGGATGAGTTACTACCCATACTCTGGGCATACCGAACCACATGCAAGGTGACTACTGGAGAAACTCCATTCATGTTAGCCTACAGGGCTGACGCTGTAGTACCCGTGGAAATCATGCATGTATCTCTATGGGTGGAGGCCTTTGAACCAGACACCAATGAGGAAGGAATAAGACTAGCCCTCGATCTGATCGACGAAGTAAGGGATGAAGCCCATGCTAGGAATACGGAGCATCAGAAGAAAGCTTCCTTCTACTACAACCTAAGGGTGAAAGAAAGGTTCTTCCGTCAAGGAGACTTAGTGCTCAGAAAGATTGAAGCATCCGGGGTTGGACAAAAAGGAAAGCTGGCACCAAATTGGGAAGGCCCATATCGGGTCAAAAGCACACTGGGTCGAGGATCATACAAGTTGGAGACTCTGGAAGGAATCGATGTGCCTCGCACTTAGCACGCATCGAATCTCAAGGTCTATTATGTTTGATTATCCTATGAAGGACGTAGCTTATATTTGTTATGAAAGTAGAAATAAGGTCGATGAAACCATTTTGGAGTTTTTTAAACTCTGAGCAGGAAGTAGAGTATTATGTAAGGGCTAGGCCCATTTCAAGTTTTAATGCAATTTGGTTTTCTCCTCCTTTAGTTGTTGTTTTATGTCTGTTATGTGTCAAAAGCATATTTAGAATTGCTAGCTAAAGTAAGCCAAAACACAAATGGCAAAGCAACCAAATAGAAGGAAAAACCAGAAAATGCATAAATTAAATAAGCAAAGCCCGGAGGCTATAGTTTAAAGGTTGCTAATTTAAAGAAAGCAAAACTTTAAAAGACATGCCACGCAGGGCCAACATAAATAAAATCAAGGTGCCTTAGTCTTCCCAGTACTCCTAGCAGGAGAATCTCTGTCTGTGCTGGTATGGGTAGTCGAATCCCCAGCAACTGAACCGCCAGATTTAGCAAGGAGAGGGGAGCGAGTAGGGTTCAAAATCCTGTCAGTAGCATCCTCCCCTTCCTCCTCTTCCTCCTCATCTTCCTCCATGGGGGTGATTCTCTGAGACTCCAGCAACTTGGCCAGCTCTAACGGGGCCTCAGGGTAAGGAATATCACCAATCTGGAACAGCCCGGGGTGCCTCTCAGAAACAGCATCTAGTGCCCCCTTCCAGCCACTAAAGTAGTTGGATGGATAGATAAGATCATCATTCTTAGCCATAATCCTCTGAAAGTCCTCGGAGTCCATATAATCATCTATGATATCCTCCTTGCCCTGGCGAAGCTCAGCAATGCTGCCATAGGCTTTCTCCAGCTCCTCCTCCTTCGCTTTCAACTTCTCTTCCAAGCCTGTAACTTGGGCCCTCGACTGGTCAAGGTCCTTCTTGTGAGTCCCAGCCTGAGTTCACCAAGACTTGGCATGATGCATGGCTTCTTGGAAATAGGTGTTGCCCTGAAAAACAAGTTTAAAATAGGCAAGAAGTAAAAATCTAAGGTAATGAGGTAAAAACAAATACTTACTGTGGCAAGAGCCTGAGCACCCATTAGCTCAACACCCTCCAAATCGCGGGAAACGACAATATCGCGATAATCAGCAGGGGTGATTGAGTGGTAGGACCAATCCTTGGATTGTTTGGTGCTTCCAACAACCGAGTCCTGTTTTCTGATGCCCCAAGCAGGACGGAAAACAGAACTCTTAGCAGAGGAGGCAGCCCCACTGACCTCTTCTACATCAGCAGCATCATGAGGCCTTAGAAAGGCAGGCTCTGCGGGCTGTCCCCTAGGGTCCTTTGTAGCTCTTCTCCTCTTCATACGGGGAGTTTCCCCAGCCAAATGTTCCTGGAGCTCATTAATGGCCCTCGCAGCTGAAAATCAAAAGATAAAATTAGTAACAAATGAAACGTAACATGCAAAATGAATGAAAAACTAGGTAAAAGAATGGAGGGGTTTACCCTTATCAGTAACAGAAGAAAGACCCACAGACTTGAGGGAAAATTCCTCTAGGAGAGTGAAGAAGTGAGTTTCCCCTTTGTCGGCAGTAAGGGTGTTGAAAGCAGCTCTTTCGGCATCAGTTAGCTCGATGTCATCTGAATTCCCATCTGTTACCTTCCCAAAGGAGCTGCGAAAGAGGGTGCCCCAATCACCCCCTCCCACACAAGGTACATGAACTCCTCTTTCCATTTAGGGTTACTATCAGGAATTGAAGAGGGATCGTAGATATTTGGGATCGTAGCACGAAGGCTGCTATATACCCAGCCAGGGTAAGTGATTGCACTATTTTTAAATTGAAAAATCTTCCTAAAAAGAGAAACAGATAGTGGAAAGTTGTTTTTCAAATAGAGGACCATGAAGCAAAGAATGGCCCTCCAAGCATTTGGAACTAGCTGACAAGGGTTTATTTGAACATCCGCCAATAAGGTGGGGATGAAATCATGAAAAGGAAAACGAAGCCCGGCCATGATAGCATCCTTGTATATGCACAAGGCATGGGGCTTCCAATGACAAGAACGATCCCCTGGTTCAGCTGGGACTAATTTTAAGGGGGAACGAACATTGAAGAGTTTGTTGAATTTTTTGATTTTCTCAGCATCAAAAAATCTCGAATGATGATTATAAGAATCTAATGCAGATACAGAGGGATATTCATCTCCTCTTTGATTAATCATGTCTATCAAGGAAGTATATTTGGAACGTATAGGAGGGAAAGAGGTACCTCGCGATGATGCACTCATCTTGCTCAACCTCCTAGCTTCTCTATCATCTGCCATTGATGCTCTTAAGATGAATGCTTGAAAGATAATCTTCAAAGAAAACCCAGAAACCTTCGTGTGAGGAAGAGCTTTCGCCGGAAAAATTCTTGCCGGAAACTACTTGAAACTAGGAGCTCTAGAGAGAAATTTTAGTGAAAAGTTTGAGTGAAGTGAGAAATGAGTTCACTTCTCACTCTTTTATACTCAACACAACCGGTCATTTAGCCGGTTTGAATGATGTGTAACAGGTTATAGCCGGTTACGGCCCACAGGCCCAAACCAAGGCCCAGAGTCTGGAAGCTTATAGAAGGATCCAGAAGGATCGAGAAATTCCTAAATAAATAAATAAAATTAAAACTGAAAAATAATTGATATAAAACTCCACGACGTCGATCCACCTCGTAAGGTGAGGTCGTAGTTAACACGACAAGGCCTTCCCTAGGACCATACACGACCTCGATCCACGTCGAAGGATGAGGTCGTAAGGCCCACGACGTGCCTCTTATAACGCCCTTGTACGACCTCGATTTAGATCGAAAGATGAGTTCGTAGGCCTCACGAGGTACCCATTTATCTGCCCCTAGGCGACCTCGAGCCACCTCGTAAGGTGAGGTCGTAGGTTAAACGACGAGCCCAGTTAATAGACCATACACGACCTCCATCCACGTCGTAGGATGAGGTCGCAAGCAACACGAGCTGGCCTCTCTGGTTTCTTTGCACGAACTCGATCCACCTCGTGGATTGAGGTTGAAGACCATGCGACCAGGCTGTTTTGGAGGCCTTACACGACCTCGATTCACCTCGTGAATTGAGGTCGAAAAAGCCACGACCTGCTCCGTATGTTGCCCTTACACGACCTGGAACCACCTCGTGAATTGAGGTCGGTTCTTACACGACCTGGGCAATTCTCAGGCCTTACACGACCTTGTTCCAGGTCGAAAAAAAAAGAAGAGAAAAAATAATAATATTTTTTCTGAGAAAAGTTGGAGATTAAATTCCAAAAATTCCGGAAATATGGAAAAATAATTTTATGCTCGAAGCGCAATTTAATATTTTCAAATTAGTGATAATTAGTGTCGTTTAGCGCCGTTTAGTGTCGTTTAGTGCCGTTTAGCGCCGTTTAACGCCGTTTAGCGTCGTTTAACATCGTTTAAACGTCGTTTAAGGCTGTTTAGTAGCGTTTAGCGCCGTTTAGTGCCGTTTAGCGCCGTTTAACGCCATTTAGCGTCGTTTAAACGTCATTTAAGGCTGTTTAGTAACGTTTAGTGACGTTTAGTGCCGCCTAGCACCGTTCAATATTGTTGGCATAATCTAACATCGTTGTATACGCGTTGGTCGCTCCAAGCTTTACATCAAAACGATATCAAAAATAAACCCCGACCCAAGTCTCGAATAAGGTCGTAATAACTTCAAGGAAAATCTGATCAGTTTTCCTAGAAGTTGGGGGGCAAATGATATGGGCTAAAAGTAAACCCTAAAAATACATTTAATGTGGTATTTAATAAGCCTAGATTGGTCCAAGGTTAAAGCCCTTTAGTGAGGCCCAAAACCTTATTTATGATAATAAATTCGTAATTAATAAATCAGCCAGTTTCAATCTTCAAGATTGAGTCTGAAAAGGAAAATAAATCATACTAGGAGTAGCCTCCAAGGCATACACCTTCAATACTTATCTCCTTATCTCTTGGAAGGCTCTAGAATTGGGCCAACTGAATAACTTGCCCACCAAGTCTCATATTTCAATTCTAATTCTAGGGTTTTCAACACCTATATAAGGACTTATTCCTTCATATTCAGAACTACGTTTTTTGGCTTGATTCTTGGTATTTGCAAGATACGTAGGCATGTTGTGAGGACCTGAGTTAAGTCACGAAACACTTGATCAGCCATTAAAGCTCGAAGCTCTCATAAACCTTAGCATTAATTACGCAGTAAATACACCCTATATTTCGTTCCACAACAAGTATTGATATTGGTTATTATTTGTATTATCTATTCTATGCGTGAGAATTGTCTCCCCCAAACCCTAATCCAGCCCCTTCCCCCATCATTATGCTGTCATTTCTACTAAAACCTTACGATGTTAGATAATAGGCTCAGCAGGATCTTATGTGGAGGTCAGCTACGCTTATGAGGGTGCTATTTGTGGCTTCATCTCCTTCGAAGACCGCTCTCTTTATATAGCTTCTGTTGTCACCGGTAAACTTTAAGTGAAGTTGCACATGTTCTCGAACATTCCCCCAACTATGGAGTAAAGAGAATGACACCAAAAGGAGACCTGCTGGAGCCTTGGTGGAATACTTAGTCTACTAGCAAACTAGATAAGCCCCTACAAATAATTCCACCTCTTTTCGCATATTTGGCCAATAAAAATGTGTGGAAAGACGTACTAAAGTCCATTTTACACCAGCATGACCTGCTATAGGTGTTACCTGTAAATCATGCAATAAATAGTTCTTCAATTTAGATTTTGGACTATGGTAATATCGGTTATTGTAGAATAGGAGCCCTTCACGAACTGAGTAACTGGTAGGAAGCTTGCTTTGAAAACTTGGTGATGTAATAATTGCAAATCAGAAAAAGTCTCATTTTCCATTTTGAAGAGTAAGAGAAAATCAGTAATTGATTGACTAGCCAGCAAGAATATCGTAGGTTGTCCTTTATGTACTCTAGACAAGGCATCAGCAACAAGGTTTGAACTACCAATTTTATACTCGATGTGAAAATGAAAGCCCAACAGTTTTACGATATAAATTTGTTGATTCTTTGTTTGTAAAACTTGTTCAAGGAGCTATTTAATGCTTTTTTGATCAGTACGTATGATAAAAAATCTACCTAAATGATATTGTCCCCACTTTTGAACAGTTTCTGCTATAGCATGTAGCTCCTTAATATAAGTAGAAGCAGCTTGAAGTCAAGGCCCTAACTCCTTGCTAAAATAAGAAAGCGGATGTCCCTCTTGCATAAGGACCGCTCTAATACCAATGTTTAATGATAAATTCTAAATTAAAATTAGGTAGTCGCAAAATAGTTGCTTCCGTCATAACTTGTTTAAGAGTAACAAATGCATTTGCAGCCTCCAAGGACCAGCTAAACTTATCCTTACAGAGGAAATTAGTGCGTGGTGCAGCAATGGTTGTATAACCCTTAATAAAGCGATTACAGTTAGGGCTGCCAAAAAAAATCAAAAAATTCGATATCCGTCCGAAATATCTGCATCCGCATCCGAGAAAAAGTGGATATTATCCGTATCTGAATCCAGAATATTCGAATCCGAAATTAAATATATATGATATCTAAATTAAATAATATAAATTAAATAATATATGCACACAAATTTTATATAATAAATTTATAAAAAATATCATTTGAGTTTAATATTTTAAAGATAATAAAATTAGATTGAAAAGATAAATAAAATTAGTATAGCAATCGCAATTTTATTTTTTCTAAATGAAAAAAAAATTGTTTTGAAAGAATCGTGAATACGCGTCAAAAAATTCGAAAAGTTCTATATAGAAACGAACAATAGATAATTTGATGTATAAAACTATTGGTTTGTAAACATTTCAAAACCAATTGGTTTGCAAACATTGTAAAACCTGTTTAAAGTGAATAATATGATCATCCAGGGTAGTGCTGTACACAAGTATGTCATCAAAAAACACAATAACAAACTTTCGAAGAAATGGAGAAAATAGGTGATTCATGGTAGCCTGGAAGGTTGATGGACCATTAGACATACCGAATGGTAAAACCAAAAATTCATAATGACCTTCATGTGTACGAAAGGCGGTCTTGTAATGTAAATGTCACGATGATGGTAACCAGCTTCAGTCCAACTTAGTAAACATAGTAGTAGAACCAACTCGTCCAACAATTCATCAATAGTTGGAATAGGGAATTTATCCCTGATAGTCACAACACTGAGGGCCCGATAATCTTCACAAAATTGATAAGATCCATCTTTCTTTTTAACCAAGAGGACAGGCGAAGAAAAAAGACTTTGGCTGGTGCGAATTATTCCCTGATCAAGCATCTCTTTCACTAGATTTCCATCATAGATTTCTGAAAGTATGGTTAACGATACAGTTTGACATTGACAGGCTTGGTATTTGGAAGAAGGTGAATTTTGTGATCGATCAGTCGATGTGGAGGTAAAGTGGTGGGTGGATGGAATAGGTGAGTGAACTGATAAAGAATGTCTAAAACTTGAATTGGTGTGTCAACATGAAACTCCACTTTTGGTGATGGTTCAAGTGAAGTTGGTGGGTCATCTGGGATACAATGCAATTCATAAAGGCTGTCAAATTCTTCATGATTAAGTAAAGCTTGAAATTGCTGAAGTGTAATTCGTTTGGATATGATTGTTGTATAACGACTAAGGATAATCTGATGTCCTTTCCATGAGAATTCCTTGGATAAAGGAGCATAATCATGAGAAACCTTCCCCAATTGTTGAAGCCACTGAATCCACATCAGGTCCTTCAATTGTCAACAAAAACAGATCCACCGGAAAAGAATGCCCCTACATCCGTAGTGCTACTTGAGAACTATAAAACTCACAAGTCAAAAAATCACCATTACCTATGTAAACACGGAAGGAAGTCACTGATTGAATATGTAACCCAAAACGTTCGACCAAAGCTGGTTTTATGAAATTATGTGTTCCCGCTATCAGTAAGTACTTGAAATTTCTCGGAACCAATGTGTCCTACCAAATGTAAAGAACGAGGATTGTTCTGGCCTGCTAGAGTATTTAAACTCAATATATCACTAGTAACTACCTCATCTGTGGTATTTACAATATTATGATCATCATTGAGTTCTTCATTCTCCTCTGTCCCCATAAGAAGAAGATATTTATTATGACAACGATTAGAAGTCGACCATTTTTGGTCACAATTATAACATAATCCTTTTTCACATTTTTTGCGCAACTTATAAGGTGAAAGCCTTTTAACTGGTAAGGTAGGGGTAGCACTGAAGGGTGTCGGTGTAGTGGCGGTTGTTTGGCTTGTATAACAGTAGGGGGTGTGGCGAATAGGACTATTAGTGTTTATGGTGTTTTGAGTATGCACAACAGAGTTTTTGGCTGGAATTATGCTACCAGATTTCGGATACCAAGGAGACCACGAGCGATCACTACAAGAAAAAATCAACCACACAACGGTTTTTATCCGTCGTCTGAAGCCCTGGTTTTCCGTTGTCTATCTCAATGCCGTCTGTTACGCGTATCAGACAACACCAGCATAACCGTTGTCTATGTTGCAGAAAGATAACAGACGTGATTTCAAAACTGTTGTATGAAAGTCGGTATAGACAATAGTTTTACAAGAAACTATTGTCTAATTTCACGTCGCTCAAGTGTTTCTTGGAGTCGAACTGTTGTCTAATTTCATGTAGCTCAAGTGTTTCTTGGAGTGAAACTATTGTCTAATTTCACGTAACTCAATTGTTTCTTGGAGTGAAACTATTATCTAATTTCACGTAACTCAAGTGTTTCTTAGAGTTAAACTATTGTCTAATTTCACAGAAGTCCATGGTTTATAAAATATAATCTATTGTTTCTTTATGGTATAGACAATGGTCTTTTTGTAACAAAAGTGTTGTGTGAAATATAGTTAGACAACGTTTTAATTTCATTAATATGTTGTATGTTTTATAACTACACCACACTTTTCTGTGTTTACTACATGTTGTCTACATGTATAAGACACTACATTTTTATTTTTCAAAAGCATTGTGAAATATAGTTGTCTGGTGATATTTTTGACAAGTGTTTCTAAAAGATGATAACATTGGCTAATGATAAATGAAACAACACTTTTATTTACAACAAAAATTAGAGTTTATACAATACTAGCAACTAACCAATATTCATAACAAAAACTACCTATCAATATTCATCGCTACAAAACTACTACCGGATACCAATTCCCAACAAAGTACCACTACCATCATCTAAATTACAATGTTAAAATGAGATAACTCAATTTCTTTACCTACTTCTCCAGCTCCCTTGCTTCTGCTTCTTAACTTTGTTCTTCTGCACAGCGAACGAACCAATATCCATATCTCTACGTCCACTACTACTAGCAATCATGCCGAGAAAAGGAATGAGAAGTCTTCTGTTCTCTTCTGCAACTGCAATTAGCAGGTTTCAGATATATAAAAATCAAACAGAAGCAAGCAAGAACACAAGAACAGAGTATAACCAAGCACGAAAGAACTCTACTCCTTTCTACTTCTATCTGTTTATATAAGTATTGAATCTGTATAAGCAACCAGTAAGTATATAGAGAAGCATATAATTATACCTGAAAAGGCAGACAGGTACACTGTTATACGCAATAAAAAGTTATAAAATTGGAGTCAGACCTGAACCTATTGTATAGGCTTCATCTCCTTTTCCAGGTATTTGAACAGGAGAGGCATTTTATATCTTTGACACTAGAAATGTCCAGAAAACATGTAGCTTCAATTGAGAATCAGTTGAACTACTTTTACAGTGGCAAAACAAAAAAACATTAAAGTCCAAGAGAGTGTAAACAGAATTAGAACACAATAATGCACTATTAATGGCCTGTCTTTTACGTTTTCATCTTTCAAGTATTTGACTAGGCATGGGAATTGGTCTATTGTTTTATTTAAGTTCAAATCTTAACTTTCTTATCTCTCTCGGATAAACCTAATGCTCACGTAACAAAACATATATATACGATACACAAACTCTAGTGTAAAAGATATGTTTCTTCAACTGAGGTAGAGAACAGCATTACATCCATTAGGCACAAGAAAAAAAAAAGATCGCAAGCATGTTCAAGAATTGACCAAATGTTTTCGTTGCACCAAATGTTTTCATCTGTAAATTGACCACACTAGCAAACAATCTTCTAAAGAATTAATAAAAATATCTACAGTGGACTATATAATGTAGGCAAGTACATAGTCATTCATGTAACTGCCCAGCAAAAAAGATCATGTCCATAAGGGTCTATAAAATACTTCACTTTTTTATAATGGAAAGAATTTGCTATAACAGAAAAGGTAGCACGACAGATAAATCTTACAATAATGTCTTGGCCAATCCAAGAATGTGATTCCTTCCATGCTAAGCATCAAAATTGCCATTTCTTGACCAAGAAATGGCAATTTTGATGCTTACAGCCAAAACCACCACAGAATACTGAAACCTCTCCGAATAATGGCAAAGTGGCTTTCTGCTGCTTCCATTTTCTACTCAGTAACAAAAACACATATCAGTTATAGTTGTGATTAATTCATCTGCAGTTCCAAATGCATTGAGTTTGAGTATACCTTGATACAACATATGTTATACAGAAATGCATTCTCTGATTTGTCAAAACAGAATATTAGCAAGTATAAGTTAACAAATACTCAAGCATCATTCAATGTACAGAAGAAAACAGTTGTTAACAATAATTCTGATTCTTAACAAATGAGAACAATAGTGAAAGTAAAAACGAAAAAAATCTAATCTTTGTAATACTATGTTAAGGAAACTGTAATGACAAATTCTGCATTACCCTCATGTAATTAAGACACATGTCTTAAATTTAAGAAACTAAAGATTTCAGGATAGAAAGATGATTATAGAATTGATGATCAATTCTCATCAAATTTCTTTTAGATATCCAGCCCATACAAAGTCCTTGTGTGTGGGTACTTGTGTATATTCAATGATCGTAATATGTAATATAATCAAAAACTGACCGCAACTTCCTACATCAAATCTGCAACCTCGGAAATGTTTCCTTGTTCTTCCTTGATTTTTGCTAGTATCTTTATCAACCTTGTGTGCTCTATTTCAACATAAATCTACCACAACATGTCCATTAAGAACCAGAAAAAAAAATCGAAATAAACTTTCATAACAAGGGACAATGCATTACAATACATTCTTGTTTTACCTTGCCTGCAGAGACACTATTAATTGTTTTTATCAGCTCAGATTTAGTTTCAATGTCTGGTGTTTTTATCTGCTAGTTTTTATATTCAATATCAAATATACATGAACTGGCCACAATGTGTATTTATTCAACCTTGTAAACTTCAAGATAGCAAAAGGGGCATTATTCTAAATAGATCAAAATTTATCATTGATCAAACAAAGAAACCAAAGTAAAAAAAACAATACAAATTATAATATACAAATCAAAAATAGACCTTCACAACTATATGTCAAAAATATAGACTCGACAACAATATAAAAATCAAAGATTGCAACAGACCTTCAAGTGGGCAGCAGCCTTGTCCTTGTAAATAAAGACTCCAGTAGACTCGACAACAAAGTCAGCTCCAGCTTCACCCCATGGGATATTCATATCGAAATGGGGTAATACCTCCAAATCGAAACTCGAAATCCACTAAACAAGTCCCAAATCCAAAGTCCAAATCGAAGAAGCCCTGAAATCGAAAAGATAGATCATAAGTTAAAGTTTAAGTAAAGAAATCGAATGGATTGAACTCAAAATGAAGAACACCTAATTTTAAAAAAGCCCTAATATGGAGAACCCCCAATTTGAAGAAGACAATGTCTCAAACCGAAGCCCTGATCAATTTGGAAGCCAAATACATACACAGAGTTTGATTAAAGAAAAAAAAGAAGAATGAGAGAGTTAAGAGGGAGAACCAAGACAGTCAGAGAGTGAGAGTGTCAGTTTATTTTTGTTAAAGTGTTCAAGGGTGAAATTTCAATCGGGCTCTACCTTTTCCCGCTTATAAATATGAGATGCACCGCTGTTGAAAATAAGGCGGAATTAGAGGTGAAATGAAATGATGGAGAAGAGGGGGGAATGAAATGATGGAGAAGAGGGAAATGAAATTTTCATTGAGGGGGAAATAAAAGTACAAGTTTCATTTTATTTTTTAATTTTTTAAATATTTTGGTACAAATTCTAATTTTATTTTAATTTTATCAAAGTTTATTTTATTTCAATTTTGAAAATTTAAATTTTACCTATATGTAAGTACTCATTTTAGTGTTGGGAAAATATAATCAAAAAATAAAAAAGATCGGGTTGTACAAGATTTTAACAAAAACGTAGTAAAAGTGCTGATTTATGTAACGGGGCACGATCCAGATTCACGGAATAATTTTTTAGTCACATTTCTCGACGATCCAAACATAAGGATGTCAAGATATATCTAATATATTAATATTCCCAAATTTTCAAAAAATAAAAAATTGATTTGGTTGGAGATCTTAGTAGATCACTAGTATATTGTTTAGTACCCGTAACTAGTGTTTTGTCACGGATTGTTGTTTCTATTTTTTTCAAAATATTTCTCGACAATCCAACCTTAAGGATGTCAAGATATATCTAATATAATGATATTCACAAATTTTCAAAAAATAAAAAATTAATTTGGTTTGTAAAATTTAATATTTAATAAACGAAGTGGTCTTGCTAAACGAAGTGGTTATTTATCAAATACCGTTGTCTTGAGTGATACCAGACAACGATTTTGGACAAATAAACCTTTGCCTGATAACAGACAACGGTATTTTAACAAATACAGTTGTAATGTGAAGCTTCAGACAGTGATATGTTATAAAGATACTGTTGTCTGACACTAGTCATGTTTTTTTGAACATAAATATCAATTAACATAATAAATTTTAAATTTTTTAATGATATATTCAGTCACATTTCTTGACGATCCAAACGTACGGATGCCAAGATATATCTAATATATTGATATTCCCAAATTTTCAAAAAATAAAAAATTGATTTGGTTGGAGATATTAGTAGATCACTAGTATATTGACTAGTACCCGTAACTAGTGCTTTGTCACGAATTGTTGTTTCTATTTTTAAAAATATTTCTCGACAATCCAACCTTAAGGATGTCAAGATATATCTAATATAATGATATTCACAAATTTTCAAAAAATAAAAAATTAATTTGGTTTGTAAAATTTAATATTTAATAAACGAAGTGGTCTTGCTAAACGAAGTGGTTATTTGTCAAATACCGTTGTCTCGAGTGATACCATACAATGATTTTGGATAAATAAACCGTTGTCTGATAACAGACAACGGTATTTTAACAAATACAGTTGTAATGTGAAGCTTCAGACAACGATATGTTATAAAGATACCGTTGTCTAACAGTAGTCATGTTTTTTTGAACATAAATATAAATTAACATAATAAATTGAAATTTTTTAATGATATATTCAGTCACATTTCTTGACGATCCAAATGTACGGATGTCAAGATATATCTAATATATTGATATTCCCAAATTTTCAAAAAATAAAAAATTGATTTGGTTGGAGATCTTAGTAGATCACTAGTATATTGACTTGTACCCGTAACTAGTGCTTTGTCACGGATTGTTGTTTCTATTTTTTAAAAAATATTTCTCGACAATCCAACCTTAAGGATGTCAAGATATATCTAATATAATGATATTCACAAATTTTTAAAAAATAAAAAATTAATTTGTTTTGTAAAATTTAATATTTATTAAACGAAGTGGTCTTGCTAAACGAAGTGGTTATTTGTCAAATACCGTTGTCTCGAGTGATACCATACAACGATTTTGGACAAATAAACCGTTGTCTGATAACAGACAACGGTATTTTAACAAATACAGTTGTAATGTGAAGCTTCAGACAACGATATGTTATAAAGATACCGTTGTCTGACACTAGTCATGTTTTTTTTAACATAAATATAAATTAACATAATAAACCATTGTCTGATAACTGCTAATATTTTCTTAATCTAACGGCTAATATCTAATCTCATTTCAATCAAGGGCTCTTATTTTGCCACCTCAGCAATCCAGGTGAAAGAATTTCCACCAATCACATGATGTCACATCAGACAACGGTTTATTTGTAAAATGCTTGTAAAAATAAGTTTATGACAACAGTTTAAATTCGAAAAAGCTTGTCTGGAAGTGTTGAAGACAACGGTTTTATATACAAACCCGTTGTGTGAACATGTATATATATTTTCTTAATCTAGCGGCTAATATCTAATCTCATTTCAATCAAGGGCTCTTATTTCGCCACCTCAGCAATCCAGGTGAATGATTTTCAACCAATCACGTGTTGTCACATGAGACAACGGTTTATTTATAAAATTATTGTATAAATAAATTTATGACAACAGTTTAAATTTTTAAATGCTTTTCTGAAATTGTTGAAGACAACGATTTAATGTACAAAACCATTGTGTGTTGCATGCATTTCAGACAACAGTATTCACAAACCATTATCTGATTACATTTTATGCAACGTTTATTAAAACACTTGTCTGATTTTAACAACGTTTTTTGAAAGAATTGTTCAAAGCAATTAAAAACCGTTGTTAAAATCAGACAATAGTATTTAGTCACCGTTGTGTGACTGCATCTGAAGCAATATCAGATAAAAACAGTTGTCAAAGTTTTACAACGGTTTTGAGAACCTTTGTAAGACAATCTGTTAGACAACACCACTTTCAAAAACCGTTGTAAAATGTATGTCTATTTTGAACTTCTAGACGACAGTTTCTAAAACTGTTGTTAAGTTCATGATCAGACAAGACAACGAAAAGATTGAAAAAAAACCGTTGTGTGAAATTTTCAGCCAACGCTTTTTCGTCGAAGTGTCGTCTGATTCAAAAATTCTTGTAGTGGATGCTCTTCACGAGATTCATTAATTCGAGCCTCATATGCTGGAGACATAGCAAATGCTTCTATGATATTAGGTGGTCTAGAAAGCAACATTTTCCTACGAATTTCTGGTTTTAAACCAGTAATAAAAAACAAAATAAGTAGGGCTTCAGAAATACATGTGCTTTTGTTCGTCAATTCTTCGAATGCGGACTGAAATTCAACTACCGTGGATGTCTGGGTTAACTTTGATAAAGTACCTTGATAGTCTACATAGAGAAGCCCCAAAACAAAATTTTAAATTGACTAAAAATTCCTTCCATGTGGTAAGAAGATTATTTGGTTTAAGCCATTGAAACCAGGAAGCAGCCTTGCCTTCCATGTGAAAGGACACAATTCGAAGTTTTAGAGTTTTCGGTGTGTTATGAAAATCAAAATACTCCTCAATCCGGAAAGCCCAACTCTCAGGATCAGTACCATCGAATTTCGGCACCTCCATCTCCATCTGTCGCATGAATGCAGGATGCTAAGTGTTTTCAGTAGAGGGCTTTGTTGTCTGACGATGTGAAGATCCTGAAGAGTTTATTGATGAACCAGGAAGGTGAGAACGAAGCTCTTTAAATCAGGAATCAATGGTAGTCACTTCACGTACATAACCTGTTGCTGAGCCAAAGTTTGGATATCAATTTGAACCTTTAAAGCTCTAATAGCTGCAAGGAGGTCTGAATCCACCATAGAGATGAGAAATGAAAGCACCAATTGATACAACCCTATATAAATTGTAAAACAAAATAAGCTCTCTTTGAGTGAGAGTAAACTCCAGACTTTAGAATAAAGGTAGAGAACAGCAAGGGTAAAACATCAAAAACACATTAGTCACTTCACGTACATCTACCTTTTTTTAGTACATAGTTTCTGTTATATATCTATAGTTTAAGACAACATAATCTTTAATCCAATCTGGTAGCTTGGTGTTTAGACTGTTCATTTGGGCCCAAGATTGAACTAGCCTCCTCTCCCTTGTGTCTTGTGTATGTTACATTGGTTAAGGCATCTCCAATAGGAGTTGCTAATCAAGTTGCCAACTTTGCCAAATCATCAAAAAAAATAATTTTTTAATTGATCTTCAATTTGGCAACTTTGAATAGAAAAATGATCCAATGGTTGGCAACTCTAAAAGTTGTATAAATGGTCCCCATATGAATAATTAAATAATGAAAATTTGAAGGAAGACATGTAAAATAGGTATATTAGTATATTTCTTTTAAACAAAAATATGTACTTTAACCATTTGAGGAAGTTGCCAACTTTTGGCAACAATTGTTGGCAACCTTAAGGCAACCTTGGCTCTCCAATAGAATGGCAACCAAGATTGCTTGCTACATAGATGTTGGCAACCTTCTTGGCAACTCCTATTGGAGATGCTCTTAGTTTTAAAACAATGGGCCATGATGTATCATTCCCTTTCATAACATGGTAAGTAAAGCAACAAAGCGATGGATAAGTAAGGTTGACATGGACCAATTCAGCTTTCCTCAATTGGTCAAAGGTTTAATGACGATATCATCCATAAAAATTCTTTCTCAATAAAACGTCTCTGGTTTGATAGATCAGTCTTACAAATCGGTTCTCGAATTCCAGTGTCAGTGTTGATATTAGTTAATTTGTAAACTTTTCATTTGAAAACTTTGTGTGGACTCACTAATGATAGAGAACCTTCCATCCCAAGAATACAGTATGAAAAGCCAATCTTAAAATTTTCTGTGGCACAATAATATATTGATTCTGTTTCTGTGTCAAAGGTAACTATATCAAAACCAGTTTTCAATCCCATTTACACAATAAACATATCTTCCCGCCTGCAACTCAAGGGTATGCCTCCAAAGCTCCCAACACTGAGAGGTCATCCAATTACTTTTAACAGAAAGTGATAACACAAAATAAAATCTACCAAATTCTCTTGATCAATTCAAAAATTTACAAACTTGTACATTCTGGTACTACGATCCTCTGTGAATCTAGAAAACAAAAGGCTCACACCTGTTATGGGTGAAGGCGTAGGTTCATCTTATTTCCACTTACAGTGTCCAAAACTGAGAAATTTGAAGCTGGTGTTTGTTCTTTTTTTAAGAAAAAAACCTTTAGAATTGCCATGGACGGTTTCATACACTAGCTTAGTTGGATGGATGGTTACCGCATCAGTGTCATTATGGATCTCAACAAAGTAGGACCCATCACTTACATTTATAAAATGTCCCCTGTTTATGAATCGCAACACAAGACGACATTGTTTCATCAATAAATCAGAGAGTGCAATGCTAACATTCTTCCCTGTTTATTTTTTCTCGGGTTTCTGTTGTGGCTTTTCACATCTGGCATCCTCAAGCACCAAGACGACTGCTTTCTGCATCAAATAGCTGTAACCAGAAGTGATAGCTTTAAATCAATACAAGATGTTACTTATACTACAAATTAATGAGATATTATTGTGTTGACTTTGTTGACTTTAGTCTGTTAAGAGTTAGTTAGAAACGTAGCAACATTTCTCTGTATATAAAAAAACATCTCTGTATCTTTTAATTTAGTTAGTGACAATTACTCTTTACAACAATATTCATCTTCTTGCTCAGATATGTAAATTACATTTTTGTCATGGTATCAGAGCTATTGGTGCTTCTGCTCTCTCATTCTTTAGCTCCAAGTTGAATGTCTGTGATATGTTCCAGACTTCCAACTTGATGGGGGTTGTTACTCAAACTACAAATTAATGAGATATTTTGTGTTGACTCTGTTGAATTTAGTCTGTTAAGAGTTAGATAGAAACGTAGCAACATTTCTCTGTATATAAAAAAACATCTCTGTATCTTTTCATTTAGTTAGTGACAATTACTCTTTACAACAATATTTGTCTTCTTGCTCAGATATGTAGATTATAGTTTGTCACAAGAATATTATGAAAGAGAAAGAAAGCTGTTTCCAAATGTTTAAGTTTCACTTTCCTATTCTATATACATTAGTATATATATCTTGTAAAGATAACATCGGCAAACACAGGTGCAAAATTGATTAAATTCTGTGTCTATTAGTTTATAATAATATCTTTGTTATTTAATAAAATCTTAGTTATTTAAACAAACTTTCAAGTTAACCAGAGTTTTTGCCACACTAAAAATATTATCATAGGGGTAAATGAATTAGTTGCAACCCTTCTGCAGGCTTGACTATAATAAATTACAACTAAGAATTTATTCTAAAGATTCAAAAACAACCCCATGAACTTGAAGAATTCATCTAATTTTCTGTTGTTCTTTCTCTTTTTTGGTTGGTAATTCAGCTTGTGCAAGAGGCATTCATGTTGGCAGCAAAAAAGATATTTAATTCTTACCCAGATAAGATCTGTAATTGACTGGAATCAAATTACCATAAAGAAGGTCTTGCCAAAACATAACCGGATATTTAAAAAAACCTTAATGTAGTCAATCATAAACGCATTAGAAAAAATTTCCACACAAGTCAAGGGTCCAAGTCCCTGACAATTGATTGTATCCAACGGTCAGGACTTAAAAAAAAAATTCGTCCATTCCGCACAAATTTTTCGCGGAACACTATTCATCCGCATAAATTTTCTGCGGAATGCTTTATATATATATATATATATATATATATATATATATATATATATATGATATCAAAGTGTTTTAGAAAAAAATGGTGCCATTCTAGAAATTTATTCACAATAATTCAATTTATCATGCACTCATTATATCAGTTTATTCAAAATAATTCAATTTATCATGCACTCATTATATAACTGTAATGTAAATCTAAAAATAAAATCACTACGTCCTTAAATTTCAGGATTTTTATGAATTGAAACATGGCAATAACAACACTTCATTCATTTTTGGGGGGGGGGGAGCGTTGGTATAGAAGTGTGGCTCTTTTGCATGTTTGTTAAAGAATTTGGTACAGAATGTCAACAACCAAATCATCACCATGTTTATATAATGTAAAACATATAAGTTTTGGACGGAGATACATAGCTGGACATGACAGGATGAAATAAAAGTTAAAAAGGAGAAAATAGTATATATGGAGTATTTTGGAAGTAATTTACTTCAAAGAAATGATACCTAAAAATACTGCTTAGCTTTAGGGGCATGTATTTACGATTTTTGCAGAAATTTATGTAGATAAATGAACAAATCACAATGATATTATCAATCCACTGCATAAAGTTAATGAATCCATTAGGATGGAATAATTTCTTTCCATGAATATTAGAAAAAACTATCACTTGCATATATGCTGCCGACACCTGACACGTGGTTCCCAATCCTTCTCCGAGCATTTTCTTCATTGTTTAGTTATATACTGCAAGTATTTATTAATATATATATATATATATATATTAGTTAAAATGACAACAATATAATATGCTCTCTTCGGGAGTAGATTTGATATTTGCCAGAAAATAATTATGAACTAATCTTTCTAGATCTATTTTGGTTGATCTAAACCTCAACAAGAATTAAGAACTAGGAATATGAATTGATCTAGAAACTGTTGTTAGGTTTGGCTGGAGATGTGAAAAAAATACCCAGAATTCGATTCATTAAAATCCCAACTTGGCTATATTTAAGTTAATCTAAATTCGATCAAGGATTTAGACCTACTTCGGTCTCCTAATAACTTCGGTTCTCAAAGAATAAGAATCAACTAAAAGCTTTTAGATTATAAATAAATAAATTGAACCCTCAAACGTGGCTTTTCTTCAATCCAGTTGAAAAAGCTTGAAAGTAGTATCAATCACAATATATGGAAAAAGATTAGGGAGCCTGAGATATATCTCAGGTAAGTTCTCTGAGATACCTATATTTTATATCTAAAAATGGGGTGGGCGTTTTAGTAAATTCAGAATTTTTTAATTAGCCCTGTGGGCCCAGTAAAATTTAAGGTTATTTTGTATTGTATCTCAGGAAAAGTTTCCTGAGATATATCTCAGGGTCCTTTTTCTCATATGGAAATGTAACCCTTATATGTGTGTGTGTGGGTGTGTGTGTATGTTTATATTTATAAGATTAGCCATGTACAATAACTTATCGATGGGACTCGAAAAGGTAATAATTGAAGAAATGTTTACGGCATAAGAAACAAAAGAAAATGATTAGTAAAATAAACAACTCAGATAAATAAGGCAAAAATTTGGATACCTAAAAATAAACTGATCGGAATATAAATTGCACAACATAACACGAACTCGAGGTCGGACTCTTTTTGTTGGAGGTGGTGTTACTAAGAAAGTGGTTAGTTGGAGAGTTGGATATGTAGATGAATGAAATTTTTACGATGTATACTAGAGAGAGGGGAAGAGAAAAAGAGAGAAGAAAAGGAGAGGGGAGAGAGAAGAGAGGTTATGAAATTGAGCCAAGATGATTTGCACTCGTATGGCCTGAATAATTAAAGATGGAGTTTCGAAGGATCCAGAACATTCGAGTATGTGGTGGATAAGTGCAGCCCATTAAGATAACTTTACGGGTTAGGATGTTCCAAAAGAATTTCGTAAAATGAATATAATATAAAATTTTGTAGACCATTAGATCTATATAAAATTTTGTAAAATGAAACAACCAGATGAATGATTAATTCTTATTTGAAAACAGGGTAGTTACATTTTTTGAACCCTTGTCCATTAATTTTAAAAGCAAATAGTGGTATAAATGTAAGTGTAAATATAGGTAAGATGGCAACAGAACTATAAAAAAAACTTGAAAATTAAGACAGTAATTGCATTTTTAAAGTAATTAAAACTTTTTAAGAACCTGAAGATTAACACGTGTATCACTTAAAATTCAATGCATTTGGAAAAAAGTTATAGATTGACAATGTTATAATTCTATTAAATTAAATTCTCATGCAACTAAGATTCAACATGCATGTAACAACAGTTCAACAAACACACATACACACATATATACTAACTTATAACCCGTGCGATGCACAAGTTTTTTTTGAATATTTGCCTTGACGTTTACTTCAATTTAAGAAAAATAATAATAAATAGAATTACATATATTTTTGATATATTTTCGAGCAATTACAAGTTGAAAAATGATGAAATAGTATTATTGAATAGATATACTTATTGGACGCGTTGTCTGTTTAGTACCAACATGAATTGATACATATAAGATGATATACTTCTATTATTAGAGTATAAACTATGAATTTCAAATATGCTCAAAATTTTAACGGTAAACTATTTGGGGGCACAAAATCAATATTATTTATTACATGATGCTCTTGTAGAACATGTTTTTTGTTGGCTTCATAGTTCATGTCGTTTTTTGTTTCATTGATTATGAGTTATTGCATTCTACATATCACTACATATCCCTACAGTGTTTAATACTTTAACTATTACGTTACATATTTATATAAATGCTTACTTGCTTCAAAGTTATATGCCTTCTCTTAGCCGACAACACGCCTAGTCCTAATATTAGGTTGAATACAATGAGAACAATAACAGTATGTAACCATACAGATATATAAATACATATGTAATACTCAAAGTGTATGCATTAAAAAGTCCGAGAAAGAAGAAAATATCAGGATGATACTATTTGATAGGGTCTTGCTTAAATAAGATCCAATACTAAAATGAGAATTGAGATCTAATCTCAACCCTATATTTTTTATTAATTCTTATAATCATAGCCTTCTAATTTGCCCTGCACACCATGCACTCCACCCACCACCACAATCCACCCACTAACTATCAAAATAATTTCGATCACCCAACCCACCTGCCGCCATACTGAAATATACTAATTTCAGCCACCACTACTATCATTTCCGTTTATCCCCGCCCCACACGATTTAAACTCTCTCTCCCCCCTTTGCTCTCTAATCTTCGATCAAATCTGTTCTTCTCCATGGCATTCTTTCCCGTCATTCTTGCTCATCATTCTCCGATCAGATCTGCTCATAAGCAATAAAACTAACCGTCGATGGTGATTTTTCTAAGAATTCTGATGATTGTTGTGATTTAATTTAATTTGTAATGATTTTTTTTTGATGATTTTGTTTAGTTTTTGTTGATGATATAATGGTGTTTTGTTGGCGGTCAACTCGGGGGTGATGTTGATGGTGGTGGTTGGTAGTGGCAACATGTTTGTAATGGGTAGCAATGGTGGGTTTGTTAATTTGATGATAATGATTTTTTATATTGATCCTAGTCCATTTGTGTTGATTTCCAGGTAATTTGTTGGTATTGTGGGAGGGTGTGACTAAAGCCGGTGATGGTGTAGTGGTTTTGTGGTTGTTTTTAATGGTTTGGTTATGGTCATTTTCTCTAACTATTGGTGATTGTTTGGGATTACTGGAGGAGGTCGCCTGAAGTGGTTGCCGGAGATGGCAAGGGGAGGTGCGGTGAAATTTATAATAGTTCGAGAGGGTGATGCATACATGTGTATGTATATATTTAAATTGGGTGGTTAGGATTAAAAGAAAATGAAGGGATGAGATTATATCTCAGTTCTCATTTTAATTTGGTTTCTCATTTTAGCAAGACCCCGATTTGATATTATATAAACGTCTATTGCAGTTTTTGATCACGCTTTGTTTTCTTCTGTGTCTTTGTTGTTATTTTGTTATATTTGCTTAATTATTTGTTAAGAATATTTAGATGCTTCTGGGTCAATTCTTTGTTTAGAAGACTTAGATGCCTCCATAAATTTTATAACACATTTTACAGATAAATAATGGAAAAATTAAGATAAGTAAACTTTGACTACATAAGATTAACATGATGCTATAAAATGAGTACTTTTGATTTGTAACAAATCTATAATAATAAATTACATCATTTTGTAGATCAGAAGATTTTGTCAAGAGGTGTTTAATTTGGTTGGCATTATTGCTTGTAGAGTGTCATTATGCTTCTTCCATTTTATGCTAATTTAAATTTGTTGGCAACTCGTTAAATAAGAATATGTTATATAAATATTATGAATGACTCTTAGCTTTTCATTCGCTTCAACCTTTTGTTTCCCAAACTCCAAACTTTTGGCCTTTCAGTATCTTGTAACTCATGATTGGATAGGCTATATAAAGCCATGTATGTACTTTGTTTATGGATATGAATAATAAGATGATCCTACTCATCTCTATTGCTTAGCTCTCTCAAGTTTACTTCTTTGTTATATATTATTATATAACACGTTATCAGCACTAATCGCTTTTCCGCTTTATGTTCGTGTACTTTATATTCAAGAGGATCATGGTTTGTGAAATTTCGATGGGTTAATCGATGAGGACTTATTTCGCTACGAAGATTTAGTTGTTCTTTCGATATTAGAGGTTCATATCAATATATGTTCAAAGATTTTTCTTGAAGTAAGGAATCTTGAACTTAAAATAATTGGTCATCAAATTGTAAGATTTTAAGGTACGCCTCCACTCATCATTCTTTTCATTTTATAGTACTATACAAAATGTATATCTTTGAGTTATGCTAGTTTTGCATTTCTCCTAAAAGTATACTAAATTTGTTTTACACCAGAATCGAGAGATTTTAGATACTTCTGAAAAGTCCCTTGATTTTCATTGATGGTATGATTTCGGAAGTAGGTACTCTAAACTAATTTTCATCTAGCTGAGTGATAATTCCATTGCTTAACCTTAATATGCTTGTGTCTCTGTATATTTGTTATAAGCATATTAAATTGTCCCTCCTCAATATGATTAATATTTTTCCTATGCCAATGTTATATTTCCAGTGGTTATGTCTTATATATACTTTTGATTACCTTTTGTGGATAACCATAGAGTCACTACAAGAAAAGGGTCAATAGACATCAGTTTATGGCCGATGTCTATGTTATTTTGCATGTGATGTCTAGGCCGGAGATATCTATTCTAGACATCGGCCAGAAACTGATGTCTGTACTAACATAGACATCGGTATTTACTTCAATACACATCAGTTGTTCTACAAAATAGGTTACATATAATTAATTTTATAAACAACTTGCATGCCTTATATTCAAGAAAACATATAATAAACTAGGTTATGTTTCACATACACATCACTTTCTTTTTTTGTAAAAGATGTCTATTTTGATGTTAGACATCATCCCAGACCGATGTCTAATGTAATTACAACATCAGTTTGTTATCAGGAAAAAACGATGTCTATAGGTATATTAGACATCACCCTAGATCGATGTCTATAGTAGGTATAAACATCAGTTGTTTCTGAAAAAACTTATTTACATGCGTCTCTTAGATATCAGATTTTCAAATAAAAAGTGATTTCTATTTGGTTTTTAGACATCGGACATTGTAGAAAAAATGTGATGTATAACTTTGTTTTAGACATCATTATTTGGTAAAACTTTCGATGTATTTGTTATAATTAGACATCTGTTTCTGAGTGTAATTAAATAAACCGTTGTCTTTAAATACATATAAAAAAAATAAAAACTGGACCATTCACAATATATCCAACCATGCATTTATATTAAACGATTCACAAAATACATCATCCATCTGTTACATCGAAAGATACCATGCAAACTGTCAAGATATTTAACGAAATCCATCTGTTCACAAAATCTATTAAACGATTAACAAGATACCAAACTAGCAATCACTTAACAAGATACGCTTGTGGACAACCAAAAGTTTCTATAGATGCATCACAACTTGAATTACTACTACATGGACTACATGTCTCCAAAACATATGCTTATTGACTACATTTGTTGATAACCAATACCAAAAGCACATAACTACCAGCAATTCAAGTGGTTAACCAAATGTTTGCAAGTGATTTTAAAGAGACCTTAAATACTAGAAACTATCAGATCTTTCCTTGGATGAACTTGGGAGCCTGAATATGTACTTCATCCAGTTGGGCCTCGGTGTACGTCCCTCGAGTCTTCGGCAACCACTAAAGGCAACAAACAAACACAATTAAACAAAAATGAAAATTACACCTTTATAACCATGGAGGAAGATTATATATTACTAACATAACTGGCCAACAACTGTACCGGTTTTTTAATCCATTACTGTGTGGATTTATACCATCAGCCGCTAATCCTAAGCGTATATTTCTAGCCTCCCTACCAAACTCAGGCCACCTGTAATCTTCATTTCTCCAATAAGGAGAATCAGATGGATGGCGCATCTTCCCATCTTCAGATCGATTATCTGTATGCCAGCTCAATAATTTAGCAGTAGAAGCAGATTTAAACAATCGTTTAAATCTGGGGATTATCGGGAAATACCACATAACCTTGGCTGGCACATTAACCCTAATTTTTCCATCTTTCCCAACTTTCCAGCGAGAAAGACGACATTTGGGACACTCAGAAGAAGACTCAAGAATTGGACCCCTGTATAATACGCAGTCATTTGGACAAGCGTGGAATTTAACATACTCGAGTCCTAAATCAGTTAAGGTTTTCTTTGCTTCATACATATTAGCAGGAAGCACATTATCTTTTGGAAGAAAATAGCCAATAGATTCAAGCAGATCAGTGAAGGCCTTACCACTAACTGCAAACCTAGCCTTCCAATTATGTAGTGTTAACACTGACTCAAGTTTAGTACACTCACTTCCCTCGAACAGAGGTTGTTCCGCATCGGCAACAAATCTCTTAAACTCATCTGATTCATTATCGAAATCTTTCTTATTATAGGCTGCTTCACATACGTTAAATGTTTCTGAATTTAGTGTGGGCTTTGAGGGAGGACAAGTACTACCAACTGATGACTTAGTACTTTTAACAACCTCTTCTCCATGCCAAATCCATTCATAATACTCTAAACTAAAACCCGCTTCATATAGATGACCTCTGATTATTTTGACAGAATATTTCTTGAAGTTAACGCAGCGTGAACATGGGCAAGGGATTTTCTTTGGGTTTTTAGCATTATCCTCAGCAAATATCAAAAAGTCTTCGACTCCAATTTCATATTCCAATGAATCCCTATCCGCTTTTATCCAAGAGTTATCCATTTAATTTCCAACAACCTGATATGTCAGTCAAATTTTTAGTATAATTATAGCTAGTGATTACTTATTATGTATTCTTACCTATAATAGTTTTATTGTAGCCTTATCTATATAATAAAAATCCAATAGTTTATATTAATAAAAATGCACGGATGACATATGATAGCTAGCAATAATCACAAATATGACATTATAGACATAAGAAAAACAAAAGGAACACAAATCTTCAATCTAAATTAATAATAACAGGCAACATGTAATTAACGTTTAACTAAAGGCATACAATTTCTATAATTCAAATTTGTACATGGAAAATAGAGAAAGTACAACTACCATATACTATTTCAGTTTTAATAAAGAACATAGCAGTGGAATAAGCAATCATGACAATCAAATACACAAAGAGAAAAAGTCTCTATATAAACAAGAAAGGGAGCGGGAGTACCTCTTAATTAGTAGAAGCACTAGGTCAACACCGTGAACAACAACTAGGAACTATCCTTTCTTCTTTGCAAACCAAAAACAATATAATAAACAAATAATAACATGCATCCAATTAAATAACATACAAATAATCATATAATACCACATTTCAGAAATTCAAATAAGAAATTAAAAATGAGAATGAACATACATCCAACTCATATAATTTCAAACTTGACCAATAGAAAAGCAACCAAATAGCAGCCAAAAATCATAAATTAAAAATTACCACTAATTAATAGCAGTGTTAGATGACATGCATCCAATTAGTAGCAAAAAATCCAACAATATAATGCATAAATAATAACATGCATCCAATTAAACAACATACAAATAATCATATGATATAACACATATCACAAATTTAAATAAGAAATTCAAAAATGAAAATTACCTAAGAACAGCCACAACCACAACCAAGTGAATGAGGTCCTGTAAAAAGAATACATTCAGAAGAATTAGGGTAATACATCCAAGTAAATAAAAATACACAATTTAAGAAATTAGGGTTTTGATTTAAAAAGCCCCAAATTAAGAAATTAGGGTTTTGACTTAAAAAACCCCTCAAATTGAAGCTCTCAATAGATCAATAAGACCCTAGAAATACCAGAGAAGACCTTATTCGTGTAGAGTATTACCGATTCTTACCAATTTCGACACGAAGCAGTAGTGAGTAGAGAGGTCGAATGCAGTGGTGAGTAGAGTAGTGCACCGGAGGTGAGTTTGTGGTGGTGAGAGATGAGCTAGAGAGATTCAGTCGAGAGAGAGTGAGTGAGTCGAGAGAGAGAGAGTCGAGAGAGGGTTCGACAGAGAGAGGGAGAGAGTCGAGAGAGAGTTCGACAGAGAGAGAGTGTGTCTGAATATTATTTTGTTTAATTAGATTGTGTTTGTTTAATTTGTCTGAGGAGGGTCAATTATTGTGTATGGGCGGGGAGAATATTTGGTTAAGGGGGGGTGAAATTTTTGCTAAGGGGGAAAACAAAATCAAGGGCGCGTTTTTTTAATTTTTTAAAGAGTGACTTTAGACATCAGTTTTAAAAACAATGATGTCTAAGAATCATAAAGACATCAGTTTAATGCGGGATGATGTTATTACATCTTTTAACATCAGTGGCATTTACGATCGATGTCTAAAGTGTGATGTCTATTTACTGTTTTCTTGTAGTGAGTTCTATTATGTCACTCCCAAACACGTGTAGATTTCATTTTAATTATGATGATTCATTTCTTTTTTTCTTGAAAATATATTCTTAATTATTCATCTATCACGTATGATGATTCTCACTTGTGTTCTATTATTCTTAAAATACATTGTTTTATATTTGACAAATAGGATATAAGGCAAATTTAGATTGTATAAGTGATCAGTTTAATTCAAAATTAATCCAAAAATCATTAGTTATTAGGGACTCTCTAATCCAAAAATCGTACCTGGTCAGTAGATAGTAAGTCATCCTATTTTCCAAACAAAATACCAATTGAGTCATATGTGACCTTTTAATCCAAAGTCGCCTCCCTCAAGTCAATGTCTACTTTAATATGAGTTTGAATTGTACTAAGTTTAATTACCATAATAAGCAAAAATGTACAACCGGATTAGAGGTAGCTAATATTTGTATGAGTGAGAGAAAAGTTTTATATACTTCTTATCTAGGTAAAGTATGTGCGACCTTATATCTAGTTATTGTCAATGAATTCACGATTAATATATGTTAAAAAGGTTGTTACTATCTATATTTAATCATTGAATTTATGAGGACACCCAAAATTTTGAAATAGTCAAAATTTTATGAAAGAAATGACTTGTGTGCACACCCTATGTCACTTGTATCAAGTTGTCTTGCTCACATATTAGAGAGTATTACATATTATGTATGCTCCAAATAAAGTAATATTGTGAAATCTTCATATGATATTCTTGGTAAATGATATAATTTTAATATCAATACATGCCTTTTAAATTTATAGTTGATTTAAAATTAGCATTTATAAATTTGATTATTTTGATAACTTGAGTTAAATATGTTGGCATTATCGACAACAACCATTTGGTGCTGTTTTATAATAGAATGATGGGAGATGATTGCAACCAGAAGTTGCATGAAATAACAACCAGAAGTTGTCTCTATATAGTAAAATTCTTTTATTTTTCATCACACATTTTTTGATGTGTTTAATTTTTGAAGGATATTAATCATAATTTTTCATATATATGACAGTGAGGGATGTCAATAGAGTAAATGTAATGTGTTTAAACACCTTATTACATTCCAGAAGAATGATATATTAGTATAATATTCAGATTATGAGTTTATACTAATTATACTAATGATTGTTGCAACTAACTTTGAACCCCTTGAGGTATTGTTCTGTTTCAATGTTTCATACAGAGTCTTTTAGCCAAGATACTTCAGAGATTTCTGCTTTCTGAAGAAAGCGAGTAGGAAAGTGTGGTCATTGATCCCAGTTCCCACTTTATAGTTTGTGCTTCTCTTCTAGTCTCGTATCTTAAGATATGCATTTCTATTATTTATCTCGAAAATTAGGATTTGCTTGTGACATAGTCTTTATAATATAGTGGATTTGCAGTATATTTTGAAACCCAAGTTCTTTCTTTATTTTGTAGGTTCTTTGTATAACGCTCAAGAAAATATTTTAATTTTAGATATTATTATTTATATTAAATTTGGATTATTTGAGGTAATTTTTTTAGGATTAAATATATATGACGGCATGTTTACAAGTTTATATGATGATTTAAATGTGAATATGGTTGTGAAAATTAAATATGTGGGATATCATGTTTACAGTTTTATAGTACGATTTATATATGTTAAGGAGTACCCGTGTATTTTTAGTTGCCTTTTCTATGATTAAATATATTTAAAACATGCAATACTTAGATTCGGGGAATTTTATAAAATCATCGGAGTATTTAAAAATTCCGAAATCTTTTGTGTTATCCTATTTATAATATTATTTAGTTTTTAAAATTATTGGGTGAATTATTTTTGGTGTTTCAGTATTTTAAAATGATTTTAAGAGTTTTATTTCATTTAAAATTTTAAAACTTGAAAAATTCATATTTAATTCATTTTTGATCTTAAAAATATTTTAAAAAATATGTGAGTGTTCGTAATTTATACTCTTTATTTTAAAAATATAAAGTTAATTTTTTTTTTACAATTTTTTTTCTGATTTAATTTTAAATTATTAAAGGTTGTTATTGATTTTTAAATATAGTTTTCAGCAATGTAAAATCCCAATTTTTTTTGCCCCTGCGGTTTTTATTTGTTAAACCAGAGATATCCAGATTCTTCAGGAGTATTCTCTTGTTCTAATCTCTCGACTCTCTCTCTCATTTTTCACCTCTCAACCTCTCTTCCCGCAATCTCTCTCTTTTCTTTAATCTCTCTGGCACGATCTCTCTTTTCTCCTCATTTTCTCTCGAAAATCTCTTCCTTCTCGATCGATGTCTAAAGTGTGATGTCTATTTACTGTTTTCTTGTAGTGAGTTCTATTATGTCACTCCCAAACACGTGTAGATTTCATTTTAATTATGATGATTCATTTCTTTTTTTCTTGAAAATATATTCTTAATTATTCATCTATCACGTATGATGATTCTCACTTGTGTTCTATTATTCTTAAAATACATTGTTTTATATTTGACAAATAGGATATAAGGCAAATTTAGATTGTATAAGTGATAGTGGATTGAATTAATATTTAATTACATTGGGCTAGGCTCAAGATGTAATTAGAAGGCCCAACCTAATTATCCATGATCCCTATTGTAGCCTATATATATTCCTATTCTCTTCTTGCTGGGGGCTGGTCGAAAAAATTTTGTAGCCACCCAGGAGCAAGAAGAGAGGTTAACTTGAGAAGACGAAGGCCACACTTCGCTCAAGGGAATTTGGGAATACAATAGAAGAGCGTGGAATCAACCGTTAACAAGGTGACTTTTCTATTCGTACTCGTTAATTTATTGTATCAAAATTCGCAGTGCCAAGCTCTGATTGTCCCAACAATTTTAATTCAAAATTAATCCAAAAATCATTAGTTATTAGGGACTCTCTAATCCAAAAATCGTACCTGGTCAGTAGATAGTAAGTCATCCTATTTTCCAAACAAAATACCAATTGAGTCATATGTGACCTTTTAATCCAAAGTCGCCTCCCTCAAGTCAATGTCTACTTTAATAAGAGTTTGAATTGTACTAAGTTTAATTACCATAATAAGCAAAAATGTACAACCGGATTAGAGGTAGCTAATATTTGTATGAGTGAGAGAAAAGTTTTATATACTTCTTATCTAGGTAAAGTATGTGCGACCTTATATCTAGTTATTGTCAATGAATTCATGATTAATATATGTTAAAAAGGTTGTTACTATCTATATTTAATCATTGAATTTATGAGGACACCCAAAATTTTGAAATAGTCAAAATTTTATGAAAGATTTGACTTGTGCGCACACCCTATGTCACTTGTATCAAGTTGTCTTGCTCACATATTAGAGAGTATTACATATTATGTATGCTCCAAATAAAGTAATATTGTGAAATCTTCATATGATATTCTTGGTAAATGATATAATTTTAATATCAATACATACCTTTTAAATTTATAGTTGATTTAAAATTAGGATTTATAAATTTGATTATTTTGATAACTTGAGTTAAATATGTTGGCATTATCGACAACAACCATTTGGTGCTGTTTTATAATAGAATGATGGTAGATGATTGCAACCAGAAGTTGCATGAAATAACAACCAGAAGTTGTCTCTATATAGTAAAATTCTTTTATTTTTCATCACACATTTTTTGATGTGTTTAATTTTTGAAGGATATTAATCATAATTTTTCATATATATGACAGTGAGGGATGTCAATAGAGTAAATGTAATGTGTTTAAACACCTTATTACATTCCAGAAGAATGATATATTAGTATAATATTCAGATTATGTGTTTATACTAATTATACTAATGATTGTTGCAACTAACTTTGAACCCCTTGAGGTATTGTTCTGTTTCAATGTTTCATACAGAGTCTTTTAGCCAAGATACTTCAGAGATTTCTGCTTTCTGAAGAAAGCGAGTAGGAAATTGTGGTCACTGATCCCAGTTCCCACTTTATAGTTTGTGCTTCTCTTCTAGTCTCGTATCTTAAGATATGCATTTCTATTATTTATCTCGAAAATTAGGATTTGCTTGTGACATAGTCTTTATAATATAGTGGATTTGCAGTATATTTTGAAACCCAAGTTCTTTCTTTATTTTGTAGGTTCTTTGTATAACGCCCAAGAAAATATTTTAATTTTAGATATTATTATTTATATTAGATTTGGATTATTTGAGGTAATTTTTTTTAGGATTAAATATATATGACGGCATGTTTACAAGTTTATATGATGATTTAAATGTGAATATGGTTGTGAAAATTAAATATGTGGAATATCATGTTTACAGTTTTATAGTACGATTTATATATGTTAATGAGTACCCGTGTATTTTTAGTTGCCTTTTCTATGATTAAATCTATTTAAAACATGCAATACTTAGATTCGGGGAATTTTATAAAATCATCGGAGTATTTAAAAATTCCGAAATCTTTTGTGTTATCCTATTTATAATATTATTTAGTTTTTAAAATTATTGGGTGAATTATTTTGGGTGTTTCAGTATTTTAAAATGATTTTAAGAGTTTTATTTCATTTAAAATTTTAAAACTTGAAAAATTCATATTTAATTCATTTTTGATCTTAAAAATATTTTAAAAAATATGTGAGTGTTCGTAATTTATACTCTTTATTTTAAAAATATAAAGTTAATTTTTTTTTACAATTTTTTTTCTGATTTAATTTTAAATTATTAAAGGTTGTTATTGATTTTTAAATATAGTTTTCAGCAATGTAAAATCCCAATTTTTTTTGCCCCTGCGGTTTTTATTTGTTAAACCAGAGATATCCAGATTCTTCAGGAGTATTCTCTTGTTCTAATCTCTCGACTCTCTCTCTCATTTTTCACCTCTCAACCTCTCTTCCCGCAATCTCTTTGGCACGATCTCTCTTTTCTCCTCATTTTCTCTCGAAAATCTCTTCCTTCTCGATCGATGTCTAAAGTGTGATGTCTATTTACTGTTTTCTTGTAGTGAGTTCTATTATGTCACTCCCAAACACGTGTAGATTTCATTTTAATTATGATGATTCATTTCTTTTTTTCTTGAAAATATATTCTTAATTATTCATCTATCACGTATGATGATTCTCACTTGTGTTCTATTATTCTTAAAATACATTGTTTTATATTTGACAAATAGGATATAAGGCAAATTTAGATTGTATAACTGATCAGTTTAATTCAAAATTAATCAAAAAATCATTAGTTATTAGGGACTCTCTAATCCAAAAATCGTACCTGGTCAGTAGATAGTAAGTCATCCTATTTTCCAAACAAAATACCAATTGAGTCATATGTGACCTTTTAATCCAAAGTCGCCTCCCTCAAGTCAATGTCTACTTTAATATGAGTTTGAAATTTACTAAGTTTAATTACCATAATAAGCAAAAATGTACAACCGGATTAGAGGTAGCTAATATTTGTATGAGTGAGAGAAAAGTTTTATATACTTCTTATCTAGGTAAAGTATGTGCGACCTTATATCTAGTTATTGTCAATGAATTCACGATTAATATATGTTAAAAAGGTTGTTACTATCTATATTTAATCATTGAATTTATGAGGACACCCAAAATTTTGAAATAGTCAAAATTTTATGAAAGAAATGACTTGTGCGCACACCCTATGTCACTTGTATCAAGTTGTCTTGCTCACATATTAGAGAGTATTACATATTATGTATGCTCCAAATAAAGTAATATTGTGAAATCTTCATATGATATTCTTGGTAAATGATATAATTTTAATATCAATACATGCCTTTTAAATTTATAGTTGATTTAAAATTAGCATTTATAAATTTGATTATTTTGATAACTTGAGTTAAATATGTTGGCATTATCGACAACAACCATTTGGTGCTGTTTTATAATAGAATGATGGTAGATGATTGCAACCAGAAGTTGCATGAAATAACAACCAGAAGTTGTCTCTATATAGTAAAATTCTTTTATTTTTCATCACACATTTTTTGATGTGTTTAATTTTTGAAGGATATTAATCATAATTTTTCATATATATGACAGTGAGGGATGTCAATAGAGTAAATGTAATGTGTTTAAACACCTTATTACATTCCAGAAGAATGATATATTAGTATAATATTCAGATTATGAGTTTATACTAATTATACTAATGATTGTTGCAACTAACTTTGAACCCCTTGAGGTATTGTTCTGTTTCAATGTTTCATACAGAGTCTTTTAGCCAAGATACTTCAGAGATTTCTGCTTTCTGAAGAAAGCGAGTAGGAAAGTGTGGTCACTGATCCCAGTTCCCACTTTATAGTTTGTGCTTCTCTTCTAGTCTCGTATCTTAAGATATGCATTTCTATTATTTATCTCGAAAATTAGGATTTGCTTGTGACATTGTCTTTATAATATAGTGGATTTGCAGTATATTTTGAAACCCAAGTTCTTTCTTTATTTTGTAGGTTCTTTGTATAACGCCCAAGAAAATATTTTAATTTTAGATATTATTATTTATATTAAATTTGGATTATTTGAGGTAATTTTTTTAGGATTAAATATATATGACGGCATGTTTACAAGTTTATATGATGATTTAAATGTGAATATGGTTGTGAAAATTAAATATGTGGGATATCATGTTTACAGTTTTATAGTACGATTTATATATGTTAAGGAGTACCCGTGTATTTTTAGTTGCCTTTTCTATGATTAAATCTATTTAAAACATGCAATACTTAGATTCGGGGAATTTTATAAAATCATCGGAGTATTTAAAAATTCCGAAATCTTTTGTGTTATCCTATTTATAATATTATTTAGTTTTTAAAATTATTGGGTGAATTATTTTGGGTGTTTCAGTATTTTAAAATGATTTTAAGAGTTTTATTTCATTTAAAATTTTAAAACTTGAAAAATTCATATTTAATTCATTTTTGATCTTAAAAATATTTTAAAAAATATGTGAGTGTTCGTAATTTATACTCTTTATTTTAAAAATATAAAGTTAATTTTTTTTACAATTTTTTTTCTGATTTAATTTTAAATTATTAAAGGTTGTTATTGATTTTTAAATATAGTTTTCAGCAATGTAAAATCCCAATTTTTTTTACCCCTGCGGTTTTTATTTGTTAAACCAGAGATATCCACATTCTTCAGGAGTATTCTCTTGTTCTAATCTCTCGACTCTCTCTCTCATTTTTCACCTCTCAACCTCTCTTCCCGCAATCTCTCTCTTTTCTTTAATCTCTCTGGCACGATCTCTCTTTTCTCCTCATTTTCTCTCGAAAATCTCTTCCTTCTCGATCGATGTCTAAAGTGTGATGTCTATTTACTGTTTTCTTGTAGTGAGTTCTATTATGTCACTCCCAAACACGTGTAGATTTCATTTTAATTATGATGATTCATTTCTTTTTTTTCTTGAAAATATATTCTTAATTATTCATCTGTCACGTATGATGATTCTCACTTGTGTTCTATTATTCTTAAAATACATTGTTTTATATTTGACAAATAGGATATAAGGCAAATTTAGATTGTATAAGTGATCAGTTTAATTCAAAATTAATCCAAAAATCATTAGTTATTAGGGACTCTCTAATCCAAAAATCGTACCTGGTCAGTAGATAGTAAGTCATCCTATTTTCCAAACAAAATACCAATTGAGTCATATGTGACCTTTTAATCCAAAGTCGCCTCCCTCAAGTCAATGTCTACTTTAATATGAGTTTGAATTGTACTAAGTTTAATTACCATAATAAGCAAAAATGTACAACCGGATTAGAGGTAGCTAATATTTGTATGAGTGAGAGAAAAGTTTTATATACTTCTTATCTAGGTAAAGTATGTGCGACCTTATATCTAGTTATTGTCAATGAATTCACGATTAATATATGTTAAAAAGGTTGTTACTATCAATATTTAATCATTGAATTTATGAGGACACCCAAAATTTTGAAATAGTCAAAATTTTATGAAAGAAATGACTTGTGCGCACACCCTATGTCACTTGTATCAAGTTGTCTTGCTCACATATTAGAGAGTATTACATATTATGTATGCTCCAAATAAAGTAATATTGTGAAATCTTCATATGATATTCTTGGTAAATGATATAATTTTAATATCAATACATGCCTTTTAAATTTATAGTTGATTTAAAATTAGCATTTATAAATTTGATTATTTTGATAACTTGAGTTAAATATGTTGGCATTATCGACAACAACCATTTGGTGCTGTTTTATAATAGAATGATGGTAGATGATTGCAACCAGAAGTTGCATGAAATAACAACCAGAAGTTGTCTCTATATAGTAAAATTCTTTTATTTTTCATCACACATTTTTTGATGTGTTTAATTTTTGAAGGATATTAATCATAATTTTTCATATATATGACAGTGAGGGATGTCAATAGAGTAAATGTAATGTGTTTAAACACCTTATTACATTCCAGAAGAATGATATATTAGTATAATATTCAGATTATGAGTTTATACTAATTATACTAATGATTGTTGCAACTAACTTTGAACCCCTTGAGGTATTGTTCTGTTTCAATGTTTCATACAGAGTCTTTTAGCCAAGATACTTCAGAGATTTCTGCTTTCTGAAGAAAGCGAGTAGGAAAGTGTGGTCACTGATCCCAGTTCCCACTTTATAGTTTGTGCTTCTCTTCTAGTCTCGTATCTTAAGATATGCATTTCTATTATTTATCTCGAAAATTAGGATTTGCTTGTGACATAGTCTTTATAATATAGTGGATTTGCAGCATATTTTGAAACCCAAGTTCTTTCTTTATTTTGTAGGTTCTTTGTATAACGCCCAAGAAAATATTTTAATTTTAGATATTATTATTTATAATAAATTTGGATTATTTGAGGTAATTTTTTTTAGGATTAAATATATATGACGGCATGTTTACAAGTTTATATGATGATTTAAATGTGAATATGGTTGTGAAAATTAAATATGTGGGATATCATGTTTACAGTTTTATAGTACGATTTATATATGTTAAGGAGTACCCGTGTATTTTTAGTTGCCTTTTCTATGATTAAATCTATTTAAAACATGCAATAATTAGATTCGGGGAATTTTATAAAATCATCGGAGTATTTAAAAATTCCGAATTCTTTTGTGTTATCCTATTTATAATATTATTTAGTTTTTAAAATTATTGGGTGAATTATTTTGGGTATTTCAGTATTTTAAAATGATTTTAAGAGTTTTATTTCATTTAAAATTTTAAAACTTGAAAAATTCATATTTAATTCATTTTTGTTCTTAAAAATATTTTAAAAAATATGTGAGTGTTCGTAATTTATACTCTTTATTTTAAAAATATAAAGTTAATTTTTTTTTACAATTTTTTTTCTGATTTAATTTTAAATTATTAAAGGTTGTTATTGATTTTTAAATATAGTTTTCAGCAATGTAAAATCCCAATTTTTTTTGCCCCTGCGGTTTTTATTTGTTAAACCAGAGATATCCAGATTCTTCAGGAGTATTCTCTTGTTCTAATCTCTCGACTCTCTCTCTCATTTTTCACCTCTCAACCTCTCTTCCCGCAATCTCTCTCTTTTCTTTAATCTCTCTGGCACGATCTCTCTTTTCTCCTCATTTTCTCTCGAAAATCTCTTCCTTCTCGATCGATGTCTAAAGTGTGATGTCTATTTACTGTTTTCTTGTAGTGAGTTCTATTATGTCACTCCCAAACACGTGTAGATTTCATTTTAATTATGATGATTCATTTCTTTTTTTCTTGAAAATATATTCTTAATTATTCATCTATCACGTATGATGATTCTCACTTGTGTTCTATTATTCTTAAAATACATTGTTTTATATTTGACAAATAGGATATAAGGCAAATTTAGATTGTATAAGTGACAGTTTAATTCAAAATTAATCCAAAAATCATTAGTTATTAGGGACTCTCTAATCCAAAAATCGAACCTGGTCAGTAGATAGTAAGTCATCCTATTTTCCAAACAAAATACCAATTGAGTCATATGTGACCTTTTAATCCAAAGTCGCCTCCCTCAAGTCAATGTCTACTTTAATATGAGTTTGAATTGTACTAAGTTTAATTACCATAATAAGCAAAAATGTACAACCGGATTAGAGGTAGCTAATATTTGTATGAGTGAGAGAAAAGTTTTATATACTTCTTATATAGGTAAAGTATGTGCGACCTTATATCTTGTTATTGTCAATGAATTCACGATTAATATATGTTAAAAAGGTTGTTACTATCTATATTTAATCATTGAATTTATGAGGACACCCAAAATTTTGAAATAGTCAAAATTTTATGAAAGAAATGACTTGTGCGCACACCCTATGTCACTTGTATCAAGTTGTCTTGCTCACATATTAGAGAGTATTACATATTATGTATGCTCCAAATAAAGTAATATTGTGAAATCTTCATATGATATTCTTGGTAAATGATATAATTTTAATATCAATACATGCCTTTTAAATTTATAGTTGATTTAAAATTAGCATTTATAAATTTGATTATTTTGATAACTTGAGTTAAATATGTTGGCATTATCGACAACAACCATTTGGTGCTGTTTTATAATAGAATGATGGTAGATGATTGCAACCAGAAGTTGCATGAAATAACAACCAGAAGTTGTCTCTATATAGTAAAATTCTTTTATTTTTCATCACACATTTTTTGATGTGTTTAATTTTTGAAGGATATTAATCATAATTTTTCATATATATGACAGTGAGGGATGTCAATAGAGTAAATGTAATGTGTTTAAACACCTTATTACATTCCAGAAGAATGATATATTAGTATAATATTCAGATTATGAGTTTATACTAATTATACTAATGATTGTTGCAACTAACTTTGAACCCCTTGAGGTATTGTTCTGTTTCAATGTTTCATACAGAGTCTTTTAGCCAAGATACTTCAGAGATTTCTGCTTTCTGAAGAAAGCGAGTAGGAAAGTGTGGTCACTGATCCCAGTTCCCACTTTATAGTTTGTGCTTCTCTTCTAGTCTCGTATCTTAAGATATGCATTTCTATTATTTATCTCGAAAATTAGGATTTGCTTGTGACATAGTCTTTATAATATAGTGGATTTGCAGTATATTTTGAAACCCAAGTTCTTTCTTTATTTTGTAGGTTCTTTGTATAACGCCCAAGAAAATATTTTAATTTTAGATATTATTATTTATATTAAATTTGGATTATTTGAGGTAATTTTTTTTTAGGATTAAATATATATGACGGCATGTTTACAAGTTTATATGATGATTTAAATGTGAATATGGTTGTGAAAATTAAATATGTGGGATATCATGTTTAAAGTTTTATAGTACGATTTATATATGTTAAGGAGTACCCGTGTATTTTTAGTTGCATTTTCTATGATTAAATCTATTTAAAACATGCAATAATTAGATTCGGGGAATTTTATAAAATCATCGGAGTATTTAAAAATTCCGAAATCTTTTGTGTTATCCTATTTATAATATTATTTAGTTTTTAAAATTATTGGATGAATTATTTTGGGTGTTTCAGTATTTTAAAATGATTTTAAGAGTTTTATTTCATTTAAAATTTTAAAACTTGAAAAATTCATATTTAATTCATTTTTGATCTTAAAAATATTTTAAAAAATATGTGAGTGTTCGTAATTTATACTCTTTATTTTAAAAATATAAATTTAATTTTTTTTTACAATTTTTTTTTTCTGATTTAATTTTAAATTATTAAAGGTTGTTATTGATTTTTAAATATAGTTTTCAACAATGTAAAATCCCAATTTTTTTTGCCCTTGCGGTTTTTATTTGTTAAACCAGAGATATCCAGATTCTTCAGGAATATTCTCTTGTTCTAATCTCTCGACTCTCTCTCTCTCTCTCCCTCTCTCTCATTTTTCACCTCTCAACCTCTCTTCCCGCAATCTCTCTCTTTTCTTTAATCTCTCTGGCACGATCTCTCTTTTCTCCTCGTTTTCTCTCGAAAATCTCTTCCTTCTCGATTCTCTATCTCTCCAGTAGTTATACGCGTGTTTGTATGCATATATGGTTGTGTATAACCTGCCCTTTATGTAGCGTATATGAATACGCGAATTGTGTTGTGTGTGTGAATCGTCGCGTGTGTGTGTACGTATTAGGTGTACGCTTTAGGTCATTGAACGATTTAGGCTTGTTAATTTCTCATTTTACTTTGGATATAAAAGAAGTGATATCATGAGATTTTAAAGGTTTGAATAATTTGAGCGAAGCAGAGTAAAGTTAGACAGTTGTTTTAAGAAATGTCAATGAAAATTGGAACTTTGGATAAACAAAAAGGATTGTGTTGGGGACATCGAGTTAGGTGAATGTAGTTCAGAGGATTATGAATATTAAGAGTGAGAATAAATTGACTCAAATTTAACAAGATAGCAAGAAGAAGAAGATAGAGAACCAAGAAACTTGTAGGAATTGTGTTAGCAGAGGACGTGAGATTTGCCCAGAAAGGAATGTAGGATTTAGAAGATTTTGAAGACCAGAATAACGAGACAAGATAGCTACTCATAGGATATAAATTAAGGAGACCAGCAGGACCACCATTATCATAAGATAAAATTTCGGGAGCAGTCGTATTTTAATTGTATTAAGATTACTGGGGAAAAGATGTAAGTATAAGAAGAAGGAATGATATTGTAAGAAGTGATGGAATTAGAAACTAGAAGTTTATGTGATTATAAGTGATGTTGCTAAGAGTATGGATATGGTGAAAGTAAAAAAAATAAGGTGTGATTCTAGGATCGAATCAATTGAGGTTTTAACGGTCACGCAGACCAAGAGGTTGTTACAATATGAGCCAAGATCGCAAGGCATCTCAGGAAATTCAGGAACATGAGAAGAGCATATATACGATTTCTAGGTACGAGCTTTGTAATTGGAAGAATTAAAATTTTCAGGATATGATGAAAGAATCGAAGTGAATGCCGAGACGACAAAGCAGCAATGAATCAGGAAAGACATAAAATGCCAGCAGAGATCAAAAGTTTTAAAGCACCGGCTAGGAAATTATTGAAGGTTGTCAAAGGTATTACCAAGATAGCTACAACACTAAACAGGCCTACAAATTGGGAAACGAATGGATAAAGGTGAAGAGTGCTTTTAGGAGTCACAGAAGAGATCGAATACCGCTCAAATGTCAATGCAACCGGATGAACCAGGAAAGATTAAATAGGCATAAAATGCTCAAGGAAATGTTCAAAGAATTTTGGAAGTTAGAGATGGAAGATCCAAAGGTCTAGATTTTTGTGAATGGTATTGGAAGGTTGTGATCCCGGGTAGTTTGTATCGCGAATAAGATAAATACGTTTCAAGGTAAACAATTATTAGTTTCGAAAAGGTTACTCAGTAAAACTATGGGATTAAGGATGGATAGAAGTTTCCTAGTTATTCCCTCCTCGAGTAACATTGTACGTGAAAGGAGAGTAAGAATGAATGGGGGATTTCTTGATATTCTTTTTCTCAAAGTTTTATCTCGGGCAATCTGAATTATGAGTAGTAGCCTGGAAGTGGTATCAATGGTTAGTCGCGTGGATTTATTTTAAGGATTTAATTATTTACCTATTTACGGCAAGTCAATGCAGATTTCTTCGCTTATATGTTTGCTGCAAGTCAAGGCAGGTTTTGTTTTAGTATTGTATATGGATAAATTGTTTATGGATGATTGGATTAGTAATTGAGGTACTTTCATACAGGACATAGTCCATTATACAAATAGGTCATGTCCGATTTTCGTTAGAAAGGATCGTCACGTACGAGTGATAAGTATCTAGAATTAACGAGACATGTAAACCAAAGATTTAAGTTTATTTTGAAATTTGAAGGCTTACAGGATGAGCCTATCAGTATATGAGTTGAATTAAAGGAATCCTAGAGTGGAAGAAATGATTTGGGAATTGAAAGAAAAATATTTAAGAACTACCATTATATGTATTCTTACGATTGATTCTGAGGACAGAATCCCATTAAGGGGGAGGATATAACGCCCTAGAAAATATTTTAATTTTAGATATTATTATTTATATTAAATTTGGATTATTTGAGGTAATTTTTTTTTGGATTAAATATATGTGACGGCATGTTTACATGTTTATATGATTATTTAAATGTGAATATGGTTGTGAAAATTAAATATGTGGGATATCATGATTATAGTTTTATATTATGATTTATATATGTTAAGGAGTACCCGTGTATTTCTAGTTGCCTTTTTTATGATTAAATCTATTTAAAACATGAAATACTTAGATTCGGGGAATTTTATAAAATCATCGGAGTATTTAAAAATTCCGAAATATTTTGTGTTATCCTATTTATAATATTATTTAGTTTTTAAAATTACTGGATGAATTATTTTGGGTGTTTCAGTATTTTAAAATGATTTTAAGAGTTTTATTTCATATAAAATTTTAAAACTTGAAAAATTTATATTTAATTCGTTTTTGATCTTAAAAATATTTTAAAGAATATGTGAGTGTTCGTAATTTATACTCTTTATTTTAAAAATATAAAGTTAAAATTTTTTACAATTTTTTTCTGATTTAATTTTAAATTATTAAAGGTTGTTATTGATTTTTAAATATAGTTTTCAGCAATGTAAAATCCCAATTTTTTTTGCCCCTGCGGTTTTTATTTGTTAAACCAGAGATATCCAGATTCTTCAGGAGTATTCTCTTGTTCTAATCTCTCGACTCTCTCTCTCATTTTTCACCTCTCAACCTCTCTTCCCGCAATCTCTCTCTTTTCCTTAATCTCTCTAGCACGATCTCTCTTTTCTCCTCGTTTTCTCTCGAAAATCTCTTCCTTCTCGATTCTCTATCTCTCCAGTAGTTATACACGTGTTTGTATGCATATATGGTTGTGTATAACCTGCCCTTTATGTAGCGTATATGAATACGCGAATTGTGTTGTGTGTGTGAATCGTCGCGTGTGTGTGTATTGGCAGAAGTGCGTGCGTATTGTGCCAGGGGTGAGTGGGTTGTTTTGATTTCGTTAAAACATCACTGCCAATTCCCTTTCCGCCCATTGTTGAAGTTCGATTTCGAACTTAGTGTCACGGTTAATGTTCTGGTTTGGGCTGGTGTGTACTGCGGGTGAGTATCGTTGCGTATTCTATTAAAACCACCGAATCATTAGTTTGGCATCTTTGATGGGTTTCGGTTTTACCAAATTTATTTTGATGATAACACTTGATAATATTCTTTACTGATTGGTTGGTTCATTATTATCTCAAAAATCGGTGGAAATTTGTGGTTGGAGGGCCCAAGACGGGGAACCCCCGAATTTTTGCCGCCACCGGCGATGAACTCCGGCGAGCCAGTGGTGGGATCGATGATGAAATTGAGGCCCCTAAATTATATAATTACGATTTAAGCTCGTTATATGCATGGTTGTGAATTTTAGTGAATAATTTGAGTTTATAATTGTTGCGAATCATGTGAAGTTGAGGATGATATATTTTTGAGATTGTCGTTGATTTGGTGTCGGTTGTGTCCGATTGGTTGGCTACCCGTCCAAAGGGGATGTTGCCCAAATTTCTAAAAATAATTTTAAAATATTATATTCTCATTTATCGGGTATAATAAATATATTAATATTGGAGCAGTATTTGAATATTATAAGTTTTTAAGTGTGATTTGTTTGTTTTAAGGATTGTAAACTAGAAGTTGGTAAGTACTAAGTTGTATGTAAATTTATTTGAATGGTTAATTGATCTTGAACTGTTAGTAATAGAATAAATTGTTTATTGTAATTAGAGTGATATTTATAATTGTTAAATCATTATTAAGGTTATTAATTATTAATTTGACTTTTAAGAATAAAGGAAGTTACAAGTGTATTATGATCGGCATGTGAGTAGTATAAGTTGTATGTATATGTTAAGCACACGGGTTGTCAGAAGTTTGTAAAGAGTATATATTAGTATAACTGTGATGTATATGAGATTTGCTATGAGTAATTGTAAAGCAAAGGATGTCTTGATTTCTTATTGGGTTGTTTATATTTCGACAGGTTGAGTCATATTTTAAAGGAGGTGCTGTCCAAATTTTATTAGAATTATTTTGTAATTAGTATAGCAAATTGATAACAAGTATTTGTAGATAGATATGATATATGTGATAACTAGCATAAGTGTAAAATATTATTACGTGCTAAGTGCTTATATGATTTTATGATTTCATGTTATTATTTTGAGAATGTAATCACTATGTGCTATATGTGTTAAGTTGTAAAGCGATATAAGGTGCGTTGGGGTAGAACGAGTTAGACAGTTAAGTTTATAAGCGTACTGAAGTAGTATTTTTACCTTTCTATAGGTATGAATAAGAGGTCAGCTAAAAGCCAGCGCACGTGTAGATGGAATTTTGAGAAACGAGATAATTACCGGAGTTGTCAAGCATAAGAGCAGAGTGACTGACAAAGTATAGAGGAGAGATGATTGTATAGCCGAGCAGAGGCCAATGTATAAAGAAGTAGAAACGGATGTAAAGTAAAGAATTGAGATATTGGAATTGGAAACTTCATGTATTGAAGCAAGTTTACTATACCTCACTTATTGTTCAAGTGATGTGAAACCTTCTGTGTTTATTTGTTCTTTCGTTATCCTTTCTTGCAAGCAATTACATTCTTCGTATTTATTCTAAATAATGTGAGCCTGTTCAGTTGATTTTACGATATTTCTTTCAAACCATTTTTGCTAGTGCCTATACTCTTTACTAATATTTGTCAAAGAGCATTCTTCTTCAAATAATTGTAAAATAATTCGAGGTTTATACTGTTGTTGAAGCATGTGTTGCTCAGTGACGGTTAAAACCAAGAATGAAGTGAGATCTTCTTAATTATTCAAACTCATTATTGTCATGCCGATTTCGCAGCTAAAGCCTATGAGTGCTTAGCCGACAAGAGTGAGATTTGAGTAATTGGGAATTTCTTTAATTATCATTTTAAACTATTCGAATCTTCCATGTTAATTGAAACTTTGCAACGGATTTTCATTAATTGATAATATTTGAAATGAGTGGTTATAGTCAGTGCAATACTTTAAATTTTCAGTTGAACTTCAGATTCCTTTATTTCATGATTTTTCTTATAAGTTGTTGTTCAATTCTAGACCCTGAATAATTGCTCTATTTCTTATTGATTAATGTTTCCTTATTTATATATTATCCTGTTTTTGGTGAACTGTACCCTGCTTAGTTCAATCTTATTGCTTTGCTATTTATAATTACTTATATCAATTGCTTCCCTGAACATTGCTTCCCTGAACCTCAGTCTTTTATAATTGAAAATGAAAATGGCCTAATTAATTAAAGATGTTTTTAAAATTCCTTATACTGGGTTGTTCTGTTATCAGTGAGTATAAAGGACTTAAAAGTGAAATGTTTTAAAGGTTTTGAAGATTTATTGTTAGGTATTCCGTCAAAAATGTTTTCTACGGATTCCTTCAGATTGGAGAACGTAAGAGGCCGGGTGACGCCGGTCCAGCATGTTTTATTTTTGTGCTTTAGTTCTGGTGGGACCAGTCCAGCACCTTTTAAAGGCCAATGTGTTGCCTAATTGGGAACCCAATTTATGTCCGGACGGACTGAGTGTCCGGGGTGGGGACTTTACGTGGCTGATCACCCGTATTGTCCGGAGTCGTGGAAAAACTCCAATCAACATAAATGTTTTTGAAAAGGTTTATGAAAAGTATGTTCAATATAAAACAGTTTTAATGAAAAGAATGTTTTGATTGGAAAGCTATGATTGAAGAAAGTGAAAAGCCTTGTTCCATGATGATACTTGAATTATTCTCTTGATATAGTTGGTCATTGATATTGTTCATCAATGAATCATTGAAATGTTATTGTTTCACTATATTATTAACTTGCTGAGCGTTGTTGGCTCACTCTTGCTTTATTTTCCTTAACCTTTCAGTTAGGATTAAGGGTGGATGTCTACATCTTACAAGTCATATGAGAGCAATGAGGCAGCCTATACAGGATAGATCTCGAAGTCAGAGCGGGTAAGCACGGATTGGAATTAAGCTTCAGATTAGATGGTATAGTAATTTGTATTAGAGCAGAGATAGAAGTTGTAATAATTTGTATTGATTAGATTCTTGTTTCATACCATAACCAGGAATCGATCCTCGATGAGGAATCGTTGGTGCATTGAGTTTTATTTGTATTTGTTAAATTGGAATTTGGTTTGGGTTGAATTACAGGTGGATAGTCCGATTTACGAATACTTCATGCCGAAATTTTCTAAAATTCCCCTGTATCAAAGTCTATTTTATTATAAAAAGTATATTTTCAACATTGGGGAGTTCGGGGTGTTACACTTTGGTCTTAGTTGGTGGTGATCCTGGTGTGGGCAAAAGTACATTGTTACTACCGGTGCTTGTGTGTTAATTAGATGAACTCGATGGTTCTTACTTATAAAGATTGCATATTCTTCTTCTCATTTACTGCTTTCTTCAGGGCCTATGCACATAATTTATATTGTGCACATAATCCAACCTTTTGAAATTTATTTATGTCCCCACCACTTAAAAATGTACATTGCTTCTTTCTTTTGTTTTGTAAGATTGCTGCAATAATCTCAGAAGGGCATGAGATGAAGCAATCATCTCTAGTTGTTTATATATCTGGTGAAGAGGTTAGATTAGGTTGGTATAAGCATAAGTTATAAAAAAGTGTCATCAGTAGATGCATTGAAGACTCTAATACCTAATGTGTTATCAGTTGCAGAATACAATGTATCACACGCTCAGGGCATTACTGGATTTGGCAAGAAAATGCTCAAGAAACTCTCCTCGAAATCACCTCTAATGAAAGAGCTTAGTCGACTAGGGTTTGCAAAATCGCATCCGGTCTTTGTGTCCAAAGATTTGAGAAGGCGAAGGAACATGGCAAACGTTCAAATCTTGTTCATCCAAAGCTTAGATGATGACATAAGAAAACAACAAAATAGGTTCTTTGTTTGCTTTCAGGTTTCTTTGTTTCTAATATTATTTCTCTCCTTAACTTTCAGATCCAGGCACGACCAGGGATCTCTGTTGCTTCTTGCTATTCAGAGGCTACACATTTTATAACTGACAAGTTTTTCCGGACAAGGAACATGTTGGTAAACCAGTGGTTACGCCTTTATGGTTAGAGAATTGTGCAGAAGCTGGTTGTTTAGTTGTTGAGGAAAAGTATATCCTGAGGGATACAAAGAATGAGAAGGAAATTGGGTTTGATTTATCTACTTCACTGATCTAGACACCATCCCCTTCTTAAGGTACATGCCCGTCTCTTTTTGCTTGCATCTCAGTCACTGTCGGTAGTAGATTATGCGACTTCTGTGCCATTCCTCGAGAAAGGTAGAGATGCGTTCTTCATTCTGTAATTCAGAATGGTCACTGATGACTTGTAAATTTTATGAAACGTTGCAACTTTCATATATGTTTGCAGGTGTGCATGTATTCAGTTCAGAGCTTCTACTAAATGGGATAGTTACCCAGAAACTTGAATATTTGAGGTCAGTCAAACAATTCTGTATTTTATATATGAACCTAGTTATGCTAGATACTTGTGCTTGAAAATAATATCCTGCTGCTTACTTGCAATAATATTTTTATTTCCTACGAGCATTACTTTTGGATTGCAAGTTTGCAACTAAATAGCTCTACTAAAAGCACTTTTGTTTTTCTCCATCAGACATTAGGTTTTTTCAAATTATTCGAAGAAGAATTACACGAAGGTTTATTAGAGAAGAGCGAGGAGGCAAGGATAAGAACTCATGCTGCTGCTATGTACAAGGGTCCTCGTCATTCCTTTTTTATAACTTATGCTTATTGCAACCTAATGTACATAGCGAAAGAATATGAACCTTTTTGGTGGTCAAAGTGTCTCCTTTCTTTACCTTTAGCTTTAGCTGTGTGAAGTTTATATAGTATTGTTAAATTTTAAATTATTAGTAGTTGAGGAGTTTGTTTGTTATTGTGAACTTACAAATATATTTGTAGTTGAAGTAGTTATGGATATGGAGTTTGGTGTAGTAGTAGATTGTCAATGAATTATGCTAATTGGGTGAATGTTTTGTATTGCTAACTTTGGTGGTATATAAATCTATTTGAATGCAATGTTGATTTTGGTAAATTTTTGGGCACATAATTTTGGTAAAAAGACATCAATTTGAGCCTTTAAAACATCACCTAAAAACTGATGTCTAATTTGGCAATTTCATGGATCTATTTTACATCGGTTAAAAAATGATGTGGTATAAAATTTACAACATCGGTTTTCTATTCAAAAATGATGTAGTATATAATTTACAACATCGGTTCTAACCAAAACCGATGTAGTACAGGGGTTGAGAGATCGGTTCTGTTTTAAAAACTGATGTTGTTGACAACTATTTAGATCGGTTTAAAACTGATGTAATAAGTACTTTTTAACATCGGCCCAGAACCGATGTAAAACACATGGACTTTTAACCTCACCCACCTAGACATCGGTTTTTAAAGTTTTTTACATCGGCCCAGAACTGATGTCTATTGACTGTTTTGGCGTAGTGAAGGGCAGAATCTCCGACTTTCAATGATATTTTAATCATTAACACAGGGCATTGGTAGTACTTCCCCCTCCTAATCCAACATCCTCAGACTACATCAGTTGATTTCTTAGTTGACATAAGCACCTCTGTAAATTATTTCCCCCTTGGTGCATATATCTTCCACAATGTTTTGCAAATGCGTATAAACTGAAAGCATTGGTGTGTGAACCATTAGATAAGGTCTCTTTTGGGTAAATGGTTGGAGGAATTAGGTAATTTTAGTGGGTTCTAAAAGTTGTTTGAACTGATACGAAATGTAACTAACTGGACTGAGTTGTATTAGAATATCAAATCCTAGGATTTATAAGCATAAAAAGTAAACTATTAGCACATTCACCCATGTGAAGTACGATATAGAAATTATTTCTCGTCATGTTATATTACACCCTCTCAGATACTATTGCTTAGAGGATTCTTATATCAGGCCATCATTTTCAGTTCATACTTATTGTTATTCATTTGCTATCTTTGTAGGTGGTGTGCTCCTTCAAAAGTCGACTCTACAAAGTCGCCAATGCTTTTCTTCGAAAAGGATTTGCTAGTGGTCCCTCCATTATCTCCCGATGCTGGTCTGGACTTGGTGTTAAAAAATGGTATTAAGACATTACTTTCTTAATAGTATGCTATAACAAGACTCGGTTAATTGGGACAGGGTGCTGCTAGAGTTTCGTTATGAATATAACCAAATTTTCCACAACCGTCATCTTTTCCAATATATACAATATTCTAACTTTGAAGCCCATTTTAAAAAATTCTTATGTTAAGAGTGGAATCAAGTGCATGGACATTAGTTTTTTAAAAAAAATAAATAAAAGAAATCACATGCACACATGGATCCATGTACTATTTTTCGCACTCACTGGGTGGCTTGCTTTAAGTTGGTGACCGACGTGTGTTTGATTTTGACAATATAAAGGGTATACTTTCAGTAATAGAGCTGTAAATGAACCGAGTTGTTCGTGATCAAGCTCGAGCTCGGCTCGTTAAAGGCTCGATTCGGCTCAGTTCGGCTCGGTTCGACATTGCTCGTTAAGAACACGAGCTCACGCTCGAACACAAAAATGTGTTCGTTAAGCTAACGATCTCGAGCCTAGCTATTAGCATGTGTGGCTCGAGCTCAGCTCGAGAACGGCTCAAAATCATTTGGCTCGTTAAAGCTCGAAAAAAATTATGTATATTCTGATTTTTCATAATATTTCTCACATTTTAAGTTTAAAATTACAATATAAATACCTAAATCCCGAATCAATTCTGAATAATTGATTAAAATTTGATGTTAGGTTGATTCAAAACTAATAATTAGTTTGGTCAATTGGATTTGAACCTTTTTTTTCATGTTAAATTTAATTGTTCAGGAACTGTTCGTTAAGGGCTCGAGATCGGGTTGGCTCATTTTTGTTCAATAGAAGTTCGAGTGCGGCTCGATCGTTAACGAGCTTGAGCTCGAACACCATTTTTGTGCGATAATAAAGCTCGGCTCGGCTCGGTTCGTTAAGAAAAAAATTAAACTCGGTTCTTTTAGGTCAAAACTCGACTCAGCTCGGTTCGTTTACAGCCCTAGTCAGTAAGGAACCAAAAACAAACCAACACAACTAGATGATTTTATTTTCAAAATCACGTAGAAAATGTTCAAAGAAAAGTTTTAAATTGCAATAGCATAGAACTCTGTACAATTTAACCTTCGAAACCTCTTTCGCAAATAAAATAAACTAAAAACAACCGCAAAGTAACTAGATGATATCACTTGCAAATGTATTCTACAGAACATTAAAATCTTCAAAATTATGATACCATAGCAAGTCGATGCAATTCAACCTTGGAAACCTCATTCGCAACAAAAACTAACTAAAAATAAGCCAAAACAACAAAATTATTTCATTTGCAAATATAGTGTAGTGAACATTCAAAAAAACGAAAAATTAATTGCAAAACCATAGCAACTTTAGGCAATTCAACCTTAGAAATCTCTTTCGCAAATAAAATCAAATAAAAATAACATAACACAACTCGATGACAACCAGATGATCTCAGTTGTTGAAAAAGGGTGAAGAACAATAAAAAAAAATTTAGAACTACAATAGCATAACAATTCAACGCAATCCGTAACCTCAGTTGCAGATGATTATGTTCTTTAACCTCCTTTGTAACTAAAAACAATCAAATTAAACACTTTTTTCCATAAAATAATTAAACAAACACTTGAAGTGTGTAGTGCAACGAATAATAGATCTAAATACTACATGTGATTCGAAAAATTTGAGCTATTTATTGCAACGTACCTTTTCAACGATTTGGAGATTAGACTGAAAATCAACTAGTATCTTATAAATTCGGATGAACATATACGAAGAATATATGACGAACATGATGATGATACGTCAGGGAGCTCGATGAAAATTGAAGTTTTATGTTGCGAATTAATGAATGTTCAACTGTTTAACAACTTTAACTACTCAATTTAACATACTTTGACATAAGAACATATTTTTTAAATTAATAAAAGAAGAACGTATATTTGCAATTAAATGTAAAAAGTATCCATGAATTTACAAAAATTTACTGTGATAAAGGTATTTTTAAAAAACCTCAAAAAACTAACATAATTATTAACCAAGCTCTTCAGAAAACTTTCAAATTTATATTAACAAATATTAATATTTAAGAATAATATTTTTTTTATAGTTTCAGAAACAATAAGACGAATGATTAATAAAAATTGTGTTAGTTTAAAAAAATTATTTAACGATCATTATTTCGGTACATAATAATTCGAAATAACCTTACATTAATTCAAATTATAATCATATATCTATCTGGTTTAAAATAAAACTTATCCGAAATAAGTAAACAAAAAAACATTTGAATCGAATTTAATCCCAATGGAGTTTAATAAGATTTCAACCCGATTTTAATCTGAATTTGACCCACATCGAGGTGGACCCGATTTGAATCAAAATCAAAATTTAACTCATACAAAACTAATATTAGATCATTGTCGAATCACATCCGATCTAATTGATTCTACGGTAATCAATAATTGATGCCATCCAAAATTGGTTCAGTTCGAAATTGTTCCAGTTATACGAATTACCCGGTCTAGGTTTGCGTAAAAAACCATCAATAATTTATCCAATCTAATTTATTATACAGTAATCAAAATTAAAATTTAACTCATACAAAACTAATATTAGATCCGTGTCGAATCATATCCAATCTAATTGATTATACAGTAATCAAAAATTGATTCCATTCAAAATTGATTCAGTTCAAAATTGTTCGAAATTGATCCAATTATACGAATTACCCAGTCCAGGTTTGCGTAAGAAACCATCAATAATTTATCCCCCAATTTTATAAGGTGGCATATCATTCTGGTATACTTTATCTAATCATAAAAACACATACTAAACTACCTGTGTTTCCGATGTACATTGAGCCTGTTTAGGAAAACATAAAATAAGTCCTTATGAACTTATTTTCGGGTAAAAATTTCATATTTTGATAATTTTTTTTATACAAGTATTTAATGTATGTTTGAGATTCTACAAAGTTGTAAAAAAAAGTTAACTTTTTTCAGAAAAAAGTTAGGAATCTCTAATTTTGTCTTAATATAAGTTTCCCCAAACACCCACATTATAAGGTGATAGTCAAAGATGACACCAACCACCTAATTTTCTTTTTTAAATAGTCAAATGAAGAAATACTAGGATCTGAAAGAGACATTAATCCAGAAAAGCACGAATTTATATTAATGGCTGCAGCATAAATACAAAAGACTCTATGTAGCATACACATATAATAGTGAGTACTCTTCTGTGGTTTACAAATTTAACTTTGTATTTAAATCAGTACGGATTATAATTACACGTTACAATCCAGTACCAATCATCATTTTCACACTTAACCCTAGCACACCCAAGCTGGACCGAGTTGGGATTAACCACTTGAAGGTAGTGCCCGCACGACGCCCCTGGCGCACACGTCTTGGTTTTATTGTTCCAATCCTTCTTCTCAGTGGCCCAATAATCTATAATTTGTTTGGCCGTTGCATCACCACAACCTTGAAATAAATTCTCACCGTATGGTCCGCCCGAATGTTGCATGAGACACGTTGGGCCAATCTTATCGGCATAGTTCTGAGCGTAGTTGGCCACAGTTTTGTCCCATGCGATTGGTCCTACACCTTCGGATGAACGAACTGTTGGAATATGGATTCGATTATAAATTGAATTCATTGATTCGGTAAAATCAATTCCATTTTTACTACGGATTTTTGCCACCGCCTTAACATAATTAATTAACACGGTTAATTAATTAAGGAAATTGCAACCGATTTAATTGATTAGCACGGCTAATTAATTTAGGCAATTGTGTTAAGGAAATTGCCACCGATTTAATTGATTAGCGCGGCTAATTAATTAAGGCAATTGTGTAGCGCACAAGTCTTCTCATCCTATAAATACTCATCTAGAGCATCAGGATTATATACTCGAAAACACACATCCTCTTCTCATATACAGTCTCTTCTCTTCCTCTGGTGATAGTTCTTGCTCGTCTCAAGCTCGCTGAGAGTGACGCTCTTATGTAGCCTCACTGCAATCCGTTTTATCCTGGGAGGCGGTTCGCTCACACATATGGTGGGAGCTAATACGCTTTAAGGAGACAGTCACGCACTGGACTCGGGTTTTTTCGTTCCTTGTCTCCTCTTTTGTCTGTTTTAATTATACACATAACTGTTACTCACACATGCACAAATATTATATTGTTTGTATTTATCGCAGATTGTCTAACACGAACATCATTGTGGGCATCAACGAAGTCTTGTGGTGAGGTTTGAGCGAGAGAGAAGTGAATCATGAGGAACCAAATGGCAAAAACAAAGGCTACAGAGATTTTAGAGATCTCCATTTTATTAAGCTTTGATATTAATTAAAGTTTTTGATAATTATACAATGTATAGAACCTCCAAAAATATACAGTAATATATATAGGACGAGTAGATATCTTGGTAAATCTTTTGGAGATTACATATTAAAAATCTTGGAAAAATTCAATTAATAATACATATATTCAAGATTTCAAAAAATCTTTGTAAATTTGTTGGTAAATATCGTCCATCTTATTTTATATGTCCTTTCGACTAATTTGTGTTAAATTGACCATATTTTGATGGCTATTATTCATATAATATAATCTAAAAAATTGAAATTTATATTTTTAGAAAATATATTTAATCGGGATTAAATTGCATTTTTGTTTTTAAATTAGCAAAATAATGTATTTTGTATTTTTGTTAATTATTTACTAAAATTAAGTCGTTCTAATCACAAATTAGTCAAAATAAGACTCATAAACTTCGATGACATGAATTATATATATTGAGTTTTGGAACAAAGCTTTTTGGAAAGGAAAATGTTAGAGTTACATAAAATTTCACAAAAAATCATAAGTGTCTCAATTTGATTGGTTATAACTCAATGGGCCCCTGCATTCACATTTGTATCAACTAATAAAAATCCACATTAGTGGAATCCAACTCATTCTGTGCAAAAATTATGTAGCCAATTATTTGTAACTAGCATTACTCTTTTGGAAAAGGGATCCAAAATACAAGGGACTTATATATATCACTACAACAAATATAGGTATTTCTGACAAACTTTTTGGCCTATTTTTGTCGGAAGAATGCTTCCTTCCGACAGCACACGTCTGTCAGAAAAGTCCTTGTCAAATGTTCGTATATGCGTCGGAAGTTTTCAATTACGTCGAAAGATAACGAGGGACCCACTCAATCTTTATTATATTATTAAACTCAACATCCGACTCATATCCTTTTCAGAAGTTTGAATAATTTATTATTATCTGATTATATACACAATAATAATAAAATATTCAAATATTAGATGCCAACAAACTATCGGTCGGAAGTTAAAATTTAATAATAAAAGAAAAATACCTAAAAATTATTTTTAAATATGATATTATAATGCTTTTGACAAACTGCATATTTTCAGAACTACTACAAAATTTTATAATTAGAGTACTTTAAACTAAAAATATAACATCCGGGATGAACAATGCATATTTTATAAACCAACAATACAAACAATAACATCCCTATTTCAACATCGACAATTCTTCATACAACATAAATTAAAATTAGCCTAAACTTTTAAGGGAACCATTAGACCTATGGGGTCAACTAACATCACCATCACCGTCATTGCTGTGATTACCATGATCCTTTCCCTAACAAATGAAAAAGAATTATTATTACGATAAGCTGGCCACAAAGTAACAAATTACCTAAAGAAAGTGACCTACCAAATACTAAACTTGGTGTAAAGTGTTCCTGGAATGAAGAAATTCTCACCCCGCTAGAGCAGCCTCTCCACCTGCATAGCCCAATCCTAGAGCAACAACACCTACTTTTTTTGAGATATGCTGCTGGTACCTAATGTGAACTACAATAACAGAGAATCACAATCAGAGTATGCAAGATTAGTTGGGAAATAAATTAATTGATCAAATATTTATTTCTCAATTTTAGTTATTGAAAGCTTCCGACAACAAGGTTTCCGTCAGAAGTTTACCTATTTTTTAATACCCAATATTTATTTCTCGATTTTAGATATTTTTTAAAAATGAAAATGTTGAGAACTTTGACGGACGAAAAGTATCGGTCAAAAGGTTTCATGCACGAGAAATTTTCCCGCACAATATTTTAGATGTGCCAAATTTATTAATATAATACTCAACTTCCGATAGTATTTGAACTTTTGTCGGATGTTAGGCTAATCTTGTGATAGAAAAGTTAGTCTTACGAAAGTTAGGCTCTAAAACGAGTTCTGTCAGAAAAGCCTATATTTGTTGTAGTGTATATTTTGAAAAAGTGCACTCCTATTATTTATTTATGTTAGGCTAATCTTCGAATGCCGACTGAAATTCAACTATCGTGGATGTCTGGGATAACTTTGATAAAGTACCTTGATAGTCTTCATAGAGAAGCCCAAAAACGAAGTTTTAAATTGACTAAAAATTCCTTCCATGTGGTAAGAAGATTATTCGACACCTCCATCTTCTTTTGTCGCATGAATACAGGACGCTAAGTGTTTTCAACAGAGGGTTTTGTTGTCTGACGATGTGAAGATCCTGAAGAGTTTAGTGATGAACTAGGAAGGTGAGAACGAAGCTCTTCAAATCGGGAATCAACGGTAGTCATGTATTGCTGCATAACATGTTGCTGAGCAAAAGTTTGGCTTTCGTTTTGAACCTTTAAAGCTTTAATAGGTGCAAGGAGGTCTGAATCTACCATAGAGATGAGCAATGAAAGCACCAAATGATACAACCTTAGATAAATTGTAAAAAAAATAAGCTCTCTTTGAGTGAGAGTAAACTCCAGAATTTAGAATAAAGGAAGTGAACATCAAGGGTAAAACATCAAAAACACATTAGTCACTTCACATCTACCTTTTTTTAGTACATAGTTTCTGTTATATATCTATAGTTTAAGACAATATAATCTTTAATCCAATCTGGTGGCTTCCTCTGCCGTGATGGGCCTTGTTGTGTAGCTTGGACTTTAGACTGTTCATTTGGGCCCAAGATTAAACCAACCTCCTCTCCCTTGTCTCTTGTGTATGTTAAATTGGTCAGTTTTAAAACAATGGGCCAGGATGTGTCATTCCCTTTCCTAACATCATAAGTGAAGCTGCAAAGCGATGGATAAGTAAGTTTGACAAGGACCAATTCAGTTTTCCTCAATTGGTCAAAGGTTTAATGATGATATCAACCATAAAAATTCTTTCTCAATGTACACTACAAGAAATTTCTGTTTTTGCAACAAAAAATTCCATTGGCAGGGTAAGCAAATCCGTTGGTAAGACAACTTGCCAACGGAATGCCCACGAAAAGTGAAGGGTTGGTACAAACCTTGTTGGGAAGGGCCTTGCCAACCGAATTATTTCCGTTACTAATTTTAACAACGGAATAGCAATGAACTAATAACAAATCTCAAAGTCAACAAAAAAAACACCCTACCAACAGAATTTTCTGTTGGTAATTCTAGCAACAACCTCGAAACAGATTATCCTTAGTAACAGAAATTTCCATTGTTAAATTTAGTAACACTTTGCCAACAAAAGTCAATTGTTAAAATAATAACAAGCTTCCAAAATAAGCTAGCCATTCATTATTAAGTTGTCATTACAAAAATCAAAATAAGCATCCCTTCCAGAATAAGCTAGCCATTCATTAATAAGCTATCATTAAAAAATAAGCATCCCTCAACATCTTTCATTCTACTATCAACAAAAATGGGGATAAAGAGTTACAGTATTTGAGTCTCTAACCCAATACATTCACCCCTCTTCATAAACATTCACCCATCTGATCCTTACTTTATTTTCATCCATTAAAAGACTAGAAGCCTTCAGGTGCCTATGAATTATGTTGTTCTGGTACCAAGTGAGCATGCATATATGAGCTCTCCTCCCCTCTTCATAAACACAAGCTACCATCGTGGATTGAATCTGGAAGATATTAAAAGAACAATTATAATACTATGCTATGTCGCAGAATTACAAAATCTCAACTTCCAACCATCAGATCATGAGGCATGACTTGGACGCATTTACAATACCAGCTAAGTTAATATATATGCTATTATGTTACCTGAACTTTGATGCATGTAACATCACTAAGAGCATTGAACTTAGATAAGATTTTAAAACTTTTAAGGTATAATATGTTTCATTCTAGTTGAACAGACCACATTTCTCGGTCCTCAGTCAAGAGAATGCAAAAACAAAGTAACAAATTTGTACTGGAACAACATAGAGTAACAAGATAGAACCTATCTTTGTAATTGTTCAAGTCTAAGCTTTTCCGCATTAGCAAGCTCATATTCCCCGTTCTCTAAATGTCTCTGATATGGCCTCTCAACCTGGAATCAGTTGGTGGCAGCTTCTCCAATAGGCATGGGGTCACTTCATTTAAACAAATGGTAAAAGGTGTGAGATTATATCAAGTCTTTGTAATAGACTTGTCCCTTTCCCATAGACAATGCTATCAAAGTAGAACTAAAAATAACACGACATGCACCTGACTTGATCGAAATGAGGGTCCCATGTCAAGGGGTTCACACATGACGCAAGGCTCGAATTTCACTTCCTGTAAATTAGATAATAAAAGCTTGTGAGTATATAAAATTTAATGTTACACACACTGGGAGAACAAAAATAAAAGAAATCGTAAATTAGAACATTGACATGTATGAAATCCACTAAAACATGACACAATGTTGCAATTAACCGTCGATCTTTTTTTGTACATATACATACACGGACAAGGTTGTATCCATACATAAACACAAGCATATTTTCATCGAGTCTTTGAATTTGTCCAAAAGACAAATAATATGCCTTCTTTGCACGGTAAAGAGTATATTCCAATATCCATTGTATAAACACAATACAGAGCTTGATTAGCAGATGTAAGTGCAAAACAGGAACATATTTAGGCATGGTTGTCAGGAAACAAATTCAAGAGACAAGTCTGTAAAGTACTGTTTTATCGAAAAAGTCATCCTAAGTGGACAAGTCATGTACGAGGAACTGTCACATTAATAAACTCACACGAACACTCTTAAAAAACCTAATAAATCTGTTGTTCTTAAAGCAAAAAATTGAAAAAATGCTAGAGGTCCCAAACCCTTTATAACTTGGGTTGTAAAGAAAACCAAGTTGGGGACAACATTCTTAAAGAAGTAAGAAGCACCTACAGAAGAACAGGCTGACACTTTGTTTTCAACGATATTTTAGCAGGTTCTTTGATTACTGGAGCTCTTCTTTCTAAGGATCGTAAAGCTCGAAGAATATAAGTATATCCTTCTTCACCCTGCCAGGTGGTGGTATAGGAAACTATTCCTGCAAAATTGATTTAAGTTAAAACAAAACTTAGAGCGAACAAGTACTACAGAGAAAGCATACAAGCAAATCAGCCCTCAGTATAGTAAAGACGTGTGTATACATAACAAATAATACCATTCAAGCCACACACCTGAGTGTGTATCCACTAGTACGCAGGTTCTCTTGTGAAGCGAACCATTGTATTAACAACTACCATAGAAAAAAGAAATATATAAAGTCATTTCTGTACTAGTGACATGATGTTTAACTTTAACTTCCAAGGGGCATGATGTTTGAGCCAATAATTTCTCTAATTCATTTGGCTCCTCTCATCTCGAACAACAATATTCTCAAATTTTGAAGAAGAATGGGCCACCATGTCAATCACCTAAAACAAAAGGAAGATCACCAACTGAAATCATTACAAACAAACATTCATAATCGAAGCCCCAATCATTAAGACATGTACATTTAGCAAACAAACAATCAAAGACCTAAGGAGTTAGTAAAGAAGAAGACCCAATTAAGAAGAAGAAGAAGAAGAAGAAGAAGAAGAAGAAGAAGAAGAAGAAGAAGAAGAAGAAGAAGAAGAAGAAGAAGAAGAAGAAGAAGAAGAAGAAGAAGAAGAAGAAGAAGAAAAAGACCCATAGAAACCCTAATTTAGAGAACCCCAATTGCTTGTAGTTCCAATCGAAGCCCTAATTGCTGAGTAGAGATTGTCAAGTACCCGTAAAGTCCCTAAATTAGAGAACCATAATTGCTGATTAGAGATTGTAAAGAACCCGCAGAGATTGTATTGCCCCTTGAGAGAGAGAAAGAGATGAGAGTTGAGAGAGTTCAGTGAAGCGTTGAGTGAATATTTGACCCGCCTAAATGAGATGTGAAAATACTTAGACAAATACTGACCCGCCTAAATAAGAGAGAATTACCAAAATGCCTATTTTTCACAAGTTTTTTCCCAAAATACTGATTTTGAAAAAAATGGCCCGAAATACCGACGGGATACGGAGAATCGTCCTCCGTGTTAGCATGATGCGGAGAATCGTCCTCCGTAATACGTAGATACGGAGCTGCGTCTTCCGTGTTATGCATGATGCGGTGGACGGTTCCGTGTTAGGTGGGTGCGCAGCAAAGTCACGGAGCATGATCTTCCGTATCATGCATAACACGGAAGACTCAGTTCCGTATCATGCACTGTTACGGAAGATCATGTTCCGCAACAACCCTCATATCACGGTACACGATGTACCGTGTCCCGTCAGTAAAAAGGGTCAGCCAGTTTCCCAGATGAATATTTTGGGCCATCACCCCCTAAATAATTGAGTGAAAATTTGGACAAAAAAATTGAACCGCCGAATTAACGAGTATATATTCACCTGACAAAAAAAACAAGTGTATATTACGGTCCCTAATTGATGTTCAATTTTTTTTAAAATATTTCTCGAAAATCCAATTATACGGAAGTCAAGATACATCATTTCTAATATTATTGCGAAAATTTTAGAAAAAAATAAAAGTTATTTAATTTGGTAATTTTACGGTCAACTAGTACTTTGACTAGAACCCCTAAACGAGGTTTCGTCCCAGATTCGTGTTTCAATTTTTTTAAAAATATTTCTTGATGACCCAACCGTACGGAGGTCAAGATCCATCCTTTTTAATGTAGTTTCCAAAATTTCAGAAAAAAATAATTTTATTTGGTTTGGTAATTTAATGGTTAACTAGTACTTTGACTAAAACCCATAAAGAGGTTTAGGATTTTGATTTTAAAAAAAAAAAATCCCAATGACCCAACCGTATGGAGGTCAAGATCCATATTTTTTAATGTTATTGCCAAATAACAGAAAAAAATAAATTTATTTTGTTTCGTAATTTAACGGTCAACTAGTACTTTGATTAGAACCCTTAAACAGGGTTTCCTCAAGGTTTAGGATTTCAATTTTTTAAAAAATATTCCTCGACGACCCAACTGTATGGAAGTCAACATCCATCCTTTTCAATGTTATTGCCAAAATTTCAATAAAAAATAAATTTATTTGGTTTGGTAATTTAACGGTCAACTAGTACTTTGACTAGAAATCCTAAACAGGGTTCGTCAAGATTTAGGGTTTCGATTTTTTAAAAAATATTTCTCGACGACCAAACCATACGGAGGTCAAGACCCATTCTTTTCAATGTAATTGCCAAATTTCAAAAAAAATAAAAAATAATTTGGTTTGGTAATTTTACTGTCAACTAGTACTTTGATTAGAACACCTAAACAAGGTTTCGTCAGGGTTTAAGTGTTTCAATTTTTGAAAAAATATTTATCGACGACCAAACCGTACGGAGGTCATGATCCATCCTTTTTAATGTTATTGCCAAAATTTCAAAAAAGAATAAATTTATTTGGTTTGGTAATTTAACTGTCAAATAGTTCTTTGACTAGAACCCCTAAATAGGGTTTTGCCAGGGTTTAGTGTTTCGATTTTTTTAAAACTATTTCTCGACAATCCAATTATACGAAAGTCAAGATACATCCTTTCTAATGTTATTGCTAAAATTTCAGAAAAAAATAAAATTTATTTGATTTGGTAATTTTACGGTCAACTAGTACTTTGACTAGAACCCCAAAACGAGGTTTCGTCCTTGATTCGTGTTTCAATTCTTTAAAAAATATTTCTCGTTGACTCAACCATACGGAGGTCAAGATCCATCCTTTTTAATGTAGTTTCCAAAATTTCAGAAAAAATTAATTTTATTTGGTTTGGTAATTTAACGGTTAACTAGTACTTTGAGTAGAACTCCTAAAGAGGGTTTCGTCATGGTTTAGGGTTTCGATTTTTAAAAAAATATTTACCGACGACCCAACCATACGGAGGTCAAGATCCATCATTTTTAATGTTATTGCCAAATATAAAAAAAATATTTATTTAGTTTGGTAATTTAACGGTCAACTAGTACTTTGACTAGAACCCCTAAACAGGGTTTCTTCAAGGTTTAGGGTTTCAATTTTTCAAAAAATATTTCTCGACGACCCAACTGTACGGAGGTTAAGATGCACCCTATTCAATGTTATTGCCAAAATTTTAATAAAAAATAAATTTATTTGGTTTGGTAATTTAACGGACAATTTGTACTTTGACTAGAACCCCTAAACAGGCCTCGTCAAGGTTTAGGGTTTCGATTTTTTAAAAAATATTTCTCGACGAGCCAACCATATGGAGGTCAAGACCCATCCTTTTCAATGTTATTGCCAAAATTTCAAAAAAAAAATTTATTTGGTTTGGTAATTTAACGGTCAACTAGTATTTTGATTAGAACCTCTAAACAGGGTTTCGTGAGGATTTAGTATTTCGATTTTTTAAAAAATATTTATCGATGACCCAACCGTACGGAGGTCATGATCCATCCTTTTTAATGTTATTGCCAAAATTTCAGAAAAAAATAAATTTATTTGGTTTTGTAATTTAACGGTCAAATAGTAATTTGACTAGAACCCCTAAATAGGGTTTTGTCAGGGTTTAGTGTTTCGATTTTTTAAAAAATATTTGTAGCCATCCTTTTTAATGTTATTGCCAAAATTTTAGAAAAAATAAATTTATTTGGTTTGGTGATTTAACGATCAACTACTACTTTGACTATAACCCCTAAATAAGGGTTCGTCAGGGTTTAGTGTTTCATTTTTTTATGAAATATTTCTCGATGACCCAACCGTACGGAAGTCAAGATCCATCATTTTTAATGTTATTGCCAAAATTTCAGAAACAAATAATTTTATTTGGTTTGGTAATTTAACGGTCAACTAGTACTTTGACTAGAACCCCTAACTAGGGTTTCGTCATGGTTTATGGTTTTGATTTTTTTAAAAATATTTCTCGATGACCCAACCATACGGAGGTCAAGATCCAGTCTTTTTAATGTTATTGCTAAAATTTTAGAAGAAAATAAATTTAATTAATTTTTTCCCCATTTTTAACTAGTTTGTAAAATAAATTAGTTAAAAATTAAATAGAAATAGAAATAAAGCCAAATTTTGAACATAAATTCATACACACCAAAGCAGTCACACTCAGTATTGGTGTAATGAATGTTACCCAAATTTCAATTATTTTTCATTTTTTTGATTTTTCCCCATTTTTAACTAGTTTGTAAAATAAATTATAAAATTAAATAAAAATAGAAAAAAAGCCAAAATTTGAATTTAAAGTTCACACACACCCAAATAGTCATACTCACTATTTTTGTGATGAATGTTTCCCTACTTTCACTAATTTTCTATTTTTGATTTTTTCCACCATTTTAAACTAGTTTGGTAAATAAATTAAAAAATTAAATAAAAATAGAAAAAAAAACCAAATTCTGATTTTAAAATTCGCACACCCAAATAGTCATACTCACTATTTTTGTGATGAATTTTACCATACATTCACTAATTTTCTATTTTTTTTTATTTTTTTCACCCTTTTTAGCTAGTTTGGAAAATAAATTAAAAAATTAAAAAAAATTAAAAAAAAAGCAAAAATTTAATTTAAATTAATTTATGGTTTTGATTTGATCTGTCTTTCTAACCAAGTGATGAATCCGTGTGCTTCATATTTAGCCAATCAGCAATAACCATGTTTTTAACTTATTACCAAAGGATTAACAACCAATATAACTTTAACCAATTTACAATTGCACTGGATTCGTAACGGAATGAAAAATAACCAATCTACTTTTGTAACGGATTAGTAACGGAATGTAGAGTAACAGATTGCCAACAAACTACCAACAACGGACTGAACAACAAATAATTTCGTTAGTAAGGCATTGATAAACCGTTGTTATTCCGTTACTAATCTTAAGCTAATTATATTTATCAACGGAAAATTCTGTTGGTAAATATCTGTTAGTGATCCATTGGGAATCTGTTGGTATAGCACATGCTCATTCGTTGCCAATCTGTTGGTAATTGCCAAAAGAAACATTTCCGTTGGCAAATTCCATTGGCAGATATGGGTTTTCTTGTAGTGAATAAAACGTCTTTGTTTTGATAGATCAGTCTTACAAATCGGTTCTCGAATACCAGTGTCAGTGTTGATATTAGTTAATTTCTAAACTTTTCATTTGAAAATTTTGTGTGGACTCACTAATGATAAAGAACCTTCCATCCCAAGAATACAGTATGGAAAGCCAATCTTAAAATTTTCTGTGGCACAATAATATATTGATTCTGTTTCCGTGTCAAAGGTAACTATATCAAAACCATTTTTCAATCCAAGTTACACAATAAACATATATTCCATCCTGCAACTCAAGGGTATGCCTCCAAAGATCCCAACATTGAGATGTCATCCAATTACTTTTAACAGAAAGTGATAATACAATACAAAATTTACCAAATACTCTTGATCAATGCAAAAATTTACAACCTTGTACATTCTGGTACTACGATCCTCTGTGAATCTAGAAAACAAAAGACTCACATCTGTTATGGGTGAAGGCGTAGGTTCGTCTTATTTCCACTTGCAGTGTCCGAAACTGAGAAATTTGAAGCTGGTGTATGTTCTTTTTTTAGGAAAAAAACCTTTAGAACTGCCATGGACGGTTTCATACACTAGCTTAGTTGGATGGATGGTTACCGCATCAGTGTCATTATGGATCTCAACGAAGTAGGACAGTGCTGAATGATTATTACTTGCACTTATAAAATGTTCCATGTTTATGAATCGCAACACAAGACGGCATTATTTCATCAACAAATCAGAGAGCGCAATGCTAACAGTCTTCTCTGTTTCTTTTTTCTCGGGTTTCTGTTGGGGCTTTTCACATCTTGCATCCTCAAGCACCAAGACCACTGCTTTCTGCATCAAATAGGTGTGACCAGAAGTAATAGCTTTAAATCAATACAAGAATATTATGAAAGAGAAAGAAAGCTGTTTCTAAATGTTTAAGTTTCACTTTCCTATTCTACATACATTAGTATATATATCTTGTAAAGATATCATAGGCAGGTGCAAAATTGATTAAATTATGTGCCTATTTATAATATAATTTTTTTTAATAAAATCTTAGTTGTTTAAACAAACTTTCAAGTTATCCAGAGTTTTTGCCACACTAAAATATTATTAGCACCTCTAATGTGTTGTGTATAGGGGTCAATGAATTAGTTGCAACCCTTGTGCAGGCTTGACTATAATAAATTAAAAATAAGAATTTATTCTTAAGATTCAAACAACCCCATGAGCTTGAAGAATTCATCTAATTTTATGTTGTTCTTTCTCTTTTTTGGTTGGTAATTCAGCTTGTGCAAGAGGCATTCATGTTAGCAGAAAAAAGATATTTAATTTTTACCCAGATGAGATCTATAATTGCCTGGAATCGAATTAATATAAAGAAGGTCTTGCCAAAAGATAACTGGATTATTTTAAAAAGAACCCTTAATGAAGTCAATGATAAACGCATTAGAAACAATTTCCACACATAGTTTAGTCAAATAACTTAAAAGAAGCACCTTTGTAGGCCCTGAGGCATTTCCCTTGTAGACTTCTTTGCTAATAGAATGCTCCGGTATCTTCTTTGCCCATTCAGGTGGATTTTTCCCCAAGGCTTCATTCACTAAACAAGAGCGTTCAACCATTTATAACAAAATAGCAGTGTTGATTACAAATTTAAGTTGCCCATATATATATATATATATATATATATATATATATATATATAGGCCATTGCTCCATACAGAACATTCTTGTATAACAAATAATAAAGAACACCGTAGATCTAATAGATCCAATGACCCCGCCAGGGGCATCCAATACAAAAAGTTGTTATTTTTTACCCTCTATCCATCCAGCAAAAAACAATAAAAAAAATTTTAAAAAAATTTATTGTTCATGATGTCGTCATGCTGACGTCATCAGTGACGTCATGCTGACGTCATCGGGGACGGGGGACGTTGGTATAGAAGTGTAGCTTTGTTTGGTGTTTTTTGGGGTTGGGGGTGGGGGTGGGTTTGGGAGGGAAGCGTTGGTATAGAAGTGTGGCTCTGTAGCGTGTATGTTAAAGAATTTAGAACGGAATGTCAACAACAAAATCATCACCATGTTTATATTATGCAAAACATATAAGTTTTGGACGGAGACACATAGCTCGGCAGGAGAGGATGAAATAAAAGTTAAAAAGGGAAAATAATATATATGGAGTATTTTTTGAAGTAATTTACGTCAAAGAAATGATACCTAAAAGTACTCCATAGCTTCAGGGGCATGTATTTACGATTTATGTAGGAATTTATGTAAATAAATGAACAAATCACAATGATATTATCAATCCACTGCATAAAATTAATGAATCCATTAGAATGGAATAATTTCTTTCCATGAATATTAAAAAAAACTATTACCTGCATATATGCCTCTAACACGTGACACGTGGTTCCCAATCGTTCTCCGAGCATTTTCTTCATTGTTTAGTTATAGACTGCAAGTATTTTTTAATATATATATTTGTTAAAAAATAACTATGAACTGATCTTTTCTCGAACTATTTTGGTTGATCTAAACCTCAATAAGAATTAAGTTTTAGAAATGTTGAATTGATATAGAAACTGTTGTTAGATTCGGCCGGAGATTTGAAAAAAATACCCAGAATTCAGAATTCGATTAATTAAAATCGTAATTTGGCCATATGTAATTGAATCTAAATTCGACCAAGGATTTGGACCTAGTTCGGTCTCCGATTAATTTCAGTTCACCAAGAATAAGAATCAACTAAAAGCTTTTAGATTAAAAAAACATTGAACCCTCAAACGTGGCTTTTCTTCAATCCAATTGGATCAAGATTGAAAGTAATATCAAGCACTATAAATGGAAATATAACCCTTATATATGTGTGTGTATGTTTATATTTATAAGATTTTCCATGTACAATAACTTACCTATGGGACTCGAAAAAGTAATAATTGAAGAAATGTTTTCGGCATAAGAAACATGAGAATGATTAGCAAAATAAACAACTCAGATAAATAAGGCAAAAATCTGGATACCTAAAAACAAATGATTGGGAAAATAAATTGCAGACAACAACACATGAACTCGAGGTCAGACACTTTTTTTTGGTGGTGGTGTTATTGAGAATGTAGTTAATGGGAGAGTTGGATATGTAGATGAATGCAATTTTTACGAGGTATACTAGAGAGATGGGAAGAGAAAAAGAGAGAAAAAAAAGAGGGGGGAGAGAGAGAAGAGAGGCTATGAAATGAAGCCAAGATGATTTGCACTCTTATGGACTGAATACTTAAAGACAGAGTTTCGAAGGATCCAGAACAATCGAGTATGTGGTGGATATAATTACGGGCCCATTAAGGTAAATCTTGTTTCGAAGGATCCAGAACAATCGAGGATGTTCTAAAAGAATTTTGTAAAATAAAAATAATATAAAATTTTGTAGACCAATACATCTATATAAAATTTTGTAAAATGAAACAACCAGATGAATGATTAATTCTTATTTAAAAATAGGGTGGTTACATTTTTTGAACCCTTGTCCATTAATTTTAAAAGCAAACAGTGGTATAAATGTAAGTTAAATATAGGACAGATGATGACATAACTATAAAAAAAATTAAGACATTAGTTACATTTGAAAAAATTCATTGCATTTGAAAAATGTTATAGAATGACAATATTGTAAGCATATTAAATTAAATTCTCATACAATTAAGATTCAACATACATATAGCAGTGTTTCAACACACACACACACACACACACATATATATATATATAGGCTTTTGCTCAAATACAAACCAATCCTTAAATACAAACTACAAACTAACACTAGATTAATTATATTTCATTTATTCTAAGGTTCCCGCCAAGGGTACCTTTACAAAAAATGCTTAAAATAATTGGCTCTATCCACCAAAAAAAAAAAAACCTTGCCGTGGAAATGCGAAGCATTTAAGACAGTAAACGGATGAGTTAGGTAGTCATGAGGGCCGCAGGCCCTCGACACACCCGTCAATCGTCTATTGCCTTTACCATTGATTGCCATTCCTTACAACTTTAGAATGATAAAGGCGCGAAGCGCCGTACAAAGAAGGTGCGAAGCACCGTTAACCAGTGAAATCCACTGCCACGTCATCACGTGAACAGTGAATTTTTTTTTGCTCAATGGAGCCAATTATTTTAAACACTTTTTGTATTGGGGTACCCCTAGTTTGATCATTAGATTAGCATGAAATGTTGAATTAGTGTTTAGTTTGTAGTTAATTTTAGTTTGTAGTAGAGTAGGACCCTATATATATATATATATATATATATATATACCGTGCGATGCATTGAATATTTGTCTTGACATTTACTTCATTTTAAGAATAATAATAATAAATATAATTACATATATTTTTTTAATATTTCCGAGCACTTACAAGTTGAAAAAAGACAAAATAACATTGCTGAATAGATTATACTTATTGGACGAGTTGTCAGTTTACTTGTGATATTCCATAAATTTTTTAATGCTACAGTATCTCAATGAATAGTAATTTTGTGGATTTATGGAAAAAGATATGCAATTACTCTATGTGCGAATCGGAAAATGAACGAGTTGAAATCATATTATTGTGGTACTATGGAAATGAGTGACTAGAAACGATCACGGATTTTAATGATTCTTAAATATGGACTTTAAAGGTTTTCGATTTCAATTGAGTCCTTATGACAATGAATATTTCAATGGATTTGGATTCGAATGTTTAAATGCAATGAATAATGTAATTAGTTGATGATTTAGATAAGAATAATCTATCGTCTAAAAAGGGAGTTATGGTATCCTAAAAAGGAGATATTCTCATGTCATCCAAATCGATATTTGGTATAAGTTAAGTGATTCCGTAAAAGAGATTGGAAACGCTCGAGAAAGCGCGAGAACATTTTATAAGTATGAGGAATTAGACAGAATGAGAATAAACCCTAGAAATGAACAAAGCAAAAGGATTACCACCGGAACTTGGATTAATAAACGAATCGGGATTAAACGAGTATGAAAAACCAAACAACCAAGATTAATATTATAACAAGGATATATATACCATATTACCATTCACCAAAATCATTAACATATTATGTAGAAATCAAAAACAAGATTATGATGCAAGCTTGATGACATCACAAGTTAGGCAACTTCCACTGAAAGATTTACCAAGGATTATTGAACAAATTACTTGATAATTATCTACATAAAGCTACTTTATGAGATATTATCACTTTAGCACAAGAACCAAGCAAGCAACCAAGAAAGAAACTCCATCCTTTCTCATTTAGCTCCATTCAGCCAAGGCAAAGAATTCAAGGAGGAAGTCCAACTTCCAACCATTCAAAAATCTCAAGAATATTTAGGTTATTACTACATTTCATAACTTAGATACCCTATAAATTTTAGCTTCAAATTCCATTCCATTCTTGAGTTATAAAATCATGAAGATGATGATGAATAGTAACTTCAAGAACTAACTTTGATTTTCTTGGTTTCTTTGGATGATCTCAGCTATACTAAGGTGATACAAGGACTATACAAGGTTTACTAAGGCTTGTACACACTCTAAGGAAGGTATAAACATCCTTACTCTCTTGAGTTTATGGTTGATTATGATTGGTTTCTAGGTTAAACTAGTATAAAGTATGAAATCATGGTTATACAAGTGTTTATAAGTGTTTTGATTGTATATGGAAGTGTATTGTGCTTGTAACCATGTCTGGTATGATGACCACATGGTGAATGGAATGAGATATGTGTTGGGTGATGAGTTTGGAGGGGTGAAAATTTGGAAAGTATGAAGGTATAGCCGTTATAATGCCCGATTTTCGTTAAAATAGAAACTATCTTGTTTAAGGGAGAAAATCTCGAACTGGTAAAGGTTAGTAGGATGTATCAACTGGTCATAATAAGACAGAGCTTGGTTCATAGATCGTTTTGATATAAAGTACGTAAAAATCCGATGAACGGTTTAGGAGAAAAGTAAGTTTTAGTGAAAGCAGTTCGAAAAACCGAGAATCCCTAAATGTGTTAACCTTGAACCCATGGTCATTAGATTTAAATGTCATTGGTATGACTATACAAGGATTAGGGGATTAAGTGAGCTAAGTGGTTAAGATAATTGTTGTTAGTAATAATGAGATATAATGGGATATATTTCTAACGGTGATTCTTTTCGTTTTATAGAGACTCGAAACGAACCTCGGATCACTCCTACTCGACTTAGAGACCAAGGCAAGATTCCTTATATCTTTACTTTGATAAATTGTAAGGTTCTTGGAAAATGGTTTTGCTAGATATATATGTGGTTCTGTGAGTATTATACTGCTAGGGACATGTTTCCCTGATTCGTGTTATTACTTAATATGGATATGGATAGTGCAAAGTACTTTATGGACAAAAGGTTATGTTATATAAAGACATGATAATAAGTGGTATTGATGAGTGACCGGTAGTAAGAAGGATAGAGTATATAAATGGTAATATTATGTATAGAAAACAAGTACCTACCGGAATAATGCAAACAAGAAGTATATATTATAAAGAATATTTTCTTACGATGGCTATAAAGAATATTTTCTTGCAATTGATTTAAAGAATAGTAAAAGTATTAAATATGATTTTAAAAGTCAAGGGTTTCTTCAATATGCAAGGCTCCTTGGTCAAACTCTGTTAAAACAGATTTTTGCTGAAATCATAACTCTGAAGTTTATTCAGAATTCATAAAAAGGTAAAGTGGGTAATGGAAAATGGAAATTATGAAGGGGTATCCTTCAGAATAAATTGGAATAACAACTTTTATAATGGGGATTCTAACATTTTGGGCTGAGTTTAATACAGTCAAGTATTCAACACTCTATTCCGGCCCATGTGTTGCCGAAGGATGATTGTGGTGAAATTTCCTCAAGGGATGATGACCGGAGTGGATCATTCCTTCTACTAGTAGTAAACAGTGAACAGGTACGAATAGGGCGACTGATCATCGTCTTGAAGTATCTGGCTACAGGGAAGATCCCCGAAATTCTTAAAGGAATTGTTGGCAATTATATTATATTGAAAATTGAAAAGAAGGAACTGTCATGGAATAATCGAATATATTAAATGATTAGAAGAGAAGCTGATATTTTATTTTTATAAATAAAAGGGAAGTAATGTAAAAATGAATAACAAGCAAGTTTATATTGGTGTATGACTACGCAAACAGGATATAGCTTCTTATGGAAATAATTTATTTATTTACCTTGTAACTTCATCTTTTATATTATATTGGAACATTGTTCTTTTTATAGATAACAAATGTTTCCGGGATTGTTATGAAATGATTATATGTTTTACTTCATAATGGTTTAAAAACTTTACCTTGCTGAGCTATTATAGCTCACTCTTGCTTATGTTTATATAACAGCTATATCAGATGCCGCCGATATGTCGCACAACACCCCGGAAGAGGGTAAGGGCTGGACTATATGATAGAGAGTTGTCACCCATTCCTGAGGTAGCTTATGTATATATGTTTAGGGTATGAGTAGACGTATGTAAATTATTTAAGAAGGTTGATGTAATATACTTTTGGTTGTTGATGTGCTTCTTGTAGAAGTATTATTCAGCAACGCTACTTAAATGGTATTCTGGGTTTGTAATAATAACTTTATCTTAACTATTATTACTGATGGATGTTGTTCTCTGAGCATATGACTGGTGTGTAATGTTATAAATGTGGGGTCAATAGTGTGAGTACAAAATGTTATTAAAATATTCAGATTGTAAAGGGTATAACATGGTTAAATGGAAATCGGACCGTGATGACCTGGATTCCCGACCCCGGATCTAGGGCTGTCACATTAATACCAACATGAATTGATACATATAAGATGATATAGTTCTATTACTAGAGTAGAAATTATGAATTTCAAATATACTAAAAAATTTAACGGTCAATTATTTGGGGGCACAAAAACAATATTATTTATGTCCTAATGTTCTTGTAGAATATGTTTTTTTGGCTTCATAGTTCATGCCATTTTTTGTTTCATTGATTATGACTTATTGCATTTTACATATCACCATAGTGTTTAATACTTTAACTATTATGCTACATATATAGACTATACGCTTACTTGCTTCAAAGTTATATGCCTCCTCATAGTCGACAATACGTCTAGTCCTAATATTAGGTTGAATACAATGAGAAAAATAACAATATGTAACCATACAGATATATAAATACATATACAATACTTAAAGTGTATGCATTAAAAAGGAACAAGAAACTGTCACGATGACACTATTTGATAGGGTCTTTTGCTCAAATGAGAACCAATACTAAAATGAGAATAAAAATTAAATCTCAATCCTCTATTTTTTATTAATTCTTTTAATCATAGCCATCAAAGTTGTCCTGCACACCACACTCCACCCACCACCATAATCCACCCACCCATCGTCAAAATAATTTCGATCACCCCTCCCACCTGCCGCAATACTAATTTCGGCCACCACTGCTATCATCTTCGTTCATCCCCGCCTCACCCGATTCAAACTAAATCTCTCTCTCTCTCTCTATCTCTATCTCTCTCTCTCTCTCTCTCTCTGTCTTCCTCTCTCCCCCCTTTCCCCTTTAATCTCCAATCAAATTTGTTCTTCTCCACGACATTCTTTCCTGTTATTCTTCCCCATTATTCTCTAATTAGATCTCCTCATAATCAATACAGCTAACCGTCGATGGTGATTTTTCTAAAAATTCTGATGATTATTGTGATTTAAGTTGATTTGTAATGATTTTTTTGGTGATTGTGATGATTTTTGATGATTTTATTAAGTTTTTGGTGATGATATAATGGTGTATTACTGGTGGTGAAGTCGGGGGTGATGTTGACGGTGGTGGTTGGTAGTGGCAACATGTTTGTAATGGGTAGTAATGGTGGGTTTGTTAATTTGATGATATTGATTTTTTGATTTGACACTACAAGAAAAAATGGACCAGACAACGTTTTTTCTCCGTCGTGTGAAGCCCTCGAAAACCGTGGTCTATCTCGATGCCGTCTGATACGCGTATCAGACAACAGCAACATAACTGTTATCTGTGGTGCAGAAAGATAACAGACGTGGTTTCAAAACTGTTGTATGAAGGCTGGTATAGACAATAGTTTCATAAGAAACTATTGTCTAATTTCACGTAGCTCAAGTGTTTCTTGGAGTGAAACTATTGTCTAATTTCATGTAGCTCAAGTGTTTCTTGGAGTGAAACTATTGTCTAATTTCACAGAAGTCCATGGTTTATAAAATATAATCTATTGTTTCTTTATGGTATAGACAATGGTCCTTTTGTAACAGAAGTGTTGTGTGAAATATAGTTAGACAACATTTGAATTTCATTAGTATGTTGTATGTGTTTTAACTACACCACACTTTTTTTGTTTACTACATGTTTTCTGAATGTATAAGACACTACGTTTTTATTTTTGCAAAAGCATTGTGTGAATGTGTAACCTACAACGTTTTCATTTCTTTATTATGTTGTACGTGTTTTAACTACACCACACTTGTTGTGCTTACTACATGTTGTTTGAATATATAAGACACTACGTTTTCATTTTGCTAAAGGCATTGTTATGTTTTCTTATAGACAATGGATGCATTTTTTTTGCTGTTGTGCAACTTTTCTCTACACAACAGTCTAGTTGTTAAAAGCATGGCCTGTTTATAAAGCACATGATGGTTTTTTTATAAATCTTAGGTATTAAAAAGCATTATCTGTTATTACATAATCAAAGTACAAAACCAACATACTGGTGGTTGATCTCACTAAATAATATCCATCGAAGCTATTGTACATGTGAAGTCAAGTAACTGAAACCAAGATATTGATGGTTACACCACTTGAGACCCTAAATCACTACTATTATCATTCTGTAATTAAAGCCACAAATACAACAGAAGCATGCAAATACGCAAATGCATACAAAACTCCAACACGCTTGCCTGCTTGAAAGGTTCATGAGCAAAGGCAGCTATTTCATCTGTATAAGCACTGAACAGGAGAAAAGATGCAAGAGCCATAGATCCAATAGTAAAACCTTTGGTGGTAGCTTTTGTGGTATTTCCAACAGCATCAAGAATATCGGTGATTTCTCGAACACTTTCAGGCTGCAAGAGCATACAGTGCAAGTAAGTAATTATAAAACAGATACTTTCCTCCACATTAGTGAAGCTGCAAAGCGATGGATAAGTAAGTTTGACAAGGACCAATTCAACTTTCCTCAATTAGTCAAAGGTTTAATGATGATATCATCCATAAAAATTCTTTCTCAATACACTACAAGAAATTTCTGTTTTTGCAACAGAAAATTCCATTGGCAAGGTAAGCAAATCCGTTGGTAAGACAACTTGCCAACGGAATGCCCACGGAAGTAAAGAGTTGGTACAAACCTTGTTGGGAAGGGCTTTGCCAACTGAATTATTTCCGTTACTAATTTTAACAACGGAATAGCAATGAACTAATAACAGATCTCAAAGTCAATAAAAAGCCACCCTGCCAAAAGAATTTTCTGTTGGTAATTCTAGCAACAACCTCGAAACGGATTATCCTTAGTAACAGAAATTTCCATTGTTAAATTTAGTAACACTTTGCCAACAAAAGTCAATTGTTAACATAATAACAAGCTTCCAAAATAAGCTAGCCATTCATTATTAAGTTGTCATTACGAAAATCAAAATAAGCATCCCTTCCAGAATGAGCTAGCCATTCATTAATAAGCTATCATTACAAAATAAGCATCCCTTAACATATTTCATTCTACTATCAACAAAAAGGGGGATAAAGAGTTACAGTACTTGAGTCTCTAACCCAATACATTCACCCCTCTTCATAAAAATTCACCCATCTGATCCTTACTTTATTTTCATCCATTAAAAGACTAGAAGCCTTCAGGTGCCTATGAATTATGTTGTTCTGGTACCAAGTGAGCATGCATATATGAGCTCTCCTCCCCTCTTCATAAACACAAGCTACCATCGTGGATTGAATCTGGCAGATATTAAAAGAACAATTATAATACTATGCTATGTCGCAGAATTACAAAATCTCAACTTCCAACCATCAGATCATAAAGCATGACTAGGACGCATTTACAATACCAGTTAAGTTAATATATATGCTATTATGTTACCTGAACTTTGATGCATGTAACATCACTAAGAGCATTGAACTTAGATCAGATTTTAAAATTTTTAAGGTATAATATGTTTCATTCTAGTTGAACAGACCACATTTCTCGGTCCTCAGTCAAGACAATGCAATAACAAAGTAACAAATTTGTACTGGAACAACATAAATTAACAAGATAGAACCTGTTCGTCAAGGATTCCAAAATTTCAGTAAAAAATAATTTTATTTGGTTTGGTAATTTAACGGTTAACTAGTACTTTGACTAGAACCCCTAAAGAGGGTTTCGTCATGGTTTAGGGTTTCGATTTTTAAAAAAATATTTCCCGAAGACCCAATCGTACGGAGGTCAAGATCCATTCTTTTTAATGTTATTGCCAAATATCATAAAAAAACAAATTTATTTTGTTTGGTAATTTAACGGTCAACTAGTACTTTGACTAGAACCTCTAAACTGGGTTTCAATTTTTCAAAAAATATTTCTCGACGACCTACGGAGGTCAATATCCATCCTTTTCAATGTTATTCCCAAACTTTCAATAAAAAATAAATTTATTTGGTTAGGTAATTTAACGGTCAACTTGTACTTTGACTAGAACCCCTAAACTGGGTTCGTCAAGGTTTAGGGTTTCGATTTTTTAAAAAATATTTCTCGATAACCCAACCATATGGAGGTCAAGACCCATCCTTTTCATTGTTACTGCCAAAATTTTAGAAAAAAATAAATTTATTTGATTTTTTTCCCCATTTTTAACTAATTGGTAAAATAAATTAGTTAAAAATTAAATAGAAATAGAAAAAAAGCCAAGTTTTGAAAATAAATTCATACACACCAAAGCAGTCACACTCATTAATAGTATGATGAATGTTACCCAACTTTCAATTATTTTTCATTTTTTTGATTTTTTACCCATTTTTAACTAGTTTGTAAAATAAAATATAAAATTAAATAAAAATAGAAAAAAGCCAAAATTTGAATTTAAAGTCATACTCAATATTTTTGTGATGAATGTTACCCTACTTTCACTAATTTTCTATTTTTGATTTTTTCCACCATTTTAAACTAGTTTGGAAAATAAATTAAAAATTAAATAAAAATAGGAAAAAAAACCAAATTTTGATTTTAAAATTCATACACACCCAAATAGTCATACTCACTATTTTTGTGATGAATTTTACCATACATTCACTAATTTTCTATTTTTTTTTTTGATTTTTTTCACCCTTTTTAGCTAGTTTGGAAAATAAATTAAAAAATTAAATAAAATTAGAAAAATAGCCAAAATTTAATTTAAACTAATTTATGGTTTTGATTTGATCTTTCTTTCTAACCAAGTGATGAATCCGTGTGCTTCATATTTAGCCAATCAGCAATAGCCATGTTTTTAACTCATTACCAAAGGATTAACAACCAATATAACTTTAACCAATTTACAGTTGCACTGGATTCGTAATGGAATGAAAAATAACCAATCTACCTTTGTAACGGATTAGTAACGGATTGTATAGTAACGGACTGAACAACAAATAATTTCGTTAGTATTCCGTTAGTAAGGCATTGATAAACCGTTGTTATTCCGTTACTAATCTGAAGCTAATTATATTTACCAACGGAAAATTCCATTGGTAAATATTTGTTAGTGATCCATTGGTAATCTGTTGGTATAGCACATGATCATTTCGTTGCCAAGCCGTTGGTAATTGCCAACAGAAACATTTCCGTTGGCAAATTCCATTGGCAGAAATGGGTTTTCTTGTAGTGAATAAAACGTCTCTGGTTTAATAGATCAGTCTTACAAATCGCTTCTCGAATTCCAGTGTCAGTGTTGATATTAGTTAATTTGTAAACTTTTCATTTGAAAATTTTGTGTGGACTCAGTAATGATAGAGAACCTTCCATCCCAAGAATACAGTATGAAAAGCCAATCTTAAAATTTTCTGTGGCACAATAATATATTGATTCTGTTTCTGTGTCAAAGGTAACTATATCAAAACCATTTTTCAATCCAAGTTACGCAATAAACATATCTTCCATCCTGCAACTCAAGGGTATGCCTCCAAAGCTCCCAACATTGAGAGGTCATCCAATTACTTTTAACAGAGAGTGATAATACAAAACAAAATTTACCAAATACTCTTGATCAATGCAAAAATTTACAACCTTGTACATTCTGGTACCACGATCCTCTATGAATCTAGAAAACAAAAGACTCACACCTGTTATGGGTGAAGGCGTAGGTTCATCTTATTTCCACTTACAGTGTCCGAAACTGAGAAATTTGAAGCTAGTGTATGTTCTTTTTTTAGGAAAAAAAACCTTTAGAACTGCCATGGACGGTTTCATACACTAGCTTAGTTGGATGGATGGTTAGCGCATCAGTGTCATTATGGATCTCAACGAAGTAGGACCCATCACTTGCATTTATAAAATGTTCCCTGTTTATGAATCGCAACACAAGACGACATTGTTTCATCAACAAATCAGAGAGTGCAATGCTAACAGTCTTCCCTGTTTATTTTTTCTCGGGTTTCTGTTGTGGCTTTTCATATCTGGCATCCTCAAGCACCAAGACGACTGCTTTCTGCATCAAATAGGTGTAACCGGAAATGACAGCTTTAAATCAATACAAGAATATTGTGAAAGAGAAAGAAAGCTGTTTCCAAATGTTTAAGTTTCACTTTATACATTAGTATATATATCTTGTAAAGATAACATAGGCAAACACATGGGCAAAATTGATTAAATTCTGCGGCTATTAGTTAATAATATAATATTTTTTAATAAAATCTTAGTTATTTAAACAAACTTTCAAGTTAACCAGAGTTTTTGCCACACTAAAAATATTATCAGCACCTATAATTTGTTGTGTATAGGGGTTAATGAATTAGTTGCCACCCTTCTGCAGGCTTGACTATAATAAATTACAACTAAGAATTTATTCTGAAGATTCAAAAACAACCCCATGAACTTGCAGAATTCATCTGATTTTCTGTAGTTCTTTCTCTTTTTTGGTTGGTAATTCAGCTTGTGCAAGAGGCATTCATGTTGGCAGCAAAAAAGATATTTAATTATTGTTGGAAAATTAATCTAAACTTGTAGATTAACGTGGAGGAAAATCTGGAAACAAGTTCGGTTATGGTCTTATGGAAATAAGTTAACGTTTGATTTGATTATGATTCGTAGTATGTGATTTGATTTAGTCGAATGTCTGTTTCCTTGATTTTAGGATCGTGTGGAATAAGTCATGGGTTGTTAGAGCTTGTTTAGGAAAGTAGTGTGTGTCGTGTTCAGTTTTCTAGCTTGCAGTTTCCTTGTATTGCACTATATACTGTGAAGTGTTTGCAGTAATAAAATGAGAAGAAGAGAATACAATGTAATCTTTTTTTTAAAAAAAAAGCTGCATGTGTAGTATGGGATGCATGTGTAGTATGGGGCTGCCGAGAAAGACGAGGCGATGCCAGAGAAGCTTACTGAAGGCAGAAAACAAGTTAGTAGTGTCAGACGGACAAGACGAAAGCCATACGGGCTGATTGCCAGATGGGCAAAGTTGATTGCCAGATGGGCAAACACGAAAAGTGTCAGATGGGTAAACAAGATTATTAGCCATACGGGCTCAGTTGTATTAGCCATACGGGCTCAGTCGAATCAGTCGGATGCATCATACATGTTTGAGATTATGGGGGAGATTTTTGGAGATAATCTCAAACAATCTTTTAAATAAGTTAACGTTTGATTTGATTATGATTTGTAGTATGTGATTTGATTTAGTCGAATGTCTGTTTCCTTGATTTTAGGATCGTGTGGAATAAGTCATGGTATCAAAGCGGGCGTTCCTTGGGGCGTAGCAAATGATTTCAAACAAGAAGCTCTAGGAGCTGAGAAGGCCACAGGCGGATTCCTCAGCAAGAGGAGCAGGAAGAAAAATGATTTTGTTATTGAAGAAGAGGAACTGGTTTTTTTTGTTGTAGCAGATGGTGTGTAGATTGTTGGAAGGAGGTAGTTTTGGGTAGGCTTCCCAGAAGGATGGTGGCAAAGCTGCATGTGTAGTATTGGATGCATGTGTAGTATGGGGCTGCCGAGAAAGATGAGGCGATGTCGGAGAAGCTTACTGTAGGTAGAAAACAAGTTAGTAGTGTCAGACGGACAAGACGAAAGCCATACGGGCTGATTGCCAGATGGGCAAACACGAAAAGTGTCAGACGGGCAAACAAGTTCAATAGCCATACGGGCTCAGTTCAATAGCCATACGGGCTCAGTTTAAAAGCAATACGGGCTAGAATGATTGCACGAGACAAGTTTAGATTAAGGGAGAGATTGTTGGAAAATTAATCTAAACTTATAGATTAACGTGGAGGAAAATCTGGAAACAAGTTCGGTTATGGTCTTATGGAAATAAAGTATTGATATGTCAACATGATTTGGTCAATCTTAATTAAGAGATAAGAGATAAAATAATAAAAGGTAAGATAAAAAATAAGATAAGAGATAAGATGATATCAAATCATCGTTCTTATCCTTAGTTTGTAATGGTTAGTTTTTTTCTATTTAAACAATGTAATCATTTTCATTCAGTGTATCATTAAGCCAGAAGCATAATACAATGTAGTCTTTACAGTATTTGGGTCTTGTACATATCAGTTTTCCTCTTGCTTATTTTTCATTATTGTTCTTGTTATTATGATCAGTTATTTGTTTAATTACAACAATTTTTACCCAGATAAGATCTGTAATTGACTGGAATCGAATTACCATAAAGAAGGTCTTGCCAAAAAAACATTAATGCAGTCAATCATAAATGCATTAGAAAAAATTTCCACACATAGTTTAGTCAAATAACCTAAAAGAAGCACCTTTGTAGGCCTTGAGGCATTTCCGTTGTAGACTTCTTTGCTAATAGAATGCTCCAGTATCTTCTTTGCCCATTCAGGTGGATTTTCCCCCAAGGCTTCATTTACTAAACAAGAGCGTTCAACCATTTATAACAAAATAGCAGTGTTGATTACACATTTAAGTTGTGCATATATATATATATATATATATATATATATATATATATATATATATATTAGTTGCACTCCATAACAAACACCTTATATAACAAACAATAAAGAACACCTCATATATAATTTAATATAAGAGTTCCGTCATGGCACCCAGTACAAAAAGTTATTGTTTTTTTACCCTCTATCCATCCAGCAAAAAAAAATTTACTGTTCATGATGACGTCAGCATGACATCATCATGAACAGTAATTTTTTTTTAATTTTTTTTGCTGGATGGATAGAGGGTAAAAAAATAAGAATTTTTTGTATTGGGTGCCCCTGGCGGGTATATATATATATATATATATATATATATATATATATATATATATATATATATATATATATATGCCATTGCTCCATAAAGAACACTCTTATATAAAGAACAATAAAGAACACTACGTAATCATTTATTCCAATAGATCCAATGGCCCCGCTAGGGGCACGCAATACAAAAGATTCTTATTTTTTTATTCTCTTTCCATTCAGCAAAAAAAAAATCACTGCTCACTGACGACGTCAGCAGTGACGTCATCATGAACTGTGATTTTTTTTTTGCTGAATAGATAGAGGGTAAAAAAATAAGAACTTTTTGTATTGGGTGCCATGACGGAACTCTTAGATGAGATTGTTAGGTCCAATAAGATTGTAGAAGGGGGGGTTGAATACAATCTATATCATTTTCTCCAAATTTGTCTTCTAAATAAAATTTAATTCAAACAAATTTGTGCGGAATAAAATAACACAAATTTCAAGTTGAATATAACAATATATTAACTTGATGGGTGTTACAAAATCATTACAAGTGATTATCAAGAAATTAATAACTAATTAGAAAATTCGACATGAACTTTTCTAATTTAGTTAATAAAAATCAAGATATCAAGTCAAGAACTAGGAAACTTAATTCGCTAGTAATACAAAAGTCACAAATAATCAAGTTCCAATGGATACAATTTTTGTTACAAGGAACTCAAGAATTTATGGCAATTTAATTGAGCTTGAAAGATGAGAGAGATATATAATATGTTGGCTTTCTATCTTTCCTTTCTTTTGTCCGTGTATGTCTGTGTGTTATGTTTGTTTCACTGGCTTCTGTCTCTTTTATAGCAATGTTTGATATTTTGCTGCCATCATGACAAAAACTGCTCCATGACATAATCTTGTAATCTCAGTATGACATAAACCGTACCATGACATAATCTGTTGATCGGTATGACATAAATCATAGTCTTGGTATGATATAAATTGTGTCATGACATAATCCAGAATTCGGTATGACATAAATTGTGTCATGACATAATCCAGAATTCGGTATGACATAACCTTGGTCATGACATAAACTTTGAACATGACATAATCTTGTCTTTACTCCAGTATGACATAAACTGTGCGCTTTATGTCAATATGACAAAATCTGTCTGTTCTCTCCCAATATGACATAAACCCAGCGTTTCACATTTATTCTTTTATGTCATAGAAACCTTATTAATTGTTTAATGATTAATTAATTAATTCAGACTTAATTGATACAATAAGTAATTTAATAAATAAATTAATTCTTTTAGAATTAATTCATTAATTAAATAAACTGTAATGATTTATATCAATTAAAGGTGAACTAATTAAAATCAATAAATACTTAACTTACCTCAATGAATCATTGTAAATAGTGAATAACTTCCACTGGATAATTGTTGACGTTTGACGTACTGTCTGGTTCATGAACGACTAACTCAAATTTATATTCTTCACTTTGACTCTTAGTTGTGATCCATGTACTTTCTCAACATACTTTAATTTTCTTGTACTGCCTCTGTCACTATTGAAATCTCTTGTCACTGCAAATAAAATCCAATTGCATCAATGCTACACCAAGGCTTGATCAGTTGTCTAAATCTTCTATCGGTGTAAAACATCAAAACTATAGATTGACATTCTTCTTTCTTCTGACAGATATCACTATCTGAGATTCCTATGACAGTTACCATTAATTACTTATTACAATCTAATTTAAGTTGAGTTGTATCCTCGAAATACAAATAGGCTGAGTCATATGCCTTTCAATCTCCCCCTATTTGTTTGTTAAAAATTAACAAGCAAATTCCTAGAGGATAACTCAACTAACTCAACTTAAATTAGTAAAAGATAAAAGTGTAATTGCAAAGTAAATAATGAAAAACAGTTCTGGTTTATATTTAACATTTCCAGATTCAAACTTAAAATATAAATACAAGATAGATGATCCTCTAGACTGATCATATTTCACATTAACCTATCTTGTTCCATTTAAGCTCTAAAGATATAACATGTAGAGCGGTTCTTCACTTCGGACTGTCTTCCCTTCTGAATTCTCCTTCTTCAGGTTCATCTGTGACTTGAAGTTTCTTGTGCAAATCAGAATCAACAAGACGCTCTCTTCTTGATGACAATCCTTGAGGTAAGATTAAAGGAATTCCAAGCTTCTTTCTCAGTTCACCTTGAAATTTATTGTAATCTTTTATATTCGTTTGTGCATAGGATCGAATGTGATCTGCAGCTATTACCTTTTCTTCAGTCAAGAATCCATGATTTCTGAGAGCATATTCAGCATATACTAAGTGTTTTGCATGATGTTCATATAACTCATCTATCTGAAGATTGATTGAATGAAGTATTTCTCCCTTAAGAAATTTTACTTGTGGAGGATCCTTAATCACTTCTGGTCCAGCTCTTTCAGCAAATTCTTTGAACTTTTCATGTAGCAAAACACCTAGCTCAGACGATGTTCTCACCTTAGGCCTAAGTACCCAAATCTCTGTCAGCGATCTGTCATAAAAGAACTGAATAGATACTCTGAAAGTTCCAACATTATGACAATCCACAAATATTACCAGCTCATCAGATTGGGATCAAATGCAGTAGTTATCCTGATGACTTCTACCTTTAAGGCCCTTATATACATATCATGAATTGGATTTGCCAGTTTAAATTCCTCAAGAATTTCTCCAAGACGACGATCTTCATAATCAGAACTCTGAGGTGAATTAATTGCTTTTTGAGCACGTTCCCATTTGTCTCCACTCTTGAGTCTGATATACATCTTTCTTGCTTCAAGCTTCTGAGTATGTTGCATTTGAAGAGCTTCCTTTTCAGCCTTTTGAATCCTTTCATTATGAGCTATCTGTTCTAGTGTCTTTTTGAGTCTTTCATCTCTCATAGACAGATTAGCTTCATTCTATTCAAGTTCTTGATTGGCTTCAAAATCCGTTCTTTGGAGTTCAGCAGGATCAGGAACTACAATCTCTTCATCATCCCAAAAACTGAGATCTGGTTCCCCAAATTCTTCTCCATCATCAGAAAACTGCAAGTCAGCAAAAATATCAAGGTTATCAGGTTCACCTGTATAGTAATAACCTTCTGCAGTGTCATCTTCCTGTGCTGCTTGAGTTTTCTTCCCTTTGCCTTCAACTTGTTTATCAGATTTTGATTTACTTGCACTTGCACTTATCCCCCTCTAGATTTCTCCCCCTTCGTTGAGGAATCCTCTACAGTTCTTCGACTTGGGTCATCCGTACCATCATCTTCAAAGAATTTCACCTCTTATGCTGTAGGAGAGTGAGTTCTGCTAATGATATTATACAAATGTCTCAACCCTTTTGCTTGATAAGCATTTTGCCTTTCAATTTGACTAAGTCGATGTCCAGTGGATAAGTGATTCTCATTTACTTCTTTCTGAAGATCTTCTATTTGATTCGATATTGAAGTGATAATGAGATCTTGAGCCACTGTGACATCTCCAGAATCTTCGATCGCTTGTTACTGAGAGAGTTTAAGTGCATTGATCTTGTTGTTGAAGATAGTTCTCATGTTATCCATGTCAAACCTTAAGTTTTTATTGTCTTCTTCAGCTTGAGCAAGACTTTCTTTCATTTGATCCAATTCTGCCATGAGAGAAAGAGTGTTTGTGTCATTGTGTGCGCTCACCTCACTATCTCTCTGAGTATCACTCATCTCACGTGCATGTGTTTCACTCAGTTTAGAGGTAGTCCTTACATCACTCCTCTCATGTTCCAAAGCTGTTTCCATTGTACCTGCATGAGAAATCACCCTAGCCTTCTCTTGGAAGGTCAGTGGTGGTGCAATGGGAGTTCGCAAATCCCTATCCACAGTCATTTATGTCATGTCAGTTGGAATTGAGGTCTGAATTGCTTCAGTGACAGAAAGACTGAGCTGCCTTCCACCTTCTCCAGTTGAAACTGCGAGTGGAAAATCCCTTGAGGGAGCCAAGAATGTTCCACCTTGGAGGGGATATGATGATTCTATTATCAGTGGCTCAGAATCAAGATTTCCCTCATTAGCCTGTGAAGGCTCCTCTACCGTGACTATGGTAGGCACTGTTTCAGTTCCTATGTGCTCTCCTCGCTGAGTGTCCCTATCTTCATCCGTTTCTACATGTTCTCCCTTTGTTAGTAATAACAGTGGAGTTGTGCTTGACACGTTACAGGATGCCATGGCTGACTGGCGAAATTCAATGGACTCATCCTGTTGAGAGAATGGTTCCAGTAACTGTTCATTTGCCATATCAAAGTCCATATCCTGTTGGGAGGATATGGATGAGCTTACAGTTGCCTCAAGTTCATTTCTACTCTTCTTTAGTAGAGGCAGAGCTGTGGGTTCACTCACTTCATCACTACTTCTTGCACTTCTTTTAGGCTGCAATTTCCTTCTGTATTGGTAGAATTTAGTTGTTTTTGACTCAGTGTTTGGCTCTTTGACCTGGGATAGAGATTGTGGTGCTACAATCCCTTGGTCAGTCCTAACAACCACTTAGGTTCCAGAAGTAGATTGAGAATGAGAAGTAGTTAAAGGATCAGAAGGCAATACCTGGTCAGCAGATGGAGGTTGAAGTTCTGGTTCAGCTTGTTCTTGAACAACTGGTTCTTGTTCAGGTACTGGTTCAGTTGGCTCAGGAACTTGTTCTTCAAGAGGAGGTGCAAGTTGTTCAACTATTGGAGGTACTTGTTCAATTGCTGCTTCAGGTTGATCAGGAACTGGAGCAAGTACATTCTGAATGATAGGAAGTTGAATGTAGGTGGACATGTATTGAGTAACAGCCACTTGCACATTTGGAAACTTTACTTCAGCACCGTATCCTGTGAATAGTTTGGTTGAAGGTTTACCAGACACCTTAGATTGACAATTCAGGAATGGAGCATGAAGTTCAATAGGAACCAAGTGGTTAAAAATCAATGTAAAGAATCTAGGGTAATAGAATAAGACTTTTTCACCCTTATCAATGTTCTTCTTAGCATTGATAATTCTTCTAACCATAGGAACACAAAGAAGTCTGCAATATTGATGCTTCGATTATGAGCAATTGCAAATCCAATATGTTGCAAAAAAGAAGTTATTACACTGAAGTTTCTTCTTGTAGTATTTGCAAACACCTTTGCCAGCGTGTCAAATAGATAATCCCATTCTTAAACAAGATACTTTTTATTCAGAGTAGAGAGATCTATTTCATGTTGATAATTAATTCCAGTGAAAAAATTAATCAACTCTTGATTGGACGGAAGATCTTGAAAATTTTCATTTGGAAAGCCCAGAACAGTGTTAATAACAGATTCATCCACAGTGTACTGATTTGGTCCAACAGTGAAGACAAAAGATCGAATATCCCTTGAAGCAACAGCAGTTGTACACATTATTCGTAAGGGTTCAATCTTCAAAGGAGCATCCAATCTTAATGCAGTGCTAACCAATGAATGATTATTCAAGAAATTAATCCAAGGTCGAAAACGTGCAAGAGAACACTTTTCGGGATCAAAATATCCGACCAAATTATGAATTATTAGCTCAAAATGTTCATCAATATTATCAGCCATTTTAAACAATTTTTCTCCTTTTAAAAACTCAGATTTTAACAAATTAATCAATTAAACCAAATTATTTCGAATTAATAATTAATTAAAAAGTCAAAAATTTTCCATGTTCTTCCAAAATTCTGGAAAAATCATACTATTATCTTGATTCAACCACGAGCACTTAGGTATTTTTAGATTTGACAGAATCAAAACCAAAAATCCTAGAATTCAGATCGAAAATCCCGAGTTTTCCAAAACAAGAACTTCAAAAACTCGATGAAATCACTCAATTAAACCGTCGATTTGAAGATGAACAAGTGGGTAATCAACGCAAGCAATCAGTTGATCAAAATCAGTGTTTAACCGAGATGAAATTTGAGCAGAGGTTCAACTTATCGATGTAAGTATATGTATGTATCGATATAGAGCCTCTGTGACTTAACACGAGAGGATTATGACAAAAAACGAGATATGACAAAAAACTCACATCACTTTCTATATATACTATAACCCGATTATGACATAAAATTAACCAAATAGATGAATATGACATAATGTAAACCTAAACACGATTATGACATAATTTATACTAAGACACGAATATGACAAAAATTATACTATCACGCAAATATGACATAATTTATACTAACACGTGATTATGACATAACACTACTAGAAACAGGTCAATAGACATCGGTTAAAAACCGATGTCTGGCCTTTTTTCAACCGATGTCTTTGTGGGTGTAGAGAAAGGTCCAACCCCTTTCACATCGGTTTTAAACCGATGTCAAAGAGTATCTATCACATCGTTCGGTGCCTTTTCACATCGGTTTTAAACGGATGTCAATGAGTATTTATCACATCGTTTACAGGAACCTGACTGATGTTAGATAGGATCTATAACACCGGTTACAAAAAACTAACCGATATCTTTCATTCATATTAACATCAGTTAGTCACCGATGTTAAAAGCATCAACAATGTGGCATGTTTGTGCTTCAACTACATCAGTTTGTTTGTTGTTAATGATGTTAATGTATGTCAATTACATCAGTTTGTTCGGTTTCATTGAGTATAACTGATGTGTTAGTGTTAATTATAACAGTACTAGCCAAAACAAAACAATGCAATCAAAACCATTCCAAAATGAAAATCAAAACCATTCCAAAATGAAAAACAACCAATAATGGTTCTCAAAATATTAATTACCAAGTCAAAATGTCATTTCATCATTCAAATGACAATACCAAGTAATACTCGATCCTTACAAAATAACTATTTCATTAATCCACATGAACTTCCTACATTTCATCCACAATCGACCACCTTCCACATATATATATAACCCCCGCCCAGATCGACCACAAAAACTAAACTAAACTGACAAAACAAAGGTTCAGGAGGTTCACAGGTTCACATGATGATATAAAATAAATGCATGGAGCTAGCTAGTACACGAATCGTTGGATGGATCCAAGAGCCTCGAGATGCACGTCATCAAGCTCCTCCCTTGTGTAAGACTTGCGACTCCTAGGTGCCCACTGTTCACATAGAAACCAAGCATACATATACCTTAGCAATATATAAAATAATATGGTTTTAAAGTACAACTCAATATGCTAAATTGGTACTTAAACAACCATATTGAGTCAACCCATAAATTAAAACATATATACCTTTGCAATGTATTTCATTTCCTTGTCTTCGAAAATATCTTTCATATAACGCATGACAACATAACCGCATTCAGTACCACCCGGTTGTTTAGGGCATCCCTATTTTAATAATAATAAGTACCGATTAGTTGCTAAAGAAAATAAATTAACAGCAAAGAACTTACTAAAAACAAAGTGTGCAAAAGACTTACGGCAAGATTTTCAACTATGGGTTTTTTGAGGGCCCGTCCTGTTTGAGCATTATAAGATCTAACTGCTCTGTGGAAGAAAATTAGTAGCAGAGTCAAACCCGAGAAATCCCACTATAACCTCAATAAATTGAGAATGAAAGCTACATTCTAGTTATCGAAATGTAGAAATATAATTACCGCACTAAGGATTCTTCTAGTTCTGGAAAACGTGGTGGGTGAGCCAATGGATTGAGAATGAAAATTTCAGATTCCCAAATCATGATCAAAATCCAATGATAACTGTTTTAATTATAAATAAATCAAAGTCATGAGAATTTAAAATAAATACGAACAGATCCAACTATATATTATAATAAGTCTTAATTAACTGCATATAAACAATTCACTTACTTTTGGTTATGAGGCATGAGGAATATGCGAGAAGGTCCAGATTTCATCCTTTGAACAACATAAGCTTCAAAATTATCATCGAGTTTATGTGAGGCTGCTGGATCAATAAATGCATACATGTCCGTTTCTTTTTTCTTGAGAACCTCGGTATGCAAATACCTACACATATTTATAATACATTTTGCATAAAAATATCCTTACAGAAATGAACAATGGGTTAAAAACACAAAAAGTAAAGAAATGATAACAAGTAGATGCAATTCCGTCAAACTACTCTTTATTAGCTATCATAAAACCGTAACAGTACTTACATTAGTGTAGATGATCAAGTCTTTAAGCCATGCTAAAAGAGAGCCAACAGCTTGGCGAACCATCTCTATTTCACCAGGTACCGGAACTGGAACCAAGGCGTCTTCCTTGATAATTCCGTCCACTGAGACACGAGCATGTCCCGATTGCAGAAGCACTCCATGTACTGAGTTACACATGTCTCCCTCGGAGAAAACCATACCAAATGCTACCTTGTTCTCAATGTTGTCCACGGCTAACTCACATTTTTGCGGACTCTAAATTTACAAGTAAAGGTCAATTAATAAGTATTGCGAGACATCCACAAAATAAACAACATTGAGAGACATCCATGTATACACTAATTTTTACCTTATTTCCATGTGAAGAAGGGTCAACAGGAATAGCAACATAATCGTCATTCTCGTATTCCTTGTCCTCGTTCAGCACCAATAGTTTTGCAGCTTTAGGTTTACACTTTTTTTTCTTTTCTTCAGCAAGCTGTTCTTTTTCTCCTTTTTCATCTGGACAACTTGATTTGTCAGAGAAAATCGGTGAGTGATGAGTGGATGTACCAGCCACCACCGCCCTCAGCTCAGCCTTCAGCTCGGCAATCTGCGACATAAACTCGTTCTTTGTTTTCTCAAACTCAGCTTTTGTAATTCTGGTCTTTTTCTCTTTTGGCAGATTGAAGTAGGTTGATGGAGTTACGAAGCTTCCAACTCCCCGAACCCTACCTGAATGCTCAGGAGTTTCCAGTGCTACAGAAAGCACATCTTCACTTCCAGATGGCTTGAACTCACCCTTATTCTTCTTTTCAAACAAATCAACCTAGTAAAAAAAAACTAAAATTAATAGAGAGTATAGTATATATACAGAGCATGCTACGATGTCCATTAATACAGAGTATTTTACAAATAAAAAGTTAAAAGATTAAAAACTTACAATTCTTCTAAATCTCTCTGCCAGCTCTTCATCAATCTCTTCGCCCAGCGGTGGCATACGGGCAATTTTCCACATAATTGCTCGATCAGGTATTTCTTCAGGCTCCATACGCCCTGATTTTACCTGTTCCAGAAACAAATAATGGAACATTACAAGACATTCAACACAAATAAAAATTACAAAAAAAAAAACTCATACTTCTTCTTCTTCTAAACCAACGTATCCTTTCTTCGATGATCTGTGCGGATATTTTCGCTTCCTCACTCTCTTACTTTGTTTTTTACTAAGTACCTGCATACAAGTAATACTAATTTTTTTTATTAATGTAATCGTATGGAACACAGAGGTTTAGCCTAACAGTTTACATGTAAAACAGACCCCAAAATCATTACTGGTCCTCGCTGCAACAAATCCCTTCCAAGCCTCCTTACCAACAAATGCATACTTTTTTGGAGGCTTCGTCATCTTTTTCTTCTGTCCAATATATGGCTTTACAAACTCTGTGTTTAATTTAGTTTTGAATTGTCTCCACTTTACACCTGCCGACTGTAGAATTAACCTCTTACTTTCCGGACCCACTTTGAATGTATCCTAAAGGAGAAGCAGGTTAATACCAATTGACTACGAGGTTAAAGACATAATATGGGGGATAAAAAAACAGGATTTGTTTGTACCTCAATATCATCCCATAGCTTTGATTTTAATTCTGGGTCCACTTTCGGCCAAGATGAAACATCGATTGGCACCAAATTTCTACCAATCGTGCCTACATACGACGCCAAGGCATGCCTACTATCTCCAATTGGCCTTCCTTTTTTATCGTACCTGACTTTCAACTTCTTACCTTTAGCTTTCTTTATCACCACTTTGTGCATAGCACAAACACCTCGCACTACTCCAGATTTCTATTTTTTTGATTCCATACTAGTAGTTGTTTCTGGAACAGTAGAGTCTGCCTCTTTGGGGGGGGTCTGTAGCTTGTGTAGATATTGCTGGTTCTGGTGTCAAAACTTTCTCCTCCAGTTGGTTCTCATTTTCATTACTGTTGTTGCCCTTTTCCGATGGTACTTTAGATTTTTTCTGTTTTTTTGCCATTTCTCCTTCAATTCTGCACAGTCCTGAAATGATGAAACAAGTGGTTAATTCAGGGAACATATAATGTGATTGAAAAAACAAGTGAAAAATATGCATGACTGTAAATTTATACCTAATTCAGGGAACAATGATGAAATCTTACTATATATGAAGCATTTAACAAGGTAATATAGCTCAACATCATTTCAAGTTAATAAGTGAGGGCTTCACATTAAACAATGTAATATGTGAGACACAAAATAATATTACTTTTCAAGTTATTACAATTACACACCAAATATGGAAAGGAACGAAACAAAATATAGAGATACTATAGATAATATCTGTCATTTTTTAATCCAAATTCCCTCAACATCATTTCTTTGATTGCCAGCACTAGGATCCTCTTCAACAACATTGACTATGGGGATTTCAGAGCAAAATGGAGGATTTTCCCATGTCGTGTCCCCTAAATCCTCATTGTTATACAGCTCGTGATAATCTCGAGTCATGGAGGTTAATACAACTGACCAGGCAGCATCAACAGGATCTTTGACATAGAAAACTTGCTTCACTTGGTCAACAGACACATATTTATCATTTTTATAACCTTGTCGACAGAAGTCAACAAGTGTGAAGCCAAGATCATCCACCTTGACGCCTCTGTCGCTATCTGCCCATTTACACAAGAACAATGGGGCTTTGAATGCATGATAATCCAGCTCCCATATTTCTTCAATCATGCCATAAAATGTCATATCATTCTCCACAGGATTTGAATCCTTGGCACTAGACACTTGGACCGTCTTAGCAACTACAGCGACACCACTGTTTTGAACAGCCCTTTCATCATCTCGCTCTTTTGTGAAGTATCGGACCCCATCAATGACAAAACCTTCATAAGTCAAAACAGAGAGAGACGGTTTTCCAGCCAACCATCTTATCGTTTCTGAAACAGCTTCGCCATTGCATATCATTTCACTAACTTTTTTTTCAAACCAATTAGCAAATTGCCGATTGTGCTCTCCAATCAGCCACTGCACAGTCTTCTTTTTCCCTCGGTAAGTTCTTTCTAGAAAATCCTTGTGCATCCTTGCAAAATACATATATTAATTTAGAAACTAACTACATACTTGATAAAAGTAGATAAATGGTGAAAACTATAATTAATTTAACTTACATAACGTACGGATACACTTCAGGGTTGTTTAAAAGAACATGTTGATGAGCCTCGTCTCGCTCTTTTTTTTCCACCGACTTCATTACAGCTGCAGATAATGGACCAGAAAGATCACCTTTATCGATCGGAAGACCTGCAGTTTTGCAACTCTGCCGAACAAACTCTGCACAAAATTCTACAGATTCTTCCCCTAGATAACTTTCGGCTATACAACCTTCCGGACGATAACGATTACGCACATAACTTTTCAACACTTTATTGAACCGTTCAAATGGATACATCCATCTATAAAAAACTGGTCCACACAAACGCAATTCCCTAACCAAGTGGACTGTGAGATGTATCATTACATCAAAAAATGAGGGAGGGAATATCTTTTCCAACTCGTACAAGGTTAATACTATATCTGACTGCAACTTATCCAATTTTGATACATCTACAACTTTGTTGCACAACGAGTTGAAAAAGAAACACAACCTTATAATGCTGACCCTAACATTTTTTGGGAGAATGGAACGAATTGCAACTGGGAGCAACTGTTGAAGGAGTATGTAAGAACCCCAAATTTTGGATATAATTAAAACTTTTTATTAAGTAATGATAAAATGAAGAACAATGATTCCGACAACAAGGTCACCAGCTCTAATGAATGGTGGTTTCAAAGAACAATGATTGTAATGAATGGATATTGCTTTGGACAATGATCCTGATGCATTGGTATATTGTCAGAATAGAGTAATTCGATGGTTGAGAACCTAGATAAGAATAATCTACCATCCAGGAAGGAGCTAATGGATCCTTGAAAGGGAATGAGTACGTGCATAGTGTTTCCCATACGTGCATAGTATTTCCCGTACGTGCATAGTATTTCCCGTACGTGCATAGTGTTTCCTGTACGTGCATAGTAATTTGGTGGATGAATAGTGATTTTGTAAGTTGGAAAACTTTTCACGCCACCCTATGTACGGGACGTGATATGGATGTTTCGAAGTCATATTAGTAATACGCGGAGGAAATAAGTGAATGCAGAGACGATCGGAATTCAGAAATTCCAAATTCTTTTTCGGGATAATATTTGACCAGACAGTGGATTAAATATTATTATAATCCAAGAATTGAGATATTAACTTTGAGGATTTGATATTTTGGGATGTTATTATATTTGATTTAAGAATGAATGGAATTCGACCTTATTATGTTTATGTCTTGAAGAATGCTAAAGGGTGACAACATAGGTAAGAATAATCTATCTTCTAAGGGAATAAGATATGGCAACTTCAAGCAAGAGAATACCCTCATGTCATCCAGATCGATAACGATTAATCCAGTAGTTCCGTAAAAAGGTTAAGGAACGATCGAAAGAGAATACGGACAATTGTACCACCCTAAGAGAACAAGTAAAGAATACAGAATGAATAGTGTTTGGTGGGAGTATATAATAATATGAGACGACACTATACAGAAGCATTCGGAACGGATTTCCGAGTTCGTATTAGTGATCCAGGGGGAAAATAAGTGTATGTAAAAGCTGTCGGATTCTGAAAAACCGCACTTTTATTTTCTCCGAGAGTTCCCTGGATACTGATAGCCTTAAGTATTTAACGAATGGATTTAAGGAATATAAATTGGAAAGTTAGAATGAAAGATGGAGAATGAAAGTATTAATATTAAAGAGGATTCCCGGTAAACCCTAATTAGAAATCCGTGAAATATTCTCACGAACGATCAATCGAAACAGGTAATAACCGGACACAGAAACAAGCAGGGGATCAAGATACATGCATGTGCTAGTGGATAACATCAAGCAACTAAGTAGTTACAAGAGTAACTACCATACTTAGAAACATAACCAAGTGCTTAGCTTATCTAACCATTCAATCACAAAACCACCAATACTTATCCATCCAAAAGACATCATCCATGACACACCACTTTATTAAAGTTACTTTACATGAGATATTTTCTAAAACACATCACTTTATGCAAAATTATCAAGCAAGCCAAGCAAGAGAACTCCATTCTCTCTCCATGTATTCCATTCGACTTCTAGCTAATTCAAGAAGCAAAATCCCACTTCCAACCATCTTTTGATCTCCAAATTATTATGGTAAGTCCCATATTTCATATAAATGATCTCCTAGAAATCCTAGCTTCAAAATCCTTTGTTTCCATTTTCAAATAAATCACCAAAGTTTAGGGTGAATAGTGATTTCAAGAACTAACTTTGATTTTCTTGATTCTTTTGAATGATCCAAGCTTTGTTAAGGTGTTATAAGGATTGATCAAGGGTTATTAAGGACTTACATACTCCAAGGAAGGTATAAAATCCTAAACTATAGCTTTTACTTTGAGATAATATGAGTAATAAGAAGTATTGGTTGATTAGTGGTTGATATGTTAGTTATATGCTTAGATCCATGGATTTGTGGTTGATTATGGTTGATGATCCATGAGATTGTTATAAGGAGATGTTATTGATCTTGTCATGATGTTTATCATGTGTTTAAGTGGTTGATTTGATCATGGTGTGATCGTGATAAAGTGTAAAAACTTTGGAAAACGCGTAAACGTAGCCGTTATAATGTCCGATTTTACAATACCATGTTTTATATGCCATTTTTAATATCAAACCCTACTGTCCAGAATCCTTTTCTGCCATGTTTAGATAGTACATGTTTTAAGGTTCGTTTTGACGTGAGAATCGTAACATTCCGACTTACGGTTTAGGAGTTATGGTCAAATTACTAAAATTGGTTCGGAACCGTAAATAAAAGTTGGTAACTTCAATTGAACCCTCGTAAAGCATGTTACTCAGTGGCGAATTTTGGTAAATAAATACTAGGGGTCATAAGGAAGGTATGATAGAAAACCACACATCAAACGGACCGTTTTCCGATTTTATAAAAATGTTGGAATCGAAGTTAAACGCGAACGAACCCCTAAAAACCCGTTTGGTTATAACTTCGGTAAAACACTTAGCAAACGGGCGATAAAACTCGGAGTATAGTATTGGTTCGTAACGATCGACTTTAGAACTCATATGACTTAAGTATGTCCCAAGTATAAGTACAATGACATGTCGTAGTAACGAATGAATGTCGGGGCGGATCAGTGATAAAAGTAATCCACTAAAAGGGGTATAACGAGATAACTCGAGAACGTGTTTCGAATTAAGTATAACTTAACTTTTAATATGTTAAGTGATTAATCCCGAATGCCTTGGCTATTTATAGATCACCAAGCTGAACCGGGACCCGCTACCACTACCCCTTACCGTACTCGACTACCAGGCAAGTTTCAATTCCCTTCTTTTAGGCTGTTGTTGTGATTGAATAATATATATATATGATTGCTGATATACATATGCCATTGCATGCATGCCTACTTTCAAGTTGAATTGATATACTTGTTCCCTGAATGTTATTGTTGGCTTATAAGCTAGATAGTTATATATCAGTTATAAGCCGGTTATTGTAAGACCCTCATAGAAGGGCGTATATATCTTATTAATCAAAAATAGACCGGGAGTCAATATTCCTTGATATATCGAGATTACCTCGGAAGAAAATATTTAAGTAAATATTTTCTATTATTTGGGCGACGAATATTATTTGAATATTCGTTCGAGACTAATTATTTTAACGATCCTCACTTCAAATAATTATTTGAACGTAACTATTCAACGAATAATATTTCTCAATATTCATTCAGAGTCGAATTGATTATCGACTATTATTTCGAATATTCTTCTAAAGATGAGACTATTAAATGAATATTATTTTGGATATTCTTTTAGATTATTATTTTATTAAATAAATATTACTTTTGAATATTCATTTAAGATATTAAATACTTGATGAATATTATTTTAATATTCATCTGAAGCTTGATTTAATTATCGAATATTATCTCGAATATTCCTTAAGGCTTGGATTACTAAATGAATATTACTTGATATTCATTTAGGATATTATTCATTAAATGAATATTACTTTTGAATATTCATTTAAATTCCTAATTAATTATGAATATTACCTTAAATATTCTTTTCAGGTCTTATTAATTAATGAATATTGTTTTAAATATTCATTTAAATATTTATTTATTCAATAAATATTCTCCTGATATTTCTTCAGGGATTGTTTTGAGAAATACTCTGATTTAAGACATTCTTTCATATTCCTAAATATTCTGTAAAATATTTTAATTCAATAAATATTCTCTGAATATTTATTCCATACTTAGAATAACCTCAATAAGGGTTATCTTCTTCGATTATTACGAAAAATATTTCGGAGTCATATTATTATTAATCTTATATCAAGAAAGGTTCTCAGACATCATTCTTCTTCGAGTCTATCTCCTTAATAATAAGGGAACCTTACTTGGAAAATGTTATTTATCTTGTCGACTTCCCGGTCATAAAGTATTCCCTTCACCCGCAACTCGGGTGCTGTTGACTTATTAAGTCGTTGCTTACCTTCTCATCTTTCGAGGGGTAAGATTACTGGAACAAGTTATTATCCGTTACCAAGTAATAGCTTGGGAGTTATTGGTAAATTTTCCTTTCCAACTAGATACGACTACTTTGTGGAGTCTTATCAACAAGTATTATACATGGGGAAAGGGGGACGAACGTTACATTCAGAATCATGAATTCTATTTGAACTAGGAGTCGTGTAAGAGGCCGAGTAGCGCCGGTCCATCCCCTTTGGCCCAACCGTTGGCCGGGGAGAGCTAGTAAGGCGGTATACAAGTAAAGCCGTCAGTTCTTCCTTCTACCGGTAGTAAATCTAAATTGAGCTGTACGATCTCGACTGATCATCAAGATTGGAACAGCGGGCGCGGTGAATACTCCATCATTGGTTCATCATCCAAATTTATTTATTTCCTGCAACATGATTACTGTTGGCAGAATTGGAAAAGTGTCATAACTGGAGTTGCAACCTTTTCTTGCAAGTTCCTCTTCTTAATAACAATAAGAATATCTCGCTTACTTTGATGTAGCAGATATTTCTACAAACAAATACTTTAAGTTACCTTGTAACTTCATCGTTCATATTATACTGGCATCATTTCCGTAAATGCACGGCATATGGTTTGAAAGATACTTTTGAACTGTTGTACTTTATCGTTCAGTTTATATTATTGTTGGTGGGCTATTGCTCACCCTTGCTTTATTATTATATCACAACAACAGCTAGACCAGATGACTCGCACAAGGCGCACTCGACGCGGGCGAGGACTATAAGACTACCAGAGCTGAAGAAGAAGCTATTGGTAGGGTATATTTATTCTTTCAGTACCAAGAATATAGTCTAGTATGACTTATGTAAATGGATGGCAAAGAGTATGTATTTATATTGAAATTCTTTTGGATTGTAAGAACTCATAATGTGATTAATAAATATGATTGTTACTCTGATTTCATCTCTGGGACTATAACGGGTGTGTTTTATATTGTTGTGTTGGGTAATAGAGACGTAATTTATTTTATGTTAAGGGAAGTTCAATTGTTGTGGACAGAATTGGAAACCGTAACCACCGGATTCCGGAACCCGGATCTGGGGGTGTTACAGAAGTGGTATCAGAGCGTACGTTATAAACCCCAGAGATGAGGTGACGTTAAAACAATAAATTCAATAAGATAATAAGAACTCTTGCCAAGTTCATAGTCGGACTACTTAATGTAGTGATGACATATAAAACCCTTATGGGAACTCGTAAGTATAATGATAGTAACTTAGCTCGATATCGTATCGACGAGTAAGGCGACTGACCTTGAGGCATACGAGCGACAACGCGATGATGCTTTATATGCTGAAGATCAGTGGGTAATTCGATGGAGTACCCTACTGGAGACCCGGAAGAGGTTCCAGCAGATAAGGAAATCCTGTTAGGATAAGGAGCTTACCCATGGGTAATGAGGGTCGCAGCCAGAATGACTGTGATGATTAAGATATGGTGCTCAGAAAAGTGAGTATAAAGAACCGAGATATTATTAAGAGATATGAAGATGCATGTTGAATTCATAGCCGGACTACCAGATGTGGTACCAGCAAGAAAGAAGGATTGGAAGAATTACTTGAGATCTTATACGGAAATAGATGAGAATCCTTAGAGATTTTCATCTTAACAAAGAAAGAGCTAGAGGGATGTATGATTACCAAAGACATCGATTTAGGGCGAGGAGCAGAGTCCCTAGGAATAGTTGAGAAGGAGGCAGTAAGTGCCATATCATTTGATAAATGAATAAGTATGAATATGGTTAGTAATAATTCGCCATGAGAAGGCAGATGTCATAGGTTGTAATTTATGGAACCAAATTGAGGTTGATGAAATTGTTTTATTCAGGAAAAATGTCCATTTTATGAATGAGTCAGTTAGAAAGTGAAAACATTGGGAAGTGACAGCATGATTGGATAAAGTTATATAAGGAAGTAGTAAGCAAGACAATGATCTCAGAACCTACCGGAAGATAAGACCAGTGAGTCAAGATGAACTCGTAATGAGACTACTGCCAGAGACTGAGTATAGAGTTAATTCAACTCAGTTAAATGATGAACCAGAAACGTTATATGCATGTGATTCAGAGGAATATTAAATTCCTTCTTCTCTTTGAATGGATTATAGTAGTTACCTTAAGTTTACTCCGACATGGAATTATAATAGATCAAGTAATACGATCAGCAGTTGAAGAGGAAAATGTGAGAAAATCTTCCTGGAGCTAAAAGGTGAAATTGGTAATGACCAAGAGCTGGCATTGCTTAATGGAAAAAGGAGACTTTGTGCTTCTAATGACGCCTCGCATAAAGGGTTAGGTAGACCGACATTTGGTAGTATTGAATATCAGGACGTTGTGACAGGTTTCAGTTTGAAACTATTGATTCCCTTTTAAGGGATGGATATAATTGATTCCTCTCCAGTGGGTAAACTTCCAATCCGATGATGATTATTTCGTTAACTATGACTGCTTATGATTCCACCTGCTTGGAGGTTCATAGAACTATTCTTCAGGTTTCGAAACTGGTCTCCTTAATGTTACCAGTAGGTGGTTAGATTGATCAAAATTTCCCTAAGTCTGGAAAGGAATTCGGTGAATTTTGGCAAACCTTGTCTTTCTGATTATCAGAGAATGTCATGGAAGAGAGTAAAAAAATTGGAGCAAACCCTGTGATTTGGGTAAGGATGCTGTAAAATGGGTTAGTAAACGGACCCTGAGCATTACAATCGACGGTAGTGATAAAATGATGAAGTGAGATTGGACGAAAATAGGAAATGTAAGTAAGAAACCAGCCGGACTGAGAAATTCCAGGATTAACTTAAATAATAAGGATGTTATGCCTGGAATGGTAAGCTTGTGTGGCACGCAGGATTGATAAGTACAGTTGAAAAGATAAAAGTGGAGGAAAGGTGACCGGAGACGGTGCCGAGTAGTCGATTAAGACTTATATGGAGTAAAGTTTTGGAAAGGTAGAAAGGTATCAAAGGAGAAGACACTATGCCGGCAATTGCTAGAAAAGTAATGCTAATTAGCCAACCCTTAAAATCTTATATTTTTATTTTAGTGTGGCCAGTTGAGGCCAAGTCACAACGGACTATAAAGTGACTAGACCAGCAATGAAAAGACAAAGCAGGGTTGCTTCTAAGAAAGCACCGACTGCAAGGGCTTCTGATATAAAGGAAACATTAATGAGATCGTTTGAATCTTCTGCCGAACAACCCATGTTTTGATTTGGAATTCACTAGACCTTTTTGGGATGGGGTCACCCGTACTAAAGTGACTCATGTGTATATGGTTGTCCAAGATTTCGAGTAAAATGGAAGTATAGTGACTTGAGATGTATGATGTTAGGGTATCATGAATACCATGAATATACTATGACGGAGGAAAGTAAACAATGAAGGTATATGAAGAGGGTATAGAAAAGGTCAGAAATTGAACAGTATGCTGTAGAAATTTTGTCTAAGACAAATACATTTGAAAAGAACGATAAGTACTAAGAGATTCACGTTGAACTCGACCAATATCTTCCAAAACATCCTTGCTACCATTACCAAGTTCTGTAAGAGAGTAGATAGGCATACGTTGCCTTTTGGAAGGCCAAATAGGCTGAGAACTATCTGGAAGAAGAGGGTGGCATTAAGCCACCGATCGATTATCAAATGAGAATGATTGAAAAGAGACCTTTATTAAGGATACATGATCCGATTGCCAATTATGAGATGCAAGAATTCCTTGGCAGTTGAATTAAGGATAGGATATCCATAAATTAAGACAAACCCTGGGGAATGCACAAGGGGTGGCATTAACCCTAATAACGACATTATGACTTCAGATGTTATGAGCTGGACTTGCTAAGGCAACAATGACCGGTAAGGATTATTAAAAAGAGTTCTGGAAAGAACATAGATAGAATTATTAGAGTATTGATCAATGACATTTTGATATACCCGGTACCCAGAAAATACCGGAGGAATGATAAGGATGGCCTATGAAACCTTACAAGCAAAAAGGTAATATTCCGAACTTCAAAATGGAAGTTTGGTAAGGGATGTATGACATCGTAACAATAATGCCAGATGAGGCATGTATGAAACCCTGAGGAAGTATGGATTGAACCTATAAAGGTTGAGATTATCCTAAGATAAGGAAAGAACTAAGAAGAGAAGTATCCTAAGTAGGATTGGGAATAAACGTGATAAAGTTCCCACGGGTAGGTGGAAGCAATGACTTATGGAGAAAGACTGATAAATATATTTTTCTCCATCAGCAGAACTTAAGGGAGAATACTTTCACCCAACAAAGATGGGAATGAGGTAGAAATGTTTGAATTGGAATATATCCAAGGAACAAGGATTACCAGAAATTATTATTATCAGGAAAGGCCAATGAGGTGGCCGACAGTCTAAGTATAAAGGAATAATTATAAATGTTCATACCGAAGAAACAAAATGATATTTGGAAAGACCTTGAAGGTCATATTGGAGTGGAGGAAGTTACATTCCTTCTGATGACCGTGCAAGAATTAAAGGTAATAATAGTTTAAGTAAAGATTCGATTCCTGATGAAGTCTTAAGCATATTACGTACCTTAGAAGGTCCCGTTTTGAGGCAAACCAGGACCATGGTACAAAATTGATGAAGTAAACCGTTAAGTTTCCAGTCTTTTATGGAAGATGCATAAGTGATAGTTTCATCAACCGGACCTAGCTGCGATGCTTGAAACTCTTCTGCAATTCTATCTACTTCATGTTATATCTACATCAAGTTCAGGAAGTGTTCCTTATGGATAAGGAATAATGATTACTTTGTCTTCCTAAGGGATTTGAAACCCGTAGGGTTAACTATTAACGCACTACGTAAACAACAAGCGATGGTGATTCTTCTAAGAAAAGAGATGACAACGTAAAGATAAAGAAAGTGCTGCTATTGATAAGCTAAATGGCATGTTGATGAATGACAAGCAAGTTTGTGTTAGTGTACTTCTGTACAAACAAGATAGAGAATATGAGGTTGATAATTCGTGATGCTAAACGTATTCCCGTAGAAAGAATTAATGAGACTTGGAGGGAAGGGCGGTTGAGCCCGAGACTTATTGGGCCACCTGAGAGTTTATAAGTGTTCGGACGGCGGTATTCGAGCCAGCCTTACCCCCAAAACTTATAGCACGGTCATAACGGGTTTTCATGTGGCCAGGCTACGTCAGTAAAATGCAGATGTCAACAGATGATAGGAGTACGAGCATGTAGATATACGACCTGGTCTGACTTACGAAAGACAACCTGTGGAAAACCACGGATAGAAAAGAACAAATGATGCGAAACAGGGTTGGCAGAAGTAGATTATATGACTCTAAGTTAAAGGGATCGGGCCAGGTTCATTTCGGAAAGTTAAATTGGAATAACGTGATGATTATAGAATAAATGTGACGGAATACCGATAAAGAGGTACCAAGTGCAAAAAGGTGTCACAATAAAGAGGTGAAGGTGAAAGTAAATAATAGAAATGAGTAAGAATCAGATAATAAGAAGGATGTGATTGATAAAGAAAAGGCTGGGAAAGCAACTATGGAATGAGAAGCAAGGTATGTTATGAATGGGTTTTCTAATGAATTCTCAGGATGACAACCTGATAGTGTCAATATTATAGCATGAAAAAGCTAGTAACATGATATGGGATGTCAGTAATAATGATGTCAAGTGAGAAATCTAAGATTTAACCTGAAAGGTTGAAGGATTTCCCGAATGTGAGTATCGCTAAGATTGAACAGGAGTATTTGTCCAAAGAATAATGGACAAAGCAGCAAGATATGTTGACACGTGAGATTGCGATCAAATAGTATTGGATATAATTATGATTAATTTCTTCTTTGATAGACCTCTATAGTTCAGAGGTAAAGTCTGAGTATGATATTCTACAATCAAGAAAGCTTTCTATAATCCTTTAGAACTCTTTTCTCTTCTTCTCTCTTATTCATCTTCTTTATGAATTGAGAATAACAACCCTTTTAGGAGGGGAGGTACTGCTACGTGACTATCTGTCTATGTGATAGAAGTCTAAGTGGAATGCCATGACTTGTTTAATTGCTTGTAGAGTACTAAAGGCTGGCCCCCTTCTGTACTAACTATGCAATATAACAAATGTTCAATTGATCATAGTGATCTCTCAATAAATCTTTCCACTTCTCTATATTGATCGAGATTGCGAAGATTAAAGCGATCAGGAAATGCACAGTACGAGCGAGGTTACCTCCGAATCGTAGGGTGATAGTGATACCAATGTTACTGCAGGTATCAATAAGGATAAGACTGAGTAAGAGTATAACCCGGATAGTGAGTTGTACGAAAAGTAGCAACGTTGATGGAAAAAGGATACAGTATGGATTGTAGCACTAGAAGATGTGCTGAGGAAGGGTAGAACGACTCTTTGCTTCCTACCTGATTCCGGGACGGAATCCTTTTAAGGAGGGGAGACTGTAAGAACCCCAAATTTTGGATATAATTAAAACTTTTTATTAAGTAATGATAAAATGAAGAACAATGATTCCGACAACAAGGTCACCAGCTCTAATGAATGGTGGTTTCAAAGAACAATGATTGTAATGAATGGATATTGCTTTGGACAATGATCCTGATGCATTGGTATATTGTCAGAATAGAGTAATTCGATGGTTGAGAACCTAGATAAGAATAATCTACCATCCAGGAAGGAGCTAATGGATCCTTGAAAGGAAATGAGTACGTGCATAGTGTTTCCCATACGTGCATAGTATTTCCCGTACGTGCATAGTATTTCCCGTACGTGCATAGTGTTTCCTGTACGTGCATAGTAATTTGGTGGATGAATAGTGATTTTGTAAGTTGGAAAACTTTTCACGCCACCCTATGTACGGGACGTGATATGGATGTTTCGAAGTCATATTAGTAATACGCGGAGGAAATAAGTGAATGCAGAGACGATCGGAATTCAGAAATTCCAAATTCTTTTTCGGGATAATATTTGACCAGACAGTGGATTAAATATTATTATAATCCAAGAATTGAGATATTAACTTTGAGGATTTGATATTTTGGGATGTTATTATATTTGATTTAAGAATGAATGGAATTCGACCTTATTATGTTTATGTCTTGAAGAATGCTAAAGGGTGACAACATAGGTAAGAATAATCTATCTTCTAAGGGAATAAGATATGGAAACTTCAAGCAAGAGAATACCCTCATGTCATCCAGATCGATAACGATTAATCCAGTAGTTCCGTAAAAAGGTTAAGGAACGATCGAAAGAGAATACGGATAATTGTACCACCCTAAGAGAACAAGTAAAGAATACAGAATGAATAGTGTTTGGTGGGAGTATATAATAATATGAGACGACACTATACAGAAGCATTCGGAACGGATTTCCGAGTTCGTATTAGTGATCCAAGGGGAAAATAAGTGTATGTAAAAGCTGTCGGATTCTGAAAAACCGCACTTTTATTTTCTCCGAGAGTTCCCTGGATACTGATAGCCTTAAGTATTTAACGAATGGATTTAAGGAATATAAATTGGAAAGTTAGAATGAAAGATGGAGAATGAAAGTATTAATATTAAAGAGGATTCCCGGTAAACCCTAATTAGAAATCCGTGAAATATTCTCACGAACGATCAATCGAAACGGGTAATAACCGGACACAGAAACAAGCAGGGGATAAAGATACATGCATGTGCTAGTGGATAACATCAAGCAACTAAGTAGTTACAAGAGTAACTACCATACTTAGAAACATAACCAAGTGCTTAGCTTATCTAACCATTCAATCACAAAACCACCAATACTTATCCATCCAAAAGACATCATCCATGACACACCACTTTATTAAAGTTACTTTACATGAGATATTTTCTAAAACACATCACTTTATGCAAAATTATCAAGCAAGCCAAGCAAGAGAACTCCATTCTCTCTCCATGTATTCCATTCGACTTCTAGCTAATTCAAGAAGCAAAATCCCACTTCCAACCATCTTTTGATCTCCAAATTATTATGGTAAGTCCCATATTTCATATAAATGATCTCCTAGAAATCCTAGCTTCAAAATCTTTTGTTTCCATTTTCAAATAAATCACCAAAGTTTAGGGTGAATAGTGATTTCAAGAACTAACTTTGATTTTCTTGATTCTTTTGAATGATCCAAGCTTTGTTAAGGTGTTATAAGGATTGATCAAGGGTTATTAAGGACTTACATACTCCAAGGAAGGTATAAAATCCTAAACTATAGCTTTTACTTTGAGATAATATGAGTAATAAGAAGTATTGGTTGATTAGTGGTTGATATGTTAGTTATATGCTTAGATCCATGGATTTGTGGTTGATTATGGTTGATGATCCATGAGATTGTTATAAGGAGATGTTATTGATCTTGTCATGATGTTTATCATGTGTTTAAGTGGTTGATTTGATCATGGTGTGATCGTGATAAAGTGTAAAAACTTTGGAAAACGCGTAAACGTAGCCGTTATAATGTCCGATTTTACAATACCATGTTTTATATGCCATTTTTAATATCAAACCCTACTGTCCAGAATCCTTTTCTGCCATGTTTAGATAGTACATGTTTTAAGGTTCGTTTTGACGTGAGAATCGTAACATTCCGACTTACGGTTTAGGAGTTATGGTCAAATTACTAAAATTGGTTCGGAACCGTAAATAAAAGTTGGTAACTTCAATTGAACCCTCGTAAAGCATGTTACTCAGTGGCGAATTTTGGTAAATAAATACTAGGGGTCATAAGGAAGGTATGATAGAAAACCACACATCAAACGGACCGTTTTCCGATTTTATAAAAATGTTGGAATCGAAGTTAAACGCGAACGAACCCCTAAAAACCCGTTTGGTTATAACTTCGGTAAAACACTTAGCAAACGGGCGATAAAACTCGGAGTATAGTATTGGTTCGTAACGATCGACTTTAGAACTCATATGACTTAAGTATGTCCCAAGTATAAGTACAATGACATGTCGTAGTAACGAATGAATGTCGGGGCGGATCAGTGATAAAAGTAATCCACTAAAAGGGGTATAACGAGATAACTCGAGAACGTGTTTCGAATTAAGTATAACTTAACTTTTAATATGTTAAGTGATTAATCCCGAATGCCTTGGCTATTTATAGATCACCAAGCTGAACCGGGACCCGCTACCACTACCCCTTACCGTACTCGACTACCAGGCAAGTTTCAATTCCCTTCTTTTAGGCTGTTGTTGTGATTGAATAATATATATATATGATTGCTGATATACATATGCCATTGCATGCATGCCTACTTTCAAGTTGAATTGATATACTTGTTCCCTGAATGTTATTGTTGGCTTATAAGCTAGATAGTTATATATCAGTTATAAGCCGGTTATTGTAAGACCCTCATAGAAGGGCGTATATATCTTATTAATCAAAAATAGACCGGGAGTCAATATTCCTTGATATATCGAGATTACCTCGGAAGAAAATATTTAAGTAAATATTTTCTATTATTTGGGCGACGAATATTATTTGAATATTCGTTCGAGACTAATTATTTTAACGATCCTCACTTCAAATAATTATTTGAACGTAACTATTCAACGAATAATATTTCTCAATATTCATTCAGAGTCGAATTGATTATCGACTATTATTTCGAATATTCTTCTAAAGATGAGACTATTAAATGAATATTATTTTGGATATTCTTTTAGATTATTATTTTATTAAATAAATATTACTTTTGAATATTCATTTAAGATATTAAATACTTGATGAATATTATTTTAATATTCATCTGAAGCTTGATTTAATTATCGAATATTATCTCGAATATTCCTTAAGGCTTGGATTACTAAATGAATATTACTTGATATTCATTTAGGATATTATTCATTAAATGAATATTACTTTTGAATATTCATTTAAATTCCTAATTAATTATGAATATTACCTTAAATATTCTTTTCAGGTCTTATTAATTAATGAATATTGTTTTAAATATTCATTTAAATATTTATTTATTCAATAAATATTCTCCTGATATTTCTTCAGGGATTGTTTTGAGAAATACTCTGATTTAAGACATTCTTTCATATTCCTAAATATTCTGTAAAATATTTTAATTCAATAAATATTCTCTGAATATTTATTCCATACTTAGAATAACCTCAATAAGGGTTATCTTCTTCGATTATTACGAAAAATATTTCGGAGTCATATTATTATTAATCTTATATCAAGAAAGGTTCTCAGACATCATTCTTCTTCGAGTCTATCTCCTTAATAATAAGGGAACCTTACTTGGAAAATGTTATTTATCTTGTCGACTTCCCGGTCATAAAGTATTCCCTTCACCCGCAACTCGGGTGCTGTTGACTTATTAAGTCGTTGCTTACCTTCTCATCTTTCGAGGGGTAAGATTACTGGAACAAGTTATTATCCGTTACCAAGTAATAGCTTGGGAGTTATTGGTAAATTTTCCTTTCCAACTAGATACGACTACTTTGTGGAGTCTTATCAACAAGTATTATACTTGGGGAAAGGGGGACGAACGTTACATTCAGAATCATGAATTCTATTTGAACTAGGAGTCGTGTAAGAGGCCGAGTAGCGCCGGTCCATCCCCTTTGGCCCAACCGTTGGCCGGGGAGAGCTAGTAAGGCGGTATACAAGTAAAGCCGTCAGTTCTTCCTTCTACCGGTAGTAAATCTAAATTGAGCTGTACGATCTCGACTGATCATCAAGATTGGAACAGCGGGCGCGGTGAATACTCCATCATTGGTTCATCATCCAAATTTATTTATTTCCTGCAACATGATTACTGTTGGCAGAATTGGAAAAGTGTCATAACTGGAGTTGCAACCTTTTCTTGCAAGTTCCTCTTCTTAATAACAATAAGAATATCTCGCTTACTTTGATGTAGCAAATATTTCTACAAACAAATACTTTAAGTTACCTTGTAACTTCATCGTTCATATTATACTGGCATCATTTCCGTAAATGCACGGCATATGGTTTGAAAGATACTTTTGAACTGTTGTACTTTATCGTTCAGTTTATATTATTGTTGGTGGGCTATTGCTCACCCTTGCTTTATTATTATATCACAACAACAGCTAGACCAGATGACTCGCACAAGGCGCACTCGACGCGGGCGAGGACTATAAGACTACCAGAGCTGAAGAAGAAGCTATTGGTAGGGTATATTTATTCTTTCAGTACCAAGAATATAGTCTAGTATGACTTATGTAAATGGATGGCAAAGAGTATGTATTTATATTGAAATTCTTTTGGATTGTAAGAACTCATAATGTGATTAATAAATATGATTGTTACTCTGATTTCATCTCTGGGACTATAACGGGTCTGTTTTATATTGTTGTGTTGGGTAATAGAGACGTAATTTATTTTATGTTAAGGGAAGTTCAATTGTTGTGGACAGAATTGGAAACCGTAACCACCGGATTCCGGAACCCGGATCTGGGGGTGTTACAGAGTACATGACAGTCGTGGGACTTCAACCCAAACAACTTTAAATCGGACATCGATACACAATTTTTAATGTTCGATGAATGCCCATAAGGAAGTTTCATTGAAGAGAGTGATGATAACAGTTTTCTTTTTTCTACCGTTGAAAGAGTAAAAGATGAAGGGGGCAGGTAGGTTTTTTTTTTCCCGACATTTTGTGGAGCCAAATCTTTTCTAATGCCCATTTCAACCATATCATTACGGGATGCCTCACTGTCTTTAGTCTTATATTTTAAATTTAATAGTGTCCCAATCAAACTATCACAGACATTTTTCTCGATGTGCATAACATCGAGGCAGTGACGAACATGATGAAATTTCCAATATTCCAGCTCAAAAAAAAATTGACTTTTTCTTCCATGCACAGTCCACCTTCTTTGACTTCTTTACTTCATTTCCAAAAGTAAACTTTATTTCCTCCTGCTGCATTAAAACCTCTTCTCCGGAAAGGGGTTGACACACTTGTCCAAACTCTTGTTCACCATTAAAAGCTGCCTTTTGCCTCCTATAAGGATGATGCCTAGGCAAATAGCGACGATGACCTTGGTAACACATTTTTCTGCTATGAGGTAAATATTTAGCGACGGTATTATCACCACACACTGGACAAGCCATATAACCCTTATTGACGCATCCAGACAAATTCCCATATGCCGGGAAGTCATTTATCGTCCACATTAATATTGCCCTTAAAGTGAAAAAAGATTTAGTACTAGCATCGTACACATTTGGTTCACCTTCTTCCCAAAGCTTCTTCAAATCATCAATTAACGGTTATAAAAACACGTCAATGTTATTACCTGGCTCATGTGGACCAGAGACTAATATCGTCAACATCATAAACTTCCCCTTCATGCATAACCAAGTAGGAAGATTATAAGTTGACAATACTACTGGCCAACAGCTGTACCTATTGCTTAAGCTATTAGTATGTGGGTTTATACCATCTGCGGCCAGAGCTAACCGAATGTTTCTTGGCTCACTACCGAAGGTTGGCCACCTATAATCGATATTCCGCCATGAAGGAGAGTCGGCTGGATGGCGCATCTGGCCATCTTGACTTCTTTGGTTAGCATGCCAAGTCATTAGTGCAACAGTAGAAGCAGATTTAAACATCCGCTTAAATCTAGGAATGATTGGAAAATACCACATTACTTTGGCCGGAATGTTAACCCTCGGTTTACCATCTTTTCCTAATTTCCAACGAGATTTGTGGCACTTCGGACAATCAGAAGCATCGGCATTCACACCCCTATATAGAATGCAGTCATTTGGACATGCATGAAATTTTATATATTCTAGGCCTAAATTAGATAGTGTTTTCTTGGATGCGTATGAATTACTTGGCAAGACATGATCTTTAGGAAGTAAAGAGCCAACAGAAGAGAGTAAATCTGTATAGGCACTATCACTTATACCAAATCTTGCTTTCCAATTATGTAATTTCAACAATGAATCTAATTTAGTGCACTCACTACCCTCATACAAAGGTTGTTCAGCATCGGCCAAAAACCTTTTGAACTCATCTGAATCTTTATCAAAATCATCACCCCAATTATTATTATATGCTGCTTCACAAACATCCTGTACATCACTGGCTTGTAATGGTTGTGACGCAGAAATATTCTCCTGATTAGAAGCCGGAACTGTGCTACCAACAGATGACCTAGACTTAGCTCCATGCCAAATCCAATCATCATACCCCAAACTAAAACCCTTTTCGTACAGATGACCCCTAATAATCTTGATAGAGAATTTTTTAAAATTGACGCAGCGTGCACATGGACAAGGTATTCTTTTAGGATCTTTACAATTTTCTTCGGCGTACATCAAAAACTTTTCAACCCCGATTTCATACTCTAATGAATCCCTATCAGCAAAAATCCATGACTTGTCCATATATGAGGAGACACGTACAACCTACCATATTATCATTTTAAATATCAAATAAATAACAATTTATTTATATTCAATAAGCATATTTATTATTTATATTATATATTATAATTAAGTTGTAATGCACACGACTTTTTTCTAAGTTTATAGTTAAAGTATTGTTCTGAGTTAAGATTGATATTTATAGTTATAGTATTGTTCTAAGTTTAACTTGTTTTTTAAACAAGTGCTATGTCATTAACATTTAAATGGGCACGAAGGTATACGATTTCTATAATTCACACATATGTACTTAGCGAACAGGCGAACAGAGAAAGTATATATATACTATCATATACACTATTCAGTTCTAGCAACAGAGCAAGTGAAAAAGCAACAATTACAAACATAGGATTATTTTCACAAATGAATAATAAATGATTGAACTTAAGCATATTATTTATGTTCAATAAGCATATTTATTTTCACAATAACATAAATGAAACAAACATATTAAAACAGCATATGCAGCCTTAACATTTAACACATCAATTTATGCAGATAATGCATATGTCATAGCGGACTTCGAAATCCTAACGAACATATGTAGACTCCGACTCCGAATGTTATACAAAGAACACATGCATGTTAGATTTAACACAAAATAAAAAATAAATAAACATTCAAACATATATAGCAGCGTCAAAACAAATAAACACTTACGAATTTGAGCTTTAGAGCACTACCCAAACAAGTTCTTCCTCGATCCTCTCTAAAAAAACAGACATATTCAAAAAATTAGTAACTAAAAATATAAACAAATTAATAAAATTATTGGGTAAATGATTCTTACCCAAACAAATTCTCCTTTTAAATGTTGTTCCTGAATTAATAAGAACAAAGAACAAACTAATTAGAAAATTAAATTTCCAATCCCAAAAAACCCCAATTTAGAACTGAAAATCAAAGTAATTTGAGTTTACATACACATGCAAGTTTACTCACCGATTCAAGCTTTAAAATGTTGCTCCTGCATTAATAAGAACAAAGAAAAAACTAATTAGAAATTAAGAACTCGAACACAAAAATCCCCAATTTAGAACAGGTAAAATCAGAGTAATAATTCGAGTTTACATTTGAATGCAAGCTTACTTACTTACCGATTCAAGATTTTAAGCAGTAAACAAAGGGATTTGTGAAGTGAATCGGCTAATTAACAACTGAGGCGCAGTTTGAGAACTGAAAGAGAGAGAGAGAGAGAGAGAGAGAGAGAGAGAGAGAGAGAGAGAGAGAGCGAGAGAGAAGGGGGGAGAGAGAGAGAGAGCGCGAGAGAGAAGGGGGAGAGAGAGAGAGAGAGGGTGGCTGTCGAGAGAGGTGAGAGAGAGCACCGTCGAGTCGCCCAGAGAGAGGATAGAAAATATGAGAGTTATTTTTGTTTATTTTGTTTTAATTATGAGAGTGTAGTTTGTGTTTTGTCTGAAAGATCTCAAAAAAGGGGGGGGGAAATGCCTAAGGGGGAAATATATTAAGGGGGAACAAAAATATTTGCCAAGGGGGAACAAAAATTGGGGGCGCGCGACTGAAATTTTTTTAAAGCATACATTAGACATCGGTTAATTTTTGACCGATGTTATAATGTATCAAAGACATCGGTTTTTTTCCTGACTGATGTCATTGATTTTTCAATGAAATATCAATGACATCGGTTTGCTGGTAACGTGATTTCATAATATATTAAAGACATCAGTTTTTTATCGACCGATGTCATTGAGAGTTTTTACATCGGGTAAATCAGGAACCGATGTAAAAGGGGCGATGTCTATTCTACTTTTTCTGGTAGTGTAATTTACTCTGTTAAGCAAATATGACATAATTTACACTAACACGCGATTATGACATAATTTAGTCTATTAAGCAAATATGACATAATTTACACTAGACTTGTTTATGACATAATTTTAATTATGACTTAACATTAACCTGTAACGAAAAATAACATAAATTACATTAGACATATTTAAACTAACAAACATTAATATACAACCAAATTATTTTATTAAAACTACAATAATTTACAAAAAATAATATAAAATAATAATAAAAATAATAATATGATCATAGGTAGTCCTTTAAACGGAAACAACATAATAATAACAAAAGGACAAACACTACAAACCAATAAAAATATAAATAAAATATTTACATATTTATACAATTATTCTAATTGCATGAAGTATGAAATAAAATATTAATAAGATTAAGATAATGTTCGAAAATAAACAAGTAAAAAATAATTAATGATAAAATAATTATACAAGTGATTTTAAAACAACAAATATTCACAAAATAATCACTTGTTAAATTATATAAGAGCGAACCTCAGATATTAACTATTTTAATTACTAGGACTATTTAACATACCCAATTCACCAACAATTCTGGTGAATGTGGATTCGTCAAGAGACTTAGTAAAAATATCTGCTGTTTGTTCTTCCGTGGGAACAAAATGTAATTCCACGGTACCATTCATAACATGCTCTCGAATAAAATGATACCTGATGTCAATGTGCTTTGTTCTCGTGTCCTGCACAGGATTGTTGGAGATTGCTATGGCACTTGTATTGTCGCACAAGATAGGAATCTTGTCAAATACAAAGCCATAATCTCGTAGCTGATTTCTGATCCACAAGATCTGAGCGCAACAGCTTCCAGCAGCTATGTATTCAGTTTCGGCTGTAGAGTTGGAAACTGTTTGTTGTTTCTTACTGTACCATGAAACCAACCTGCCACCTAGGAATTGACAACTCCCAGAAGTGCTTTTTCTGTCTACAACACTTCCTGCATAATCTGAATCTGTATATCCAATAAGATTAAAACCAGATTCTTTAGGGTACCAAATTCCTAAATTAGGAGTACCCTTGCACACAAACATGTAGCATGCATAATATCAGGTCTACTTGCAGTAAGGTAAAGTAATGAGCCTATCATACCTCTGTAGCTTGTGATATCTACCTTGGCAGAATTTTCACATGCGCCAAATTTAACAGCAGTAGATGATGGTGTTCTTGCTGAAGATGAATCCTTCATTTGTTACTTCTTGAGAAGCTCTTTGACATACTTGGATTGACAAATAAATATTCCATTTGTCCTTTGACTTATTTGCAATCCAAAAAAGAACTTCAGCTCACCTATCATGCTCATTTCAAATTTACCCTACATTAACTTCGCAAATTTCTTGCACAAAAGATCATTAGTAGACCCGAATATTATATCGTCCACATAGACTTGAACTAGAATTGTATCATTCTTATGTTTCTTTGTGAAGAGAGTTTTGTCTATGACACCTCTAACAAAACCATTTTCAAGTAAAAATTCAGAGAGAGTGTCATACCATTTCCTTGGTGCTTGCTTAAGACCATAGACAGCCTTGAAAAGGAAGTAGACATAGTCAATTAGATCTGGATCTTCAAAGCCAGGGGGCTGTTCTACATAAACCTCTTCATCTAGCTTGTCATTCAAGAAAGCACTCTTGACATCCATTTGATAAACTTTAAAGTTTGAAAATGCTGCTGTTATTCCCAGATTACACACTTGTATAATTGTAGAAGGGGGGGGTTGAATACTATTCTTGATATTTATTAATTTCTGATAAGAACTCCAGAAATCTATACTTAGATAATTGCTTGTAAAAGATAAATGCACAAACACATAAAAATCAGGTGGTTAAATGCACCACCTGAAGCTTTTATTCGAAGAAAACTCTGTGATACAAAAGTACACAGCTTCTGTTTTACAACTCTTTGCTTTCTAAGAATATTCAATAGAAACCCTAAGCAAAATGTATCTGTTTTCTTAACCTACAAAGAGTTGCTACACTTGGTTATAAATCCCAAGTTTTACAAGTACTACTGGAATAAGATAATATTAATTTAATTCTAGTTGACTTGCTGCTACACTCCAAATACACATGTAGCCGAAAGGTTGTCCTTGTTTTCAGACATGCCTCCTGCACCTTTCTTGTATTCATAGTGTAAATAGAATGCTTCTTTCTTCTGTGTTTCCAAAGTATGGCTGCCATACTGCTTTTTGTATCTACTATCAACCCATGTGATCTGTCAGTCAAACATGTCCTTATCAACTGCTAATCCCCAGCTAATCATAGAAGACAGTGTCAATGATTATCCGTTGATGTTGTACACTGACATCCGTTGATGATGTATTGAGCGGTATTCGTTGATATTGAGACTTGAGCTGTATCCGTTGATAGAGTGGATTTGAGTTGTATATGTTGATAGAGTTTTGTCTTCATCTGTTGATACACTTTCACTTAGACAGAATTACATAGCATAGCTTATTTACAATTGGCTACCCTATTCTGCCTATCCGTTGATAGTCAACAGGACTGTGGATAAAAACACTATCAACTGATAACATAGAGATACTTGCAGTATGCTACAAAACCTCATCTGTTGATGAGCTACCTGTCAACGGATAGAGTTATAAATCCTCATCCGTTGATAGCTACAAAACCTTAGACAATTTGATTGATTGTGAAGTTATCATCAAGTACAACATATTCCTAACAGCTACGAATGCCAAGAATATTCTAATGGCCTCAAGTCTAGCCACTGGAGCATAGGTCTCATCATAATCATTGCCTTCAGATTGGGAATAACCCTTTGCTACCAGTCTTGCTTTATTTTTCGTCACTGTGCCATCTTCATCAAGTTTGTTTCTGAATACCCACCTAGAGCCAACCACTGGTCTGTCTGTAGGTCTGGGTACCAGCTTCCAAACTTCTTGTTGTTTAAATTGATTGAGTTCATCTTGCATAGCAATCACCCAATCAGGATCAGAAAGAGCTTCTTCAGTTTTCTTAGGTTCCATTTCAGACAGAAACCCTGAATAATTTCATTAATTCTGAAAAGCTCTTCTAGTTTTTACACCAACAACTGGATCACCAATAATTATCTCAAAAGGATGAGCTCTATTCCAAACAGTCTGTCTGGGAAGATTAGATCTTGATGATTCGCCTTGTTCTTCATTGTGATGTTGTGTGTGACCAGTTGACCCTTCATTGTCTCCCCCTGAGTTGTTGCCAGGTTGACTAGATGATGATTGTTTAGAAGAGTCAGGGGAATTTTGACTACTATCATTGTTTTTATCACCGTTACCCTGATCATCATTGTTGTCATTAGCATCAGCAAAAATCTCAGGTGCATTGTCATCATCTGAATCTGTATCTGTCATGTCATCGAAAGATAGCTTCTCAGATGGATTCTCAGTTTGGATACTAGGGAGTTTAGTGTCATCAAATGTTACATTGACACTTTCCATCATCTTCTGTTCATCAATCACATACACCCTGTATGCTCTCATTGAATAACCAATAAAAATTGCTTCAAATGCTTTGGTATCGAATTTACCACCTTGATCATCACCTTCTTTAAGCACAAAGCACTTTGCCCCAAATACATGAAAGTATTTGAGTGATGGTTTCTTATCAGCCATAATTTCATAGGGTGTCTTCATTTGATCTTTATTGATTAGAGTTCGATTCTGGGTATAGCACGCAATATTGATAGCTTCAGCCCAAAAGTACAATGGAAGCCTTGATTCACTTAACATAGTACGTGCAGCTTTAATCAAGGTTCTATTCTTTCTTTCCACTACCCCATTTTGCTGAGGAGTTCTTGGAGCTGAGTATTGTCTGGTTATACCCATTCTCAGTGCAGAAGTCATTTAGAACTGCATTCTTTAATTCAGTTCCATTGTCTGATCTTATAGCTCTCACTGGATACGTAGAATCTCGCTCAATTAATTTAATGTGATCAATCACCAGTTGTGGAGTCTCATCTTTAGAATTCAGAAACAGGACCCATGTGTATTTTGAAAAATCATCAACAATCACTAGAGCATATCTCTTCCTTGACATAGACATCACATTAACTGGACCAAACAAATCCATATGAAGTAATTGTAATGGTTCAGTTATTGAAGATGTGTCAGTGCTCCTATGACTTGCCCTTTTTAGCTTGCCTTTTTGACATGCATCACAAAGTCCTTCTTGAGTGAATTCCATTGAAGGCAAACCTCTCACCAACTCTCTTTTAACCAGAGAATTCATTGTCTTAAAATTAAGATGAGAAAGTTTCTTGTGCCATAGCCAACTCTCATCATTAGATGCTTTAGTGTAGAAGCAAGTTATTTCTTCAGTGCTTCCTGAGTTCATATTGGCTACGTACAGATTGCCTTTTCTAACTCCTGTCAGTTGTGGCTTTTCATGTCTCTTGTGTGAAATTAGACAATTCTTCTTGTTGAAATGAACTTCATAACCTTTGTCACAGAATTGACTGACACTGAGCAAATTGTGCTCAAGTCCTTTCACAAAAGAGACTTCATCAATGATAACATTTCCAGCTTCAAGTCTGCCATATCCATCAGTTCTACCTTTGCTGTTATCTCCAAAGGTAACTACTGGGCCGGCCTTCTCCACCACATTTGTCAGCAGGGTTCTGTCACCAGTCATATGCCTCGAACATCCACTGTCCAAGATCCAGGTCACTCGTTCAACCTGCTCAACACCCTGCAATGACAAACGGATTAAACCTTCTTCGGAACCCAAATTTGATTGGGTCCAGAATACTTAAAGAATTGGCCTTTGTCAGGCAAAACAACATTCTTTACTTTAACAACAGCTTTACCATTATTCAACAAACATTTCACTTTATAAACAGATTTGACAAACTTCTGTTTTATTCTAGGTATCCACGTTTCTTTAGCAGCAATAACACTTGTTTCATTGACTGGACATTTGACCTTGTAAATAGCCTTAGTAGAACTTTGTTTAGGCTTAGGTACAAATGTATCTCTCCTAACATAAGGAGGACTAGCAGTCATTGATTTGACATTTTTGTTTCTGTTCATATGTTGTCGAGGGGCAGTCTTATCAGCACATGCATGATTACCAGAGAAGTAAGCAGACATGATATTAAAAGCACAAGACATACAATTGACAACACCACATGCTTTATGAGAAGAATCAATAATAGGCATAGCATGCATGTCAGACTTGTTATTGTTCTTTTTCCACTTATTGTCACTTAACCCTTTTCGAGAAGAACTAGTTAATTCAACAACCTTAACTTGTTCCTTAGCAGATTTGTCATTATCAAGGACTATGCAATTAGCACTGTCCTCATTTTTCATTTCTTCCTGAATGACAATAGGAAGCATATTTGGTGGTTCAACAACAGACTTTTTAAACATTGGTTTTTCAACATTCTTGAGTACGTGTGGTATACCTCTTTCCTTAGCAGGAATAGGATTAGCAGAATGATTGCCCAAAGAACCAACAGCTTCTTTGTATTCAAACCCTATTCCTACAGTTCGTTCTACCGCTTGTTTGTTGAAAAACTCTTTAGAAACTTTAACAGAATTATAACAAGCTCTAATCTGTGTTTCAAGTTCTTTAATCCTGATGTCTTGATCAGCAATCCTATCAACTTGTTTTACCATGTATTCTCCTAACGACTTATCTCTGTAGTTAAGTCGAGCTATTTCTTTTTATGTGCTGATCTTGATTAATATGCACCTTTTTCAATTCTAACAGTTCATTTTCAAGTTTAGTGTTTACAAGACTTATTCTATCGTATCCTTTTTGTGCATTAGTTAATCAATTACGTAAACTATGAATTAACTCAGCATCAGTTAGAATTACCGGTGTGGTGTAATAAGTTGATGTATCAGCATTTGCCACCAGCGCAAAGTTTCCATATTCTTCATCTTCGCTATCGGTGTCATCCCAGCTTTTACCAGCAGCTACATAAGCTCTTCCACTCTTCTTCTTTTTCAGAAGCATAATCTTTCTTCTGTGCTTGCTTGGGTTTCTGACACTCAGTAGCAAAGTGTCCCAACTCATTACAGTTGAAACAACGGATCTTGCTTCTGTCAACAGTTCCAGTTTTGTAACCTCCCCTGTTACTAGAGGATGAAGAACCTCCTCTCTGAAATCTGTTATTTGACTTAAACCTGAACTTTGGATTTCTTCTGAATCTGAAGTTACTAAATTGTCTCACCATCATCGCCATAGATTCATCTTCCAATTGATCCAGCTCTTCAAGTGAATAAAATTCTCCACCATCCTGAGTAGCTGGTGTATGGCCATGTTCCACTTCAGTTTGTTCCTTGTTGAAGCTGTTAGGTTGAACAACTTTAGCATCCACTTCCTTAGGAACCTCAACTACTAGAGCTGTAGAAGAATTTGCCATTCTGCCTTTGCCAGAGAATTCCTTCTGCTGTACTTGTTCTAATTCATATGTTTTCAGAACACCAAACAGTCTTTCAAGAGCAATCTTAGTTAAATCTCTAGATTCTCTGATGGCGGTGATTCTATGCTCTAAGTGAGTAGGCATAGTCAGTAAAAACTTCATGTTGATCTCCTTCTGGGTATATTGCTTGCCATGAACTTGTAAGTTGTTGATTATTTTGTTATACCTTTCGAACACTTCCTGAATGCCTTCATTAGGGCCAGCTCTAAAGTGTTCATATTCAGAGGTCAAAATTTAAAGTCTATTTTCCTTGACTTCATCAGTCCCTTCATTAATGATCTCAATAGTTTCCTAGATGTGCTTAGCAGTTTTACAATTCCTTACATGGCTATACATTACAGCATCTAGGGAATCTAATAGAATGAGTCTCAAATTTTTATCCAGTCCAGCTTCCTCTTTTTCTTCAGCGATAAAGTTCTTAGGGTCCTTTGGATAGGATTTTGCAGGTATTGTTACAACTCCATTTGTAACCGTTTCAGCATCATGTTGGATAGGAATTATTGGTCCATTTTTCAAAACCCACAAGAATCTTGGATTTGCTACATCAAGAAATAACTCCATTTTCTTTTTCCACATGTCATAGATATCTTTATTAAAGATAGGAATTTTAACTTTGCCTTTGGCTGACATGATGAATTTTTAAGAGAGTTAAAAATTCGAGTTTGATTTTTGATTGAGTAAAAATAGGATCTTGATTTGTATATTAATCAAGCGGCTCTGATACCAATTGTTAGGTCCAATAAGATTGTAGAAGGGGGGTTGAATACAATCTATATCATTTTCTCCAAATTTGTCTTCTAAATAAAATTTAATTCAAACAAATTTGTGCGGAATAAAATAACACAAATTTCAAGTTGAATATAACAATATATTAACTTGATGGGTGTTACAAAATCAGTACAAGTGATTATCAAGAAATTAATAACTAATTAGAAAATTCGACATGAACTTTTCTAATTTAGTTAATAAAAATCAAGATATCAAGTCAAGAACTAGGAAACTTAATTAGCTAGTAATACACAAGTCACAAATAATCAAGTTCCAATGGATACAATTTTTGTTACAAGGAACTCAAGAATTTATGGCAATTTAATTGAGCTTGAAAGATGAGAGAGAGATATAATATGTTGGCTTTCTTTCTTTCCTTTCTTTTGTCCGTGTATGTCTGTGTGTTGTGTTTGCTTCACTGGCTTCTGTCTCTTTTATAGCAATGTTTGATATTTTGCTGCCATCATGACAAAAACTGCTCCATGACATAATCTTGTAATCTCGATATGACATAAACCGTACCATGACATAATCTGTTGATCGGTATGACATAAATTGTGTCATGACATAATCCAGAATTCGGTATGACATAAATTGTGTCATGACATAATCCAGAATTCGGTATGACATAACCTTGGTCATGACATAAACTTTGAACATGACATAATCTTGTCTTTACTCCAGTATGACATAAACTGTGCGCTTTATGTCAATATGACAAAATCTGTCTATTCTCTCCCAATATGACATAAACCCAGCGTTTCACATTTATTTTTTTATGTCATAGAAACCTTATTAATTATTTAATGATTAATTAACTAATTCAGACTTAATTGATACAATAAGTAATTTAATAAATAAATTAATTCTTTTAGAATTAATTCATTAATTAAATAAACTATAATGATTTATATCAATTAAAGGTGAACTAATTAACATCAATAAATACTTAACTTACCTCAATGAATCACTGTAAATATTGAATAACTTCCACTGGATAATTGTTGACGTTCGATGTACTATCTGGTTCATGAACGACTAACTCCAATTTCTATTCTTCACTTTGACTCTCAGTTGTGATCCATGTACTTTCTCAACACACTTTAATTTTCTTGTACTGCCTCTGTCACTATTGAAATCTCTTGTCACTGCAAATAAAATCCAATTGCATCAATGCTACACCAAGGCTTGATCAGTTGTCTGAATCTTCTATCGATGTAAAACATCAAAACTATTGATTGACATTCTTCATTATTCTGACAGATTTCACTATCTGAGATTCCTGTGACAGTTACCATTAATTACTTATTACAATCTAATTTAAGTTGAGTTGTATCCTCGAAATACAAATAGGCTGAGTCATATGCCTTTCAGAGATTAAATATGAGTGTTATAATGGTATTCTTTATTGTTCTTCATATAAGGTGTTCTTCATGGAGTGCAACTATATATATATATATATATATATATATATATATATATATATTAAAGTGTTTTAGAAAAAATTGGTTATAACGCCCTAGAAAATATCGTATTTATAATTATTGTTATTTAATATTAAATATGGATTATATGAGGTGGAATTTTTTTTTATGATTGAATATATGTGACTTCATGTTTCCACGCTTATATGGTGATGTATGTGTGTCGTGTGGGTCTGTGTATTTTTATTTGAATTTTTGTGATTAAAAATCTATTTAAATTATGCATTGTTGATCTTTGAAAATTTCTATAAAATCATTGGAGTATTTAAAAAAATCAAAAAATCTTTTGCAATATCATATTTATATATTTATTTACTTTTTAAAATTATTGGGTGAAATATTTTGAGTGTTTAAGTACTTTAAAATTATTTTAAGAGTTTTATTGCATTTAAAGGATCGAAACCTGTAAAATTCATATTTAATTCATTTTTGACCCTAAAAATATTTTAAAAATATGCGTATGGTTGTAATTTCATAAACTAAATTTTAGGAGTTTAAAATTTATTTTTGCTATTAATTTTCTGATTTATTTTGAATTTAGGAGTTGATTTAAAGTAATTTTGGTTGTAATTCAACATCTATGAAATTATTCAAAAATACCCCAAAAATTCTTTAATCCCCAAATCAGTATTCTTTTCTCCCCAAATTAACAGTTGCAGCTCTGTTTTTCTTGAGGTTCTTCTCGAACTCTGCAAAACCAACATCTATCCCTCTCACTTTTATCTCTCTCACATTCTCTCTATTTTTCTCTCTCAAAAACCCCTCCCCCTCCTTTCTTCACCATACCGGCAGCTTGTGTGAATAAAGGGTGTGTGGTTGTGCGTGTATATACAATGTATGTATACGTGTGTGAGTGGATATATGGTCGAAGATCAGACTGAGGTTGTGTTTGGAAGATTTAATTTCAATGTATGGGTCGATTGGGGACTGTATTTTTGTTCCGTTTTGGTTGATTCAGCAGCGTATGAGTTCGTGTGTGGCTGCGATTGCAGTGTGTTGCCGTGTGTGGATAGGAATCAGTGTGGGTGTTGTGTGACTAGCTGTGCGTGTATAAGGCCAATGTGTTGCATAATTGGGAACCCAATTTATGTCCAGACGGATCGAGTGTCCGGGCTAGGGACTTTACGTGGCTGATCACCCGTATTGTCCGGAGTCGTGGAAAAACTCCAATCAACTTAAATGATTTTAAAAAGATTTTATGGAAAGTATGTTTTAATGATGAATTGGTTTTAAGAAAAGAAATGTTTTCATGAAAGATGATTTGTAGAAAATGGAAAGTTTAATCCTATGATGGAAATTGAATTACTCCTTTGAGAAATATTGATCATTGATATTGTTCATCAATGAATTATTGAGATATTGTTGTTTCACTATATTGATCACTTGTTGAGCGTTGTTGGCTCACTCTTGCTTTATTTTCCCTAACCTTTCAGTTAGGATTTAGGGTGGATGTCTACATCTTACAAGTCATATAAGAACAATGAGGCAGCCTACACATGATAGACCTCGAAAATAGAGCGGGTAAGCACGGATTGGAATTAAGCTAGAGATTAGACGGTATAGTAATTGTATTTAGAGTAGTGAAAGAAATTGTAATAATTTGTATAGTTTAGATTCTTGTTTCATACCATAACCTGGAATCGATCCTCGGTGAGTAATCGTTGGTGTATTAAGTTATATTTGTAATTGTCAGTTGAAATTTGGTTTGGTTGAAATACAGGTGGATAATTCGATTTACGAATACTTCATGCTGAATTTTTCTAAAATTCCCAAGTATCAAAGTTTATTTCATTATAAAATGTATATTTTTAGTATTTGGAAGTCGGGGCGTTACATTGGTGCCATTCTAGAAATTTGTTCACAATTATTCAATTTATCATGCACTCATTATATATAAGTGGAGCAGCATTTAATCATAACTTTAATGTAAATCTAAAAACAAAATCACTACGACCTTAAATTTCAGTTTTTTTATGAATTGAAACATGGGTCAACACTTCATTCATTGGTGTTTTTTTGGGGGAGGGGAGCGTTGGTATAGAAGTGTGGCTCTTTAGCATGTATATATGTTAAAGAATTTGGTACAGAACGTCAACAACCAAATCATCACCATGTTTATATAATGTAAAACATATAAGTTTTGGACGGAGATACATAGCTGGACAGGATAGGATGAAATAAAAGTTAAAAAGGAGAAAATGTAGCGCTCTAATCTAAACTGTTTGGGCTTTGGTTAAGTTGATGGGCCTATGTTTATGTTTATAATTAATCTAAATTTGGTGAACAACATTTCGTTTTAAATAAGATTGATATTCAGTTAAAATAAAATGGCTAGCAAATCAAACAGCTGATATGATATGATTTGGTCTGTTTCAGAGATTGCAGAGAATCGTGAGATTGTGGAGACAAAGAGTATTTTTAGGAGTAATTTTAGTAAACGTAGGGTCCGTATTTTGTATTTAAACCCTCCTTTGTATGTAGTTTTCAATATTTGAATAATAATGCCAGTTTTTGCTTTACAATATCTCTGAAATACACTTGTCTGTGTGTGTAAATTTGTTTTGTTTTCATCAGAAAACAGTATATATGGAGTATTTTTGGAAGTAATTTACTTCAAAGAAATGATACCTAAAAATATTGCTTAGCTTTAGGGGCATGTATTTACGATTTTTACAGGAATTTATGTAGATAAATGAACAAATCACAATGATATTATCAATCCACTGCATAAAGTTAATTAATGAATAAATTAGGATGGAATAATTTCTTTCCATGAATATTAGAAAAAACTATCACCTGCATATATGTCGCCGACACCTGACACGTGATTCCCAATCCTTCTCCGAGCGTTTTCTTCATTGTTTAGTTAGATACGGCAAGTATTTTTTAATATATATATTAGGTAAAATGACAACAATATAATATGCATCTCTTCGGGAGTAGATTTGATATTTGCCAGAAAATAATTATGAACTAATCTTTCTAGATCTATTTTGGTTGATCTCCTCAACAAGAATTAAGAGCTAGGAATGTTGAATTGATTAGAAACTGTTGTTAGGTATTGCTGGAGCCGTGAAAAAAATACCAAGAATTCGATTAATTAAAATCCCAACTTGGCCATATTTAAGTGAATCTAAATTCAATCAAGGATTTGGACCTACTTCGGTCTCCTAATAACTCCAGTTCTCAAAGAATAAGAATCAACTAAAAGCTTTTATATTAACAAAAAAAATTGAACCCTCAAACGTGGCTTTCTTCAATCTAGTTGAATAAAGCTTGAATGTAGTATCAATCACTATATATGGAAATGCAACCCTTATATATGTGTGTGTATGTTTATATTTATAAGATTAGCCATGTGCAGTAACTTACCGATGGGACTCGAAAAGGTAATAATTTAAGAAATGTTTACGGCATAAGAAACAAGAGAAAATGATTAGCAAAATAAACAACTCAGATAAGTAAGGCAAAAATTTGGATACCTAAAAACAAACAGATCGGAATATAAATTGCAAACAACGTAACACGAACTTGAGGTCAGACCCTTTTTGTTAGTGGTGGTGTTATTGAGAAAGTGGTTAGTGGGAGAGCTGGATATGTAGATGAATGAAATTATTACGATGTATACTAGAGAGAGGGGAAGGGAAAAAGAGAGAAGAAAAAGAGGGGGAGAGAGAAGAGAGGTTATGAAATTTATCCAAGATGATTTGCACTCGTATGGCCTGAATAATTAAATATGGAGTTTCGAAGGATCCAGAACATTCGAGTATGTGGTGAATATAAGTGCGGCCCGTTAAAGTAACTTTACGGGGTTATGATGTTCCAAAAGAATTTCGTAAAATGAAAATATATAATATAAAATTTTGTAGGCCATTAGATCTATATAAAATTTTATAAATTGAAACAACCAGATGAATGATTAATTGTTATTTGAAAACAGGGTGGTTACATTTTTTGAACCCTTGTCCATTAATTTTAAAAGAAAACAGTGGTATAAATGTAAGTGTAAACATAAACAAGATGGCGACATAACTATAAAAAAAAACTTGAAAATTAAGACATTAATTGCATTTTTAAAGTAATTAAAACTTTTTAAGAACTCGAAGATTAACACGTGTATCATTTAAAATTCAATGCATTTGAAAAAAGTTATAAAATAACAATATTGTAATTCTATTAAATTAAATTCTCATACAACTAAGATTCAACATGCATATAACAACAGTTCAACAAACACACATACACACATATATACTAACTTATAACCCGTGCGATGCACAATTTTTTTTTTTAATTTTTTGAATATTTGCCTTGACATTTACTTCAATTTAAGAAAAATAATAATAAATAGAATTACATATATTTTTGTTATATTCCCGAGCAATTACAAGTTGAAAAATGACAAAATAGTATTGTTGAATAGATATACTTATTGGACGTGTTGTCGGTTTAGTACCAACATGAATTGATACATATAAGATGATATAGTTCTATTATTAGAGTAAAAACTATGAATTTCAAATATACTCAAAATTTTTACGGTCAACTATTTGGGGGTACAAAATCAATATTGTTTATTTCATGATGCTCTTGTAGAACATGTTTATTGTTGGCTTCATAGCTTATGTCATTTTTTGTTTCATTGATTATGAGTTATTGCATTCTACATATTACTACATATCACTACAGTGTTTAATACTTTAACTTTTACGCTACATATTTATAGAAATGCTTACTTGCTTCAAAGTTAATATTAGGTTGAATACAATGAGAACAATAACAATATATAACCATACAGATATATAAATACATATGTAATACTCAAAGTGTATGCATTAAAAAGTTCGAGGAAGAAGAAAATGGCAGGATGACACTATTTGATAGGGTCTTGCTCAAATAAGATCCAATACTAAAATGAGAATTGAGATCTAATCTCAACGCTCTATTTTTTATTACTTCTTTTAATCATAGCCTTCTAATTTTTCCTGCACACCATGCACTCCACCCACCACCACAATCCACCCACCTACTATCAAAACAATTTCGGTCACCCCACCCACCTATCGCCATACTAATTTCGGCCACCACTGCTATCATTTCCGTTCATCCCCGCCCCACACGATTTAAACTCTCTCACTCTCCCCCCCCCCTTTGCTCTCCAATCTCCAATCAAATATGTTCTTCTCCATGGCGTTCTTCCCCATAATTCTCTGATCAGATCTGCTCATAACCAATAAACTAACCGTCGATGGTGATTTTTTTAAGAATTCTGATGATTGTTGTGATTTAAGTTGATTTGTAATGATTATTTTGATGATTTTGTTTAGTTTTTGGTGATGATATAATGGTGTATTAGTGGTGGTGAACTCGGGGGTGATGTTGGCGGTGGTGGTTGGTAGTGGCAACATGTTTGTAATGGGTAGCAATGGTGGATTTGTTAATTTGATGATGGTAATTTTTTGATATTGATCCTAGTCCATTTGTGTTGATTTCCAGGTAATTTGTTTGTATTGTGGGAGACTGTGACTAGAGCTGGTGATGGTGCAGTGGTTTTGTGGTTGTTTTTAATGGTTTGGTTATGGTCATTTTCTCTAATTATTGGTGATTGTTTGGGATTACCAGAGGAGGTCGCCGGAAGTGGTTGCTGGAGATGGCAAGGGGAGGTGCGGTGAAAATTATAATAGTTCGAGAGGGTGATGCATACATGTGTATGTATATATTCAAACTGGGTGGTTAGGATTAAAAGAAAATGAAGGGCTGAGATTATATCTCAGTTCTCATTTTAATTTTGTTTTCCATTTTTGCAAGACCCCGATTTGATATTTTATAAACGACTATTGCAGTTTTTGATCACGCTTAGTTTGTTTCTGTGACTTAGTTGTTCTTTTGTTATATTTGCTCAATTATTTGTTGAGAATATTTAGATGCTTCTGGGTCAATTCTTTGTTTAGAAGACTTAGATGCCTCCATAAATTTCATAACACATTTTTATAGATAATTAATAGAAAAATTAAGATAGGTAAACTTTGACTACATAAGATTAACATGATGCTATAAAATGAGTACTTTTGATTTGTAACAAATCTTTAATAATAAATTACATCATTTTGTAGATCAGAGGATTTTGTCAAGAGGTGCTTAATTTGCTTGGCATTATTGCTTATAGAGTGTCATTACGCTGCTTCCATCTTATGCCAATTTAAATTTGTTGGCGACTCGTTAAATAAGAATATGTTTATTTTTTATGTAGTTTGAAAGAAGTATCTGGTGAAGTATAAAAGTGGCATCCTTCTCGAGCTAATCATGGTTTCACGTTTCTTAAATACAACCTTACTGTTGCACATCACCGGCTAATCTTTTGGTACGTTGTAGTACGTAAGCCAAATTTAACCTTCAGACAATGGACATCGTAAGTCATATTATTTGTATATTACTAATTGCTGTAACTTTGGACATAACTAACATGACAACTAATTGGTCTATTCTTTATATAGATGGTTTGGCTCAAAATCTTACTATTTCGCACGCAATTCCCACGTCATTTTGATGCCTACATCCTTTGATGCCAAAACATGGCACTTTTTGTTTCTTATTTTTATTTGATGAAAATTCATCAGTTTAAAATAAACTTTATACATGTGCAATGAGCATTATCGGTAAGTAGCTTTTTTTGCTAAGTATTACACCCATACTTCCTTGTGTTTTTCTTCACTTTCTTAATTTTTAAACATTTTTATTAGTATTCCTACTTATACTTCCAGGTTGAAGAATTTTTTCTCTGTGGAGAATAATGGAACAGAGAAGGAAGCACGGTTTGTCAATGTGCACTTGTACAAGATAAAATGATTAGCAAAATAAATAACTTAGACAAAAAAAAGCAAAAAATTTAATACCTAAAAACAAATAGATCGGAAAAAATTTGAATAAGATAGAGTGATGGAACAAAATTCAATCATCAGGATACTTCCAAAAATATTTTTAAAACACAACAAAAAATAACTATATATACTTATAGAACATTGTTCTTAATTAACCAACCTACAGCTTCATCATCTCCGATAATGTGAACCTCTTCTTATCCTATTTATAAAATATACGAACTGTTGGAGGCCCATCTTCTTAATGGGCTGGACCGAAGGCCCAAAATGGAGTACCGAAGCCCAAGGCTTGTCCTGTCCATTTGCCTGTAACGGTCGAGTCGGTTGTGAATCCCTCAGAACGTGGGACACGTTCACCACTCAACCCATTTCCGATTGAACTTCCAACAGAGAGGATATACTTCCGGGTCAGGTTTGAGTTCATTCATTCACAATTAACACAACACAAACACTATTAGGTTCACCTTATTCTCAAAACACCAGTTAACTTATTCTCACACCGGAGGTGAATCGGGGGGCACCACCCTCGCATTCTTCTTCACTTGCAGGTCCGACTGAAGGGATACTCCAACAAAAACTGGTTCCAACATTAGGTGCCGTCTGTAGGAACGTAGAGATACGTTTGTGTCGAAACCTACCAACAACTATGACGAACAAAGAAACCCCTAAAACCGACAACCAATCCTTGATCGGAGGAAAGAAGATGACCCTCACGTGGGGGACAGGATCACAAGAATTGAAAAGTATATGTTCGGGGAGAGAAAGGTCATCCATGAGCCTGTAGTGACAGAGGAGATTGAGCAGTACAGACCACCCCCTGGAAGACAGTTCCCGATGATGCACGAGTTCAACGGGAAGGGTGATCCCGAAGACCATTTTGATAAATATGAATCTCTCATGACTGGTATGGGACACTGTGACATAATGCTATGTAAGATGTTTAAGACATACCTGAAGGGACCAGCGTCCATGTGGTATCTTTCGTTGAGGCGCAGGTCGATCGGTTCATACGAACAGATCAAGAAGAATTTCTTGAGGCACTATTCTCACTTGTGCCGAAGAGAGAAAGATATAGAGGTCTGATCCACTGCAGATAGAGGTCGAATGAAAAACTGGGCGATTACCTGGCTAGGTTTAAGGAGGAAGATGGAATGGTGACTAACCTGGACAAAGTCAAAGCAGCTGGATTTCTCTCCACTGGACTTGATCCCATAAAAGGCAATAAACTCCGATCTTCTCTTTACGATATGCCTCCAAAGTCTTTGAATGATATATATCTGAGGGGGAGGCTATTAGAAGGAAGATGGAATCCATTGGGAGGTATAAGGAGAATTGGAAGAATGATTCATGTAGAGATGACAGAAGGGACGACCGAAGGGGTCGTGGCGACATAAAGAGTAGGCTGACAGACACTAGGCCAGACAAAGGGGCCGAATGAAGGCGAGATAGAGATAGCATATTGTTTACCCCTTTGAACACACCTATCTCGAAGATTCTCCATGAGATTAAGGTTAAGTCTGGGTTCATTCAAACGGCCAGGCTGAAGACCCCTGAACATTAGAGGAATGAGAACAAGTACTGTGACTATCACAGGGAAAAAGGCCACAACATAGATGAATGCTACCATTTGAAAATGTTAATCGAAAGGATGATCAAGAATGGGGAATTGACCCAGTTTGTAAGGGACAAGCTTGAGTCTAAGAAGAAAAAGAAGGAGGTCGAAGGGTCAGAGAAATACCGAGGTGAAGTTAGAACAGTATCTGGGGATACATGGTGACGAAAGAAGAAAAGTTTTATGTGGTTCGGGTAGACAACCCGTACAATGGTATTCTGGGGAGGCCAGCCTTATCTCTCTTCCAGGCTGTATCCTCCATCCCTTATTTGAAGCTGAAGTTCTCTACTGAGCATGGAGTTGGAGAAATGAGAGGCGACCAGAACGCCGCCCGAATAATAATGTTATAATATTTGAAGAAAGACAAGGATGTCGAGATGGCCGAAGCTGGCAAGAGAAAGAGAAGTGAGAATGAGGCTGGGGGCAGCCATTAACTGTTGAACATTGAGTTAGAGAAGTTTGGGACTGACCTGTCCAGCCCAATTGCTGAACCAGCTGCATAAATCGAAGAAGTTGAGTTATTTGTCGGACAAGCAGGGAAGATGATCCAGATAGGTAAGGATATGGAGCCAGAGTTGAAGGAAAAGGTCATAAAAGTGGTTCGGGAGTATCATGATGTGTTCGCTTGGGGGCCTGAAGATATGCCAGGGTTGGATCCATCGGTAGCCAAACACTTTCTTAATGTGAAAGCGAACGCCCAGCCCATAAAGTAAAAGAAAAGAAATTCTGCCCTGAAAAGGCAAAAGGTCATCCAAGCCGAAGTGGAAAAATTGCTTGAAGCAAAATTCATTAAAGAAATTGATTATCCGGACTGGTTGGCGAATGTGGTAGTTGTGAAGAAATCAAACAACAAATGGAGAATGTGTGTAGACTACACAGACTTGAATAAGAACTGCCCGAAGGACCACTACCCGTTGCCGAACATTGACCAGCTTATAGATGCCACTTCGGGACATCAAATACTCAGCTTCCTAGATGCTTTCTCCGGATACCATCAGATTACCATGAATGCCGAGGATATTCCTAAGACAGCATTCATCACCCTAAATGGAATGTATACCTACATCAAAATGCCTTTTGGGCTGAAGAATGAGGGGGCAACCTTCCAGAAAATGATCAACAAAGTCTTCAAGGCGCAAATAGGCCGAAACATGGAATGTTATGTAGACGATATGATTGTTAAGTCCCTCTTTAGGGACCATGCCGGAGACTCGAGGGAGTGCTTTGAGACACTCAGGAAGAATAACATGAGAATCAACCCGAACAAGTGTACGTTCGGAGTAAGCAGCGGGAAATTTTTGGGATATATGGTCAGTGCCCGAGGAATCGAGGCGAACCTAGAGAAAATTAAGGCCGTGATCGACATGGAAGCACCCAAAACCATTCGGGACATCCAGAAATTAACAGGGAGATTAGCAGCTCTAAGGAGGTTCATTTTGTGATCAGCTGAGAAAGCATTGCCCTTCTTTGAAGTGCTCCGAGGGTCGAAGAATTTTGAGTGGGGGCCCGCTGGTCAGAAGGCATTTGAAGAAGTAAAAGAATATTTGGTCAAGGCCCCACTCTTAATGAGACCTGATCCGAAGGAAACACTACAGCCTTACTTAGCTGTGAATGACCGAACATTGGGAGCTGTATTGGTCAAAGTGCACGAAGAAAATCAACATCCAGTCTTCAATCTCCCACATGTTTAAGGACGTGGAAACTAGATATCCGAATGCAGAGAAGTTCGCCTATGGGTTGGTAATGGCTGCCAGAAAACTGAGGCACTATTTCCAAGGAAGGACGATCAATGTGATAATAGACCAACCTTTGAAGAAAATTTTATAGAGGTCAGAAGCATCGGGCAGAGTAGTGGCTTGGGCGATCAAACTGGGGGATTATGATTTGGAGTACACACCAAGAACTTCGATCAAAGCACAAGTACTAGCAGACTTTATGGTAGAATGTTCTTTCTCGGGGCCGAAGGACTTAGCTCCTGAAGAACAATTGATTCAGGCACCAGGAAAATGGAAACTATTCGTTGATGGTTCAGTTGCCGGAGATAAGTGTGGAGCAGGCTTAATAATGACAAGTCTGGAAGGTTTCGAAATATGTCAAGACATCAGGTTCAATTCCCTTTAACAAATAATGAAGCAGAATATGAAGCCTTGTTGGCTGGGTTGGCGTTAGCCCGAAGCTTGGAAGTTAAACACCTAAGGGATTTCAGTGATTCGATGTTAGTGGTGAAGCAATTCACAGGAGAATATGGGCAGAAGGATCCTCGGACAAAAGCCTACGCCTTAAAGGTATGCGAGAACATTCAGTTTTTTGTGTCATTTGAGTTGAGCCAGGTGGCAAGAGAAAACAACAGTCGAGCGGATGCTCTATCTAGGCTAGCTTCGTCAGAAACCCAAAGTCTTACTGGGTCAATCTATCTGACCGAAGTTAAGACGCCTTTGACAGAAAAAAGCAGTGCATGGAAATTCACCATGGAGGTAATTGGATGACCCCGATCATATGAAGCCTTGTTGGTTGGGTTGGCGTTAGCCCGAAGCTTGGAAGTTAAACACCTAAGGGCTTTCAGTGATTCGATGTTAGTGGTGAAGCAATTCACAGGAGAATATGGGCAGAAGGATCCTCGGACAAAAGCCTACGCCTTAAAGGTATGCGAGAACATTCAGTTTTTTGAGTCATTTGAGTTGAGCCAGGTGGCAAGAGAAAACAACAATCGAGTGGATGCTCTATCCAGGCTAGCTTCGGCAGAAACCCAAAGTCTTACTGGGTCAATCTATCTGACCGAAGTAAAGATTCCTTTGACAGAAAAAAAGCAGTGCATGGAAATTCACCAAGGGGTTAATTGGATGACCCCGATCAGAGCATTTTTGGAGAAGGGAACTGTGCCGCTTGATCGGGGGGAGGCACAGAAAGTGACACATCGGTCGGTGAGCTATACTTTGGTTAGAGGCCGCATGTTCAGAAGATCAGTAACTCAGCCACTTCTCCGATGCTTAGACACTGAAGAGCAACAGTTAGCCCTTGAGACAGTCCATGAAGGGATTTATGGGGAACACTTAGCAGGAAGATCTTTGGCTTTTAAGATTCTTGGGCAAGGCTTTTTCTGGCCAAAGATGATAGAAGATGCAGCTGAATATGCCAAAAATTGCAAGCAATGCCAGCTATTCAGCACCATACCGAAGCAACCCCCCAAGGAAATGTCTTCAGTTCTTAGCCCCATTCCATTCGCCATGTGGACAGTTGACATCGTGGGAATCTTACCTACCAGCACCAAGCAAGCCAAGTGCTGCATTGTGGCAATCGACTACATGACCAAATAGGTGGAAGACAAACCTCTATCATCCATCACCGAAGAAGCAACAAAAAAGTTTATGTTAGAGCAGGTAATTCTAAGGTTTGGTATCCCGATGGTATGTGTATCAGATAATGGGACTCAGTTTATTGGAAACAAGTTTAGGAAGTTCCTGGCCAAGTTCGGAATCTAATAGAAGTTCAGCTCAGTTGGACACCCCCAAGGAAACGGGGCGATCGAAGCAGCCAACAAAATTATCTTTGATGGGATCAAGAAAAGATTAGGCGAAGCTAAGGGACTTTGGGCTGAGGAACTATCGTGAGTTTTATGGGCTTACCGAATGACAACAAGATCGTCAACAGGAGAAACACCTTTCATGTTAGCCTTTGGGACTGATGCCCTTCTACCGATCGAGCTTGGCCTGGAGTCTTACCGAACACAAGTGTACAATGTTGAAATGAATGAATTTGGATTCCGGGCAAACGTAGATCTACTTGAAGAGGAAAGGGAGACGGCTCATCAATGGAACATAAGATGTAAGAACCCAGATTTTCGGAGGAATTAAAACTTTTATTATGTATTAGTGTATGAATGAATAATGGTTACGACTACAATGTATCAGTGGTTTTAATGAATGAATATTTAATGGATTTGGATTTAACTGTTTATATGCTATGAATGCCGCAATGGGTTGACAACTTATATAAGAATAATCTATCGTCCAAAAGATTAAGCTATGGTATTCCAAGAAAGGAAATATTCTCATGTCATCCAAATCGATATCTGGTATAAGTTAAGTAACTCCGTAATAGAGATTGGGAATTCTCGAGAAAGCGCAAGAACACTTTCTAAGTACAAGGAATAAAGAGAGAATAAACAATGAATAGTGTTTTTGGTGGATTTTAGAATGTTATCAGACGACCCTATATAGAAGTATTCAGAATGGATTTCTGAGTTCGTATTAGTGATCAGTGATGAAAAATAGTGAATGTAAAAGCTGTCAGAATCTGAAGAATAGCACTTAGATATTTCCTCGAGATTCCCCTAAACACTGAAGGATTTGAGAATATAAAGTTGGATCGAAGAATTTTAAATTCAAGGATTATTAAGGAGGATTGATAAAGGTATTAAAAATACCAAGAAGTTTTATTTGTGAACCCCTAACAATAAATCCTTGAGATATTCCTCCAAACGATCAATGAAATTGAGCGATAACCGGGCAAAGAAACAATTAAATGATCAAGGGGTAGGCATGTGCAAGTATCTTGGGAAGGAACCAATTTAGTTACAAGCTCCAAGTATCTATGAGAAACAAACTAGATGGTTAATACTTAATTACAACATCAACACCATAAACAACCAACACTTGTTCAATTGATGACTTAAGCTTAGTGATGTCATCACTTCTGGAAGATAAGATGAATCCACCAAAATATCAAGCATTATTATTTCACTTTATGCAAGAGTAATCAAGAAACCAAGCTAGTTCTCTCCCCCATTCAAAAACACTGCTCTCGGCCAAACAGTAACATCCGACTTAGAACTACGATATCTCCTTCGTTTCTTACTCCAATTTTGCGTTATTTAGCTTGTTGGAAAGGTATTGAGATGCTCTACAACTCTTCTTCAGGAGCCTCATCCAGAAAAGTAGGGTAAGGACCTCATTGTTCCTGTTCTTTCAGCTGGGGTATAGTAACTCCGAAAATTTCTAAGTATGTTCTTGATGTTTCTTGTTAGTTTAAGGTTGTTAAGGATGATCTAAGGCTTGTTATGTAATAATCAAGCTTCAAGGAAGGTATGAAGATCAAGAACCCTTAGTTTGACTTTGAGATTAATGGAGCTTTTTGGACGATTTGATGATAAGATGCTATGATATGTTTATATACATGTATGTATAGTTATTTGTAGATGTTACTAAAGCATGATTCAAGTACTTGTTGAAGTGGGTTGTTCTTGAGATATGATGATTTAAAATAGATGAGGATCTTGAGATTTGAGTTGGCTGTTGTTGGATGATGATTTCATGATTGAAATAATTTTGGGAATCGTTAGTTTATAGCCGTTACAATGCCCAAATTTTCTTAACACTGTTTTGTATGCAATTTTCGGACAAAAACCACCACTGGTTAGACTCAACTTTCCCATGATAATATAGTTCATGTTATAATCTTCTATTTGATATAAAGATCGTATGAAATGGATAAACGGTTTAGGAGAAACGGCCATTTTAGTAAACGACGATTAGCGAAACCAAACTTTTAATTTTACACCCTTTTTTTTTTTGTTTGTTTAATTTTTCGCACTTACTTGCTACATGTTTCCTTTTGTGGTTTATGCGAACTACGTGGATTAGGGATAATTCTTCTAGACTAGTGAGATCTTTTGAGATTTCTTCAACGACTAATTCCGAGTCTTTAGATTATTCCGAACCCGTAGTAAACATGGCCATGTCTCTTAGGGACCGTTGCTATCCTACTCGTTCCGCCCAACCTTCGTGTATCACCCTTCCTCCCGTTAATGGTAATAATTTCGAAATTAAGCTCACCACATCAGTATGTTACCTAAATTTAACGGGAGCGAGGGTGAGGACCCGTATCTCTTTCTTCATGAATTTGAGGAGGTTTGCGCATTGCAAAAACTCCAACATCTTTCCGAGGACTCAATTAGGCTAAGACTTATCAACTTCGCTTTAAAAGAAAATGCAAAAAATGGTTGTATAGTCTACTCGTTAATTCTATTTCCACGTGGGAGGGATTTGTGGTTATTTTTCTAAAAAAATATTTTCCAAACCATAAGACTACGAGAATTACAAACGAAATAAATCAATTTCATCAAAAGGAAAACGAGTCTTTTTGGAAATATTTTGATCATTTTAAAAATCTTTTATCACAATGCCCCCACCACGGAATAGAAAAATGGAGGCTTTGTAAGATCGTTTATGAGGCCTTAGATGGACCAACAACCACGTTGTTGGAATCTATATGCCAAGGAAAATTCATGGAGAAAGATGAGGACGAGGGTTGGACATTTTTCAAAGAATTAGCCGAGAAGACCATGTTGTGGGAGTCTACTAGGGAACCTAACAAGTCTAATGAGTCGTCTAGTTCATCTAAGGGTTTGCATTCGATTGGGAGTTCTATTGCAACCGATGCCAAATTATCCACTCTAACTAGAAGACTCGAAGCCCTAGAAACTAGTAAGGCCCCCTCAAATGTGTCTATGTGCCCTAATTTTAATCAAGGTGTTTCGGACTATCCCGCTTTTGATCAAGTTAATCCGGTGTCTCAACCACCCACTAGGAACGACCCGTTTGCTCCTACTTACAATCCCGGGTGGAGGAATCACCCGAATTTCTCGTGGAACCAAAGCCAAAATTACCAAAATCCACCTTCTTTTCAACCTCCTTTTCAAAATGCTTTTGTCCAAAAACCCAATCAAAATTCTTACTCGACTCCAAATCAAGGACATTTTCCAAACGCGCCTCAAAATCACGTTCCTTATCCAACTCAAGCACCCGCCCACCCACCCGGCTTTCATGAGTCGGTTAAGAGACTTAATTCTTTGGAAAAGACTCTTGATGCGCTTTTAAAATCAACGACTAATTTGGCTCAATCTCAACAAACTTTCATGCAAACCATGACTCAAGATAGGCAACTTTTAAATGCTAGTACTCAAGCCATATCGAAGTTAGAGGTTCAAGTGAGTCAATTAGCCAATGCCATGTGTGAGCGAGAGAAGAATAAATTCCCGAGTCAACCCGAGGTCAACCCTAAATTCCCAATCAACCAAAGACCTCATGAAAATGTCAATGCTGTCATTTTTTTAAGGTCGGGTAAACAAGTTGATACTCACGTAGGAATCGAGTTTCCCGAAGACGAGGAAAACGAGCCTAATGTTGAACCAAATCCTAAACTCGATCCTTCAAACCAAATTCCAAATCCTGAGCCTTTCATATCATCTAATCCCGCACCTTTAACTCTTGAATCTTCATCATCCAAATCTATTCCTGAGTCATCAGAATCTTCTCATAAATCACTGTCACCAAATGAATGTTCATCTTTTAACAAATCTCCTCCAAAATCCATTTCCGAAGAACCTACTGAACGAGTCTTTAAACCCAAATCTCCTTATCCTCAAAGACTCATTTCGAATAAACAATCGGCTCAAATGGACAAAATTTTGGAAGTTTTCAAACAAGTCAAGATAAACATTCCGCTTTTAGATGTCGTTCAACAAGTCCCTTCTTATGCCAAGTGTCTAAAAGATTTATGTTCTCATAAACGTTCCACACACGTTCCTAAGAAAGCCATTTTAACATCTCATGTTAGTTCAATTCTTTCGAACCAGATTCCCGTGAAATATAAGGAGCCCAGTTGTCCTACAATTTCATGTGTCATAGGCAATACTTTTGTGGACAAGGCGTTACTTGACTTAGGTGCTAGCGTGAATCTTCTTCCATTTTCGGTCTATCAAGCTCTTAATTTAGACGAACTCAAACAGACAAACATGACAGTTCAACTAGCCGATCGTTCTGTCAAAATGCCAAAGGGAATAATTGAAGATGTCCTAATTAAGGTCGGTGAATTCATCTTTCCTGTTGATTTTGTTGTCCTTGAGACTCACCCCGTCACGAATCCTAAGAACCAAATCCCGATCATTCTAGGAAGACCTTTTCTTGCTACATCCAATGCCTTGATCAATTGTAGGGATGGTTCGATGAAACTTACTTTCGGTAATATGACCATTAATCTTAACATCTTTAATGTCGGAAAAGAACCCAACGAGCTTTATGAACAATCCATAGGGGTTAATCTTGTTGATGACGTTGATAATTGGTCAACCCTTGAGGATAGTGAGATTGAGTCTTTTCTTGTTGAGGATTTCAAAAGAAATCACGAAACCAATCGCGAGCTTCAAGAGTCATATAGGGATATGACCTCGGAAGAAATGATGAGGGAATTAGACGATATTTGTTCTAAGTGGGAAACCAAACCCGTGGAGGTCTCTTGTAAACCAATTCTTATTGCTAAAACTCCCGTTGGTGAACCACCTACATTTGATAACTCATTAGGAAATTTGAAGAAAATTTGTTCAAAATGGAAGACCCCACCCGAGGTTTTTAGTAGTGATCCTGTTCTTAACACTTCTGTGGCAACACCGCCCGCATTTACTTCAACTCTATATCATCCCGAATTTGATCAACAGCCTTTAGAGAAAGACGAACCTTTGTCTTATGTCATTCCTAGTGATTCTAACCCTAACCAAACGTTCATTATCTCTAATTTGCTTAAACAAAATAAAGAAGCATTAAATTGGTTTAGGGCGAACATTAGTGATAATTGTTCTTTAGGGTTAAATGATTCAATGTTGATTGAGAAAATCTGTTCTAATAAAAATTTTCACAAATTTCTTGATATTTTCTCAAAGTTGCACCCGAATTTTCCTACCGGCATCGGCTAATTCGTTTTTATTCTTTTGCCTCCCCTCATGTAAGATAGGTATGGGGGAGGAGTGTGTGCGTGTGTGAGTTGTTTTTCTTTCATAGTTTTTTAGAAATTTTTCAGTCTCCGTCATCCCTTATCAGGTATTTCCTCAACTTTCTCCTTTTTCATTTCTTTATCCTTTCTCATTTCTCTTTTCTTTTGCATTTGCATACATTGAGGACAATACATGATTTAGGTATGGGGGGGTTTTTGTTGTAAATAGTAAAAATTGAAAAATCCAAAAAAAATTTGAAAAATGAAAAAATTACAAAAAGAGTTCTTTTCGTATTCTAGTCTTGTTAATTGATTTCTAGTTGCTTGATGCACCCTTGCATGCTATGATAATCTTATGATCCATTAGCTTTTGTTTGAGAAGTGATTTTCTAAAGTTCTTGTTCACACACTTACACTAGCAGGGAAACTAGTAGACTTATTTGAATTGTGCATGAAATTAGAAGGGCATGATTAGGTGTAAGATGATTTGGTCTTCATGCTTTAAGTACAAGTAGGTGCATTGAAGATACCTTTACTTGAGATTGATTATGTTTTACTACACCAAGTGAGATTTTGAGCCTATATGCACATCTTTTGCATTTATATTCTTTTGCTTGAGTGTCCACTTGTCATTTGCATTGCTAGCACTTGTTTGAATACTCTCTTGGAACGCATGACATTGATTGATGATAAAATGATAAAGGCATTTAGGAATAACCTATATTTCCAAAAATATCCACACCATGCTTATGTGATCAATTAGTTAACCCTTTGAGCTTAATCATATTCTTTCGGTGACACACCACATTACTCACCTAAGATCTTTTTCTTGTTTAGCCTTACGTATTCTTGATCTCATTTTGTCAAAGGCTAGTAGGAACTTGAGGGAGCAATAAGGTGTGTGAAATAGGGTTTACTATTGTTCATAACTTTCGAGGAAATAATTGTTGTTACCTTGATAGTCGATGTTCAAGTTAAATCTAGGTGAGGATTATTGTTACATTTATCTTAGCTCTCATAAAAAAAAATAATAATAAAGAAAAAGAAAAAAATGAAAAAAAAAAATGAAAAAAAAAGAATATACATACATGAGAGCATACTTAAGTTTTTTGTAATCCTCCTTCATTGCGACTATTCAAGGCTTTTTGTTGAAAATGAAAATAAACTGTGTGGGGAGGAAGTTTGGTGTTGTGCACGATATTCATGGTGACTACTAGCTTTTGACACTTCACCTTGCTTTGGCCTTTCTTGACATACCTTGTCCCTAGCCCCATTACAACCCTAATAAAGACCTTTTGATTGTCAATATTAATGTATGTTGTGATTTAAGTTGGAATGATACCAAGTGTCAAGCATGCATTTGATTTTGTTGGAACTGAGTGATACACTAACCCTTGTTCTTGAGTTAATATTCTTTTGTGAGTGAAATGTGAGGTATTGCTTATTTGTTTTTTGCATAAGAGATCTCAAGTTTTGATTCTAAGGTGTGCTCTTGTAGACTTAGCATGGTTTCCAATAATTTTTGCACTTGACATGAACTTGTAATCACTCGTGCATGCTTCTTTAAGTAGACTATGTGAATCCTTGCACTTTCCACACCAAGACATTGCAACTTCATTTTGATTCTCAAGTTGATGTCTCATGAGAGGACATGTATGTGTGGTGTTGCATTGCCATGTAATCTTTTATACAAACTAGATGGATTTTGTGGGTACATTCACTATAGGCCCTCACGAGACCTCACTCGTCCACTAGGGCTGCCTAGGGGTTTAAAGGGCTTGCTGCATATGCCAAATGCAACCGTCACACCTACGAAAAGGAGTATAGGACTTTTTATCTAGATTTTCTTTTTTGTTTTTACTCGAGGACGAGCAAAAGATAGGTATTGGGGCATTTGATAAGTGCATATTTTTGCATATTTTTATTACCTTTTTATTGCTTGAACTCGTATTTTAATAAATTATTTTATTGCATTTCAGGAAATTCGTTAATAAATAAAGAAATGGTAAAATAAAGAAATAAAGAGCAAGGAAGGGAAAAAGAGAAAGAAAAAGGACCAAAAATGAAAAAAGAAAAAGAATTAGGAGCTTGGAGCAAAAGGAATATTTCAAGACAAGTGGAAGGTGGAGATCATCCCAACACATTACATAAGTGTATGGCCAAGATCAACTCTTCAAAGCTTAAGGGGGAAGGAAATAAATAGATGGCTAGGATTTCACCACCACACACCACAAATATATGGTGGGGATTTACCCAACACCCCCCTAACCCTAATTCATATCCTATAAATACCCTCTCACCCCCCTTGTATTTAGTAACTTAGATTTTAGGGTAGTTTTATTTTCTTGTTTTTCTTTAAGTTTTAAATCTTGTAAACACTCCTATTATAATTAATGCAATTTTTATTTTCTTTACTTCTTGTCTTGCTCTTTCGTTATTGTTGCCTTGTTTCGTTATTTTCGTAAATCCCGTTGCTAACCACTTGGGGTTGAAAGTAACGAAACTCTAATTTCGTGTTCTTAGTCTTTAATTCGTAATTTTGCCCCTTTAAATTTCCATTTTATTGTGGGCTTTATATTTGTTAAATTGTAGATTTAAATTTTTCATGTCTTATGTGTTAATTACTAGCAACTTCGTTTCTTTTTAATCTATCAGCTACATGTTTTATGGTCATTTATTTTAAATCAATTCGAGTTTACGGCGTCTTTCACTTAAATTCATGTTCCATCTTGTTAAATCAATAGATGCCTTGTTGGATGGTTTCCTCTGTTTTCGTTAATTGCTGTCTACCACCATGTCTTTCTGTTTGCCTGCCTGCTGTGTTGAGCGCGTGTTCCTCATGCGCAACTTCCCCCATTTTTATGATTAGATTACTTAATTAGTTTGTTTTTCTTTTTCTTTTCTTTTTTTTACTGCCATGTTTTAATAAGTTACATTAGTATTAAAGTTTCTTAATTAAATTTGCTCAAGCTTTTGGTTCATTTCCTTCTACCGTCGGATTCATTTCTTATTTTTAATTGCTTGTTTTCTAGCCCACTTGCATGTCTGGCCCAAATCCAATTCCTGGCCCGAGTTATTTTGCTGGCTCTTTTTCTAACTTTAGTTCAAATACTCCTGCTTTACACAATTTTTCTTGCTGCCGTAGTATGTTTAGACATTAAATTACTACATTAATTTAATCATCATTCATTAATTTCATTTAATCATTAGTTAATCATCTCTGTTATCATTAGAAGTCATAGTATAATATTCGGAACCACATTTTAGTTATCTTAATTAAATGTTTTGTTTTTCTTTTAATTATTCGCACCTCACTTTGTTATTATTTATTTATTTATTTTAGCAATTTATTCTCTTATTAGGTGGTAGCTTAATTAGTACAAACAAATCATCCTAAAATTTCCAAAATCGTTCTAATTTGATTAAATTACAAATTAAGGTTTGCGAAAATATTAGTCTCCGTGGATCGATACCTAAAATAATTCAACAAACGAGTCGTGCGCTTGCGATTAAAATTGTCAATTATTTTAGAACAACATATATTGTGATACTTGTTTTACGAATTGATATTGACTTATAAGCTAGATATGAGATATATTAGTTATTAACCAGATATTTCGCTAAGACCCTTAGTGAAGGCCATATGATTTTCATTTCGGTATTTCTGTATATCTTGTGATTATTTTCTGAGGAAAATATTAGGTAAATGTTTTTCCTTATTTCTTTGAGGATATTATTTTGAATATTAATTTAGAGTTTTATTTATTAAATGAATATTATTTTGAATATTCATTTAAGGATTTGATTTATTTAATGAATATTATTTGAATAGTCATTCAAGGATTTATTTATTTAGTGAATATTTTTATATATTCATTCGAGGATTATTTATGAGCAATATTTTTGATTAAGAATATTCTTTAATTATTTATGATTTAATACATATTATTTGAATATTTATTTAATACTTTTAACTAGTTTTAAAGATGATTTCTCTTATTCAAAATTATCTTTGACCCTCAAAAAAATTATGTAAAATATTTCTGAGCTTTATTATGATTATTTTATCAAGGGGAGGTTCCTAAAACTCTATTTTCCATTTAAATCTATCTTATAGGAAGATTTAAATGCTCACTCAAAACTTCCAAATTATAAGGGAACCTTACTTGAGAACTGTTATTTATGATTGACTGCTCGATCATAAATTTTTTGAAAGTATTATTTTCACTCGCATCTTGATTTCTAAATGATCAAAATGAGTCTTTTTGTTACTTCCTCAATACTCGAGGAGTAAGATTGATGGAACAAGTTATAATCCATTAACGAGCAATAGCTCGGGAAATATTGGTGAAATTTTCCTTTCCAATTAGATATGACTACCTTGTGGAGTCCTATCAACAAGTATTATACTTGGGGAAAGGGGAACGAACTTTACGTTTCAGAGTTATGGATTCTATTCGAACTAGGAGTTGTATAAGGGGCCAAGGAGTTACTAGAGAGGCGGTAAACAAGTAAATCCGTCAGTTCTTCCTTCTACCGGTAGTAAAACCATATATGTCTTGTACAACTGCGACTGATCGTCGTAGGTTGGGACAACTGGTGCTGTGAATACTCTAGTAATAGTTCATCATCCAAATTTGGATATTTCCTGCAACACGTATCGAAGAGACTTCTTTCAGCTTTGCAGGGGTTTGAAAAGTGTTGAAAAATAAAGTTGCAATATATTACCTTGCAACTTCTTTTTTTAAGATATACGTTGATATCTTGCTTATATTGTCTCTGCATAGCAGACTTTGTTTTATTATATATGTTGATATCTGGCTTATACTTTTGCATAGCAGATATTCTTACGGAAGTTACATATTAAATTACCTTGTAACTTCATCCTTTACGTTATACTGGCATTATGTTCGTTAATGCATGGCATATGGTTTTGCAGAGATATTTTAAAATTGCTATATATTGTTGTTCAATTATAAATTATTTTTGGTGGGCTTTATTGCTCACCCTTGCTTTATTTATTATATCACAACAACAACGAGATCAGATGGCACACACAAGACGCACTCGGCGCAAGCAGGTGTCAACCGTCAGAGGGTTACCCGCTGATGTCATAGCCGCCGTTGCTGTGGTAGGAGCATCCAATAGGTTAGACTGGCAGCTTTTGGTGTATCAGACTAATGTATAATTATCATTTATGTTAAACAACGGCAATAAACTTTTACGCGTACTCTATAATCATATTGGGTTGTAATAACGTATAACTTGTGGATCCTATGATTAGAGACTTATTTCAATTTCATCTCTGGGACTATAACTAATTGTGTGATGTGTCATTATTGCGGGGTCACAGCATGCAGTTTATTTATTTTGATTCAAGTGCAAGTATTAATTTATGGAAATTGAGACCGTAACGACCAGGTCCCCGACCTCGGATCTGGGGCTGTTACAGAAATGGTATCAGAGCAAGAGTTATATATCCCAGAGATGATGCGATGTTATAATAATAAATTCACTAAGATAATAAGAACTCTTGCCAAGTTCGCCTAAAACCCGTACGGGAACTCTTAAGTTCATGATAGTAACTTGGCTCAATATCATATCGACGAGTAAGGCGACAAACCTTGAGGCTTACGAGCATCAGCACGATGATGCTTTATTATATGTTGACGATCGGCTTGTAGATTCGATAGAATACCCTATTGAGAACCCGAATGAGGTTCCAGCTGGAGGAGAATCCTGTTAAGGATAAGGAGTTTTACCTTGAGGAAATGAGGGCTACAGCCAGAGAGATTGTAAGAGTTAAGGTATAGTGCTCAGAGAAGTGAGCGTAAAGAGCTGAGATATTATTAAGAGAACTAAAGATGCATATTGGATTCATAGCGGGACTATCGGATGTAGCACCAACGAGCAAGACGGATTGGAAGAATTACTTGAGATCTTATATGGTGATAGATACGAATCCTTAGAGACTTTTAGATTAATGAGAAAAGACTTAGAATGATGCATGATTATCAAAGACATCGATATAGGACGGGGAGCAGAGTCTCCAGGAGAAGTTGAGATAGAGGCAGCAAGTGCCATATCATTTGATAAATAGATTAGTGTGAATATTGTCAAATGGTAATTTGCCATGAGAAGGAAGATTTCATTGGTTATAATTTATGAAGTCAAATTGAGATTGATGAGGTGGTTTTATCCAGGAAATGTTCATTTTTTTTGAATGGATCAGCTTAGAATGTAAAGACATTGGGAAGAAATGGCATGATTGGATAATGTTATATAAGGAAGTAGTAAGCGGGACGATGATCTCAGAACTTACAAGAGGAAAAGACCAGTGAGTCTATGAAAAACTCGTAATAAGACCATTGTCAGAGACTAAGTATAAGGTTAATCCCACTCAATTAAATGATGAACCAGAAACATTAGATGCATGTGATTCAGAGGAATATTAAATTATTTCTTTTCCTTGAATGGATTATAGAAAGTTACATTAAGTTTGTTCCGACGCTGAATCATAAATGGATCAAGAAATACGATCAGTGGTTAAGAAGTGAGTGAGAATGTTTTAGGATGGAACCTGAAAGAGCAAGTGTATGCCAAGTTCTCGGAGTATGAGTTCTGGTAAAATGGAGTTCAGTTATTAGGACATACGATCAATAGTGAAGGAGCGTTGGTTGACCCCGCCGAGTTAAAGGTAGTTTCAAATAGAGAAAGACCAACCACACCAACAAAGGTGAGAAATTTCGAAAGATTCCCAAGGTATTACTAGAGAGTTGTTCATGACTTCATAAAGATTGAAGTCCCGTAACCCGACTTATTTATAAGACTTAGAAGTTTGAATGGACAGGAAAACGTGAGAAAATGTTCCTGGAGCTAAAAGATGAAATTGCTAATGACCCTGTGCTGGCATTGCCTGATAACTATGTGGTTTCAGTGACGCTCGCATAAAGAATTAGGATGGGGGTTAAGCAACACGGAGGAGTAATCATGTATGCCTGAAGACAACTGAGGGATTATGAGATTCGATACCCTACCCATGATTTAGAACTTGCAGCGGTAGATTCATTTTAAATATTTGGAGGCACTAATTATATGGAGAAAAGTACAAGAATTACACTGACCGTGAGAGCCACCAGTATATATTTTACTCAGAGAGAGCCTAACTTGCACCAGAGAAAGTGGATAGAGCTGATAAAGATTATGATTGCGAGGTTTTGTATCACCCAGGGAAAGCCAGTGTAAGGGCTGATGCCCTTAAATAGGAAAGATAGACTCCAGATGATAATGTTTTCAGAAGAATAGATAAGAGAATTTGAAATGATAAAGATAAAGGAAGGGTGACCGGAGATGGTACTGAGAAGTCGATTGAGGTTTATATGGAGTAAAATTTTGAAAAGATCAGAAGGTATCAAGGAAAAGGGATGAACGAAGAGTGGTATTGCTCTAGTTGAGTGACTATACTACTCTGGTACCTAAGATTTGCTGTGTAAGGGAAAACAATGAACAAATACATAAAGAAGAAGTTTAAGAGTATGCGGGAAAAAGCATATTGATAAGCGTAACTTCTTCCAGATAAATTATCTTCGCTATGGACGAAGGAGGCACTATACCGGCAATTGCTAGAAAAGTAATGCCATTTGTTAACCCTAAACTCACTTGCTGTAGCGCGGCCATTTGGGGCCATGTAACAAAGAATAAAGTGACTAGACCAGCGATGTAAGGACAAAGCGGGGTTACTTCTAATCAAGTGCCGACCGCGAGGACTTTTGATATAAATGTAACCCTAACGAGATTGAAGGCATCTTTCTACTTAACCCTTGGCTACCCATGTTTTGAATTGATTCACGAATTGTTAGCTCCCTTGTGTGTATGGTGTTGCCCGTAGTGAAGTGATTCAGGTGTATATGATTGTCCAGATTATAAGTTAGAAATTGAGTTATGATGATTGAGATACATGATGTTGGGATTTTATAAATACAAGGGATGTATTAGGACTAAGGCAAATGATCAATCTAAGCTTACAAAAAAGGTCAAAGATCATTCAGTAAGATTCAAAAATATTGTCTGAAGCTAGTATCCTTGATAAAAGCAATAGGTACGAAGAGATTCATATTGAACACGACCAATATCTTCCAGAACATCCTTGCTACCATTACCAAGTTCTGTAAAAAGAGCGGATAGAGATATGTTATCTTTCAGAAGGTCATGTAGACTGACATTAATTTGAAAGAAAAAGTTTAGCATTAAGCTACCTATAGATTATCAAGATGAGAATGATTGAAAAGAGACCCTTATTAAGGATATATGATTTGATTATCAATTACAGGATGAAAGTATTTCTTGAAAATTGAATTGAAAGATTGAATATCCATAAAATATGATGAACCCGGGGGATGCACAAAGGATGGCATTAACCATAATAAAGACATTGTGAATTCAGATGATATAAGTTGGATTGACTAAGGAAACAATAACCTTTAAGGATTCATTGGAAGGAGTTTTGGAAAGTAGATAGACAGAATTGTTATAGGGTTGATTAGTGATATTTTGATATACCCTGTACCTAGAAAATATAGGAGGAATGATGAAGATGGCCTAAGAGATTTTACAAAGAGAGAGTTAATATCATAAGTTTCAAAAATGGAAGTTGGTAGGGAAACCATGTGTGAAACCATGAGGAGGTATAGATTGAACCAACGAAGGTTGAGATTATCCTAAAACAAGAAAGAACGAAGAGAAGAAATATCCTAGGTATGATTGGGAGTAACTGTGACAAAGTTCACATGGAAAGGTGGAAGCAATGAATTATGGAAAAAGACTGATGTATATTTCTCTCCTTCAGCAGAGTTTAAGGGAGAATGCTTTCACCCAAAAGTGATGGGAATGAGGTAGAAAAATTTGAGTTGGAATAGATTCAGAAAACATTGATTGCAAGAAACTATTATTATCAGGAAAGGCCAATGAGTGGCCGACACTTTAAGTATAGAGGAGTAATTATAAATGCTCATACCAAAGAAAGAAAATGATATTGAAAGGAACCTTGAAGGTCATAATGCGGTGGAGGAATTTAAATCCCCTCTGATGATTGTGCATGAATCAACCATAAGAATAATTTAAGTAAACATTCGATTCCTGATATCGTCTTAAGCATATTACACACCTTAGAAGGTCCTATTCTGAGGTAAACCAGGACCAAGACATAAAATTGATTAAGTAAACCATTAATCTTCCAGTCTCCTACTGAAGAAATATGATAAATAATTTCATTAACCTATCATAGCTGTGGTGATTGAAGCTCTTCTGCAATTTTGTCTGCTTCATGTAATATCTACATCAAGTTCAGGGAGTATTCCTTATGAATAAGAAATAGTGATTATTTTGTCTTCCTAGAAGATTTTGATCTGGCAATTATGAAACTCGTATGATTAGCTATTAAAGCACTATGTAAACGATAAACGATGGTGATTCAACAAAGGACTACATTAATGTAGTGGTGATTCTTTAGAGAAATTAGATGATAACGACTGTGGAGATGTAGGAATGAAAAACAGAAATAGATGGTATTGGATCTAAGTTAGAGAAGTCGTCAAGGTTCATTTCGGATGGTTTAATTTTGGAATGACGTGATGTTTAAAATAAATGATAATGCTATGATGGTTCATAAAGAAATTATAGTCGAAATAGAAACAAGATGATTGATGAAAGAAATATAGAGTTGAGGATATAAAGGAAATAAAGTTTGATGAACAATAAGGGAGCTAGATATGCGGACTCCTGAGAAACCCTAGCAATGAAGCAAGAAAAGTATGAAATTGACATGGAAAAGTTATTGGACACAATGGAAAGTTGAAATTGAAAGCATAAATGACATACAGATTAACTCCCTTTAAGTTGGGAGAATTCGAGGAAATTTGGAATAGATTAATTAAGTAATAAGGAGACTCATGGAACGAGGAAATGAGAATTTAGATGGTTTAACAAAGGAAAGTTTGAACCAAAAAATGTGATGCTTATTGAGTACATGTGACGGGATACCAATAAGGAAATACCAAGTACAAAGGACATCTCAATAATGAGATGACGGTGAAGATAAATAATAGAAGTGAAGAAAAATTAGGTAAGAAGGATGTGATTGATAACAAAAAGATTAGAAAAGTAATAATGGAATGGGAAGCAAGGAATGTTAGGAATGGATTGATGAATGGGCTTTCTAACGAACTCTCGGGATGACAACCTGATAGTGTTAGTATTATGAATATGAAAGAACTATTAGCGTGGCGTGGAATGTCAGTAGCAGTGATGCCAAGCAAGAAATCTAAGATTTAACCTGAGAGGTTGAAGAATTTCCAAAAAAATGAGTGTTCATAAGATTGAACAAGAATATAGGTCCATAGAATGATGGACAGAGCGGCAAGGATATGTTGACCCGTGAGATTTGGATAAAGTAGTATTTGATACGATTACGACTATTTTCTTCTCTGATAAACCTCTATAGTTCAGAGGTAAATTCTAAGTACGATACTTTGCAATCATGAATTTTTGTATAATTCTTTGAAACTTCTTTTCTTCTCTTTTTTTCATCTTCCTTATAAATTGAGATGAACAACCCTTTAATGAGGGGAGGTACTGCTACATGATTATCTGTCTGTGTGATAGAAGTCTAAGTGGAATACCATTAATTGTTTAATTGCTTGTCAAGTACTAAAGGCTTGCCCCCTTCTGTACTAACTATGCCATATAACAAATGTTCATTGATCGTAGTGATCTCTCAATAAATTTTTCCACTTCTATATATTGATCGAGATTGCGAAGATACACTACGCCATAGATGGCTGTATGCAACGCACTCCTACTGTTACGTTAAACACGTTTTTTGTTACATTAGGCCAAATGCAACGCACTTTAACCATTGCGGCCGCTAATGCTAACTTTGCCCTCTAATACAACGTTGTGATTCTTAAGAGTAACGCTACGAAAAGCATTACCTTAGGGCCATATAGCAACACTAAATCAACCAAATGTAACATCAGGAGAGTATTACCTTAGATCAGCCAAAAACAGTAGGTGACACGTGGCATATGACATGGCATGTGCGGATCGATGGACACGTGGCTGGGCCACGTGGCAATGGGGGGTCCCCACTACCACATGGCGGGTGGGTCCCACACTACCACGCCAGTGTAGGGCCCACCTGCCACGTGGCTGTGTGGGCCAACCTGAAACGTGGCAGTGTGGGACCCACCTGACACGTGGCAGTGTGGCCCCACTTCCCAATTGCAACACTACATCCTACCTAATGTAACACTAGATTTGGCTGATGCAACACAATTGTTCTATTAAACGCAATACAAACCATGGCTAATGTAACACTATATTCATTAATGTAACAGTGAGTTTAATTAATAAGGTAACACTAAGTGATAGCAATTGCAACACTAACAATGGAAATTTGGCAATATACCATTTGTACATATAATAATCCCATTACCAACAAAACTAGTCCATACAAAAGATCGCCATCCATAAATTCACCAAAATACAATAACCACCAACAGCCAAATCCACCGGTTCACCAAATCACCTTTCATACATCACTTCACCAAAATAAAAACTATTCACCATCGTCAAAATAAAAACCAAGTAGTAACTACCAAACCACATTAGTGCAAAATGACCTACGAAAAAATAAAATCGCCGAAACCCCTTACTCCAATCTAATAAATTACCAACCGTCCAGATTCATTAATATTCATAAACTAAGAAAATAGCTAAGAGGAGGTCCCCGTAGTGAATGGAGTACCATTTTCATCATCCTCACTTGCAATAGTAGCAGAAAAGTCTCCAATGTCGAGATTGAGACTAGGATTAGCTTCTCCCAACTTTTTCAGCAACACTGACATGTTATCCCGGACTTTCCTGTTCACCTTTAATTCCAATTCTGCCTCAAGATCTTGCCCGATCTTTGCGGTCAAATCATCCAAATAAGGGTCATCTTCAGGGGTCGAAGTTGATGCCGAACCTGCACTTTCACCGTGCCTTCCTTTCAACCATTCTCGACCATGAGTCTTTCCATTAGCAATAAGTTCATCCGCATCCTCACCTGAAGCTATCTTCTTCTTAATCTCACTCTACAAGAAAAATTTTGTGAAAGCTTGTGAAATATTTGGCATTTCTGAAAGGTAATGCTTTCTTCAACAAAAGAAAGACAATAATGTAATGGAAAAAAAACCTATAACAATCACAATCAGACATGGTAATGTTGATGATTATTAGTTGATGATTATTATCAAGTCAATTGCAAATTTAAAATAAGTGAGTGACTATGCCTGACGTGAAATAGTAACTAAAAAAGTTAATGCTGCAACCATAAGTCTGTAATCTACTTTTTAGTGATAACATACTTCTTTCATTCCTGATTACAGTTTAGTGGAATGATGAAATAAAAGAGGAAAAAAATTTAAACATCTACACAAATCGTTAAACAGATAATCCTGGAAGTAAAAATCAATTCAACAAGTCTGAAACTAATAAGCTCAGAACATAGATAAATAAACACCATCAAGTGAGTATCAATGTAAATAGATAAATAACATTTTCCTGAAATTAATATGAAATTACATGATTCATGTATAATTTAATTACCAATTAAAGAATCATCTAACACCGTGGTCTTCGACCCAATTTATGGTAGTGAGGTGTTTGTACTTGATTAAATGCCAAATAATCAGGGCAATCGAGATAAAAGTACATAAAATTATTAGACATGTTAAGATAACTAGGGACTAAACAGATAACACTTACAAGTCTTTTTTGAACTTCATTTGTATTTGTCTTGTATGTTCGACCCTCTTCTCTCTCACGAGATTCGAAATAAACTTGAGCGTCTGATGGCGAGGCAAGTCTAGGATCACTCTTTTTCTGTAATAAAACAAAGAGAATAAGGTCATGCCTATTTTTTGTATAATATGACCTGATATGTCATATTGTATTTTTATACAGAACTAAACACAGCCACCAAAGAACATTATAATTGTCAAACATACAGTTATTAGTATTTTCCGATGTACACAAAAAAAAAAAATCATTCCTAGAAAACCCATTACAAATTAAACATCCTTGGAACGATATAAATTTATAGACAAATTTCCAAAATAAAACAAACAAATAGTAGGAAAATAAGTTATTTTGATATTGCATTTTTCATAATATTATTTACTTGAAGATAAAAACTAAACATACTTATGTCAGGAAAAATCCAATCTTTAACCCACAATTCCAGTCTCGAAAAAATTCAAGAAAGGATTAAGAAGTTAAAAACATATTAACACACAAACATATCAAGGAAAAAACAAATGCACCTTATATGTAAAAAAAGGTAAAGAAAGACACATACCAACTTGTCTCTTACTTGGGCCATACTATTAGGTCCTAGAGTGTGTGGGTCAGTTATTGAATCACGAAGTGCTTTATTTTCCACCGCTAATTCCTGTTAAAATGAAAAATTTATTGCACAAGTTTCTTTTGATATTCTTTAAAATCAAAATATAGAGGTTCAGAATGTGCATATAGACAACTTGAACTACCTCATCTCCCCAGTACTTGACCAACACTTTCAAATCTTCAAGTCGAATCACACTAGGCCTATTTGCCATCCTGTCCTCATCAGTGTTATACTTTGTGTAATACCTCGTCTTCATACGAGATTTGTCACCCTCTATGATGTACTGATTGTCTTGTCCACCCATCGTAGCCCTTGATCCGCAATTAATTAAATTTAAAATCAATTAATTAAATAAGTAAACATGAAAGTAAGGTCTAGGTAAAAGAGTTTACCTTGGTATACTCACACATTTTCTTCTTCAAATCCCTAGGAACAACACGCCAATTGACGTAAGTAAGCGATACATTGTCCTTTGCAAGTGTCCCCAGAAAATTACTCAACTCACTTAATAATTTTTTATTTTTTGAAACCGGTTGACCCCGTCTTTTCAAGAAAATGACTGGTCTTTCAGCACGAGTCCTTGCATGAACAATGGTCTTTTTTGTCCTTCCTCTCCATCTTTTAGGAGCTGCTACTTCTATACTAGGTACACATAAAAAACAAATTACATTATTGCCTTACTAAATATTAATAATTGGAAATTACAAGCACTGCCTTCAATCTAACTTACACAAGAAATAGTGTAAGAATACATATTACCTGGTTGAGTTTCCTCCTCTGCAATGTTCTCCAATTTAGGGAGATTCTCGGTTGTTGGAGGAGCTGGAATACCCTTCTTTTGATGTTCCTGCAGTGCTAAATAAGCAGATACCGAACCACAAGCTTCAGAATTGCTCGAATGTTTTAGCATTTTACTACATGTTGGTTTCAGTTCTTTAGCACGATTTAAACTTGTCACTTCCTTCTCAATTGCCGTACCAGCTTGTGCAGCTTCCTTCTCAGTTGCAGTGATAGCATTGGCTCATGAACGAGTTTGTGGCCTAAGTAAAGAGTTATTTTTCTTGACCTTCTTGATTTTCTAGAATTATTAGGAGTTCATAATTAGGTTTGCAGTTTTTATATGAGGCCAGAATAAGAAGCAATTAACATTTAGACTACTTTCATACCTCAGCTGTATCATCGCTATCAACTTCGACCTCATTTTCTGGAATAAAATCATCGGATTCATCCTCTTTGTCTTTTCCTTTCCTCTTCTTGGCTGCAGTACCGTTCATTTCACGAACCATCCTTTTGATCCCATATTCTTCGAGTTTCTTGTTATTTTCTTGAATTTTAGCAATTCTACCTTTTTCATAGCTTGTCAGCGGTGGTGGTGGGGCCAACTGCATTAAAAAATGAAATATAAAGCATAAATTACAAGTTGTAGTGACTCATAATTTAATAGGAATAAATTACAACTATTTTTAAATTCAAGAATTCACATATAATGAATTAGAAAAGAAGAACAACAAAAAGAACCAGCCTGTTAAGACCGAAATAATATTCATGATCGAAATAAAATTCAGAGTTCTCCAAAGTCAAATTCAGAATAGTTTTCATGTAGTGATATTATTCAACATCTATCTTTTTAGAGTTTATTTCTGAATTAAAAAAGGAGTATTTCAGTGAACCATACAAGTGAACTAATTTTGTGAATATCTTTTGTTTTTGAAATGCAAGGACAATTGACAAGTCAAAATATACCTCGGTGGAACTGTCATCCTCTCCATTACATTCTATTCCACTTGTATCAGCTTCTTGCAAAACTTTAGAAAAAAAATTTTTATTTGATTGGGTAATTCAACGGTCAACTAGTACTTTGACCGGAACCCCTAAACAGGGTTTCGTCATGGTTTAAGGATTCGATTTTTTAAAAAATATTTCTCAACGACCCAACCAAACAGGAATCAAGATCCACCATTTTTAATATTATTCCCAAAATTTTAGGAAAAAAAAATTATTTGATTCGGTAATTCAACGGTCAACTAGTACTTTAACCTGAACCCCTAAACAAGGTTTCGACAAGGTTTAAGGATTCGATTTATTAAAAAATATTTCTCGATGACCCAACCGAATGGGAATCAAGATCCATCATTTTTAATTTTATTCCAAAATTTTAGAAAAAAAAATTATTTGATTGGGTAATTCAACTTTCAACTAGTACTTTGACCGGAACCCCTAAACAGGGTTTCGTCAGGGTTTAAGGATTCGATTTTTTAAAAAATATTTCTCGATGACCCAACCAAATGGGAATCAAGATCCATCATTTTTAATGTTATTCCCAAAATTTTAGGAAAAAAAATTTATTTGATTGGGTAAATTAACGGTCAACTAGTACTTTGACCGGAACCCCTAAAAGGGTTTCGTCAAGGTTTATGGATTCGATTTTTTAAAAAATATTTCTCATTACCCAACCGAACGAGAATCAAGATCCATCACTTTTAATGTTATTCCCAAAATTTTAGAAAAAAAAATTTATTTGATTGGGTAATTCAACGGTCAACTAGTACTTTGACCGGAACCCCTAAAAAGGGTTTCGTCAGGGTTTAAGGATTCGATTTTTAAAAAATATTTCTCGACGACCCAACCGAACGAGAATCAAGATCCATCATTTTTAATGTTATTCCCAAAATTTTAGAAAAAAAATTATTTGATTGGGTAATTCAACGGTCAACTAGTACTTTGACCGGAACCCCTAAATTGGGTTTCGTCAGGGTTTAAGGATTCGATTTTTTAAAAAATATTTCCGAAAGACCCAACTGAACGGGAATCAAGATCCATCATTTTTAATGTTATTCCCAAAATTTTAGAAAAAAAATTTATTTGATTGGGTAATTCAACGGTCAATTAGTACTTTGACCGGAACCCCTAAACAGGGTTTCGTTAGCGTTTAAGGATTCAATTTTTTAAAAAATATTTCTCGACGACCCAACCGAATGGGAATCAAGATCCATCATTTTTAATGTTATTCCCAAAATTTTAGAAAAAAAATTTTATTTGATTTGGTAATTCAACGGTCAACTAGTATTTTGACCAGAACCTCTAAATTGGGTTTCGACAGGGTTAAAGATTCGATTTTTTAAAAAATATTTCTCGATGACCCAACCAAACGGGAATCAAGATCCATCATTTTTAATATTATTCCCAAAATTTTAGAAAAAAAAAATTATTTGATTTGGTAATTCAACGGTCAACTAGTATTTTGACTGGAACCCCTAAATTGGGTTTCGTCAGGGTTTAAGGATTCGATTTTTTAAAAAACAATTCTTGATGACCCAACTAAACGGGAATCAAGATCCATGATTTTTAATGTTATTCCCAAAATTTTAGGTAAAAAAAAATTATTTGATTGGGTAAATTACCGGTCAACTAGTACTTTGACCGGAACCCCTAAAAAGGGTTTCGTCAAGGTTTAAGGATTCGATTTTTTAATAAATATTTCTCGATGACTCAACCAAACGGGAATCAAGATCCATCACTTTTAATATTATTCCCAAAATTTTAGAAAAAAAAAATTATTTGATTGGGTAATGCAACGGTCAACTAGTACTTTGACCGGAACCCCTAAAAAGGGTTTCGTCAGGGTTTAAGGATTCGATTTTTAAAAAATATTTCTCGACGACCCAACCGAACGAGAATCAAGATCCATCATTTTTAATGTTATTTCCAAAATTTTAGAAAAAAATTTATTTGATTGGGTAATTCAACGGTCAACTAGTACTTTGACCAGAACCCCTAAATTGGGTTTCGTCAGGGTTTATGGATTCGATTTTTTAAAAAATATTTCTGAAAGACCCAACTGAACGGGAATCAAGATCCATCATTTTTAATGTTATTCCCAAAATTTTAGAAAAAAAATTTATTTGATTGGGTAATTCAACGGTCAACTAGTACTTTGACCGGAACCCCAAGACAGGGTTTCGTCAAGGTTTAAGGATTCAATTTTTTAAAAAATATTTCTCGATGACCCAACCGAATGGGAATCAAGATCCATCATTTTTAATGTTATTCCTAAAATTTTAGAAAAAAATTTTTTATTTGATTTGGTAATACTAGTATTTTGACCGGAACCCCTAAATTGGGTTTCGTCAAGGTTTAAGGATTCCATTTTTTAAAAAATATTTCTCGATGACCCAACCGAAAGGGAATCAAGATCCATCATTTTTAATGTTATTCCCAAAATTTTAGAAAAAAAAAATTTATTTGATTGGGTAATTCAACGGTCAACTTGTACTTTGACCAGAACCCCTAAAAAGGGTTTCGTCAGGGTTTAAGGATTCGATTTCTAAAAAATATTTCTTGATGACCCAACCGAACGAGAATCAAGATCCATCATTTTTATTGTTATTCCCAAAATTTTAGAAAAAAAAAATTTATTTGATTTGGTAAATTAACGGTCAACTAGTACTTTGACCGGAACCCCTAAAAGGGTTTCGTCAAGGTTTATGGATTCGATTTTTTAAAAAATATTTCTCATTACCCAACCGAACGAGAATCAAGATCCATCACTTTTAATGTTATTCCCAAAATTTTAGAAAAAAAAATTTATTTGATTGGGTAATTCAACGGTCAACTAGTACTTTGACCGGAACCCCTAAAAAGGGTTTCGTCAGGGTTTAAGGATTCGATTTTTAAAAAATATTTCTCGACGACCCAACCGAACGAGAATCAAGATCCATCATTTTTAATGTTATTCCCAAAATTTTAGAAAAAAAATTATTTGATTGGGTAATTCAACGGTCAACTAGTACTTTGACCGGAACCCCTAAATTGGGTTTCGTCAGGGTTTAAGGATTCGATTTTTTAAAAAATATTTCCGAAAGACCCAACTGAACGGGAATCAAGATCCATCATTTTTAATGTTATTCCCAAAATTTTAGAAAAAAAATTTATTTGATTGGGTAATTCAACGGTCAATTAGTACTTTGACCGGAACCCCTAAACAGGGTTTCGTTAGCGTTTAAGGATTCAATTTTTTAAAAAATATTTCTCGACGACCCAACCGAATGGGAATCAAGATCCATCATTTTTAATGTTATTCCCAAAATTTTAGAAAAAAAAATTTATTTGATTTGGTAATTCAACGGTCAACTAGTATTTTGACCAGAACCTCTAAATTGGGTTTCGACAGGGTTAAAGATTCGATTTTTTAAAAAATATTTCTCGATGACCCAACCAAACGGGAATCAAGATCCATCATTTTTAATATTATTCCCAAAATTTTAGAAAAAAAAAATTATTTGATTTGGTAATTCAACGGTCAACTAGTATTTTGACTGGAACCCCTAAATTGGGTTTCGTCAGGGTTTAAGGATTCGATTTTTTAAAAAACAATTCTTGATGACCCAACTAAACGGGAATCAAGATCCATGATTTTTAATGTTATTCCCAAAATTTTAGGTAAAAAAAAATTATTTGATTGGGTAAATTACCGGTCAACTAGTACTTTGACCGGAACCCCTAAAAAGGGTTTCGTCAAGGTTTAAGGATTCGATTTTTTAATAAATATTTCTCGATGACTCAACCAAACGGGAATCAAGATCCATCACTTTTAATATTATTCCCAAAATTTTAGGAAAAAAAAATTATTTGATTGGGTAATGCAACGGTCAACTAGTACTTTGACCGGAACCCCTAAAAAGGGTTTCGTCAGGGTTTAAGGATTCGATTTTTAAAAAATATTTCTCGAAGACCCAACCGAACGAGAATCAAGATCCATCATTTTTAATGTTATTTCCAAAATTTTAGAAAAAAATTTATTTGATTGGGTAATTCAACGGTCAACTAGTACTTTGACCAGAACCCCTAAATTGGGTTTCGTCAGGGTTTAAGGATTCGATTTTTTAAAAAATATTTCTGAAAGACCCAACTGAACGGGAATCAAGATCCATCATTTTTAATGTTATTCCCAAAATTTTAGAAAAAAAATTTATTTGATTGGGTAATTCAACGGTCAACTAGTACTTTGACCGGAACCCCAAGACAGGGTTTCGTCAAGGTTTAAGGATTCAATTTTTTAAAAAATATTTCTCGACGACCCAACCGAATGGGAATCAAGATCCATCATTTTTAATGTTATTCCTAAAATTTTAGAAAATTTTTTTTTATTTGATTTGGTAATACTAGTATTTTGACCGGAACCCCTAAATTGGGTTTCGTCAAGGTTTAAGGATTCCATTTTTTAAAAAATATTTCTCGATGACCCAACCGAAAGGGAATCAAGATCCATCATTTTTAATGTTATTCCCAAAATTTTAGAAAAAAAAAATTTATTTGATTGGGTAATTCAACGGTCAACTTGTACTTTGACCAGAACCCCTAAAAAGGGTTTCGTCAGGGTTTAAGGATTCGATTTCTAAAAAATATTTCTTGATGACCCAACCGAACGAGAATCAAGATCCATCATTTTTAATGTTATTCCCAAAATTTTAGAAAAAAAAAATTTATTTGATTTGGTAATTCAACGGTCAACTAGTATTTTGACCGGAACCCCTAAATTGGGTTTCGTCAGGGTTTAAGGATTCGATTTTTTAAAAAAAAATTCTCGATGACCCAACTAAACGGGAATCAAGATCCATCATTTTCAATGTTATTTCCAAAGTTTTAGAAAAAAATTTATTTGATTGGGTAATTCAACGGTCAACGAGTACTTTGACCGAAACCCCAAAATTGGGTTTCGTCAGGGTTTAAGGATTCGATTTTTTAAAAAATATTTCTTGATGACCCAACCGAAAGGGAATCAAGATCCATCATTTTTAATGTTATTCCCAAAATTTTAGAAAAAAAAAATTATTTGATTGGGTAATTCAACGGTCAACTAGTACCTTGACCGGAACCCCTAAAAAGGGTTTCGTCAGGGTTTAAGGATTCGATTTTTTAAAAAATATTTCTCGACGACCCAACCGAACGGAAGTCAAGATCCATCATTTTTAATGTTATTCCCAAAATTTTAGAAAAAAAATTTTTATTTGATTGGGTAATTCAACGGTCAACTTGTACTTTGACAGGAACCCCTAAAAAGGGTTTCGTCAGGGTTTAAGGATTCGATTTCTAAAAAATATTTCTTGATGACCCAACCGAACGAGAATCAAGATCCATAATTTTTAATTTTATTCCCAAAATTTTAGATAAAAATTATTTGATTGGGTAATTCAACGGTCAACTAGTACTTTGACCGGAACCCCTAAATTGGGTTTCGTCAAGGTTTAAGGATTCGATTTTTTAAAAAATATTTCTCAAAGACCCAACTGAACGGGAATCAAGATCCATCATTCTTAATGTTATTGCCAAAATTTTAGAAAAAAAATTTTATTTGATTGGGTAATTCAACGGTTAACTAGTACTTTGACCGCAACCCCTAAACAGGGTTTCGTCAAGGTTTAAGGATTCGATTTTTTAAAAAATATTACTCGATGACCCAACCAAACAGGAATCAAGATCCATCATTTTTAATGTTATTCCCAAAATTTTAGAAAAAAAAAATTTATTTGATTTGGTAATTCAACGGTCAACTAGTATTTTGACCGGAACCCCTAAATTGGGTTTCGTCAGGGTTTAAGGATTCGATTTTTTAAAAAAGAATTCTCGATGACCCAACTAAACGGGAATCAAGATCCATCATTTTTAATGTTATTCCCAAAATTTTAGAAAAAAAAAATTATTTGATTGGGTAAATTAACGGTCAACTAGTACTTTGACCGGAACCCTTAAAAAGGGTTTCGTCAAGGTTTAAGGATTCGATTTTTTAAAAAATATTTCTCGATGACCCAACCAAATGGGAATCAAGATCCATCACTTTTAATATTATTCCCAAAATTTTAGAAAAAAAAAAATTATTTGATTGGGTAATTCAACGGTCAACTAGTACTTTGACCGGAACCCCTAAAAAGGGTTTCGTCAGGGTTTAAGGATTCGATTTTTAAAAAATATTTCTCGACGACCCAACCGAACGAGAATCAAAATCCATCATTTTTAATGTTATTTCCAAAATTTTAGAAAAAAATTTATTTGATTGGGTAATTCAACGGTCAACTAGTACTTTGACCGGAACCCCTAAATTGGGTTTCGTCAAGGTTTAAGGATTCGATTTTTTAAAAAATATTTCTGAAAGACCCAACTGAACTGGAATCAAGATCCATCATTTTTAATGTTATTCCCAAAATTTTAGAAAAAAAAATTTATTTGATTGGGTAATTCAACGGTCAACTAGTACTTTGACCGAAACCCCTAAACAGGGTTTCGTCAGGGTTTAAGGATTCAATTTTTTAAAAAATATTTCTCGACGACCCAACCGAATGGGAATCAAGATCCATCATTTTTAATGTTATTCCCAAAATTTTAGAAATTTTTTTTTATTTGATTTGGTAATTCAACGGTCAACTAGTATTTTGACCGAAACCCCTAAATTGGGTTTCGTCAGGGTTTAAGGATTCCCTTTTTTAAAAAATATTTCTTGATGACCCAACCGAAAGGGAATCAAGATCCATCATTTTTAATGTTATTCCCAAAATTTTAGAAAAAAAAAATTATTTGATTGGGTAATTCAACGGTCAACTAGTACCTTGACCGGAACCCCTAAAAAGGGTTTCGTCATGGTTTAAGGATTCGATTTTTTAAAAAATATTTCTCGACGACCCAACCGAACGGAAGTCAAGATCCATCATTTTTAATGTTATTCCCAAAATTTTATAAAAAAATTTTTTTATTTGATTGGGTAATTCAACGGTCAACTTGTACTTTGACCAGGACCCCTAAAAAGGGTTTCGTCAGGGTTTAAGGATTCGATTTCTAAAAAATATTTCTTGACGACCCAACTGAACGAGAATCAAGATCCATCATTTTTAATGTTATTCCCAAAATTTTAGAAAAAAATTATTTGATTGGGTAATTCAACGGTCAACTAGTACTTTGACCGGAACCCCTAAATTGGGTTTCGTCAAGGTTTAAGGATTCGATTTTTTAAAGAATATTTCTCAAAGACCCAACTGAACGGGAATCAAGATCCATCATTCTTAATGTTATTCCCAAAATTTTAGAAAAAAAAATTTTTTATTTGATTGGGTAATTCAACAGTCAACTAGTACTTTGACCGGAACCCCTAAATAGGGTTTCGTCATGGTTTAAGGATTCGATTTTTTAAAAAATATTTCTCGATGACCCAACTAAACGGGAATCAAGATCCATCATTTTTAATGTTATTCCCAAAATTTTAGGGGAAAAAAATTAATTGATTGGGTAAATTAACGGTCAACTTGTACTTTGACCGGAACCCCTAAAAATGGTTTCGTCAAGGTTTAAGGATTCGATTTTTTAAAAAATATTTCTCGATGACCCAACCGAACGGGAATCAAAATCCATCACTTTTTATGTTATTCCCAAAATTTTAGAAATTTTTTTATTTGATTGGGTAATTCAACGGTCAACTAGTACTTTGACCGGAACCCCTAAAAAGGGTTTCGCCAAGGTTTAAGGATTCGATTTTTAAAAAATATTTCTCGACGACCCAACCGAACGAGAATCAAGATCCATCATTTTTAATGTTATTTCCAAAATTTTAGAAAAAATTTATTTGATTGGGTAATTCAATGGTCAACTAGTACTTTGACCGGAACCCCTAAATTGGGTTTCCTCAGGGTTTAAGGATTCGATTTTTAAAAAAATATTTCTGAAAGACCCAACTGAACGGGAATCAAGATCCATCATTTTTAATGTTATTTCCAAAATTTTAGAAAAACAAATTTATTTGATTGGGTAATTCAACGGTCAACTAGTACTTTGACCGCAACCCCTAAACAGGGTTTCGTCAGGGTTTAAGGATTCAATTTTTTAAAAAATAGTTCTCCCCTAAACAGGGTTTCGTCAGGGTTTAACGATTCAATTTTTTTAAAAATATTTCTCGACGACCCAATCGAATAGGAATCAAGATCCATCATTTTTAATGTTATTCCCAAAATTTTAGAAAAAAAAATTTATTTGATTTGGTAATTCAACGGTCAACTAGTATTTTGACCGGAACCCCTAAATTGGGTTTCGTCAGGGTTTAAGGATTCCAATTTTTAAAAAATATTTCTCGATGACCCAACCGAAAGGGAATCAAGATCCATCATTTTTAATGTTATTCCAAAAATTTTAGAAAAAAAAAAAAATTATTTGATTGGGTAATTCAACGGTCAACTAGTACCTTGACTGGAACCCCTAAAAAGGGTTTCGTCAGGGTTTAAGGATTCGATTTTTTAAAAAATATTTCTCGACGACCCAACCAAACGGAAGTCAAGATCCATCATTTTTAATGTTATTCCCAAAATTTTAGAAAAAAAAATTTTATTTGATTGGGTAATTCAACGGTCAACGTGTACTTTGACCGGAACCCCTAAAAAGGGTTTCGTCAGGGTTTAAGGATTCAATTTCTAAAAAATATTTCTTGACGACCCATCCGAACGAGAATCAAGATCCATCATTTTTAATGTTATTCCCAAAATTTAAGAAAAAAATTATTTGATTGGGTAATTTACCGGTCAACTAGTACTTTGACCGGAACCCCTAAATTGGGTCTCGTCAGGGTTTAAGGATTCGATTTTTTAAAAAATATTTCTCAAAGACCCAACTAAACGGGAATCAAGATCCATCATTCTTAATGTTATTCCCAAAATTTTAGAAATTGTTTTTTTATTTGAATGGGTAATTCAACCGTCAACTTGTACTTTGGCCGGAACCCCTAAAAAGGGTTTCGTCAGGGTTTAAGGATTCGATTTCTAAAAAATATTTCTTGACGACCCAACCGAACGAGAATCAAGATCCATCATTTTTAATGTTATTCCCAAAATTTTAGAAAAAAATTATTTGATTGGGTAATTCAACGGTCAACTAGTACTTTGACCGGAACCCCTAAATAGGGTTTCGTCATGGTTTAAGGATTCGATTTTTTAAAATGTATTTCTCGATGACCCAACTAAACGGGAATCAAGATCCATCATTTTTAATGTTATTCACAAAATTTTAGGAAAAAAAAATTTATTTGATTGGGTAAATTAACGGTCAACTAGTACTTTGACCGGAACCCCTAAAAAGGGTTTCGTCAAGGTTTAACGATTCGATTTTTTTAAAAATATTTCTCGATGACCCAACCGAACGGGAAACAAGATCCATCACTTTTTATGTTATTCCCAAAATTTTAGAAAATTTTTTTTATTTGATTGGGTAATTCAACGGTCAACTAGTACTTTGACCGGAACCCCTAAAAAGGGTTTCGCCAAGGTTTAAGGATTCGATTTTTAAAAAATATTTCTCGACGACCCAACCGAACGAGAATCAAGATCCATCATTTTTAATGTTATTTCCAAAATTTTAGAAAAAAAATTATTTGATTGGGTAATTCAACGGTCAACTAGTACTTTGACCGGAACCCCTAAATTGGGTTTCGTCAGGGTTTAAGGATTCGATTTTTTAAAATATATTTCTGAAAGACCCAACTGAATGGGAATCAAGATCCATCATTTTTAATGTTATTCCCAAAATTTTAGAAAAAAATTATTTGATTGGGTAATTCAACGGTCAACTAGTACTTTGACCGGAACCCCTAAATAGGGTTTCGTCAGGGTTTAAGGATTCAATTTTTTAAAAAATATTTCTCGACGACCCAACCGAATGGGAATCAAGATCCATCATTTTTAATGTTATTCCCAAAATTTTAGAAAAAAAAAATTATTTGATTTGGTAATTCAACGGTCAACTAGTATTGTTGTGGAATAAAAAGTAGGGTTATCGAATGGCGGCTAGGGTTCGTGAGCTTCTTGCTTTAATGGCTGCGCTTGTGTTATCGTGACCTAATTCGGGTCCTCACAAGATGCCTACGTATCTCTGTATCAGAGAATCAAGCCAAAAACGTAGTTCTAGGATGAGGGGTCTGGCCCTTTATATAGGCTGTGGAAGCCTTAGAATTATAGTAGGTTTTGGAGACTTGGTGGATAAGTCACCGTAATTGAGGAAGGTTCTGACTCCTTCCTTTTAGGAATTAGTTTCCATGTCGAATTTGGTGCCTTGGATTCTACACAATATCCTGGGGATATTCTAGGACGTTTTTGGTTTCTAGAACGTTCCTGGTTTGTGGATCAGACCCATGTTAGAGATAGGCTTTTACCGGGCGTCCCCAGTTTGGGCCGTTCTTTTGGGCCTGACCATTAATTACGAATTTAGTGCCCAACTAGGGTTTCGGGCCATATTTACGGGCCAATAAATGTCACATTAATTATGTCTTTAAGGGTTATTTTTTACCCAAATCAATTTGCCCCCCAACTTCTAGGAAAACTTGATTTCGTAGAAGTTTAAGGTCATATCAGCCCTGCAAGGGTATCGTCTTATAGTAAAGTGTGGAGCGACCTACACATTTACCATGACTAAAATCCTTTCCCAAGTTAATACTTAAGAAAGTTAAACGTCCCTTGGCCTCTCGAATCTTTCTCTCAAGATTTCCGAGCCTTTCGGGAATAGGATTAGTGCCGTTTTGAGCTCATAGACACTAATCCGAGTGCAATTCGTGCATAGGATCCTTTATCATCAATTCATTAATGATTCATTCCCCTCAACGTATCTAAGTTGGGGTTAATGCCGGGTGGTCGCTGCTCATAAGCCTTGGTAAGGGCTAATTTTTGAGCAGAAGACGCTATTTTGGCCCTAATCGGGGCTAAACAACCCTAAACGGGGTTATAAAGGTCTTGATTTAGGCCAACAACTTCATACTTGATGTAGTTACTATTAGGATATCCACCTTTAACCTTTGGATAGGTTAATTCTTGAGTGGAAGTCCTTAAACGTTGATAATTGAGGCTAATCACCCCCTAATTGCGATTAGCGAAGTCCTAACCCCAAATTTTGGAGTCAAGTTAGTCAAGTAGAGCTTCTTATATCCTCCTGGTTGCAAAAAGAATCACGTGAAAATTCTCATTTTTGAGTTGTCTAGGGAAGAAATACTATCCCCTAGAAGGTGTTTCAGGGTCTTTCAATATCCTTGGTTTTCTGAACACCCCTGGCATCTCCAAACCCAAACTTTGAAGTTGAGCTTATATGATGGGGATTCTTATAATCTCCTGGTATAAAGAAGAATCATATGAAAACATGCATTTTTGAACGTTCTGGAGGCGAAATGCCCCTTTTTCAGCTGATTTTCAGACCAGGTCTCGCACATGATCATAACACCTTTCCAATTTCATGGAAACACTTAGCCACCTGCATAGGCTTGTAGAGGACCTCACAAGGTTCTTGAATCTCAAATTTGAGCTCAAACGGAGCGTTTTTGAGGGTTCTGGAGGGTCATGAAAACACCCTAAAAAACAGGTCCTCCGGAAGCCCTCCAAACACCCTACCAAGGTGGCCTGGTCGGCTCACCCTGGTCGGCCATTCGGCCTAGGGTGCCTGGTCGGCTAGGGCTGGTCGGCTGGGTCCCCCAAAATTTTTTTTTTTTTAATTTTGGCCATTTTTTGGCTAGTTGACTTTGACCTTTGACTTTGACTTTTGACTTTGACTTTGACCAAAATCAAAACTTATCTTAAACTCCCTTCCTTGTTCCTAGAAAGGATTTAGTGATACCTTGGTTGGTTTGATGACCCTTGGCCTCAAACAACCTACTTCTTGGTTTTCAGGACCTTCCGGGTCTAAACCTTTCTTGAACTCTTGATATCAAATAACCTTTGGTTAAACTATTTCCCTTGGCTTCCAGGCATTCTCATGTACCTATAATAGAGTGTTTTAAACAACCTTAACCTTGCCCCCCTTGTGTTGAGGGTCTTTACTTCTTTATTTGAAGATGTGGGGACTTCCCTTGTTTTCAACACCTGACTTCGAGTCTAGGATATCGTAGTTAGTTTCTCATCCTAGGTTTTAAGCTTAAGGTCTTCACATCTCCTTCCTTGTTTGTAGGATCTTGTCCTATCTTAAGCTAATCATCCTTAGGCTAGTCTCAGGCCTTAGGCTTAAGCAATCAGCTTGATTCAGGACAATCAACCTCGTTGGCCATCTAGGCTTATATTTTGTGTTGGGATTCAAAACCCACACTCCATATTCTAGAGTAGGTCTTCTCATACCCTTAAAGATGTTAGCCTTTTAGCTAATCATCCTGCTTAGTGGCTTTAATCATGGTTTTTAGCTTAATCCCCTGTTTAGGCTTGATAAGCATATATTAATCAACCTGGGAGGTTGTTAATTATATTGTTGCTCTTGCCTGTATTTCCATTCGTTTCTTTCACATATTTTTACGAATTAGATCGTTTATTTGACCCAATTCCGAGCTCACAGAGCCCTTTTCCTGCTATCTTCGGCTATTTAACCTGTAAACGCGGGTCGTTGGAAAGACGACCTGCTATTGAGGGTCATCATTTTTCTTATAAAAGAGTGTGGATTGAAGTCATTCTTCACCTTTCCTTCTTCTTTCAAAGAAAATTTCTCTCTGAGGAGCTCCCAAGTTTCAAGCACTTCTTTCAGTTTCAGACAAGGCTGTAATGGCAAGTGAGGGTGGTCAGAACGCCTTAGTCCCTTCCAAGGGCCTTCTTCAGGCGATTAACAGGAGAACCAAAGACAAGAACAGAAAAGGTAAGGTCTTTCCTCCTCGTTATCAATTATCTTTATTTGAGCTCTTAGATGAGCCCGAGGATGTGTTTCCGAACAACGCGGAATTCGACTCTTTTATGTTCCCTAGTACTTTGGATGCGGGAGATATCAGAAACTTACTCGAATATGAATTCCCTGCTGAGATGAAGCTTAGAATTCCCACACCAGGGGACAGAACTTGTAACTGGCATCCTGAGAACTTGTTTGTGTACAAAGGTGCCATTGATGCTGGCCTTAGGTTTCCAGTTCACCCTTGGGTTGTTATGTTATTAGTTGAGGTTAAAATCAACCCTTGTCAACTATATCCCAACTCCTGGAAATTCATCTTCATTTTCATGGTTGAATGCATCAGAGGAGGCATCCGCATTAGCATCCCGTTGTTTAGGCATCTATTTGCTTTTAAGAATAGCCCTATCACTAGGAAAGGATGGGTGAGCATCCAACACCGCATAAAATCTAGGATGATTATTGATGCTTCTTCTATGCCTGATTCTTGCCACAACTGGAGGCACGAATTTTTCATCCTTAGATGGAAAGGTGAGACTGGGGTAACTTTTTCAGGTCTAAATTCAATCACGTGACTGATGAGGGTGTTAGTGAGCTTCAACTCACAACTGAAGAAGTGTCCCAACGGGATTGGCTTATTTCAGTCTTTCAGAAAACCCAATATCGTGAAGTTGTGACTGAACGTGCCTTGTTGGAGGCCGGGCTTAGTTATATCCCTCTCGAGGGTAATTCTTACTTTAACTTCTTTTCTTTCATCGTACTTGTTCTTATTCCAACATTGTTTCCTTTGCTTTGTTTGCAGTTGCTGAGGAAATTGATAACCATCCGAGCCGACTTCCCCATATCACCAAAAGGATGATTAAGAAAGCTGAGAAAGAAGCTAATCCTGAAGACGTACCGGCCCCTGAGTTCCTTCAGCATTGTTCGAAGGCGGGGAAGAGAATTAGGAGTTCGGATGGGAGCATGAAAATAGCATTCATGCCTGATTGGGGGATATGTGAGCAGGATGCTATCAAGGACAGCCACCTCCTTGCTCGAGAGTGGTCTCGGAATACCATAGCCCCGGCCGACAAGGTCCATTTTGCAACAGCAACAGATTTAGAGGAAAATGAAAGCATAGGGGCATATCATGCCTATAACGTAAGTCGATCTCCTCTTCCTTTTCATTGTTATGGTTGTATATTGGCCGTCGTGGCTTAACACATTTTCTTATGGCGTTTTTGTTTTGGTAGCTAAATGCTCACTTCCAGAATGCTATCCAACTCGGGAGGTCCTACAAGGACAAGGAGAGAACTGCCCTCAAGGCTGTAGAGAAGCTTCAAAAGGAGTCTGAAGAATGGGAGGCTAAGTATTTCACCTCGGAGGACCAACTCTCATCCCTTAGGGGAAAGTATACGGCTCTGGAAAACAGGACCCAGAGTAATGAGAATTCCATCATTCAGAACTACTTAGGTTCAGACACTTTTCTTGCCTTCATTGATGAGCATGACAGGGAGGTCCAGCCGGACAGCATGACCATAGGTTGGGAGAAGGCTGTGAACAGGATTAGCCAAGATCATAATGGAGTTGTCTTTCCTTCCTTTTATCCGAGTCCCTGGAAGGTGACAGAAGACGATGACCTTGTTGAAGGTGTTGGGACTTCCCCTGTGAGCAAACGTGCTTCTGGTTCTGGGACAAAGGGCATTCCTCAACAATCAGGGTCTAGTTCTGGGAAACGTCCCTCAAGATCCCATCAGAGCGGGAGTTCAGAATGCCCCTTAGCGGGACGAATCTGTGAACCCAAGTCGGTTAGTATCAGTAGCTCCTCAACCTCAACTTCCAGGAGCAAAGAAGAAGGAGGGAAGAACTCGTCAAGTGAAGAAGAAGTCCCTGCTCAGACTGCTCCTCCAAAAACCAAGAAGCGGTTGGTGAAGACTGCTTCTATCAAGAAGTGATTTAGCCTTGCATGGCCTGTGTTAGCCTCGTGTGGCTTTAGTTCTTTTAATATCCCGTCTTTGATTATGGTCCTTCATGGACTTGTACTTTTATTCGTATGTGTGTAACTTAAACCTTGATTGTGCCCTCCTGGGTATTTTATCTACGTGCTTGTTTTCTATGTTTCATATGTTCTTTTATTTTCGGTACTTGGTCATCTTAGACTTACACACATCTGGTGCTCGGTACATCACAAGGATTACAGAATCATAGAACAGAAAACAAGCTTGTATTGATAACGCAAAATGGGCTCAGCCCTTACATAGAATATTATGTCCTACTAGGAGCAACATGCTCTGCAATGGTTTCATATGAACCTTATTTCTACTTCTATTAGATAGGCTAAAAGCTAAGTCCTTAATAGGAGAGCTTTAAACATAGTAAATCTTGAGATTCGAGGCGTGCCAGGAGCGGGGTACCTCGTTTCCATCCACGGTTTCCAGCTTATAAGAGCCTCTTCCCAACGTCTTTCTCACTCTATATGGTCCTTCCCAATTAGGGGCCAACTTTCCTGTCTGTCCAACTCCAGTGGCTTCAATTTTTCTCAAAACCAAGTCGCCTTGTTTGAAGAACCTTCCTTTAACCCTATGGTTGTAGTGAAAGGCTGCTCTTTTTTGGTGCTCAATATTACGGGCATTTGCTTCATCTCTGACCTCATCGATTAAATCAAGAGCAAGTCTTATGCCTTCCTCATTGGTTTCTTGCTCATATGCTTCCACCCTTGGAGATACGTGCAAAATTTCCAAAGGGACAACTGCTTCTGCCCCATAGGCTAGCAAAAATGGAGTAGCTTCTGTCGTTACCTTGCAGGTAGTACGATACGCCCACAGTATAGGCAGTAATTCATCAACCCACGTGTTTCGAGATCGTTCGACCCTCTTCTTAAGTCCATCAAGGATAATTCGATTTGCTACCTCAGCTTGGCCATTAGCCTGGGGGTGAGCTACTGAGGTAAAACGAAGTTCAATGGCGTTCTCCTCACAGTATTTCTTAAACTCCTCATTGTTGAATTGGCGTCCGTTGTCCGTCACTAGGATTCGTGGGATCCCATATCTACAAATTATGTTCTCCCAGAAGAACTGGGCAACTTGTTGGGTGGTTATTTTTGCTAGCGGCTTGGCTTCAATCCACTTGGTAAAATAATCTATAGCCACTATTAGGAACTTCCTTTGTGCTGAGGCCATGGGAAAAGGACCAAGTATGTCCATCCCCCACATGGCAAACGGAATGGGAGAGTTAATTGACGTTAACATCTCTGGTGGCTGCCTAACAATTGGAGCGTGTTTCTGGCATCTGTCACACTTTTTAACATAGCTTTTGGCGTCAGCCAACATTCCTGGCCAATAAAATCCCAGGCGGGTGATCTTATGAGCTAGAGCCCTGCCCCCCAGGTGCTGCCCACAGATCCCTTCATGAACTTCCCTTAATGCCTCTTCTGCCTCTTGAGGCCTCAAGCATTTCAAGTATGGGATAACAAAAGACCTCTTATAAAGGATGCCTTCAATCAAAGCATATCTCAATGCCCTCACCGATAGTTTTCGTGCCTCCGAGGCATCTTCGGGGAGCCAACCTGTTTCCAGATGAGCCTTGATAGGGTCAATCCAACAGCTTCCTACTTCAATAGGTGCCACCAATTTTGAGTTGTTGGTAGGGGCCTTCAGGACTTGGTAATAGACGTTCCCTGCATAATTCTCTATTTCAGAAGAGGCGAACTTTGATAAGGCATCGGCCTTGACGTTCTCCTCCCTTGGGATATGCTATATACAGCATTCATCAAACTGAGTCATAACAGCTTTCACAACCCTTAGGTATTTTGCCATAGTTTCATCATTGGCTTCAAATTCACCATTCACTTGTGATACTACGAGTCTCGAATCCCCGCAGACTTTAAGGTTCTTGACTCTCAGTATTCTGGCCAAGCCTAATCCGGCTATCAAGACTTCATATTCAGCTTCATTGTTGGTCGTCGGAAAGTCCAACTTCAGAGCATATTCTACTAAGAACCCATCAGGGCTTTGCAAGACTAAGCCTGCACCACTAGACTTTGTTTTTGATGCTCCATCAAAATAGAGCACCCAATATTCCTTCTGATCAGGTTCAAGCTCCTTAGCTTTATCTTCATCTTCCTTGTTTAATACTACCTCTTGCCCCCCGACTTCTTGGTTGATGGTACATTCAACCACGAAGTCAGCTAAAACCTGAGCCTTAATGGCTGTCCTAGGCTTATACGTGATATCAAACTCCCCGAGTTCGATCGCCCACTTGATTAGCCTTCCACTGGCCTTCGAGCTATGCAATATACTTCGTAACTGTTGGTCCGTCAGGACTTCAATCTTGTGTGCCTGGAAATAAGGTCGTAGTTTCCTTGAGGCTGTCACTAGTGCGAGAGCAAATTTTTCAATGGTCGAGTAATTCAACTCAGCTCCATGCAGCACCTTGCTCACGTAGTAGATGGGTTTCTGAACCTTGTTCTCCTCTCGAATGAGGACGGCACTCAGTGCTTGTTCAGATACCGCCAGATACAGGTATAGGGTCTCTCCAGAACTAGGTTTGGCCAACAACGGGGCCTTGGTCATGTATTTCTTCAATTGTTCAAAGGCCTCTTGGCTTTTTGATGTCCACTCAAAATTTTTTACTTTCTTCAAGGCCTGAAAGAAAGGTAAACATTTATCGCCAGACTTTGAGATGAATCTTCCCAAGGCAGCTATTCTACCAGTTAATTTCTGCACGTCTTTCACGGAACGTGGTGGTTCCATGTCGAGAATTGCTTTGATTTTATCTGGGTTGGCTTCAATGCCTCGTTTTGAGACCATCAGGCCCAAGAACTTCCCTGACCCAACGCCAAAAGCACATTTGGCTGGGTTCAGCATCATCTTATGGTGCCTCAGCACTTCAAATGCCTCCCTTAGGTGTTCAATATGGTCAGCTGTAAGCAAGCTCTTGACCAACATATCATCAACATATACCTCCATGGTTTTCCCAATCAGGTGGGCAAATATCTTATTTACCAGTCGTTGATAAGTAGCTCCTGCATTCTTTAGTCCAAAAGCCATGACAAGGTAACAAAAAACACCAAAGTCAGTTATGAAAGATACCTTTGGGATGTCATCCTTGTGCATCTTAATCTGGTTGTAGCCACTGAAACCATCCATGAAGCTTAGCATCTCATGTCCTGCCGTAGCGTCTATTAGCGTGTCGATCCTTGGTAGAGGGAAGCAGTCCTTAGGGCACGCATCATTTAAATCAGTGAAGTCTATGCACATCCTCCACTTACCGTTGGCTTTCTTGACCATCACAGGGTTAGCCAACCATTCAAGAAACTGAATCTCCTCAACAAAACCAGCCTCCAAGAGTTTGTCCACCTCTTGTTTAATGGCCTCTTGCCTTTCTGGAGCAAAATTCCTCTTCTTCTGCTTAATGGTCTTCCGCTTAGGGTCGACATTCAACCTGTGAGTTATGAGTTGGGGATCAATCCCTGGCATATCAGCTGCTGTCCAAGCGAACACATCCTTATTTTCTTGTAGGAATTCAATTAACCTGCCCTTCATGGGTTCTTTCAGCGACGCTCCTATGTACGTGACCTTTTCAGGGTCCCTACTGTCCAGGGGTACAGGAACCAAATCCTCTGCTGGTTTTCCCCGGTATTCATCATCCCAAATATCCATGTCCTCAATCGGGAGGACCTGCCCCCCGACTCCATCAGCTCTTAACGCGGCCACATAACAACTTCGGTCCATCCTTTGATCACCCTTCTGTTCTCCAACACCATTCCTGGTTGGAAACTTGACTTTCATGTGATAACTAGAGGCAACAGCCTTAAACGCGTGGAGTCCGGTCCTTCCGAGGATCGCGTTATATGTGGAGGCCGCCTTAATTACCAAGAAGTTCAACATCTGTGTGGCCTCCTTAGGCTCCTTTCCAATAGTAACCGGCAGTTGGAAGTCCCTTCAACGCTAGATTCGACTCCATTGAACCCATATATGGGCATGTTATTTGGGGTCAGCTGGGAATCATTGTATCCCATCCTTACAAACGCATCATGAAACAGGATGTCAACAGAAGCACCATTGTCTATCAAGACTCGTTTCACCTCCGAATTTCCAATTACAGGAGTTATGACCAACGGGTCGTCATGGGGGAACTTTACCCCCTCTAAGTCCGAGTCATCAAATCCGATCACTACTTCAGTCTTTGCCCTCTTCGGGGCTTCTCCCACGATATGCATCACCTCCCTGGCATATGTCTTTCGAGAGTTCCTTGTTGTTCCGGCTGCAGTAGGACCTCCCCAAATCATGTTGATGACAGGCCCTCGTGGCTGGGGGTTGCGATCACGATCGTTATCCCTTCTATCATTATCTCTTTTATCATAATCTCTTCTATCATAATCTCTTCTTTGGTTTCCACGACCTTCACCCTTTGTGAATTTGCTCAGCTTTCCTTTTTGGATCAAGAATTCAATCTCGTCCTTGAGCTGTCTACAGTCATCAGTGTCATGTCCAACGTCATTATGGAACCTGCAGTATTGATCTTTGTTTCTCCTTGCGGGATCACCCCTAAGTGGCTTCGGCCATCGGAAATCCGCATCTTTTTCAATATCCATCAGGATTTGACTTCTAGGAGCATTCAACCTTGCATATTCAGAGAACCTTGGCCCCAAATTCTTCTTGGAAGCAGAATCGGAGTCCTTGCTTGTCCGGGGGTATTTGTCCCTTGTGTCATACTCCTGCTCTTGCCTTCGCTTCCGGGAGTTTCCGTTTCCTCCATTAGTGGTTGGAGCTTCCGCCTTCTTCATGCTTTCTTCTGCTTTTATGTATTTACTTGCCCTCCTTTGGAGCTCAGTCATGCTCTCAGGGGGATGTTTTGCCAACGACATCTGAAAGTAGGGGTTCGTCGTTCCATTCTCCAAGGCTATCATAGCTACTTTGTTCTCCAGATCCGGGACATTCAACGTCTCCTTAGTGAAACGCTTGAGGTAATCCCTCAGGTTCTCATTCTTTCCTTGTTTTACTTGCATGAGAGAAGCAGAGCTTTTTTCGTGGACCTTCCCACTGACAAATTGATTGATAAAGGCAGTACTTAACTCCTTAAAAGAACCAATCGAGTTTGCGGGCAATCGGCTGTACCATCTTTGAGCCATGACTGCCAAGGTTTGAGGAAACGCCCTACACTTAAGAGCGTCACTAGCGGGTTGTAACAGCAGAGCGTTCGAGAATGTCTTGACGTGATTCGAAGGATCGCCCGTCCCATCATATGCTTTTATCGTGGGCATCTTGAATTTTCGGGAAACATGAGCGTTCATCACTTCGTCCGTGAATGGAGGTGTGGGGTCGTCAGGGTCCCCAAGCGGCATCAGGTCTTTGGGATCACTCCTAGGGGTTTCTACCCTCGTAATTCCTCCAGTTGGGGCATCAGCCCTTCTCGGTCTTCTTGAGGACCCTTCCAAATCAATGAAGGGGATCTCCCTTGGGATTGGAGGAGGCCTATTCAGATTTTGCCTTGCTTGTTCTCTGGTTATATCATCCTTCAGCTTTTGGATCTCAGCTTCAAAAGCCTTGATTCTCTCAGCAGCTGTTTGAACGGGTCTATCATTGATCCTTTGAGTCCTCCTCATGGGTTCTTTGCTTGTACGTCGCCTCCTCGGGGCTATATCACGTTCATCATCCTCGGATGATGAATCATCGGAGTAAGGTCCAGAGTAATCGTAATATCCTTGCTCAGGGGGGGCTAGACCCCTAATATAGGGTGGCTGATATGACTCGAGTATCTATAAAGCGTGTCCACTTGGTCCAGGATGCCTTCGATTTGGGGGATAGTTTGGCAACCCGTATAACGGATCGGTACTCACGGGGAGTGTAGTGGTCGAGATCTGAACTCCTGAGAGCGGGGGACGGCTAGTCAATGGAGCAACCACCATCTGAAGTTGATTAGTCTCTTGTCCCGGGTGATCAATCACCGGTAAGGTTCTCTCAGCATGGGGATTCGTCCCTGTGGTCTGAGAAACTTGAGGTTGTGTAATAGTCTCAGTCGATGGGGGCACAGGCCCTTGCTCCGTAACAACGGGCGGTGTAGAGGAGACGATTGGTGGGTCAGATGTAACAGGAACATTCTCGGTTGATGTTCTTCGTGTGTTAACCATGGTTGATATCCTTTTCCCACAGATGGCGCCAAATGTTGTGGAATAAAAAGTAGGGTTATCGAATGGCGGCTAGGGTTCGTGAGCTTCTTGCTTTAATGGCTGTGCTTGTGTTATCGTGACCTAATTCGGGTCCTCACAAGATGCCTACGTATCTCTGTATTAGAGAATCAAGCCAAAAACGTAGTTCTAGGATGAGGGGTCTGGCCCTTTATATAGGCTGTGGAAGCCTTAGAATTATAGTAGGTTTTGGAGACTTGGTGGATAAGTCACCATAATTGAGGAAGGTTCTGACTCCTTCCTTTTAGGAATAAGTTTCCATGTCAAATTTGGTGCCTTGGAGGCTACACAATATCCTAGGGATATTCTAGGACGTTTTTGGTTTCTAGAACGTTCCTGGTTTGTGGATCAGACCCATGTTAGAGATAGGCTTTTACCGGGCGTCCCCAGTTTGGGCCGTTCTTTTGGGCCTGACCATTAATTACGAATTTAGTGCCCAACTAGGGTTTCGGGCCATATTTACGGGCTAATAAATGTCACATTAATTATGTCTTTAAGGGTTATTTTTTACCCATATCAAGTATTTTGACCGGAACCCCTAAATTGGGTTTCGTCACGGTTTAAGGATTCCATTTTTTAAAAAATATTTCTCGATGACCCAACCGAAAGGGAATCAAGATCCATCATTTTTAATGTTATTCCCAAAATTTTAGAAAAAAAAAATTATTTGATTGGGTAATTCAACGGTCAACTAGTACCTTGATTGGAACCCCTAAAAAGGGTTTCGTCAAGGTTTAAGGATTCGATTTTTAAAAAAATATTTCTCGACGACCCAACCGAACGGAAGTCAAGATCCATCATTTTTAATGTTATTCCCAAAATTTTAGAAAAATTTTTTTTATTTGATTGAGTAATTCAACGGTCAACTAGTACTTTGACCGGAACCCCTAAAAAGGGTTTCGTCAGGGTTTAAGGATTCGATTTCTAAAAACTATTTCTTGACGACCCAACCGAACGAGAATCAAGATCCATCATTTTTAATGTTATTCCTATAATTTTAGAAAAAAAATTATTTGATTGGGTAATTCAACGGTCAACTAGTACTTTGACCGGAACCCCTAAATTGGGTTTCGTCAGGGTTTAAGGATTCGATTTTTTAAAAAATATTTCTCAAAGACCCAACTGAACGGGAATCAAGATCCATCATTCTTAATGTTATTCCCAAAATTTTAAAAAAAAATTATTTGATTGGGTAATTCAACGGTCAACTAGTACTTTGACCGGAACCCCTAAACAGGGTTTCGTCAGGGTTTAAGGATTAAATTTTTTAAAAATATTTCTCGATGACCCAACCGAATGGGAATCAAGATCCATCATTTTTAATGTAATTCCCAAAAGTTTAGGAAAAAAAAATTTATTTGATTCGGTAATTCAACGGTCAACTAGTACTTTGTCCGGAACCCCTAAATTGGGTTTCGTCAGGGTTTAAGGATTCGATTTTTTAAAAAATATTTCTGAAAGACCCAACTGAACGGGAATCAAGATCCATCAATTTTAATGTTATTCCCCAAATTTTTAGGAAAAAAAAATTTATTTGATTGGGTAATTCAACGGTCAACTAGTACTTTGACCGGAACCCCTAAAAAGGGTTTCGTCAGGGTTTAAGGATTCAATTTTTTAAAAAATATTTCTCGACGACCCACCCAAACGGAAGTCAAGATCCATCATTTTTAATGTTATTCCCAAAATTTTAGGAAAAAAAATTTATTTGATTGGGTAATTCAACGGTCAACTAGTACCTTGATCGGAACCCCTAAAAAGGGTTTCGTCAGGGTTTAAGGATTCGATTTTTACAAAAATATTTCTCGACGACCCAACCGAACGGAAGTCAAGATCCATCATTTTTAATGTTATTCCCAAAATTTTAGAAATTTTTTTTTATTTGATTGGGTAATTCAACGGTCAACTAGTACTTTGACCGGAACCCCTAAAAAGGGTTTCGTCAGGGTTTAAGGATTCGATTTCTAAAAACTATTTCTTGACGACCCAACCGAACGAGAATCAAGATCCATCATTTTTAATGTTATTCCCAAAATTTTAGAAAAAAAATTATTTGATTGGGTAATTCAACGGTCAACTAGTACTTTGACCGGAACCCCTAAATTGGGTTTCGTTAGGGTTTAAGGATTCGATTTTTTAAAAAATATTTCTCAAAGACCCAACTGAACGGGAATCAAGATCCATCATTCTTAATGCTATTCCCAAAATTTTAAAAAAAAATTATTTGATTGGGTAATTCAACGGTCAACTACTACTTTGACTAGAACCCCTAAACAGGGTTTCGTCAGGGTTTAAGGATTAAATTTTTTAAAAAATATTTCTCGATGACCCAACCAAATGGGAATCAAGATCCATCATTTTTAATTTAATTCCCAAAAGTTTAGGGAAAAAAAATTTATTTGATTTGGTAATTCAACGGTCAACTAGTACTTTGTCCTGAACCCCTAAATTGGGTTTCGTCAGGGTTTAAGGATTCGATTTTTTAAAAAATATTTCTCGACGACTCAACTGAAAGGGAATCAAGATCCAACATTTTTAATGTTATTCCCAAAATTTTAGAAAAAAAATTTAATTTGATTGGGTAATTCAACGGTCAACTAGTACTTTGACCGGAACCCCTAAAAAGGGTTTCGTCAGGGTTTAAGGATTCTATTTTTTAAAAAATATTTCTCGACGACCCAACCGAACGGGAATCAAGATCCATCATTTTTTATTTTATTCCCAAAAGTTTAGGGAAAAAAAATTTATTTGATTTGGTAATTCAACGGTCAACTAGTACTTTGTCCGGAACCCCTAAATTTGGTTTCGTCAGGGTTTAAGGATTCGATTTTTTAAAAAATATTTCTCGACGACTCAACTGAAAGGGAATCAAGATCAAACATTTTTAATGTTATTCCCAAAATTTTTGAAAAAAAAATTAATTTGATTGGGTAATTCAACGGTCAACTAGTACTTTGACCGGAACCCCTAAACAGGGTTTCGTCAGGGTTTAAGGATTAAATTTTTTAAAAAATATTTCTCGATGACCCAACCGAATGGGAATCAAGATCCATCATTTTTAATGTAATTCCCAAAAGTTTAGGAAAAAAAAATTTATTTGATTTGGTAATTCAACGGTCAACTAGTACTTTGTCCGGAACCCCTAAATTGGGTTTCGGCAGGGTTTAAGGATTCAATTTTTTAAAAAATATTTCTCGACGACTCAACTGAAAGGGAATCAAGATCCAACATTTTTAATGTTATTCCCAAAATTTTAGAAAAAAAAATTAATTTGATTGGGTAATTCAACGGTCAACTAGTACTTTGACCGGAACCCCTAAAAAGGGTTTCGTCAGGGTTTAAGGATTCTATTTTTTAAAAAATATTTCTCGACGACCCACCCGAACGGAAGTCAAGATCCATCATTTTTAATGTTATTCCCAAAATTTTAGGAAAAAAAATTTATTTGATTTGGTAATTCAACGGTAAACTAGTACTTTGTCCGGAACCCCTAAATTGGGTTTCGTCAGGGTTTAAGGATTCGATTTTTTAAAAAATATTTCTCGATGACCCAACCGAACGGAAGTCAAGATCCATCATTTTTAAGGTAATTCCCAAAATTTTAGAAATTTTTTTTTTATTTGATTGGGTAATTCAACGGTCAACTAGTACTTTGACCGGAACCCCTAAAAAGGATTTCGTCAGGGTTTAAGGATTCGATTTCTAAAAACTATTTCTTGACGACCCAACCGAACGAGAATTAAGATCCATCATTTTTAATGTTATTCCCAAAATTTTAGAAAAAAAATTATTTGATTGGGTAATTCAACGGTCAACTAGTACTTTGACCGGAACCCCTATATTGGGTTTCGTCAGGGTTTAAGGATTCAATTTTTTAAAAAATATTTCTCAAAGACCCAACTGAACGGGAATCAAGATCCATCATTCTTAATTTTATTCCCAAAATTTAAAAAAAAAAATTATTTGATTGGGTAATTCAACGGTCAACTAGTACTTTGACTAGAACCCCTAAACAGGGTTTCGTCAGGGTTTAAGGATTAAATTTTTTAAAAAATATTTCTCGATGACCCAACCGAATGGGAATCAAGATCCATCATTTTTAATGTAATTCCCAAAAGTTTAGGAAAAAAAAAATTTATTTGATTTGGTAATTCAACGGTGAACTAGTACTTTGTCCGGAACCCCTAAATTGGGTTTCGTCAGGGTTTAAGGATTCGATTTTTTAAAAAATATTTCTCGACGACTCAACTGAAAGGGAATCAAGATCCAACATTTTTAATGTTATTCCCAAAATTTTAGAAAAAAAAATTAATTTAGGGGTTCCGGACAAAGTACTAGTTGACCGTTGAATTACCAAATCAGATAAATTTTTTTTCCTAAAATTTTGGGATTAACATTAAAAATGATGGATCTTGACTTCCGTTCGGGTGGGTCGTCGAGAAATATTTTTTAAAAAATAGAATCCTTAAACCCTGACGAAACCCTTTTTAGTGGTTCCGGTCAAAGTACTAGTTGACCGTTGAATTACCCAATCAAATTAATTTTTTTTTCTAAAATTTTGGGAATAACATTAAAAATGTTGGATCTTGATTCCCTTTCAGTTGAGTCGTCGAGAAATATTTTTTAAAAAATCGAATCCTTAAACCCTTACGAAACCCAATTTAGGGGTTCAGGACAAAGTACTAGTTGACCGTTGAATTACCAAATCAAATAAATTTTTTTTTTCCTAAACTTTTGGGAATTACATTAAAAATTATGGATCTTGATTCCCATTTGGTTGGGTCATCGAGAAATATTTTTTAAAAAATTTAATCCTTAAACCCTGACGAAACCCTGTTTAGGGGTTCTAGTCAAAGTAGTAGTTGACCGTTGAATTACCCAATCAAATAATTTTTTTTTAAAAATTTTGGGAATAACATTAAGAATGATGGATCTTGATTCCCGTTCAGTTGGGTCTTTGAGAAATATTTTTTAAAAAATCGAATCCTTAAACCCTGACGAAACCCAATTTAGGGGTTCCGGTCAAAGTACTAGTGGACCGTTGAATTACCCAATCAAATAATTTTTTTTCTAAAATTTTGGGAATAACATTAAAAATGATGGATCTTGATTCTCGTTCGGTTGGGTCGTCAAGAAATAGTTTTTAGAAATCGAATCCTTAAACCCTGACGAAACCCTTTTTAGGGGTTCCGGTCAAAGTACTAGTTGACCGTTGAATTACCCAATCAAATAAAAAAAAAATTCTAAAATTTTGGGAATAAAATTAAAAATGATGGATCTTGAAAAAAAAATTAATTTGATTGGGTAATTCAACGGTCAACTAGTACTTTGACCGGAACCCCTAAACAGGCTTTCGTCAGGGTTTAAGGATTAAATTTTTTAAAAAATATTTCTCGATGACCCAACCGAATGGGAATCAAGATCCATCATTTTTAATGTAATTCCCAAAAGTTTAGGAAAAAAAAATTTATTTGATTTGGTAATTCAACGGTCAACTAGTACTTTCTCCGGAACCCCTAAATTGGGTTTCGTCAGGGTTTAAGGATTCGATTTTTTTAAAAATATTTCTCGACGACTCAACTGAAAGGGAATCAAGATCCAACATTTTTAATGTTATTCCCAAAATTTTAGAAAAAAAAATTAATTTGATTGGGTAATTCAACGGTCAACTAGTACTTTGACCGGAACCCCTAAAAAGGGTTTCGTCAGGGTTTAAGGATTCTATTTTTTAAAAAATATTTCTCGACGACCCACCCAAACGGAAGTCAAGATCCATCATTTTTAATGTTATTCCCAAAATTTTAGGAAAATTTTTTTTATTTTATTTGGTAATTCAACGGTCAACTAGTACTTTATCCGGAACCCCTAAATTGGGTTTCGTCAGGGTTTAAGGATTCGATTTTTTAAAAAATATTTCTCGATGACCCAACCAAACGAAAGTCAAGATCCATCATTTTTAATGTAATTCCCAAAATTTTAGAAATTTTTTTTTTTTGATTGGGTAATTCAACGGTCAACTAGTACTTTGACCGGAACCCCTAAAAAGGGTTTCGTCAGGGTTTAAGGATTCGATTTCTAAAAACTATTTCTTGACGACCCAACCGAACGAGAATCAAGATCCATCATTTTTAATGTTATTCAAAAAATTTTAGAAAAAAAATTATTTGATTGGGTAATTCAACGGTCAACTAGTACTTTGACCGGAACCCCTAAATTGGGTTTCGTCAGGGTTTAAGGATTCGATTTTTTAAAAAATATTTCTCAAAGACCCAACTGAACGGGAATCAAGATCCATCATTCTTAATGCTATTCCCAAAATTTTAAAAAAAAATTATTTGATTGGGTAATTCAACGGTCAACTACTACTTTGACTAGAACCCCTAAACAGGGTTTCGTCAGGGTTTAAGGATTAAATTTTTTAAAAAATATTTCTCGATGACCCAACCAAATGGGAATCAAGATCCATCATTTTTAATTTAATTCCCAAAAGTTTAGGGAAAAAAAATTTATTTGATTTGGTAATTCAACGGTCAACTAGTACTTTGTCCTGAACCCCTAAATTGGGTTTCGTCAGGGTTTAAGGATTCGATTTTTTAAAAAATATTTCTCGACGACTCAACTGAAAGGGAATCAAGATCCAACATTTTTAATGTTATTCCCAAAATTTTAGAAAAAAAATTTAATTTGATTGGGTAATTCAACGGTCAACTAGTACATTGACCGGAACCCCTAAAAAGGGTTTCGTCAGGGTTTAAGGATTCTATTTTTTAAAAAATATTTCTCGACGACCCAACCGAACGGGAATCAAGATCCATCATTTTTTATTTTATTCCCAAAAGTTTAGGGAAAAAAAATTTATTTGATTTGGTAATTCAACGGTCAACTAGTACTTTGTCCGGAACCCCTAAATTTGGTTTCGTCAGGGTTTAAGGATTCGATTTTTTAAAAAATATTTCTCGACGACTCAACTGAAAGGGAATCAAGATCAAACATTTTTAATGTTATTCCCAAAATTTTTGAAAAAAAAATTAATTTGATTGGGTAATTCAACGGTCAACTAGTACTTTGACCGGAACCCCTAAACAGGGTTTCGTCAGGGTTTAAGGATTAAATTTTTTAAAAAATATTTCTCGATGACCCAACCGAATGGGAATCAAGATCCATCATTTTTAATGTAATTCCCAAAAGTTTAGGAAAAAAAATTTTATTTGATTTGGTAATTCAACGGTCAACTAGTACTTTGTCCGGAACCCCTAAATTGGGTTTCGGCAGGGTTTAAGGATTCAATTTTTTAAAAAATATTTCTCGACGACTCAACTGAAAGGGAATCAAGATCCAACATTTTTAATGTTATTCCCAAAATTTTAGAAAAAAAAATTAATTTGATTGGGTAATTCAACGGTCAACTAGTACTTTGACCGGAACCCCTAAAAAGGGTTTCGTCAGGGTTTAAGGATTCTATTTTTTAAAAAATATTTCTCGACGACCCACCCGAACGGAAGTCAAGATCCATCATTTTTAATGTTATTCCCAAAATTTTAGGAAAAAAAATTTATTTGATTTGGTAATTCAACGGTAAACTAGTACTTTGTCCGGAACCCCTAAATTGGGTTTCGTCAGGGTTTAAGGATTCGATTTTTTAAAAAATATTTCTCGATGACCCAACCGAACGGAAGTCAAGATCCATCATTTTTAAGGTAATTCCCAAAATTTTAGAAAATTTTTTTTTTATTTGATTGGGTAATTCAACGGTCAACTAGTACTTTGACCGGAACCCCTAAAAAGGATTTCGTCAGGGTTTAAGGATTCGATTTCTAAAAACTATTTCTTGACGACCCAACCGAACGAGAATTAAGATCCATCATTTTTAATGTTATTCCCAAAATTTTAGAAAAAAAATTATTTGATTGGGTAATTCAACGGTCAACTAGTACTTTGACCGGAACCCCTATATTGGGTTTCGTCAGGGTTTAAGGATTCAATTTTTTAAAAAATATTTCTCAAAGACCCAACTGAACGGGAATCAAGATCCATCATTCTTAATTTTATTCCCAAAATTTAAAAAAAAAAATTATTTGATTGGGTAATTCAACGATCAACTAGTACTTTGACTAGAACCCCTAAACAGGGTTTCGTCAGGGTTTAAGGATTAAATTTTTTAAAAAATATTTCTCGATGACCCAACCGAATGGGAATCAAGATCCATCATTTTTAATGTAATTCCCAAAAGTTTAGGAAAAAAAAAATTTATTTGATTTGGTAATTCAACGGTCAACTAGTACTTTGTCCGGAACCCCTAAATTGGGTTTCGTCAGGGTTTAAGGATTCGATTTTTTAAAAAATATTTCTCGACGACTCAACTGAAAGGGAATCAAGATCCAACATTTTTAATGTTATTCCCAAAATTTTAGAAAAAAAAATTAATTTAGGGGTTCCGGACAAAGTACTAGTTGACCGTTGAATTACCAAATCAGATAAATTTTTTTTCCTAAAATTTTGGGATTAACATTAAAAATGATGGATCTTGACTTCCGTTCGGGTGGGTCGTCGAGAAATATTTTTTAAAAAATAGAATCCTTAAACCCTGACGAAACCCTTTTTAGTGGTTCCGGTCAAAGTACTAGTTGACCGTTGAATTACCCAATCAAATTAATTTTTTTTTCTAAAATTTTGGGAATAACATTAAAAATGTTGGATCTTGATTCCCTTTCAGTTGAGTCGTCGAGAAATATTTTTTAAAAAATCGAATCCTTAAACCCTTACGAAACCCAATTTAGGGGTTCAGGACAAAGTACTAGTTGACCGTTGAATTACCAAATCAAATAAATTTTTTTTTTCCTAAACTTTTGGGAATTACATTAAAAATTATGGATCTTGATTCCCATTTGGTTGGGTCATCGAGAAATATTTTTTAAAAAATTTAATCCTTAAACCCTGACGAAACCCTGTTTAGGGGTTCTAGTCAAAGTAGTAGTTGACCGTTGAATTACCCAATCAAATAATTTTTTTTAAAAAATTTTGGGAATAACATTAAGAATGATGGATCTTGATTCCCGTTCAGTTGGGTCTTTGAGAAATATTTTTTAAAAAATCGAATCCTTAAACCCTGACGAAACCCAATTTAGGGGTTCCGGTCAAAGTACTAGTGGACCGTTGAATTACCCAATCAAATAATTTTTTTTCTAAAATTTTGGGAATAACATTAAAAATGATGGATCTTGATTCTCGTTCGGTTGGGTCGTCAAGAAATAGTTTTTAGAAATCGAATCCTTAAACCCTGACGAAACCCTTTTTAGGGGTTCCGGTCAAAGTACTAGTTGACCGTTGAATTACCCAATCAAATAAAAAAAAATTCTAAAATTTTGGGAATAAAATTAAAAATGATGGATCTTGAAAAAAAAATTAATTTGATTGGGTAATTCAACGGTCAACTAGTACTTTGACCGGAACCCCTAAACAGGCTTTCGTCAGGGTTTAAGGATTAAATTTTTTAAAAAATATTTCTCGATGACCCAACCGAATGGGAATCAAGATCCATCATTTTTAATGTAATTCCCAAAAGTTTAGGAAAAAAAAATTTATTTGATTTGGTAATTCAACGGTCAACTAGTACTTTGTCCGGAACCCCTAAATTGGGTTTCGTCAGGGTTTAAGGATTCGATTTTTTTAAAAATATTTCTCGACGACTCAACTGAAAGGGAATCAAGATCCAACATTTTTAATGTTATTCCCAAAATTTTAGAAAAAAAAATTAATTTGATTGGGTAATTCAACGGTCAACTAGTACTTTGACCGGAACCCCTAAAAAGGGTTTCGTCAGGGTTTAAGGATTCTATTTTTTAAAAAATATTTCTCGACGACCCACCCAAACGGAAGTCAAGATCCATCATTTTTAATGTTATTCCCAAAATTTTAGGAAAAAAATTTTTATTTTATTTGGTAATTCAACGGTCAACTAGTACTTTATCCGGAACCCCTAAATTGGGTGTCGTCAGGGTTTAAGGATTCGATTTTTTAAAAAATATTTCTCGATGACCCAACCAAACGAAAGTCAAGATCCATCATTTTTAATGTAATTCCCAAAATTTTAGAAATTTTTTTTTTTTGATTGGGTAATTCAACGGTCAACTAGTACTTTGACCGGAACCCCTAAAAAGGGTTTCGTCAGGGTTTAAGGATTCGATTTCTAAAAACTATTTCTTGACGACCCAACCGAACGAGAATCAAGATCCATCATTTTTAATGTTATTCAAAAAATTTTAGAAAAAAAATTATTTGATTGGGTAATTCAACGGTCAACTAGTACTTTGACCGGAACCCCTAAATTGGGTTTCGTCAGGGTTTAAGGATTCGATTTTTTAAAAAATATTTCTCAAAGACCCAACTGAACGGGAATCAAGATCCATCATTCTTAATTTTATTCCCAAAATTTAAAAAAAAAATTTATTTGATTGGGTAATTCAACGGTCAACTAGTACTTTGACTAGAACCCCTAAACAGGGTTTCGTCAGGGTTTAAGGATTAAATTTTTTAAAAAATATTTCTCGATGACCCAACCGAATGGGAATCAAGATCCATCATTTTTAATGTAATTCCCAAAAGTTTAGGAAAAAAAAATTTATTTGATTTGGTAATTCAACGGTCAACTAGTACTTTGTCCGGAACCCCTAAATTGGGTTTCGTTAGGGTTTAAGGATTCGATTTTTTAAAAAATATTTCTCGACGACTCAACTGAAAGGGAATCAAGATCCAACATTTTTAATGTTATTCCCAAAATTTTAGAAAAAAAAATTAATTTGATTGGGTAATTCAACGGTCAACTAGTACTTTGACCGGAACCCCTAAAAAGGGTTTCGTCAGGGTTTAAGGATTCTATTTTTTAAAAAATATTTCTCGACGACCCAACCGAACGGGAATCAAGATCCATCATTTTTTATTTTATTCCCAAAATTTTAGAAAAAAAATTTATTTGATTGGGTAATTCAACGGTCAACTATTACTTTGACCGGAACCCCTAAATTGGGTTTCGTCAGAGTTTAAGGATTTGCTTTTTTAAAAAATATTTCTCGACGACCCAACCGAATGGGAATCAAGATCCATCATTTTTAATGTTATTCCCAAAATTTTTGAAAAAAAAATTAATTTGATTGGGTAATTCAACGGTCAACTAGTACTTTGACCGGAACCCCTAAACAGGGTTTCGTCAGGGTTTAAGGATTAAATTTTTTAAAAAATATTTCTCGATGACCCAACCGAATGGGAATCAAGATCCATCATTTTTAATGTAATTCCCAAAAGTTTAGGAAAAAAAAATTTATTTGATTTGGTAATTCAACGGTCAACTAGTACTTTGTCCGGAACCCCTAAATTAGGTTTCGTCAGGGTTTAAGGATTCGATTTTTTAAAAAATATTTCTCGACGACTCAACTGAAAGGGAATCAAGATCCAACATTTTTAATGTTATTCCCAAAATTTTAGAAAAAAAAATTAATTTGATTGGGTAATTCAACTGTAATAACCGTAAATTTTCGAAATATATTTTATTTTGAGTCGAATTTTTGAGTCTCGTTTTAATTAGTCAGCGGGAGAAAAAACGAAATCTTTTTATTAAATAATTATATTAAATATTTGCAATCAATTTGTCCCCCATTTGTTTTATTTCTTTTTATTTATTAATTACCACTTACCAAAACAATAATTATGTTTATACCACTAAATATTCTACAATGATTTTGCCCCCCATGTTTTAGTTTTTTTTTTTATTTAATAAAAACCCACTTATACAAAACACATACACAGCACTCATTTTTTGTTATAAACAAATCGGCCACATCCTATTTTAAGAAGCAGGGTTACACTTATTTGTTCAAACCAAATCAAACTCCTGCAAACTCTTTACTCTCTCTTTAACCGAACAAAAACACAGAGCAAAAACACAGCTCCTATCTCCTTCTTTTTAACCAATTCTCGACCACAAACTAAGCACAAAACACAATCTCCATCTTTTGTTCACTGCAAAACCATTCGTATAAACATACAGAAAAAACCCAGCACTAGTCCTATTGCTATCCTCGACCATAAAACAGAGATAACAGCTAAGGTAGTCTATCTAATAAATTTTCTGATTTAACTTCCCTTTTGAATGATTTGTTCGAATTGCTTTCTTAAGAATCCGGTAGGATAGTGTTTGAATCGGAAAAAAAAATAGGGGAGAGGCTGGTGTTCGAAGAGAAGAGAACGGAGGGGTAGAGAAGGGGAGTCGAGAGAGATTGTAGGGGGGAAAGAGATGAATTGCGTGGTTGTTGAATCGGAGATGCAGGGAGGTTTGTGGTGGTGTTAGTGTTGCCGTGTAGTTGTAATCGAGGGATGATTTTGATTTTGTTGTTGTCGAAGTGGGCGGAGTAGAGTAGAGAGAATGGAGTTTTGGGAGAGGTGAAATAAGGGGGAGAGGGGAGAGATATTGAGAGAGATTTTTGGAGTTTAATTGTGGTGGTGATAGAAAGGTGCGAGAGGGGGATAGGCGGTAGGAGAAGAGAGGAGTGAGTCGTAGTTGTGTACGGCGGTAGAGAGAGATTTAGAAGGGAGAGGAGATTGAGGGAGAAGAGAGAGATAGAGAACAGGTGAGAGAGAGAAAGAGAGAGAGAGAGAAAAAAAAAAGGGAGAGAAAGAGAGGTACGAGAGATAGAGCAGGGGAGAAACGCAGGGGATAGCAGGTGGGACCCACCTAGTGCAGGTGGGGCCCACATCGTTATTGCAGTATTAGTAAAATAAAACGATACCGTATAGCGATAGTTCGATCAAAAATCGAGATTTTATTAATTGGATCGGTATTTAAATTAGTTGGTAATAAATAGTTTTTTTTTATGGTTTAATTAATTAAATAGAATTTTTAGATGTAATTTAGAATTTATTACTTTATTAATTAAATAAGTATTATTAGGTGATTTTGAAAATAATTTAGAGATTTAACATAATTGTGATTTTGGACACAATTTTAGAGATTTATTAATTTGTCAATAAAAGGGGTATAATTGTGATAAAATAGAATTAAATATGATTTTAATCTGATAATTAATATTTTCAGATTATTTTATTCACCGGATCGAGTTAGATTTATTTGAGAGATTAATATTTGATTTGAATAAATTAGAATTTGTGAGAACTCTTAAAAATTAGAATTCTTTGATAATTAGTTTAAAAATGAGAATAATAAATATGGATTTAATTTGAATAAAAACGGATGTTTGAATTTTTCATTTTGAGTAAGAATTTAGATTTCCAGATATTAAAAATAGGATATATTCCCCAAATTTATTTCCCGTGTTCGAATAAATATTTATTTATCCCGGAATTAATTTCTGTTATTTATTCCGGAGATTTTTATGAGATATTATTTTATTATTAATTAGATTATCGGATCGGGAGTATTTTATTCTGAAGAATCGCTTACGTATTTCTGGTTGCTATTTTTTTAGAAAATAATTCTCGAGACGTAGATCGACGCCAAGTTCACGGGTAGAGTATATATTTTAGCTTCATTCATTCGTACTTCGAGATCGAGGCAAGTTCATTCCTACCCTAACTTTTGGAAACTGTGAATTTCTGTTCGTGTTATTTATTTTCTTAATTATTTTTGAGATGTTATATATTGAGATTATCTGTTGCTCTATATGATGCGATAATTTCTTTTGAGAATTATAATCCCTATATGCGTAGAAACAATTTAATTGATATCGGGTCGATCTCATTAATTCGAGACGACTATTATTTTAATTCAGTGAAACTAATCTCATTCGTCCGAGATAGTTAAATTTATTCTTTTCGATTGAATTTATTGTACAAATTCAATCGTTATTTATTGATTATCTTTTAGTTAGTTCCTCTTTTGAACTAACCGATAGGAGTTCAAAATTATAATTGTTAAAGATTTTTATTCATCGATCAAGTGAAAAATATTCTATTTACACGTTCATCAATGTTGAGTATTATAAATATCGAGAAGTACTATTTGTTCAGTACGACTCCCAATTACTTTAATCTTAGGACTATTCTCATAGATTCGAGATAGTCGATTTTATTGTCAAGGTTTGGCATTTTGTTCATGTCAACCGATAAATTATTATTGAGAATTTACATCAGTCTATTGTTCGGATTGGTGGTAAAATCGAGTCATACTGGCAGTCCGCCAGATTTGTAAATATTTTCTGAAAGAGTTATCTCAAGTTATCTGTACCCAACTATTCGGGAATTCTGTATTCTACTGGTCAATGTTGGGCAAGAGGCCCTTTATAGAGAAAGAGAGACTCGTGTACCGTTTTACGGACCCGAGAATATTTAGGCATTCGTTGCCTTGGTTGAATTGATAACCATTATGATGCTAGCATTCATACATATATATTATAGTTGATATCGTATTGTAGCCGTGATCGGGCGAAGTGCGGTGTCATCGGAGGCCGTTATTCTTGGTTGGTTAGTTGATCGCCCCACCGAGATACGGAGAGGTGGAAGACCAGTTCATTCTTACATCATGAGTTATCAGAGTTATATCAAATGAGTCTTTTGAGTATTCTGTTTTGAGATGAGTTTTGAGCCTTTCGAGTATGATATTTTCAAGATAAATTTGAGTCAAATCACATTGTTACATTCGATATTAAAATTTTGAGTACTTATTTCGGTAAACCTTATTATATTTATATACCGAGCGAGAAGAGAACTTGCTGAGCACTATAGTTGCTCATTCTTGCTTTACAACATTTTGTTCAGCTATCAAGACGGAGAAAGGCGAGACGTCCAGCCAGGGCTATAAAGGGAAAGGGAAAGCGCAAGGCTATGGCGACAACAATTAGAAGATCCAACTGGAATCTTTATATTTCTATTGATGTGAACTTTTGTAATATATTAATTCGAGATGTATCAAGTTGTTTTGTATTATACTGTGAAGACGATCTTGGACCTGCGGAGTGGGACATTTTATGCTCCGTTGTATTATATATTTTGCTTTGTTATTGCGTAACTTGTGCTACAGGATATTGAGACAATGTGACGACCCGGGTCCCCTGTCAGGGTGGATTTGGGGGCGTTACAGTTTTGGTATCAGAGCCTTAGTTATATTTTTAGGAATCGTACGAGCCTTGGAGTATAACCCGATGCGAGAATTTAGAGATGTAATACGAACCTAGAACTATAACGCGACGTGAGAATTTAGAGATATGATACGATGTTGAGATTTTGGCACTAAGCGCCTTACGCCTTTATATATATTTATAGGCATAGCTAGTTGATTGAAACCTGACCGAGATTTTCGTACTTTTGTAGATGTCTACTTCCAGACCACCTGATTTTCGTTCTACCCGAGATAGATCTCCTACACCTTACCCGCATGGACCACTTAGCTCAGGTTCAGACAGTGACCCGTCTGAAGAGTTTATGCTGATGGGTAGTGACACGGAGGATTCTTCAGTTCAGATCCTTACACCTTCTCCTCCACATGTGATAGATTTAGTAGATTCTCCTGACCAGATCATTGAGATAGTCGATTCTCCTCCACCAGTGATTGATTTAGAGGCTCCTACCCCTGAGACGTTCAGAGTTGAGACCCCAGTGCCCGAGATTACTGATCCAGTTGATGAGAGCCAGCTTTCACCCGTCCGTATTGAGGTTGTACCTACCTTGTCAGCTCCAGTATCCAGAGTTGACGTACCTACAGGAGTAGCAGCTCTTGCTGAGTTGTTTACTTTACTTGTTCCCGTATATGCTTCGACGCCGACAGTCCCTACCGTGCCTGACTACATGTTTCCACCTGTCAGTGCCATGCCTGCTTGTGATACTACTCCTCCTGCACCTGCTATACATATCCCTGCTTCAGTGGTGATTATCTCATCTGCTCCACCTTTCCCAGCACAGCCAGTTGGTATGCCCACGCAGCCGAGAGGGGATCGAGGGCCTGTACCTTGGATGGTTCATGATTATCTTTTCCAGCAGTTTCGATGGGCATGGCTTCGTTATGAGGAGGTTTTTGCCACTAGAGATGCTATATTGCGATTACTGTCGGTCGACCCTACCACAGTTCATGGAGGAGGCAGCTTGCTTGTGAGGAATGTTCCTATGGAGATCGTACATCAGATCTCTATTGCTATTCTGACTGGGCTACAGACTGATCTCACAGCCCTACCATCCTCTAGTACAGGAGCCGTGGATCGCAATGCTGTTACAGAGTTGATTGCCAGAGCTATCGAGGAGTTCCAGGGACGCGTGGGTGAGATGTTTGGCCGTTGAGACCGTAGCTGATATTGTAGCTTGGGCTTGTTCTTGATGACCCACTTTCTGTATAGTGATGCATTAGATTTGTTTGCATTATGGTGTTTATGTATGAGTTGGCTAGCTTGTATCAGATGTATGCATTAAACGTACCTTATGGTACCATGATGGATTATATGTGGATATTAATATTTTTGCACCCTTACCTGTTTCAGATTTATTATTGTTGTTGCGCTTTAATAATAGTACTCCTGTAAATAAAAAAAAATATATATATATATATTGTGACACATGAGATATATCTTCAGCATCTTCAGAAATTCGACATAAGATTTTAAGAGTTTACGTTACCAGCACCGATATTCTGTTATAATTTTACCTAGTTTGACCAAGCTCCTGTTTTCAATTTTAATAGAAAAAAATGGCACCAAAAAGAGGAAGACCCGCAAAGAATCCTCGTCCTCAACCCGAAGTGAATCCAGGGAATGAGGTTCCGCCTCAGAACCAAGTTCCAAACCCGGAACCACAACTCGCTCGAGGTCCCAACCAAGAAAATAACCCGATGAGTCTACTTATGAACTTTCTTATTCAGCATACCCAGAACCCTCAGCCTCAGCTATACCAAAATGTAGGAGGGAATCCACCTCCAGCTCAACTAACCCAAACTACTGTGAGTTTCAAATCATTCAAATCCTTGAGTCCACCTGAGTTTAAAGGTACCACTAACCCAGTGGAAGCTAGAATCTGGTTACGTGAAATAGAGAAGACCTTTGAGATCGTAGGGGTAGAAGAAGAGAAGAAAACCATCTTTGCAGCCTACATGTTAAAAGGTGAAGCGAATTATTGGTGGGAATCAAAGAGAGCAATGGAAGGGAACGTAGTCATACCCTGGACCAGGTTCACGCAGCTATTTTTAGAGAAATATTTTCCTAAATACTTGGAGAGCCAAATGGAGGTCAAGTTTCTGGAACTCAAGCAAGGCAACATGACTGTAGCTGAATATGAAGCCAAGTTTTCTGAACTCTCTAGGTTTGTGCCTTACCATGTGGATACAGACGAAAAGAGAGCTAAACGTTTTCAACTAGGGCTGAAGCCGTGGATCCAGAATCGAGTTGCGGTCCTAGAAATCACCAACTATGCTACTGTGGTTCAAAAAGCATCTATTGTGGAAAGTGGATCTGAGTTGTACTCAAAGGACAAGGATATGAAGAAAAGGAAGTTTCAGAATCGTGGAAATAATTTTGAGAGGAAGCCGGACGATCGGAATGGAAAGAGACCTTTTGTGAAGCGGGAAGACAGAAGCAATGATACAAAGAGAACTGAGAATCAAGACGCTAGGGGAAACAATCAAAGGTCCAGACCCCCTCAGGCAGCCAATTTAATTCAAGGAAGGCCACCGCTACCCGAATGCAAAACGTGTGGAAGGAAGCACCCAGGACCATGTAATCTGGCCAGCATTGTTTGTTACAACTGTGGACAGAAAGGGCACTATTCTTCTCACTGCAAGGATAAGGCCGTTACTTGTTTCAATTGCGGAAAGAAAGGACATATTGCACGAGATTGCAAGTCACCACCAAAGGAGACAAATGCACCTAGACTCATGGCACCTCCCAGCAACAAGCCAACTGCTCGTACTTTCAACATGACGGTGAAAGATGCTATTGCTGATAGTGATGTGATTGCAGGTACGCTTTTAGTCAATTCTGTAGATGCATGTGTTTTGTTTGATTCGGGAGCAACAAAATCTTTCATATCGGAGAATTTTAGGAATAGATTGGAGATTCAGTCCGTACCATTAGGGGAGACATTGATTATAGAAGTAGCAAATCAGGAAAAAGTCCCTGTAGATCAGATATGTCCAGATTGTGGAATCGAAATCCAAGGACAACGTTTCGAAGCAGACCTTCTTTCTTTTAATTTAGGGGAGTTTGATATAATTCTGGGAATGGATTGGTTGACACGTTATGATGCTCAAATCAATTGTCGGCGTAAGTGGGTTAGTGTAAAGGGACCCAACGGCAAAAGAATACAATTCCGCGGAAGGAAACCTACTAGTAATTTTCTGACTCTGATTCAAGCGAAGAAACTACTAAGAAGTGGGTGTCAAGCCTACTTAGCTTATGTGGTTGACAACGAGAAGCAAGCCCCTGCCATTGATGAAATCCCTGTAGTGAATCAATTCGAAGATGTTTTTCCTGAAGAGTTACCTGGATTGCCGCCCGACAGAGAAATAGAATTCAATATCGATCTTGCCCCGGGAACTGCACCAATTTCCAAAGCACCATACCGAATGGCTCCAGTTGAGATGAAGGAGTTGGCTACCCAACTGCAAGAACTACTTGACAAAGGCGTAATCAGACCAAGTGTATCCCCGTGGGGAGCTCCAGTGCTGTTCGTGAAAAAGAAGGACGGATCTATGCGACTATGCATTGATTATCGTGAGTTGAACAAGATGACCATCAAGAATAAGTACCCCTTACCTCGAATTGACGATCTGTTTGACCAACTTAAGGAAGCCACATGTTTTTTCAAAGATTGATTTGAGATCCGGCTATCATCAACTAAAGATCAAGCCTGAAGATATCCCTAAGACTGCCTTTAGGACTCGATATGGACATTACGAATTCTTAGTCATGTCTTTTGGATTGACGAATGCGCCAGCTGCTTTTATGGATTTGATGAATCGTGTGTTCAAGAGATACTTGGACAAGTTCGTGATTGTATTTATTGATGACATCCTGATATACTCGAAGTCTCCTGAGGAACATGCTGAACACCTCCGTCTAGTTCTGGAAACGCTGCGGAAGGAAAAGTTATATGCGAAATTCTCGAAGTGTGAATTCTGGCTAAAAGAAGTTCAATTTTTGGGACACATTGTAAGCGGCGAAGGGATTTCTGTAGACCCCGCAAAGGTAGAAGCTGTAGCAGATTGGGAGAGACCCAAGACTCCCACCGAAGTTAGAAGTTTCCTTGGATTGGCCGGATACTATCGTAGATTCGTGAAGGATTTCTCAAAGATAGCGACGCCACTGACTCGGCTTACCAGAAAGAGTGAAAAGTTCGAATGGACCCCCAAATGTGAAGATAGCTTTCAAGAATTGAAGAAGAGATTGACTACTGCCCCGGTGTTGACCTTACCCGATGAGAAAGGCGATTTCGTAATTTTCAGCGACGCCTCTCACAAGGGTTTAGGATGTGTTTTGATGCAACACGGAAAAGTAATAGCTTATGCCTCTCGGCAACTGAAGGAGTATGAGTCCCGTTACCCTACTCATGATTTGGAACTTGCTGCTATTGTTTTCGCACTCAAGATTTGGAGACATTACCTTTACGGAGAGAAATGCGAGATTTACACGGATCACAAGAGCTTAAAGTATATATTCACGCAGAAGGAATTAAACATGAGACAAAGAAGATGGTTGGAGTTGATCAAAGACTATGTTTGCTCGATAAACTATCACCCAGGGAAGGCTAATGTTGTAGCTGATGCATTAAGTAGAAAGGAGAGACTAAACCTGTTGACAACCTCAGAAGAATTGGTTAGAGAATTTGAGAAGATGGAATTGGAAGTCAAGATCCCAGTCCAAAACAATGAAAGAGTTTACAGCATTCAGTTTCAACCAGAGTTACTCGAGAAGATTCGACGTTGTCAAGAGCAAGTGATGGAAGAAAGAAGATCAGAGTTGACCGGAGAAGAATTTCTAAGTTCAAAAGATGAAAAGGGAATTAAGCGATTTGCATCGAGAATATGGATTCCTAATGTTACAGAGTTGAAGGAAGAAATTATGAGTGAAGCGCATAACTCGAGATATTCCATCCACCCAGGGAGCACAAAAATGTATCAAGACATCAAGTTGAATTATTGGTGGCCCAACATGAAGAGGGAGATTGCAGAATGGGTAAGTAAGTGTTTGACATGTCAGAAAGTGAAGGCAGAACATCAACGACCAAGTGGACTTCTACAACCTTTAGAGATACCAGAGTGGAAATGGGAGCATATTACCATGGATTTTGTCGTAGGATTGCCCCGAACAAGAGCCAGCCACGATGCTATTTGGGTTATTGTCGACCGACTCACTAAATCTGCGCATTTCCTACCAATTAGTGATAAGTATTCCGTTGAGAGATTGGTGAACATGTACCTAAAGGAGATTGTAGTTCGTCACGGAGTACCTGTTTCAATTGTATCTGATAGAGATGCCCGTTTTACTTCTCGATTTTGGAAAAGTTTTCAAGAATGTCTTGGCACGAAGTTAAATCTGAGCACTGCTTATCATCCACAGACCGATGGACAAAGTGAAAGGACGATTCAAACAGTTGAAGATATGTTAAGAGCCTGTGCACTTGATTTTAAAGGAAGTTGGGATGAGCATTTGCCCCTAGTCGAGTTTGCTTACAACAATAGTTACCATTCGAGCATATGTATGGCACCTTATGAAGCTTTGTACGGAAGGAAGTGTAGATCACCTTTATATTGGGATGAAGTAGGAGAAAGGAAGGTACTAGGACCGGAATTACTTCAACAAACTAAGCAAGCAACCGAGGTTATTCGAAAAAGGTTAGTTGCAGCACAAGACCGACAGAGGAAGTATGCAAATCAAAAGAGGAAAGACAAAGCGTTTGAAGTGGGAGATAAAGTGATGTTAAAAGTTTCACCTTGGAAAGGAGTAATGAGATTCGGAAAGAAAGGCAAGTTAAGCCCCAGATATATAGGACCTTTTGAGATTCTTAAGAAGATAGGACCACTAGCTTATCAGTTGGCCCTACCTCCTGACCTTCAGCATATCCACGATGTGTTTCATGTTTCTGCGTTAAGAGAGTACCATTCTGATTTCAGACACGTTATAACCTACGAACCAGTGGAAATTCGCCCCGATTTGACATACGAAGAAAAGCCAGTGGAGATCCTAGATTACAAAGTGCAAGAGTTAAGAACTAAGAAAGTGAATTTAGTGAAAGTACTTTGGAGAAACCATCAAGTGGATGAAGCCACGTGGGAATTAGAAAGTGAAATGCGGAATAAATATCCGGAATTGTTTAGTGCATAGTTTTGATTCCGAGGACGGAATCCTATAAGGGGGGAAGACTGTAATAACCGTAAATTTTCGAAATATATTTTATTTTGAGTCGAATTTTTGAGTCTCGTTTTAATTAGTCAGCGGGAGAAAAAACGAAATCTTTTTATTAAATAATTATATTAAATATTTGCAATCAATTTGTCCCCCATTTGTTTTATTTCTTTTTATTTATTAATTACCACTTACCAAAACAATAATTATGTTTATACCACTAAATATTCTACAATGATTTTGCCCCCCATGTTTTAGTTTTTTTTTTATTTAATAAAAACCCACTTATACAAAACACATACACAGCACTCATTTTTTGTTATAAACAAATCGGCCACATCCTATTTTAAGAAGCAGGGTTACACTTATTTGTTCAAACCAAATCAAACTCCTGCAAACTCTTTACTCTCTCTTTAACCGAACAAAAACACAGAGCAAAAACACAGCTCCTATCTCCTTCTTTTTAACCAATTCTCGACCACAAACTAAGCACAAAACACAATCTCCATCTTTTGTTCACTGCAAAACCATTCGTATAAACATACAGAAAAAACCCAGCACTAGTCCTATTGCTATCCTCGACCATAAAACAGAGATAACAGCTAAGGTAGTCTATCTAATAAATTTTCTGATTTAACTTCCCTTTTGAATGATTTGTTCGAATTGCTTTCTTAAGAATCCGGTAGGATAGTGTTTGAATCGGAAAAAAAAATAGGGGAGAGGCTGGTGTTCGAAGAGAAGAGAACGGAGGGGTAGAGAAGGGGAGTCGAGAGAGATTGTAGGGGGGGAAAGAGATGAATTGCGTGGTTGTTGAATCGGAGATGCAGGGAGGTTTGTGGTGGTGTTAGTGTTGCCGTGTAGTTGTAATCGAGGGATGATTTTGATTTTGTTGTTGTCGAAGTGGGCGGAGTAGAGTAGAGAGAATGGAGTTTTGGGAGAGGTGAAATAAGGGGGAGAGGGGAGAGATATTGAGAGAGATTTTTGGAGTTTAATTGTGGTGGTGATAGAAAGGTGCGAGAGGGGGATAGGCGGTAGGAGAAGAGAGGAGTGAGTCGTAGTTGTGTACGGCGGTAGAGAGAGATTTAGAAGGGAGAGGAGATTGAGGGAGAAGAGAGAGATAGAGAACAGGTGAGAGAGAGAAAGAGAGAGAGAGAGAGAAAAAAAAAAGGGAGAGAAAGAGAGGTACGAGAGATAGAGCAGGGGAGAAACGCAGGGGATAGCAGGTGGGACCCACCTAGTGCAGGTGGGGCCCACATCGTTATTGCAGTATTAGTAAAATAAAACGATACCGTATAGCGATAGTTCGATCAAAAATCGAGATTTTATTAATTGGATCGGTATTTAAATTAGTTGGTAATAAATAGTTTTTTTTTATGGTTTAATTAATTAAATAGAATTTTTAGATGTAATTTAGAATTTATTACTTTATTAATTAAATAAGTATTATTAGGTGATTTTGAAAATAATTTAGAGATTTAACATAATTGTGATTTTGGACACAATTTTAGAGATTTATTAATTTGTCAATAAAAGGGGTATAATTAATATTTTCAGATTATTTTATTCACCGGATCGAGTTAGATTTATTTGAGAGATTAATATTTGATTTGAATAAATTAGAATTTGTGAGAACTCTTAAAAATTAGAATTCTTTGATAATTAGTTTAAAAATGAGAATAATAAATATGGATTTAATTTGAATAAAAACGGATGTTTGAATTTTTCATTTTGAGTAAGAATTTAGATTTCCAGATATTAAAAATAGGATATATTCCCCAAATTTATTTCCCGTGTTCGAATAAATATTTATTTATCCCGGAATTAATTTCTGTTATTTATTCCGGAGATTTTTATGAGATATTATTTTATTATTAATTAGATTATCGGATCGGGAGTATTTTATTCTGAAGAATCGCTTACGTATTTCTGGTTGCTATTTTTTTAGAAAATAATTCTCGAGACGTAGATCGACGCCAAGTTCACGGGTAGAGTATATATTTTAGCTTCATTCATTCGTACTTCGAGATCGAGGCAAGTTCATTCCTACCCTAACTTTTGGAAACTGTGAATTTCTGTTCGTGTTATTTATTTTCTTAATTATTTTTGAGATGTTATATATTGAGATTATCTGTTGCTCTATATGATGCGATAATTTCTTTTGAGAATTATAATCCCTATATGCGTAGAAACAATTTAATTGATATCGGGTCGATCTCATTAATTCGAGACGACTATTATTTTAATTCAGTGAAACTAATCTCATTCGTCCGAGATAGTTAAATTTATTCTTTTCGATTGAATTTATTGTACAAATTCAATCGTTATTTATTGATTATCTTTTAGTTAGTTCCTCTTTTGAACTAACCGATAGGAGTTCAAAATTATAATTGTTAAAGATTTTTATTCATCGATCAAGTGAAAAATATTCTATTTACACGTTCATCAATGTTGAGTATTATAAATATCGAGAAGTACTATTTGTTCAGTACGACTCCCAATTACTTTAATCTTAGGACTATTCTCATAGATTCGAGATAGTCGATTTTATTGTCAAGGTTTGGCATTTTGTTCATGTCAACCGATAAATTATTATTGAGAATTTACATCAGTCTATTGTTCGGATTGGTGGTAAAATCGAGTCATACTGGCAGTCCGCCAGATTTGTAAATATTTTCTGAAAGAGTTATCTCAAGTTATCTGTACCCAACTATTCGGGAATTCTGTATTCTACTGGTCAATGTTGGGCAAGAGGCCCTTTATAGAGAAAGAGAGACTCGTGTACCGTTTTACGGACCCGAGAATATTTAGGCATTCGTTGCCTTGGTTGAATTGATAACCATTATGATGCTAGCATTCATACATATATATTATAGTTGATATCGTATTGTAGCCGTGATCGGGCGAAGTGCGGTGTCATCGGAGGCCGTTATTCTTGGTTGGTTAGTTGATCGCCCCACCGAGATACGGAGAGGTGGAAGACCAGTTCATTCTTACATCATGAGTTATCAGAGTTATATCAAATGAGTCTTTTGAGTATTCTGTTTTGAGATGAGTTTTGAGCCTTTCGAGTATGATATTTTCAAGATAAATTTGAGTCAAATCACATTGTTACATTCGATATTAAAATTTTGAGTACTTATTTCGGTAAACCTTATTATATTTATATACCGAGCGAGAAGAGAACTTGCTGAGCACTATAGTTGCTCATTCTTGCTTTACAACATTTTGTTCAGCTATCAAGACGGAGAAAGGCGAGACGTCCAGCCAGGGCTATAAAGGGAAAGGGAAAGCGCAAGGCTATGGCGACAACAATTAGAAGATCCAACTGGAATCTTTATATTTCTATTGATGTGAACTTTTGTAATATATTAATTCGAGATGTATCAAGTTGTTTTGTATTATACTGTGAAGACGATCTTGGACCTGCGGAGTGGGACATTTTATGCTCCGTTGTATTATATATTTTGCTTTGTTATTGCGTAACTTGTGCTACAGGATATTGAGACAATGTGACGACCCGGGTCCCCTGTCAGGGTGGATTTGGGGGCGTTACAGTTTTGGTATCAGAGCCTTAGTTATATTTTTAGGAATCGTACGAGCCTTGGAGTATAACCCGATGCGAGAATTTAGAGATGTAATACGAACCTAGAACTATAACGCGACGTGAGAATTTAGAGATATGATACGATGTTGAGATTTTGGCACTAAGCGCCTTACGCCTTTATATATATTTATAGGCATAGCTAGTTGATTGAAACCTGACCGAGATTTTCGTACTTTTGTAGATGTCTACTTCCAGACCAGCTGATTTTCGTTCTACCCGAGATAGATCTCCTACACCTTACCCGCATGGACCACTTAGCTCAGGTTCAGACAGTGACCCGTCTGAAGAGTTTATGCTGATGGGTAGTGACACGGAGGATTCTTCAGTTCAGATCCTTACACCTTCTCCTCCACATGTGATAGATTTAGTAGATTCTCCTGACCAGATCATTGAGATAGTCGATTCTCCTCCACCAGTGATTGATTTAGAGGCTCCTACCCCTGAGACGTTCAGAGTTGAGACCCCAGTGCCCGAGATTACTGATCCAGTTGATGAGAGCCAGCTTTCACCCGTCCGTTTTTTTTTGATGACCCAACCAAACGAAAGTCAAGATCCATCATTTTTAATGTAATTCCCAAAATTTTAGAAATTTTTTTTTTTGATTGGGTAATTCAACGGTCAACTAGTACTTTGACCGGAACCCCTAAAAAGGGTTTCGTCAGGGTTTAAGGATTCGATTTCTAAAAACTATTTCTTGACGACCCAACCGAACGAGAATCAAGATCCATCATTTTTAATGTTATTCAAAAAATTTTAGAAAAAAAATTATTTGATTGGGTAATTCAACGGTCAACTAGTACTTTGACCGGAACCCCTAAATTGGGTTTCGTCAGGGTTTAAGGATTCGATTTTTTAAAAAATATTTCTCAAAGACCCAACTGAACGGGAATCAAGATCCATCATTCTTAATTTTATTCCCAAAATTTAAAAAAAAAATTTATTTGATTGGGTAATTCAACGGTCAACTAGTACTTTGACTAGAACCCCTAAACAGGGTTTCGTCAGGGTTTAAGGATTAAATTTTTTAAAAAATATTTCTCGATGACCCAACCGAATGGGAATCAAGATCCATCATTTTTAATGTAATTCCCAAAAGTTTAGGAAAAAAAAATTTATTTGATTTGGTAATTCAACGGTCAACTAGTACTTTGTCCGGAACCCCTAAATTGGGTTTCGTCAGGGTTTAAGGATTCGATTTTTAAAAAAATATTTCTCGACGACTCAACTGAAAGGGAATCAAGATCCAACATTTTTAATGTTATTCCCAAAATTTTAGAAAAAAAAATTAATTTGATTGGGTAATTCAACGGTCAACTAGTACTTTGACCGGAACCCCTAAAAAGGGTTTCGTCAGGGTTTAAGGATTCTATTTTTTAAAAAATATTTCTCGACGACCCAACCGAACGGGAATCAAGATCCATCATTTTTTATTTTATTCCCAAAATTTTAGAAAAAAATTTTATTTGATTGGGTAATTTCAACGGTCAACTATTACTTTGACCGGAACCCCTAAATTGGGTTTCGTCAGAGTTTAAGGATTTGCTTTTTTAAAAAATATTTCTCGACGACCCAACCGAATGGGAATCAAGATCCATCATTTTTAATGTTATTCCCAAAATTTTTGAAAAAAAAATTAATTTGATTGGGTAATTCAACGGTCAACTAGTACTTTGACCGGAACCCCTAAACAGGGTTTCGTCAGGGTTTAAGGATTAAATTTTTTAAAAAATATTTCTCGATGACCCAACCGAATGGGAATCAAGATCCATCATTTTTAATGTAATTCCCAAAAGTTTAGGGAAAAAAAATTTATTTGATTTGGTAATTCAACGGTCAACTAGTACTTTGTCCGGAACCCCTAAATTAGGTTTCGTCAGGGTTTAAGGATTCGATTTTTTAAAAAATATTTCTCGACGACTCAACTGAAAGGGAATCAAGATCCAACATTTTTAATGTTATTCCCAAAATTTTGGAAAAAAAAATTAATTTGATTGGGTAATTCAACGGTCAACTAGTACTTTGACCGGAACCCCTAAAAAGGGTTTCGTCAGGGTTTAAGGATTCTATTTTTTAAAAAATATTTCTCGACGACCCACCCGAACGGAAGTCAAGATCCATCATTTTTAATGTTATTCCCAAAATTTTAGGAAAAAAAAATTTATCTGATTTGGTAATTCAACGGTCAACTAGTACTTTGTCCGGAACCCCTAAATTGGGTTTCGTCAGGGTTTAAGGATTCGATTTTTTAAAAAATATTTCTCGATGACCCAACCGAACGGAAGTCAAGATCCATCATTTTTAATGTAATTCCCAAAATTTTAGAAACAAATTTTTTTATTTGATTGGGTAATTCAACGGTCAACTAGTACTTTGACCGGAACCCCTAAAAAGGGTTTCGTCAGGGTTTAAGGATTCGATTTCTAAAAACTATTTCTTGACGACCCAACCGAACGAGAATCAAGATCCATCATTTTTAATGTTATTCCCAAAATTTTAGAAAAAAAATTATTTGATTGGGTAATTCAACGGTCAACTAGTACTTTGACTGGAACCATTAAATTGGGTTTCGTCAGGGTTTAAGGATTCGATTTTTTAAAAAATATTTCTCAAAGACCCAACTGAACGGGAATCAAGATCCATCATTCTTAATTTTATTCCCAAAATTTTAAAAAAAAAATTATTTGATTGGGTAATTCAACGGTCAACTAGTACTTTGACTAGAACCCCTAAACAGGGTTTCGTCAAGGTTTAAGGATTAAATTTTTTAAAAAATATTTCTCGACGACCCAACCGAATGGGAATCAAGATCCATCATTTTTAATGTAATTCCCAAAAGTTTAGGGAAAAAAAATTTATTTGATTTGGTAATTCAACGGTCAACTAGTACTTTGTCCGGAACCCCTAAATTGGGTTTCGTCAGGGTTTAAGGATTCGATTTTTTAAAAAATATTTCTCGACGACTCAACTGAAAGGGAATCAAGATCCAACATTTTTAATGTTATTCCCAAAATTTTAGAAAAAAAAAATTAATTTGATTGGGTAATTCAACGATCAACTAGTACTTTGACCGGAACCCCTAAAAAGGGTTTCGTCAGGGTTTAAGGATTCTATTTTTTAAAAAATATTTCTCGACGACCCAACCGAACGGGAATCAAGATCCATCATTTTTGATTTTATTCCCAAAATTTTAGAAAAAAAATTATTTGATTGGGTAATTCAACGGTCAACTAGTACTTTGACCGGAACCCCTAAACAGGGTTTCGTTAGCGTTTAAGGATTCAATTTTTTAAAAAATATTTCTCGACGACCAAACCAAATGGGAATCAAGATCCATCATTTTTAATGTTATTCCCAAAATTTTAGAAAAAAAAAATTATTTGATTTGGTAATTCAACGGTAAACTAGTATTTTGACCGGAACCCTTAAATTGGGTTTCGACAAGGTTTAAGGATTCGATTTTTTAAAAAATATTTTTCGATGACCCAACCAAACGGGAATCAAGATCCATCATTTTTAATGCTATTCCCAAAATTTTAGAAAAAAAAAAATTTATTTGATTTGGTAATTCAACGGTCAACTAGTATTTTGACCAGAACCCCTAAATTGGGTTTCGTCAGGGTTCAAGGATTCGATTTTTTTAAAAAAAATTCTCGATGACCCAACTAAACGGGAATAAAGATCCATCATTTTTAATGTTATTCCCAAAATTTTAGGGAAAAAAATTATTTGATTGGGTAAATTAATGGTCAACTAGTACTTTGACCGGAACAACTAAAAAGGGTTTCGTCAAGGTTTAAGGATTCAATTTTTTAAAAAATATTTCTCGATGACCCAACCAAACGGGAATCAAGATCCATCACTTTTAATATTATTCCCAAAATTTTAGAAAAAAAAATTTATTTGATTGGGTAATTCAACGGTCAACTAGTACTTTGACCGGAACCCCTAAAAAGGGTTTCGTCAGGGTTTAAGGATTCGATTTTTAAAAAATATTTCTCGACGACCCAACCGAACGAGAATCAAGATCCATCATTTTTAATGTTATTTCCAAAATTTTAGAAAAAAATTTATTTGATTGGGTAATTCAACGGTCAACTAGTACTTTGACCGGAACCCCTAAATTGGGTTTCGTCAGGGTTTAAGGATTCGATTTTTTAAAAAATATTTCTGAAAGACCCAACTAAACGGGAATCAAGATCCATCATTTTTAATGTTATTCCCAAAATTTTAGAAAAAAAAATTATTTGATTGGGTAATTCAACGGTCAACTAGTACTTTGACCGGAACTCCTAAACAGGGTTTCATCAGGGTTTAAGGATTCAATTTTTTAAAAAATATTTCTCGACGACCCAACCGAAGGGGAATCAAGATCCATCATTTTTAATGTTATTCCCAAAATTTTAGAAAATTTTTTTTTATTTGATTTGGTAATTCAACGGTCAACTAGTATTTTGACCGGAACCCCTAAATTGGGTTTCGTCAGGGTTTAAGGATTCCATTTTTTAAAAAATATTTCTCGATGACCCAACCGAAAGGGAATCAAGATCCATCATTTTTAATGTTATTCCCAAAATTTTAGAAATTTTTATTTTATTTGATTGGGTAATTCAACGGTCAACTAGTACCTTGACCGGAACCCCTAAAAAGGGTTTCGTCACGGTTTAAGGATTCAATTTTTTAAAAAATATTTCTCGACGACCCAACCGAACGGAAGTCAAGATCCATCATTTTTAATGTTATTCCCAAAATTTTAGAAAAAAAAAATTTCTTTGATTGGGTAATTCAACGGTCAACTAGTACCTTGACCGGAACCCCTAAAAAGGGTTTCGTCAGGGTTTAAGGATTCGATTTTTTTAAAAATATTTCTTGATGACCCAACCAAACAGGAATCAAGATCCATCATTTTTAATGTTATTCCCGAAATTTTAGAAAAAAAAATATTTATTTGATTTGGTAATTCAACGGTCAACTACTATTTTGACCGGAACCCATAAATTGGGTTTCGTCAGGGTTTAAGGATTCGATTTTTTAAAAAACAATTCTCGATGACCCAACTAAACGGGAATCAAGATCCATCATTTTTAATGTTATTCCCAAAATTTTAGGAAAAAAAAATTATTTGATTGGGTAAATTAACGGTCAACTAGTACTTTGACCGGAACCCCTAAAAAGGGTTTCGTCAAGGTTTAAGGATTCGATTTTTTAAAAAATATTTCCTGATGACCCAACCCAACGGGAATCAAGATCCATCACTTTTAATATTATTCCCAAAATTTTAGAAAAAAAAATTTATTTGATTGGGTAATTCAACGGTCAACTAGTACTTTGACCGGAACCCCTAAAAAGGGTTTCGTCAGGGTTTAAGGATTCTATTTTTTAAAAATATTTCTCGACGACCCAACCGAACGAGAATCAAGATCCATCATTTTTAATGTTATTTCCAAAATTTTAGAAAAAAAATTATTTGATTGGGTAATTCAAAGGTCAACTAGTACTTTGACCGGAACCCCTAAATTGGGTTTCGTCAGGGTTTAAGGATTCGATTTTTAAAAAATATTTCTGAAAGACCCAACTGAACGGGAATCAAGATCCATCATTTTTAATGTTATTCCCCAAATTTTTAGGAAAAAAAAATTTATTTGATTGGGTAATTCAACGGTCAACTAGTACTTTGACCGGAACCCCTAAAAAGGGTTTCGTCAGGGTTTAAGGATTCAATTTATTAAAAAATATTTCTCGACGACCCACCCAAACGGAAGTCAAGATCCATCATTTTTAATGTTATTCCCAAAATTTTAGGAAAAAAAAATTTATTTGATTTGGTAATTCAACGGTCAACTAGTACTTTATCCGGAACCCCTAAATTGGGTTTCGTCAGGGTTTAAGGATTCGATTTTTTAAAAAATATTTCTCGATGACCCAACCAAACGGAAGTCAAGATCCATCATTTTTAATGTAATTCCCAAAATTTTAGAAATTTTTTTTTATTTGATTGGGTAATTCAACGGTCAACTAGTACTTCGACCAGAACCCCTAAAAAGGGTTTCGTCAGGGTTTAAGGATTCGATTTCTAAAAACTATTTCTTGACGACCCAACCGAACGAGAATCAAGATCCATCATTTTTAATGTTATTCCCAAAATTTTAGAAAAAAAATTAATTTGATTGGGTAATTCAACGGTCAACTAGTACTTTGACCGGAACCCCTAAAAAGGGTTTCGTCAGGGTTTAAGGATTCTATTTTTTAAAAAATATTTCTCGACGACCCAACCGAACGGGAATCAAGATCCATCATTTTTGATTTTATTCCCAAAATTTTAGAAAAAAAATTTATTTGATTGGGTAATTCAACGGTCAACTATTACTTTGACCAGAACCCCTAAATTGGGTTTCGTCAGAGTTTAAGGATTTGCTTTTTTAAAAAATATTTCTCGACGACCCAACCGAATGGGAATCAAGATCCATCATTTTTAATGTTATTCCCAAAATTTTTGAAAAAAAAATTAATTTGATTGGATAATTCAACGGTCAACTAGTACTTTGACCGGAACCCCTAAACAGGGTTTCGTCAGGGTTTAAGGATTAAATTTTTTAAAAAATATTTCTCGATGACCCAACCGAATGGGAATCAAGATCCATCATTTTTAATGTAATTCCCAAAAGTTTAGGAAAAAAAAATTTATTTGATTTGGTAATTCAACGGTCAACTAGTACTTTGTCCGGAACCCCTAAATTGGGTTTCGTCAGGGTTTAAGGATTCGATTTTTTAAAAAATATTTCTCGACGACTCAACTGAAAGGGAATCAAGATCCAACATTTTTAATGTTATTCCCAAAATTTTAGAAAAAAAAATTAATTTGATTGGGTAATTCAACGGTCAACTAGTACTTTGACCGGAACCCCTAAAAAGGGTTTCGTCAGGGTTTAAGGATTCTATTTTTTAAAAAATATTTCTCGACGACCCAACCGAACGGGAATCAAGATCCATCATTTTTGATTTTATTCCCAAAATTTTAGAAAAAAATTTATTTGATTGGGTAATTCAACGGTCAACTATTACTTTGACCGGAACCCCTAAATTGGGTTTCGTCAGAGTTTAAGGATTTGCTTTTTTAAAAAATATTTCTCGACGACCCAACCGAATGGGAATCAAGATCCATCATTTTTAATGTTATTCCCAAAATTTTTGAAAAAAAAATTAATTTGATTGGGTAATTCAACGGTCAACTAGTACTTTGACCGGAACCCCTAAACAGGGTTTCGTCAGGGTTTAAGGATTAAATTTTTTAAAAAATATTTCTCGATGACCCAACCGAATGGGAATCAAGATCCATCATTTTTAATGTAATTCCCAAAAGTTTAGGAAAAAAAAATTTATTTGATTTGGTAATTCAACGGTCAACTAGTACTTTGTCCGGAACCCCTAAATTAGGTTTCGTCAGGGTTTAAGGATTCGATTTTTTAAAAAATATTTCTCGACGACTCAACTGAAAGGGAATCAAGATCCAACATTTTTAATGTTATTCCCAAAATTTTAGAAAAAAAAATTAATTTGATTGGGTAATTCAACGGTCAACTAGTACTTTGACCGGAACCCCTAAAAAGGGTTTCGTCAGGGTTTAAGGATTCTATTTTTTAAAAAATATTTCTCGACGACCCACCCGAACAGAAGTCAAGATCCATCATTTTTAATGTTATTCCCAAAATTTTAGGAAAAAAAAAATTTATCTGATTTGGTAATTCAACGGTCAACTAGTACTTTGTCCGGAACCCCTAAATTGGGTTTCGTCAGGGTTTAAGGATTCGATTTTTTAAAAAATATTTTTCGATGACCCAACCAAACGGAAGTCAAGATCCATCATTTTTAATGTAATTCCCAAAATTTTAGAAAATTTTTTTTTTATTTGATTGGGTAATTCAACGGTCAACTAGTACTTTGACCGGAACCCCTAAAAAGGGTTTCGTCAGGGTTTAAGGATTCGATTTCTAAAAACTATTTCTTGACGACCCAACCGAACGAGAATCAAGATCCATCATTTTTAATGTTATTCCCAAAATTTTAGAAAAAAAATTATTTGATTGGGTAATTCAACGGTCAACCAGTACTTTGACTGGAACCATTAAATTGGGTTTCGTTAGGGTTTAAGGATTCGATTTTTTAAAAAATATTTCTCAAAGACCCAACTGAACGGGAATCAAGATCCATCATTCTTAATTTTATTCCCAAAATTTTAAAAAAAAATTATTTGATTGGGTAATTCAACGGTCAACTAGTACTTTGACTAGAACCCCTAAACAGGGTTTCGTCAAGGTTTAAGGATTAAATTTTTTAAAAAATATTTCTCGACGACCCAACCGAATGGGAATCAAGATCCATCATTTTTAATGTAATTCCCAAAAGTTTAGGAAAAAAAAATTTATTTGATTTGGTAATTCAACGGTCAACTAGTACTTTGTCCGGAACCCCTAAATTGGGTTTCGTCAGGGTTTAAGGATTCGATTTTTTAAAAAATATTTCTCGATGACTCAACTGAAAGGGAATCAAGATCCAACATTTTTAATGTTATTCCCAAAATTTTAGAAAAAAAAAAATTAATTTGATTGGGTAATTCAACGATCAACTAGTACTTTGACCGGAACCCCTAAAAAGGGTTTCGTCAGGGTTTAAGGATTCTATTTTTTAAAAAATATTTCTCGACGACCCAACCGAACGGGAATCAAGATCCATCATTTTTGATTTTATTCCCAAAATTTTAGAAAAAAAATTATTTGATTGGGTAATTCAACGGTCAACTAGTACTTTGACCGGAACCCCTAAACAGGGTTTCGTTAGCGTTTAAGGATTCAATTTTTTAAAAAATATTTCTCGACGACCAAACCAAATGGGAATCAAGATCCATCATTTTTAATGTTATTCCCAAAATTTTAGAAAAAAAAATTTATTAGATCTGGTAATTCAACGGTAAACTAGTATTTTGACCGGAACCCTTAAATTGGGTTTCGACAAGGTTTAAGGATTCGATTTTTTAAAAAATATTTTTCGATGACCCAACCAAACGGGAATCAAGATCCATCATTTTTAATGCTATTCCCAAAATTTTAGAAAAAAAAAATTTATTTGATTTGGTAATTCAACGGTCAACTAGTATTTTGACCAGAACCCCTAAATTGGGTTTCGTCAGGGTTCAAGGATTCGATTTTTTAAAAAAAAATTCTCGATGACCCAACTAAACGGGAATAAAGATCCATCATTTTTAATGTTATTCCCAAAATTTTAGGGAAAAAAATTATTTGATTGGGTAAATTAATGGTCAACTAGTACTTTGACCGGAACAACTAAAAAGGGTTTCGTCAAGGTTTAAGGATTCGATTTTTTAAAAAATATTTCTCGATGACCCAACCAAACGGGAATCAAGATCCATCACTTTTAATATTATTCCCAAAATTTTAGAAAAAAAAATTTATTTGATTGGGTAATTCAACGGTCAACTAGTACTTTGACCGGAACCCCTAAAAAGGGTTTCGTCAGGGTTTAAGGATTCGATTTTTAAAAAATATTTCTCGACGACCCAACCGAACGAGAATCAAGATCCATCATTTTTAATGTTATTTCCAAAATTTTAGAAAAAAATTTATTTGATTGGGTAATTCAACGGTCAACTAGTACTTTGACCGGAACCCCTAAATTGGGTTTCGTCAGGGTTTAAGGATTCGATTTTTTAAAAAATATTTCTGAAAGACCCAACTAAACGGGAATCAAGATCCATCATTTTTAATGTTATTCCCAAAATTTTAGAAAAAAAAATTATTTGATTGGGTAATTCAACGGTCAACTAGTACTTTGACCGGAACTCCTAAACAGGGTTTCATCAGGGTTTAAGGATTCAATTTTTTAAAAAATATTTCTCGACGACCCAACCGAAGGGGAATCAAGATCCATCATTTTTAATGTTATTCCCAAAATTTTAGAAAAATTTTTTTTATTTGATTTGGTAATTCAACGGTCAACTAGTATTTTGACCGGAACCCCTAAATTGGGTTTCGTCAGGGTTTAAGGATTCCATTTTTTAAAAAATATTTCTCGATGACCCAACCGAAAGGGAATCAAGATCCATCATTTTTAATGTTATTCCCAAAATTTTAGAAATTTTTATTTTATTTGATTGGGTAATTCAACGGTCAACTAGTACCTTGACCGGAACCCCTAAAAAGGGTTTCGTCACGGTTTAAGGATTCAATTTTTTAAAAAATATTTCTCGACGACCCAACCGAACGGAAGTCAAGATCCATCATTTTTAATGTTATTCCCAAAATTTTAGAAAAAAAAAATTTCTTTGATTGGGTAATTCAACGGTCAACTAGTACCTTGACCGGAACCCCTAAAAAGGGTTTCGTCAGGGTTTAAGGATTCGATTTTTTAAAAAATATTTCTCGATGACCCAACCAAACAGGAATCAAGATCCATCATTTTTAATGTTATTCCCGAAATTTTAGAAAAAAAAAATTTATTTGATTTGGTAATTCAACGGTCAACTACTATTTTGACCGGAACCCATAAATTGGGTTTCGTCAGGGTTTAAGGATTCGATTTTTTAAAAAACAATTCTCGATGACCCAACTAAACGGGAATCAAGATCCATCATTTTTAATGTTATTCCCAAAATTTTAGGAAAAAAAAATTATTTGATTGGGTAAATTAACGGTCAACTAGTACTTTGACCGGAACCCCTAAAAAGGGTTTCGTCAAGGTTTAAGGATTCGATTTTTTAAAAAATATTTCCCGATGACCCAACCCAACGGGAATCAAGATCCATCACTTTTAATATTATTCCCAAAATTTTAGAAAAAAAAATTTATTTGATTGGGTAATTCAACGGTCAACTAGTACTTTGACCGGAACCCCTAAAAAGGGTTTCGTCAGGGTTTAAGGATTCTATTTTTTAAACATATTTCTCGACGACCCAACCGAACGAGAATCAAGATCCATCATTTTTAATGTTATTTCCAAAATTTTAGAAAAAAAATTATTTGATTGGGTAATTCAAAGGTCAACTAGTACTTTGACCGGAACCCCTAAATTGGGTTTCGTCAGGGTTTAAGGATTCGATTTTTTAAAAAATATTTCTGAAAGACCCAACTGAACGGGAATCAAGATCCATCATTTTTAATGTTATTCCCCAAATTTTTAGGAAAAAAAAATTTATTTGATTGGGTAATTCAACGGTCAACTAGTACTTTGACCGGAACCCCTAAAAAGGGTTTCGTCAGGGTTTAAGGATTCAATTTATTAAAAAATATTTCTCGACGACCCACCCAAACGGAAGTCAAGATCCATCATTTTTAATGTTATTCCCAAAATTTTAGGAAAAAAAAATTTATTTGATTTGGTAATTCAACGGTCAACTAGTACTTTATCCGGAACCCCTAAATTGGGTTTCGTCAGGGTTTAAGGATTCGATTTTTTAAAAAATATTTCTCGATGACCCAACCAAACGGAAGTCAAGATCCATCATTTTTAATGTAATTCCCAAAATTTTAGAAATTTTTTTTTATTTGATTGGGTAATTCAACGGTCAACTAGTACTTCGACCGGAACCCCTAAAAAGGGTTTCGTCAGGGTTTAAGGATTCGATTTCTAAAAACTATTTCTTGACGACCCAACCGAACGAGAATCAAGATCCATCATTTTTAATGTTATTCCCAAAATTTTAGAAAAAAAATTAATTTGATTGGGTAATTCAACGGTCAACTAGTACTTTGACCAGAACCCCTAAAAAGGGTTTCGTCAGGGTTTAATGATTCTATTTTTTAAAAAATATTTCTCGACGACCCAACCGAACGGGAATCAAGATCCATCATTTTTGATTTTATTCCCAAAATTTTAGAAAAAAAATTTATTTGATTGGGTAATTCAACGGTCAACTATTACTTTGACCGGAACCCCTAAATTGGGTTTCGTCAGAGTTTAAGGATTTGCTTTTTTAAAAAATATTTCTCGACGACCCAACCGAATGGGAATCAAGATCCATCATTTTTAATGTTATTCCCAAAATTTTTGAAAAAAAAATTAATTTGATTGGGTAATTCAACGGTCAACTAGTACTTTGACCGGAACCCCTAAACAGGGTTTCGTCAGGGTTTAAGGATTAAATTTTTTAAAAAATATTTCTCGATGACCCAACCGAATGGGAATCAAGATCCATCATTTTTAATGTAATTCCCAAAAGTTTAGGAAAAAAAAATTTATTTGATTTGGTAATTCAACGGTCAACTAGTACTTTGTCCGGAACCCCTAAATTAGGTTTCGTCAGGGTTTAAGGATTCGATTTTTTAAAAAATATTTCTCGACGACCCAACCGAAGGGGAATCAAGATCCATCATTTTTAATGTTATTCCCAAAATTTTAGAAAAATTTTTTTTATTTGATTTGGTAATTCAACGGTCAACTAGTATTTTGACCGGAACCCCTAAATTGGGTTTCGTCAGGGTTTAAGGATTCCATTTTTTAAAAAATATTTCTCGATGACCCAACCGAAAGGGAATCAAGATCCATCATTTTTAATGTTATTCCCAAAATTTTAGAAATTTTTATTTTATTTGATTGGGTAATTCAACGGTCAACTAGTACCTTGACCGGAACCCCTAAAAAGGGTTTCGTCACGGTTTAAGGATTCAATTTTTTAAAAAATATTTCTCGACGACCCAACCGAACGGAAGTCAAGATCCATCATTTTTAATGTTATTCCCAAAATTTTAGAAAAAAAAATTTCTTTGATTGGGTAATTCAACGGTCAACTAGTACCTTGACCGGAACCCCTAAAAAGGGTTTCGTCAGGGTTTAAGGATTCGATTTTTTAAAAAATATTTCTCGATGACCCAACCAAACAGGAATCAAGATCCATCATTTTTAATGTTATTCCCGAAATTTTAGAAAAAAAAAATTTATTTGATTTGGTAATTCAACGGTCAACTACTATTTTGACCGGAACCCATAAATTGGGTTTCGTCAGGGTTTAAGGATTCGATTTTTTAAAAAACAATTCTCGATGACCCAACTAAACGGGAATCAAGATCCATCATTTTTAATGTTATTCCCAAAATTTTAGGAAAAAAAAATTATTTGATTGGGTAAATTAACGGTCAACTAGTACTTTGACCGGAACCCCTAAAAAGGGTTTCGTCAAGGTTTAAGGATTCGATTTTTTAAAAAATATTTCCCGATGACCCAACCCAACGGGAATCAAGATCCATCACTTTTAATATTATTCCCAAAATTTTAGAAAAAAAAATTTATTTGATTGGGTAATTCAACGGTCAACTAGTACTTTGACCGGAACCCCTAAAAAGGGTTTCGTCAGGGTTTAAGGATTCTATTTTTTAAACATATTTCTCGACGACCCAACCGAACGAGAATCAAGATCCATCATTTTTAATGTTATTTCCAAAATTTTAGAAAAAAAATTATTTGATTGGGTAATTCAAAGGTCAACTAGTACTTTGACCGGAACCCCTAAATTGGGTTTCGTCAGGGTTTAAGGATTCGATTTTTTAAAAAATATTTCTGAAAGACCCAACTGAACGGGAATCAAGATCCATCATTTTTAATGTTATTCCCCAAATTTTTAGGAAAAAAAATTTATTTGATTGGGTAATTCAACGGTCAACTAGTACTTTGACCGGAACCCCTAAAAAGGGTTTCGTCAGGGTTTAAGGATTCAATTTATTAAAAAATATTTCTCGACGACCCACCCAAACGGAAGTCAAGATCCATCATTTTTAATGTTATTCCCAAAATTTTAGGAAAAAAAAATTTATTTGATTTGGTAATTCAACGGTCAACTAGTACTTTATCCGGAACCCCTAAATTGGGTTTCGTCAGGGTTTAAGGATTCGATTTTTTAAAAAATATTTCTCGATGACCCAACCAAACGGAAGTCAAGATCCATCATTTTTAATGTAATTCCCAAAATTTTAGAAATTTTTTTTTATTTGATTGGGTAATTCAACGGTCAACTAGTACTTCGACCGGAACCCCTAAAAAGGGTTTCGTCAGGGTTTAAGGATTCGATTTCTAAAAACTATTTCTTGACGACCCAACCGAACGAGAATCAAGATCCATCATTTTTAATGTTATTCCCAAAATTTTAGAAAAAAAATTAATTTGATTGGGTAATTCAACGGTCAACTAGTACTTTGACCAGAACCCCTAAAAAGGGTTTCGTCAGGGTTTAATGATTCTATTTTTTAAAAAATATTTCTCGACGACCCAACCGAACGGGAATCAAGATCCATCATTTTTGATTTTATTCCCAAAATTTTAGAAAAAAAATTTATTTGATTGGGTAATTCAACGGTCAACTATTACTTTGACCGGAACCCCTAAATTGGGTTTCGTCAGAGTTTAAGGATTTGCTTTTTTAAAAAATATTTCTCGACGACCCAACCGAATGGGAATCAAGATCCATCATTTTTAATGTTATTCCCAAAATTTTTGAAAAAAAAATTAATTTGATTGGGTAATTCAACGGTCAACTAGTACTTTGACCGGAACCCCTAAACAGGGTTTCGTCAGGGTTTAAGGATTAAATTTTTTAAAAAATATTTCTCGATGACCCAACCGAATGGGAATCAAGATCCATCATTTTTAATGTAATTCCCAAAAGTTTAGGAAAAAAAAATTTATTTGATTTGGTAATTCAACGGTCAACTAGTACTTTGTCCGGAACCCCTAAATTAGGTTTCGTCAGGGTTTAAGGATTCGATTTTTTAAAAAATATTTCTCGACGACTCAACTGAAAGGGAATCAAGATCCAACATTTTTAATGTTATTCCCAAAATTTTAGAAAAAAAAATTAATTTGATTGGGTAATTCAACGGTCAACTAGTACTTTGACCGGAACCCCTAAAAAGGGTTTCGTCAGGGTTTAAGGATTCTATTTTTTAAAAAATATTTCTCGACGACCCACCCGAACGGAAGTCAAGATCCATCATTTTTAATGTTATTCCCAAAATTTTAGGAAAAAAAAAATTTATCTGATTTGGTAATTCAACGGTCAACTAGTACTTTGTCCGGAACCCCTAAATTGGGTTTCGTCAGGGTTTAAGGATTCGATTTTTTAAAAAATATTTCTCGATGACCCAACCGAACGGAAGTCAAGATCCATCATTTTTAATGTAATTCCCAAAATTTTAGAAATTTTTTTTTTTATTTGATTGGGTAATTCAACGGTCAACTAGTACTTTGACCGGAACCCCTAAAAAGGGTTTCGTCAGGGTTTAAGGATTCGATTTCTAAAAACTATTTCTTGACGACCCAACCGAACGAGAATCAAGATCCATCATTTTTAATGTTATTCCCAAAATTTTAGAAAAAAAATTATTTGATTGGGTAATTCAACGGTCAACTAGTACTTTGACCGGAACCATTAAATTGGGTTTCGTCAGGGTTTAAGGATTCGATTTTTTAAAAAATATTTCTCAAAGACCCAACTGAACGGGAATCAAGATCCATCATTCTTAATTTTATTCCCAAAATTTTAAAAAAAAAATTATTTGATTGGGTAATTCAACGGTCAACTAGTACTTTAACTAGAACCCCTAAACAGGGTTTCGTCAAGGTTTAAGGATTAAATTTTTTAAAAAATATTTCTCGACGACCCAACCGAATGGGAATCAAGATCCATCATTTTTAATGTAATTCCCAAAAGTTTAGGAAAAAAAAATTTATTTGATTTGGTAATTCAACGGTCAACTAGTACTTTGTCCGGAACCCCTAAATTGGGTTTCGTCAGGGTTTAAGGATTCGATTTTTTAAAAAATATTTCTCGACGACTCAACTGAAAAGGAATCAAGATCCAACATTTTTAATGTTATTCCCAAAATTTTAGAAAAAAAAATTAATTTGATTGGGTAATTCAACGGTCAACTAGTACTTTGACCGGAACCCCTAAAAAGGGTTTCGTCAGGCTTTAAGGATTCTATTTTTTAAAAAATATTTCTCGACGACCCAACCGAACGGCAATCAAGATCCATCATTTTTGATTTTATTCCCAAAATTTTAGAAAAAAAAATTATTTGATTGGGTAATTCAACGGTCAACTATTACTTTGACCGGAACCCCTAAATTGGGTTTCGTCAGAGTTTAAGGATTTGCTTTTTTTAAAAATATTTCTCGACGACCCAACCGAATGGGAATCAAGATCCATCTTTTTTAATGTTATTCCCAAAATTTTAGAAAAAAAAATTAATTTGATTGGGTAATTCAACGGTCAACTAGTATTTTGACCGGAACCCCTAAAAAGGGTTTCGTCAGGGTTTAAGGATTCGATTTTTTAAAAAATATTTCTCGATGACCCATCCAAAACGGGAATCAAGATCCATCATTTTTAATGTTATTCCCAAAAATTTAAGAAAAAAAATTTATTTGATAGGGTAAATTAACGGTCAACTAGTACTTTGACCGGAACCCCTAAAAAGGGTTTCGTCAAGGTTTATGGATTCGATTTTTTTAAAAATATTTCTCAATGACCCAACCGAACGGGAATCAAGATCCATCACTTTTAATGTTATTCCCAAAATTTTAGAAAAAAAAAATTTATTTGATTGGGTAATTCAACGGTCAACTAGTACTTTGACCGGAACCCCTAAAAAGGGTTTCGTCAGGGTTTAAGGATTCGATTTTTAAAAAATATTTCTCGACGACCCAACCGAACGAGAATCAAGATCCATCATTTTTAATGTTATTCCCAAAATTTTAGAAAAAAAATTATTTGATTGGGTAATTCAACGATCAACTAGTACTTTGACCGGAACCCCTAAATTGGGTTTCGTCAGGGTTAAAGGATTCGATTTTTTAAAAAATATTTCTGAAAGACCCAACTGAACGGGAATCAAGATCCATCATTTTTAATGTTATTCCCAAAATTTAAGAAAAAAATTTTATTTGATTGGGTAATTCAACGGTCAACTAGTACTTTGACCGGAACCCCTAAACAGGGTTTCGTTAGCGTTTAAGGATTCAATTTTTTAAAAAATATTTCTCGACGACCAAACCAAATGGGAATCAAGATCCATCATTTTTAATGTTATTCCCAAAATTTTAGAAAAAAAAATTTATTTGATTTGGTAATTCAACGGTAAACTAGTATTTTGACTGGAACCCTTAAATTGGGTTTCGACAAGGTTTAAGGATTCGATTTTTTAAAAAATATTTTTCGATGACCCAACCAAACGGGAATCAAGATCCATCATTTTTAATGCTATTCCCAAAATTTTAGAAAAAAAAAATTTATTTGATTTGGTAATTCAACGGTCAACTAGTATTTTGACCAGAACCCCTAAATTGGGTTTCGTCAGGGTTCAAGGATTCGATTTTTTAAAAAACAATTCTCCATGACCCAACTAAACGGGAATCAAGATCCATCATTTTTAATGTTATTCCCAAAATTTTAGGAAAAAAAATTATTTGATTGGGTAAATTAATGGTCAACTAGTACTTTGACCGGAACAACTAAAAAGGGTTTCGTCAAGGTTTAAGGATTCGATTTTTTAAAAAATATTTCTCGATGACCCAACCAAACGGGAATCAAGATCCATCACTTTTAATATTATTCCCAAAATTTTAGAAAAAAAAATTATTTGATTGGGTAATTCAACGGTCAACTAGTACTTTGACCGGAACCCCTACAAAGGGTTTCGTCAGGGTTTAAGGATTCGATTTTTAAAAAATATTTCTCGACGACCCAACCGAACGAGAATCAAGATCCATCATTTTTAATGTTATTTCCAAAATTTTAGAAAAAAATTTATTTGATTGGGTAATTCAACGGTCAACTAGTACTTTGACCGGAACCCCTAAATTGGGTTTCGTCAGGGTTTAAGGATTCGATTTTTTAAAAAATTATTCTGAAAGACCCAACTAAACGGGAATCAAGATCCATCATTTTTAATGTTATTCCCAAAATTTTAGAAAAAAAAAATTATTTGATTGGGTAATTCAACGGTCAACTAGTACTTTGACCGGAACTCCTAAACAGGGTTTCGTCAGGGTTTAAGGATTCAATTTTTTAAAAAATATTTCTCGACGACCCAACCGAAGGGGAATCAAGATCCATCATTTTTAATGTTATTCCCAAAATTTTAGAAAATTTTTTTTTATTTGATTTGGTAATTCAACGGTCAACTAGTATTTTGACCGGAACCCCTAAATTGGGTTTCGTCAGGGTTTAAGGATTCCATTTTTTAAAAAATATTTCTCGATGACCCAACCGAAAGGGAATCAAGATCCATCATTTTTAATGTTATTCCCAAAATTTTAGAAATTTTTATTTTATTTGATTGGGTAATTCAACGGTCAACTAGTACCTTGACAGGAACCCCTAAAAAGGGTTTCGTCACGGTTTAAGGATTCGATTTTTTAAAAAATATTTCTCGACGACCCAACCGAACGGAAGTCAAGATCCATCATTTTTAATGTTATTCCCAAAATTTTAGAAAAAAAAATTTCTTTGATTGGGTAATTCAACGGTCAACGAGTACCTTGACCGGAACCCCTAAAAAGGGTTTCGTCAGGGTTTAAGGATTCGATTTTTTAAAAAATATTTCTCGATGACCCAACCAAACGGGAATCAAGATCCATCATTTTTAATGTTATTCCCAAAATTTTAGAAAAAAAAAATTTATTTGATTTGGTAATTCAACGGTCAACTACTATTTTGACCGGAACCCATAAATTGGGTTTCGTCAGGGTTTAAGGATTCGATTTTTTAAAAAAAAAATCTCGATGACCCAACTAAGCGGGAATCAAGATCCATCATTTTTAATGTTATTCCCAAAATTTTAGGAAAAAAAAATTATTTGATTGGGTAAATTAACGGTCAACTAGTACTTTGACCGGAACCCCTAAAAAGGGTTTCGTCAAGGTTTAAGGATTCGATTTTTTAAAAAATATTTCCTGATGACCCAACCCAACGGGAATCAAGATCCATCACTTTTAATATTATTCCCAAAATTTTAGAAAAAAAAATTTATTTGATTGGGTAATTCAACGGTCAACTAGTACTTTGACCGGAACCCCTAAAAAGGGTTTCGTCAGGGTTTAAGGATTCTATTTTTTAAAAATATTTCTCGACGACCCAACCGAACGAGAATCAAGATCCATCATTTTTAATGTTATTTCCAAAATTTTAGAAAAAAAATTATTTGATTGGGTAATTCAAAGGTCAACTAGTACTTTGACCGGAACCCCTAAATAGGGTTTCGTCAGGGTTTAAGGATTTGATTTTTTAAAAAATATTTCTGAAAGACCCAACTGAACGGGAATCAAGATCCATCATTTTTAATGTTATTCCCCAAATTTTTAGGAAAAAAAAATTTATTTGATTGGGTAATTCAACGGTCAACTAGTACTTTGACCGGAACCCCTAAACAGGGTTTCGTCAGGGTTTAAGGATTCAATTTTTTTAAAAATATTTCTCGACGACCCAACCGAATGGGAATCAAGATCCATCATTTTTAATGTTATTCCCAAAATTTTAGAAATTTTTTTTTATTTGATTTGGTAATTCAACGGTCAACTAGTATTTTGACCGGAACCCCTAAATTGGGTTTCGTCAGGGTTTAAGGATTCCATTTTTTAAAAAATATTTCTCGATGACCCAACTGAAAGGGAATCAAGATCCATCATTTTTAATGTTATTCCCAAAATTTTAGAAAAAAAAAATTTTATTTGATTGGGTAATTCAACGGTCAACTAGTACCTTGACCGGAACCCCTAAAAATGGTTTCGTCAGGGTTTAAGGATTCGATTTTTTAAAAAATATTTCTCGACGACCCAACCGAACGGAAGTCAAGATCCATCATTTTTAATGTTATTCCCAAAATTTTAGAAAAAAAATTTATTTGATTGGGTAATTCAACGGTCAACTTGTACTTTGACCAGAACCCCTAAAAAGGGTTTCGTCAGGGTTTAAGGATTCGATTTTTAAAAAATATTTCTTGACGACCCAACCGAACGAGAATCAAGATCCATCATTTTTAATGTTATTCCCAAAATTTTAGAAAAAAATTATTTGATTGGGTAATTCAACTGTCAACTAGTACTTTGACCGGAACACCAAAATTGGGTTTCGTCAGGGTTTAAGGATTCGATTTTTTAAAAAATATTTCTCAAAGACCCAACTGAACGGGAATCAAGATCCATCATTCTTAATGTTATTCCCAAAATTTTAGAAAAAAAAAATTTATTTGATTGGGTAATTCAACGGTCAACTAGTACTTTGACCGCAACCCCTAAACAGGGTTTCGTCAGGGTTTAAGGATTCAATTTTTTAAAAATTATTTCTCGATGACCCAACTGAATGGGAATAAAGATCCATCATTTTTAATGTTATTCCCAAAATTTTAGAACAAAAAAATTTATTTGATTTGGTAATTCAACGGTCAACTAGTATTTTGACCGGAACCCCTAAATTGGGTTTCGTCAGGGTTTAAGGATTCCATTTTTTAAAAAATATTTCTCGATGACCCAACCGAAAGGGAATCAAGATCCATCATTTTTAATGTTATTCCCAAAAATTTTCAAAATTTTAGAAAAAAATTTTATTTGATTGGGTAATTCAACGGTTAACTAGTACCTTGATCGGAACCCCTAAAAAGGGTTTCGTCAGGGTTTAAGGATTCGATTTTTTAAAAAATATTTCTCGACGACCCAATCGAACGGAAGTAAAGATCCATCATTTTTAATGTTATTCCCAAAATTTTAGAAAAAAAAATTTTATTTGATTGGGTAATTCAACGGTCAACTAGTACTTTGACCGGAACCCCTAAAAAGGGTTTCGTCAGGGTTTAAGGATTCGATTTCTAAAAAATATTTCTTGACGACCCAACCGAAAGAGAATCAAGATCAATCATTTTTAATGTTATTCCCAAAATTTTAGAAAAAAAATTATTTGATTGGGTAATTCAGCGGTCAACTAGTACTTTGACCGGAACCCCTAAATTGGGTTTCGTCAGGGTTTAAGGATTCGATTTTTTAAAAAATATTTCTCGACGACTCAACCGAAAGGGAATCAAGATCCATCATTTTTAATGTTATTCCCAAAATTTTAGAAAAAAAAAATTAATTTGATTGGGTAATTCAACGGTCAACTAGTACTTTGACCGAAACCCCTAAAAAGGGTTTCGTCAGGGTTTAAGGATTCGATTTTTTAAAAAATATTTCTCGACGACCCAACCGAACGGAAATCAAGATACATCATTTTTAATGTAATTCCCAAAAGTTTAGAAAAAAAAAATTTATTTGATTTGGTAATTCAACGGTCAACTAGTACTTTGTCCGGAACCCCTAAATTGGGTTTCGTCAGGGTTTAAGGATTCGATTTTTTAAAAAATATTTCTCGACGACTCAACCGAAAGGGAATCAAGATCCATCATTTTTAATGTTATTCCCAAAATTTTAGAAAAAAATATTAATTTGATTGGGTAATTCAACGGTCAACTAGTACTTTGACCGGAACCCCTAAAAAGGGTTTCGACAAGGTTTAAGGATTCGATTTTTTAAAAAATATTTCTCGACGACCCAACCAAACGGGAATCAAGATCCATCATTTTTAATGTTATTCCCAAAATTTTAGAAAAAAAAAATTAATTTGATTGGGTAATTCAACGGTCAATGTAACGCCCCCAAATCCACCCTGACAGGGGACCCGGGTCGTCACATTGTCTCAATATCCTGTAGCACAAGTTACGCAATAACAAAGCAAAATATATAATACAACGGAGCATAAAATGTCCCACTCCGCAGGTCCAAGATCGTCTTCACAGTATAATACAAAACAACTTGGTACATCTCGAATTAATATATTACAAAAGTTCACATCAATAGAAATATAAAGATTCCAGTTGGATCTTCTAATTGTTGTCGCCATAGCCTTGCGCTTTCCCTTTCCCTTTATAGCCCTGACTGGACGTCTCGCCTTTCTCCGTCTTGACAGCTGAACAAAATGTTGAAAGCAAGAATGAGCAACTATAGTGCTCAGCAAGTTCTCTTCTCGCTCGGTGTATAAATATATAATAAAGTTTACCGAAATAAATACTCAAAATTTTAATATCGGATATCACAATATGGTTTGGCTCAAATTCATCTTGAAAATGCCATACTCGAAAGGCTCAAAACTCATCTCAAAACAGAATACTCAAAAGACTCATTTGATATAACTCTGATAACTCATGATTTAAGAATGAACTGGTCTTCCACCTCTCCGTATCTCGGTGGGGCGATCAACTAACCAACCAAGAATACCGGCCTCCGATGACACCGCACTTCGCCCGATCACGGCTACAATACGATATCAACTATAATATATATGTATGAATGCTAGCATCATAATGGTTATCAATTCAACCAAGGCAACGAATGCCTAAATATTCTCGGGTCCGTAAAACGGTACACGAGTCCCTCTTTCTCTTATAATGGGCCTCTTGCCCAAAATTGACCAGTAGAATACAGAATTCCCGAATATTTGGGGTACAGATAACTTGAGATAACTCTTTTCAGAAAATATTTACAAATCTGGCGGACTGCCAGTATGACTCGATTTTACCACCAATCCGAACAATAGACTGATGTAAATTCTCAATAATAATTTATCGGTTGACATGAACAAAATGCCAAACCTTGACAATAAAATCGACTATCTCGAATCTATGAGAATAGTCCTAAGATTAAAGTAATTGGGAGTTGTACTGAACAAATAGTACTTCTCGATATTTATAATACTCAACATTGATGAACGTGTAAATAGAATATTTTTCACTTGATCGACGAATAAAAATCTCTAATAATTATAATTTTAAACTCCTATCGGTTAGTTCAAACGAGGAACTAACTGAAAGATAATCAATAAATAACGATTGAATTTGTACAATAAATTCAATCGAAAAGAATAAATTTAACTATCTCGGACGAATGAGATTAGTTTCACTGAATAAAATAATAGTCGTCTCGAATTAATGAGATCGACCCGATATCAATTAAATTGTTTCTACGCATATAGGGATTATAATTCTCAAATAAACTAACTTGACAATATAATAATATTTAACAAGAAATAATTCTCAAAAGAAATTATTGCATCATATAGAGCAACAGATAATCTCAATATATAACATCTCAAAAATAATTAACAAAATAAATAACACGAACAGAAATTCACAGTTTCCAAAAGTTAGGGTAAGAACGAACTTGCCTCGATCTCGAAGTACGAATGAATGAAGCTAAAATATATACTCTACCCGTGAACTTGGCGTCGATCTACGTCTCGAGAATTATTTTCTAAAAATAGCAACCAGAAATACGTAAGCGATTCTTCAGAATAAAATACTCCCGATCCGATAATCTAATTAATAATAATATAATATCTCATAAAATCTCCGGAATAAATAAATAAATATTTATTCGAACACAGGAATTAAATCTGGGGAATATATCCTATTTTTAATATCTGGAAATCTAAATTCTTACTCAAAATGAAAAATTCAAACATCCGTTTTTATTCAATTTAAAACCATATTTATTATTCTCATTTTTAAACTAATTGTCAAAGAATTCTAATTTACTAAACTCATTAATATAAAACAAATATTAAATCTCTAAATTAAATCTGACTTGATCCGGTTAATTAAAAATAAACCGGAAAATATTAAAACAGCTTTTCCAAATAAAACATATTTTATTCTATTTATTTCACAAATATTCTTCTTTTTATCAACAAATTATTAAATCTATAATTTTCATCCAAAAATCACAAAATGACTCTTTTTAACAAACAAATAATTAATCCATTTTATTAAACCCTTTTTATTGCAAATTAATAAATATCTAATTTATTTTCAAAATCACATAGCAACACTTATTTAATTAGTAAATAAATAAATTCTAAATTACATCTAAAATCTTATTTAATTAATTAATTAACTAAACCATTTAAATAACTTATTAATTACTAACCAAATTAATTAATAATCCATTTTTTAACGAAACAATTAAATCCCGATTATTATAATATAACGAACCATAAATACACTAATATTACATTTTAACAGCAATTAAACATCGATGTGGGTCCCACCGTGTGGGCCCCACCTGTTTCATTTCCCCTCCCCTGCATCTCTCCCAGTCTCTCTCCCAGTCTCTCTCTCTCTCTCTCTCTCTCTCTCTCTCTCTCTCTCTCTCTCTCTCTCTCTCTCTCTCTCTCTCTCTCTCTCTCTCTCTCTCTCTCTCTTTCCCTCTCTCTCTCCCCTGCATCCAATCTCTCTCACAATCTCTCCCCTCCTCTCTCCTTATCTCTCCACTCTCTCTCCGTTTCGTCCTCTCTCTCCCCGTCGCCCTTAACCCCCTTCGACTAATCTCCCCTGCCCAGTACACCGCCACTAATAACAACAATTCCACAAACACCCACACTCCTCTCTCCCCTCATCTCTTCTCTTGTCTCTCACGACAACAAAGTCGAACCAAACAACAACCACAATCTCCATTCCTCCCCCTTATAACTCCGTTGCAAACCAACACTCCCATCTCCTCCACTCGACCTCCCTCATCTCCCTCTCCGATTAACCACAGCCGCCACCACCGTACTACCCCCCACTGATTTCGACTCACTACCTTTCTCCCACGGCGACACCCGATCAACCACAACACCACAGTCACGACAATCACCACAAAAATCAAGGCAAATCGGAAACAAACCAACACAACGAAACAATTACAAGTATAATTCGATCCTACCAAATCAACAATTCGCCAAAACAAATAACGAAAGAAGGAGAAAAAAAAAAGAACTACCTGGGTTTTTGTTTGTTCGGTTATGAGTCTATAGGTCGTGTATTTTGGTTATAATGTAAGAGAAAACAAAAGAGTGTTGTTTGTTTTTTTTTTAAAAGAGAGATAACAATGTGTTTTGGTATGCCTACAACCGGGTTTTTGTTTGGTGAACAAAAGAAATTGTTTGATGTGGTTTTTGTTAATGCAGCAGCCCTTTTATAGCAAAAATTAGGTGCTGATTAATCATGATATTGATAATGGTTGGGATAAAAAATTTAAAAGATTAAAACATGGAGACAAAATCATTGTAACATTTAGTGGTGTAATCATAATAAAAAATTTTTATTTAATAGGTGGGTAATTATTAAATTAAAAGAATAAAAAATGGGGGACAATTATAATGATGAAAATATTTAATATAATTATTTAATAAAAAGATTTCATTTTTCTCCCGCTGATTAATTAAAACGAGACTCTAAAAATTCGGCTCAAAATATATTTCGAAAATTTACGGTTATTACAGTCTTCCCCCCTTATAGGATTCCGTCCTCGGAATCAAAACTATGCACTAAACAATTCCGGATATTTATCCCGCATTTCACTTTCTAATTCCCACGTGGCTTCCTCAACTTGGTGGTTTCTCCAAAGTACTTTCACTAAATTCACTTTCTTAGTTCTAAACTCTTGCACTTTGTAATCTAGGATCTCCACTAGCTTTTCTTCGTATGTCAAATCGGGGCGAATTTCCACTGGTTCGTAGGTTATAACGTGCCTGAAATCAGAATGGTACTCTCTTAACGCAGAGACATGAAACACATCGTGGATATGCTGAAGGTCTGGAGGTAGGGCCAACTGATAAGCTAGTGGTCCTATCTTCTTAAGAATCTCGAAGGGTCCTATATATCTGGGGCTTAACTTGCCTTTCTTTCCGAATCTCATTACTCCTTTCCAAGGTGAAACTTTCAACATCACCTTATCTCCTACTTCAAATGCTTTGTCTTTCCTCTTTTGATTTGCATACTTCCTCTGTCAATCTTGAGCTGCAACTAACCTTTTTCGAATAACCTCGGTTGCTTGCTTAGTTTGTTGAAGTAATTCCGGTCCTAGTATCTTCCTTTCTCCTACTTCATCCCAATATAAAGGTGATCTACACTTCCTTCCGTACAAAGCTTCATAAGGTGCCATACATATGCTCGAATGGTAACTATTGTTGTAAGCAAACTCGACTAGGGGCAAATGCTCATCCCAACTTCCTTTAAAATCAAGTGCACAGGCTCTTAACATATCTTCAACTGTTTGAATCGTCCTTTCACTTTGTCCGTCGGTCTGTGGATGATATGCAGTGCTCAGATTTAACTTCATGCCAAGACATTCTTGAAAACTTTTCCAAAATCGAGAAGTAAAACGGGCATCTCTATCAGAAACAATCGAAACAGGCACTCCGTGACGAACTACAATTTCCTTTAGGTATATGTTCACCAATCTCTCAACGGAATACTTATCACTAATTGGTAGGAAATGCACAGATTTAGTGAGTCTATCGACGATAACCCAGATCGCATCATGACTGGCTCTAGTTCGTGGCAATCCTACGACAAAATCCATGGTGATATGCTCCCATTTCCACTCTGGTATCTCTAAAGGTTGTAGAAGTCCACTTGGTCGTTGATGTTCTGCCTTCACTTTCTGACATGTCAAACACTTACTTACCCATTCTGCAATCTCCCTCTTCATGTTGGGCCACCAATAATTCAACTTGATGTCTTGATACATTTTTGTGCTCCCTGGGTGAATGGAATATCTCGAGTTATGCGCCTCGCTCATAATTTCCTCCTTCAACTCTGTAACATTAGGAATCCATATTCTCGATGCAAATCGCTTAATTCCCTTTTCATCTTTTGAACTTAGAATTTCTTCTCCGGTCAACTCTGATCTTCTTTCTTCCTTCACTTGCTCTTGACAACGTCGAATCTTCTCGAGTAACTCTGGTTGAAACTGAATGCTGTAAACTCCTTCATTGTTTTTGACTGGGACCTTGACTTCCAATTCCATTTTCTCAAATTCTCTGACCAATTCTTCTGAGGTTGTCAACAGGTTTAGTCTTTCCTTTCTACTTAATGCATCAGCTACAACATTAGCCTTCCCTGGGTGATAGTTTATCGAGCAATCATAGTCTTTGATCAACTCCAACCATCTTCTTTGTCTCATGTTTAAATCCTTCTGCGTGAATATATACTTTAAGCTCTTGTGATCCGTGTAAATCTCGCATTTCTCTCCGTAAAGGTAATGTCTCCAAATCTTGAGTGCGAAAACAATAGCAGCAAGTTCCAAATCGTGAGTAGGGTAACGGGACTCATACTCCTTCAGTTGCCGAGAGGCATAAGCTATTACCTTTCCGTGCTGCATCAAAACACATCCCAAACCCTTGTGAGAAGCGTCGCTGTAAATTACGAAATCGCCTTTCTCATCGGGTAAGGTTAACACCGGGGCAGTAGTCAATCTCTTCTTCAATTCTTGAAAGCTATCTTCACATTTGGGGGTCCATTCGAACTTTTCACTCTTTCTGGTAAGTCGAGTCAGTGGCGTAGCTATCTTTGAGAAATCCTTCACGAACCTTCGATAGTATCCGGCCAAACCAAGGAAACTTCTAACTTCGGTGGGAGTCTTGGGTCTCTCCCAATCTGCTACGGCTTCTATCTTTGCGGGGTCTACAGAAATCCCTTCGCCGCTTACAATGTGTCCCAAAAATTGAACTTCTTTTAGCCAGAATTCACACTTCGAGAATTTCGCATATAACTTTTCCTTCCGCAGCGTTTCCAGAACTAGACGGAGGTGTTCAGCATGTTCCTCAGGAGACTTCAAGTATATCAGGATGTCATCAATAAATACAATCACGAACTTGTCCAAGTATCTCTTGAACACACGATTCATCAAATCCATAAAAGCAGCTGGCGCATTCGTCAATCCAAAAGACATGACTAAGAATTCGTAATGTCCATATCGGGTCCTAAAGGCAGTCTTAGGAATATCCTCAGGCTTGATCTTTAGTTGATGATAACCGGATCTCAAATCAATCTTTGAAAAACATCTAGCTCCCTTAAGTTGGTCAAACAGATCGTCGATTCGAGGTAAGGGGTACTTATTCTTAATGGTCATCTTGTTCAACTCACGATAATCAATACATAGTCGCATAGATCCGTCCTTCTTCTTCACGAACAGCACTGGAGCTCCCCACGGGGATACACTTGGTCTGATTATGCCTTTGTCAAGTAAATCTTGCAGTTGGGTAGCCAACTCCTTCATCTCAACTGGAGCCATTCGGTATGGTGCTTTGGAAATTGGTGCAGTTCCCGGGGCAAGATCGATATTGAATTCTATTTCTCTGTCGGGCGGCAATCCAGGTAACTCTTCAGGAAAAACATCTTCGAATTGATTCACTACAGGAATTTCATCAATGGCAGGGGCTTGCTTCTCGTTGTCAACCACATAAGCTAAGTAGGCTTGACACCCACTTCTTAGTAGTTTCTTCGCTTGAATCAAATTCAGAAAATTACTAGTAGGTTTCCTTCCGCGGAATTGTATTCTTTTGCCGTTGGGTCCCTTTACACTAACCCACTTACGCCGACAATTGATTTGAGCATCATAACGTGTCAACCAATCCATTCCCAGAATTATATCAAACTCCCCTAAATTAAAAGAAAGAAGGTCTGCTTCGAAATGTTGTCCTTGGATTTCGATTCCACAATCTGGACATATCTGATCTACAGGGACTTTTTCCTGATTTGCTACTTCTGTAATCAATGTCTCCCCTAATGGTACGGACTGAATATTCAATTTATTCCTAAAATTCTCCGATATGAAAGATTTTGTTGCTCCCGAATCAAACAAAACACATGCATCTACAGAATTGACTAAAAGCATACCTGCAATCACATCACTATCAGCAATAGCATCCTTCACCGTCATGTTGAAAGTACGAGCAGTTGGCTTGTTGCTGGGAGGTGTCATGAGTCTAGGTGCAGTTGTCTCCTTTGGTGGTGACTTGCAATCTCGTGCAATATGTCCTTTCTTTCCGCAATTGTAACAAGTAACGGTCTTATCCTTGCAGTGGGAAGAATAGTGCCCTTTTTGTCCACAGTTGTAACAAACAATGCTGGCCAGATTACATGGTCCTGGGTGCTTCCTTCCACACGTTTTGCATTCGGGTAGCGGTGGCCTTCCTTGAATTAGATTGGCTGCCTGAGGGGGTCTGGACTTTTGATTGCTTCCCCTAGCGTCTTGATTCTCAGTTCTCTTTGTATCATTGCTTCTGTCTTCCCGCTTCACAAAAGGTCTCTTTCCATTCCGATCGTCCGGCTTCCTCTCAAAATTATTTCCACGATTCTGAAACTTCCTTTTCTTCATATCCTTGACCTTTGAGTACAACTCAGATCCACTTTCCACAATAGATGCTTTTTGAACCACAGTAGCATAGTTGGTGATTTCTAGGACCGCAACTCGATTCTGGATCCACGGCTTTAGCCCTAGTTGAAAACGTTTAGCTCTCTTTTCGTCCGTATCCACATGGTAAGGCACAAACCTAGAGAGTTCAGAAAACTTGGCTTCATATTCAGCTACAGTCATGTTGCCTTGCTTGAGTTCCAGAAACTTGACCTCCATTTGACTCTCCAAGTATTTAGGAAAATATTTCTCTAAGAATAGCTGCGTGAACCTGGTCCAGGGTATGACTACGTTCCCTTCCATTGCTCTCTTTGATTCCCACCAATAATTCGCTTCACCTTTTAACATATAGGCCGCAAAGATGGTTTTCTTCTCTTCTTCTACCCCTACGATCTCAAAGGTCTTTTCTATTTCACGTAACCATATTCTTGCTTCAACGGGATCGGTAGTACCCTTAAACTCAGCGGGGTTCAGAGATTTAAATGATTTGAAACTAACGGTAGCCTGTGTCAGTTGAGCTGGAGGTAGATTCCCTCCTAAATTTTGGTATAGCTGAGGCTGAGGGTTCTGGGTATGCTGAATAAGAAAGTTCATAAGTAGACTCATCGGGTTATTTTCTTGGTTAGGATCTCGAGCGAGTTGTGGTTCCAGGTTTGGAACTTGGTTCTGAGGTGGAACCTCATTCCCTGGATTCACCTCGGGTTGAGGACGAGGATTCTTTGCGGGTCTTCCTCTTTTTGGTGCCATCTTTTTCTATAAAGATGAAAACAATATGGAATTATATCTCAGGTTTGCAATTATACGACACCATTGCTGGCAAAGTAATGATAGGCATTCATAAATAAATACTCGGTCAAATTTATGGTTCCTCACAATACTCAAAATCACAACTCTTTCTTGTCTCTTATAAGCAGTTACTCTTATTTCTCGATATAAAAAGATTTTAGATACTCGTGAAGATTTATCTCAATTTAAATGGTGGTTCTAAAAAATTCAATCATCATAAATCTCTGGTTCTCGAAAATTCTTTTTAAGTCGTAGTATCGGAAAAGAAATTGTTAACTAATTCAGGGGTAACATGGAAATTATTCTAACATGCTATTCTAATATAACACAGATCTAAACAAAATGAGATAACGATACTATAGCAGATCACAATATAATACTGATAAGATTCCATACTGGTGAAATCCAGGTCATGGTACTGAATACAAACTGGTCGCTGATAATAAGTACATCGTAAAAGTAACTAGCCAACATACTGGTCTAGTAGAGATAACAAAGGTTTCTACCCAACAGGCTGGGTATCAGGTCTAAAATACAAGGATCAACATAATATATGCATCCTACTACAGAAGGGTCTATCTCGACGTCATCACTGAAGAAACATCTCACCCACTCTCCTATGGAACTCTCTGATAATGTCTGAAACCAGGGTGGCAACTCTGGCCTGATCAATCTGTCCTGTGCTGGATGATGGTAATGCGGCTAAGTCAGTCTGAAGCCCGGTCAAAACAGTCAGGGCAATCTGGTGCATAATCTCCATGGGTACGTCTCTCACCAACAGACTCCCTCCATGATGCACGGCAAGAGGTTCTGAAACTGACAATAGTCGAAGAATACTATCCCTAGTAGTAAAAATCTCCTCATAACGTGCCCACAACCAACGGTAATGCTGGAACAGTGTATGGTGGACATGCCAAGGGACCATCCCTCCGGCCACATCAGGATGCTCAGAAGGAACAGGTGGCATAGCAACAGTAGTAGCAACCACGGTGGGCTGAGCAGGAGCAGGTGCAGGTATGGTAGGTGCAAATGGAGTAGTATCACAAGCAGGCATGGCACTGACAGGTGGAAACATGTAGTCAGGCACGGTAGGGACTGTCGGCGTCGAAGCATAGACGGGAACAGGTAAAGTAAACAACTCAGCAAGAGCTGCTACTCCTGTAGGTACATCAACTCCGGATACTGGAGCTGACAAGGTAGGTACAACCTCAATACGGACGGGTGAAAGCTGGCTCTCATCAACTGGATCAGTAATCTCGGGCACTGGGGTCTCAACTCTGAACGTCTCAGGGGTAGGAGCCTCTAAATCAATCACTAGTGGAGGAGAATCGACTATCTCAATGATCTGGTCAGGAGAATCTACTAAATCTATCACATGTGGAGGAGAAGGTGTAAGGATCTGAACTGAAGAATCCTCCGTGTCACTAACCATCTGCATAAACTCTTCAGACGGGTCACTGTCTGAACCTGAGCTAAGTGGTCCATGCGGGTAAGGTGTAGGAGATCTATCTCGGGTAGAACGAAAATCAGCTGGTCTGGAAGTAGACATCTACAAAAGTACGAAAATCTCGGTCAGGTTTCAATCAACTAGCTATGCCTATAAATATATATAAATGCGTAAGGCGCTTAGTGCCAAAATCTCAACTTCGTATCATATCTCTAAATTCTCACGTCGCGTTATAGTTCTAGGTTCGTATTATATCTCTAAATGCTCGCATCGGGTTATACTCCAAGGCTCGTACGATTCCTAAAAATATAACTGAGGCTTTGATACCAAAACTGTAACGCCCCCAAATCCACCCTGACAGGGGACCCGGGTCGTCACATTGTCTCAATATCCTGTAGCACAAGTTACGCAATAACAAAGCAAAATATATAATACAACGGAGCATAAAATGTCCCACTCCGCAGGTCCAAGATCGTCTTCACAGTATAATACAAAACAACTTGGTACATCTCGAATTAATATATTACAAAAGTTCACATCAATAGAAATATAAAGATTCCAGTTGGATCTTCTAATTGTTGTCGCCATAGCCTTGCGCTTTCCCTTTCCCTTTATAGCCCTGACTGGACGTCTCGCCTTTCTCCGTCTTGACAGCTGAACAAAATGTTGAAAGCAAGAATGAGCAACTATAGTGCTCAGCAAGTTCTCTTCTCGCTCGGTGTATAAATATATAATAAAGTTTACCGAAATAAATACTCAAAATTTTAATATCGGATATCACAATATGGTTTGGCTCAAATTCATCTTGAAAATGCCATACTCGAAAGGCTCAAAACTCATCTCAAAACAGAATACTCAAAAGACTCATTTGATATAACTCTGATAACTCATGATTTAAGAATGAACTGGTCTTCCACCTCTCCGTATCTCGGTGGGGCGATCAACTAACCAACCAAGAATACCGGCCTCCGATGACACCGCACTTCGCCCGATCACGGCTACAATACGATATCAACTATAATATATATGTATGAATGCTAGCATCATAATGGTTATCAATTCAACCAAGGCAACGAATGCCTAAATATTCTCGGGTCCGTAAAACGGTACACGAGTCCCTCTTTATCTTATAATGGGCCTCTTGCCCAAAATTGACCAGTAGAATACAGAATTCCCGAATATTTGGGGTACAGATAACTTGAGATAACTCTTTTCAGAAAATACTTACAAATCTGGCGGACTGCCAGTATGACTCGATTTTACCACCAATCCGAACAATAGACTGATGTAAATTCTCAATAATAATTTATCGGTTGACATGAACAAAATGCCAAACCTTGACAATAAAATCGACTATCTCGAATCTATGAGAATAGTCCTAAGATTAAAGTAATTGGGAGTTGTACTGAACAAATAGTACTTCTCGATATTTATAATACTCAACATTGATGAACGTGTAAATAGAATATTTTTCACTTGATCGACGAATAAAAATCTCTAATAATTATAATTTTAAACTCCTATCGGTTAGTTCAAACGAGGAACTAACTGAAAGATAATCAATAAATAACGATTGAATTTGTACAATAAATTCAATCGAAAAGAATAAATTTAACTATCTCGGACGAATGAGATTAGTTTCACTGAATAAAATAATAGTCATCTCGAATTAATGAGATCGACCCGATATCAATTAAATTGTTTCTACGCATATAGGGATTATAATTCTCAAACAAACTAACTTGACAATATAATAATATTTAACAAGAAATAATTCTCAAAAGAAATTATTGCATCATATAGAGCAACAGATAATCTCAATATATAACATCTCAAAAATAATTAACAAAATAAATAACACGAACAGAAATTCACAGTTTCCAAAAGTTAGGGTAAGAACGAACTTGCCTCGATCTCGAAGTACGAATGAATGAAGCTAAAATATATACTCTACCCGTGAACTTGGCGTCGATCTACGTCTCGAGAATTATTTTCTAAAAATAGCAACCAGAAATACGTAAGCGATTCTTCAGAATAAAATACTCCCGATCCGATAATCTAATTAATAATAATATAATATCTCATAAAATCTCCGGAATAAATAAATAAATATTTATTCGAACACAGGAATTAAATCTGGGGAATATATCCTATTTTTAATATCTGGAAATCTAAATTCTTACTCAAAATGAAAAATTAAAACATCCGTTTTTATTCAATTTAAAACCATATTTATTATTCTCATTTTTAAACTAATTGTCAAAGAATTCTAATTTACTAAACTCATTAATATAAAACAAATATTAAATCTCTAAATTAAATCTGACTTGATCCGGTTAATTAAAAATAAACCGGAAAATATTAAAACAGCTTTTCCAAATAAAACATATTTTATTCTATTTATTTCACAAATATTCTTCTTTTTATCAACAAATTATTAAATCTATAATTTTCATCCAAAAATCACAAAATGACTCTTTTTAACAAACAAATAATTAATCCATTTTATTAAACCCTTTTTATTGCAAATTAATAAATATCTAATTTATTTTCAAAATCACATAGCAACACTTATTTAATTAGTAAATAAATAAATTCTAAATTACATCTAAAATCTTATTTAATTAATTAATTAACTAAACCATTTAAATAACTTATTAATTACTAACCAAATTAATTAATAATCCATTTTTTAACGAAACAATTAAATCCCGATTATTATAATATAACGAACCATAAATACACTAATATTACATTTTAACAGCAATTAAACATCGATGTGGGTCCCACCGTGTGGGCCCCACCTGTTTCATTTCCCCTCCCCTGCATCTCTCCCAGTCTCTCTCCCAGTCTCTCTCTCTCTCTCTCTCTCTCTCTCTCTCTCTCTCTCTCTCTCTCTCTCTCTTTCCCTCTCTCTCTCCCCTGCATCCAATCTCTCTCACAATCTCTCCCCTCCTCTCTCCTTATCTCTCCACTCTCTCTCCGTTTCGTCCTCTCTCTCCCCGTCGCCCTTAACCCCCTTCGACTAATCTCCCCTGCCCAGTACACCGCCACTAATAACAACAATTCCACAAACACCCACACTCCTCTCTCCCCTCATCTCTTCTCTTGTCTCTCACGACAACAAAGTCGAACCAAACAACAACCACAATCTCCATTCCTCCCCCTTATAACTCAGCTGCAAACCAACACTCCCATCTCCTCCACTCGACCTCCCTCATCTCCCTCTCCGATTAACCACAGCCGCCACCACCGTACTACCCCCCACTGATTTCGACTCACTACCTTTCTCCCACGGCGACACCCGATCAACCACAACACCACAGTCACGACAATCACCACAAAAATCAAGGCAAATCGGAAACAAACCAACACAACGAAACAATTACAAGTATAATTCGATCCTACCAAATCAACAATTCGCCAAAACAAATAACGAAAGAAGAAGAAAAAAAAAGAACTACCTGGGTTTTTGTTTGTTCGGTTATGAGTCTATAGGTCGTGTATTTTGGTTATAATGTAAGAGAAAACAAAAGAGTGTTGTTTGTTTTTTTTTAAAAGAGAGATAACAATGTGTTTTGGTATGCCTACAACCGGGTTTTTGTTTGGTGAACAAAAGAAATTGTTTGATGTGGTTTTTGTTAATGCAGCAGCCCTTTTATAGCAAAAATTAGGTGCTGATTAATCATGATATTGATAATGGTTGGGATAAAAAATTTAAAAGATTAAAACATGGAGACAAAATCATTGTAACATTTAGTGGTGTAATCATAATAAAAAAATTTTATTTAATAGGTGGGTAATTATTAAATTAAAAGAATAAAAAATGGGGGACAATTTTAATGATGAAAATATTTAATATAATTATTTAATAAAAAGATTTCGTTTTTCTCCCGCTGATTAATTAAAACGAGACTCTAAAAATTCGGCTCAAAATATATTTCGAAAATTTACGGTTATTACAGTCAACTAGTACTTTGACCGGAACCCCTAAAAAGGGTTTCGTCAGGGTTTAAGGATTCGATTTTTTAAAATATATTTCTCGACGACCCAACCGAACGGGAATCAAGATCCATCATTTTTAATGTAATTCCCAAAAGTTTAGAAAAAAAAATTTATTTGATTTGGTAATTCAACGGTCAACTAGTACTTTGTCCGGAACCCCTAAATTAGGTTTCGTCAGGGTTTAAGGATTCGATTTTTTAAAAAATATTTCTCGACGACTCAACCGAAAGGGAATCAAGATCCATCATTTTTAATGTTATTCCCAAAATTTTAGAAAAAAAAAATTAATTTGATTGGGTAATTCAACGGTCAACTAGTACTTTGACCGAAACCCCTAAAAAGGGTTTCGTCAGGGTTTAAGGATTCGATTTTTTAAAAAATATTTCTCGACGACCCAACCGAACGGAAATCAAGATCCATCATTTTTAATGTAATTCCCAAAAGTTTAGAAAAAAAAATTTATTTGATTTGGTAATTCAACGGTCAACTAGTACTTTGTCCGGAACCCCTAAATTGGGTTTCGTCAGGGTTTAAGGATTCGATTTTTTAAAAAATATTTCTCGACGACTCAACCGAAAGGGAATCAAGATCCATCATTTTTAATGTTATTCCCAAAATTTTAGAAAAAAATATTAATTTGATTGGGTAATTCAACGGTCAACTAGTACTTTGACCGGAACCCCTAAAAAGGGTTTCGTCAAGGTTTAAGGATACGATTTTTTAAAAAATATTTCTCGACGACCCAACCAAACGGGAATCAAGATCCATCATTTTTAATGTTATTCCCAAAATTTTAGAAAAAAAATTAATTTGATTGGGTAATTCAACGGTCAACTAGTACTTTGACCGGAACCCCTAAAAAGGGTTTCGTCAGGGTTTAAGGATTCGATTTTTTAAAAAATATTTCTCGAAGACCCAACCGAACGAGAATCAAGATCCATCATTTTTAATTTTATTCCCAAAATTTTAGAAAAAAAATTTATTTGATTGGGTAATTCAACGGTCAACTAGTACTTTGACCAGAACCCCTAAATTTGGTTTCGTCAGGGTTTAAGGATTTGATTTTTTTAAAAATATTTCTCGATGACCAAACCGAACGGGAATCAAGATACATCATTTTTATTGTTATTCCCAAAATTGTTGAAAAAAAATTTATTTGATTGGGTAATTCAATGGTCAACTAGTACTTTGACCGGAACCCCTAAACAGGGTTTCGTCAGGGTTTAAGGAATCGATTTTTAAAAAAATATTTGTCGATGACCCAACCGAACGGGAATCAAGATCCATCATTTTTAATGTTATTCCCAAAATTTTAGAAAAAAAAAATTTATTTGATTGGGTAATTCAACGGTCAACTAGTTCTTTGACCGGAACCCTTAAACAGGGTTTCGTTAGAGTTTAAGGATTCGATTTTTTCAAAAATATTTCCCGAAGACCCAACCAAACGGGAATCAAGATCCATCATTTTTTATGTTATTACTAAAATTTTAGAAAAATTTTTTTATTTGATTGGGTAATTCCACGGTCAACTAGTACTTTGACCGTAACCCCTAAACAAGGTTTCGTCAGGATTTAAGAATTCGATTTATTAGAAAATATTTCTCGACGACCCAACCGAACGGGAATCAAGATCCGTCATTTTTAATGTTATTCCCAAATTTTAGAAAAAAAAATTTATTTGATTTGGTAATTCCACTTTCAACTAGTACTTTGACCGGAACCCCTAAACAGGGTTTCGTCACAGTTTAAGGATTCGATTTTTTAAAAAATATTTCTCGATGACCCAACCAAACGGGAATCAAGATCCATCATTTTTAATGTTATTCCCAAAATTTTAGAAAAAAAAAATTTATTTGATTGGGTAATTCAACGGTCAACTAGTACTTTGACCGGAACCCATAAAAAGGGTTTCGTTAGGGTTTAAAGATTCGATTTTTTAAAAATATTTCTCAATGACCAAACTGAACGGGAATCAAGATCCATCATTTTTAGTGTTATTCCCAAAATTTTAGAAAAAAAAATTTATTTGATTGGGTAATTCAACGGTCAACTAGTACTTTGACCGGAACCCCTAAACAGGGTTTCGTCAGGGTTTAAGGATTCGATTTTTTAAAAAATATTTCTCGATGACTAAACTGAACGGGAATCAAGATCCATCATTTTTAATGTTATTCCCAAAATTTTAGAAAAAAAAAATTTATTTGATTGGGTAATTCAACGGTTAACTAGTACTTTGACCGGAACCCGTAAATTGGGTTTCGTCAGGGTTTAAGTATTCGATTTTTTAAAAAATATTTCTCGATGACCCAACCGAACGGGAATCAAGATCCATCATTTTTAATGTTATTCCAAAAATTTTAGAAAAAAAAAAATTATTTGACTTTGTAATTCAACGGTCAACTAGTTCTTTGACCGGAACCCCTAAACAGGGTTTCGTTAGAGTTTAAGGATTCGATTTTTTAAAAAATATTTCCCGAAGACCCAACCGAACGGGAATCAAGATCCATCATTTTTAATGTTATTCCCAAAATTTTAGAAAAAATTTATTTGATTGGGTAATTCAACGATCAACTAGTACTTTGACCGGAACCCCTAAAAAGGGTTTCGTCAGGGTTTAAGGATTCGATTTTTAAAAAATATTTCTCGACGACCCAACCGAACCAGAATCAAGATCCATCATTTTTAATGTTATTTTCAAAATTTTAGAAAAAAATTTATTTGATTGGGTAATTCAACGGTCAACTAGTACTTTGACCGGAACCCCTAAATTGGGTTTCGTCAGGGTTTAAGGATTCGATTTTTTAAAAAATATTTCTGAAAGACCCAACTGAACGGGAATCAAGATCCATCATTTTTAATGTTATTCCCAAAATTTTAGAAAAAAAAAATTATTTGATTGGGTAATTCAACGGTCAACTAGTACTTTGACCGGAACTCCTAAACAGGGTTTCGTCAGGGTTTAAGGATTCAATTTTTTAAAAAATATTTCTCGACGACCCAACCGAAGGGGAATCAAGATCCATCATTTTTCATGTTATTCCCAAAATTTTAGAAAAATTTTTTTTATTTGATTTGGTAATTCAACGGTCAACTAGTATTTTGACCGGAACCCCTAAATTGGGTTTCGTGAGGGTTTAAGGATTCCATTTTTTAAAAAATATTTCTCGATGACCCAACCGAAAGGGAATCAAGATCCATCATTTTTAATGTTATTCCCAAAATTTTAGAAATTTTTTTTTATTTGATTGGGTAATTCAACGGTCAACTAGTACCTTGACCGGAACCCCTAAAAAGGGTTTCGTCACGGTTTAAGGATTCGATTTTTTAAAAAATATTTCTCGACGACCCAACCGAACGGAATTCAAGATCCATCATTTTTAATGTTATTCCCAAAATTTTAGAAAAAAAAATTTATTTGATTGGGTAATTCAACGGTCAACTAGTACCTTGACCGGAACCCCTAAAAAGGGTTTCGTCAGGGTTTAAGGATTCGATTTTTTAAAAAATATTTCTCGATGACCCAACCAAACGGGAATCAAGATCCATCATTTTTAATGTTATTCCCAAAATTTTAGAAAAAAAAAATTTATTTGATTTGGTAATTCAACGGTCAACTACTATTTTGACCGGAACCCCTAAATTGGGTTTCGTCAGGGTTTAAGGATTCGATTTTTTAAAAAACTTCTCGATGACCCAACTAAACGGGAATCAAGATCCATCATTTTTAATGTTATTCCCAAAATTTTAGGAAAAAAAAATTATTTGATTGGGTAAATTAACGGTCAACTAGTACTTTGACCGGAACCCCTAAAAAGGGTTTCGTCAAGGTTTAAGGAATCGATTTTTTTAAAAATATTTCCCGATGACCCAACCCAACGGGAATCAAGATCCATCACTTTAATATTATTCCCAAAATTTTAGAAAAAAAAATTTATTTGATTGGGTAATTCAACGGTCAACTAGTACTTTGACCGGAACCCCTAAAAAGGGTTTCGTCAGGGTTTAAGGATTCGATTTTTTAAAAAATATTTCACGACGACCCAACCGAACGGAAATCAAGATCCATCATTTTTAATGTAATTCCCAAAAGTTTAGAAAAAAAAATTTATTTGATTTGGTAATTCAACGGTCAACTAGTACTTTGTCCGGAACCCCTAAATTGGGTTTCGTCAGGGTTTAAGGATTCGATTTTTTAAAAAATATTTCTCGACGACTCAACCGAAAGGGAATCAAGATCCATCATTTTTAATGTTATTCCCAAAATTTTAGAAAAAAAATATTAATTTGATTGGGTAATTCAACGGTCAACTAGTACTTTGACCGGAACCCCTAAAAAGGGTTTCGTCAAGGTTTAAGGATTCGATTTTTTAAAAAATATTTCTCGACGACCCAACCAAACGGGAATCAAGATCCATCATTTTTAATGTTATTCCCAAAATTTTAGAAAAAAAATTAATTTAATTGGGTAATTCAACGGTCAACTAGTACTTTGACCGGAACCCCTAAAAAGGGTTTCGTCAGGGTTTAAGGATTCGATTTTTTAAAAAATATTTCTCGAAGACCCAACCGAACGGGAATCAAGATCCATTAATTTTAATTTTATTCCCAAAATTTTAGAAAAAAAATTTATTTGATTGGGTAATTCAACGGTCAACTAGTACTTCGACCAGAACCCCTAAATTTGGTTTCGTCAGGGTTTAAGGAATCGATTTTTTTAAAAATATTTCCCGATGACCCAACCCAACGGGAATCAAGATCCATCACTTTAATATTATTCCCAAAATTTTAGAAAAAAAAATTTATTTGATTGGGTAATTCAACGGTCAACTAGTACTTTGACCGGAACCCCTAAAAAGGGTTTCGTCAGGGTTTAAGGATTCGATTTTTTAAAAAATATTTCTCGACGACCCAACCGAACGGAAATCAAGATCCATCATTTTTAATGTAATTCCCAAAAGTTTAGAAAAAAAAATTTATTTGATTTGGTAATTCAACGGTCAACTAGTACTTTGTCCGGAACCCCTAAATTGGGTTTCGTCAGGGTTTAAGGATTCGATTTTTTAAAAAATATTTCTCGACGACTCAACCGAAAGGGAATCAAGATCCATCATTTTTAATGTTATTCCCAAAATTTTAGAAAAAAAATATTAATTTGATTGGGTAATTCAACGGTCAACTAGTACTTTGACCGGAACCCCTAAAAAGGGTTTCGTCAAGGTTTAAGGATTCGATTTTTTAAAAAATATTTCTCGACGACCCAACCAAACGGGAATCAAGATCCATCATTTTTAATGTTATTCCCAAAATTTTAGAAAAAAAATTAATTTGATTGGGTAATTCAACGGTCAACTAGTACTTTGACCGGAACCCCTAAAAAGGGTTTCGTCAGGGTTTAAGGATTCGATTTTTTAAAAAATATTTCTCGAAGACCCAACCGAACGGGAATCAAGATCCATCATTTTTAATTTTATTCCCAAAATTTTAGAAAAAAAATTTATTTGATTGGGTAATTCAACGGTCAACTAGTACTTTGACCAGAACCCCTAAATTTGGTTTCGTCAGGGTTTAAGGATTTGATTTTTTTAAAAATATTTCTCGATGACCAAACCGAACGGGAATCAAGATACATCATTTTTATTGTTATTCCCAAAATTGTTGAAAAAAAATTTATTTGATTGGGTAATTCAATGGTCAACTAGTACTTTGACCGGAACCCCTAAACAGGGTTTCGTCAGGGTTTAAGGAATCGATTTTTACAAAAATATTTGTCGATGACCCAACCGAACGGGAATCAAGATCCATCATTTTTAATGTTATTCCCAAAATTTTAGAAAAAAAAAATTTATTTGATTGGGTAATTCAACGGTCAACTAGTTCTTTGACCGGAACCCTTAAACAGGGTTTCGTTAGAGTTTAAGGATTCGATTTTTTAAAAAATATTTCTCGATGACCCAACCAAACGGGAATCAAGATCCATCATTTTTAATGTTATTCCCAAAATTTTAGAAAAAAAAAATTTATTTGATTTGGTAATTCAACGGTCAACTACTATTTTGACCGGAACCCCTAAATTGGGTTTCGTCAGGGTTTAAGGATTCGATTTTTTAAAAAAAATTCTCGATGACCCAACTAAACGGGAATCAAGATCCATCATTTTTAATGTTATTCCCAAAATTTTAGGAAAAAAAAATTATTTGATTGGGTAAATTAACGGTCAACTAGTACTTTGACCGGAACCCCTAAAAAGGGTTTCGTCAAGGTTTAAGGAATCGATTTTTTTAAAAATATTTCCCGATGACCCAACCCAACGGGAATCAAGATCCATCACTTTAATATTATTCCCAAAATTTTAGAAAAAAAAATTTATTTGATTGGGTAATTCAACGGTCAACTAGTACTTTGACCGGAACCCCTAAAAAGGGTTTCGTCAGGGTTTAAGGATTCGATTTTTTAAAAAATATTTCTCGACGACCCAACCGAACGGAAATCAAGATCCATCATTTTTAATGTAATTCCCAAAAGTTTAGAAAAAAAAATTTATTTGATTTGGTAATTCAACGGTCAACTAGTACTTTGTCCGGAACCCCTAAATTGGGTTTCGTCAGGGTTTAAGGATTCGATTTTTTAAAAAATATTTCTTGACGACTCAACCGAAAGGGAATCAAGATCCATCATTTTTAATGTTATTCCCAAAATTTTAGAAAAAAAATATTAATTTGATTGGGTAATTCAACGGTCAACTAGTACTTTGACCGGAACCCCTAAAAAGGGTTTCGTCAAGGTTTAAGGATTCGATTTTTTAAAAAATATTTCTCGACGACCCAACCAAACGGGAATCAAGATCCATCATTTTTAATGTTATTCCCAAAATTTTAGAAAAAAAATTAATTTGATTGGGTAATTCAACGGTCAACTAGTACTTTGACCGGAACCCCTAAAAAGGGTTTCGTCAGGGTTTAAGGATTCGATTTTTTAAAAAATATTTCTCGAAGACCCAACCGAACGGGAATCAAGATCCATCATTTTTAATTTTATTCCCAAAATTTTAGAAAAAAAATTTATTTGATTGGGTAATTCAACGGTCAACTAGTACTTTGACCAGAACCCCTAAATTTGGTTTCGTCAGGGTTTAAGGATTTGATTTTTTTAAAAATATTTCTCGATGACCAAACCGAACGGGAATCAAGATACATCATTTTTATTGTTATTCCCAAAATTGTTGAAAAAAAATTTATTTGATTGGGTAATTCAATGGTCAACTAGTACTTTGACCGGAACCCCTAAACAGGGTTTCGTCAGGGTTTAAGGAATCGATTTTTAAAAAAATATTTGTCGATGACCCAACCGAACGGGAATCAAGATCCATCATTTTTAATGTTATTCCCAAAATTTTAGAAAAAAAAAATTTATTTGATTGGGTAATTCAACGGTCAACTAGTTCTTTGACCGGAACCCTTAAACAGGGTTTCGTTAGAGTTTAAGGATTCGATTTTTTCAAAAATATTTCCCGAAGACCCAACCAAACGGGAATCAAGATCCATCATTTTTTATGTTATTACTAAAATTTTAGAAAAAAAATTTTATTTGATTGGGTAATTCCACGGTCAACTAGTACTTTGACCGGAACCCCTAAACAAGGTTTCGTCAGGATTTAAGAATTCGATTTATTAGAAAATATTTCTCGACGACCCAACCGAACGGGAATCAAGATCCGTCATTTTTAATGTTATTCCCAAATTTTAGAAAAAAAAATTTATTTGATTTGGTAATTCCACTTTCAACTAGTACTTTGACCGGAACCCCTAAACAGGGTTTCGTCAGGGTTTAAGGAATCGATTTTTAAAAAAATATTTGTCGATGACCCAACCGAACGGGAATCAAGATCCATCATTTTTAATGTTATTCCCAAAATTTTAGAAAAAAAAATTTATTTGATTGGGTAATTCAACGGTCAACTAGTTCTTTGACCGGAACCCTTAAACAGGGTTTCGTTAGAGTTTAAGGATTCGATTTTTTCAAAAATATTTCCCGAAGACCCAACCAAACGGGAATCAAGATCCATCATTTTTGATGTTATTACTAAAATTTTAGAAAAAAAAATTTATTTGATTGGGTAATTCCACGGTCAACTAGTACTTTGACCGGAACCCCTAAACAAGGTTTCGTCAGGATTTAAGAATTCGATTTATTAGAAAATATTTCTCGACGACCCAACCGAACGGGAATCAAGATCCGTCATTTTTAATGTTATTCCCAAATTTTAGAAAAAAAAATTTATTTGATTTGGTAATTCCACTTTCAACTAGTACTTTGACCGGAACTCCTAAACAGGGTTTCGTCAGGGTTTAAGGATTCAATTTTTTAAAAAATATTTCTCGACGACCCAACCGAAGGGGAATCAAGATCCATCATTTTTCATGTTATTCCCAAAATTTTAGAAAATTTTTTTTATTTGATTTGGTAATTCAACGGTCAACTAGTATTTTGACCGGAACCCCTAAATTGGGTTTCGTCAGGGTTTAAGGATTCCATTTTTTAAAAAATATTTCTCGATGACCCAACCGAAAGGGAATCAAGATCCATCATTTTTAATGTTATTCCCAAAATTTTAGAAATTTTTTTTTATTTGATTGGGTAATTCAACGGTCAACTAGTACCTTGACCGGAACCCCTAAAAAGGGTTTCGTCACGGTTTAAGGATTCGATTTTTTAAAAAATATTTCTCGACGACCCAACCGAACGGAAGTCAAGATCCATCATTTTTAATGTTATTCCCAAAATTTTAGAAAAAAAAATTTATTTGATTGGGTAATTCAACGGTCAACTAGTACCTTGACCGGAACCCCTAAAAAGGGTTTCGTCAGGGTTTAAGGATTCGATTTTTTAAAAAATATTTCTCGATGACCCAACCAAACGGGAATCAAGATCCATCATTTTTAATGTTATTCCCAAAATTTTAGAAAAAAAAAATTTATTTGATTTGGTAATTCAACGGTCAACTACTATTTTGACCGGAACCCCTAAATTGGGTTTCGTCAGGGTTTAAGGATTCGATTTTTTAAAAAAAATTCTCGATGACCCAACTAAACGGGAATCAAGATCCATCATTTTTAATGTTATTCCCAAAATTTTAGGAAAAAAAAATTATTTGATTGGGTAAATTAACGGTCAACTAGTACTTTGACCGGAACCCCTAAAAAGGGTTTCGTCAAGGTTTAAGGATTCGATTTTTTAAAAAATATTTCCCGATGACCCAACCCAACGGGAATCAAGATCCATCACTTTAATATTATTCCCAAAATTTTAGAAAAAAAAATTTATTTGATTGGGTAATTCAACGGTCAACTAGTACTTTGACCGGAACCCCTAAAAAGGGTTTCGTCAGGGTTTAAGGATTCGATTTTTTAAAAAATATTTCTCGACGACCCAACCGAACGGAAATCAAGATCCATCATTTTTAATGTAATTCCCAAAAGTTTAGAAAAAAAAATTTATTTGATTTGGTAATTCAACGGTCAACTAGTACTTTGTCCGGAACCCCTAAATTGGGTTTCGTCAGGGTTTAAGGATTCGATTTTTTAAAAAATATTTCTCGACGACTCAACCGAAAGGGAATCAAGATCCATCATTTTTAATGTTATTCCCAAAATTTTAGAAAAAAATATTAATTTGATTGGGTAATTCAACGGTCAACTAGTACTTTGACCGGAACCCCTAAAAAGGGTTTCGTCAAGGTTTAAGGATTCGATTTTTTAAAAAATATTTCTCGACGACCCAACCAAACGGGAATCAAGATCCATCATTTTTAATGTTATTCCCAAAATTTTAGAAAAAAAATTAATTTGATTGGGTAATTCAACGGTCAACTAGTACTTTGACCGGAACCCCTAAAAAGGGTTTCGTCAGGGTTTAAGGAATCGATTTTTAAAAAAATATTTGTCGATGACCCAACCGAACGGGAATCAAGATCCATCATTTTTAATTTTATTCCCAAAATTTTAGAAAAAAAATTTATTTGATTGGGTAATTCAACGGTCAACTAGTACTTTGACCAGAACCCCTAAATTTGGTTTCGTCAGGGTTTAAGGATTCGATTTTTTCAAAAATATTTCTCGATGACCAAACCGAACGGGAATCAAGATACATCATTTTTAATGTTATTACTAAAATTTTAGAAAAAAAATTTTATTTGATTGGGTAATTCCACGGTCAACTAGTACTTTGACCGGAACCCCTAAACAAGGTTTCGTCAGGATTTAAGAATTCGATTTATTAGAAAATATTTCTCGACGACCCAACCGAACGGGAATCAAGATCCGTCATTTTTAATGTTATTCCCAAATTTTAGAAAAAAAAATTTATTTGATTTGGTAATGTAACGCCCCCAAATCCACCCTGACAGGGGACCCGGGTCGTCACATTGTCTCAATATCCTGTAGCACAAGTTACGCAATAACAAAGCAAAATATATAATACAACGGAGCATAAAATGTCCCACTCCGCAGGTCCAAGATCGTCTTCATAGTATAATACAAAACAACTTGATACATCTCGAATTAATATGTTACAAAGGTTCACATCAGAAGAAATATAAAGATTCCAGTTGGATCTTCTAATTGTTGTCGCCATAGCCTTGCGCTTTCCCTTTTCCTTTATAGCCCTGGCTGGACGTCTCGCCTTTCTCCGTCTTGACAGCTGAACAAAATGTTGTAAAGCAAGAATGAGCAACTATAGTGCTCAGCAAGTTCTCTTCTCGCTCGGTACATAAATATAATAAGGTTTACCGAAATTAATACTCAAAATTTAATATCGAATATAACAATATGATTTGACTCAAATTTTATCTTGAAAATATCATACTCGAAAGGCTCAAAACTCATCTCAAAACAGAATACTCAAAAGACTCATTTGATATAACTCGGATAACTCATGATGTAAGAATGAACTGGTCTTCCACCTCTCCGTATCTCGGTGGGGCGATCAACTAACCAACCAAGAATACCGGCCTCCGATGACACCGCACTTCGCCCGATCACGGCTACAATACGATATCAACTATAATATATATGTATGAATGCTAGCATCATAATGGTTATCAATTCAACCAAGGCAACGAATGCCTAAATATTCTCGGGTCCGTAAAACGGTACACGAGTCTCTCTTTCTCTATAAAGGGCCTCTTGCCCAAAATTGACCAGTAGAATACAGAATTCCCGAATATTTGGGGTACGGATAACATGAGATAACTCTTTCAGAAAATATTTACAAATCTGGCGGACTGCCAGTATGACTCAATTTTAACACCAATCCGAAAAATGGACTGATGTAAATTCTCAATAATAATTTATCGGTTGACATGAACAAAATGCCAAACCTTGACAATAAAATCGACTATCTCGAATCTATGAGAATAGTCCTAAGATTAAAGTAATTGGGAGTCGTACTGAACAAATAGTACTTCTCGATATTTATAATACTCAACATTGATGAACGTGTAAATAGAATATTTTTCACTTGATCGACGAATAAAAATCTCTAATAATTATAATTTTAAACTCCTATCGGTTAGTTCAAACGAGGAACTAACTGAAAGATAATCAATAAATAACGATTGAATTTGTACAATAAATTCAATCGAAAAGAATAAATTTAACTATCTCGGACGAATGAGATTAGTTTCACTGAATAAAATAATAGTCGTCTCGAATTAATGAGATCGACCCGATATCAATTAAATTGTTTCTACGCATATAGGGATTATAATTCTCAAATAAACTAACTTGACAATATAATAATATTTAACAAGAAATAATTCTCAAAAGAAATTATTGCATCATATAGAGCAACAGATAATCTCAAAAATAATTAAGGAAATAAATAACACGAACAGAAATTCACAGTTTCCAAAAGTTAGGGTAAGAACGAACTTGCCTCGATCTCGAAGTACGAATGAATGAAGCTAAAATATATACTCTACCCGTGAACTTGGCGTCGATCTACGTCTCGAGAATTATTTTCTAAAAATAGCAACCAGAAATACGTAAGCGATTCTTCAGAATAAAATACTCCCGATCCGATAATCTAATTAATAATAAAATAATATCTCATAAAATCTCCGAAATAAATAACAGAAATAAATTCCGGGATAAATAAGTATTTATTCGAACACAGGAATTAAATCTGGAGAATATATCCTATTTTTAATCTCTAGAAATCTAAATTTTTACTCAAAATGAAAAATTCAAACATCCCTTTTTATTCAATTTAAATCCATATTTATTATTCTCATTTTTAAACTAATTATCAAAGAATTCTAATTTTTTTTTTAAGAAATCTCACAAATTCTAATTTATTTAAAAAAATCAAATATTAATCTCTAAAATAAATCTAACTTGGTCCGGTTAATAAAAATAAACCGAAAAATATTAAAACAGCTTTTCCAAAATAAAACATATTTTATTCCATTTATTTCACAAATATTCTTCTTTTTATCAACAAATTATTAAATCTATAATTTTCGTCCAAAAATCATAAAATGACTCTTTTTAACAAACAAATAATTAATCCATTTTATTAAACCCTTTTTATTGCAAATTAATAAATATCTAATTTATTTTCAAAATCACATAACAATACTTATTTAATTAGTAAATAAATAAATTCTAAATTACATCTAAAATCTTATTTAATTAATTAATTAACTAAACCAATTTAAATAAATTATTAGTTACTAATCAATTTAATTAATAATCCATTTTTAACGAAACAATTAAATCCCGATCATTATAATATAACGAACCAAAAATACGTTAATAACACATTTTAACAGAAAATTCACATCGATGTGGGTCCCACCGTGTGGGCCCCACCTGTCTCATTTCCCCTTCCCTGCACCTTCTCTCTCGACTCTCTCACCATAAACATCACCTCCCTCCTTATCTCTCCACTCACCCTCTTCTCCATTCATCACTCCCGTTTCATCCCCTCAATCTCACTCCGCCCATCTCTCTTGCCGTCGTCTAATCTCTCCGACCCGTACTCCTCTGTCTCCGATTAGAACACAACCATCCTTCTAATTCAACCAATACACGGCAACAAGGCAACAATACAAACTCACCCAATACAAAATCAATCGGAATAATACACACATAAATAACGACTTGCTATCACCACCACACCTCTCATCTCTTTACACTCGATCTCACCTCTCTCTACTCTGTCTCCCTTCGAGTCCCTCTCTCTCACGCCGCCCCATCTCCGATAATCAACTCGACAAAACTTCCCCCCCCCCTGCACCTCGATTAACACACGGTAACACCACAACCCACCACCAACACAGAACCATTTACAGGTATATGTATCGAACAAAACAAGCATACAAAGCGAATTTAAAGAAAAGAAAACAAAATCGAAGTTAATGATATAACTACCTGCGTGGACTGTTTTCGTGTGTGTATATGATGGTTAGAGATTTTGTGTAATAAGAAAAAGACAGGAGATGTATCTATGTTGTGTTCGGTTTATGAATTGTGGAGAAAACGTAGTGGTTAAAAAGAATAGAAAAACAGGAGTTGTGTTTGTATATATTGAACCGAGATCTGTGTTTGTTTCTGTAGTTCACTTAAAACAGATGCTGCAACTATTTATAAAACCTGGAATCCTCAAATAACAATAATGCTGTTTATAAAAAAAATAAAAAGATTAAATCATGGAGGCATAATCATTGTAACACATTTTAGTGGCCATAATGCCTAATTATTATTTTATAAGTGACAATTAATAAATAAAAAGAAATAAAACAAATGGGGGACAAATTGATTGCAAATATTTAATATAGTTATTTAATAAAAAGATTTCGTTTTTCTCCCGCTGACTAATTAAAACGAAACTCTAAAATTCGGCTCAAAATTAAAATATATTTGGAAATTCACGGTTATTACAGTCTTCCCCCCTTATAGGATTCCGTCCTCGGAATCAAAACTATGCACTAAACAATTCCGGATATTTATTCCTCATTTCACTTTCTAATTCCCACGTGGCTTCCTCAACTTGGTGGTTTCTCCAAAGTACTTTCACTAAATTTACTTTCTTAGTTCTTAACTCTTGCACTTTGGAATCTAGGATCTCCACTGGCTTTTCTTCGTATGTTAAATCGGGGCGAATTTCCACTGGTTCGTAGGTTATAACGTGCCTGAAATCAGAATGGTACTCTCTTAACGCAGAAACATGAAACACATCGTGGATATGCTGAAGGTCTGGAGGTAAGGCCAACTGATAAGCTAGTGGTCCTATCTTCTTAAGAATCTCAAAAGGTCCTATATATCTGGGGCTTAACTTGCCTTTCTTTCCGAATCTCATTACTCCTTTCCAAGGTGAAACTTTCAACATCACTTTATCTCCCACTTCAAATGCTTTGTCTTTCCTCTTTTGATTTGCATACTTCCTCTGTCGATCTTGAGCTGCAACTAACCTTTTTCGAATAATCTCGGTTGCTTGCTTAGTTTGTTGAAGTAATTCTGGTCCTAGTATCTTTCTTTCTCCTACTTCATCCCAATATAAAGGTGATCTACACTTCCTTCCGTACAAAGCTTCATAAGGTGCCATACATATGCTCGAATGGTAACTATTGTTGTAAGCAAACTCGACTAGGGGAAAATGCTCATCCCAACTTCCTTTAAAATCAAGTGCACAGGCTCTTAACATATCTTCAACTGTTTGAATCGTCCTTTCACTTTGTCCATCGGTCTGTGGATGATAAGCAGTGCTCAGATTTAACTTCGTGCCAAGACATTCTTGAAAACTTTTCCAAAATCGAGAAGTAAAACGGGCATCTCTATCAGATACAATCGAAACAGGTACTCCGTGACGAACTACAATCTCCTTTAGGTATATGTTCACCAATCTCTCAACGGAATACTTATCACTAATTGGTAGGAAATGCGCAGATTTAGTGAGTCTATCGACGATAACCCAGATCGCATCATGACTGGCTCTAGTTCGGGGCAATCCTACGACAAAATCCATGGTGATATGCTCCCATTTCCACTCTGGTATCTCTAAAGGTTGTAGAAGTCCACTTGGTCGTTGATGTTCTGCCTTCACTTTCTGACATGTCAAACACTTACTTACCCATTCTGCAATCTCCCTCTTCATGTTGGGCCACCAATAATTCAACTTGATGTCTTGATACATTTTTGTGCTCCCTGGGTGAATGGAATATCTCGAATTATGCGCTTCGCTCATAATTTCTTCCTTCAACTCTGTAACATTGGGAATCCATATTCTCGATGCAAATCGCTTAATTCCCTTTTTCATCTTTTGAACTTAGAAATTCTTCTCCGGTCAACTCTGATCTTCTTTCTTCCATCACTTGCTCTTGACAACGTCGAATCTTCTCGAGTAACTCTGGTTGAAACTGAATGCTGTAAACTCTTTCATTGTTTTGGACTGGGATCTTGACTTCTAATTCCATCTTCTCAAATTCTCTAACCAATTCTTCTGAGGTTGTCAACAGGTTTAGTCTTTCCTTTCTACTTAATGCATCAGCTACAACATTAGCCTTCCCTGGGTGATAGTTTATCGAGCAATCATAGTCTTTGATCAACTCCAACCATCTTCTTTGTCTCATGTTTAATTCCTTCTGCGTGAATATATACTTTAAGCTCTTGTGATCCGTGTAAATCTCACATTTCTCTCCGTAAAGGTAATGTCTCCAAATCTTGAGTGCGAAAACAATAGCAGCAAGTTCCAAATCATGAGTAGGGTAACGGGACTCATACTCCTTCAGTTGCCGAGAGGCATAAGCTATTACTTTTCCGTGTTGCATCAAAACACATCCTAAACCCTTGTGAGAGGCGTCGCTGAAAATTACGAAATCGCCTTTCTCATCGGGTAAGGTCAACACCGGGGCAGTAGTCAATCTCTTCTTCAATTCTTGAAAGCTATCTTCGCATTTGGGGGTCCATTCGAACTTTTCACTCTTTCTGGTAAGCCGAGTCAGTGGCGTCGCTATCTTTGAGAAATCCTTCACGAATCTACGATAGTATCCGGCCAATCCAAGGAAACTTCTAACTTCGGTGGGAGTCTTGGGTCTCTCCCAATCTGCTACGGCTTCTATCTTTGCGGGGTCTACAGAAATCCCTTCGCCGCTTACAATGTGTCCCAAAAATTGAACTTCTTTTAGCCAGAACTCACACTTTGAGAATTTCGCATATAACTTTTCCTTCCGCAATGTTTCCAGAACTAAACGGAGGTGTTCAGCATGTTCCTCAGGAGACTTCGAGTATATCAGGATGTCATCAATAAATACAATCACGAACTTATCCAAGTACCTCTTGAACACACGATTCATCAAATCCATAAAAGCAGCTGGCGCATTCGTCAATCCAAAAGACATGACTAAGAATTCGTAATGTCCATATCGAGTCCTAAAGGCAGTCTTAGGAATATCTTCAGGCTTGATCTTTAGTTGATGATAGCCGAATCTCAAATCAATCTTTGAAAAACATCTAGCTCCCTTAAGTTGGTCAAACAGATCGTCGATTCGAGGTAAGGGGTACTTATTCTTGATGGTCATCTTGTTCAACTCACGATAATCAATGCATAGTCGCATAGATCCGTCCTTCTTCTTCACGAACAGCACTGGAGCTCCCCATGGGGATACACTTGGTCTGATTACGCCTTTGTCAAGTAGTTCTTGCAGTTGGGTAGCCAACTCCTTCATCTCAACTGGAGCCATACGGTATGGTGCTTTGGAAATTGGTGCAGTTCCCGGGGCAAGATCGATATTAAATTCTATTTCTCTGTCGGGCGGCAATCCAGGTAACTCTTCAGGAAAAACATCTTCGAATTGATTTACTACAGGGATTTCATCAATGGCAGGGGCTTGCTTCTCGTTGTCAACCACATAAGCTAAGTAGGCTTGACACCCACTTCTTAGTAGTTTCTTCGCTTGAATCAAAGTCAGAAAATTACTAGTAGGTTTCCTTCCGCGGAATTGTATTCTTTTGCCGTTGGGTCCCTTTACACTAACCCACTTACGCCGACAATTGATTTGAGCATCATAACGTGTCAACCAATCCATTCCCAGAATTATATCAAACTCCCCTAAATTAAAAGAAAGAAGGTCTGCTTCGAAACGTTGTCCTTGGATTTCGATTCCACAATCTGGACATATCTGATCTACAGGGACTTTTTCCTGATTTGCTACTTCTATAATCAATGTCTCCCCTAATGGTACGGACTGAATCTCCAATCTATTCCTAAAATTCTCCGATATGAAAGATTTTGTTGCTCCCGAATCAAACAAAACACATGCATCTACAGAATTGACTAAAAGCGTACCTGCAATCACATCACTATCAGCAATAGCATCCTTCACCGTCATGTTGAAAGTACGAGCAGTTGGCTGGTTGCTGGGAGGTGCCATGAGTCTAGGTGCATTTGTCTCCTTTGGTGGTGACTTGCAATCTCGTGCAATATGTCCTTTCTTTCCGCAATTGAAACAAGTAACGGCCTTATCCTTGCAGTGAGAAGAATAATGCCCTTTCTGTCCACAGTTGTAACAAACAATGCTGGCCAGATTACATGGTCCTGGGTGCTTCCTTCCACACGTTTTGCATTCGGGTAGCGGTGGCCTTCCTTGAATTAAATTGGCTGCCTGAGGGGGTCTGGACCTTTGATTGTTTCCCCTAGCGTCTTGATTCTCAGTTCTCTTTGTGTCATTGCTTCTGTCTTCCCGCTTCACAAAAGGTCTCTTTCCATTCCGATCGTCCGGCTTCCTCTCAAAATTATTTCCACGATTCTGAAACTTCCTTTTCTTCATATCCTTGTCCTTTGAGTACAACTCAGATCCACTTTCCACAATAGATGCTTTTTGAACCACAGTAGCATAGTTGGTGATTTCTAGGACCGCAACTCGATTCTGGATCCACGGCTTCAGCCCTAGTTGAAAACGTTTAGCTCTCTTTTCGTCAGTATCCACATGGTAAGGCACAAACCTAGAGAGTTCAGAAAACTTGGCTTCGTATTCAGCTACAGTCATGTTGCCTTGCTTGAGTTCCAGAAACTTGACCTCCATTTGGCTCTCCAAGTATTTAGGAAAATATTTCTCTAAAAATAGCTGCGTGAACCTGGTCCAGGGTATGACTACGTTCCCTTCCATTGCTCTCTTTGATTCCCACCAATAATTCGCCTCACCTTTTAACATGTAGGCTGCAAAGATGGTTTTCTTTTCTTCTTCTACCCCTACGATCTCAAAGGTTTTCTCTATTTCACGTAACCAGATTCTAGCTTCCACTGGGTTAGTGGTACCTTTAAACTCAGGTGGACTCAAGGATTTGAATGATTTGAAACTCACAGTAGTTTGGGTCAGTTGAGCTGGAGGTGGATTCCCTCCTATATTTTGGTATAGCTGAGGCTGAGGGTTCTGGGTATGCTGAATAAGAAAGTTCATAAGTAGACTCATCGGGTTATTTTCTTGGTTGGGACCTCGAGCGAGTTGTGGTTCCGGGTTTGGAACTTGGTTCTGAGGTGGAACCTCATTCCCTGGATTCACCTCGGGTTGAGGACGAGGATTCTTTGCGGGTCTTCCTCTTTTTGGTGCCATTTTTTTTTCTATTAAAATTGAAAACAGGAGCTTGGTCAAACTAGGTAAAATTATAACAGAATATCGGTGCTGGTAACGTAAACTCTTAAAATCTTATGTCGAATTTCTGAAAATGCTGAAGATATATCTCATGTGTCACAATATTTTTTTTTTTTTTATTTTATTTACAGGAGTACTATTATTAAAGCGCAACAACAATAATAAATCTGAAACAGGTAAGGGTGCAAAAATATTAATATCCACATATAATCCATCATGGTACCATAAGGTACGTTTAATGCATACATCTGATACAAGCTAGCCAACTCATACATAAACACCATAATGCAAACAAATCTAATGCATCACTATACAGAAAGTGGGTCACCAAGAACAAGCCCAAGCTACAATATCAGCTACGGTCTCAACGGCCAAACATCTCACCCACGCGTCCCTGGAACTCCTCGATAGCTCTGGCAATCAACTCTGTAACAGCATTGCGATCCACGGCTCCTGTACTAGAGGATGGTAGGGCTGTGAGATCAGTCTGTAGCCCAGTCAGAATAGCAATAGAGATCTGATGTACGATCTCCATAGGAACATTCCTCACAAGCAAGCTGCCTCCTCCATGAACTGTGGTAGGGTCGACCGATAGTAATCGCAATATAGCATCTCTAGTGGCAAAAACCTCCTCATAACGAAGCCATGCCCATCGAAACTGCTGGAAAAGATGATCATGAACCATCCAAGGTACAGGCCCTCGATCCCCTCTCGGCTGCGTGGGCATACCAACTGGCTGTGCTGGGAAAGGTGGAGCAGATGAGATAATCACCTCTGAAGCAGGGATATGTATAGCAGGTGCAGGAGGAGTAGTATCACAAGCAGGCATGGCACTGACAGGTGGAAACATGTAGTCAGGCACGGTAGGGACTGTCGGCGTCGAAGCATAGACGGGAACAGGTAAAGTAAACAACTCAGCAAGAGCCGCTACTCCTGTAGGTACATCAACTCCGGATACTGGAGCTGACAAGGCAGGTACAACCTCAATACGGACGGGTGAAAGCTGGCTCTCGTCAACTGGATCAGTAATCTCGGGCACTGGGGTCTCAACTCTGAACGTCTCAGGGGTAGGAGCCTCTACATCAATCACTGGTGGAGGAGAATCGACTATCTCAATGATCTGATCAGGAGAATCTACTAAATCTATCACATGTGGAGGAGAAGGTGTAAGGATCTGAACTGAAGAATCCTCCGTGTCACTAACCATCAGCATAAACTCTTCAGACGGGTCACTGTCTGAACCTGAGCTAAGTGGTCCATGCGGGTAAGGTGTAGGAGATCTATCTCGGGTAGAACGAAAATCAGCTGGTCTGGAAGTAGACATCTAAAAAAGTACGAAAAATCTCGGTCAGGTTTCAATCAACTAGCTATGCCTATAAATATATATAAAGGCGTAAGGCGCTTAGTGCCAAAATCTCAACTTCGTATGATATCTCTAAATTCTCACGTCGCGTTATAGTTCTAGGTTCGTATTATATCTCTAAATGCTCGCATCGGGTTATACTCCAAGTACGATTCCTAAAAATATAACTAAAGCTCTGATACCAAAACTGTAACGCCCCCAAATCCACCCTGACAGGGGACCCGGGTCGTCACATTGTCTCAATATCCTGTAGCACAAGTTACGCAATAACAAAGCAAAATATATAATACAACGGAGCATAAAATGTCCCACTCCGCAGGTCCAAGATCGTCTTCATAGTATAATACAAAACAACTTGATACATCTCGAATTAATATGTTACAAAGGTTCACATCAGAAGAAATATAAAGATTCCAGTTGGATCTTCTAATTGTTGTCGCCATAGCCTTGCGCTTTCCCTTTTCCTTTATAGCCCTGGCTGGACGTCTCGCCTTTCTCCGTCTTGACAGCTGAACAAAATGTTGTAAAGCAAGAATGAGCAACTATAGTGCTCAGCAAGTTCTCTTCTCGCTCGGTACATAAATATAATAAGGTTTACCGAAATTAATACTCAAAATTTAATATCGAATATAACAATATGATTTGACTCAAATTTTATCTTGAAAATATCATACTCGAAAGGCTCAAAACTCATCTCAAAACAGAATACTCAAAAGACTCATTTGATATAACTCGGATAACTCATGATGTAAGAATGAACTGGTCTTCCACCTCTCCGTATCTCGGTGGGGCGATCAACTAACCAACCAAGAATACCGGCCTCCGATGACACCGCACCTCGCCCGATCACGGCTACAATACGATATCAACTATAATATATATGTATGAATGCTAGCATCATAATGGTTATCAATTCAACCAAGGCAACGAATGCCTAAATATTCTCGGGTCCGTAAAACGGTACACGAGTCTCTCTTTCTCTATAAAGGGCCTCTTGCCCAAAATTGACCAGTAGAATACAGAATTCCCGAATATTTGGGGTACGGATAACATGAGATAACTCTTTCAGAAAATATTTACAAATCTGGCGGACTGCCAGTATGACTCAATTTTAACACCAATCCGAACAATGGACTGATGTAAATTCTCAATAATAATTTATCGGTTGACATGAACAAAATGCCAAACCTTGACAATAAAATCGACTATCTCGAATCTATGAGAATAGTCCTAAGATTAAAGTAATTGGGAGTCGTACTGAACAAATAGTACTTCTCGATATTTATAATACTCAACATTGATGAACGTGTAAATAGAATATTTTTCACTTGATCGACGAATAAAAATCTCTAATAATTATAATTTTAAACTCCTATCGGTTAGTTCAAACGAGGAACTAACTGAAAGATAATCAATAAATAACGATTGAATTTGTACAATAAATTCAATCGAAAAGAATAAATTTAACTATCTCGGACGAATGAGATTAGTTTCACTGAATAAAATAATAGTCGTCTCGAATTAATGAGATCGACCCGATATCAATTAAATTGTTTCTACGCATATAGGGATTATAATTCTCAAATAAACTAACTTGACAATATAATAATATTTAACAAGAAATAATTCTCAAAAGAAATTATTGCATCATATAGAGCAACAGATAATCTCAAAAATAATTAAGGAAATAAATAACACGAACAGAAATTCACAGTTTCCAAAAGTTAGGGTAAGAACGAACTTGCCTCGATCTCGAAGTACGAATGAATGAAGCTAAAATATATACTCTACCCGTGAACTTGGCGTCGATCTACGTCTCGAGAATTATTTTCTAAAAATAGCAACCAGAAATACGTAAGCGATTCTTCAGAATAAAATACTCCCGATCCGATAATCTAATTAATAATAAAATAATATCTCATAAAATCTCCGAAATAAATAACAGAAATAAATTCCGGGATAAATAAGTATTTATTCGAACACAGGAATTAAATCTGGAGAATATATCCTATTTTTAATCTCTAGAAATCTAAATTTTTACTCAAAATGAAAAATTCAAACATCCCTTTTTATTCAATTTAAATCCATATTTATTATTCTCATTTTTAAACTAATTATCAAAGAATTCTAATTTTTTTTTTAAGAAATCTCACAAATTCTAATTTATTTAAAAAAATCAAATATTAATCTCTAAAATAAATCTAACTTGGTCCGGTTAATAAAAATAAACCGAAAAATATTAAAACAGCTTTTCCAAAATAAAACATATTTTATTCCATTTATTTCACAAATATTCTTCTTTTTATCAACAAATTATTAAATCTATAATTTTCGTCCAAAAATCATAAAATGACTCTTTTTAACAAACAAATAATTAATCCATTTTATTAAACCCTTTTTATTGCAAATTAATAAATATCTAATTTATTTTCAAAATCACATAACAATACTTATTTAATTAGTAAATAAATAAATTCTAAATTACATCTAAAATCTTATTTAATTAATTAATTAACTAAACCAATTTAAATAAATTATTAGTTACTAATCAATTTAATTAATAATCCATTTTTAACGAAACAATTAAATCCCGATCATTATAATATAACGAACCAAAAATACGTTAATAACACATTTTAACAGAAAATTCACATCGATGTGGGTCCCACCGTGTGGGCCCCACCTGTCTCATTTCCCCTTCCCTGCACCTTCTCTCTCGACTCTCTCACCATAAACATCACCTCCCTCCTTATCTCTCCACTCACCCTCTTCTCAATTCATCACTCCCGTTTCATCCCCTCAATCTCACTCCGCCCATCTCTCTTGCCGTCGTCTAATCTCTCCGACCCGTACTCCTCTGTCTCCGATTAGAACACAACCATCCTTCTAATTCAACCAATACACGGCAACAAGGCAACAATACAAACTCACCCAATACAAAATCAATCGGAATAATACACACATAAATAACGACTTGCTATCACCACCACACCTCTCATCTCTTTACACTCGATCTCACCTCTCTCTACTCTGTCTCCCTTCGAGTCCCTCTCTCTCACGCCGCCCCATCTCCGATATCAACTCGACAAAACTTCCCCCCCCCTGCACCTCGATTAACACACGGTAACACCACAACCCACCACCAACACAGAACCATTTACAGGTATATGTATCGAACAAAACAAGCATACAAAGCGAATTTAAAGAAAAGAAAACAAAATCGAAGTTAATGATATAACTACCTGCGTGGACTCTTTTCGTGTGTGTATATGATGGTTAGAGATTTTGTGTAATAAGAAAAAGACAGGAGATGTATCTATGTTGTGTTCGGTTTATGAATTGTGGAGAAAACGTAGTGGTTAAAAAGAATAGAAAAACAGGAGTTGTGTTTGTATATATTGAACCGAGATCTGTGTTTGTTTCTGTAGTTCACTTAAAACTGATGCTGCAACTATTTATAAAACCTGGAATCCTCAAATAACAATAATGCTGTTTATAAAAAAAATAAAAAGATTAAATCATGGAGGCATAATCATTGTAACACATTTTAGTGGCCATAATGCCTAATTATTATTTTATAAGTGACAATTAATAAATAAAAAGAAATAAAACAAATGGGGGACAAATTGATTGCAAATATTTAATATAGTTATTTAATAAAAAGATTTCGTTTTTCTCCCGCTGACTAATTAAAACGAAACTCTAAAATTCGGCTCAAAATTAAAATATATTTGGAAATTCACGGTTATTACAGGTAATTCCACTTTCAACTAGTACTTTGACCGGAACCCCTAAACAGGGTTTCGTCAGGGTTTAAGGAATCGATTTTTAAAAAAATATTTGTCGATGACCCAACCGAACGGGAATCAAGATCCATCATTTTTAATGTTATTCCCAAAATTTTAGAAAAAAAAAAATTTATTTGATTGGGTAATTCAACGGTCAACTAGTTCTTTGACCGGAACCCTTAAACAGGGTTTCGTTAGAGTTTAAGGATTCGATTTTTTCAAAAATATTTCCCGAAGACCCAACCAAACGGGAATCAAGATCCATCATTTTTTATGTTATTACTAAAATTTTAGAAAAAAATTTTTATTTGATTGGGTAATTCCACGGTCAACTAGTACTTTGACCGGAACCCCTAAACAAGGTTTCGTCAGGATTTAAGAATTCGATTTATTAGAAAATATTTCTCGACGACCCAACCGAACGGGAATCAAGATCCGTCATTTTTAATGTTATTCCCAAATTTTAGAAAAAAAAATTTATTTGATTTGGTAATTCCACTTTCAACTAGTACTTTGACCGGAACCCCTAAACAGGGTTTCGTCAGGGTTTAAGTAATCGATTTTTAAAAAAATATTTGTCGATGACCCAACCGAACGGGAATCAAGATCCATCATTTTTAATGTTATTCCCAAAATTTTAGAAAAAAAAATTTATTTGATTGGGTAATTCAACGGTCAACTAGTTCTTTGACCGGAACCCTTAAACAGGGTTTCGTTAGAGTTTAAGGATTCGATTTTTTCAAAAATATTTCCCGAAGACCCAACCAAACGGGAATCAAGATCCATCATTTTTGATGTTATTACTAAAATTTTAGAAAAAAAATTTTATTTGATTGGGTAATTCCACGGTCAACTAGTACTTTGACCGGAACCCCTAAACAAGGTTTCGTCAGGATTTAAGAATTCGATTTATTAGAAAATATTTCTCGACGACCCAACCGAACGGGAATCAAGATCCGTCATTTTTAATGTTATTCCCAAATTTTAGAAAAAAAAATTTATTTGATTTGGTAATTCCACTTTCAACTAGTACTTTGACCGGAACCCCTAAACAGGGTTTCGTCAGGGTTTAATGATTCGATTTTTTAAAAAATATTTCTCGATGACCCAACCAAACGGGAATCAAGATCCATCATTTTTAATGTTATTCCCAAAATTTTAGAAAAAAAAAAAATTATTTGATTGGGTAATTCAACGGTCAACTAGTACTTTGACCGGAACCCATAAAAAGGGTTTCATTAGGGTTTAAAGATTCGATTTTTTAAAAATATTTCTCAATGACCCAACTGAACGGGAATCAAGATCCATCATTTTTAATGTTATTCCCAAAATTTTAGAAAAAAAAATTTATTTGATTGGGTAATTCAACGGTCAACTAGTACTTTGACCGGAACCCCTAAACAGGGTTTCGTCAGGGTTTAAGGAATCGATTTTTAAAAAAATATTTGTCGATGACCCAACCGAACGGGAATCAAGATCCATCATTTTTAATGTTATTCCCAAAATTTTAGAAAAAAAAATTTATTTGATTGGGTAATTCAACGGTCAACTAGTTCTTTGACCGGAACCCTTAAACAGGGTTTCGTTAGAGTTTAAGGATTCGATTTTTTCAAAAATATTTCCCGAAGACCCAACCAAACGGGAATCAAGATCCATCATTTTTCATGTTATTCCCAAAATTTTAGAAAAATTTTTTTTATTTGATTTGGTAATTCAACGGTCAACTAGTATTTTGACCGGAACCCCTAAATTGGGTTTCGTCAGGGTTTAAGGATTCCATTTTTTAAAAAATATTTCTCGATGACCCAACCGAAAGGGAATCAAGATCCATCATTTTTAATGTTATTCCCAAAATTTTAGAAATTTTTTTTTTATTTGATTGGGTAATTCAACGGTCAACTAGTACCTTGACCGGAACCCCTAAAAAGGGTTTCGTCACGGTTTAAGGATTCGATTTTTTAAAAAATATTTCTCGACGACCCAACCGAACGGAAGTCAAGATCCATCATTTTTAATGTTATTCCCAAAATTTTAGAAAAAAAAAAATTTATTTGATTGGGTAATTCAACGGTCAACTAGTACCTTGACCGGAACCCCTAAAAAGGGTTTCGTCAGGGTTTAAGGATTCGATTTTTTAAAAAATATTTCTCGATGACCCAACCAAACGGGAATCAAGATCCATCATTTTTAATGTTATTGCCAAAATTTTAGAAAAAAAAAATTTATTTGATTTGGTAATTCAACGGTCAACTACTATTTTGACCGGAACCCCTAAATTGGGTTTCGTCAGGGTTTAAGGATTCGATTTTTTAAAAAAAATTCTCGATGACCCAACTAAACGGGAATCAAGATCCATCATTTTTAATGTTATTCCCAAAATTTTAGGAAAAAAAAATTATTTGATTGGGTAAATTAACGGTCAACTAGTACTTTGACCGGAACCCCTAAAAAGGGTTTCGTCAAGGTTTAAGGATTCGATTTTTTAAAAAATATTTCCCGATGACCCAACCCAACGGGAATCAAGATCCATCACTTTAATATTATTCCCAAAATTTTAGAAAAAAAAATTTATTTGATTGGGTAATTCAACGGTCAACTAGTACTTTGACCGGAACCCCTAAAAAGGGTTTCGTCAGGGTTTAAGGATTCGATTTTTTAAAAAATATTTCTCGACGACCCAACCGAACGGAAATCAAGATCCATCATTTTTAATGTAATTCCCAAAAGTTTAGAAAAAAAAATTTATTTGATTTGGTAATTCAACGGTCAACTAGTACTTTGTCCGGAACCCCTAAAAAGGGTTTCGTCAGGGTTTAAGGATTCGATTTTTTAAAAAATATTTCTCGAAGACCCAACCGAACGGGAATCAAGATCCATCATTTTTAATTTTATTCCCAAAATTTTAGAAAAAAAATTTATTTGATTGGGTAATTCAACGGTCAACTAGTACTTTGACCAGAACCCCTAAATTTGGTTTCGTCAGGGTTTAAGGATTCGATTTTTTCAAAAATATTTCTCGATGACCAAACCGAACGGGAATCAAGATACATCATTTTTAATGTTATTACTAAAATTTTAGAAAAAAAATTTTATTTGATTGGGTAATTCCACGGTCAACTAGTACTTTGACCGGAACCCCTAAACAAGGTTTCGTCAGGATTTAAGAATTCGATTTATTAGAAAATATTTCTCGACGACCCAACCGAACGGGAATCAAGATCCGTCATTTTTAATGTTATTCCCAAATTTTAGAAAAAAAAATTTATTTGATTTGGTAATTCCACTTTCAACTAGTACTTTGACCGGAACCCCTAAACAGGGTTTCGTCAGGGTTTAAGGAATCGATTTTTAAAAAAATATTTGTCGATGACCCAACCGAACGGGAATCAAGATCCATCATTTTTAATGTTATTCCCAAAATTTTAGAAAAAAAAAAATTTATTTGATTGGGTAATTCAACGGTCAACTAGTTCTTTGACCGGAACCCTTAAACAGGGTTTCGTTAGAGTTTAAGGATTCGATTTTTTCAAAAATATTTCCCGAAGACCCAACCAAACGGGAATCAAGATCCATCATTTTTTATGTTATTACTAAAATTTTAGAAAAAAAATTTTATTTGATTGGGTAATTCCACGGTCAACTAGTACTTTGACCGGAACCCCTAAACAAGGTTTCGTCAGGATTTAAGAATTCGATTTATTAGAAAATATTTCTCGACGACCCAACCGAACGGGAATCAAGATCCGTCATTTTTAATGTTATTCCCAAATTTTAGAAAAAAAAATTTATTTGATTTGGTAATTCCACTTTCAACTAGTACTTTGACCGGAACCCCTAAACAGGGTTTCGTCAGGGTTTAAGTAATCGATTTTTAAAAAAATATTTGTCGATGACCCAACCGAACGGGAATCAAGATCCATCATTTTTAATGTTATTCCCAAAATTTTAGAAAAAAAAAATTATTTGATTGGGTAATTCAACGGTCAACTAGTTCTTTGACCGGAACCCTTAAACAGGGTTTCGTTAGAGTTTAAGGATTCGATTTTTTCAAAAATATTTCCCGAAGACCCAACCAAACGGGAATCAAGATCCATCATTTTTGATGTTATTACTAAAATTTTAGAAAAAAATTTTTATTTGATTGGGTAATTCCACGGTCAACTAGTACTTTGACCGGAACCCCTAAACAAGGTTTCGTCAGGATTTAAGAATTCGATTTATTAGAAAATATTTCTCGACGACCCAACCGAACGGGAATCAAGATCCGTCATTTTTAATGTTATTCCCAAATTTTAGAAAAAAAAATTTATTTGATTTGGTAATTCCACTTTCAACTAGTACTTTGACCGGAACCCCTAAACAGGGTTTCGTCAGGGTTTAATGATTCGATTTTTTAAAAAATATTTCTCGATGACCCAACCAAACGGGAATCAAGATCCATCATTTTTAATGTTATTCCCAAAATTTTAGAAAAAAAAAAATTTATTTGATTGGGTAATTCAACGGTCAACTAGTACTTTGACCGGAACCCATAAAAAGGGTTTCGTTAGGGTTTAAAGATTCGATTTTTTAAAAATATTTCTCAATGACCCAACTGAACAGGAATCAAGATCCATCATTTTTAATGTTATTCCCAAAATTTTAGAAAAAAAAATTTATTTGATTGGGTAATTCAACGGTCAACTAGTACTTTGACCGGAACCCCTAAACAGGGTTTCGTCAGGGTTTAAGGATTCGATTTTTTAAAAAATATTTCTCGACGACTAAACTGAACGGGAATCAAGATCCATCATTTTTAATGTTATTCCCAAAATTTTAGAAAAAAAAAAAATTTTTTTGATTGGGTAATTCAACGGTTAACTAGTACTTTGACCGGAACCCCTAAATTGGGTTTCGTCAGGGTTTAAGTATTCGATTTTTAAAAAATATTTCTCGATGACCCAACCGAACGGGAATCAAGATCCATCATTTTTAATGTTATTCCAAAAATTTTAGAAAAAAAAAATTATTTGACTTTGTAATTCAACGGTCAACTAGTTCTTTGACCGGAACCCATAAACAGGGTTTCGTTAGAGTTTAAGGATTCGATTTTTTAAAAAATATTTCCCGAAGACCCAACCAAACGGGAATCAAGATCCATCATTTTTAATGTTATTCCCAAAATTTTAGAAAAAAATTTATTTGATTGGGTAATTCAACGATCAACTAGTACTTTGACCGGAACCCCTAAATTGGGTTTCGTCAGGGTTAAAGGATTCGATTTTTTAAAAAATATTTCTGAAAGACCCAACTGAACGGGAATCAAGATCCATCATTTTTAATGTTATTCCCAAAATTTAAGAAAAAAATTTTATTTGATTGGGTAATTCAACGGTCAACTAGTACTTTGACCGGAACCCCTAAACAGGGTTTCGTTAGCGTTTAAGGATTCAATTTTTTAAAAAATATTTCTCGACGACCAAACCGAATGGGAATCAAGATCCATCATTTTTAATTTTATTCCCAAAATTTTAGAAAAAAAAATTTATTTGATTGGGTAATTCAACGGTAAACTAGTATTTTGACCGGAACCCTTAAATTGGGTTTCGACAAGGTTTAAGTATTCGATTTTTTAAAAATATTTTTCGATGACCCAACCAAACGGGAATCAAGATCCATCATTTTTAATGCTATTCCCAAAATTTTAGAAAAAAAAATTTATTTGATTTGGTAATTCAACGGTCAACTAGTATTTTGACCAGAACCCCTAAATTGGGTTTCGTCAGGGTTTAAGGATTCGATTTTTTAAAAAAACATTCTCGATGACCCAACTAAACGGGAATCAAGATCCATCATTTTTAATGTTATTCCCAAAATTTTAGGGAAAAAAAATTATTTGATTGGGTAAATTAATGGTCAACTAGTACTTTGACCGGAACAACTAAAAAGGGTTTCGTCAAGGTTTAAGGATTCGATTTTTTAAAAATATTTCTCGATGACCCAACCAAACGGGAATCAAGATCCATCACTTTTAATATTATTCCCAAAATTTTAGAAAAAAAAATTTATTTGATTGGGTAATTCAACGATCAACTAGTACTTTGACCGGAACCCCTAAAAAGGGTTTCGTCAGGGTTTAAGGATTCGATTTTTAAAAAATATTTCGCGACGACCCAACCGAACGAGAATCAAGATCCATCATTTTTAATGTTATTTCCAAAATTTTAGAAAAAAATTTATTTGATTGGGTAATTCAACGGTCAACTAGTACTTTGACCGGAACCCCTAAATTGGGTTTCGTCAGGGTTTAAGGATTCGATTTTTTAAAAAATATTTCTGAAAGACCCAACTGAACGGGAATCAAGATCCATCATTTTTAATGTTATTCCCAAAATTTTAGAAAAAAAAAATTATTTGATTGGGTAATTCAACGGTCAACTAGTACTTTGACCGGAACTCCTAAACAGGGTTTCGTCAGGGTTTAAGGATTCAATTTTTTAAAAAATATTTCTCGACGACCCAACCGAAGGGGAATCAAGATCCATCATTTTTCATGTTATTCCCAAAATTTTAGAAAATTTTTTTTTATTTGATTTGGTAATTCAACGGTCAACTAGTATTTTGACCGGAACCCCTAAATTGGGTTTCGTCAGGGTTTAAGGATTCCATTTTTTAAAAAATATTTCTCGATGACCCAACCGAAAGGGAATCAAGATCCATCATTTTTAATGTTATTCCCAAAATTTTAGAAATTTTCTTTTTATTTGATTGGGTAATTCAACGGTCAACTAGTACCTTGACCGGAACCCCTAAAAAGGGTTTCGTCAAGGTTTAAGGATTCGATTTTTTAAAAAATATTTCTCGACAACCCAACCGAACGGAAGTCAAGATCCATCATTTTTAATGTTATTCCCAAAATTTTAGAAAAAAATTTATTTGATTGGGTAATTCAACGGTCAACTAGTACCTTGACCGGAACCCCTAAAAAGGGTTTCGTCAGGGTTTAAGGATTCGATTTTTTAAAAAATATTTCTCGATGACCCAACCAAACGGGAATCAAGATCCATCATTTTTAATGTTATTCCCAAAATTTTAGAAAAAAAAAATTTATTTGATTTGGTAATTCAACGGTCAACTACTATTTTGACCGGAACCCCTAAATTGGGTTTCGTCAGGGTTTAAGGATTCGATTTTTTAAAAAAAAATTCTCGATGACCCAACTAAACGGGAATCAATATCCATCATTTTTAATGTTATTCCCAAAATTTTAGGAAAAAAAAATTATTTGATTGGGTAAATTAACGGTCAACTAGTACTTTGACCGGAACCCCTAAAAAGGGTTTCGTCAAGGTTTAAGGATTCGATTTTTTAAAAAATATTTCCCGATGACCCAACCCAACGGGAATCAAGATCCATCACTTTTAATATTATTCCCAAAATTTTAGAAAAAAAAATTTATTTGATTGGGTAATTCAACGGTCAACTAGTACTTTGACCGGAACCCCTAAAAAGGGTTTCGTCAGGGTTTAAGGATTCGATTTTTAAAAAATATTTCTCGACGACCCAACCGAACGAGAATCAAGATCCATCATTTTTAATGTTATTTCCAAAATTTTAGAAAAAAATTTATTTGATTGGGTAATTCAACGGTCAACTAGTACTTTGACCGGAACCCCTAAATTGGGTTTCGTCAGGGTTTAAGGATTCGATTTTTTAAAAAATATTTCTGAAAGACCCAACTGAACGGGAATCAAGATCCATCATTTTTAATGTTATTCCCAAAATTTTAGAAAAAAAAATTATTTGATTGGGTAATTCAACGGTCAACTAGTACTTTGACCGGAACTCCTAAACAGGGTTTCGTCAGGGTTTAAGGATTCAATTTTTTAAAAAATATTTCTCGACGACCCAACCGAAGGGGAATCAAGATCCATCATTTTTCATGTTATTCCCAAAATTTTAGAAATTTTTTTTTTATTTGATTTGGTAATTCAACGGTCAACTAGTATTTTGACCGGAACCCCTAAATTGGGTTTCGTCAGGGTTTAAGGATTCCATTTTTTAAAAAATATTTCTCGATGACCCAACCGAAAGGGAATCAAGATCCATCATTTTTAATGTTATTCCCAAAATTTTAGAAATTTTCTTTTTATTTGATTGGGTAATTCAACGATCAACTAGTACCTTGACCGGAACCCCTAAAAAGGGTTTCGTCACGGTTTAAGGATTCGATTTTTTAAAAATATTTCTCGACGACCCAACCGAACGGAAGTCAAGATCCATCATTTTTAATGTTATTCCCAAAATTTTAGAAAAAAAAAATTTATTTGATTGGGTAATTCAACGGTCAACTAGTACCTTGACCGGAACCCCTAAAAAGGGTTTCGTCAGGGTTTAAGGATTCGATTTTTTAAAAAATATTTCTCGATGACCCAACCAAACGGGAATCAAGATCCATCATTTTTAATGTTATTCCCAAAATTTTAGAAAAAAAAAAAAATTATTTGATTTGGTAATTCAACGGTCAACTACTATTTTGACCGGAACCCCTAAATTGGGTTTCGTCAGGGTTTAAGGATTCGATTTTTTAAAAAAAAATTCTCGATGACCCAACTAAACGGGAATCAAGATCCATCATTTTTAATGTTATTCCCAAAATTTTAGGAAAAAAAAATTATTTGATTGGGTAAATTAACGGTCAACTAGTACTTTGACCGGAACCCCTAAAAAGGGTTTCGTCAAGGTTTAAGGATTCGATTTTTTAAAAAATATTTCCCGATGACCCAACCCAACGGGAATCAAGATCCATCACTTTTAATATTATTCCCAAAATTTTAGAAAAAAAAATTTATTTGATTGGGTAATTCAACGGTCAACTAGTACTTTGACCGGAACCCCTAAAAAGGGTTTCGTCAGGGTTTAAGGATTCGATTTTTAAAAAATATTTCTCGACGACCCAACCGAACGAGAATCAAGATCCATCATTTTTAATGTTATTTCCAAAATTTTAGAAAATTTTTTTTTATTTGATTGGGTAATTCAACGGTCAACTAGTACTTTGACCGGAACCCCTAAATTGGGTTTCGTCAGGGTTTAAGGATTCGATTTTTTAAAAAATATTTCTGAAAGACCCAACTGAACGGGAATCAAGATCCATCATTTTTAATGTTATTCCCAAAATTTTAGGAAAAAAAAAAATTTATTTGATTGGGTAATTCAACGGTCAACTAGTACTTTGACCGGAACCCCTAAACAGGGTTTCGTCAGGGTTTAAGGATTCAATTTTTTAAAAAATATTTCTCGACGACCCAACCGAATGGGAATCAAGATCCATCATTTTTAATGTTATTCCCAAAATTTTAGAAAATTTTTTTTTATTTGATTTGGTAATTCAACGATCAACTAGTATTTTGACCGGAACCCCTAAATTGGGTTTCGTCAGGGTTTAAGGATTCCATTTTTTAAAAAATATTTCTCGATGACCCAACCGAAAGGGAATCAAGATCCATCTTTTTTAATGTTATTCCCAAAATTTTAGAAAAAAAAAAATTATTTGATTGGGTAATTCAACGGTCAACTAGTACCTTGACCGGAACCCCTAAAAAGGGTTTCGTCAGGGTTTAAGGATTCAATTTTTTAAAAAATATTTCTCGACGACCCAACCGAAGGGGAATCAAGATCCATCATTTTTCATGTTATTCCCAAAATTTTAGAAATTTTTTTTTTATTTGATTTGGTAATTCAACGGTCAACTAGTATTTTGACCGGAACCCCTAAATTGGGTTTCGTCAGGGTTTAAGGATTCCATTTTTTAAAAAATATTTCTCGATGACCCAACCGAAAGGGAATCAAGATCCATCATTTTTAATGTTATTCCCAAAATTTTAGAAATTTTCTTTTTATTTGATTGGGTAATTCAACGATCAACTAGTACCTTGACCGGAACCCCTAAAAAGGGTTTCGTCACGGTTTAAGGATTCGATTTTTTAAAAAATATTTCTCGACGACCCAACCGAACGGAAGTCAAGATCCATCATTTTTAATGTTATTCCCAAAATTTTAGAAAAAAAAATTTATTTGATTGGGTAATTCAACGGTCAACTAGTACCTTGACCGGAACCCCTAAAAAGGGTTTCGTCAGGGTTTAAGGATTCGATTTTTAAAAAATATTTCTCGACGACCCAACCGAACGAGAATCAAGATCCATCATTTTTAATGTTATTTCCAAAATTTTAGGAAAAAAAAATTATTTGATTGGGTAAATTAACGGTCAACTAGTACTTTGACCGGAACCCCTAAAAAGGGTTTCGTCAAGGTTTAAGGATTCGATTTTTTAAAAAATATTTCCCGATGACCCAACCCAACGGGAATCAAGATCCATCACTTTTAATATTATTCCCAAAATTTTAGAAAAAAAAATTTATTTGATTGGGTAATTCAACGGTCAACTAGTACTTTGACCGGAACCCCTAAAAAGGGTTTCGTCAGGGTTTAAGGATTCGATTTTTAAAAAATATTTCTCGACGACCCAACCGAACGAGAATCAAGATCCATCATTTTTAATGTTATTTCCAAAATTTTAGAAAATTTTTTTTTATTTGATTGGGTAATTCAACGGTCAACTAGTACTTTGACCGGAACCCCTAAATTGGGTTTCGTCAGGGTTTAAGGATTCGATTTTTTAAAAAATATTTCTGAAAGACCCAACTGAACGGGAATCAAGATCCATCATTTTTAATGTTATTCCCAAAATTTTAGGAAAAAAAAAATTTATTTGATTGGGTAATTCAACGGTCAACTAGTACTTTGACCGGAACCCCTAAACAGGGTTTCGTCAGGGTTTAAGGATTCAATTTTTTAAAAAATATTTCTCGACGACCCAACCGAATGGGAATCAAGATCCATCATTTTTAATGTTATTCCCAAAATTTTAGAAAATTTTTTTTTATTTGATTTGGTAATTCAACGATCAACTAGTATTTTGACCGGAACCCCTAAATTGGGTTTCGTCAGGGTTTAAGGATTCCATTTTTTAAAAAATATTTCTCGATGACCCAACCGAAAGGGAATCAAGATCCATCTTTTTTAATGTTATTCCCAAAATTTTAGAAAAAAAAAAATTATTTGATTGGGTAATTCAACGGTCAACTAGTACCTTGACCGGAACCCCTAAAAAGGGTTTCGTCAGGGTTTAAGGATTCAATTTTTTAAAAAATATTTCTCGACGACCCAACCGAAGGGGAATCAAGATCCATCATTTTTCATGTTATTCCCAAAATTTTAGAAATTTTTTTTTTATTTGATTTGGTAATTCAACGGTCAACTAGTATTTTGACCGGAACCCCTAAATTGGGTTTCGTCAGGGTTTAAGGATTCCATTTTTTAAAAAATATTTCTCGATGACCCAACCGAAAGGGAATCAAGATCCATCATTTTTAATGTTATTCCCAAAATTTTAGAAATTTTCTTTTTATTTGATTGGGTAATTCAACGATCAACTAGTACCTTGACCGGAACCCCTAAAAAGGGTTTCGTCAGGGTTTAAGGATTCGATTTTTTAAAAAATATTTCTCGATGACCCAACCAAACGGGAATCAAGATCCATCATTTTTAATGTTATTCCCAAAATTTTAGAAAAAAAAAAAATTTATTTGATTTGGTAATTCAACGGTCAACTACTATTTTGACCGGAACCCCTAAATTGGGTTTCGTCAGGGTTTAAGGATTCGATTTTTTAAAAAAAAATTCTCGATGACCCAACTAAACGGGAATCAAGATCCATCATTTTTAATGTTATTCCCAAAATTTTAGGAAAAAAAAATTATTTGATTGGGTAAATTAACGGTCAACTAGTACTTTGACCGGAACCCCTAAAAAGGGTTTCGTCAAGGTTTAAGGATTCGATTTTTTAAAAAATATTTCCCGATGACCCAACCCAACGGGAATCAAGATCCATCACTTTTAATATTATTCCCAAAATTTTAGAAAAAAAAATTTATTTGATTGGGTAATTCAACGGTCAACTAGTACTTTGACCGGAACCCCTAAAAAGGGTTTCGTCAGGGTTTAAGGATTCGATTTTTAAAAAATATTTCTCGACGACCCAACCGAACGAGAATCAAGATCCATCATTTTTAATGTTATTTCCAAAATTTTAGAAATTTTTTTTTTATTTGATTGGGTAATTCAACGGTCAACTAGTACTTTGACCGGAACCCCTAAATTGGGTTTCGTCAGGGTTTAAGGATTCGATTTTTTAAAAAATATTTCTGAAAGACCCAACTGAACGGGAATCAAGATCCATCATTTTTAATGTTATTCCCAAAATTTTAGGAAAAAAAAAAATTTATTTGATTGGGTAATTCAACGGTCAACTAGTACTTTGACCGGAACCCCTAAACAGGGTTTCGTCTGGGTTTAAGGATTCAATTTTTTAAAAAATATTTCTCGATGACCCAACCGAATGGGAATCAAGATCCATCATTTTTAATGTTATTCCCAAAATTTTAGAAAATTTTTTTTTATTTGATTTGGTAATTCAACGGTCAACTAGTACCTTGACCGGAACCCCTAAAAAGGGTTTCGTCACGGTTTAAGGATTCGATTTTTAAAAAATATTTCTCGACGACCCAACCGAACGGAAGTCAAGATCCATCATTTTTAATGTTATTCCCAAAATTTTAGAAAAAAAAATTTATTTGATTGGGTAATTCAACGGTCAACTAGTACCTTGACCGGAACCCCTAAAAAGGGTTTCGTCAGGGTTTAAGGATTCGATTTTTTAAAAAATATTTCTCGATGACCCAACCAAACGGGAATCAAGATCCATCATTTTTAATGTTATTCCCAAAATTTTAGAAAAAAAAATTTATTTGATTTGGTAATTCAACGGTCAACTACTATTTTGACCGGAACCCCTAAATTGGGTTTCGTCAGGGTTTAAGGATTCGATTTTTAAAAAATATTTCTCGACGACCCAACAGAACCAGAATCAAGATCCATCATTTTTAATGTTATTTCCAAAATTTTAGAAAAAAATTTATTTGATTGGGTAATTCAACGGTCAACTAGTACTTTGACCAGAACCCCTAAATTGGGTTTCGTTAGGGTTTAAGGATTCGATTTTTTAAAAAATATTTCTGAAAGACCCAACTGAACGGGAATCAAGATCCATCATTTTTAATGTTATTCCCAAAATTTTAGGAAAAAAATTTTTATTTGATTGGGTAATTCAACGGTCAACTAGTACTTTGACCGGAACCCCTAAACAGGGTTTCGTCAGGGTTTAAGGATTCAATTTTTTAAAAAATATTTCTCGACGACCCAACCGAATGGGAATCAAGATCCATCATTTTTAATGTTATTCCCAAAATTTTAGAAAATTTTTTTTTATTTGATTTGGTAATTCAACGGTCAACTAGTATTTTGACCGGAACCCCTAAATTGGGTTTCGTCAGGGTTTAAGGATTCCATTTTTTAAAAAATATTTCTCGATGACCCAACCGAAAGGGAATCAAGATCCATCATTTTTAATGTTATTCCCAAAATTTTAGAAAAAAATAAATTTATTTGATTGGGTAATTCAACGGTCAACTAGTACCTTGACCGGAACCCCTAAAAAGGGTTTCGTCAGGGTTTAAGGATTCGATTTTTTAAAAAATATTTCTCGACGACCCAACCGAACGGAAGTCAAGATCCATCATTTTTAATGTTATTCCCAAAATTTTAGAAAAAAAAATTTTATTTGATTGGGTAATTCAACGGTCAACTTGTACTTTGACCAGAACCCCTAAAAAGGGTTTCGTCAGGGTTTAAGGATTCGATTTCTAAAAAATATTTCTTGACGACCCAACCGAACGAGAATCAAGATCCATCATTTTTAATGTTATTCCCAAAATTAAAGAAAAAAATTATTTGATTGGGTAATTCAACTGTCAACTAGTGCTTTGACCGGAACACCAAAATTGGGTTTCGTCAGGGTTTAAGGATTCGATTTTTTAAAAAATATTTCTCAAAGATCCAACTGAACGGGAATCAAGATCCATCATTCTTAATGTTATTCCCAAAATTTTAGAAAAAAAAATTTATTTGATTGGGTAATTCAACGGTCAACTAGTACTTTGACCGCAACCCCTAAACAGGGTTTCGTCAGGGTTTAAGGATTCAATTTTTTAAAAAATATTTCTCGATGACCCAATCGAATGGGAATAAAGATCCATCATTTTTAATGTTATTCCCAAAATTTTAGAACAAAAAAAATTATTTGATTGGGTAATTCAACGGTCAACTAGTACTTTGACCGGAACTCCTAAACAGGGTTTCGTCAGGGTTTAAGGATTCAATTTTTTAAAAAATATTTCTCGACGACCCAACCGAAGGGGAATCAAGATCTATCATTTTTAATGTTATTCCCAAAATTTTAGAAAAATTTTTTTTATTTGATTTGGTAATTCAACGGTCAACTAGTATTTTGACCGGAACCCCTAAATTGGGTTTCGTCAGGGTTTAAGGATTCCATTTTTTAAAAAATATTTCTCGATGACCCAACCGAAAGGGAATCAAGATCCATCATTTTTAATGTTATTCCCAAAAATTTTCAAAATTTTAGAAAAAAAAATTATTTGATTGGGTAATTCAACGGTCAACTAGAACCTTGATCGGAACCCCTAAAAAGGGTTTCGTCAGGGTTTAAGGATTCGATTTTTTAAAAAATATTTCTCGACGACCCAATCGAACGGATGTCAAGATCCATCATTTTTAATGTTATTCCCAAAATTTTAGAAAAATTTTTTTTATTTGATTGGGTAATTCAACGGTCAACTAGTACTTTGACCGGAACCCCTAAAAAGGGTTTCGTAAGGGTTTAAGGATTTGATTTCTAAAAAATATTTCTTGACGACCCAACCGAATGAGAATCAAGATCCATCATTTTGAATGTTATTCCCAAAATTTTAGAAAAAAAATTATTTGATTGGGTAATTCAGCGGTCAACTAGTACTTTGACCGGAACCCCTAAATTGGGTTTCGTCATGGTTTAGGGATTCGATTTTTTAAAAAATATTTCTCGACGACTCAACCGAAAGGGAATCAAGATCCATCATTTTTAATGTTATTCCCAAAATTTTAGAAAAAAATATTAATTTGATTGGGTAATTTAACGATCAACTAGTACTTTGACCGGAACCCCTAAAAAGGGTTTCGTCAAGGTTTAAGGATTCAATTTTTTCAAAAATATTTCTTGACGACCCAACCAAACGGGAATCAAGATCCATCATTTTTAATGTTATTCTCAAAATTTTAGAAAAAAAATTAATTTGATTGGGTAATTCAACGGTCAACTAGTACTTTGACCGGAACCCCTAAAAAGGGTTTCGTCAGGGTTTAAGGATTCGATTTTTTGAAATATATTTCTCGACGACCCAACCGAACGGGAATCAAGATCCATCATTTTTAATGTAATTCCCAAGAGTTTAGAAAAAAAAAATTTTATTTGATTTGGTAATTCAACGGTCAACTAGTACTTTGTCCGGAACCCCTAAATTGGGTTTCGTCAGGGTTTAAGGATTTGATTTTTTAAAAAATATTTCTCGACGACTCAACCGAAAGGGAATCAAGATCCATCATTTTTAATGTTATTCCCAAAATTTTAGAAAAAAAATTAATTTGATTGGGTAATTCAACGTTCAACTAGTACTTTTACCGGAACCCCTAAAAAGGGTTTCGTCAGGGTTTAAGGATTCGATTTTTTAAAAAATATTTCTCGAAGACCCAACCAAACGGGAATCAAGATCCATCATTTTTAATGTTATTCCCAAAATTTTAGAAAAAAAAATTTATTTGATTGGGTAATTCAACGGTCAACTAGTACTTTGACCGGAACCCATAAAAAGGGTTTCGTTAGGGTTTAAAGATTCGATTTTTTAAAAAATATTTCCCGATGACCCAACCCAACGGGAATCAAGATCCATCACTTTTAATATTATTCCCAAAATTTTAGAAAAAAAAATTTATTTGATTGGGTAATTCAACGGTCAACTAGTAATTTGACTGGAACCCCTAAAAAGGGTTTCGTCAGGGTTTAAGGATTCGATTTTTAAAAAATATTTCTCGACGACCCAACCGAACGAGAATCAAGATCCATCATTTTTAATGTTATTTCCAAAATTTTAGAAAAAATTTTATTTGATTGGGTAATTCAACGGTCAACTAGTACTTTGACCAGAACCCCTAAATTGGGTTTCGTTAGGGTTTAAGGATTCGATTTTTTAAAAAATATTTCTGAAAGACCCAACTGAACGGGAATCAAGATCCATCATTTTTAATGTTATTCCCAAAATTTTAGGAAAATTTTTTTTATTTGATTGGGTAATTCAACGGTCAACTAGTACTTTGACCGGAACCCCTAAACAGGGTTTCGTCAGGATTTAAGGATTCAATTTTTTAAAAAATATTTCTCGACGACCCAACCGAATGGGAATCAAGATCCATCATTTTTAATGTTATTCCCAAAATTTTAGAAAAATTTTTTTTATTTGATTTGGTAATTCAACGGTCAACTAGTATTTTGACCGAAACCCCTAAATTGGGTTTCGTCAGGGTTTAAGAATTCCATTTTTTAAAAAATATTTTTCGACGACCCAACCGAACGGAAGTCAAGATCCATCATTTTTAATGTTATTCCCAAAATTTTAGAAAAAAAAATTTTATTTGATTGGGTAATTCAACGGTCAACTTGTACTTTGACCAGAACCCCTAAAAAGGGTTTCGTTAGGGTTTAAGGATTCGATTTCTAAAAAATATTTCTTGACGACCCAACCGAACGAGAATCAAGATCCATCATTTTTAATGTTATTCCCAAAATTTTAGTAAAAAATTATTTGATTGGGTAATTCAACTGTCAACTAGTACTTTGACCGGAACCCCTAAATTGGGTTTCGTCAGGGTTTAAGGATTCGATTTTTTAAAAAATATTTCTGAAAGACCCAACTGAACGGGAATCAAGATCCATCATTTTTAATGTTATTCCCAAAATTTTAGGAAAAAAAAAAATTTATTTGATTGGGTAATTCAACGGTCAACTAGTACTTTGACCGGAACCCCTAAACAGGGTTTCGTCTGGGTTTAAGGATTCAATTTTTTAAAAAATATTTCTCGACGACCCAACCGAATGGGAATCAAGATCCATCATTTTTAATGTTATTCCCAAAATTTTAGAAAATTTTTTTTTATTTGATTTGGTAATTCAACGATCAACTAGTATTTTGACCGGAACCCCTAAATTGGGTTTCGTCAGGGTTTAAGGATTCCATTTTTTGAAAAATATTTCTCGATGACCCAACCGAAAGGGAATCAAGATCCATCTTTTTTAATGTTATTCCCAAAATTTTAGAAAAAAAAAAAATTATTTGATTGGGTAATTCAACGGTCAACTAGTACCTTGACCGGAACCCCTAAAAAGGGTTTCGTCAGGGTTTAAGGATTCGATTTTTTAAAAAATATTTCTCGACGACCAAACCGAACGGAGGTCAAGATCCATCATTTTTAATGTTATTCCCAAAATTTTAGAAAAAAAAATTTTTATTTGATTGGGTAATTCAATGGTCAACTTGTACTTTGACCAGAACCCCTAAAAAGGGTTTCGTCAGGGTTTAAGGATTCGATTTCTAAAAAATATTTCTTAACGACCCAACCGAACGAGAATCAAGATCCATCATTTTTAATGTTATTCCCAAAATTTTAGAAAAAAATTATTTGATTGGGTAATTCAACTGTCAACTAGTACTTTGACCGGAACACCAAAATTGGGTTTCGTCAGGGTTTAAGGATTCGATTTTTTAAAAAATATTTCTCAAAGACCCAACTGAACGGGAATCAAGATCCATCATTCTTAATGTTATTCCCAAAATTTTAGAAAAAAAAATTTATTTGATTGGGTAATTCAACGGTCAACTAGTACTTTGACCGCAACCCCTAAACAGTGTTTCGTCAGGGTTTAAGGATTCAATTTTTTAAAAAATATTTCTCGATGACCCAACCGAATGGGAATAAAGATCCATCATTTTTAATGTTATTCCCAAAATTTTAGAACAAAAAAATTTATTTGATTTGGTAATTCAACGGTCAACTAGTATTTTGACCGGAACCCTTAAATTGGGTTTCGACAAGGTTTAAGGATTCGATTTTTTAAAAAATATTTTTCGATGACCCAACCAAACGGGAATCAAGATCCATCATTTTTAATGCTATTCCCAAAATTTTAGAAAAAAAAATTTATTTGATTGGGTAATTCAACGATCAACTAGTACTTTGACCGGAACCCCTAAAAAGGGTTTCGTCAGGGTTTAAGGATTCGATTTTTAAAAAATATTTCTCGACGACCCAACCGAACGAGAATCAAGATCCATCATTTTTAATGTTATTTCCAAAATTTTAGAAAAAAATTTATTTGATTGGGTAATTCAACGGTCAACTAGTACTTTGACCGGAACCCCTAAATTGGGTTTCGTCAGGGTTTAAGGATTCGATTTTTTAAAAAATATTTCTGAAAGACCCAACTGAACGGGAATCAAGATCCATCATTTTTAATGTTATTCCCAAAATTTTAGAAAAAAAAATTATTTGATTGGGTAATTCAACGGTCAACTAGTACTTTGACCGGAACTCCTAAACAGGGTTTCATCAGGGTTTAAGGATTCAATTTTTTAAAAAATATTTCTCGACGACCCAACCGAAGGGGAATCAAGATCCATCATTTTTAATGTTATTCCCAAAATTTTAGAAAATTTTTTTTTATTTGATTTGGTAATTCAACGGTCAACTAGTATTTTGACCGGAACCCCTAAATTGGGTTTCGTCAGGGTTTAAGGATTCCATTTTTTAAAAAATATTTCTCGATGACCCAACCCAAAGGGAATCAAGATCCATCATTTTTAATGTTATTCCCAAAATTTTAGAAATTTTTTTTTTATTTGATTGGGTAATTCAACGGTCAACTAGTACCTTGACCGGAACCCCTAAAAAGGGTTTCGTCACGGTTTAAGGATTCGATTTTTAAAAAATATTTCTCGACGACCCAACCGAACGGAAGTCAAGATCCATCATTTTTAATGTTATTCCCAAAATTTTAGAAAAAAAAATTTATTTGATTGGGTAATTCAACGGTCAACTAGTACCTTGACCGGAACCCCTAAAAAGGGTTTCGTCAGGGTTTAAGGATTCGATTTTTTAAAAAATATTTCTCGATGACCCAACCAAACGGGAATCAAGATCCATCATTTTTAATGTTATTCCCAAAATTTTAGAAAAAAAAATTTATTTGAATTGGTAATTCAACGGTCAACTACTATTTTGACCGGAACCCCTAAATTGGGTTTCGTCAGGGTTTAAGGATTCGATTTTTAAAAAATATTTCTCGACGACCCAACAGAACCAGAATCAAGATCCATCATTTTTAATGTTATTTCCAAAATTTTAGAAAAAAATTTATTTGATTGGGTAATTCAACGGTCAACTAGTACTTTGACCAGAACCCCTAAATTGGGTTTCGTTAGGGTTTAAGGATTCGATTTTTTAAAAAATATTTCTGAAAGACCCAACTGAACGGGAATCAAGATCCATCATTTTTAATGTTATTCCCAAAATTTTAGGAAAAAAATTTTTATTTGATTGGGTAATTCAACGGTCAACTAGTACTTTGACCGGAACCCCTAAACAGGGTTTCGTCAGGGTTTAAGGATTCAATTTTTTAAAAAATATTTCTCGACGACCCAACCGAATGGGAATCAAGATCCATCATTTTTAATGTTATTCCCAAAATTTTAGAAAATTTTTTTTTATTTGATTTGGTAATTCAACGGTCAACTAGTATTTTGACCGGAACCCCTAAATTGGGTTTCGTCAGGGTTTAAGGATTCCATTTTTTAAAAAATATTTCTCGATGACCCAACCGAAAGGGAATCAAGATCCATCATTTTTAATGTTATTCCCAAAATTTTAGAAAAAAATAAATTTATTTGATTGGGTAATTCAACGGTCAACTAGTACCTTGACCGGAACCCCTAAAAAGGGTTTCGTCAGGGTTTAAGGATTCGATTTTTTAAAAAATATTTCTCGACGACCCAACCGAACGGAAGTCAAGATCCATCATTTTTAATGTTATTCCCAAAATTTTAGAAAAAAAAATTTTATTTGATTGGGTAATTCAACGGTCAACTTGTACTTTGACCAGAACCCCTAAAAAGGGTTTCGTCAGGGTTTAAGGATTCGATTTCTAAAAAATATTTCTTGACGACCCAACCGAACGAGAATCAAGATCCATCATTTTTAATGTTATTCCCAAAATTTTAGAAAAAAATTATTTGATTGGGTAATTCAACTGTCAACTAGTACTTTGACCGGAACACCAAAATTGGGTTTCGTCAGGGTTTAAGGATTCGATTTTTTAAAAAATATTTCTCAAAGATCCAACTGAACGGGAATCAAGATCCATCATTCTTAATGTTATTCCCAAAATTTTAGAAAAAAAAATTTATTTGATTGGGTAATTCAACGGTCAACTAGTACTTTGACCGCAACCCCTAAACAGGGTTTCGTCAGGGTTTAAGGATTCAATTTTTTAAAAAATATTTCTCGATGACCCAATCGAATGGGAATAAAGATCCATCATTTTTAATGTTATTCCCAAAATTTTAGAACAAAAAAAATTATTTGATTGGGTAATTCAACGGTCAACTAGTACTTTGACCGGAACTCCTAAACAGGGTTTCGTCAGGGTTTAAGGATTCAATTTTTTAAAAAATATTTCTCGACGACCCAACCGAAGGGGAATCAAGATCTATCATTTTTAATGTTATTCCCAAAATTTTAGAAAAATTTTTTTTATTTGATTTGGTAATTCAACGGTCAACTAGTATTTTGACCGGAACCCCTAAATTGGGTTTCGTCAGGGTTTAAGGATTCCATTTTTTAAAAAATATTTCTCGATGACCCAACCGAAAGGGAATCAAGATCCATCATTTTTAATGTTATTCCCAAAAATTTTCAAAATTTTAGAAAAAAAATTTATTTGATTGGGTAATTCAACGGTCAACTAGAACCTTGATCGGAACCCCTAAAAAGGGTTTCGTCAGGGTTTAAGGATTCGATTTTTTAAAAAATATTTCTCGACGACCCAATCGAACGGATGTCAAGATCCATCATTTTTAATGTTATTCCCAAAATTTTAGAAAAATTTTTTTTATTTGATTGGGTAATTCAACGGTCAACTAGTACTTTGACCGGAACCCCTAAAAAGGGTTTCGTAAGGGTTTAAGGATTTGATTTCTAAAAAATATTTCTTGACGACCCAACCGAATGAGAATCAAGATCCATCATTTTGAATGTTATTCCCAAAATTTTAGAAAAAAAATTATTTGATTGGGTAATTCAGCGGTCAACTAGTACTTTGACCGGAACCCCTAAATTGGGTTTCGTCATGGTTTAGGGATTCGATTTTTTAAAAAATATTTCTCGACGACTCAACCGAAAGGGAATCAAGATCCATCATTTTTAATGTTATTCCCAAAATTTTAGAAAAAAATATTAATTTGATTGGGTAATTTAACGATCAACTAGTACTTTGACCGGAACCCCTAAAAAGGGTTTCGTCAAGGTTTAAGGATTCAATTTTTTCAAAAATATTTCTTGACGACCCAACCAAACGGGAATCAAGATCCATCATTTTTAATGTTATTCTCAAAATTTTAGAAAAAAAATTAATTTGATTGGGTAATTCAACGGTCAACTAGTACTTTGACTGGAACCCCTAAAAAGGGTTTCGTCAGGGTTTAAGGATTCGATTTTTTGAAATATATTTCTCGACGACCCAACCGAACGGGAATCAAGATCCATCATTTTTAATGTAATTCCCAAGAGTTTAGAAAAAAAAAATTTATTTGATTTGGTAATTCAACGGTCAACTAGTACTTTGTCCGGAACCCCTAAATTGGGTTTCGTCAGGGTTTAAGGATTTGATTTTTTAAAAAATATTTCTCGACGACTCAACCGAAAGGGAATCAAGATCCATCATTTTTAATGTTATTCCCAAAATTTTAGAAAAAAAATTAATTTGATTGGGTAATTCAACGTTCAACTAGTACTTTTACCGGAACCCCTAAAAAGGGTTTCGTCAGGGTTTAAGGATTCGATTTTTTAAAAAATATTTCTCGAAGACCCAACCAAACGGGAATCAAGATCCATCATTTTTAATGTTATTCCCAAAATTTTAGAAAAAAAAAATTTATTTGATTGGGTAATTCAACGGTCAACTAGTACTTTGACCGGAACCCCTAAAAAGGGTTTCGTTAGGGTTTAAAGATTCGATATTTTAAAAAATATTTCCCGATGACCCAACCCAACGGGAATCAAGATCCATCACTTTTAATATTATTCCCAAAATTTTAGAAAAAAAAATTTATTTGATTGGGTAATTCAACGGTCAACTAGTAATTTGACTGGAACCCCTAAAAAGGGTTTCGTCAGGGTTTAAGGATTCGATTTTTAAAAAATATTTCTCGACGACCCAACCGAACGAGAATCAAGATCCATCATTTTTAATGTTATTTCCAAAATTTTTGAAAAAATTTTATTTGATTGGGTAATTCAACGGTCAACTAGTACTTTGACCAGAACCCCTAAATTGGGTTTCGTTAGGGTTTAAGGATTCGATTTTTTAAAAAATATTTCTGAAAGACCCAACTGAACGGGAATCAAGATCCATCATTTTTAATGTTATTCCCAAAATTTTAGGAAAATTTTTTTTATTTGATTGGGTAATTCAACGGTCAACTAGTACTTTGACCGGAACCCCTAAACAGGGTTTCGTCAGGATTTAAGGATTCAATTTTTTAAAAAATATTTCTCGACGACCCAACCGAATGGGAATCAAGATCCATCATTTTTAATGTTATTCCCAAAATTTTAGAAAAATTGTTTTTATTTGATTTGGTAATTCAACGGTCAACTAGTATTTTGACCGAAACCCCTAAATTGGGTTTCGTCAGGGTTTAAGAATTCCATTTTTTAAAAAATATTTTTCGACGACCCAACCGAACGGAAGTCAAGATCCATCATTTTTAATGTTATTCCCAAAATTTTAGAAAAAAAAATTTTATTTGATTGGGTAATTCAACGGTCAACTTGTACTTTGACCAGAACCCCTAAAAAGGGTTTCGTTAGGGTTTAAGGATTCGATTTCTAAAAAATATTTCTTGACGACCCAACCGAACGAGAATCAAGATCCATCATTTTTAATGTTATTCCCAAAATTTTAGTAAAAAATTATTTGATTGGGTAATTCAACTGTCAACTAGTAGTTTGACCGGAACACCAAAATTGGGTTTCGTCAGGGTTTAAGGATTCGATTTTTTAAAAAATATTTCTCAAAGACCCAACTGAACGGGAATCAAGATCCATCATTCTTAATGTTATTCCCAAAATTTTAGAAAAAAAAATTTATTTGATTGGGTAATTCAACGGTCAACTAGTACTTTGACCGCAACCCCTAAACAGGGTTTCGTCAGGGTTTAAGGATTCAATTTTTTAAAAAATATTTCTCGATGACCCAACCGAATGGGAATAAAGATCCATCATTTTTAATGTTATTCCCAAAATTTTAGAACAAAAAAATTTATTTGATTTGGTAATTCAACGGTCAACTAGTATTTTGACCGGAACCCCTAAATTGGGTTTCGTCAGGGTTTAAGGATTCCATTTTTTAAAAAATATTTCTCGATGACCCAACCGAAAGGGAATCAAGATCCATCATTTTTAATGTTATTCCCAAAAATTTTCAAAATTTTAGAAAAAAAATTTATTTGATTGGGTAATTCAACGGTCAACTAGTACCTTGATCGGAACCCCTAAAAAGGGTTTCGTCGGGGTTTAAGGATTCGATTTTTTAAAAAATATTTCTCGACGACCCAATCGAACGGATGTCAAGATCCATCATTTTTAATGTTATTCCCAAAATTTTAGAAAAAAAAATTTTATTTGATTGGGCAATTCAACGGTCAACTAGTACTTTGACCGGAACCCCTAAAAAAGGTTTCGTCAGGGTTTAAGGATTCGATTTCTAAAAAATATTTCTTGACGACCCAACCGAATGAGAATCAAGATCCATCATTTTTAATGTTATTCCCAAAATTTTAGAAAAAAAATTATTTGATTGGGTAATTCAGCGGTCAACTAGTACTTTGACCGGAACCCCTAAATTGGGTTTCGTCAGGGTTTAGGGATTCGATTTTTTAAAAAATATTTCTCGACGACTCAACCGAAAGGGAATCAAGATCCATCATTTTTAATGTTATTCCCAAAAGTTTAGAAAAAAATATTAATTTGTTTGGGTAATTCAACGGTCAACTAGTACTTTGACCGGAACCCCTAAAAAGGGTTTCGTCAAGGTTTAAGGATTCGATTTTTTAAATAATATTTCTCGACGACCCAACCAAACGGGAATCAAGATCCATCATTTTTAATGTTATTCCCAAAATTTTAGAAAAAAAAAATTAATTTGATTGGGTAATTCAACGGTCAACTAGTACTTTGACCAGAACCCCTAAAAAGGGTTTCGTCAGGGTTTAAGGATTCGATTTTTTGAAATATATTTCTCGACGACCCAACCGAACGGGAATCAAGATCCATCATTTTTAATGTAATTCCCAAAAGTTTAGAAAAAAAAAATTTATTTGATTTGGTAATTCAACGGTCAACTAGTACTTTGTCCGGAACCCCTAAATTGGGTTTCGTCAGGGTTTAAGGATTCGATTTTTTAAAAAATATTTCTCGACGACTCAACCGAAGGGAATCAAGATCCATCATTTTTAATGTTATTCCCAAAATTTTAGAAAAAAAATTAATTTGATTGGGTAATTCAACGGTCAACTAGTACTTTTACCGGAACCCCTAAAAAGGGTTTCGTCAGGGTTTAAGGATTCAATTTTTTAAAAAATATTTCTCGAATACCCAACCGAACGGGAATCAAGATCCATCATTTTTAATTTTATTCCCAAAAATTTAGAAAATAAATTTATTTGATTGGGTAATTCAACGGTCAACTAGTACTTTGACCAGAACCCCTAAATTTGGTTTCGTCAGGGTTTAAGGATTTGATTTTTTTAAAAATATTTCTCGATGACCAAACCGAGCGGGAATCAAGATACATCATTTTTATTGTTATTCCCAAAATTGTTGAAAAAAAATTTATTTGATTGGTGTTATTCCCAGATTACACACTTGTATAATTGTAGAAGGGGGGGTTGAATACAATTCTTGATATTTATAAATTTCTGATAAGAACTTCAGAAACTTATGAAGAGATAATTGCAATGTAAGAATTATACACAAACACATATAAAATCAGGTGGTTAAAATGCACCACCTGAAGCTTTTATTTGAAGAAAACTCTGTGATACAAAATGTACACAGCTGCCGTTTTACAACTCTTTGCTTCTAAAGATATTCAAGAAACCCTAAGCAAATATGTCTGTTTTCTTAACCTACAAAGAGTTGCTACACTTGGTTATATATCCCAAGTTTTACAAGTACTACTGGAATAAGATAATACTAATCTAATTCTAGTTGACTTGCTACTACACTCCAAATACATATGTAGCCGAAAGGTTGTCCTTGTGTTCAGACATGTCTCCTGCACCTTTCTTGTATTCATAGTGTAAATGGAATGCTTCTTTCTTCTGTGTTTCCAAAGTATGGCTGCCATACTGCTTTTTGTATCTACTATAAACTCATGTGATCTGTCAGTCAAACATGTCCTTATCAACTGCTAATCTCCAGCTAATCATAGAAAACAGTGTCAATGATTATCCGTTGATGATGTATACTGACATCCGTTGATGATGTATAGAGCAGTATCCGTTGATATTGGGACTTGAGCTGTATCCGTTGATAGAGTGAATTTGAGTTGTATCCGTTGATAGAGTTTAATCTTCATCCGTTGATACACTTTCACTTAGACAGAATTACATAGCATAGCTTATTTACAATTGGCTACCCTATTCTGCCTATCCGTTGATAGTCAACATGACTGTGGATAAAAACACTATCAACTGATAACATAGAGATACTGCAGTGTGCTACAAAACCTCATCCGTTGATGAGCTACCTGTCAACGGATAGAGTTATAAATCCTCATCCGTTGACAGCTACAAAACCTTAAACAATTTGATTGATTGTGAAGTTATCATCAAGTACAACATATTCCTAACAATCTCCCCCAATTTATACTTGATGGCAATAAAGCATAAATTCAGGACCTTGATGATAACAAAACATTCCTAAAGATATATAAAGAACAATACATAAATTGTATTAAGCTACAATAATTGAAAAACTGAAAGTTTGAGAAATTTACAGAGAAGTGCTCCTCTAGACTGAGCAGATTAGGACTGTTTCTTTCCTCTCGTTGGCATCACCCTTGATTTTCCTTCCTTGGCAGAGTTGGACTCAATCTGTATTTGGAGTTGCCTATAGAAGGCATCTTCTTCATCTACCTTTGGATTTAGCTTCTGTTGTAGCCATCTCAGGTATTGAGAACTAGCCTTTGGCAGTTGGTCTTCTAACCTGAAGAATCTCCTGTTACCATCTTCATCCCTGAACTCCATCATCCAGAAAGGTTGGAGGTGGATTTTCTGTCCATTGTATGGGATCTTCATTTTCCTTGGTAGACTTGATGGTGAGTTCCAATCCCTCCTTATTTGTTCTATTTTGTCCAGTATCTCCCCTTTTGCTATCTTGGAGAACCCTGTGTATCTCTTGATTGCAGAGAACACTTTGGTTAAGGTATGATAATTTTCTCCAAGAACCCTTTGTAGTGGCCATGTCCTTTCCGTTCCTCCCTTGTATACAAAGACCAATCTTTCAGGCAAATGTTTATATTTGTCAATTCCTCTTACTTCTGACAATTCATCCAGATAAAGATTCATGTCAGAGTATTCTTCAATATCTGCCTGATAGATAAAATCATCCTTGTTTTCCAAGATTGGCTGCCTGACAATTGCAGGTACCCTAGCAACTTGAATTGGTTCCTTTGAAGGTTGCTTCCTTGGTTTCCTTTTCTTCTGTGTAGGCTTCTGTTGAGGCTTCAGCAAGAATGAAGGAACCTCAATGGAGTCAAGATTCATTGGTTCCTCTTTAGGTACTATAGGCTCACCATGGAAATTTACATCTGGGTTGAATACTTTCACATCAATAGGTTGTGATGAACCAACTGTCTCTTTGTTTTCAGTTTCTGGAGAGACAGGCCTCCTTGCATGTGATTTTAATCTCTTGGATTTGGGGACTGATTTCCCTTTCTTTTTGAATTTGGGGACTTCCTCAGGTTCCCTCAATTCATCCTCTACCTCATCCAATAACTCTTGAGCCAGCCTTGCTTGCTTCTCATCTGAGTTTTCATATAGATATTCAGTGCTTGGTTGAGATTCTCTTAGCAGCCTTGAAGTTTCTTCTCTCTTAGCTTCAACAAATCTAGGATGGCTGTTGGATATGTTTAGAACTTTTCCATTCCTTATGATTACAGCCATCCATTCTCTTACACAACTGTTAGCCTTCTCCTTGAATTCCTTGATTGCCTTACCCATCAACTTCTCTTCATCATCCTTGGGAAATGGAAAGTCCAGTTGTAACTTGTTCTTCCCATTTGCTTTTGGTGGTGAGAAGGGTCTTGATTTGACGTAGGGTTCAAATTCCTTAACATGAGAAGGCTCAGCATCATAGAATGTAGGAGCCACAATTGCTGGAGTGAGCACCTTCAGAATTGTTGTAGATATTGTTGGAGCTGAGGTTTGGCTAGAGAACAGATTTGATGCAATAGATTGATTGATCAATATTTCTGTCCTCATTATCCTTTCATAGTTTTCTTCTTTCATCTTTTGGAGAGCTTCAATTTTGGCTAGCTTTTCTTCTTCTGTCAAGTTTGAAAGATCAAACTCTCCATATAGAGGTTTGGATTTGCTGGGGGAAGCTGTGACAATGAATTCTTGTGGATTGACCACTATGGTAGGCTGCTGCTCCCCCTCACTTGCTGCTTCCCTTCTTTCAGAAATTAAGATTTGACTTGAAGTTGCCACAGCCTCTTTTACTTTCTCCCCCTTTTTGTTAGCATCAAGGGTTTGACTAGAAGTTGGGGCTGCAACTAACCTTTCTAGCAGTTGGGTTTGCAGTTTCTGATGTTGAAGAAATTGCTCCATCTGGGATTCCATCTTTTCCACTCTTGAAGTGAGAAGTTGCACAGATTTAGCCAGGTTGTCTTCTTTGAGAAACCTTTGTTGCAACACCCTCTGAGTGGCTGTAGGAGCTAGTTGCTCTAGCTTGGAATCCACAGAGATTTTCACATCCTTGATTTCTTGTTTGACCTCCTCTAAATTGGATCTCTGAATCACCATTTGCATCTTTTGTAACTTTAGGGAGTCAATTGCCTGTTGAAGAACAACCTTTCTCTGTGGATCTGCTTCTGGGTGCTCAGCCAGGGCAGATTTATATTGCCTTATGATTTCCATATCAAGTTGGTGATAGGTGTAGTTTTGAGCAAATGCAAAATCATGAATACTGCTACCACCTTCATCTTCAGAGCTCTGGCTGTCTTCATCTTCAGAATTGTCAAATTCATCACTCTCAGCAGTGGTTGGCAGAGCTGCTATAGATTCCTTAGCTCTAAGTAGAGATTGTGAGGTGTGCACTAGGTGCAGTGCCTCCTCTGCTTCCACATTGCCCTGTTGTGCCAGAATTTGATAGGCAGGAACAGGGTGAGTAAAGGTTTCAGCATCCAGAGAAATGGAGTCAATCATGGACTGATATTCTCTTTGAAATTCCATTTCCTTGGATGCATCCTCAACCCCCATTGACTCACTAGCAATGGCTGCTTCTTCCATCCTTATCTCTCCTGTAGTCCCTTCTCTCACCTCATCTCTCTTTTCTTGCATCAAGGGCTCCCCTTGGCTCACACCTCTCACACCCTCACCTTCACCTACTAAGGTGGTACTCTCCAACTCTCCTTTTGCCTGACCGGAAGAAATGGCCAGCCTCTCATTATTTATCTCTCCTTTTGCCTGCTCACAAGGCAGCCTCTCACTCCCTTCCCTCAAACCTAAAAGTGTTTCAACTACTGAGAACTCCTCTACACTTGACACTGGAATGTCAGATATAGCAGTGGTAGAGTGAGTTATCAACGGATAAGGAATATCCGTTGATGAAGTAGTTATAGCTGTCAACGGATGGCTAGATAGAGGCGCATCCGTTGATGGAGAAACACTTGTCAACGGATGAAGGATATCCGTTGAGGAAGGAATAATTATATCCGTTGAAGAGAAAACCAACACTGAATCTGTGGAGATTGATTTTAAGTTCGAGGCCACAGTCTGTGTTGAGAATTCTGGAAGGGAAGATTGATGGTCCAACAAATCATCTAAAAGATGATGACCACCAATTATAGAGTGGGGCTTCTCCAAGAATCTTAAAGATGGAGAATCAGGAATTGATGTAGATATCATATCCACATCCAGAGAAGGAGTTGGTGATGGTGGATTGTAATGTGTATCGATTTGAAGATTAAGATCAAGGGGCTGTGACTCCACATTTATTGAAGTCACATCAAACTGAGTTTGAGAAGGTACAGTTTCCTGTACAGTGTGTGTGCCCTGTGATTCCCCTGTGGTTTTAGATTTCACTCTTCTTCCATAGGTTTTTGAGATTGGGCTATATGTGTCCCTAACCCTCTTGTGCAGTGTTCCTTGTGGGGAACTTGATTCAGTAGTCACACTCTTTTGGGAGAGTGTGACTAGAATTTGGCCTGTAGTTACATTAGCAGTCTTTTGAGAGACTGAAATGGTGGTTGCACTCATCTCTCCTTCCTTATCCTTAGGGCTTCTTTGATGTTCACCCTGTCCCTCACCACTCACTACCACCTTCACACTCCCCTCAAGAGGTTTGGTAGTTTTTACAACAGGTGTCTTTTGAGAGACACTTGAGGTTTGCCTTTTAGAATGTGGTTTTGGAACTTTGGATTTGGTCACTTTGGTAGGAGCCTGTTTGGTCACAACTACAGACTCCATTGTGACACTAGAAGGTAAAGAAATTTGGGGGTTGGAGATAGAGGTTTCAAAGTTAGAGATAGTTACCTGAACAATTGGTAGATATACCAACTGTACTCCTGCATTGAGGTTCATTCGAATCAGGTCACTTAAGACTCTCTTCTCCTGAACAAAACATTGGAACTTGCTATCCGGGTTAGCAATGGATAGCTTATTCTCAGACACATGCAGTGCTAAGAGCATTAAAAATCTAGCAAAGTAGATATTCTTGCTCCTAGTTTCCTTTTTACCCAACTTTGCAGCTATCTCATACAAAACTAATGTGCCAAAATTATAGAATTTATCATTTAAAAGCATACACATCATTGTTAGCATGGACAGGGTAACAGCATCAAAATTGCTAATTTTTCCTGAAAAAGTTTTAATGAAGGCATCACAGAAGTAGCTCCATTCTTTAACCATTCCTTTTCTAGCAATTTTCCCTAAGTTTTCAGTACTAAGGGCATAATTAATAGAATTAAGCATGGCAACAATTTCAGCATCAGTAGGTACTTTCAGACAGTTATTCTCAGGCAATTTTAAACAAGCAGTTATTACATCAGAATTAACCACATAGTTTTTACCCTTTAAAGAAAAAGCAATTGTACCGTCTGTGCCATTGTACTCAGCAGATGTCCACATTTCTTCAATTACCTCGTGGATTAAGGGAGTGGTAGCCGTCATAGCATATGACAGTTTGCATTTCTTCACGAAACTCATCAAAGTGTGGTAAGCTTCTGGAGCATTCACTGTGTCAACAAAGGCCGCGAAATTGTTCTTCTCATAGGTAAACCCAGTGGAGGACATCATCTTAACAATAGGCGCCATTGAAGTGATTGAACTTTGGTTACAGAGAGTTTTAGGGAAGAAGATGCAGTTAACTTTTGATATGCTTGAAAATGAATAAAAGTGAGATGTGAGAGTACAAGTCCGCCTTTTATATTTTTCAAGAATTAAAAATGAAATAATTAAAAGTAATTACTCCATTGGTCAAAAGTAACTGTCAGATAGTAAATAAAAAGAGAATAAGTACAGCCATGATTAGATATACACGGTTACCAACGGAAAAGAAAAAAATGTATATCAACGGATATAGAATGAACGGTTGAGATACAGTTTATCCGTTGATGACGTGGATAGCCTGTTACCCGTTGACATGCAAAAATCTAGTAATGTGTTTATACTATCAACGGATAAAAGGATATCCGTTGATAAGCTAATTTTGCCTTAGGCAAAATTTCTGCAGAAAATTTTTTTTTTCTGAAAGTTTTCACTTTCAAGTAAATCAAAACACATTTCCAGCTTCAAATCATTGAAATCAAATATCACTAGGAATTATGACAAATTAAGCATACCTAGCTCACCTACCAATCTTGTGAATGTGGATTCATCAAGAGGCTTGGTGAAGATATCTGCAAGCTGCATTTCACTTGGCACAAAGTGCATTTCTACTGTACCATTCATCACATGTTCTCTAATGAAGTGGTATTTGATGTCAATGTGCTTGGTTCTCGAATGTTGCACTGGATTCCCTGTGATGGCAATAGCACTTGTGTTGTCACAGAAAATTGGAATCTTCTCAACTTTTAGACCATAGTCAATGAGTTGGTTTCTCATCCATAGAATCTGTGCACAACAGCTTCCAGCCGCAATGTACTCAGCTTCAGCTGTAGAAGTGGAGACTGAGTTTTGTTTCTTACTGAACCATGACACAAGCCTGTTTCCTAGAAATTGACAGGAACCTGTAGTACTTTTCCTATCAACTCTGCAACCTGCATAATCTGCATCTGAATAGCCAGTTAGATCAAAACCAGATTCTCTTGGGTACCAAATGCCAAGGTTTGGTGTTCCCTTGAGATACCTGAAAATTCTTTTAATAGCTATTAAGTGAGACTCTCTAGGATCAGCTTGAAATCTAGCACAAAGACAGGTAGAAAACATTATATCAGGTCTACTAGCTGTTAGGTATAAAAGTGAACCTACCATGCCTCTATAACTTGAGATGTCCACAGACTTTTCCTTAGTATTCAACTCAAGCTTAGTTGCAGTGGCCATAGGTGTTTTAGCAGATGTACAATCCATTAAGTCAAATTTCTTTAAGAGATCATAAATATATTTTGTTTGACTTATGAAAATGCCCTCATTAACTTGCTTTACTTGTAGGCCAAGAAAGTAAGTTAATTCACCCATCATACTCATTTCATACCTACTTTGCATAAGTTTGGCAAACTTTTTGCAAAGCTTCTCATCTGTAGACCCAAAAATAATATCATCTACATAGATTTGAACAAGTATTGAAGAGCCATTAATATCCCTATGAAATAAGGTTTTATCTACTGTACCTCTAGTGAAGTGGTTCTCCAAAAGAAATTGAGATAAAGTGTCATACCAGGCTCTTGGTGCTTGCTTCAAACCATAAAGTGCTTTCATGAGAAGATATACATATTCTGGAAATTCTGGATCCTCAAAACCAGGAGGTTGATGGACATAGACCTCTTCTTCCAGTTCCCCATTTAGAAAGGCACTTTTGACATCCATCTGATAGACTTTGAAATTGGCATGTGCTGCATAGGCTAGAAAGATTCTTATTGCCTCAAGTCTTGCTACTGGAGCAAAAGTTTCATCAAAATCTATTCCTTCTTCTTGAGAATAGCCCTTTGCCACTAATCTAGCTTTATTCCTCACAATTATGCCATTTTCATCTGTCTTATTCTTGAGAACCCATTTAGTACCTATGACACTTCTATCATCAGGTTTGGGCACAAGCTTCCATACTTTATTCCTTTCAAATTGATTTAGCTCTTCTTGCATTGCTAACACCCAATCTGGATCTAGAAGGGCATCTTCCACTTTCTTAGGTTCCTCTTGAGATAGGAAGCTACTGTATAGACATTCAGCTTGAGTGGCCCTTCTAGTTTGGACTCTTGAATTTGATTCACCAATGATTAACTCAAATGGATGATTTCTAGTCCATTTTCTTGCAGGTGGAAGATTTGATCTTGATGAGGTTGCTTCATTTCCATGATCATGTTGATTTAGCATTGAACTTTGACCATGAGAAACTCCCCCTGAGTTTGTTGTCCTTGCTGAGTTATGAAGTTGACTGTCAATGGATGCATCATTTTGCCTGTCGACGGATGCTTGAGAATTTCTATCAACGGATGCATCTCTAATAGTGTCAACGGATGTTGCAGAATGACTGTCAACGGATGCTCCAGAATGACTATCAACAGATGCTTCATTTACAGTGTAAGCATCACTTCTAGTTGGTGTAACAGCTCTAGGTGGATCTCTGTGGTCATGATCTTCATTCTCCTCATCATCATCATAGTACATTCTTCCTTCACCTTCATTCTCAAATTCCAACTTTTCATGGTAGCCTTCATCATTTAGGCCTAGAATCTTTTGATCATCAAACACAACATGTACAGACTCCATAACAATGTTGGTTCTTAGATTGTAGACCTTGTAGGCTTTCCCTGCTGCATATCCAACGAAAATAGCTTCATCTGCCTTTGCTTCAAATTTGCCTAAATTATCTCCATGATTCCTTAGCACAAAACACTTACATCCAAAGACATGTAGAAAAGCTAAAGTTGGTTTCTTGTTGGTTAATAACTGATAAGGAGTCATTCCTCTAGCTTGATTGACCAAGGAAATATTCTGAGTAAAGCATGCAGTGTTGACAGCTTCAGCCCAGAAATATGTTGGTAATCTTGATTCACTTAACATTGTTCTAGCTGCTTCAATGAGAGTTCTGTTTTTCCTTTCAACAACCCCATTTTGTTGAGGTGTTCTGGCAGCAGAAAACTCATGGACAATTCCATTCTCTTCACAGAAAATCTTCATTGTGGAATTTTTGAATTCAGTACCATTGTCACTTCTGATCCTTTGAACTCTGTCTTCAGAACCATTGTTTAGCATTCTGAGGTGATTGATAATGATTTCACTTGCACAATCCTTGGAGTGCAGGAAGAAAGTCCATGTGAACTTAGAAAAATCATCTACAATCACCAGACAGTATTTCTTCTTTGAAATAGACATGACATTTACTGGACCAAATAAATCCATATGCAGCAATTGAAGAGGCTTAACAATGGATGACTCTGTCTTGCTTTTGAAAGATGATTTCTTTTGTTTCCCTAATTGGCAGGCATCACATAGCCCATCTTTGACAAACTCCAAATGAGGGATTCCTCTAGCAAGATCCTTTCTTACCAAATCATTCATAACTTTAAAATTCAAATGTGACAGCTTCTTATGCCATAGCCAACTCTCATCCTTACTTGCTTTGCTGAAGAGACAAGTAATGGATTCTGAGCATGCTGAATTGAAGTCAGCTATGTAAACATTTCCTTTTCTAAAGCCTGTCAATACCACATTGTTGTCTTCCTTGGCAGAAACAACACAGGCTTCTTTTGTGAACTTTACTTCATAGTCTTTGTCACAAATCTGACTGATGCTCAGCAAATTGTGCTTTAAACCTTCAACTAAAGCCACTTCTTCAATGATGACATTGTCTTTTGAAATCAGGCCATATCCCTTAGTATATCCTTTGCTGTCATCTCCAAAGGTAATTCTAGGGCCAGCTCCTTCCTTGAACTCTGTGAGCAGGGTTGAATCTCCTGTCATGTGCCTAGAACATCCACTGTCTAGGTACCATAGATTCCTTCTGTTTCCCTGCACACATTTCAAAAACAAATCAAGTTGATTTTGGTACCCAAGCTTCCTTGGGTCCTTTCTTGTTAGCCTTTGACTTTGCACTCTTAGCATTCTTCATCTTAGGTGTAGATGCTTGAGTAATGGGGTTTGACAAATGCTCATTTGCATGAATATTGGATGCATGCATGTGTGGAAAATTGGCATACATATTATTCATGTTAGGTAGGTTCCATGACATTTGTGGCACATTCATAGATTGAAAGTATGGATTAGACACATATGGCATGTTCACATATGGATTTGAAAAACTAGCATTTTGATACAAACCAGGCATTGCAGGCATACATGGCATTGGTTGAGGTATATGAACAGGAGCCTTGTTAACAATCTTGCAATTAGAAGATAAATGATTGACACTATTACAATTACTACAAGTTTTCCTAGGAGCAAACTTGTCAGGAGAGTAATTGTTTTTCTTGTTGATGCCTATCTTACCATTTCTGTTCTTTTTCTTTTTGCCCTCAATTTCTACCTTTTCATTGTCTGATTTACCAACAGCCTTTATGTTGTGTAAATCACCTGTCTTAGTCTTCCCACTGGATTTGGTTTTGCTGCACTCACCACTAACAAAATTCTTGTTTACTGGACCATACTTGATGTCCAGTTTCCTAAGTTCCTTCTTACCAACAGACTTTTTGTTAGTCGACGGATACCTCTCATCCGTTGACGGTTCATCTGTCAACGGATGATCACTATCCGTTGATTCACAAATAGTCTCTAGATCCTCAAGGCCAGGTTCTAGCTCCTTTTTCTTTTGAGTCCAGGTATCCTTTACAAAAGATTCTATTCCCTGAACTTCTATTATGTTTTGAGAAACATTCCTACTACTTTGAAATTTAGCAATTATCCCTTGTTCTTTTTCAAGCTGGTCTTTTAAAATCAGTTCTCTTTTTAACACAGCTTCAAGTTCACTTTTAGCATTATTGCAATCAACTCTCATTTTCTCAAATTCTAGAAATTGAGATTCTAGAGCAGCATTTCTATCACTTAAAAACAGATTAGACTCTTTAATTCTATTGTTCTCTTTAGTAAGTGATTTAAGAGTAACACTTAAGTGATATAGTTCAGTAGACATTTCATCTATAACACTATTGCATTCCTCTTTTGTGAGCTCAGAGAGATTAGTGGAAAATACCTGATTGCTAGCTGAACTTGCTTCCTGCTCTCCAGAATCAGCCATTAAAGCAAGGTTGACTAACTCAGCATCATCATCAGAATGATTGTCATCAACAGCCCAGTCATACTCTTGGGTCAAGAATGCCTTTCCTTTCTGCCTGAGAAGATCAAAATATTTCTTCTTATAGTCAACAACCTCAGTTGGCTTTCCCTTGTTCTCAGATCTAGGTTTCCTGCATTCACTTATCATATGACCAGCAATCCCACAATTGTAGCATTTAATTTTGGATTTATCCACATAGTTGTTTGTGGAAAAATCCTTGTTAAATGGCTTGGCCATCCCAGAGTTTCTCTTGAATTTCAGCTTAGAGAATCTCCTAGATAGAAAAGCTAAGTGCTCATCTATCTCATCCAATTCATCCTGCTGAAGGGCATTCAATTCCTCAGATACCTTTACCTTGCTCCCGCTTGATTCTGCTCTACCTTTACAAACCTCCCTGTTTGGTGTAGAACTAGCAGTTTCTGTCCTTTCCTCCTTTTGCTCCAAATTGGCAACGAGTGCAACTGACCCACTTTTCTTTTGAGACTTCTCAATCTCTTCATCCTGCTCCATTTCCAGCTCATAGGTCTTTAAAGTTCCATAGAGCCTTTCAAGAGTAAATGTCTTGTACTCTTGAGTGTTTCTTAGAGAAACAGTCATTGGCTTCCATTCCTTGGGCAGTGATCTCAGAAATTTGAGATTAGAGTCTTTAACCTGATAGACTCTTCCATACAGTTTCAAACCATTTAGTAGCTTTTGAAATCTACTAAATGTATCATTCAATGTTTCTCCACTCTTAAAGTGAAAGTGTTCATACTGTTGGATTAGTAGTTGCATCTTGTTTTCCCTTACCTGTTCTGTTCCTTCACACAGGGTTTGAACAATGTCCCATACTTCCTTGGCGGTAGTACAGTTAATAACATTGTCAACCATGTCTGTTTCTAGACCATTGAACAGAATATTCATGGCCTTTTTGTCTTTGTGGACTTCTGCAATATCTTCAAGACTCCACTCAGAAACAGGTTTGGGAATGAAAGTGTCAGGCACATCATCAGCCAGGCCAACTCTTGTTGCTGTCTTCATTGGAACGTGAGGACCCTTGTCAATGCAATCCACAAAACCCTCATCAATAGACGAGAGATGTAGACGCATTTTTACTTTCCAGTGAAAGTAATTTTCTCTATCAAGAACTGGAATCTTCACTCCATAATCCTTCTTAGACATGTTGGAAGTGTGTTGATCTTTAAACTTCAAATATGTTAGAAGCTTGCTCTGATACCAATTGTTATTCCCAGATTACACACTTGTATAATTGTAGAAGGGGGGGTTGAATACAATTCTTGATATTTATAAATTTCTGATAAGAACTTCAGAAACTTATGAAGAGATAATTGCAATGTAAGAATTATACACAAACACATATAAAATCAGGTGGTTAAAATGCACCACCTGAAGCTTTTATTTGAAGAAAACTCTGTGATACAAAATGTACACAGCTGCCGTTTTACAACTCTTTGCTTCTAAAGATATTCAAGAAACCCTAAGCAAATATGTCTGTTTTCTTAACCTACAAAGAGTTGCTACACTTGGTTATATATCCCAAGTTTTACAAGTACTACTGGAATAAGATAATACTAATCTAATTCTAGTTGACTTGCTACTACACTCCAAATACATATGTAGCCGAAAGGTTGTCCTTGTGTTCAGACATGTCTCCTGCACCTTTCTTGTATTCATAGTGTAAATGGAATGCTTCTTTCTTCTGTGTTTCCAAAGTATGGCTGCCATACTGCTTTTTGTATCTACTATAAACTCATGTGATCTGTCAGTCAAACATGTCCTTATCAACTGCTAATCTCCAGCTAATCATAGAAAACAGTGTCAATGATTATCCGTTGATGATGTATACTGACATCCGTTGATGATGTATAGAGCAGTATCCGTTGATATTGGGACTTGAGCTGTATCCGTTGATAGAGTGAATTTGAGTTGTATCCGTTGATAGAGTTTAATCTTCATCCGTTGATACACTTTCACTTAGACAGAATTACATAGCATAGCTTATTTACAATTGGCTACCCTATTCTGCCTATCCGTTGATAGTCAACATGACTGTGGATAAAAACACTATCAACTGATAACATAGAGATACTGCAGTGTGCTACAAAACCTCATCCGTTGATGAGCTACCTGTCAACGGATAGAGTTATAAATCCTCATCCGTTGACAGCTACAAAACCTTAAACAATTTGATTGATTGTGAAGTTATCATCAAGTACAACATATTCCTAACAATTGGGTAATTCAATGGTCAACTAGTACTTTGACCGGAACCCCTAAACAGGGTTTCGTCAGGGTTTAAGGAATCGATTTTTTAAAAAATATTTGTCGATGACCCAACCGAACGGGAATCAAGATCCATCATTTTTAATGTTATTCCCAAAATTTTAGAAAAAAAAAATATATTTGATTGGGTAATTCAACGGTCAACTAGTTCTTTGACCGGAACCCCTAAACAGGGTTTCGTTAGAGTTTAAGGATTCGATTTTTTCAAAAATATTTCCCGAAGACCCAACCAAACGGGAATCAAGTTCCATCATTTTTTATGTTATTACTAAAATTTTAGAAAAAAAATTTTGTTTGATTGGGTAATTCAACGGTCAACTAGTACTTTGACCGGAACCCCTAAACTGGGTTTCGTCAGGATTTAAGAATTCGATTTATTAGAAAATATTTCTCGACGACCCAACCGAACGGGAATCAAGATCCGTCATTTTTAATGTTATTCCCAAATTTTAGAAAAAAAAATTTATTTGATTTGGTAATTCCACTTTCAACTAGTACTTTGACCGGAACCCCTAAACAGGGTTTCGTCAGGGTTTAAGGATTCGATTTTTTAAAAAATATTTCTCGATGACCCAACCAAACAGGAATCAAGATCCATCATTTTTAATCTTATTCCCAAAATTTTAGAAAGAAAAAATTTATTTGATTGGGTAATTCAACGGTCAACTAGTACTTTGACCGGAACCCCTAAAAAGGGTTTCGTTAGGGTTTAAAGATTCGATTTTTTAAAAATATTTCTCAATGACCCAACTGAAAGGGAATCAAGATCCATCATTTTTAATGTTATTCCCAAAATTTTAGAAAAAAAAATTTATTTGATTGGGTAATTCAACGGTCAACTTGTACTTTGACCGGAACCCCTAAACAGGGTTTCGTCAGGGTTTAAGGATTCGATTTTTTAAAAAATATTTCTCGATGACTAAACTGAACGGGAATGAAGATCCATCATTTTTAATGTTATTCCCAAAATTTTAGAAAAAAAAAATTATTTGATTGGGTAATTCAACGGTTAACTAGTACTTTGACCGGAACCCCTAAATTGGGTTTCGTTAGGGTTTAAGGATTCGATTTTTTCAAAAATATTTCCCGAAGACCCAACCAAACGGGAATCAAGATCCATCATTTTTTATGTTATTACTAAAATTTTAGAAAAAAAATTTTGTTTGATTGGGTAATTCAACGGTCAACTAGTACTTTGACCGGAACCCCTAAACTGGGTTTCGTCAAAATTTAAGAATTCGATTTATTAGAAAATATTTCTCGACGACCCAACCGAACGGGAATCAAGATCCGTCATTTTTAATGTTATTCCCAAATTTTAGAAAAAAAAATTTATTTGATTTGGTAATTCCACTTTCAACTAGTACTTTGACCGGAACCCCTAAACAGGGTTTCGTCAGGGTTTAAGGATTCGATTTTTTAAAAAATATTTCTCGATGACCCAACCAAATGGGAATCAAGATCCATCATTTTTAATCTTATTCCCAAAATTTTAGAAAGAAAAAATTTATTTGATTGGGTAATTCAACGGTCAACTAGTACTTTGACCGGAACCCCTAAAAAGGGTTTCGTTAGGGTTTAAAGATTCGATTTTTTAAAAATATTTCTCAATGACCCAACTGAAAGGGAATCAAGATCCATCATTTTTAATGTTATTCCCAAAATTTTAGAAAAAAAAAATTTATTTGATTGGGTAATTCAACGGTCAACTAGTACTTTGACCGGAACCCCTAAACAGGGTTTCGTCAGGGTTTAAGGATTCGATTTTTTAAAAAATATTTCTCGATGACTAAACTGAACGGGAATGAAGATCCATCATTTTTAATGTTATTCCCAAAATTTTAGAAAAAAAAAATTTATTTGATTGGGTAATTCAACGGTTAACTAGTACTTTGACCGGAACCCCTAAATTGGGTTTCGTTAGGGTTTAAGGATTCGATTTTTTTAAAAATATTTCTCGATGACCCAACCGAATGGGAATCAGGATCCATCATTTTTAATGTTATTCCCAAAATTTAAGAAAAAAAATTATTTGATTGGGTAATTCAACAGTCAACTAGTACTTTTACCGGAACCCCTAAACAAGGTTTCGTCAGGGTTTAAGGATTCGATTTTTTTAAAAATATTTCTCATTGACCCAACCGAACGGGAATCAAGATCCATCATTTTTAATGTTATTCCCAAAATTTTAGAAAAAAAATTTACTTGATTGGGTAATTCAACGGTCAACTAGTACTTTGACCATAACCCCTAAATTGGGTTTCGTCAGGGTTTAAGGATTCGATTTTTTAATAAATATTCTCGATGACATTAACCGAACGGGAATCAAGATCCATCATTTTTAATGTTATTCCCAAAATTTTAGAATTTTTTTTTTTGATTGGGTAATTCAACGTTCAACTAGTACTTTGACTGGAACCCCTAAACAGGGTTTCGTCAGGGTTTAAGGATTCGATTTTTTAAAAAATATTTCTCGATGACCCAACCGAACGAGAATGAAGATCCATCATTTTTAATGTTATTCCAAAAATTTTAGGAAAAAAAAAATTATTTGACTTTGTAATTCAACGGTCAACTAGTTCTTTGACCGGAACCCCTAAACAGGGTTTCGTTTGAGTTTAAGGATTCGATTTTTTCAAAAATATTTCCCGAAGACCCAACCAAACGGGAATCAAGATCCATCATTTTTTATGTTATTACTAAAATTTTAGAAAAAAAATTTTGTTTGATTGGGTAATTCAACGGTCAACTAGTACTTTGACTGGAACCCCTAAACTGGGTTTCGTCAGGATTTAAGAATTCGATTTATTAGAAAATATTTCTCGACGACCCAACCGAACGGGAATCAAGATCCGTCATTTTTAATGTTATTCCCAAATTTTAGAAAAAAAAATTTATTTGATTTGGTAATTCCACTTTCAACTAGTACTTTGACCGGAACCCCTAAACAGGGTTTCGTCAGGGTTTAAGGATTCGATTTTTTAAAAAATATTTCTCGATGACCCAACCAAACGGGAATCAAGATCCATCATTTTTAATCTTATTCCCAAAATTTTAGAAAAAAAAAATTTATTTGATTGGGTAATTCAACGGTCAACTAGTACTTTGACCGGAACCCCTAAAAAGGGTTTCGTTAGGGTTTAAAGATTCGATTTTTTAAAAATATTTCTCAATGACCCAACTGAAAGGGAATCAAGATCCATCATTTTTAATGTTATTCCCAAAATTTTAGAAAAAAAAATTTATTTGATTGGGTAATTCAACGGTCAACTAGTACTTTGACCGGAACCCCTAAACAGGGTTTCGTCAGGGTTTAAGGATTTGATTTTTTAAAAAATATTTCTCGATGACTAAACTGAACGGGAATGAAGATCCATCATTTTTAATGTTATTCCCAAAATTTTAGAAAAAAAAAAATTTATTTGATTGGGTAATTCAACGGTCAACTAGTACTTTGACCATAACCCCTAAATTGGGTTTCGTCAGGGTTTAAGGATTCGATTTTTTAATAAATATTTCTCGATGACATTAACCGAACGGGAATCAAGATCCATCATTTTTAATGTTATTCCCAAAATTTTAGAATTTTTTTTTGATTGGGTAATTCAACGTTCAACTAGTACTTTGACTGGAACCCCTAAACAGGGTTTCGTCAGGGTTTAAGGATTCGATTTTTTAAAAAATATTTGTCGATGACCCAACCGAACGGGAATCAAGATCCATCATTTTTAATGTTATTCCCAAAATTTTAGAAAAAAAAAATATATTTGATTGGGTAATTCAACGGTCAACTAGTACTTTGACCGGAACCCCTGAAAAGGGTTTCGTTAGAGTTTAAGGATTCGATTTTTTCAAAAATATTTCCCGAAGACCCAACCAAACGGGAATCAAGATCCATCATTTTTTATGTTATTACTAAAATTTTAGAAAAAAAATTTTATTTGATTGGGTAATTCAACGGTCAACTAATACTTTGACCGGAACCCCTAAACAGGGTTTCGTCAGGATTTAAGGATTCGATTTTTTAAAAAATATTTCTCGATGACTAAACTGAACGGGAATGAAGATCCATCATTTTTAATGTTATTCCCAAAATTTTAGAAAAAAAAAATTTATTTGATTGGGTAATTCAACGGTTAACTAGTACTTTGACCGGAACCCCTAAATTGGGTTTCGTTAGGGTTTAAGGATTCGATTTTTTTAAAAATATTTCTCGATGACCCAACCGAATGGGAATCAGGATCCATCATTTTTAATGTTATTCCCAAAATTTAAGAAAAAAAATTATTTGATTGGGTAATTCAACAGTCAACTAGTACTTTTACCGGAACCCCTAAACAAGGTTTCGTCAGGGTTTAAGGATTCGATTTTTTTAAAAATATTTCTCATTGACCCAACCGAACGGGAATCAAGATCCATCATTTTTAATGTTATTCCCAAAATTTTAGAAAAAAAATTTATTGATTGGGTAATTCAACGGTCAACTAGTACTTTGACCATAACCCCTAAATTGGGTTTCGTCAGGGTTTAAGGATTCGATTTTTTAATAAATATTTCTCGATGACATTAACCGAACGGGAATCAAGATCCATCATTTTTAATGTTATTCCCAAAATTTTAGAATTTTTTTTTTGATTGGGTAATTCAACGTTCAACTAGTACTTTGACTCGAACCCCTAAACAGGGTTTCGTCAGGGTTTAAGGATTCGATTTTTTAAAAAATATTTCTCGATGACCCAACCGAACGAGAATCAAGATCCATCATTTTTAATATTATTCCAAAAATTTTAGAAAAAAAAAATTATTTGACTTTGTAATTCAACGGTCAACTAGTTCTTTGACCGGAACCCCTAAACAGAGTTTCGTTAGAGTTTAAGGATTCGATTTTTTAAAAAATATTTCCCGAAGACCCAACCGAACGGGAATCAAGATCCATCATTTTTAATGTTATTCCCATAATTTTAGAAAAAAATTTATTTGATTGGGTAATTCAACGGTCAACTAGTACTTTGACCGGAACCCCTAAATTGGGTTCCGTCAGGGTTTAAGGATTCGATTTTTTAAAAAAATATTTCTCGATGACCCAACCGAACGGGAATCAACATCCATCATTTTTAATGTTATTCCCAAAATTTAGAAAAAAAAATTTATTTGATTGGGTAATTCAACGGTCAACTAGTACTTTGACCGGAACTCCTAAAAAGGGTTTCGTTAGGGTTTAAGGATTCGATTTTTTAAAAACTATTTCTCGATGACCCAACTGAACGGGAATCAAGATCCATCATTTTTATTGTTATTCCCAAAATTTTAGAAAAAAAATTTATTTGATTGGGTAATTCAACGGTCAACTAGTACTTTGACCGGAACCCCTAAACAGGGTTTCGTCAGGGTTTAAGGATTCGATTTTTTAAAAAATATTTCTCGATGACTCAACTGAACGGGAATCAAGATCCATCATTTTTAATGTTATTCCCAAAATTTTTGAAAAAAAATTTATTTGATTGGGTAATTCAACGATCAACTAGTACTTTGACCAGAACCCCTAAATTGGGTTTCGTTAGGGTTTAAGGATTCGATTTTTTTAAAATATTTCTCGATGACCCAACCGAATGGGAATCAGGATCCATCATTTTTAATGTTATTCCCAAAATTTTAGAAAAAAAAATTATTTGATTGAGTAATTCAACAGTCAACTAGTACTTTGACCGGAACCCCTAAACAGGGTTTCGTCAGGGTTTAAGGATTCGATTTTTTAAAAAATATTTATCGATGACCCAACCGAACGGGAATCAAGATCCATCATTTTTAATGTTATTCCCAAAATTTTAGAAAAAAAAAATTTATTTGATTGTGTATTTCAACGGTCAACTAGTACTTTGACCAGAACACCTAAATAGGGTTTCGTCATGGTTTAAGGATTCGATTTTTTCAGAAATATTTCTCAATGACCCAACCAAACGGGAATCAAGATCCATCATTTTTGATGTTATTACTAAAATTTTAGAAAATTTTTTTTATTTTATTGGGTAATTCAACGGTCAACTAGAACTTTGACCGGAACCCCTAAACAGGGTTTCGTCAGGATTTAAGGATTCGATTTATTAGAAAATATTTCTCGACGACCCAACCGAACGGGAATCAAGATCCGTCATTTTTAATGTTATTCCCAAATTTTAGAAAAAAAAATTTATTTGATTTGGTAATTCCACTTTCAACTAGTACTTTGACCGGAAGCCCTAAACAGGGTTTCGTCAGGGTTTAAGGATTCGATTTTTTTAAAAATATTTCTCGATGACTCAACTGAACGGGAATCAAGATCCATCATTTTTAATGTTATTCCCAAAATTTTTGAAAAAAAAATTTATTTGATTGGGTAATTCAACGGTCAACTAGTACTTTGACCAGAACCCCTAAATTGGGTTTCGTTAGGGTTTAAGGATTCGATTTTTTTAAAAATATTTCACGATGACCCAACCGAATGGGAATCCGGATCCATCATTTTTAATGTTATTCCCAAAATTTTAGAAAAAAAAATAATTTGATTGAGTAATTCAACAGTCAACTAGTACTTTGACCGGAACCCCTAAACAGGGTTTCGTCAGGGTTTAAGGATTCGATTTTTTAAAAAATATTTATCGATGACCCAACCGAACGGGAATCAAGATCCATCATTTTTAATGTTATTCCCAAAATTTTAGAAAAAAAAATTTTATTTGATTGGGTAATTCAACGGTCAACTAGTACTTTGACCGGAACCCCTAAATAGGGTTTCGTCATGGTTTAAGGATTCGATTTTTTTAGAAATATTTCTCAATGACCCAACCAAACGGGAATCAAGATCCATCATTTTTTATGTTATTACTAAAATTTTAGAAAAAAAAATTATTTGATTGGGTAATTCAACGGTCAACTAGTACTTTGACCAGAACCCCTAAACAGGGTTTCGTCAGGATTTAAGGATTCGATTTATTAGAAAATATTTCTCGACGACCCAACCGAACGGGAATCAAGATCCGTCATTTTTAATGTTATTCCCAAATTTTAGAAAAAAAATTTATTTGATTTGGTAATTCCACTTTCAACTAGTACTTTGACCGGAAGCCCTAAATAGGGTTTCGTCAGGGTTTAAGGATTCGATTTTTTAAAAAATATTTCTCGATGACTCAACTGAACGAGAATCAAGATCCATCATTTTTAATGTTATTCCCAAAATTTTTGAAAAAAAATTTTATTTGATTGAGTAATTCAACGGTCAACTAGTACTTTGACCAGAACCCCTAAATTGGGTTTCGTTAGGGTTTAAGGATTCGATTTTTTTAAAAATATTTCTCGATGACCCAACCGAATGGGAATCAGGATCCATCATTTTTAATGTTATTCCCAAAATTTTAGAAAAAAAAAATATTTGATTGAGTAATTCAACAGTAAACTAGTACTTTGACCGGAACCCCTAAATAGGGTTTCGTCAGGGTTTAAGGATTCGATTTTTTAAAAAATATTTATCGATGACCCAACCGAACGGGAATCAAGATCCATCATTTTTAATGTTATTCCCAAAATTTTAGGAAAAAAAATTTTATTTGATTGGGTAATTCAACGGTCAACTAGTACTTTGACCGGAACCCCTAAATATGGTTTCGTCATGGTTTAAGGATTCGATTTTTTCCGAAATATTTCTCAATGACCCAACCAAACGGGAATCAAGATCCATCATTTTTGATGTTATTACTAAAATTTTAGAAAAAAAAATTATTTGATTGGGTAATTCAACGGTCAACTAGTACTTTGACCGGAACCCCTAAACAGGGTTTCGTCAGGATTTAAGGATTCGATTTATTAGAAAATATTTCTCGACGACCCAACCGAACGGGAATCAAGATCCGTCATTTTTAATGTTATTCCCAAATTTTAGAAAAAAAAATTTATTTGATTTGGTAATTCCACTTTCAACTAGTACTTTGACCGGAAGCCCTAAACAGGGTTTCGTCAGGGTTTAAGGATTCGATTTTTTAAAAAATATTTCTCGATGACTCAACTGAACGAGAATCAAGATCCATCATTTTTAATGTTATTCCCAAAATTTTTGAAAAAAAATTTTATTTGATTGGGTAATTCAACGGTCAACTAGTACTTTGACCAGAACCCCTAAATTGGGTTTCGTTAGGGTTTAAGGATTCGATTTTTTTAAAAATATTTCACGATGACCCAACCGAATGGGAATCCGGATCCATCATTTTTAATGTTATTCCCAAAATTTTAGAAAAAAAAATAATTTGATTGAGTAATTCAACAGTCAACTAGTACTTTGACCGGAACCCCTAAACAGGGTTTCGTCAGGGTTTAAGGATTCGATTTTTTAAAAAATATTTATCGATGACCCAACCGAACGGGAATCAAGATCCATCATTTTTAATGTTATTCCCAAAATTTTAGAAAAAAAAATTTTATTTGATTGGGTAATTCAACGGTCAACTAGTACTTTGACCGGAACCCCTAAATAGGGTTTCGTCATGGTTTAAGGATTCGATTTTTTTAGAAATATTTCTCAATGACCCAACCAAACGGGAATCAAGATCCATCATTTTTTATGTTATTACTAAAATTTTAGAAAAAAAAATTATTTGATTGGGTAATTCAACGGTCAACTAGTACTTTGACCAGAACCCCTAAACAGGGTTTCGTCAGGATTTAAGGATTCGATTTATTAGAAAATATTTCTCGACGACCCAACCGAACGGGAATCAAGATCCGTCATTTTTAATGTTATTCCCAAATTTTAGAAAAAAAATTTATTTGATTTGGTAATTCCACTTTCAACTAGTACTTTGACCGGAAGCCCTAAATAGGGTTTCGTCAGGGTTTAAGGATTCGATTTTTTAAAAAATATTTCTCGATGACTCAACTGAACGAGAATCAAGATCCATCATTTTTAATGTTATTCCCAAAATTTTTGAAAAAAAATTTTATTTGATTGAGTAATTCAACGGTCAACTAGTACTTTGACCAGAACCCCTAAATTGGGTTTCGTTAGGGTTTAAGGATTCGATTTTTTTAAAAATATTTCTCGATGACCCAACCGAATGGGAATCAGGATCCATCATTTTTAATGTTATTCCCAAAATTTTAGAAAAAAAAAATATTTGATTGAGTAATTCAACAGTAAACTAGTACTTTGACCGGAACCCCTAAATAGGGTTTCGTCAGGGTTTAAGGATTCGATTTTTTAAAAAATATTTATCGATGACCCAACCGAACGGGAATCAAGATCCATCATTTTTAATGTTATTCCCAAAATTTTAGGAAAAAAAATTTTATTTGATTGGGTAATTCAACGGTCAACTAGTACTTTGACCGGAACCCCTAAATATGGTTTCGTCATGGTTTAAGGATTCGATTTTTTCCGAAATATTTCTCAATGACCCAACCAAACGGGAATCAAGATCCATCATTTTTGATGTTATTACTAAAATTTTAGAAAAAAAAATTATTTGATTGGGTAATTCAACGGTCAACTAGTACTTTGACCGGAACCCCTAAACAGGGTTTCGTCAGGATTTAAGGATTCGATTTATTAGAAAATATTTCTCGACGACCCAACCGAACGGGAATCAAGATCCGTCATTTTTAATGTTATTCCCAAATTTTAGAAAAAAAAATTTATTTGATTTGGTAATTCCACTTTCAACTAGTACTTTGACCGGAAGCCCTAAACAGGGTTTCGTCAGGGTTTAAGGATTCGATTTTTTAAAAAATATTTCTCGATGACTCAACTGAACGAGAATCAAGATCCATCATTTTTAATGTTATTCCCAAAATTTTTGAAAAAAAATTTTATTTGATTGGGTAATTCAACGGTCAACTAGTACTTTGACCAGAACCCCTAAATTGGGTTTCGTTAGGGTTTAAGGATTCGATTTTTTTAAAAATATTTCTCGATGACCCAACCGAATGGGAATCAGGATCCATCATTTTTAATGTTATTCCCAAAATTTTAGAAAAAAAAATTATTTGATTGAGTAATTCAACAGTCAGCTAGTACTTTGACCGGAACCCCTAAATAGGGTTTCGTCAGGGTTTAAGGATTCGATTTTTTAAAAAATATTTATCGATGACCCAACCGAACGGGAATCAAGATCCATCATTTTTAATGTTATTCCCAAAATTTTAGGAAAATAAAAATTTATTTGATTGGGTAATTCAACGGTCAACTAGTACTTTGACCGGAACCCCTAAATATGGTTTCGTCATGGTTTAAGGATTCGATTTTTTCAGGAATATTTCTCAATGACCCAACCAAACGGGAATCAAGATCCATCATTTTTGATGTTATTACTAAAATTTAAGAAAAAAAAATTTATTTGATTGGGTAATTCAACGGTCAACTAGTACTTTGACCTGAACCCCTAAATAGGGTTTCGTCAGGATTTAAGGATTCGATTTATTAGAAAATATTTCTCGATGACCCAACCGAACGGGAATCAACATCCATCATTTTTAATGTTATTCCCAAAATTTAGAAAAAAAAATTTATTTGATTGGGTAATTCAACGGTCAACTAGTACTTTGACCGGAACTCCTAAAAAGGGTTTCGTTAGGGTTTAAGGATTCGATTTTTTAAAAACTATTTCTCGATGACCCAACTGAACGGGAATCAAGATCCATCATTTTTATTGTTATTCCCAAAATTTTAGAAAAAAAATTTATTTGATTGGGTAATTCAACGGTCAACTAGTACTTTGACCGGAACCCCTAAACAGGGTTTCGTCAGGGTTTAAGGATTCGATTTTTTAAAAAATATTTCTCGATGACTCAACTGAACGGGAATCAAGATCCATCATTTTTAATGTTATTCCCAAAATTTTTGAAAAAAAATTTATTTGATTGGGTAATTCAACGATCAACTAGTACTTTGACCAGAACCCCTAAATTGGGTTTCGTTAGGGTTTAAGGATTCGATTTTTTTAAAATATTTCTCGATGACCCAACCGAATGGGAATCAGGATCCATCATTTTTAATGTTATTCCCAAAATTTTAGAAAAAAAAATTATTTGATTGAGTAATTCAACAGTCAACTAGTACTTTGACCGGAACCCCTAAACAGGGTTTCGTCAGGGTTTAAGGATTCGATTTTTTAAAAAATATTTATCGATGACCCAACCGAACGGGAATCAAGATCCATCATTTTTAATGTTATTCCCAAAATTTTAGAAAAAAAAAATTTATTTGATTGTGTATTTCAACGGTCAACTAGTACTTTGACCAGAACACCTAAATAGGGTTTCGTCATGGTTTAAGGATTCGATTTTTTCAGAAATATTTCTCAATGACCCAACCAAACGGGAATCAAGATCCATCATTTTTGATGTTATTACTAAAATTTTAGAAAATTTTTTTTATTTTATTGGGTAATTCAACGGTCAACTAGAACTTTGACCGGAACCCCTAAACAGGGTTTCGTCAGGATTTAAGGATTCGATTTATTAGAAAATATTTCTCGACGACCCAACCGAACGGGAATCAAGATCCGTCATTTTTAATGTTATTCCCAAATTTTAGAAAAAAAAATTTATTTGATTTGGTAATTCCACTTTCAACTAGTACTTTGACCGGAAGCCCTAAACAGGGTTTCGTCAGGGTTTAAGGATTCGATTTTTTTAAAAATATTTCTCGATGACTCAACTGAACGGGAATCAAGATCCATCATTTTTAATGTTATTCCCAAAATTTTTGAAAAAAAAATTTATTTGATTGGGTAATTCAACGGTCAACTAGTACTTTGACCAGAACCCCTAAATTGGGTTTCGTTAGGGTTTAAGGATTCGATTTTTTTAAAAATATTTCACGATGACCCAACCGAATGGGAATCCGGATCCATCATTTTTAATGTTATTCCCAAAATTTTAGAAAAAAAAATAATTTGATTGAGTAATTCAACAGTCAACTAGTACTTTGACCGGAACCCCTAAACAGGGTTTCGTCAGGGTTTAAGGATTCGATTTTTTAAAAAATATTTATCGATGACCCAACCGAACGGGAATCAAGATCCATCATTTTTAATGTTATTCCCAAAATTTTAGAAAAAAAAATTTTATTTGATTGGGTAATTCAACGGTCAACTAGTACTTTGACCGGAACCCCTAAATAGGGTTTCGTCATGGTTTAAGGATTCGATTTTTTTAGAAATATTTCTCAATGACCCAACCAAACGGGAATCAAGATCCATCATTTTTTATGTTATTACTAAAATTTTAGAAAAAAAAATTATTTGATTGGGTAATTCAACGGTCAACTAGTACTTTGACCAGAACCCCTAAACAGGGTTTCGTCAGGATTTAAGGATTCGATTTATTAGAAAATATTTCTCGACGACCCAACCGAACGGGAATCAAGATCCGTCATTTTTAATGTTATTCCCAAATTTTAGAAAAAAAATTTATTTGATTTGGTAATTCCACTTTCAACTAGTACTTTGACCGGAAGCCCTAAATAGGGTTTCGTCAGGGTTTAAGGATTCGATTTTTTAAAAAATATTTCTCGATGACTCAACTGAACGAGAATCAAGATCCATCATTTTTAATGTTATTCCCAAAATTTTTGAAAAAAAATTTTATTTGATTGAGTAATTCAACGGTCAACTAGTACTTTGACCAGAACCCCTAAATTGGGTTTCGTTAGGGTTTAAGGATTCGATTTTTTTAAAAATATTTCTCGATGACCCAACCGAATGGGAATCAGGATCCATCATTTTTAATGTTATTCCCAAAATTTTAGAAAAAAAAAATATTTGATTGAGTAATTCAACAGTAAACTAGTACTTTGACCGGAACCCCTAAATAGGGTTTCGTCAGGGTTTAAGGATTCGATTTTTTAAAAAATATTTATCGATGACCCAACCGAACGGGAATCAAGATCCATCATTTTTAATGTTATTCCCAAAATTTTAGGAAAAAAAATTTTATTTGATTGGGTAATTCAACGGTCAACTAGTACTTTGACCGGAACCCCTAAATATGGTTTCGTCATGGTTTAAGGATTCGATTTTTTCCGAAATATTTCTCAATGACCCAACCAAACGGGAATCAAGATCCATCATTTTTGATGTTATTACTAAAATTTTAGAAAAAAAAATTATTTGATTGGGTAATTCAACGGTCAACTAGTACTTTGACCGGAACCCCTAAACAGGGTTTCGTCAGGATTTAAGGATTCGATTTATTAGAAAATATTTCTCGACGACCCAACCGAACGGGAATCAAGATCCGTCATTTTTAATGTTATTCCCAAATTTTAGAAAAAAAAATTTATTTGATTTGGTAATTCCACTTTCAACTAGTACTTTGACCGGAAGCCCTAAACAGGGTTTCGTCAGGGTTTAAGGATTCGATTTTTTAAAAAATATTTCTCGATGACTCAACTGAACGAGAATCAAGATCCATCATTTTTAATGTTATTCCCAAAATTTTTGAAAAAAAATTTTATTTGATTGGGTAATTCAACGGTCAACTAGTACTTTGACCAGAACCCCTAAATTGGGTTTCGTTAGGGTTTAAGGATTCGATTTTTTTAAAAATATTTCTCGATGACCCAACCGAATGGGAATCAGGATCCATCATTTTTAATGTTATTCCCAAAATTTTAGAAAAAAAAATTATTTGATTGAGTAATTCAACAGTCAGCTAGTACTTTGACCGGAACCCCTAAATAGGGTTTCGTCAGGGTTTAAGGATTCGATTTTTTAAAAAATATTTATCGATGACCCAACCGAACGGGAATCAAGATCCATCATTTTTAATGTTATTCCCAAAATTTTAGGAAAATAAAAATTTATTTGATTGGGTAATTCAACGGTCAACTAGTACTTTGACCGGAACCCCTAAATATGGTTTCGTCATGGTTTAAGGATTCGATTTTTTCAGAAATATTTCTCAATGACCCAACCAAACGGGAATCAAGATCCATCATTTTTGATGTTATTACTAAAATTTAAGAAAAAAAAATTTATTTGATTGGGTAATTCAACGGTCAACTAGTACTTTGACCTGAACCCCTAAATAGGGTTTCGTCAGGATTTAAGGATTCGATTTATTAGAAAATATTTCTCGACGACCCAACCGAACGGGAATCAAGATCCGTCATTTTTAATTTTATTCCTAAATTTTAGAAAAAAAAATTTATTTGATTTGGTAATTCCACTTTCAACTAGTACTTTGACCGGAAGCCCTAAACAGGGTTTCGTCAGGGTTTAAGGATTCGATTTTCTAAAAAAAAATTCTCGATGACCCAACCAAACGGGAATCAAGATCCATCATTTTTAATGTTATTCCCAAAATTTTAGAAAAAAAAAATTTATTTGATTGGGTAATTCAACGGTCAACTAGTACTTTGACCGGAACTCCTAAAAAGGGTTTCGTTAGGGTTTAAGGATTCGATTTTTTAAAAACTATTTCTCGATGACCCAACTGAACGGGAATCAAGATCCATCATTTTTATTGTTATTCCCAAAATTTTAGAAAAAAAATTTATTTGATTGGGTAATTCAACGGTCAACTAGTACTTTGACCGGAACCCCTAAACAGGGTTTCGTCAAGGTTTAAGGATTCGATTTTTTAAAAAATATTTCTCGATGACTCAACTGAACGGGAACCAAGATCCATCATTTTTAATGTTATTCCCAAAATTTTTGAAAAAAAACATTTATTTGATTGGGTAATTCAACGATCAACTAGTACTTTGACCAGAACCCCTAAATTGGGTTTCGTTAGGGTTTAAGGATTCGATTTTTTTAAAATATTTCTCGATGACCCAACAGAATGGGAATCAGGATCCATAATTTTTAATGTTATTCCCAAAATTTTAGAAAAAAAAAATTATTTGATTGAGTAATTCAACAGTCAACTAGTACTTTGACCGGAACCCCTAAACAGGGTTTCATCAGGGTTTAAGGATTCGATTTTTTAAAAAATATTTATCGATGACCCAACCGAACGGGAATCAAGATCCATCATTTTTAATGTTATTCCCAAAATTTTAGAAAAAAAAAAAATTTATTTGATTGTGTAATTCAACGGTCAACTAGTACTTTGACCGGAACACCTAAATAGGGTTTCGTCATGGTTTAAGGATTCGATTTTTTCAGAAATATTTCTCAATGACCCAACCAAACGGGAATCAAGATCCATCATTTTTTATGTTATTACTAAAATTTTAGAAAAAAATTTTATTTTATTGGGTAATTCAACGGTCAACTAGAACTTTGACCGGAACCCCTAAACAGGGTTTCGTCAGGATTTAAGGATTCGATTTATCAGAAAATATTTCTCGACGACCCAACCGAACGGGAATCAAGATCCGTCATTTTTAATGTTATTCCCAAATTTTAGAAAAAAAAATTTATTTGATTTGGTAATTCCACTTTCAACTAGTACTTTGACCGGAAGCCCTAAACAGGGTTTCGTCAGGGTTTAAGGATTCGATTTTTTTAAAAATATTTCTCGATGACTCAACTGAACGGGAATCAAGATCCATCATTTTTAATGTTATTCCCAAAATTTTTGAAAAAAAAATTTATTTGATTGGGTAATTCAACGGTCAACTAGTACTTTGACCAGAACCCCTAAATTGGGTTTCGTTAGGGTTTAAGGATTCGATTTTTTAAAAAATATTTCTCGATGACCCAACCGAACGGGAATCAAGATCCATCATTTTTAATGTTATTCCCAAAATTTTAGAAAAAAAAAAATTTATTTGATTGGGTAATTCAACGGTCAACTAGTACTTTGACCGGAACCCCTAAATAGGGTTTCGTCATGGTTTAAGGATTCAATTTTTTCAGAAATATTTCTCAATGACCCAACCAAACGGGAATCAAGATCCATCATTTTTTATGTTATTACTAAAATTTTAGAAAAAAAAATTTATTTGATTGGGTAATTCAACGGTCAACTAGTACTTTGACCAGAACCCCTAAATTGGGTTTCGTTAGGGTTTAAGGATTCGATTTTTTTAAAAATATTTCACGATGACCCAACCGAATGGGAATCCGGATCCATCATTTTTAATGTTATTCCCAAAATTTTAGAAAAAAAAATAATTTGATTGAGTAATTCAACAGTCAACTAGTACTTTGACCGGAACCCCTAAACAGGGTTTCGTCAGGGTTTAAGGATTCGATTTTTTTAAAAATATTTATCGATGACCCAACCGAACGGGAATCAAGATCCATCATTTTTAATGTTATTCCCAAAATTTTAGAAAAAAAAATTTTATTTGATTGGGTAATTCAACGGTCAACTAGTACTTTGACCGGAACCCCTAAATAGGGTTTCGTCATGGTTTAAGGATTCGATTTTTTTAGAAATATTTCTCAATGACCCAACCAAACGGGAATCAAGATCCATCATTTTTTATGTTATTACTAAAATTTTAGAAAAAAAAATTATTTGATTGGGTAATTCAACGGTCAACTAGTACTTTGACCAGAACCCCTAAACAGGGTTTCGTCAGGATTTAAGGATTCGATTTATTAGAAAATATTTCTCGACGACCCAACCGAACGGGAATCAAGATCCGTCATTTTTAATGTTATTCCCAAATTTTAGAAAAAAAATTTATTTGATTTGGTAATTCCACTTTCAACTAGTACTTTGACCGGAAGCCCTAAATAGGGTTTCGTCAGGGTTTAAGGATTCGATTTTTTAAAAAATATTTCTCGATGACTCAACTGAACGAGAATCAAGATCCATCATTTTTAATGTTATTCCCAAAATTTTTGAAAAAAAATTTTATTTGATTGAGTAATTCAACGGTCAACTAGTACTTTGACCAGAACCCCTAAATTGGGTTTCGTTAGGGTTTAAGGATTCGATTTTTTTAAAAATATTTCTCGATGACCCAACCGAATGGGAATCAGGATCCATCATTTTTAATGTTATTCCCAAAATTTTAGAAAAAAAAAATATTTGATTGAGTAATTCAACAGTCAACTAGTACTTTGACCGGAACCCCTAAATAGGGTTTCGTCAGGGTTTAAGGATTCGATTTTTTAAAAAATATTTATCGATGACCCAACCGAACGGGAATCAAGATCCATCATTTTTAATGTTATTCCCAAAATTTTAGGAAAAAAAAATTTATTTGATTGGGTAATTCAACGGTCAACTAGTACTTTGACCGGAACCCCTAAATATGGTTTCGTCATGGTTTAAGGATTCGATTTTTTCCGAAATATTTCTCAATGACCCAACCAAACGGGAATCAAGATCCATCATTTTTGATGTTATTACTAAAATTTTAGAAAAAAAAATTATTTGATTGGGTAATTCAACGGTCAACTAGTACTTTGACCGGAACCCCTAAACAGGGTTTCGTCAGGATTTAAGGATTCGATTTATTAGAAAATATTTCTCGACGACCCAACCGAACGGGAATCAAGATCCGTCATTTTTAATGTTATTCCCAAATTTTAGAAAAAAAAATTTATTTGATTTGGTAATTCCACTTTCAACTAGTACTTTGACCGGAAGCCCTAAACAGGGTTTCGTCAGGGTTTAAGGATTCGATTTTTTAAAAAATATTTCTCGATGACTCAACTGAACGAGAATCAAGATCCATCATTTTTAATGTTATTCCCAAAATTTTTGAAAAAAAATTTTATTTGATTGGGTAATTCAACGGTCAACTAGTACTTTGAACAGAACCCCTAAATTGGGTTTCGTTAGGGTTTAAGGATTCGATTTTTTTAAAAATATTTCTCGATGACCCAACCGAATGGGAATCAGGATCCATCATTTTTAATGTTATTCCCAAAATTTTAGAAAAAAAAATTATTTGATTGAGTAATTCAACAGTCAGCTAGTACTTTGACCGGAACCCCTAAATAGGGTTTCGTCAGGGTTTAAGGATTCGATTTTTTAAAAAATATTTATCGATGACCCAACCGAACGGGAATCAAGATCCATCATTTTTAATGTTATTCCCAAAATTTTAGGAAAATAAAAATTTATTTGATTGGGTAATTCAACGGTCAACTAGTACTTTGACCGGAACCCCTAAATATGGTTTCGTCATGGTTTAAGGATTCGATTTTTTCAGAAATATTTCTCAATGACCCAACCAAACGGGAATCAAGATCCATCATTTTTGATGTTATTACTAAAATTTAAGAAAAAAAAATTTATTTGATTGGGTAATTCAACGGTCAACTAGTACTTTGACCTGAACCCCTAAATAGGGTTTCGTCAGGATTTAAGGATTCGATTTATTAGAAAATATTTCTCGACGACCCAACCGAACGGGAATCAAGATCCGTCATTTTTAATTTTATTCCTAAATTTTAGAAAAAAAAATTTATTTGATTTGGTAATTCCACTTTCAACTAGTACTTTGACCGGAAGCCCTAAACAGGGTTTCGTCAGGGTTTAAGGATTCGATTTTCTAAAAAAAAATTCTCGATGACCCAACCAAACGGGAATCAAGATCCATCATTTTTAATGTTATTCCCAAAATTTTAGAAAAAAAAAAATTTATTTGATTGGGTAATTCAACGGTCAACTAGTACTTTGACCGGAACTCCTAAAAAGGGTTTCGTTAGGGTTTAAGGATTCGATTTTTTAAAAACTATTTCTCGATGACCCAACTGAACGGGAATCAAGATCCATCATTTTTATTGTTATTCCCAAAATTTTAGAAAAAAAATTTATTTGATTGGGTAATTCAACGGTCAACTAGTACTTTGACCGGAACCCCTAAACAGGGTTTCGTCAAGGTTTAAGGATTCGATTTTTTAAAAAATATTTCTCGATGACTCAACTGAACGGGAATCAAGATCCATCATTTTTAATGTTATTCCCAAAATTTTTGAAAAAAAACATTTATTTGATTGGGTAATTCAACGATCAACTAGTACTTTGACCAGAACCCCTAAATTGGGTTTCGTTAGGGTTTAAGGATTCGATTTTTTTAAAATATTTCTCGATGACCCAACAGAATGGGAATCAGGATCCATAATTTTTAATGTTATTCCCAAAATTTTAGAAAAAAAAATTATTTGATTGAGTAATTCAACAGTCAACTAGTACTTTGACCGGAACCCCTAAACAGGGTTTCATCAGGGTTTAAGGATTCGATTTTTTAAAAAATATTTATCGATGACCCAACCGAACGGGAATCAAGATCCATCATTTTTAATGTTATTCCCAAAATTTTAGAAAAAAAAAAATTTATTTGATTGTGTAATTCAACGGTCAACTAGTACTTTGACCGGAACACCTAAATAGGGTTTCGTCATGGTTTAAGGATTCGATTTTTTCAGAAATATTTCTCAATGACCCAACCAAACGGGAATCAAGATCCATCATTTTTGATGTTATTACTAAAATTTTAGAAAAAAATTTTATTTTATTGGGTAATTCAACGGTCAACTAGAACTTTGACCGGAACCCCTAAACAGGGTTTCGTCAGGATTTAAGGATTCGATTTATCAGAAAATATTTCTCGACGACCCAACCGAACGGGAATCAAGATCCGTCATTTTTAATGTTATTCCCAAATTTTAGAAAAAAAAATTTATTTGATTTGGTAATTCCACTTTCAACTAGTACTTTGACCGGAAGCCCTAAACAGGGTTTCGTCAGGGTTTAAGGATTCGATTTTTTTAAAAATATTTCTCGATGACTCAACTGAACGGGAATCAAGATCCATCATTTTTAATGTTATTCCCAAAATTTTTGAAAAAAAAATTTATTTGATTGGGTAATTCAACGGTCAACTAGTACTTTGACCAGAACCCCTAAATTGGGTTTCGTTAGGGTTTAAGGATTCGATTTTTTAAAAAATATTTCTCGATGACCCAACCGAACGGGAATCAAGATCCATCATTTTTAATGTTATTCCCAAAATTTTAGAAAAAAAAAAAATTTATTTGATTGGGTAATTCAACGGTCAACTAGTACTTTGACCGGAACCCCTAAATAGGGTTTCGTCATGGTTTAAGGATTCAATTTTTTCAGAAATATTTCTCAATGACCCAACCAAACGGGAATCAAGATCCATCATTTTTTATGTTATTACTAAAATTTTAGAAAAAAAAATTTATTTGATTGGGTAATTCAACGGTCAACTAGTACTTTGACCGGAACCCCTAAACAGGGTTTCGTCAGGATTTAAGGATTCGATTTATTAGAAAATATTTCTCGACGACCCAACCGAACGGGAATCAAGATCCGTCATTTTTAATTTTATTCCCAAATTTTAGAAAAAAAAATTTATTTGATTTGGTAATTCCACTTTCAACTAGTACTTTGACCGGAAGCCCTAAACAGGGTTTCGTCAGGGTTTAAGGATTCGATTTTCTAAAAAACATTTCTCGATGACCCAACCAAACGGGAATCAGGATCCATCCTTTTTAATGTTATTCCCAAAATTTTAGAAAAAAAAATAATTTGATTGAGTAATTCAACAGTCAACTAGTACTTTGACCGGAACCCCTAAACAGGGTTTCGTCAGGGTTTAAGGATTCGATTTTTTAAAAAATATTTATCGATGACCCAACCGAACGGGAATCAAGATCCATCATTTTTAATGTTATTCCCAAAATTTTAGAAAAAAAAAAATTATTTGATTGGGTAATTCAACGGTCAACTAGTACTTTGACCGGAACCCCTAAATAGGGTTTCGTCATGGTTTAAGGATTCGATTTTTTAAGAAATATTTCTCAATGACCCAACCAAACGGGAATCAAGATCCATCATTTTTTATGTTATTACTAAAATTTTAGAAAAAAATTTATTTGATTGGGTAATTCAACGGTCAACTAGTACTTTGACCAGAACCCCTAAATAGGGTTTCGTCAGGATTTAAGGATTCGATTTATTAGAAAATATTTCTCGACGACCCAACCGAACGGGAATCAAGATCCGTCATTTTTAATGTTATTCCCAAATTTTAGAAAAAAAAATTTATTTGATTTGGTAATTCCACTTTCAACTAGTACATTGACCAGAAGCCCTAAACAGGGTTTCGTCAGGGTTTAAGGATTCGATTTTTTTAAAAATATTTCTCGATGACTCAACTGAACGGGAATCAAGATCCATCATTTTTAATGTTATTCCCAAAATTTTTGAAAAAAAAATTTATTTGATTTGGTAATTCAACGGTCAACTAGTACTTTGACCAGAACCCCTAAATTGGGTTTCGTTAGGGTTTAAGGATTTGATTTTTTTAAAAATATTTCTCGATGACCCAACCGAATGGGAATCCGGATCCATCATTTTTAATGTTATTCCCAAAATTTTAGAAAAAAAAAATAATTTGATTGAGTAATTCAACAGTCAACTAGTACTTTGACCGGAACCCCTAAACAGGGTTTCGTCAGGGTTTAAGGATTCGATTTTTTAAAAAATATTTATCGATGACCCAACCGAACGGGAATCAAGATCCATCATTTTTAATGTTATTCCCAAAATTTTAGAAAATTTTTTTTGTATTTGATTGGGTAATTCAACGGTCAACTAGTACTTTGACCGGAATCCCTAAATAGGGTTTCGTCATGGTTTAAGGATTCGATTTTTTCAGAAATATTTCTCAATGACCCAACCAAACGGGAATCAAGATCCATCATTTTTTATGTTATTACTAATATTTTAGAAAAAAAAATTATTTGATTGGGTAATTCAACGGTCAACTAGTACTTTGACCGGAACCCCTAAACAGGGTTTCGTCAGGATTTAAGGATTCGATTTATTAGAAAATATTTCTCGACGACCCAACCGAACGGGAATCAAGATCCGTCATTTTTAATTTTATTCCCAAATTTTAGAAAAAAAAATTTATTTGATTTGGTAATTCCACTTTCAACTAGTACTTTGACCGGAAGCCCTAAACAGGGTTTCGTCAGGGTTTAAGGATTCGATTTTCTAAAAAACATTTCTCGATGACCCAACCAAACGGGAATCAGGATCCATCCTTTTTAATGTTATTCCCAAAATTTTAGAAAAAAAAATAATTTGATTGAGTAATTCAACATGTCAACTAGTACTTTGACCGGAACCCCTAAACAGGGTTTCGTCAGGGTTTAAGGATTCGATTTTTTAAAAAATATTTATCGATGACCCAACCGAACGGGAATCAAGATCCATCATTTTTAATGTTATTCCCAAAATTTTAGAAAAAAAAAATTTATTTGATTGGGTAATTCAACGGTCAACTAGTACTTTGACCGGAACCCCTAAATAGGGTTTCGTCATGGTTTAAGGATTCGATTTTTTAAGAAATATTTCTCAATGACCCAACCAAACTGGAATCAAGATCCATCATTTTTTATGTTATTACTAAAATTTTAGAAAAAAATTTATTTGATTGGGTAATTCAACGGTCAACTAGTACTTTGACCAGAACCCCTAAATAGGGTTTCGTCAGGATTTAAGGATTCGATTTATTAGAAAATATTTCTCGACGACCCAACCGAACGGGAATCAAGATCCGTCATTTTTAATGTTATTCCCAAATTTTAGAAAAAAAAATTTATTTGATTTGGTAATTCCACTTTCAACTAGTACTTTGACCAGAAGCCCTAAACAGGGTTTCGTCAGGGTTTAAGGATTCGATTTTTTTAAAAATATTTCTCGATGACTCAACTGAACGGGAATCAAGATCCATCATTTTTAATGTTATTCCCAAAATTTTTGAAAAAAAAATTTATTTGATTTGGTAATTCAACGGTCAACTAGTACTTTGACCAGAACCCCTAAATTGGGTTTCGTTAGGGTTTAAGGATTTGATTTTTTTAAAAATATTTCTCGATGACCCAACCGAATGGGAATCCGGATCCATCATTTTTAATGTTATTCCCAAAATTTTAGAAAAAAAAATAATTTGATTGAGTAATTCAACAGTCAACTAGTACTTTGACCGGAACCCCTAAACAGGGTTTCGTCAGGGTTTAAGGATTCGATTTTTTAAAAAATATTTATCGATGACCCAACCGAACGGGAATCAAGATCCATCATTTTTAATGTTATTCCCAAAATTTTAGAAAATTTTTTTTTTATTTGATTGGGTAATTCAACGGTCAACTAGTACTTTGACCGGAACCCCTAAATAGGGTTTCGTCATGGTTTAAGGATTCGATTTTTTCAGAAATATTTCTCAATGACCCAACCAAACGGGAATCAAGATCCATCATTTTTGATGTTATTACTAATATTTTAGAAAAAAAAATTATTTGATTGGGTAATTCAACGGTCAACTAGTACTTTGACCGGAACCCCTAAACAGGGTTTCGTCAGGATTTAAGGATTCGATTTATTAGAAAATATTTCTCGACGACCCAACCGAACGGGAATCAAGATCCGTCATTTTTAATGTTATTCCCAAATTTTAGAAAAAAAAATTTATTTTATTTGGTAATTCCACTTTCAACTAGTACTTTGACCGGAAGCCCTAAACAGGGTTTCGTCAGGGTTTAAGGATTCGATTTTTTAAAAAATATTTCTCGATGACTCAACTGAACGAGAATCAAGATCCATCATTTTTAAAGTTATTCCCAAAATTTTTGAAAAAAAATTTTATTTGATTGGCTAATTCAACGGTCAACTAGTAGTTTGACCAGAACCCCTAAATTGGGTTTCGTTAGGGTTTAAGGATTCGATTTTTTTAAAAATATTTCTCGATGACCCAACCGAATGGGAATCAGGATCTATCATTTTTAATGTTATTCCCAAAATTTTAGAAAAAAAAATTATTTGATTGAGTAATTCAACAGTCAACTAGTACTTTGACCGGAACCCCTAAATAGGGTTTCGTCAGGGTTTAAGGATTCGATTTTTAAAAAAATATTTATCGATGACCCAACCGAACGGGAATCAAGATCCATCATTTTTAATGTTATTCCCAAAATTTTAGGAAAAAAAATTTTATTTGATTGGGTAATTCAACGGTCAACTAGTACTTTGACCGGAACCCCTAAATATGGTTTCGTCATGGTTTAAGGATTCGATTTTTTCAGAAATATTTCTCAATGACCCAACCAAACGGGAATCAAGATCCATCATTTTTTATGTTATTACTAAAATTTTAGAAAAAAAAATTTATTTGATTGGGTAATTCAACGGTCAACTAGTACTTTGACCGGAACCCCTAAATAGGGTTTCGTTAGGATTTAAGGATTCGATTTATTAGAAAATATTTCTCGACGACCCAACCGAACGGGAATCAAGATCCGTCATTTTTAATTTTATTCCTAAATTTTAGAAAAAAAAATTTATTTGATTTGGTAATTCCACTTTCAACTAGTACTTTGACCGGAAGCCCTAAACAGGGTTTCGTCAGGGTTTAAGGATTCGATTTTCTAAAAAAAATTTCTCGATGACCCAACCAAACGGGAATCAAGATCCATCATTTTTAATGTTATTCCCAAAATTTTAGAAAAAAAAAATTTATTTGATTGGGTAATTCAACGGTCAACTAGTACTTTGACCGGAACTCCTAAAAAGGGTTTCGTTAGGGTTTAAGGATTCGATTTTTTAAAAACTATTTCTCGATGACCCAACTGAACGGGAATCAAGATCCATCATTTTTATTGTTATTCCCAAAATTTTAGAAAAAAAATTTATTTGATTGGGTAATTCAACGGTCAACTAGTACTTTGACCGGAACCCCTAAACAGGGTTTCGTCAAGGTTTAAGGATTCGATTTTTTAAAAAATATTTCTCGATGACTCAACTGAACGGGAATCAAGATCCATCATTTTTAATGTTATTCCCAAAATTTTTGAAAAAAAAATTTATTTGATTGGGTAATTCAACGATCAACTAGTACTTTGACCAGAACCCCTAAATTGGGTTTCGTTAGGGTTTAAGGATTCGATTTTTTTAAAATATTTCTCGATGACCCAACCGAATGGGAATCAGGATCCATCATTTTTAATGTTATTCCCAAAATTTTAGAAAAAAAAATTATTTGATTGAGTAATTCAACAGTCAACTAGTACTTTGACCGGAACCCCTAAACAGGGTTTCGTCTGGGTTTAAGGATTCGATTTTTTAAAAAATATTTATCGATGACCCAACCGAACGGGAATCAAGATCCATCATTTTTAATGTTATTCCCAAAATTTTAGAAAAAAAAAAATTTATTTGATTGTGTAATTCAACGGTCAACTAGTACTTTGACCGGAACACCTAAATAGGGTTTCGTCAGGATTTAAGGATTCGATTTTTTCAGAAATATTTCTCAATGACCCAACCAAACGGGAATCAAGATCCATCATTTTTGATGTTATTACTAAAATTTTAGAAAAAAATTTTATTTTATTGGGTAATTCAACGGTCAACTAGAACTTTGACCGGAACCCCTAAATAGGGTTTCGTCAGGATTTAAGGATTCGATTTATTAGAAAATATTTCTCGACGACCCAACCGAACGGGAATCAAGATCCGTCATTTTTAATGTTATTCCCAAATTTTAGAAAAAAAAATTTATTTGATTTGGTAATTCCACTTTCAACTAGTACTTTGACCGGAAGCCCTAAACAGGGTTTCGTCAGGGTTTAAGGATTCGATTTTTTTAAAAATATTTCTCGATGACTCAACTAAACGGGAATCAAGATCCATCATTTTTAATGTTATTCCCAAAATTTTTGAAAAAAAAATTTATTTGATTGGGTAATTCAACGGTCAACTAGTACTTTGACCAGAACCCCTAAATTGGGTTTCGTTAGGGTTTAAGGATTCGATTTTTTTAAAAATATTTCTCGATGACCCAACCGAATGGGAATCAGGATCCATCATTTTTAATGTTATTCCCAAAATTTTAGGAAAAAAAATTATTTGATTGAGTAATTCAACAGCCAACTAGTACTTTGACCGGAACCCCTAAACAGGGTTTCGTCAGGGTTTAAGGATTCGTTTTTTTAAAAAACATTTATCGAAGACCCAACTGAACGGGAATCAAGATCCATCATTTTTAATGTTATTCCCAAAATTTTAGGAAAAAAAAAATTTATTTGATTGGGTAATTCAACGGTCAACTAGTACTTTGACCGGAACCCCTAAATAGGGTTTCGTCATGGTTTAAGGATTCGATTTTTTCAGAAATATTTCTCAATGACCCAACCAAACGGGAATCAAGATCCATCATTTTTTATGTTATTACTAAAATTTTAGAAAAAAAAATTTATTTGATTGGGTAATTCAACGGTCAACTATTACTTTGACCGGAACCCCTAAACAGGGTTTCGTCAGGATTTAAGGATTCGATTTATTAGAAAATATTTCTCGACGACCCAACCGAACGGGAATCAAATCCGTCATTTTTAATTTTATTCCCAAATTTTAGAAAAAAAAATTTATTTGATTTGGTAATTCCACTTTCAACTAGTACATTGACCGGAAGCCCTAAACAGGGTTTCGTCAGGGTTTAAGGATTCGATTTTCTAAAAAAAATTTCTCGATGACCCAACCAAACGGGAATCAGGATCCATCATTTTTAATGTTATTCCCAAAATTTTAGAAAAAAAAATAATTTGATTGAGTAATTCAACAGTCAACTAGTACTTTGACCGGAACCCCTAAACAGGGTTTCGTCAGGGTTTAAGGATTCGATTTTTTAAAAAATATTTATCGATGACCCAACTGAACGGGAATCAAGATCCATCATTTTTAATGTTATTCCCAAAATTTTAGAAAAAAAAATTTTATTTGATTGGGTAATTCAACGGTCAACTAGTACTTTGACCGGAACCCCTAAATAGGGTTTCGTCATGGTTTAAGGATTCGATTTTTTCAGAAATATTTCTCAATGACCCAACCAAACGGGAATCAAGATCCATCATTTTTGATGTTATTACTAAAATTTTAGAAAAAAACTTATTTGATTGGGTAATTCAACGGTCAACAAGTACTTTGACCGGAACCCCTAAACAGGGTTTCGTCAGGATTTAAGGATTCGATTTATTAGAAAATATTTCTCGACGACCCAACCGAACGGGAATCAAGATCCGTCATTTTTAATGTTATTCCCAAATTTTAGAAAAAAAAATTTATTTGATTTGGTAATTCCACTTTCAACTAGTACTTTGACCGGAAGCCCTAAACAGGGTTTCGTCAAGGTTTAAGGATTCGATTTTTTAAAAACTATTTCTCGATGACTCAACTGAACGAGAATCAAGATCCATCATTTTTAATGTTATTCCCAAAAGTTTTGAAAAAAAAAATTTATTTGATTGGGTAATTCAACGGTCAACTAGTACTTTGACCAGAACCCCTAAATTGGGTTTCGTTAGGGTTTAAGGATTCGATTTTTTTAAAAATATTTCTCGATGACCCAACCGAATGGGAATCAGGATCCATCATTTTTAATGTTATTCCCAAAATTTTAGAAAAAAAAATTATTTGATTGAGTAATTCAACAGTCAACTAGTACTTTACCGGAACCCCTAAACAGGGTTTCGTCAGGGTTTAAGGATTCGATTTTTAAAAAAATATTTATCGATGACCCAACCGAACGGGAATCAAGATCCATCATTTCTAATGTTATTCCCAAAATTTTAGGAAAAAAAAATTTATTTGATTGGGTAATTCAACGGTCAACTAGTACTTTGACCGGAACCTCTAAATAGGGTTTCGTCATGGTTTAAGGATTCGATTTTTTCAGAAATATTTCTCAATGACCCAACCAAACGGGAATCAAGATCCATCATTTTTGATGTTATTACTAAAATTTTAGAAAAAAAATTTATTTGATTGGGTAATTCAACGGTCAACTAGTACTTTGACCGGAACCCCTAAACAGGGTTTCGTCAGGATTTAAGGATTCGATTTATTAGAAAATATTTCTCGACGACCCAACCGAACGGGAATCAAGATCCGTCATTTTTAATTTTATTCCCAAATTTTAGAAAAAAAAATTTATTTGATTTGGTAATTCCACTTTCAACTAGTACTTTGACCGGAAGCCCTAAACAGGGTTTCGTTAGGGTTTAAGGATTCGATTTTTTAAAAACTATTTCTCGATGACTCAACTGAACGAGAATCAAGATCCATCATTTTTAATGTTTTTCCCAAAATTTTTGAAAAAAAAATTTATTTGATTGGGTAATTCAACGGTCAACTAGTACTTTGACCAGAACCCCTAAATTGGGTTTCGTTAGGGTTTAAGGATTCGATTTTTTTAAAAATATTTCTCGATGACCCAACCGAATGGGAATCAGGATCCATCATTTTTAATGTTATTCCCAAAATTTTAGAAAAAAAATTATTTGATTGAGTAATTCAACAGTCAACTAGTACTTTGACCGGAACCCCTAAACAGGGTTTCGTCAGGGTTTAAGGATTCGATTTTTAAAAAAATATTTATCGATGACCCAACCGAACGGGAATCAAGATCCATCATTTTTAATGTTATTCCCAAAATTTTAGGAAAAAAAATTTTATTTGATTGGGTAATTCAACGGTCAACTAGTACTTTGACCGGAACCTCTAAATAGAGTTTCGTCATGGTTTAAGGATTCGATTTTTTCAGAAATATTTCTCAATGACCCAACCAAACGGGAATCAAGATCCATCATTTTTGATGTTATTACTAAAATTTTAGAAAAAAAAATTTATTTGATTGGGTAATTCAACGGTCAACTAGTACTTTGACCGGAACCCCTAAACAGGGTTTCGTCAGGATTTAAGAATTCGATTTATTAGAAAATATTTCTCGACGACCCAACCGAACGGGAATCAAGATCCGTCATTTTTAATTTTATTCCCAAATTTTAGAAAAAAAAATTTATTTGATTTGGTAATTCCACTTTCAACTAGTACTTTGACCGGAAGCCCTAAACAGGGTTTCGTCACGGTTTAAGGATTCGATTTTCTAAAAAAAATTTCTCGATGACCCAACCAAACGGGAATCAAGATCCATCATTTTTAATGTTATTCCCAAAATTTTAGAAAAAAAAAATTTATTTGATTGGGTAATTCAACAGTCAACTAGTACTTTGACCGGAACCCCTAAAAAGGGTTTCATTAGGGTTTAAGGATTCGATTTTTAAAAAAATATTTCTTGATGACCCAACTGAACGAGAATCAAGATCCATCATTTTTAATGTTATTCCCAAAATTTTAGAAAAAAATTTATTTGATTGGGTAATTCAACGGTCAACTAGTACTTTGACCGGAACCCCTAAACAGGGTTTCGACAGGGTTTAAGGAATCGATTTTTTAAAAAATATTTATCGATGACCCAACCGAACGGGAATCAAGATCCATCATTTTTAATGTTATTCCCAAAATTTTAGAAAAAAAAAATTTATTTGATTGGGTAATTCAACGGTCAACTAGTTCTTTGACCGGAACCCCTAAACAGGGTTTCGTTAGAGTTTAAGGATTCGATTTTTTCAAAAATATTTCCTGAAGACCCAACCAAACGGGAATCAAGATCCATCATTTTTGATGTTATTACTAAAATTTTAGAAAAAAAAATTTATTTGATTGGGTAATTCAACGGTCAACTAGTACTTTGACCGGAACCCCTAAACAGGGTTTCGTCAGGATTTAAGGATTCGATTTATTAGAAAATATTTCTCGACGACCCAACCGAACGGGAATCAAGATCCTTCATTTTTAATGTTATTCCCAAATTTTAGAAAAAAAAATTTATTTGATTTGGTAATTCCACTTTCAACTAGTACTTTGACCGGAACCCCTAAACAGGGTTTCGTCAGCGTTTAAGGATTCGATTTTTTAAAAAATATTTCTCGATGACCCAACCAAACGGGAATCAAGATCCATCATTTTTAATGTTATTCCCAAAATTTTAGAAAAAAAAAAATTTATTTGATTGGGTAATTCAACGGTCAACTAGTACTTTGACCGGAACCCCTAAACAGGGTTTCGTCAGGGTTTAAGGATTCGATTTTTAAAAAAATATTTATCGATGACCCAACCGAACGGGAATCAAGATCCATCATTTTTAATGTTATTCCCAAAATTTTAGGAAAAAAAAATTTTATTTGATTGGGTAATTCAACGGTCAACTAGTACTTTGACCGGAACCTCTAAATAGAGTTTCGTCATGGTTTAAGGATTCGATTTTTTCAGAAATATTTCTCAATGACCCAACCAAACGGGAATCAAGATCCATCATTTTTGATGTTATTACTAAAATTTTAGAAAAAAAAATTTATTTGATTGGGTAATTCAATGGTCAACTAGTACTTTGACCGGAACCCCTAAACAGGGTTTCGTCAGGATTTAAGGATTCGATTTATTAGAAAATATTTCTCGACGACCCAACCGAACGGGAATCAAGATCCGTCATTTTTAATTTTATTCCCAAATTTTAGAAAAAAAAATTTATTTGATTTGGTAATTCCACTTTCAACTAGTACTTTGACCGGAAGCCCTAAACAGGGTTTCGTCACGGTTTAAGGATTCGATTTTCTAAAAAAAATTTCTCGATGACCCAACCAAACGGGAATCAAGATCCATCATTTTTAATGTTATTCCCAAAATTTTAGAAAAAGAAAATTTATTTGATTGGGTAATTCAACAGTCAACTAGTACTTTGACCGGAACCCCTAAAAAGGGTTTCATTAGGGTTTAAGGATTCGATTTTTAAAAAAATATTTCTCGATGACCCAACTGAACGGGAACCAAGATCCATCATTTTTAATGTTATTCCCAAAATTTTAGAAAAAAATTTATTTGATTGGGTAATTCAACGGTCAACTAGTACTTTGACCGGAACCCCTAAACAGGGTTTCGACAGGGTTTAAGGAATCGATTTTTTAAAAAATATTTATCGATGACCCAACCGAACGGGAATCAAGATCCATCATTTTTAATGTTATTCCCAAAATTTTAGAAAAAAAAAATTATTTGATTGGGTAATTCAACGGTCAACTAGTTCTTTGACCGGAACCCCTAAACAGGGTTTCGTTAGAGTTTAAGGATTCGATTTTTTCAAAAATATTTCCTGAAGACCCAACCAAACGGGAATCAAGATCCATCATTTTTGATGTTATTACTAAAATTTTAGAAAAAAAATTTATTTGATTGGGTAATTCAACGGTCAACTAGTACTTTGACCGGAACCCCTAAACAGGGTTTCGTCAGGATTTAAGGATTCGATTTATTAGAAAATATTTCTCGACGACCCAACCGAACGGGAATCAAGATCCTTCATTTTTAATGTTATTCCCAAATTTTAGAAAAAAAAATTTATTTGATTTGGTAATTCCACTTTCAACTAGTACTTTGACCGGAACCCCTAAACAGGGTTTCGTCAGCGTTTAAGGATTCGATTTTTTAAAAAATATTTCTCGATGACCCAACCAAACGGGAATCAAGATCCATCATTTTTAATGTTATTCCCAAAATTTTAGAAAAAAAAAAATTTATTTGATTGGGTAATTCAACGGTCAACTAGTACTTTGACCGGAACCCCTAAACAGGGTTTCGTCAGGGTTTAAGGATTCGATTTTTAAAAAAATATTTATCGATGACCCAACCGAACGGGAATCAAGATCCATCATTTTTAATGTTATTCCCAAAATTTTAGGAAAAAAAATTTTATTTGATTGGGTAATTCAACGGTCAACTAGTACTTTGACCGGAACCTCTAAATAGAGTTTCGTCATGGTTTAAGGATTCGATTTTTTCAGAAATATTTCTCAATGACCCAACCAAACGGGAATCAAGATCCATCATTTTTGATGTTATTACTAAAATTTTAGAAAAAAAAATTTATTTGATTGGGTAATTCAACGGTCAACTAGTACTTTGACCGGAACCCCTAAACAGGGTTTCGTCAGGATTTAAGGATTCGATTTATTAGAAAATATTTCTCGACGACCCAACCGAACGGGAATCTAGATCCGTCATTTTTAATTTTATTTCCAAATTTTAGAAAAAAAAATTTATTTGATTTGGTAATTCCACTTTCAACTAGTACTTTGACCGGAAGCCCTAAACAGGGTTTCGTCACGGTTTAAGGATTCGATTTTCTAAAAAAAATTTCTCGATGACCCAACCAAACGGGAATCAAGATCCATCATTTTTAATGTTATTCCCAAAATTTTAGAAAAAGAAAATTTATTTGATTGGGTAATTCAACAGTCAACTAGTACTTTGACCGGAACCCCTAAAAAGGGTTTCATTAGGGTTTAAGGATTCGATTTTTAAAAAAATATTTCTCGATGACCCAACTGAACGGGAACCAAGATCCATCATTTTTAATGTTATTCCCAAAATTTTAGAAAAAAATTTATTTGATTGGGTAATTCAACGGTCAACTAGTACTTTGACCGGAACCCCTAAACAGGGTTTCGACAGGGTTTAAGGAATCGATTTTTTAAAAAATATTTATCGATGACCCAACCGAACGGGAATCAAGATCCATCATTTTTAATGTTATTCCCAAAATTTTAGAAAAAAAAAAATTATTTGATTGGGTAATTCAACAGTCAACTAGTTCTTTGACCGGAACCCCTAAACAGGGTTTCGTTAGAGTTTAAGGATTCGATTTTTTCAAAAATATTTCCTGAAGACCCAACCAAACGGGAATCAAGATCCATCATTTTTGATGTTATTACTAAAATTTTAGAAAAATTTTTTTATTTGATTGGGTAATTCAACGGTCAACTAGTACTTTGACCGGAACCCCTAAACAGGGTTTCGTCAGGATTTAAGGATTCGATTTATTAGAAAATATTTCTCGACGACCCAATCGAACGGGAATCAAGATCCTTCATTTTTAATGTTATTCCCAAATTTTAGAAAAAAAAATTTATTTGATTTGGTAATTCCACTTTCAACTAGTACTTTGACCGGAACCCCTAAACAGGGTTTCGTCAGCGTTTAAGGATTCGATTTTTTAAAAAATATTTCTCGATGACCCAACCAAACGGGAATCAAGATCCATCATTTTTAATGTTATTCCCAAAAGTTTAGAAAAAAAAAATTTATTTGATTGGGTAATTCAACGGTCAACTAGTACTTTGACCGGAACCCCTAAAAAGGGTTTCGTTAGGGTTTAAGGATTCGATTTTTTAAAAAATATTTCTCAATGACCCAACTGAACGAGAATCAAGATCCATCATTTTTAATGTTATTCCCAAAATTTTAGAAAAAAAAATTTATTTGATTGGGTAATTCAACGGTCAACTAGTACTTTGACCGGAACCCCTGAACAGGGTTTCGTCAGGGTTTAAGGATTCGATTTTTTAAAAAATATTTCTCGATGACTAAACTGAACGGGAATCAAGATCCATCATTTTTAATGTTATTCCCAAAATTTTAGAAAAAAAATTTATTTGATTGGGTAATTCAACGGTTAACTAGTACTTTGACCGGAACCCCTAAATTGGGTTTCGTTAGGGTTTAAGGATTCGATTTTTTTTAAAAATATTTCTCGATGACCCAACCGAATGTGAATCAGGATCCATAATTTTTAATGTTATTCCCAAAATTTTAGAAAAAAAATTATTTGATTGGGTAATTCAACAGTCAACTAGTACTTTTATCGGAACCCCTAAACAGGGTTTCGTCAGGGTTTAAGGATTCGATTTTTTTAAAAATATTTCTCATTGACCCAACCGAACGGGAATCAAGATCCATAATTTTTAATGTTATTCCAAAAATTTTAGAAAATTTTTTTACTTGATTGGGTAATTCAACGGTCAACTAGTACTTTGACCATAACCCCTAAATTGGGTTTCTACAGGGTTTAAGGATTCGATTTTTTAATAAATATTTCTCGATGACATTAACCGAACGGGAATCAAGATCCATCATTTTTTAATGTTATTCCCAAAATTTTAGAATTTTTTTTTTTGATTGGGTAATTCAACGTTCAACTAGTACTTCGACTGGAACCCCTAAACAGGGTTTCGTCAGGGTTTAAGGATTCAATTTTTTAAAAAATATTTCTTGATGACCCACACGAACCGGAATCAAGATCCATCATTTTTAATGTTATTCCAAAAATTTTAGAAAAAAAAAATTTATTTGACTTTGTAATTCAACGGTCAACTAGTTCTTTGACCGGAACCCCTAAACAGGGTTTCGTTAGAGTTTAAGGATTCGATTTTTTAAAAAATATTTCCCGAAGACCCAACTGAACGGGAATCAAGATCCATCATTTTTAATGTTATTCCCAAAATTTTAGAAAAAAAATTTATTTGATTGGGTAATTCAACGGTCAACTAGTACTTTGACCGGAACCCCTAAATTGGGTTCCGTCAGGGTTTAAGGATTCGATTTTTTTAAAAAATATTTCTCGAAGACCCAACCGAACGGGAATCAAGATCCATCATTTTTAATGTTATTCCCAAAATTTTAGAAAAAAAAAATTTATTTGATTGGGTAATTCCACGGTCAACTAGTACTTTGACCGGAACTCCTAAAAAGGGTTTCGTTAGGGTTTAAGGATTCGATTTTTTTAAAAATATTTCTCGATGACCCAACTGAACGGGAATCAAGATCCATCATTTTTAATGTTATTCCAAAAATTTTCAAAAAAAATTTATTTGATTGGGTAATTCAACGGTCAACTAGTACTTTGACCGGAATCCCTAAACAGGGTTTCGTCAAGGTTTAAGGATTCGATTTTTTTAAAATTATTTCTCAATGACCCAACCGAACGGGAATCAAGATCCATAATTTTTAATGTTATTCCCAAAATTTTAGAAAAAAAAATTTATTTGATTGGGTAATTCAACGGTCAACTAGTACTTTGACCGGAACCCCTAAACAGGGTTTCGTCAGGGTTTAAGGATTCGATTTTTTAAAAAATATTTCTCGATGACCCAACCGAACGGGAATCAAGATCCATCATTTTTAATGTTATTCCCAAAATTTTAGAAAAAAAAATTTATTTGATTGGGTAATTCAACGGTCAACTAGTACTTTGACCGGAACCCCTAAATAGGGTTTCGTCATGGTTTAAGGATTCAATTTTTTCAGAAATATTTCTCAATGACCCAACCAAACGGGAATCAAGATCCATCATTTTTGATGTTATTACAAAAATTTTAGAAAAAAAAATTTATTTGATTGGGTAATTCAACGGTCAACTAGTACTTTGACCAGAACCCCTAAACAGGGTTTCGTCAGGATTTAAGGATTCGATTTATTTGAAAATATTTCCCGACGACCCAACCGAACAGGAATCAAGATCCGTCATTTTTAATGTTATTCCCAAATTTTAGAAAAAAAAATTTATTTGATTTGGTAATTCCACTTTCAACTAGAACTTTGACCGGAAGCCCTAAACAGGGTTTCGTCAGGGTTTAAGGATTCGATTTTTTAAAAAATATTTCTCGATGACCCAACCAAACGGGAATCAAGATCCATCATTTTTAATGTTATTCCCAAAATTTTAGAAAAAAAAATTTTATTTGATTGGGTAATTCAACGGTCAACTAGTACTTTGACCGGAACCCCTAAAAAGGGTTTCGTGAGGGTTTAAGGATTCGATTTTTAAAAAAATATTTCTCGATGACCCAACTGAACGGGAATCAAGATCCATCATTTTTAATGTTATTCCCAAAATTTTAGAAAAAAAAATTTATTTGATTGGGTAATTCAACGGTCAACTAGTACTTTGACCGGAACCCCTAAATTGGGTTTCGTTAGGGTTTAAGGATTCGATTTTTTAAAAATATTTCTCGATGACCCAACCGAATGGGAATCAGGATCCATCATTTTTAATGTTATTCCCAAAATTTGAGAAAAAAAATTATTTGATTGGGTAATTCAACGGTCAACTAGTACTTTGACCGGAACCCCTAAACAGGGTTTCGTCAGGGTTTAAGGATTCGATTTTTTTAAAAATATTTCTCAATGACCCAACCGAACGGGAATCATGATCCATAATTTTTAATGTTATTCCCAAAATTTTAGAAAAAAAATTTACTTGATTGGGTAATTCAACGGTCAACTAGTACTTTGACCGGAACCCCTAAACAGGGTTTCGTTAGAGTTTAAGGATTTGATTTTTTAAAAAATATTTCCCGAAGACCCAACCGAACGGGAATCAAGATCCATCATTTTTAATGTTATTCCCAAAATTTTAGAAAAAAATTTATTTGGTTGGGTAATTCAACGGTCAACTAGTACTTTGACCGGAACCCCTAAATTGGGTTCCGTCAGGGTTTAAGGATTCGATTTTTTAAAAAAATATTTCTCGATGACCCAACCGAACGGTAATCAAGATCCATCATTTTTAATGTTATTCCCAAAATTTTAGAAAAAAAAAATTTATTTGATTGGGTAATTCAACGGTCAACTAGTACTTTGACCGGAACTCCTAAAAAGTGTTTCGTTAGGGTTTAAGGATTCGATTTTTTAAAAAATATTTCTCGATGACCCAACTGAACGGGAATCAAGATCCATCATTTTTAATGTTATTCCCAAAATTTTAGAAAAAAAATTTATTTGATTGGGTAATTCAACGGTCAACTAGTACTTTGACCGGAACCCCTTAACAGGGTTTCGTCAGGGTTTAAGGATTCGATTTTTTAATAAATATTTCTCGATGACCAACCTGAACGGGAATCAAGATCCATCATTTTTAATGTTATTCCCAAAATTTTAGAAAAAATTTTTACTTGATTAGGTAATTCAACGTTCAACTAGTACTTTGACTGGAACCCCTCAACAGGGTTTCGTCAGGGTTTAAGGATTCGATTTTTTAAAAAATATTTCTCGATGACCCAACCAAACTCGAATCAAGATCCATCATTTTTAATGTTATTCCAAAAATTTTAGAAAAAAAAAAATTTATTTGACTTTGTAATTCAACGGTCAACTAGTTCTTTGACCGGAACCCCTAAACAGGGTTTCGTTAGAGTTTAAGGATTTGATTTTTTAAAAAATATTTCCCGAAGACCCAACCGAACGGGAATCAAGATCCATCATTTTTAATGTTATTCCCAAAATTTTAGAAAAAAATTTATTTGGTTGGGTAATTCAACGGTCAACTAGTACTTTGACCGGAACCCCTAAATTGGGTTCCGTCAGGGTTTAAGGATTCGATTTTTTAAAAAAATATTTCTCGATGACCCAACCGAACGGGAATCAAGATCCATCATTTTTAATGTTATTCTCAAAATTTTAGAAAAAAAAAATTTATTTGATTGGGTAATTCAACGGTCAACTAGTACTTTGACCGGAACTCCTAAAAAGTGTTTCGTTAGGGTTTAAGGATTCGATTTTTTAAAAAATATTTCTCGATGACCCAACTGAACGGGAATCAAGATCCATCATTTTTAATGTTATTCCCAAAATTTTTGAAAAAAAAACTTATTTGATTGGGTAATTCAACAATCAACTAGTACTTTGACCAGAACCCCTAAATTAGGTTTCGTTAGGGTTTAAGGATTCGATTTTTTCAAAAATATTTCCCGAAGACCCAACCAAACGGGAATCAAGATCCATCATTTTTGATGTTATTACTAAAATTTTAGAAAAAAAATTTCATTTGATTGGGTAATTCAACGGTCAACTAGTACTTTGACCGGAACCCCTAAACAGGGTTTCGTCAGGATTTAAGGATTCGATTTATTAGAAAATATTTCTCGACGACCCAACCGAACGGGAATCAAGATCCATCATTTTTAATGTTATTCCCAAATTTTAGAAAAAAAAATTTATTTGATTTGGTAATTCCACTTTCAACTAGTACTTTGACCGGAACCCCTAAACAGGGTTTCGTCAGGGTTTAAGGATTCGATTTTTAAAAAAATATTTCTCGATGACCCAACCAAACGGGAATCAAGATCCATCATTTTTACTGTTATTCCCAAAATTTTAGAAAAAAAAAATTTATTTGATTGGGTAATTCAACGGTCAACTAGTACTTTGACCGGAACCCCTAAAAAGGGTTTCGTTAGGGTTTAAGGATTCGATTTTTTAAAAAATATTTCTCAATGACCCAACTGAACGAGAATCAAGATCCATCATTTTTAATGTTATTCCCAAAATTTTAGAAAAAAAAAATTATTTGATTGGGTAATTCAACGGTCAACTAGTACTTTGACCGGTACCCCTAAACAGGGTTTCGTCAGGGTTTAAGGATTCGATTTTTTAAAAAATATTTCTCGATGACTAAACTGAACGGGAATCAAGATCCATCATTTTTAATGTTATTCCCAAAATTTTAGAAAAAAAATTTATTTGATTGGGTAATTCAACGGTTAACTAGTACTTTGACCGGAACCCCTAAATTGGGTTTCGTTAGGGTTTAAGGATTCGATTTTTTTAAAAATATTTCTCGATGACCCAACCGAATGTGAATCAGGATCCATCATTTTTAATGTTATTCCCAAAATTTTAGAAAAAAAATTATTTGATTGGGTAATTCAACAGTCAACTAGTACTTTTACCGGAACCCCTAAACAGGGTTTCGTCAGGGTTTAAGGATTCGATTTTTTTAAAAATATTTCTCATTGACCCAACCGAACGGGAATCAAGATCCATAATTTTTAATGTTATTCCCAAAATTTTAGAAAAAAAATTTACTTGATTGGGTAATTCAAAGGTCAACTAGTACTTTGACCATAACCCCTAAATTGGGTTTCGTCAGGGTTTAAGGATTCGATTTTTTAATAAATATTTCTCGATGACATTAACCGAACGGGAATCAAGATCCATCATTTTTAATGTTATTCCCAAAATTTTAGAAATTTTTTTTTTTGATTGGGTAATTCAACGTTCAACTAGTACTTTGACTGGAACCCCTAAACAGGGTTTCGTCAGGGTTTAATGATTCGATTTTTTAAAAAATATTTCTCGATGACCCACACGAACGGGAATCAAGATCCATCATTTTTAATGTTATTCCAAAAATTTTAGAAAAAAAAATTTATTTGACTTTGTAATTCAACGGTCAACTAGTTCTTTGACCGGAACCCCTAAACAGGGTTTCGTTAGAGTTTAAGGATTCGATTTTTTAAAAAAAATATCCCGAAGACCCAACTGAACGGGAATCAAGATCCATCATTTTTAATGTTATTCCCAAAATTTTAGAAAAAAAATTTATTTGATTGGGTAATTCAACGGTCAACTAGTACTTTGACCAGAACCCCTAAATTGGGTTCCGTTAGGGTTTAAGGATTCGATTTTTTTAAAAAATATTTCTCGATGACCCAACCGAACGGGAATCAAGATCCATCATTTTTAATGTTATTCCCAAAATTTTAGAAAAAAAAAATTTATTTGACTGGGTAATTCCACGGTCAACTAGTACTTTGACCGGAACTCCTAAAAAGGGTTTCGTTAGGGTTTAAGGATTCGATTTTTTTAAAAATATTTCTCGATGACCCAACTGAACGGGAATCAAGATCCATCATTTTTAATGTTATTCCCAAAATTTTTGAAAAAAAATTTATTTGATTGGGTAATTCAACGGTCAACTAGTACTTTGACCGGAACCCCTAAACAGGGTTTCGTCAGGGTTTAAGGATTCGATTTTTTTAAAATTATTTCTCAATGACCCAACCGAACGGGAATCAAGATCCATAATTTTTAATGTTATTCCCAAAATTTTAGAAAAAAAATTTTTATTTGATTGGGTAATTCAACGGTCAACTAGTACTTTGACTGGAACCCCTAAACAGGGTTTCGTCAGGGTTTAAGGATTCGATTTTTTAAAAAATATTTCTCGATGACCCAACCGAACGGGAATCAAGATCCATCATTTTTAATGTTATTCCCAAAATTTTAGAAAAAAAAATTTATTTGATTGGGTAATTCAACGGTCAACTAGTACTTTGACCGGAACCCCTAAAAAGGGTTTCGTTAGGGTTTAAGGATTCGATTTTTTAAAAAATATTTCTCAATGACCCAACTGAACGAGAATCAAGATCCATCATTTTTAATGTTATTCCCAAAATTTTAGAAAAAAAAATTTATTTGATTGGGTAATTCAACGGTCAACTAGTACTTTGACCGGAACCCCTAAACAGGGTTTCGTCAGGGTTTAAGGATTCGATTTTTTAAAAAATATTTCTCGATGACTAAACTGAACGGGAATCAAGATCCATCATTTTTAATGTTATTCCCAAAATTTTAGAAAAAATTTTATTTGATTGGGTAATTCAACGGTTAACTAGTACTTTGACCGGAACCCCTAAATTGGGTTTCGTTAGGGTTTAAGGATTCGATTTTTTTAAAAATATTTCTCGATGACCCAACCGAATGTGAATCAGGATCCATCATTTTTAATGTTATTCCCAAAATTTTAGAAAAAAAATTATTTGATTGGGTAATTCAACAGTCAACTAGTACTTTTACCGGAACCCCTAAACAGGGTTTCGTCAGGGTTTAAGGATTCGATTTTTTTAAAAATATTTCTCATTGACCCAACCGAACGGGAATCAAGATCCATAATTTTTAATGTTATTCCCAAAATTTTAGAAAAAAATTTTACTTGATTGGGTAATTCAACGGTCAACTAGTACTTTGACCATAACCCCTAAATTGGGTTTCGTCAGGGTTTAAGGATTCGATTTTTTAATAAATATTTCTTGATGACATTAACCGAACGGGAATCAAGATCCATCATTTTTAATGTTATTCCCAAAATTTTAGAAATTTTTTTTTGATTGGGTAATTCAACGTTCAACTAGTACTTTGACTAGAACCCCTAAACAGGGTTTCGTCAGGGTTTAAGGATTCGATTTTTTAAAAAATATTTCTCGATGACCCACACGAACGGGAATCAAGATCCATCATTTTTAATGTTATTCCAAAAATTTTAGAAAAAAAAAATTTATTTGACTTTGTAATTCAACGGTCAACTAGTTCTTTGACCGGAACCCCTAAACAAGGTTTCGTTAAAGTTTAAGGATTCGATTTTTTAAAAAATATTTCCCGAAGACCCAACTGAACGGGAATCATGTAACGCCCCCAAATCTACCCTGACAGGGGACTCGGGTCGTCACATTGTCTCAATATGATAACGTAATAACAATACCAAATTTTATTACAACGGAGCATAAAATGTCCCACTCCGCAGGTCCAAGATCGTCTTCACAAAATAGTACAATCCAACTTGATACATCTCGAAATAATATGTTACAAAAGTTCACAACAGTAGAAATATAAAGATTCCATCTGGATCTTCTAATTATTGTCGCCATAGCCTTGCGCTTTCCCCTTGCCTCTGTAGCCCTGGCTGGACGTCTCGCCTCTTTCCGTCTTGACAGCTGAACAAAATGTTGTAAAGCAAGAATGAGCAACTATAGTGCTCAGCAAGTTCTCTTCTCGCTCGGTATATAAATATAATAAGGTTTACCGAAATAAATACTCAAAATTTTAATATCAGATATCACAATATGATTTGGCTCAAATTCATCTTGAAAATATCATACTCGAAAGGCTCAAAACTCATCTCAAAACAGAATACTCAAAAGACTCATTACTCATCTCGAAACAGAATACTCGATAACTCATTTGATATAACTCTGACAACTCATGATTTAAGAATGAACTGGTCTTCCACCTCTCCGTATCTCGGTGGGGCGATCAACTAACCAACCAAGAATACCGGCCTCCAATGACACCGCACTTCGCCCGATCACGGCTACAATACGATATCAACAATAATATATATGTATGAATGCTAGCATCATAATGGTTATCAATTCAACCAAGGCAACAAGGTGCCTAATTATTCTCGGGTCCGTAAAACGGTACACGAGTCTTTCTTTCTCTCTAATGGGCCTCTTGCCCAAAATTGACCAGTAGAATACAGAATTCCCGAATATTTGGGGTACAGATAACTTGAGATAATTCTCTTAGAAAATATTTACAAATCTGGCGGACTGCTAGTATGACTCGATTTTACCACCAATCCGAACAATGGACTGATGTAAATTCTCAATAATAATAATTTATCGGTTGACATGAACAAAATGCCAAACCTTGACAATAAGATCAACTATCTCGAATTTATGAGAATAGTCTTAAGATTGAAGTAATTGGGAGTCGTACTGAACAAATAGTACTTCTCAATATTTATAATACTCAACATTGATGAACGTTTAAATAGAATATTTTTCACTTGATTGACGAATAAAAATCTCTAATAATTATAATTTTAAACTCCTATCGGTTAGTTCAAACGAGGAACTAACTAAAAGATAATCAATAAATAACGATTGAATTTGTACAATAAATTCAATCGAAAAGAATAAATTTAACTATCTCAGACGAATGAGATTAGTTTCACTGAATCAAGATAATAGTCGTCTCGAATTAATGAGATCGACCCGATAGCAACTAAATTATTTCTACGCTTATAGGGATTATAATTCTCAAATAAACTAACTTAACAACATAATAATATTTAACAAGAAATAATTCTCAAAAGAAATTATTGCATCATGCAGAGCAACAGATAATCTCAACATATAATATCTCGAAAATAATTAAGGAATTAAATAACACGAACAAAATTCACAGTTTCCAAAAGTTAGGGTAGGAATGAACTTGCCTCGATCTCGAAGTGCAAATGAATGCAGATAAAAATTATACTCTACCCGTGAACTTGGCGTCGATCTACGTCTCGAGAATTATTTTCTAAAAAATGGCAACCAGAAATACGTGAGCGATTCTTCAGAATAAAATATTCCCGATCCGATAATATAATTAATAATAAAATAATATCTCATAAAAATCTCCGGAATAAATAACGGAAATTAATTCCGGGATAAATATCTCTTCGAACACAGGAATTAAATCTGGAGAATATATCCTATTTTTAATATCTGGAAATCTAAATTCTTACTCAAAATGAAAAATTCAAAAATCCATTTTTATTCAATTTAAATCCAAAATAATTATTCTCATTCTAAAATAATTCATCAAAGAATTCTACTTTTAAGCAACCACATAAATTCTAATTTATTTAAACTCATTAATAACAAATTTAATCTCTAAATTAAATCTGACTCGATCCGGTTAATTAACTAATCCGAAAAATATTAAAAACAGCTTTCCAAAATAAAATCATATATTATTCTATTTATCCACAAATATTCTTCTTTTCATCGACAAATTATAAAATCTCTAAATTATTTTCAAAATCACAAAATATTACTATTTAAATAATCAATTAATAAAGTTCTAAATTACGCTTAAAACTCTAAATAATTCTATTTAATTAATTAAACCATTTTTATCTAATCTATTTATTTCTCACAATATAAATAATACTCCCAATAATTAAATCTCGATTTTTTTTAGCATCAATCGATATTATTTTATTATTATTTTATATAACAGAAAAATTATGTGGGGCCCACATCACCCACCGTGGGTCCCACCCCTGCATCTCTCTCATCCTCTCTTCTCTCTCCCTCTCCTGGTTCTCTCTCCCTCCCTCTCTCTCTGTAAATCTCTCCCAGCCTCTCTTCCTCTCCTCCCCGCCTCCCTCTTTTTCTCAATCTCCTCATCTCTCTCACTCAAACAATCTCTCTCCCTGCCTCAATCTCTCGCCGTTTCTCTTCCCTGTCTCTCTCTTGCCGACTACATCAACAACCAACACAATCTCTCTAAACTCTTTCTCTCCCTGGATGCTTCTCTCTGTACTCTCTAACTAAAACAACATCACCCATCCCCGTCTCTCCCTTCCATCTCTCTCGCTGTCAAGTCCCTCTCTCTGCCATCTCTCGTACCTCTCTATCTCTTCTCCCTTTCGACTTTCTACCGGAGAACAAACACAAAAAACAACAATTGTGCTATCACCCCTCTCTCCCGACTCTTCTCTCAATCTCACCTCACTCTCTCCGATTCAATCATCAACACCACCATCGACAACAACAATAACCACAACAAAAACAATCAATTCATCCATCCTCTCCCTCTTTCTACAACAACAATTATCCCCTCCCCTTAACCAATTCGAACCACCAGTTCAATCAAGGAGGCAACAAAAGAAATAGTAAGTAAAAAGAAAAAAATACTACTTGTGGACTGTTTGTGAAAAACGCATATGGTTCAAGCTTTTGGTAAAAAAAATGAAGCAGAATTGGTGTCTTGCAGGAAGTAAAAGATGGGGAAAAAAATTCTGTGGTTCTACTTCAGTTTTGCAGATGAAGAAAATAAAGTAAAGCCTGTTTGTGTATTCTGTTTTTGCAGAGAAGAAAAAAAATAAAATAGAACCTGCTGTGTCTTGTGTTGTGATTATAACCTGTGATTTATAAAACAGGCTTTGTGAACAAAACGTACAAAACGTGGGGACAAGGTTTGTGCTCCTGGTTTTTTTTTAAAAAAAGTACACCCATATCCTAATAATGATGATACCTAATGCCTTTTATTTATTAAATTAAAAAGAAATAATTTGTGGGGGACAAAATAAATGCTGAAAAATAAAATAAAAAAAATAATGATTATGTTTATATTAGTGCAATGTTTGGTGAAAGGATCTCGGTTCCCCCGTGCTAGATAATTAAACGAAACTTTAATTTCGTTCTCTAAAATAAATTCGATCCAAAATTAAAATTCTATTTCTCTAAATTTCCTAATTTTAATAAATACCAAATAAATATAATTAAATAGATATAATATAATATTTACTTTCATATGAATATATAAAATTTCGAAATTTTACAAAAACGCGCTAATTAAAATATACTAGTGCATCTCTCGTAAATAAAATTTAAATATCGAGTTGAAAAAAATATTTCGAAAATTCGCGGTTATTACAGTCTTCCCCCCTTATAGGATTCCGTCCTCGGAATCAAAACTATGCACTAAACAACTCCGGATATTTATTCCTCATTTCGCTTTCTAATTCCCACGTGGCTTCCTCAACTTGGTGGTTTCTCCAAAGTACTTTCACTAAATTTACTTTCTTAGTTCTTAACTCTTGCACTTTGTAATCTAGGATCTCTACTGGCTTTTCTTCGTACGATAAATCAGGACGTATTTCCACTGGCTCGTAGGTGATCACATGCCTAAAATCAGAATGGTACTCTCTTAATGCAGAAACATGAAACACATCGTGGATATGCTGAAGGTCTGGGGGTAGGGCCAACTGATAAGCTAGTGGTCCTATCTTCTTAAGAATCTCAAAAGGTCCTATATATCTGGGGCTTAACTTGCCTTTCTTTCCGAATCTCATTACTCCTTTCCAAGGTGAAACTTTCAAAATCACTTTATCTCCTACTTCAAATGCTTTGTCTTTCCTCTTTTGATTTGCATACTTCCTCTGTCGATCTTGAGCTGCAACTATCCTTTTTCGAATAACCTCGGTTGCTTGCTTAGTTTGTTGAAGTAATTCTGGTCCTAGTATCTTTCTTTCTCCTACTTCATCCCAATATAACGGTGATCTACACTTCCTTCCGTACAAAGCTTCATAAGGTGCCATACATATGCTCGAATGGTAACTATTGTTGTAAGCAAACTCGACTAGGGGCAAATGCTCATCCCAACTTCCTTTAAAATCAAGTGCACAGGCTCTTAACATATCTTCAACTGTTTGAATCGTCCTTTCACTTTGTCCGTCGGTCTGTGGATGATATGCAGTGCTCAGATTTAACTTCGTGCCAAGACATTCTTGAAAACTTTTCCAAAATCGAGAAGTAAAACGGGCATCTCTATCGGATACAATTGAAACAGGTACTCCGTGACGAACTACAATCTCCTTTAGGTATATGTTCACCAATCTCTCAACGGAATACTTATCACTAATTGGTAGGAAATGCGCAGATTTAGTGAGTCGGTCGACAATAACCCAAATAGCATCGTGACTGGCTCTAGTTCGGGGCAATCCTACGACAAAATCCATGGTAATATGCCCCCATTTCCACTCGGGTATCTCTAAAGGTTGTAGAAGTCCACTTGGTCGTTGATGTTCTGCCTTCACTTTCTGACATGTCAAACACTTACTTACCCATTCTGCAATCTCCCTCTTCATGTTGGGCCACCAATAATTCAACTTGATGTCTTGATACATTTTTGTGCTCCCTGGGTGAATGGAATATCTCGAGTTATGCGCTTCACTCATAATTTCTTCCTTCAACTCTGTAACATTAGGAATCCATATTCTCGATGCAAATCGCTTAATTCCCTTATCATCTTTTGAACTTAGAAATTCTTCTCCGGTCAACTCTGATCTTCTTTCTTCCATTACTTATTCTTGACAACGGCGAATCTTCTCGAGTAACTCCGGTTGAAACTGAATGCTGTAAACTCTTTCATTGTTTTGGACTGGGACCTTGACTTCTAATTCCATTTTCTCAAATTCTCTGACCAATTCTTCTGAGGTTGTCAACAGGTTTAGTCTCTCCTTTCTACTTAATGCATCAGCTACAACATTAGCCTTCCCCGGGTGGTAGTTTATCGAGCAATCATAGTCCTTGATCAATTCTAACCATCTTCTCTGTCTCATGTTTAATTCCTTCTGCGTGAATATATACTTTAAGCTCTTGTGATCCGTGTAAATATCGCATTTCTCTCCATAAAGGTAATGTCTCCAAATCTTGAGGGCAAAAACAATAGCAGCAAGTTCCAAATCGTGAGTAGGGTAACAGGACTCATACTCCTTCAGTTGTCGAGAGGCGTAAGCTATTACTTTTCCGTGTTGCATCAAAACACATCCTAAATCCCTGTGAGAAGCGTCGTTGAAAATTACGAAATCGCCTTTCTCATCGGGTAAGGTCAACACCGGGGCAGTAGTCAATCTCTTTTTCAATTCTTGAAAGCTATCTTCGCATTTGGGGGTCCACTCGAATTTTTCACTCTTTCTGGTAAGTCGTGTCAATGGCGTAGCTATCTTTGAGAAATCCTTCACGAATCTACGATAGTATCCAGCCAATCCAAGGAAACTTCTAACTTCAGTTGGAGTCTTGGGTCTCTCCCAACCTGCTACAGCTTCTATCTTTGCGGGGTTTACAGAAATCCCTTCGCCGCTTACAATGTGTCCCAAAAATTGAACTTCTTTTAGCCAGAATTCACACTTTGAAAATTTCGCATATAACTTTTCCTTTCTCAGCGCTTCCAGAACTAAACGGAGGTGTTTAGCATGTTCCTCAGGAGACTTCGAGTATATCAGGATGTCATCAATAAATACAATCACGAACTTGTCCAAGTACCTCTTGAACACACGATTCATCAAATCCATAAAAGCAGCTGGCACAATCGTCAATCCAAAAGACATGACTAAGGACTCGTAATGTCCATATCGGGTCCTAAAGGCAGTCTTAGGAATATCTTCAGGCTTGATCTTTAGTTGATGATAGCCGGATCTCAAATCAATCTTTGAAAAACATCTAGCTCCCTTAAGTTGGTCAAACAGATCGTCGATTCGAGGTAGAGGGTACTTGTTCTTGATGGTCATCTTGTTCAATTCACGATAATCAATACATAGTCGCATAGATCCGTCCTTCTTCTTCACAAACAACACTGGAGCTCCCCACGGGGATACACTTGGTCTGATTACGCCTTTCTCAAGTAATTCTTGCAGTTGGGTAACCAACCTTATAACTGTGTTTTCTCTCGGGTTAATAATATTTTTCGTCCAAAATCTCCATTCCTTCGTCATTTGAAGTAGGAATACCCTTCTTTACGTAGTTTAATTAATAATATTGACCCTCTCCCAGAAATATATATATATTCTGCTCATATAGTCTTGGATTTTTTTTTTAAGGAGCTTGATTCCCCTATGTTTCACAACATACCTAGTATTGTACTTGCTAAATATCAACTCAATAATTCTAACTTAAGATATCACCATCGTGCCTTCAATAGTTCTCTTTTGCCTTCCACCAATAACTTTATTTACCATAACATATTAACGGAGATAGTCCTAGCTTATTCAACATTATACAAAGAAAATATTCTACACTTCTCTCAACCATGTTCTCATTTCTTTTCCTATATGAAAAACGATCACTCTTTCATCAACAAGTAATATATCATCAATGTATACTCAGTATCGACTCGCTTCTCACTTTTAAAAGATTGTTCCGCATTCAAACCAAATTCTTAGTACTTTAACACATAACCATGAGACACTACGTAGGCTTTCGAAGATCTGACTAGAGAATAATTAGCGTAATAGTCTATGCATAATTAGAAATTGGTACTCAAACTCGAATTGCTGAAATTCTCTTTTCTGGGAGTAACGTTTCATCACATTCAAATTTCAGTATACCTCTTTGAAATTCTTAGACACCGATCATTTTAGGATCCATAAGAACTTTGAATAGAGATAACTCATAAAGGAATTAATGTTAAACAAAAACATGTGAATACTCAAGTTTTGATAGTGAGAATCTTAACAAGGGATTAACTGAGAGATCATGATGATCATTGAACATCTGTTTTGTTGCATGTGACATTAGGACAACCATCATAGTACACAAGGTGGCCAGCCTTTAGTACTCTAATGACAAACAACAGTACAGACGGTGGCGTCCCACCAGACTTCAATCACAGAGACTAATAGTCTTCCCCTATATATAGGGTTGTTCATCTCAATATCTCAAAGGGTATCAAATATAGGAATGGGTATTAAATGATTTGTATTTATGAAAGTACATGATGATGGGTAACTTAACCTCTAAACAACATAGGTCCTTTTTCAAATATGGTAGAAATTGTCTGAGTAAATTCGAATGGTAAGATTTATCGATAATCATTGGTAAGGAAGTTATTTAAAAAAAACGATTTCCTAGCTCAAAGTAAGCTCGTAGGAACAACTATTGATTCTCGAATAAAAGCGACACTTGCAGACCCTGGTAACTCGTCAGGGAAGAAAATCTCTAAAAGGGAATGTACGAAAAACACATCAACACAAAGAACTATTTCAACCTCTATAAGTTATATCTCTAGAAAAATAATGTCGATCACGAAATCGTTTAAGAATTTAGCCTCAAACTTGGAACACATAGTTGCATCCCTCTTTAAGTCCATCTCTGGTGCACGCACCTCATGTTAGTCCAACTCTGACCGGTAAAGATATTGACAACATCTACAAGATGTGGAAACTCTCTGCAGGGTAACATCCAATCTTAACAATAATGGAAACTTAGGCACCCTATCTTAAATCAACTGGGAACTAGGGATCTGTGCGGATAAGGTGTAGGAGATCTGTCTCGAATAGGACGAAAGGCAACAGATCCAGAAATAGACATCTACAAAGGAACAAAAAGTTTCGGTCACAACAGGTTATAGTCGACTATAAATGCATATAAATATATAAGGGTGTAAGGCACTTAGTGCTTAAAATCTCAACATCTTATTAAATCTCTAAATTATCACGTCGTGTCATATTCCTAGGCTCTCACGTTTCCTAAAAATATAACTATTGCTCTGATACCAAAACTGTAACGCCCCCAAATCTACCCTGACAGGGGACTCGGGTCGTCACATTGTCTCAATATGATAACGTAATAACAATACCAAATTTTATTACAACGGAGCATAAAATGTCCCACTCCGCAGGTCCAAGATCGTCTTCACAAAATAGTACAATCCAACTTGATACATCTCGAAATAATATGTTACAAAAGTTCACAACAGTAGAAATATAAAGATTCCATCTGGATCTTCTAATTATTGTCGCCATAGCCTTGCGCTTTCCCCTTGCCTCTGTAGCCCTGGCTGGACGTCTCGCCTCTGTCCGTCTTGACAGCTGAACAAAATGTTGTAAAGCAAGAATGAGCAACTATAGTGCTCAGCAAGTTCTCTTCTCGCTCGGTATATAAATATAATAAGGTTTACCGAAATAAATACTCAAAATTTTAATATCAGATATCACAATATGATTTGGCTCAAATTCATCTTGAAAATATCATACTCGAAAGGCTCAAAACTCATCTCAAAACAGAATACTCAAAAGACTCATTACTCATCTCGAAACAGAATACTCGATAACTCATTTGATATAACTCTGACAACTCATGATTTAAGAATGAACTGGTCTTCCACCTCTCCGTATCTCGGTGGGGCGATCAACTAACCAACCAAGAATACCGGCCTCCAATGACACCGCACTTCGCCCGATCACGGCTACAATACGATATCAACAATAATATATATGTATGAATGCTAGCATCATAATGGTTATCAATTCAACCAAGGCAACAAGGTGCCTAATTATTCTCGGGTCCGTAAAACGGTACACGAGTCTTTCTTTCTCTCTAATGGGCCTCTTGCCCAAAATTGACCAGTAGAATACAGAATTCCCGAATTCGAGATAGTTGATCTTATTGTCAAGGTTTGGCATTTTGTTCATGTCAACCGATAAATTATTATTATTCTCAATAATAATAATTTATCGGTTGACATGAACAAAATGCCAAACCTTGACAATAAGATCAACTATCTCGAATTTATGAGAATAGTCTTAAGATTGAAGTAATTGGGAGTCGTACTGAACAAATAGTACTTCTCAATATTTATAATACTCAACATTGATGAACGTTTAAATAGAATATTTTTCACTTGATTGACGAATAAAAATCTCTAATAATTATAATTTTAAACTCCTATCGGTTAGTTCAAACGAGGAACTAACTAAAAGATAATCAATAAATAACGATTGAATTTGTACAATAAATTCAATCGAAAAGAATAAATTTAACTATCTCAGACGAATGAGATTAGTTTCACTGAATTATTTCTACGCTTATAGGGATTATAATTCTCAAATAAACTAACTTAACAACATAATAATATTTAACAAGAAATAATTCTCAAAAGAAATTATTGCATCATGCAGAGCAACAGATAATCTCAACATATAATATCTCGAAAATAATTAAGGAATTAAATAACACGAACAAAATTCACAGTTTCCAAAAGTTAGGGTAGGAATGAACTTGCCTCGATCTCGAAGTGCAAATGAATGCAGATAAAAATTATACTCTACCCGTGAACTTGGCGTCGATCTACGTCTCGAGAATTATTTTCTAAAAAATGGCAACCAGAAATACGTGAGCGATTCTTCAGAATAAAATATTCCCGATCCGATAATATAATTAATAATAAAATAATATCTCATAAAAATCTCCGGAATAAATAACGGAAATTAATTCCGGGATAAATATCTCTTCGAACACAGGAATTAAATCTGGAGAATATATCCTATTTTTAATATCTGGAAATCTAAATTCTTACTCAAAATGAAAAATTCAAAAATCCATTTTTATTCAATTTAAATCCAAAATAATTATTCTCATTCTAAAATAATTCATCAAAGAATTCTACTTTTAAGCAACCACATAAATTCTAATTTATTTAAACTCATTAATAACAAATTTAATCTCTAAATTAAATCTGACTCGATCCGGTTAATTAACTAATCCGAAAAATATTAAAAACAGCTTCCCAAAATAAAATCATATATTATTCTATTTATCGACAAATATTCTTCTTTTCATCGACAAATTATAAAATCTCTAAATTATTTTCAAAATCACAAAATATTACTATTTAAATAATCAATTAATAAAGTTCTAAATTACGCTTAAAAACTCTAAATAATTCTATTTAATTAATTAAACCATTTTTATCTAATCTATTTATTTCTCACAATATAAATAATACTCCCAATAATTAAATCTCGATTTTTTTTAGCATCAATCGATATTATTTTATTATTATTTTATATAACAGAAAAATTATGTGGGGCCCACATCACCCACCGTGGGTCCCACCCCTGCATCTCTCTCATCCTCTCTTCTCTCTCCCTCTCCTGGTTCTCTCTCCCTCCCTCTCTCTCTGTAAATCTCTCCCAGCCTCTCTTCCTCTCCTCCCCGCCTCCCTCTTTTTCTCAATCTCCTCATCTCTCTCACTCAAACAATCTCTCTCCCTGCCTCAATCTCTCGCCGTTTCTCTTCCCTGTCTCTCTCTTGCCGACTACATCAACAACCAACACAATCTCTCTAAACTCTTTCTCTCCCTGGATGCTTCTCTCTGTACTCTCTAACTAAAACAACATCACCCATCCCCGTCTCTCCCTTCCATCTCTCTCGCTGTCAAGTCCCTCTCTCTGCCATCTCTCGTACCTCTCTATCTCTTCTCCCTTTCGACTTTCTACCGGACAACAAACACAAAAAACAACAATTGTGCTATCACCCCTCTCTCCCGACTCTTCTCTCAATCTCACCTCACTCTCTCCGATTCAATCATCAACACCACCATCGACAACAACAATAACCACAACAAAAACAATCAATTCATCCATCCTCTCCCTCTTTCTACAACAACAATTATCCCCTCCCCTTAACCAATTCGAACCACCAGTTCAATCAAGGAGGCAACAAAAGAAATAGTAAGTAAAAAGAAAAAAAAACTACCTGTGGACTGTTTGTGAAAAACGCATATGGTTCAAGCTTTTGGTAAAAAAAAATGAAGCAGAATTGGTGTCTTGCAGGAAGTAAAAGATGGGGAAAAAAATTCTGTGGTTCTACTTCAGTTTTGCAGATGAAGAAAATAAAGTAAAGCCTGTTTGTGTATTCTGTTTTTGCAGAGAAGAAAAAAAATAAAATAGAACCTGCTGTGTCTTGTGTTGTGATTATAACCTGTGATTTATAAAACAGGCTTTGTGAACAAAACGTACAAAACGTGGGGACAAGGTTTGTGCTCCTGGTTTTTTTTTAAAAAAAGTACACCCATATCCTAATAATGATGATACCTAATGCCTTTTATTTATTAAATTAAAAAGAAATAATTTGTGGGGGACAAAATAAATGCTGAAAAATAAAATAAAAAAAATAATGATTATGTTTATATTAGTGCAATGTTTGGTGAAAGGATCTCGGTTCCCCCGTGCTAGATAATTAAACGAAACTTTAATTTCGTTCTCTAAAATAAATTCGATCCAAAATTAAAATTCTATTTCTCTAAATTTCCTAATTTTAATAAATACCAAATAAATATAATTAAATAGATATAATATAATATTTACTTTCATATGAATATATAAAATTTCGAAATTTTACAAAAACGCGCTAATTAAAATATACTAGTGCATCTCTCGTAAATAAAATTTAAATATCGAGTTGAAAAAAATATTTCGAAAATTCGAGGTTATTACAAATCAAGATCCATCATTTTTAATGTTATTCCCAAAATTTTAGAAAAAAATTTATTTGATTGGGTAATTCAACGGTCAACTAGTACTTTGACCGGAACCCCTAAATTGGGTTCCGTCAAGGTTTAAGGATTGGATTTTTTTTAAAAATATTTCTCGATGACCCAACCGAACGGGAATCAAGATCCATCATTTTTAATGTTATTCCCAAAATTTTAGAAAAAAAAATTTATTTGATTGGGTAATTCCATGGTCAACTAGTACTTTGACCGGAACTCCTAAAAAGGGTTTCGTTAGGGTTTGAGGATTCGATTTTTTTAAAAATATTTCTCGATGACCCAACTGAACGGGAATGAAGATCCATCATTTTTAATGTTATTCCCAAAATTTTCGAAAAAAAATTTATTTGATTGGGTAATTCAACGGTCAACTAGTACTTTGACCGGAACCCCTAAACAGGGTTTCGTCAGGGTTTAAGGATTCGATTTTTTTAAAATTATTTCTCAATGACCCAACCGAACGGGAATCAAGATCCATAATTTTTAATGTTATTCCCAAAATTTTAGAAAAAAAAAATTTATTTGATTGGGTAATTCAACGGTCAACTAGTACTTTGACCGGAACCCCTAAACAGGGTTTCGTCAGGGTTTAAGGATTCGATTTTTTAAAAAATATTTCTTGATGACCCAACCGAACGGGAATCAAGATCCATCATTTTTAATGTTATTCCCAAAATTTTAGAAAAAAAAATTTATTTGATTGGGTAATTCAACGGTCAACTAGTACTTTGACCGGAACCCCTAAATAGGGTTTCGTCATGGTTTAAGGATTCAATTTTTTCAGAAATATTTCTCAATGACCCAACCAAACGGGAATCAAGATCCATCATTTTTGATGTTATTACAAAAATTTTAGAAAAAAAAATTTATTTGATTGGGTAATTCAACGGTCAACTAGTAATTTGACCGGAACCCCTAAACAGGGTTTCGTCAGGATTTAAGGATTCGATTTATTAGAAAATATTTCTCGACGACCCAACCGAACAGGAATCAAGATCCGTCATTTTTAATGTTATTCCCAAATTTTAGAAAAAAAAAATTTATTTGATTTGGTAATTCCACTTTCAACTAGTACTTTGACCGGAAGCCCTAAACAGGGTTTCGTCAGGGTTTAAGGATTCGATTTTTTAAAAAATATTTCTCGATGACCCAACCAAACGGGAATCAAGATCCATCATTTTTAATGTTATTCCCAAAATTTTAGAAAAAAAGAATTTATTTGCTTGGGTAATTCAACGGTCAACTAGTACTTTGACCGGAACCCCTAAAAAGGGTTTCGTTAGGGTTTAAGGATTCGATTTTTAAAAAAATATTTCTCGATGACCCAACTGAACGGGAATCAAGATCCATCATTTTTAATGTTATTCCCAAAATTTTAGAAAAAAAAATTTATTTGATTGGGTAATTCAACGGTCAACTAGTACTTTGACCGGAACCCCTAAACAGGGTTTCGTTAGGGTTTAAGGATTCGATTTTTTAAAAAATATTTCTCGATGAATAAACTGAACGGGAATCAAGATCCATCATTTTTAATGTTGTTCCCAAAATTTTAGAAAAAAAAATTTATTTGATTGGGTAATTCAACGGTTAACTAGTACTTTGACCCGAACCCCTAAATTGGGTTTCGTTAGGGTTTAAGGATTCGATTTTTTTAAAAATATTTCTCGATGACCCAACCGAATGGGAATCAGGATCCATCATTTTTAATGTTATTCCCAAAATTTTAGAAAAAAAATTATTTGATTGGGTAATTCAACAGTCAACTAGTACTTTTACCGGAACCCCTAAACAGGGTTTCGTCAGGGTTTAAGGATTCGATTTTTTAAAAAATATTTCTCATTGACCCAACCGAACGGGAATCAAGATCCATAATTTTTAATGTTATTCCCAAAATTTTAGATAAAAAAAATTTATTTGATTGGGTAATTCAACGGTCAACTAGTACTTTGACCAGAACCCCTAAATTGGGTTTCGTTACGGTTTAAGGATTCGATTTTTTAAAAAATATTTCTCGATGACATTAACCGAACGGGAATCAAGATCCATCATTTTTAATGTTATTCCCAAAATTTTAGAAAAAAAAATTTATTTGACTTTGTAATTCAACGGTCAACTAGTTCTTTGACCGGAACCCCTAAACAGGGTTTCGTTAGAGTTTAAGGATTCGATTTTTTAAAAAATATTTCCCGAAGACCCAACCGAACGGGAATTAAGATCCATCATTTTTAATGTTATTCCCAAAATTTTAGATAAAAAAATTTATTTGATTGGGGAATTCAATGGTCAACTAGTACTTTGACCGGAACCCCTAAATTGGGTTTCGTCAGGGTTTAAGGATTCAATTTTTTAAAAAATATTTGTCGATGACCCAACCGAACGGGAATCAAGATCCATCATTTTTAATGTTATTCCCAAAATTTTAGAATTTTTTTTTATTGATTGGGTAATTCAACGGTCAACTTGTACTTTGACCCGAACTCCTAAAAAGGGTTTCGTTAGGGTTTAAGGATTTGATTTTTTAAAAAATATTTCTTGATGACCCAACTGAACGGGAATCAAGATCCATCATTTTTAATGTTATTCCCAAAATTTTAGAAAAAAAAAATTATTTGATTGGGTAATTCAACGGTCAACTAGTACTTTGACCGGAACCCCTAAACAGGGTTTCGTCAGGGTTTAGGATTCGATTTTTTAAAAAATATTTCTCGATGACTCAACTGAACGGGAATCAAGATCCGTCATTTTTAATGTTATTCCCGAAATTTTAGAAAAAAAAAATTTATTTGATTGGGTAATTCAACGATCAACTAGTACTTTGACCCGAACCCCTAAATTGGGTTTCGTTAGGGTTTAAGGATTCGATTTTTTAAAAATATTTCTCGATGACCCAACCGAATGGGAATCAGGATCCATCATTTTTAATGTTATTCCCAAAATTTTAGAAAAAAAATTATTTGATTGGGTAATTCAACAGTAAACTAGTACTTTGACCGGAATCCCTAAACAGGGTTTCGTCAGGGTTTAAGGATTCGATTTTTTTAAAAATATTTCTCAATGACCCAACCGAACGGGAATCAAGATCCATAATTTTTAATGTTATTCCCAAAATTTTAGAAAAAAAAATTTATTTGATTGGGTAATTCAACGGTCAACTAGTACTTTGACCAGAACCCCTAAATTGGGTTTCGTTACGGTTTAAGGATTCGATTTTTTAAAAATATTTCTCGATGACCCAACCGAATGGGAATCAGGATCCATCATTTTTAATGTTATTCCCAAAATTTGAGAAAAAAAAATTATTTGATTGGGTAATTCAACAGTCAACTAGTACTTTGACCGGAACCCCTAAATAGGGTTTCGTCAGGGTTTAAGGATTCGATTTTTTTAAAAATATTTCTCAATGACCCAACCGAACGGGAATCATGATCCATAATTTTTAATGTTATTCCCAAAATTTTAGAAAAAAATTTTACTTGATTGGGTAATTCAACGGTCAACTAGTACTTTGACCGGAACCCCTAAATTGGGTTTCGTCAGGGTTTAAGGATTCAATTTTTTAATAAATATTTCTCGATGACCCAACTGAACGGGAATCAAGATCCATCATTTTTAATGTTATTCCCAAAATTTTAGAAAAAAATTTTACTTGATTAGGTAATTCAACGTTCAACTAGTACTTTGACTGGAACCCCTAAACAGGGTTTCGTCAGGGTTTAAGGATTCGATTTTTTAAAAAATATTTCTCGATGACCCAACCAAACGGGAATCAAGATCCATCATTTTTAATGTTATTCCAAAAATTTTAGAAAAAAAAAAATTTATTTGACTTTGTAATTCAACGGTCAACTAGTTCTTTGACCGGAACCCCTAAACAGGGTTTCGTTAGAGTTTAAGGATTCGATTTTTTTAAAAATATTTCCCGAAGACCCAACCGAACGGGAATCAAGATCCATCATTTTTAATGTTATTCCCAAAATTTTAGAAAAAAATTTATTTGGTTGGGTAATTCAACGGTCAACTAGTACTTTGACCGGAACCCCTAAATTGGGTTCCGTCAGGGTTTAAGGATTCGATTTTTTAAAAAAATATTTCTCGATGACCCAACCGAACGGGAATCAAGATCCATCATTTTTAATGTTATTCCCAAAATTTTAGAAAAAAAAAAATTTATTTGATTGGGTAATTCAACGGTCAACTAGTACTTTGACCGGAACTCCTAAAAAGGGTTTCGTTAGGGTTTAAGGATTCGATTTTTTAAAAAATATTTCTCGATGACCCAACTGAACGGGAATCAAGATCCATCATTTTTAATGTTATTCCCAAAATTTTAGAAAAAAAATTTATTTGATTGTGTAATTCAACGGTCAACTAGTACTTTGACCGGAACCCCTTAACAGGGTTTCGTCAGGGTTTAAGGATTCGATTTTTTAAAAAATATTTCTCGATGACTCAACTGAACGGGAATCAACATCCATCATTTTTAATGTTATTCCCAAAATTTTTGAAAAAAAAACTTATTTGATTGGGTAATTCAACAATCAACTAGTACTTTGACCAGAACCCCTAAATTGGGTTTCGTTAGGGTTTAAGGATTCGATTTTTTTAAAAATATTTCTCGATGACCCAACTGAATGGGAATCAGGATCCATCATTTTTAATGTTATTCCCAAAATTTTAGAAAAAAATTTATTTGATTGAGTAATTCAACAGTCAACTAGTACTTTGACCGGAACCCCTAAATAGGGTTTCGTCAGGGTTTAAGGATTCGATTTTTTTAAAATTATTTCTCAATGACCCAACCGAACGGGAATCAAGATCCATAATTTTTAATGTTATTCCCAAAATTTTACAAAAAAAAAATTTATTTGATTGTGTAATTCAACGGTCAACTAGTACTTTGAAAGGAACCCCTAAACAGGGATTGGTCAGGGTTTATGTAATAACCACGAATTTCGAAATATTTTTTTTATTTTTAGTTGAATTTATTTTCGGAAGCGAAATTAGAGCCTCGTTTTAATTGACCGGCAGGGGAGAAATGGATTATATATTATTAATGGTGTAATCATATTGTTAATTTCCAAAGAAGACAACAATTATTTCCTCAAAATCCGGAGCTTGTTTTCAGGGAATTATTGTTGATTCCACATTCTTGTTTCTTAAAACGTGTAAATCACAAAACAAACACTCACATACTTATTTTTCTATTACAATATTACAACCCATGTTTATTTTTAAAACAGAAAATGACCCATTCATTCTACACAAAAACAACCAGCACACTTTTGTTTTTCTCTTTCAATTATTACCAAAACATTCGGCCTTATTACTCATAACCAAACAAGAGACCCAGTAGAATACTCTCTCTAAACATATCTCCATAACAACCGAGCAAAACACAAGTCCTGTCCTTGTTTAAACCAAAAACCGGACTTGATTTCTTTTGACAAACCCATTCGTATATTCATAGCAGGTAGTTTAACTTATATTTTTCTTTTCTTCGATTTGTTGCTATACTTGTATTGTTGGGTTTTTTTTCTCGTTTATTCCGATTGCTTCGGTTGTATAGAATTGATATAGGTTGGTCTGTTGTGTTGTAATCGAAGTGAGGGGAGATTGTTGTGTTGTGCCGTATGGGGTAATCGGAGTAGGTGGTTGCCGATTGGTTCGAGTGTAGTCCATGGAGGGAGATGGGTGTTAGTGAGTATGGGGGATCATGGCAGTGGTCGGTGTTGGAAAGAAAAGGGGGTGAAGGGATTGATGTTGGTTTGTGTTTATTGTTGTTGTCGGCATAACAGGGGGGGAAAGAACGGAGAGGGAGGAGCGTACGGGAGAAGAGAGAGACGAGGTTGAGTGAGAATAGAGAGAAGAGAGATAGAGAGAAGTGATGAGGGTGGAGATTGTGAATTGTTGGGTTTTTTGTTGAGGTGATTTGGCCGGAGTTATAAGGTTGGTAGTGTTGCCGTGGTGGTCGAATGCGAGAGGAGGGAGAGATAGAGAAAAGAGAGAGAGAGAGAGAGAGAGAGAGAGAGAAAGAAAGAGGAGACAGCGAGAGAGATTGTGATGGTAGAGTACGGGAGAGATTGATGAGAAAACGCAGGGGAGGGGGAGAGACTCGGGTGGGACCCGTTCGGGTGGGACCGTTCGGGTGGGACCCACGTTAGTAAAAATACTAATAAAATAATATTATAAAACGATACAGTTTAGTGTTTTAACGATTGAATATTTTTTTTTTAAAAATCGAGATTTAATTAATTGATTAGAATTAGTTAGTAATAAATTGTTTTTAAAAGTGGTTTAATTGTTTAATTGATTAAAAATAGAATTATTTAGAGTTTTTAAAATGAAATTTAGAATTTATTTATTTATTTATTAATTAAGTGATATTATGTGATTTTGAAAATAAATTAGATATTTGCAATAAAAAGGGGTTAATAAAATGGATTAATTATTAGTTCGTTAAAAAGAGTTAATTTGTGATTTTTGGACGGAAATTAGAGATTTAATAATTTGTTGATAAAAAGAGAATAATTGTGAATAAATAGGATTAAAAGACGATATGATTTTAGGGGATTTATAATTATCGTTTCCGGATTATTTAATTAACCGGATAGAATTAGATTATTCTAGAGATTAAAATCGGATTATTATTTAATTATTTACGAGATTAAAAATAGAGTATTGTCGTTAATTTCCGTAACCCTATTTTCGTTTTAAGTCGGATTTACGGATAATTAATAGGATTTATTTTCGAGATTTAATCCCTGAGTTTGAGCAGAGATTTATTTATCCGGGAATCATTTTCCGTTAATTATCGTATTGATTTTCGAGAGATATTTTATTTAAATATTATATTAGCGGTGGAGAAGTATTCTATTTTTGACGAAGCGCTCACGTATTTCTGGTTGCCATTTTTAGAGAATAAATTTCGAGCCGTAGACCGAAGCCAAGTTCACGGGTAGAGTATAATTTTTATCTGCACTTATTTGCACTCCGAGATCGAGGCAAGTTCATTCCTACCCTAACTCTTAGAGATATGAATTTCTGTTTGTATTATTTCATTCCTTATTTAATTTCGAGCTGTCAATTATGATACTTAATTATCCTTTTGAGCATTATTTTCTCGTTGCGATATTTTGTTACTGTTAAAATTAGTTTATTTGTGAATTATATCCCTTATAAGCGTGAAATTAATTTCGTTGCTATCAGGTCGATCTCATTAATTCGAGACGACTATTATTATGATTCAGTGAAACTATTCTCATTTATTCGAGATAGTTAAATTTATTCCTTTCAGTCGAATTTATTGTACAAATTTGACAATAATTATTGATTATCCTTTAGTTGGTTCGTCTCTCGAATCAATAAATAAGAGTTATAAAAATTAGGATCGTTAGAGTTTTACTCGTTGATCAAGTGAAAAATATTCTATTTAACGTTCATCAATTATGGGTATTATAAATATTCGAGGAGTACTATTTGTACAGTACGACTCCAAATTACTTCATTTTAAGACTATCCTCAATATTTCGAGATGGTTGACTTTATTGTCGAGGGTTGACATCTTGTTTGTGTCAACCAATAAAATATCATTATTGAGAATTTACCTCAGTTCATTGATCGGACTGGTGGAACAATTGAGTCGGTCTGGCAGTCCGCCAGATTTGTAAATGTTTTCATGGAAGAATTATTTCGAGTTATCTGTTCATCAAATATTCGGGAATTCTGTATTCTACTGGTCAAATTTTGGGAAAGAGGCCAAATTAGAGAAAGAGAGACTTGTGTACCGTTATGCGGACACGAGATATATTGGCACTATGCTGCCAGGGTTTAATTAATAACCCCTATGATGCTAGCATTCATATTTTTATATTATATTGTTGATAGCGTATTGTAGCCGTGATCGGGCGAAGTGCGATATCATTGGAGGACGGTATTCCCGGTCGGATAGTTGATCGCCCCACCGAGATACCGAGAGGTGGAAGACCAGTTTATTCTTAAATCATGAGTCAACAGAGTTATATCAATCGAGTCTTTCGAGAATTCTATTTTCGAGATGAGTATTGAATTTTTTTCGAGTATTCTTCTTTCAAAATGAGTACTGAGTCAAAATCCAGATTTGTGATATTCAATTAATTTTGGGAAATCTTATTATATTTATATATCGAGTAAGAAGAGAACTTGCTGAGCACTGTAGTTGCTCATTCTTGCTTTACAACATTTTTATTCAGCTATCAAGAAGGAAAGGGGCGAGACGTCCAACCAGGGATCCAAGGGAAAGGAGAAAGCTCCTGGCTATGCTGGCGAGAACTAGAATGTCTAGCTGGATTCTTTATCTACCTACTTCTGTAAACATATGTAAAATATTATCCCGAGATGTATTATATCGTATGATAACAATGTGTGAGACTGATCTTGGATTTACGGAGTGGGACACTTATGCTCCGTTGTATTATATAATTTGCTTTATTACTGCGTAACTTGTGCTACAGGATATTGAGACAATGTGACGACCCGGGTCTCCGGTCAGGGTGGATCTGGGGGCGTCACAAAGTTGGTATCAGAGCATTAGTTATATTTTTAGGAATCGTATGAGCCTTGGAGTATAACCGATGTGAGAATTTAGAGATATAATACGAACCTAGAACTATAACGCGACGTGAGAATTTAGAGATATATTATACGATGTTGAGATTTTGGCACTAAGCGCCTTACGCCTTTTTATATATATATTTACAGGCATATCTAGTCGATTGAAGCCTGACCGAGGTTTTTCGTACTTTTGTAGATGTCTACTTCCAGACCAATTGACTTTCGTTCTACTCGAGATAGACTTCCTACACCTTATTCACATGGACCCCTAGTTCCCAATTAATTTAAGATAGGATGCCTAATTTCCCAGTATAAATGAGATCGGATGATACCTTGCAGAGTTTCCACATTTTTGTAAATGTTGACAATACCTTTTACCAGAGTCTACGAGTGTCACTTTTATTCGAGAATCGATAGTCGATCCTAAGAGCTTACTGTGTGCTAGGAAACCGTTCCTTAAGTAACTTCCTTAATAATGGTTATCGGTGATTTTTATCATTCGAATTTACTCAGGCAATATCTATCCTGTTTGAAAAGACCTATATTGTTCAAAGGTTCATTTACAGAGCGTCATGTACTTCTCTAAATATAAAACTCTATCATATCCCTTCCTATATTTGTCACCCTTTGTGATACTGAGATGAACAACCCTACTTATACAGGGGAAGACTGTCTGTCTCTGTGATAGAAGTCTGGTGGGACGCCACCATTTGTACTGTTGTTTGTTAATTAGAGTACTAAAGGCTGGCCACCTTGTGTACTATGACGGTTGTCCTAATGATACATGCAACAAAACAAATGTTCGATGATCATAATGATCTCTCAGCTAATCCTTTCATAAAAGATTCTCACCATCAAGAATTGAGTGTGCACATGTGTTGTTTAACATCTATTCCTTATGAGTTATCTCTATTCAATGTTCTTATGGATCCTATAATGATTGGGGCCTAAGAATTCTAAAAGTGGTATACGAAAATTTGAAAAGTGATGAAACTCCTCTTCCAGAAATGGAAATTTCAACAACTCAAGTCGGAGTGACAATTTCTAAATAGAAATAGACCTGATGACCAGCCTGTTGGGTAGTAACCTTTATTATCTCTACTAGAATAGTATGTTGGCTAGATACTTTTACGATGTACTTATTATCAGCGACCAGTTGTATTCAGTACCATGACCTGGACTTTACCAGTATGGAACCTTATCTGTATTATATCGTGATCTGTTATAGTACTGTTACCTCATTTTGTTTATTATAGATCTGTGTTATAATAGCATGTTAGAATAATTTCCATATTACCCTGAATTAGTTAACAATTTTCTTTTCCGATACTACAGCTTAAAAAGAATTTTCGAGAACCAGAGATTTTTTATGATTGAATTTTTGAGAACCGCCATTTAAGTTGAGAAAAATCTTCACGAGTATCTAAAATCTTTTTATATCGAGAAATAAGAGTAACTGCTTATAAAGAGACAAGAGAGAATCGTGATTTTGAGTATTGTGAGGAGCCATAAATTTCGACCGAGTAAATATTTATGAATACCAATTTTAATTGTGCCAGCAATGGTGTTTGAGAATTGCATATCCGAAATATAACATACCTTATTGTTTTTGCTCTTATAGAAAAAGATGCCACCAAAGAGAGGAAGACCCGCAAGAAATCCTCGTCCTCAACCCGAGGTGAATCCAGGGAATGAGGTTCCACCTCAGAACCAAGTTCCAAACCCGGAACCACAACTCGCTCGAGATCCCAACCAAGAAAATAACCCGATGAGTCTACTTATGAACTTTCTTATTCAGCATACCCAGAACCCTCAGCCTCAGCCGTACCAAAATGTAGGAGGGAATCCACCTCCAGCTCAACTGACCTAAACTACTGTGAGTTTCAAATCATTCAAATCCTTGAGTCCACCTGAGTTTAAAGGTACCACTAACCCAGTGGAAGCTAGAATCTGGTTACGTGAAATAGAGAAGACCTTTGAGATAGTGGGAGTGAAAGAGGATAAGAAGACGGTATTTGCAGCTTATATGTTGAAAGGTGAAGCTAATTATTGGTGGGAAGCGAAGAGAGCCATGGAAGGTGATGCGATTATACCGTGGGCTAGATTTACAATGTTGTTTCTAGAGAGGTATTTCCCCAAATATCTGGAAAACCAGATGGAGATAAAGTTTTTAGAGCTCAAGCAAGGAACGATGACTGTTGCAGACTACGAGGCCAAGTTTACAGAACTCTCGAGGTTTGTACCCTATCATGTAGACACTGAAGAGAAGAGAGCAAAACGCTTTCAACAAGGATTGAAACCATGGATTCAAAATCGCGTTGCAGTATTTGAGATCACCAATTATGCAACTTTAGTTCAGAAAGCGGCGATAGTGGAAAGTGGAAGTGAACTATATCCGAAAGATGGAAATAAGAGGAAGTTCCAGAGCAGTGGAAGTAATTTTGAGAGGAGATTTGATAATCGGAGTGATAAGAAACCGTTTGTGAAAAGGGAAGATAAGAGTGCTGATACAAGAAGGTTTGGGAACTTTGACACCAGAGGAAGCAATCAGAGGATCAGACAGCCACAGACAGTTAATGTGATGCAAGGAAGACCACCTTTGCCAGAATGCAAGACATGTGGGAAGAAACACCCCGGACCCTGTCATCTAGCGACCGTGAATTGTTATAACTGTGGACAGAAGGGTCATTATGCTTCTAGTTGCAAGGATAAATCTGTCACCTGCTTCAACTGTGGAAGGAAAGGTCACGTGTCCCGAGACTGCCGACAACCTGCGAAGGAAAATCCGGTGCCTCGACTCACAGCACCTCCCAGCAACAAGCCAACCGCGAGAACCTTCAACATGACAGTAAGAGATGCCATTGATAACAGCAATGTGATCACAGGTACGCTTCTAGTAAATTCTGAGGATGCGTGTGTTCTAGTTGATTCTGGAGCTACCAAATCTTTTATTTCTGAGAACTTCATGAATAAAGTTGAATCTTGAGTCTGTGTCCATAAAAGAAATTTTGAACATAGAAGTAATTAATCAGGAAGTTATACCAGTGAATCGATTGTGTCCGAATTATTCCATAGAGATACATGGGCAACGTTTTGATGCAGACCTCATTCCTTTTAAGTTAGGGGAATTTGACGTAATCCTAGGGATGGATTGGTTATCACGTTATGATGCGCTAATAGATTGTCGCCGTAAGAAGGTCAGCTTAAGTGGACCTAACGGTATAAGTATTTCATTTCGCGGACGGAAACCGACTAAGGATTTCCTGTCAATAATTCAAGCCAAAAGATTACTTCGGCAAGGATGTCAAGCCTATCTAGCTTATGTGATAGATACCGAGAAACAGACCCCTATGATCGAGGAGGTCCCTATAGTTACCCAGTTTAGAGACGTTTTTCCCGACGAGTTACCTGGAATTCCACCAGATCGAGAGATAGAGTTTACGATTGATCTGGAACCAGAAACCGCACCAATCTCAAAGGCGCCATACAGAATGGCACCAATAGAAATGAAGGAATTGGCAACACAGCTGCAAGAGTTACTTGACAAAGGTGTAATTAGACCAAGTGTATCCCCGTGGGGAGCTCCAGTATTGTTCGTGAAGAAGAAGGACAGAACTATGCGATTATGTATTGATTACCGTGAACTGAACAAGATGACTATCAAGAATGGGTACCCTCTACCTCGGATCGACGATTTGTTTGACCAACTTAAGGGAGCTATATATTTTTCGAAGATCGATTTGAGATCCGGCTATCATCAACTAAAGATCAAGCCTGAGGATATTCCTAAGACTACCTTTAGGACCCGATATGGACATTACGAGTTCCTAGTCATGTCTTTTGGATTGACGAATGCGCCAGCTGCTTTTATGAATTTAATGAATCGTGTGTTCAAGAGGTATTTGGATAAGTTCGTAATTGTATTTATTGATGACATCTTGATATACTCGAAGTCTCTTGAGGAACATGCTGAACACCTCCGTTTGGTTTTGGAAGCATTGAGAAAGGAAAAGTTATATGCAAAGTTTTCAAAGTGCGAATTTTGGTTGAAAGAAGTTCAATTTTTGGGACACATTGTGAGCGGCGAAGGGATTTCTGTAGACCCCGCAAAGATAAAAGCCGTAGCAAATTGGGAGAGACCCAAGACTCCAACAGAGGTTAGAAGTTTTCTTGGATTGGCCGGATACTATCGTAGATTGTGAAGGATTTCTCAAAGATAGCTACGCCACTGACTCGACTTACCAGAAAGAGTGAAAAGTTTGAATGGACCCCAAAATGCGAAGACAGCTTTCAGGAGTTGAAGAAGAGATTGACTACTGCCCCAGTGTTGACCTTACCTGATGAGAAAGGCGATTTCGTGATTTTCAGCGATGCCTCTCACAAAGGTTTAGGTTGTGTTCTGATGCAACACGGTAAAGTAATAGCTTACGCCTCTCGACAATTGAAGGAATATGAGTCTCGTTACCCTACTCACGATTTAGAACTTGCTGCTATTGTTTTTGCCCTCAAGATTTGGAGACATTACCTTTACGGAGAGAAATGTGAGATTTACACGGATCACAAGAGCTTAAAGTATATATTCACGCAGAAGGAATTAAACATGAGACAGAGAAGATGGTTAGAACTGATCAAAGACTATGATTGTTCGATAAATTACCACCCGGGGAAGGCTAATGTCGTAGCTGATGCTTTAAGTAGAAAGGAAAGACTCAACCTGTTGACAACCTCAGAAGAATTAGTCAGAGAATTTGAGAAAATGGAATTAGAGATCAGGGTCCCAGTCCAAAACAATGAAAGAGTATACAGTATTCAGTTTCAACCAGAGTTGCTCGAGAAGATTCGCCGTTGTCAGGAACAAGTAATGGAAGAAAGAAGATCAGAGTAGACTGGGGAAAAAGTTTTAAGTTCAAAAGATGATAAGGGAATTAAGCGATTTGCATCAAGAATATGGATTCCTAATGTTACAGAGTTAAAGGATGAAATTATGAGTGAAGCGCATAACTCGTGATATTCCATTCATCCAGGGAGCACGAAAATGTATCAAGACATCAAGCAAAACTATTGGTGGCCTAACATGAAGAGAGAGATTGCAGAATGGGTAAGCAAGTGCTTGACCTGTCAGAAAGTGAAAGCCGAACATTAACGACCAAGTGGACTTTTACAACCCTTAGAGATACCTGAGTGGAAATGGGAACATATTACCATGGATTTTGTCGTAGGATTGCCCCGAACTAGAGCCAGTCATGATGCGATTTGGGATATTGTCGATCGACTCATTAAATCTGTGCCTTTTCTACCAATTAGTGATAAGTTTTCCGTTGAGAGATTGGTGATCATATACCTAAAGGAGATTGTAGTTTGTCACGGAGTACCTGTTTCAATTGTATCTGATAGAGATGCCGTTATACTTCTCGGTTTTGGAAAAGTTTTCAAGAATGTCTTGGCACGAAGTTAAATCTGAGCACTGCATATCATCTACAGATCGACGAATAAAGTGAAAGGACAATATTTAAACCTCGGAAAAGCACGGGAGCAACCTCATTTCTTTCCTCTTCGCAATATTAAGATTTTGTGCACTTGATTTCAAAGAAAATTGGGATGATCATTTGCCCCTAATTGAGTTTTCTTACAATAATAGTTATCACTCCAGCATAGGTGTGGCATCATATGAGGCATTCAAAGTGGAAGGTAAAGCGATATTGAAAATTTCACCTTGGAAGGGAAATATGAGATTTAGAAAGAAAAGCAAGTTGAGTCCCAGATATATAGGACCTTTTTAGATTCTTAAGAAGATAGGACCACTAGCTTATCAGTTGGCCCTGCCTCCAGACCTTCAGCATATTCACGATGTGTTTCATGTTTCTGCGTTAAGAGTACCATTCTGATTTCAGACATGTTATAACATACGAGCCAGTGGAGATTCATCCAGATTTGACTTACGAAAAAAAGCCAGTGGAGATCCTAGATTACAAAGTGCAAGAGTTAAGAACTAAGAAAGTGAATTTAGTGAAAGTGCTTTGGAGAAACCACCAAGTTGAGGAAGCCACGTGGGAATTAGAAGGTGAAATGCGAAATAAATATCCTGAATTATTTAGTGCATAGTTTTGATTCCGAGGACGGAATCCTATAAGGGGGGAAGACTGTAATAACCACGAATTTCGAAATATTTTTTTTATTTTTAGTTGAATTTATTTTCGGAAGCGAAATTAGAGCCTCGTTTTAATTGACCGGCAGGGGAGAAATGGATTATATATTATTAATGGTGTAATCATATTGTTAATTTCCAAAGAAGACAACAATTATTTCCTCAAAATCCGGAGCTTGTTTTCAGGGAATTATTGTTGATTCCACATTCTTGTTTCTTAAAACGTGTAAATCACAAAACAAACACTCCCATACTTATTTTTCTATTACAATATTACAACCCATGTTTATTTTTAAAACAGAAAATGACCCATTCATTCTACACAAAAACAACCAGCACACTTTTGTTTTTCTCTTTCAATTATTACCAAAACATTCGGCCTTATTACTCATAACCAAACAAGAGACCCAGTAGAATACTCTCTCTAAACATATCTCCATAACAACCGAGCAAAACACAAGTCCTGTCCTTGTTTAAACCAAAAACCGGACTTGATTTCTTTTGACAAACCCATTCGTATATTCATAGCAGGTAGTTTAACTTATATTTTTCTTTTCTTCAATTTGTTGCTATACTTGTATTGTTGGGTTTTTTGTCTCGTTTATTTCGATTGCTTCGGTTGTATAGAATTGATATAGGTTGGTCTGTTGTGTTGTAATCGAAGTGAGGGGAGATTGTTGTGTTGTGCCGTATGGGGTAATCGGAGTAGGTGGTTGCCGATTGGTTCGAGTGTAGTCCATGGAGGGAGATGGGTGTTAGTGAGTATGGGGGATCGTGGCAGTGGTCGGTGTTGGAAAGAAAAGGGGGTGAAGGGATTGATGTTGGTTTGTGTTTATTGTTGTTGTCGGCATAACAGGGGGGAAAGAACGGAGAGGGAGGAGCGTACGGGAGAAGAGAGAGACGAGGTTGAGTGAGAATAGAGAGAAGAGAGATAGAGAGAAGTGATGAGGGTGGAGATTGTGAATTGTTGGGTTTTTTGTTGAGGTGATTTGGCCGGAGTTATAAGGTTGGTAGTGTTGCCGTGGTGGTCGAATGCGAGAGGAGGGAGAGATAGAGAAAAGAGAGAGAGAGAGAGAGAGAGAGAGAGAGAGAGAGAGAGAGAGAGAGAGAGAGAGAGATAGAGAGAGAGAGAGAGAGAAAGAAAGAGGAGACAGCGAGAGAGATTGTGATGGTAGAGTACGGGAGAGATTGATGAGAAAACGCAGGGGAGGGGGAGAGACTCGGGTGGGACCCGTTCGGGTGGGACCGTTCGGGTGGGACCCACGTTAGTAAAAATACTAATAAAATAATATTATAAAACGATACAGTTTAGTGTTTTAACGATTGAATATTTTTTTTTTAAAAATCGAGATTTAATTAATTGATTAGAATTAGTTAGTAATAAATTGTTTTTAAAAGTGGTTTAATTGTTTAATTGATTAAAAATAGAATTATTTAGAGTTTTTAAAATGAAATTTAGAATTTATTTATTTATTTATTAATTAAGTGATATTATGTGATTTTGAAAATAAATTAGATATTTGCAATAAAAAGGGGTTAATAAAATGGATTAATTATTAGTTCGTTAAAAAGAGTTAATTTGTGATTTTTGGACGGAAATTAGAGATTTAATAATTTGTTGATAAAAAGAGAATAATTGTGAATAAATTGGATTAAAAGACGATATGATTTTAGGGGATTTATAATTATCGTTTCCGGATTATTTAATTAACCGGATAGAGTTAGATTATTCTAGAGATTAAAATCGGATTATTATTTAATTATTTACGAGATTAAAAATAGAGTATTGTCGTTAATTTCCGTAACCCTATTTTCGTTTTAAGTCGGATTTACGGATAATTAATAGGATTTATTTTCGAGATTTAATCCCTGAGTTTGAGCAGAGATTTATTTATCCGGGAATCATTTTCCGTTAATTATCGTATTGATTTTCGAGAGATATTTTATTTAAATATTATATTAGCGGTGGAGAAGTATTCTATTTTTGACGAAGCGCTCACGTATTTCTGGTTGCCATTTTTAGAGAATAAATTTCGAGCCGTAGACCGAAGCCAAGTTCACGGGTAGAGTATAATTTTTATCTGCACTTATTTGCACTCCGAGATCGAGGCAAGTTCATTCCTACCCTAACTCTTAGAGATATGAATTTCTGTTTGTATTATTTCATTCCTTATTTAATTTCGAGCTGTCAATTATGATACTTAATTATCCTTTTGAGCATTATTTTCTCGTTGCGATATTTTGTTACTGTTAAAATTAGTTTATTTGTGAATTATATCCCTTATAAGCGTGAAATTAATTTCGTTGCTATCAGGTCGATCTCATTAATTCGAGACGACTATTATTATGATTCAGTGAAACTATTCTCATTTATTCGAGATAGTTAAATTTATTCCTTTCAGTCGAATTTATTGTACAAATTTGACAATAATTATTGATTATCCTTTAGTTGGTTCGTCTCTCGAATCAATAAATAAGAGTTATAAAAATTAGGATCGTAGGATCGTTAGAGTTTTACTCGTTGATCAAGTGAAAAATATTCTATTTAACGTTCATCAATTATGGTTATTATAAATATTCGAGGAGTACTATTTGTACAGTACGACTCCAAATTACTTCATTTTAAGACTATCCTCAATATTTCGAGATGGTTGACTTTATTGTCGAGGGTTGACATCTTGTTTGTGTCAACCAATAAAATATCATTATTGAGAATTTACCTCAGTCCATTGATCGGACTGGTGGAACAATTGAGTCGGTCTGGCAGTCCGCCAGATTTGTAAATGTTTTCATGGAAGAATTATTTCGAGTTATCTGTTCATCAAATATTCGGGAATTCTGTATTCTACTGGTCAAATTTTGGGAAAGAGGCCAATTTAGAGAAAGAGAGACTTGTGTACCGTTATGCGGACACGAGATATATTGGCACTATGCTGCCAGGGTTTAATTAATAACCCCTATGATGCTAGCATTCATATTTTTATATTATATTGTTGATAGCGTATTGTAGCCGTGATCGGGCGAAGTGCGATATCATTGGAGGACGGTATTCCCGGTCGGATAGTTGATCGCCCCACCGAGATACCGAGAGGTGGAAGACCAGTTTATTCTTAAATAATGAGTCAACAGAGTTATATCAATCGAGTCTTTCGAGAATTCTATTTTCGAGATGAGTATTGAGTTTTTTTCGAGTATTCTTCTTTCAAAATGAGTACTGAGTCAAAATCCAGATTTGTGATATTCAATTAATTCTGGGAAATCTTATTATATTTATATATCGAGTAAGAAGAGAACTTGTTGAGCACTGTAGTTGCTCATTCTTGCTTTACAACATTTTTATTCAGCTATCAAGAAGGAAAGGGGCGAGACGTCCAACCAGGGATCCAAGGGAAAGGAGAAAGCTCCTGGCTATGCTGGCGAGAACTAGAATGTCTAGCTGGATTCTTTATCTACCTACTTCTGTAAACATATGTAAAATATTATACCGAGATGTATTATATCGTATGATAACAATGTGTGAGACTGATCTTGGATTTGCGGAGTGGGACACTTATGCTCCGTTGTATTATATAATTTGCTTTATTACTGCGTAACTTGTGCTACAGGATATTGAGACAATGTGACGACCCGGGTCTCCGATCAGGGTGGATCTGGGGGCGTCACAGTTTAAGGATTCGATTTTTTAAAAAATATTTATCGATGACCCAACCGAACGGGAATCAAGATCCATCATTTTTAATGTTATTCCCAAAATTTTAGAAAAAAAAAATTTATTTGATTGGGTAATTCAACGGTCAACTAGTACTTTGACCGGAACCCCTAAATAGGGTTTCGTCATGGTTTAAGGATTCGATTTTTTCAGAAATATTTCTCAATGACCCAACCAAACGGGAATCAAGATGCATCATTTTTTATGTTATTACTAAAATTTTAGAAAAAAAAATTTATTTGATTGGGTAATTCAACGGTCAACTAGTACTTTGACCGGAACCCCTAAACAGGGTTTCGTCAGGATTTAAGGATTCGATTTATTAGAAAATATTTCTCGACGACCCAACCGAACGGGAATCAAGATCCGTCATTTTTAATGTTATTCCCAAATTTTAGAAAAAAAAATTTATTTGATTTGGTAATTCCACTTTCAACTAGTACTTTGACCGGAAGCCCTAAAGAGGGTTTCGTCAGGGTTTAAGGATTCGATTTTTTAAAAAATATTTCTCGATGACCCAACCAAACGGGAATCAAGATCCATCATTTTTAATGTTATTCCCAAAATTTTAGAAAAAAAAAAATTTATTTGATTGGGTAATTCAACGGTCAACTAGTACTTTGACCGGAACCCCTAAAAAGGGTTTCGTTAGGGTTTAAGGATTCGATTTTTGAAAAAATATTTCTCGATGACCCAACTGAACGGGAATCAAGATCCATCATTTTTAATGTTATTCCCAAAATTTTAGAAAAAAATTTTTATTTGATTGGGTAATTCAACGGTCAACTAGTACTTTGACCGGAACCCCTAAACAGGGTTTCGTCATGGTTAAGGATTCGATTTTTTAAAAAATATTTCTCGATGACTAAACTGAACGGGAATCAAGATCCACCATTTTTAATGTTATTCCCAAAATTTTAGAAAAAAAAATTTATTTGATTGGGTAATTCAACGGTTAACTAGTACTTTGACCGGAACCCCTAAATTGGGTTTCGTTAGGGTTTAAGGATTCGATTTTTTTAAAAATATTTCTCGATGACCCAACCGAATGGGAATCAGGATCCATCATTTTTAATGTTATTCCCAAAATTTTGGGAAAAAAATTATTTGATTGGATAATTCAACAGTCAACTAGTACTTTTACCGGAACCCCTAAAAAGGGTTTCGTCAGGGTTTAAGGATTCAATTTTTTAAAAAATATTTCTCATTGACCCAACCGAACGGGAATCAAGATCCATAATTTTTAATGTTATTTCCAAAATTTTAGAAAAAAAAATTTACTTGATTGGGTAATTCAACGGTCAACTAGTACTTTGACCATAACTCCTAAATTGGGTTTCGTCAGGGTTTAAGGATTCGATTTTTTAATAAATATTTCTCGATGACATTAACCGAACGGGAATCAAGATCCATCATTTTTAATGTTATTCCCAAAATTTTAGAAAAAAAATTTTTATTTGACTTTGTAATTCAACGGTCAACTAGTTCTTTGACCGGAACCCCTAAACAGGGTTTCGTTAGAGTTTAAGGATTCGATTTTTTAAAAAATATTTCCCGAAGACCCAACCGAACGGGAATCAAGATCCATCATTTTTAATGTTATTCCCAAAATTTTAGATAAAAAATTTTATTTGATTGGGTAATTCAATGGTCAACTATTACTTTGACCGGAACCCCTAAATTGGGTTTCGTCAGGGTTTAAGGATTCGATTTTTTAAAAAATATTTGTCGATGACCCAACCGAAAGGGAATCAAGATACATCATTTTAAAGTTATTCCCAAAATTTAAGAATTTTTTTTTTATTTGATTGGGTAATTCAACGGTCAACTAGTACGTTGACCCGAACTCCTAAAAAGGGTTTCGTTAGGGTTTAAGGATTTGATTTTTAAAAAATATTTCTTGATGACCCAACTGAACGGGAATCAAGATCCATCATTTTTAATGTTATTCCCAAAATTTTAGAAAAAAAAAATTATTTGATTGGGTAATTCAACTGTCAACTAGTACTTTGACCGGAACCCCTAAACAGGGTTTCGTCAGGGTTTATGATTCGATTTTTTAAAAAATATTTCTCGATGACTCAACTGAACGGGAATCAAGATCCATCATTTTTAATGTTATTCCCAAAATATTTGAAAAAAAAATTTATTTGATTGGGTAATTCAACGGTCAACTAGTACTTTGACCAAAACCCCTAAATTGGGTTTCGTTAGGGTTTAAGGATTCGATTTTTTTAAAAATACTTCTCGATGACCCAACCGAATGGGAATCAGGATCCAACATTTTTAATGTTATTCCCAAAAGTTTAGAAAAAAAAATTATTTGATTGGGTAATTCAACAATCAACTAGTACTTTGACCGGAACCCCTAAACAGGGTTTCGTCAGGGTTTAAGGATTCGATTTTTTTAAAAATATTTCTCAATGACCCAACCGAACGGGAATCAAGATCCATAATTTTTAATGTTATTCCCAAAATTTTAGAAAAAAAAATTTTACTTGATTGGGTAATTCAACGGTCAACTAGTACCTTGACCGGAACCCCTAAATTGGGTTTCGTCAGCGTTTAAGGATTCAATTTTTTAATAAATATTTCTCGATGACCCAACTGAACGGGAATCAAGATCCATCATTTTTAATTTTATTCCCAAAATTTTAGAAAAAAAATTTTTTGATTGGGTAATTCAACGGTCAACTAGTACTTTGACTGGAACCACTAAACAGGGTTTCGTTAGGGTTTAAGGATTCAATTTTTTAAAAATATTTCTCGATGACCCAACCAAACGGGAATCAAGATCCATCATTTTTAATGTTATTCCAAAAATTTTAGAAAAAAAAAATTTATTTGACTTTGTAATTCAACGGCCAACTAGTTCTTTGACCGGAACCCCTAAACAGGGTTTCGTCAGAGTTTAAGGATTCGATTTTTTAAAATATATTTCCCGAAGACCCAACCGAACGGGAATCAAGATCCATCATTTTTAATGTTATTCGCAAACTTTTAGAAAAAAAATTATTTGATTGGGGTAATTCAACAGTCAACTAGTACTTTGACCGGAACCCCTAAATTGGGTTCCGTCAGGGTTTAAGGATTCGATTTTTTAAAAAATATTTCGCGATGACTAAACTGAACGGGAATCAAGATCCATCATTTTTAATGTTATTCCCAAAATTTTAGAAAAAAAAATTAATTTGATTGGGTAATTCAACGGTCAACTAGTACTTTGACCAGAACCCCTAAATTGGGTTTCGTTAGGGTTTAAGGATTCGATTTTTTAAAAATATTTCTCGATGACCCAACCGAATAGGAATCAGGATCCATCATTTTTAATGTTATTCCCAAAATTTTAGAAAAAAAATTATTTGATTGGGTAATTCAACAGTCAACTAGTACTTTGACCGGAACCCCTAAACAGGGTTTCGTCAGGGTTTAAGGATTCGATTTTTTTAAAAATATTTCTCAATGACCCAACCGAACGGGAATCAAGATCCATAATTTTTAATGTTATTCCCAAAATTTTAGAAAAAAAAATTTACTTGATTGGGTAATTCAACGGTCAACTAGTACTTTGACCGGAACCCCTAAATTGGGTTTCGTCAGGGTTTAAGGATTCAATTTTTTAATAAATATTTCTCGATGACCCAACGGAACGGGAATCAAGATCCATCATTTTTAATGTTATTCCCAAAATTTTAGAAATTTTTTTTTTGATTGGGTAATTCAACGTTCAACTAGTACTTTGACTGGAACCCCTAAACAAGGTTTCGTCAGGGTTTAAGGATTCGATTTTTTAAAAAATATTTCTCGATGACCCAACCGAACGGGAATCAAGATCCATCATTTTTAATGTTATTCCAAAAATTTTAGAAAAAAAAAATTTATTTGACTTTGTAATTCAATGGTCAACTAGTTCTTTGACCGGAACCCCTAAACAGGGTTTCGTTAGAGTTTAAGGATTCGATTTTTTAAAAAATATTTCCCGAAGACCCAACCGAACAGGAATCAAGATCCATCATTTTTAATGTTATTCCCAAAATTTTAGAAAAAAATTTTATTTGATTGGGTAATTCAACGGTCAACTAGTACTTTGACCGGAACCCCTAAATTGGGTTCCGTCAGGGTTTAAGGATTCAATTTTTTTAAAAAATATTTCTCGATGACCCAACCGAACGGGAATCAAGATCCATCATTTTTAATGTTATTCCCAAAATTTTAGAAAAAAAATTTATTTGGTTGGGTAATTCAACGGTCAACTAGTACTTTGACCGGAACCCCTAAATTGGGTTCCGTCAGGGTTTAAGGATTCGATTTTTTTAAAAAATATTTCTCGATGACCCAACCGAACGGGAATCAAGATCCATCATTTTTAATGTTATTCCCAAAATTTTAGAAAAAAAAATTTATTTGATTGGGTAATTCAACGGTCAACTAGTACTTTGACCGGAACTCCTAAAAAGGGTTTCGTTAGGGTTTAAGGATTCGATTTTTTAAAAAATATTTCTCGATGACCCAACTGAACGGGAATCAAGATCCATCATTTTTAATGTTATTCCCAAAATTTTAGATAAAAAATTTTATTTGATTGGGTAATTCAATGGTCAACTATTACTTTGACCGGAACCTCTAAATTGGGTTTCGTCAGGGTTTAAGGATTCGATTTTTTAAAAAATATTTGTCGATGACCCAACCGAAAGGGAATCAAGATACATCATTTTTAATGTTATTCCCAAAATTTAAGAATTTTTTTTTTATTTGATTGGGTAATTCAACGGTCAACTAGTACGTTGACCCGAACTCCTAAAAAGGGTTTCGTTAGGGTTTAAGGATTTGATTTTTAAAAAATATTTCTTGGTGACCCAACTGAACGGGAATCAACATCCATCATTTTTAATGTTATTCCCAAAATTTTAGAAAAAAAAAATTATTTGATTGGGTAATTCAACGGTCAACTAGTACTTTGACCGGAACCCCTAAACAGGGTTTCGTCAGGGTTTATGATTCGATTTTTTAAAAAATATTTCTCGATGACTCAACTGAACGGGAATCAAGATCCATCATTTTTAATGTTATTCCCAAAATTTTTGAAAAAAAAATTTATTTGATTGGGTAATTCAACGGTCAACTAGTACTTTGACCAAAACTCCTAAATTGGGTTTCGTTAGGGTTTAAGGATTCGATTTTTTTAAAAATACTTCTCGATGACCCAACCGAATGGGAATCAGGATCCAACATTTTTAATGTTATTCCCAAAAGTTTAGAAAAAAAAATTATTTGATTGGGTAATTCAACAATCAACTAGTACTTTGACCGGAACCCCTAAACAGGGTTTCGTCAGGGTTTAAGGATTCGATTTTTTTAAAAATATTTCTCAATGACCCAACCGAACGGGAATCAAGATCCATAATTTTTAATGTTATTCCCAAAATTTTAGAAAAAAAAATTTTACTTGATTGGGTAATTCAACGGTCAACTAGTACCTTGACCGGAACCCCTAAATTGGGTTTCGTCAGCGTTTAAGGATTCAATTTTTTAATAAATATTTCTCGATGACCCAACTGAACGGGAATCAAGATCCATCATTTTTAATTTTATTCCCAAAATTTTAGAAAAAAAATTTTTTGATTGGGTAATTCAACGGTCAACTAGTACTTTGACTGGAACCCCTAAACAGGGTTTCGTTAGGGTTTAAGGATTCAATTTTTTAAAAATATTTCTCGATGACCCAACCAAACGGGAATCAAGATCCATCATTTTTAATGTTATTCCAAAAATTTTAGAAAAAAAAAATTTATTTGACTTTGTAATTCAACGGCCAACTAGTTCTTTGACCGGAACCCCTAAACAGGGTTTCGTCAGAGTTTAAGGATTCGATTTTTTAAAATATATTTCCCGAAGACCCAACCGAACGGGAATCAAGATCCATTATTTTTAATGTTATTCCCAAACTTTTAGAAAAAAAAATTATTTGATTGGGGTAATTCAATAGTCAACTAGTACTTTGACCGGAACCCCTAAATTGGGTTCCGTCAGGGTTTAAGGATTCGATTTTTAAAAAAATATTTCGCGATGACTAAACTGAACGGGAATCAAGATCCATCATTTTTAATGTTATTCCCAAAATTTTAGAAAAAAAAATTTATTTGATTGGGTAATTCAACGGTCAACTAGTACTTTGACCAGAACCCCTAAATTGGGTTTCGTTAGGGTTTAAGGATTCGATTTTTTAAAAATATTTCTTGATGACCCAACCGAATAGGAATCAGGATCCATCATTTTTAATGTTATTCCCAAAATTTTAGAAAAAAAAATTATTTGATTGGGTAATTCAACAGTCAACTAGTACTTTGACCGGAACCCCTAAACAGGGTTTCGTCAGGGTTTAAGGATTCGATTTTTTTAAAAATATTTCTCAATGACCCAACCGAACGGGAATCAAGATCCATAATTTTTAATGTTATTCCCAAAATTTTAGAAAAAAAAATTTACTTGATTGGGTAATTCAACGGTCAACTAGTACTTTGACCGGAACCCCTAAATTGGGTTTCGTCAGGGTTTAAGGATTCAATTTTTTAATAAATATTTCTCGATGACCCAACGGAACGGGAATCAAGATCCATCATTTTTAATGTTATTCCCAAAATTTTAGAAATTTTTTTTTTGATTGGGTAATTCAACGTTCAACTAGTACTTTGACTGGAACCCCTAAACAAGGTTTCGTCAGGGTTTAAGGATTCGATTTTTTAAAAAATATTTCTCGATGACCCAACCGAACGGGAATCAAGATCCATCATTTTTAATGTTATTCCAAAAATTTTAGAAAAAAAAAATTTATTTGACTTTGTAATTCAATGGTCAACTAGTTCTTTGACCGGAACCCCTAAACAGGGTTTCGTTAGAGTTTAAGGATTCGATTTTTTAAAAAATATTTCCCGAAGACCCAACCGAACAGGAATCAAGATCCATCATTTTTAATGTTATTCCCAAAATTTTAGAAAAAAATTTTATTTGATTGGGTAATTCAACGGTCAACTAGTACTTTGACCGGAACCCCTAAATTGGGTTCCGTCAGGGTTTAAGGATTCAATTTTTTTAAAAAATATTTCTCGATGACCCAACCGAACGGGAATCAAGATCCATCATTTTTAATGTTATTCCCAAAATTTTAGAAAAAAAATTTATTTGGTTGGGTAATTCAACGGTCAACTAGTACTTTGACCGGAACCCCTAAATTGGGTTCCGTCAGGGTTTAAGGATTCGATTTTTTTAAAAAATATTTCTCGATGACCCAACCGAACGGGAATCAAGATCCATCATTTTTAATGTTATTCCCAAAATTTTAGAAAAAAAAATTTATTTGATTGGGTAATTCAACGGTCAACTAGTACTTTGACCGGAACTCCTAAAAAGGGTTTCGTTAGGGTTTAAGGATTCGATTTTTTAAAAAATATTTCTCGATGACCCAACTGAACGGGAATCAAGATCCATCATTTTTAATGTTATTCCCAAAATTTTAGATAAAAAATTTTATTTGATTGGGTAATTCAATGGTCAACTATTACTTTGACCGGAACCTCTAAATTGGGTTTCGTCAGGGTTTAAGGATTCGATTTTTTAAAAAATATTTGTCGATGACCCAACCGAAAGGGAATCAAGATACATCATTTTTAATGTTATTCCCAAAATTTAAGAATTTTTTTTTTATTTGATTGGGTAATTCAACGGTCAACTAGTACGTTGACCCGAACTCCTAAAAAGGGTTTCGTTAGGGTTTAAGGATTTGATTTTTAAAAAATATTTCTTGGTGACCCAACTGAACGAGAATCAACATCCATCATTTTTAATGTTATTCCCAAAATTTTAGAAAAAAAAAATTATTTGATTGGGTAATTCAACGGTCAACTAGTACTTTGACCGGAACCCCTAAACAGGGTTTCGTCAGGGTTTATGATTCGATTTTTTAAAAAATATTTCTCGATGACTCAACTGAACGGGAATCAAGATCCATCATTTTTAATGTTATTCCCAAAATTTTTGAAAAAAAAATTTATTTGATTGGGTAATTCAACGGTCAACTAGTACTTTGACCAAAACTCCTAAATTGGGTTTCGTTAGGGTTTAAGGATTCGATTTTTTTAAAAATACTTCTCGATGACCCAACCGAATGGGAATCAGGATCCAACATTTTTAATGTTATTCCCAAAAGTTTAGAAAAAAAAATTATTTGATTGGGTAATTCAACAATCAACTAGTACTTTGACCGGAACCCCTAAACAGGGTTTCGTCAGGGTTTAAGGATTCGATTTTTTTAAAAATATTTCTCAATGACCCAACCGAACGGGAATCAAGATCCATAATTTTTAATGTTATTCCCAAAATTTTAGAAAAAAAAATTTTACTTGATTGGGTAATTCAACGGTCAACTAGTACCTTGACCGGAACCCCTAAATTGGGTTTCGTCAGCGTTTAAGGATTCAATTTTTTAATAAATATTTCTCGATGACCCAACTGAACGGGAATCAAGATCCATCATTTTTAATTTTATTCCCAAAATTTTAGAAAAAAAATTTTTTGATTGGGTAATTCAACGGTCAACTAGTACTTTGACTGGAACCCCTAAACAGGGTTTCGTTAGGGTTTAAGGATTCAATTTTTTAAAAATATTTCTCGATGACCCAACCAAACGGGAATCAAGATCCATCATTTTTAATGTTATTCCAAAAATTTTAGAAAAAAAAAATTTATTTGACTTTGTAATTCAACGGCCAACTAGTTCTTTGACCGGAACCCCTAAACAGGGTTTCGTCAGAGTTTAAGGATTCGATTTTTTAAAATATATTTCCCGAAGACCCAACCGAACGGGAATCAAGATCCATTATTTTTAATGTTATTCCCAAACTTTTAGAAAAAAAATTATTTGATTGGGGTAATTCAATAGTCAACTAGTACTTTGACCGGAACCCCTAAATTGGGTTCCGTCAGGGTTTAAGGATTCGATTTTTAAAAAAATATTTCGCGATGACTAAACTGAACGGGAATCAAGATCCATCATTTTTAATGTTATTCCCAAAATTTTAGAAAAAAAAATTTATTTGATTGGGTAATTCAACGGTCAACTAGTACTTTGACCAGAACCCCTAAATTGGGTTTCGTTAGGGTTTAAGGATTCGATTTTTTAAAAATATTTCTTGATGACCCAACCGAATAGGAATCAGGATCCATCATTTTTAATGTTATTCCCAAAATTTTAGAAAAAAAAATTATTTGATTGGGTAATTCAACAGTCAACTAGTACTTTGACCGGAACCCCTAAACAGGGTTTCGTCAGGGTTTAAGGATTCGATTTTTTTAAAAATATTTCTCAATGACCCAACCGAACGGGAATCAAGATCCATAATTTTTAATGTTATTCCCAAAATTTTAGAAAAAAAAATTTACTTGATTGGGTAATTCAACGGTCAACTAGTACTTTGACCGGAACCCCTAAATTGGGTTTCGTCAGGGTTTAAGGATTCAATTTTTTAATAAATATTTCTCGATGACCCAACGGAACGGGAATCAAGATCCATCATTTTTAATGTTATTCCCAAAATTTTAGAAATTTTTTTTTTGATTGGGTAATTCAACGTTCAACTAGTACTTTGACTGGAACCCCTAAACAAGGTTTCGTCAGGGTTTAAGGATTCGATTTTTTAAAAAATATTTCTCGATGACCCAACCGAACGGGAATCAAGATCCATCATTTTTAATGTTATTCCAAAAATTTTAGAAAAAAAAAATTTATTTGACTTTGTAATTCAATGGTCAACTAGTTCTTTGACCGGAACCCCTAAACAGGGTTTCGTTAGAGTTTAAGGATTCGATTTTTTAAAAAATATTTCCCGAAGACCCAACCGAACAGGAATCAAGATCCATCATTTTTAATGTTATTCCCAAAATTTTAGAAAAAAATTTTATTTGATTGGGTAATTCAACGGTCAACTAGTACTTTGACCGGAACCCCTAAATTGGGTTCCGTCAGGGTTTAAGGATTCAATTTTTTTAAAAAATATTTCTCGATGACCCAACCGAACGGGAATCAAGATCCATCATTTTTAATGTTATTCCCAAAATTTTAGAAAAAAAATTTATTTGGTTGGGTAATTCAACGGTCAACTAGTACTTTGACCGGAACCCCTAAATTGGGTTCCGTCAGGGTTTAAGGATTCGATTTTTTTAAAAAATATTTCTCGATGACCCAACCGAACGGGAATCAAGATCCATCATTTTTAATGTTATTCCCAAAATTTTAGAAAAAAAAATTTATTTGATTGGGTAATTCAACGGTCAACTAGTACTTTGACCGGAACTCCTAAAAAGGGTTTCGTTAGGGTTTAAGGATTCGATTTTTTAAAAAATATTTCTCGATGACCCAACTGAACGGGAATCAAGATCCATCATTTTTAATGTTATTCCCAAAATTTTAGATAAAAAATTTTATTTGATTGGGTAATTCAATGGTCAACTATTACTTTGACCGGAACCTCTAAATTGGGTTTCGTCAGGGTTTAAGGATTCGATTTTTTAAAAAATATTTGTCGATGACCCAACCGAAAGGGAATCAAGATACATCATTTTTAATGTTATTCCCAAAATTTAAGAATTTTTTTTTTATTTGATTGGGTAATTCAACGGTCAACTAGTACGTTGACCCGAACTCCTAAAAAGGGTTTCGTTAGGGTTTAAGGATTTGATTTTTAAAAAATATTTCTTGGTGACCCAACTGAACGGGAATCAACATCCATCATTTTTAATGTTATTCCCAAAATTTTAGAAAAAAAAAATTATTTGATTGGGTAATTCAACGGTCAACTAGTACTTTGACCGGAACCCCTAAACAGGGTTTCGTCAGGGTTTATGATTCGATTTTTTAAAAAATATTTCTCGATGACTCAACTGAACGGGAATCAAGATCCATCATTTTTAATGTTATTCCCAAAATTTTTGAAAAAAAAATTTATTTGATTGGGTAATTCAACGGTCAACTAGTACTTTGACCAAAACTCCTAAATTGGGTTTCGTTAGGGTTTAAGGATTCGATTTTTTTAAAAATACTTCTCGATGACCCAACCGAATGGGAATCAGGATCCAACATTTTTAATGTTATTCCCAAAAGTTTAGAAAAAAAAATTATTTGATTGGGTAATTCAACAATCAACTAGTACTTTGACCGGAACCCCTAAACAGGGTTTCGTCAGGGTTTAAGGATTCGATTTTTTTAAAAATATTTCTCAATGACCCAACCGAACGGGAATCAAGATCCATAATTTTTAATGTTATTCCCAAAATTTTAGAAAAAAAAATTTTACTTGATTGGGTAATTCAACGGTCAACTAGTACCTTGACCGGAACCCCTAAATTGGGTTTCGTCAGCGTTTAAGGATTCAATTTTTTAATAAATATTTCTCGATGACCCAACTGAACGGGAATCAAGATCCATCATTTTTAATTTTATTCCCAAAATTTTAGAAAAAAAATTTTTTGATTGGGTAATTCAACGGTCAACTAGTACTTTGACTGGAACCCCTAAACAGGGTTTCGTTAGGGTTTAAGGATTCAATTTTTTAAAAATATTTCTCGATGACCCAACCAAACGGGAATCAAGATCCATCATTTTTAATGTTATTCCAAAAATTTTAGAAAAAAAAAATTTATTTGACTTTGTAATTCAACGGCCAACTAGTTCTTTGACCGGAACCCCTAAACAGGGTTTCGTCAGAGTTTAAGGATTCGATTTTTTAAAATATATTTCCCGAAGACCCAACCGAACGGGAATCAAGATCCATTATTTTTAATGTTATTCCCAAACTTTTAGAAAAAAAAATTATTTGATTGGGGTAATTCAATAGTCAACTAGTACTTTGACCGGAACCCCTAAATTGGGTTCCGTCAGGGTTTAAGGATTCGATTTTTAAAAAAATATTTCGCGATGACTAAACTGAACGGGAATCAAGATCCATCATTTTTAATGTTATTCCCAAAATTTTAGAAAAAAAAATTTATTTGATTGGGTAATTCAACGGTCAACTAGTACTTTGACCAGAACCCCTAAATTGGGTTTCGTTAGGGTTTAAGGATTCGATTTTTTAAAAATATTTCTTGATGACCCAACCGAATAGGAATCAGGATCCATCATTTTTAATGTTATTCCCAAAATTTTAGAAAAAAAAATTATTTGATTGGGTAATTCAACAGTCAACTAGTACTTTGACCGGAACCCCTAAACAGGGTTTCGTCAGGGTTTAAGGATTCGATTTTTTTAAAAATATTTCTCAATGACCCAACCGAACGGGAATCAAGATCCATAATTTTTAATGTTATTCCCAAAATTTTAGAAAAAAAAATTTACTTGATTGGGTAATTCAACGGTCAACTAGTACTTTGACCGGAACCCCTAAATTGGGTTTCGTCAGGGTTTAAGGATTCAATTTTTTAATAAATATTTCTCGATGACCCAACGGAACGGGAATCAAGATCCATCATTTTTAATGTTATTCCCAAAATTTTAGAATTTTTTTTTTTGATTGGGTAATTCAACGTTCAACTAGTACTTTGACTGGAACCCCTAAACAGGGTTTCGTCAGGGTTTAAGGATTCGATTTTTTAAAAAATATTTCTCGATGACCCAACCGAACGGGAATCAAGATCCATCATTTTTAATGTTATTCCAAAAATTTTAGAAAAAAAAAATTTATTTGACTTTGTAATTCAATGGTCAACTAGTTCTTTGACCGGAACCCCTAAACAGGGTTTCGTTAGAGTTTAAGGATTCGATTTTTTAAAAAATATTTCCCGAAGACCCAACCGAACAGGAATCAAGATCCATCATTTTTAATGTTATTCCCAAAATTTTAGAAAAAAATTTTATTTGATTGGGTAATTCAACGGTCAACTAGTACTTTGACCGGAACCCCTAAATTGGGTTCCGTCAGGGTTTAAGGATTCAATTTTTTTAAAAAATATTTCTCGATGACCCAACCGAACGGGAATCAAGATCCATCATTTTTAATGTTATTCCCAAAATTTTAGAAAAAAAATTTATTTGGTTGGGTAATTCAACGGTCAACTAGTACATTGACAGGAACCCCTAAATTGGGTTCCGTCAGGGTTTAAGGATTCGATTTTTTTAAAAAATATTTCTCGATGACCCAACCGAACGGGAATCAAGATCCATCATTTTTAATGTTATTCCCAAAATTTTAGAAAAAAAAATTTATTTGATTGGGTAATTCAACGGTCAACTAGTACTTTGACCGGAACTCCTAAAAAGGGTTTCGTTAGGGTTTAATGATTCGATTTTTTAAAAAATATTTCTCGATGACCCAACTGAACGGGAATCAAGATCCATCATTTTTAATGTTATTCCCAAAATTTTAGAAAAAAAATTTATTTGATTGGGTAATTCAACGGTCAACTAGTACTTTGACCGGAACCCCTAAACAGGGTTTCGTCAGGGTTTAAGGATTCGATTTTTTAAAAAATATTTCTCGATGACTCAACTGAACGGGAATCAAGATCCATCATTTTTAATGTTATTCCCAGAATTTTTGAAAAAAAAATTTATTTGATTGGGTAATTCAACGGTCAACTAGTACTTTGACCAGAACCCCTAAATTGGGTTTCGTTAGGGTTTAAGGATTCGATTTTTTTAAAAATATTTCTCGATGACCCAACCGAATGGGAATCAGGATCCATCATTTTTAATGTTATTCCCAAAATTTTAGAAAAAAAATTTATTTGATTGAGTAATTCAACAGTCAACTAGTACTTTGACCGGAACCCCTAAATAGGGTTTCGTCAGGGTTTAAGGATTCGATTTTTTTAAAATTATTTCTCAATGACCCAACCGAACGGGAATCAAGATCCATAATTTTTAATGTTATTCCCAAAATTTTAGGAAAATTTTTTTTATTTGATTGGGTAATTCAACGGTCAACTAGTACTTTGACCGGAACCCCTAAACAGGGTTTCGTCAGGGTTTAAGGATTCGATTTTTTAAAAAATATTTATCGATGACCCAACCGAACGGGAATCAAGATCCATCATTTTTAATGTTATTCCCAAAATTTTAGATAAAAAATTTACTTGATTGGGTAATTCAACGGTCAACTAGTACTTTGACCGGAACCCCTAAATTGGGTTTCGTCAGGGTTTAAGGATTCAATTTTTTAATAAATATTTCTCGATGACCCAACGGAACGGGAATCAAGATCCATCATTTTTAATGTTATTCCCAAAATTTTAGAAATTTTTTTTTGATTGGGTAATTCAACGTTCAACTAGTACTTTGACTGGAACCCCTAAACAGGGTTTCGTCAGGGTTTAAGGATTCGATTTTTTAAAAAATATTTCTCGATGACCCAACCGAACGGGAATCAAGATCCATCATTTTTAATGTTATTCCAAAAATTTTAGAAAAAAAAAATTTTATTTGACTTTGTAATTCAATGGTCAACTAGTTCTTTGACCGGAACCCCTAAACAGGGTTTCGTTAGAGTTTAAGGATTCGATTTTTTAAAAAATATTTCCCGAAGACCCAACTGAACAGGAATCAAGATCCATCATTTTTAATGTTATTCCCAAAATTTTAGAAAAAAATTTTATTTGATTGGGTAATTCAACGGTCAACTAGTACTTTGACCGGAACCCCTAAATTGGGTTCCGTCAGGGTTTAAGGATTCAATTTTTTTAAAAAATATTTCTCGATGACCCAACCGAACGGGAATCAAGATCCATCATTTTTAATGTTATTCCCAAAATTTTAGAAAAAAAATTTATTTGGTTGGGTAATTCAACGGTCAACTAGTACTTTGACCGGAACCCCTAAATTGGGTTCCGTCAGGGTTTAAGGATTCGATTTTTTTAAAAAATATTTCTCGATGACCCAACCGAACGGGAATCAAGATCCATCATTTTAAATGTTATTCCCAAAATTTTAGAATAAAAAATTTATTTGATTGGGTAATTCAACGGTCAACTAGTACTTTGACCGGAACTCCTAAAAAGGGTTTCGTTAGGGTTTAATGATTCGATTTTTTAAAAAATATTTCTCGATGACCCAACTGAACGGGAATCAAGATCCATCATTTTTAATGTTATTCCCAAAATTTTAGAAAAAAAATTTATTTGATTGGGTAATTCAACGGTCAACTAGTACTTTGACCGGAACCCCTAAACAGGGTTTCGTCAGGGTTTAAGGATTCGATTTTTTAAAAAATATTTCTCGATGACTCAACTGAACGGGAATCAAGATCCATCATTTTTAATGTTATTCCCAAAATTTTTGAAAAAAAATTTTATTTGATTGGGTAATTCAACGGTCAACTAGTACTTTGACCAGAACCCCTAAATTGGGTTTCGTTAGGGTTTAAGGATTCGATTTTTTTAAAAATATTTCTCGATGACCCAACCGAATGGGAATCAGGATCCATCATTTTTAATGTTATTCCCAAAATTTTAGAAAAAAAATTTATTTGATTGAGTAATTCAACAGTCAACTAGTACTTTGACAGGAACCCCTAAATAGGGTTTCGTCAGGGTTTAAGGATTCGATTTTTTTAAAATTATTTCTCAATGACCCAACCGAACGGGAATCAAGATCCATAATTTTTAATGTTATTCCCAAAATTTTAGGAAATTTTTTTTTATTTGATTGGGTAATTCAACGGTCAACTAGTACTTTGACCGGAACCCCTAAATAGGGTTTCGTCAGGGTTTAAGGATTCGATTTTTTAAAAAATATTTATCGATGACCCAACCGAACGGGAATCAAGATCCATCATTTTTAATGTTATTCCCAAAAGTTTAGAAAAAAAAAAATTTATTTGATTGGGTAATTCAACGGTCAACTAGTACTTTGACCGGAACCCCTAAATAGGGTTTCGTCATGGTTTAAGGATTCGATTTTTTCAGAAATATTTCTCAATGACCCAACCAAACAGGAATCAAGATCCATCATTTTTGATGTTATTACTAAAATTTTAGAAAAAATTTTTTATTTGATTGGGTAATTCAACGGTCAACTAGTACTTTGACCGGAACCCCTAAACAGGGTTTCGTCAGGATTTAAGGATTCGATTTATTAGAAAATATTTCTCGACGACCCAACCGAAAGGGAATCAAGATCCGTCATTTTTAATGGTCCCAAATTTTAGAAAAAAAAATTATTTGATTTGGTAATTCCACTTTCAACTAGTACTTTGACCGGAAGCCCTAAACAGGGTTTCGTCAGGGTTTAAGGATTTGATTTTTTAAAAAATTTTTCTCGATGACCCAACCAAAGGGGAATCAAGATCCATCATTTTTAATGTTATTCCCAAAATTTTAGAAAAAAAATTTATTTGGTTGGGTAATTCAACGGTCAACTAGTACTTTGACCGGAACCCCTAAATTGGGTTCCGTCAGGGTTTAAGGATTCGATTTTTTAAAAAATATTTCGCGATGACTAAACTGAACGGGAATCAAGATCCATCATTTTTAATGTTATTCCCAAAATTTTAGAAAAAAAAATTTATTTGATTGGGTTCAACGGTCAACTAGTACTTTGACCAGAACCTCTAAATTGGGTTTCGTTAGGGTTTAAGGATTCGATTTTTTAAAAATATTTCTCGATGACCCAACCGAATGGGAATCAGGATCCATCATTTTTAATGTTATTCCCAAAATTTTAGAAAAAAAATTTATTTGATTGGGTAATTCAACAGTCAACTAGTACTTTGACCGGAACCCCTAAACAGGGTTTCGTCAGGGTTTAAGGATTCGATTTTTTTAAAAATATTTCTCAATGACCCAACCGAACGGGAATCAAGATCCATAATTTTTAATGTTATTCCCAAAATTTTAGAAAAAAAATTTACTTGATTGGGTAATTCAACGGTCAACTAGTACTTTGACCGGAACCCCTAAATTGGGTTCCGTCAGGGTTTAAGGATTCGATTTTTTTAAAAAATATTTCTCGATGACCCAACCGAACGGGAATCAAGATCCATCATTTTTAATGTTATTCCCAAAATTTTAGAAAAAATAAATTTATTTGATTGGGTAATTCAACGGTCAACTAATACTTTGACCGGAACTCCTAAAAAGGGTTTCGTTAGGGTTTAAGGATTCGATTTTTTAAAAAATATTTCTCGATGACCCAACTGAACGGGAATCAAGATCCATCATTTTTAATGTTATTCCCAAAATTTTAGAAAAAAAATTTATTTGATTGGGTAATTCAACGGTCAACTAGTACATTGACCGGAACCCCTAAACAGGGTTTCGTCAGGGTTTAAGGATTCGATTTTTTAAAAAATATTTCTCGATGACTCAACTGAACGGGAATCAAGATCCAACATTTTTAATGTTATTCCCAAAATTTTTGAAAAAAATTTTTATTTGATTGGGTAATTCAACGGTCAACTAGTACTTTGACCAGAACCCCTAAATTGGATTTCGTTAGGGTTTAAGGATTTGATTTTTTTTAAAAATATTTCTCGATGACCCAACCGAATGGGAATCAGGATCCATCATTTTTAATGTTATTCCCAAAATTTTAGAAAAAAAATTTATTTGATTGAGTAATTCAACAGTCAACTAGTACTTTGACCGGAACCCCTAAATAGGGTTTCGTCAGGGTTTAAGGATTCGATTTTTTTAAAATTATTTCTCAATGACCCAACCGAACGGGAATCAAGATCCATAATTTTTAATGTTATTCCCAAAATTTTAGGAAATTTTTTTTTATTTGATTGGGTAATTCAACGGTCAACTAGTACTTTGACCGGAACCCCTAAACAGGGTTTCGTCAGGGTTTAAGGATTCGATTTTTTAAAAAATATTTATCGATGACCCAACCGAACGGGAATCAAGATCCATCATTTTTAATGTTATTCCCAAAATTTTAGAAAAAAAAAATTTATTTGATTGGGTAATTCAACGGTCAACTAGTACTTTGACCGGAACCCCTAAATAGGGTTTCGTCATGGTTTAAGGATTCGATTTTTTCAGAAATATTTCTCAATGACCTAACCAAACATGAATCAAGATCCATCATTTTTAATGTTATTACTAAAATTTTAGAAAAAAAAATTTATTTGATTGGGTAATTCAACGGTCAACTAGTACTTTGACCGGAACCCCTAAATAGGGTTTCGTCAGGATTTAAGGATTCGATTTATTAGAAAATATTTCTCGACGACCCAACCGAACGGGAATCAAGATCCGTCATTTTTAATGTTATTCCCAAATTTTAGAAAAAAAATTTATTTGATTTGGTAATTCCACTTTCAACTAGTACTTTGACCGGAAGCCCTAAACAGGGTTTCGTCAGGGTTTAAGGATTCGATTTTTTAAAAAATATTTCTCGATGACCCAACCAAACGGGAATCAAGATCCATCATTTTTAATGTTATTCCCAAAATTTTAGAAAAAAAAATTTATTTGATTGGGTAATTCAACGGTCAACTAGTACTTTGACCGGAACCCCTAAAAAGGGTTTCTTTAGGGTTTAAGGATTTGATTTTTAAAAAAATATTTCTCGATGACCCAACTGAACGGGAATCAAGATCCATCATTTTGAATGTTATTCCCAAAATTTTAGAAAAAAAAATTTATTTGATTGGGTAATTCAACGGTCAACTAGTACTTTGACCGGAACCCCTAAACAGGGTTTCGTCAGGGTTTAAGGATTCAATTTTTTAAAAAATATTTCTCGATGACTAACCCGAACGGGAATCAAGATCCATCATTTTTAATGTTATTCCCAAAATTTTAGAAAAAAAAATTTATTTGATTGGGTAATTCAACGGTTAACTAGTACTTTGACCGGAACCCCTAAATTGGGTTTCGTTAGGGTTTAAGGATTCGATTTTTTTAAAAATATTTCTCGATGACCCAACCGAATGGGAATCAGGATCCATCATTTTTAATGTTATTCCCAAAATTTTAGAAAAAAAATTATTTGATTGGGTAATTCAACAGTCAACTAGTACTTTTACAGGAACCCCTAAACAGGGTTTCGTCAGGGTTTAAGGATTCGATTTTTTTAAAAATATTTCTCATTGACCCAACCAAACGGGAATCAAGATCCATAATTTTTAATGTTATTCCCAAAATTTTAGAAAAAAAATTTTACTTGATTGGGTAATTCAACGGTCAACTAGTACTTTGACCATAACCCCTAAATTGGGTTTCGTCAGGGTTTAAGGATTCGATTTTTTAATAAATATTTATCGATGACATTAACCGAACGGGATTCAAGATCCATCATTTTTAATGTTATTCCCAAAATTTTAGAAAAAAAATTTATTTGGTTGGGTAATTCAACAGTCAACTAGTACTTTGACCGGAACCCCTAAATTGGGTTCCGTCAGGGTTTAAGGATTCGATTTTTTTAAAAAATATTTCTCGATGACCCAACCGGACGGGAATCAAGATCCATCATTTTTAATGTTATTCCCAAAATTTTAGAAAAAAAAATTTATTTGATTGGGTAATTCAACGGTCAACTAGTACTTTGACCGGAACTCCTAAAAAGGGTTTCGTTAGGGTTTAAGAATTCGATTTTTTAAAAAATATTTCTCGATGACCCAACTGAACGGGAATAAAGATCCATCATTTTTAATGTTATTCCCAAAATTTTAGAAAAAAAATTTATTTGATTGGGTAATTCAACGGTCAACTAGTACTTTGACCGGATTCCCTAAACAGGGTTTCGTCAGGGTTTAAGGATTCGATTTTTTAAAAAATATTTCTCGATGACTCAACTGAACGGGAATCAAGATCCATCATTTTTAATGTTATTCCCAAAATTTTTGAAAAAAAAATTTATTTGATTGGGTAATTCAACGGTCAACTCGTACTTTGACCAGAACCCCTAAATTGGGTTTCGTTAGGGTTTAAGGATTCGATTTTTTAAAAAATATTTCTCGATGACCCAACCAAATGGGAATCAGGATCCATCATTTTTAATGTTATTCCCAAAATTTTAGAAAAAAAATTTATTTGATTGAGTAATTCAACAGTCAACTAGTACTTTGACCGGAACCCCTAAATAGGGTTTCGTCAGGGTTTAAGGATTCGATTTTTTTAAAATTATTTCTCAATGACCCAACCGAACGGGAATCAAGATCCATAATTTTTAATGTTATTCCCAAAATTTTAGGAAAATTTTTTTTATTTGATTGGGTAATTCAACGGTCAACTAGTACTTTGACCGGAACCCCTAAACAGGGTTTCGTCAGGGTTTAAGGATTCGATTTTTTAAAAAATATTTATCGATGACCCAACCGAACGGGAATCAAGATCCATCATTTTTAATGTTATTCCCAAAATTTTAGAAAAAAAAAATTTATTTGATTGGGTAATTCAACGGTCAACTAGTACTTTGACCGGAACCCCTAAATAGGGTTTCGTCATGGTTTAAGGATTCGATTTTTTCAGAAATATTTCTCAATGACCCAACCAAACATGAATCAAGATCCATCATTTTTGATGTTATTACTAAAATTTTAGAAAAAAAATTTTATTTGATTGGGTAATTCAACGGTCAACTAGTACTTTGACCGGAACCCCTAAACAGGGTTTCGTCAGGATTTAAGGATTCGATTTATTAGAAAATATTTCTCGACGACCCAACCGAACGGGAATCAAGATCCGTCATTTTTAATGTTATTCCCAAATTTTAGAAAAAAAATTTATTTGATTTGGTAATTCCACTTTCAACTAGTACTTTGACTGGAAGCCCTAAACAGGGTTTCGTCAGGGTTTAAGGATTCGATTTTTTAAAAAATATTTCTCGATGACCCAACCAAACGGGAATCAAGATCCATCATTTTTAATGTTATTCCCAAAATTTTAGAAAAAAAAATTTATTTGATTGGGTAATTCAACGGTCAACTAGTACTTTGACCGGAACCCCTAAAAAGGGTTTCTTTAGGGTTTAAGGATTTGATTTTTAAAAAAATATTTCTCGATGACCCAACTGAACGGGAATCAAGATCCATCATTTTGAATGTTATTCCCAAAATTTTAGAAAAAAAAATTTATTTGATTGGGTAATTCAACGGTCAACTAGTACTTTGACCGGAACCCCTAAACAGGGTTTCGTCAGGGTTTAAGGATTCAATTTTTTAAAAAATATTTCTCGATGACTAAACTGAACGGGAATCAAGATCCATCTTTTTTAATGTTATTCCCAAAATTTTAGAAAAAAAAATTTATTTGATTGGGTAATTCAACGGTTAACTAGTACTTTGACCGGAACCCCTAAATTGGGTTTCGTTAGGGTTTAAGGATTCGATTTTTTTAAAAATATTTCTCGATGACCCAACCGAATGGGAATCAGGATCCATCATTTTTAATGTTATTCCCAAAATTTTAGAAAAAAAATTATTTGATTGGGTAATTCAACAGTCAACTAGTACTTTTACAGGAACCCCTAAACAGGGTTTCGTCAGGGTTTAAGGATTCGATTTTTTTAAAAATATTTCTCATTGACCCAACCGAACGGGAATCAAGATCCATAATTTTTAATGTTATTCCCAAAATTTTAGAAAAAAAAATTTTACTTGATTGGGTAATTCAACGGTCAACTAGTACTTTGACCATAACCCCTAAATTGGGTTTCGTCAGGGTTTAAGGATTCGATTTTTTAATAAATATTTCTCGATGACATTAACCGAACGGGATTCAAGATCCATCATTTTTAATGTTATTCCCAAAATTTTAGAAAAAAAATTTATTTGGTTGGGTAATTCAACAGTCAACTAGTACTTTGACCGGAACCCCTAAATTGGGTTCCGTCAGGGTTTAAGGATTCGATTTTTTTAAAAAATATTTCTCGATGACCCAACCGGACGGGAATCAAGATCCATCATTTTTAATGTTATTCCCAAAATTTTAGAAAAAAAAAATTTATTTGATTGGGTAATTCAACGGTCAACTAGTACTTTGACCGGAACTCCTAAAAAGGGTTTCGTTAGGGTTTAAGGATTCGATTTTTTAAAAAATATTTCTTGATGACCCAACTGAACGGGAATAAAGATCCATCATTTTTAATGTTATTCCCAAAATTTTAGAAAAAAAATTTATTTGATTGGGTAATTCAACGGTCAACTAGTACTTTGGCCGGATTCCCTAAACAGGGTTTCGTCAGGGTTTAAGGATTCGATTTTTTAAAAAATATTTCTCGATGACTCAACTGAACGGGAATCAAGATCCATCATTTTTAATGTTATTCCCAAAATTTTTGAAAAAAAATTTATTTGATTGGGTAATTCAACGGTCAACTAGTACTTTGACCAGAACCCCTAAATTGGGTTTCGTTAGGGTTTAAGGATTCGATTTTTTTAAAAATATTTCTCGATGACCCAACCAAATGGGAATCAGGATCCATCATTTTTAATGTTATTCCCAAAATTATAGAAAAAAATTTTATTTGATTGAGTAATTCAACAGTCAACTAGTACTTTGACCGGAACCCCTAAATAGGGTTTCGTCAGGGTTTAAGGATTCGATTTTTTTAAAATTATTTCTCAATGACCCAACCGAACGGGAATCAAGATCCATAATTTTTAATGTTATTCCCAAAATTTTAGGAAAATTTTTTTTATTTGATTGGGTAATTCAACGGTCAACTAGTACTTTGACCGGAACCCCTAAACAGGGTTTCGTCAGGGTTTAAGGATTCGATTTTTTAAAAAATATTTATCGATGACCCAACCGAACGGGAATCAAGATCCATCATTTTTAATGTTATTCCCAAAATTTTAGAAAAAAAAAATTTATTTGATTGGGTAATTCAACGGTCAACTAGTACTTTGACCGGAACCCCTAAATAGGGTTTCGTCAGGATTTAAGGATTCGATTTATTAGAAAATATTTCTCGACGACCCAACCGAACGGGAATCAAGATCCGTCATTTTTAATGTTATTCCCAAATTTTAGAAAAAAAAATTTATTTGATTTGGTAATTCCACTATCAACTAGTACTTTGACCGGAAGCCCTAAACAGGGTTTCGTCAGGGTTTAAGGATTCGATTTTTTAAAAAATATTTCTCGATGACCCAACCAAACGGGAATCAAGATCCATCATTTTTAATGTTATTCCCAAAATTTTAGAAAAAAAAAATTTATTTGATTGGGTAATTCAACGGTCAACTAGTGCTTTGACCGGAACCCTTAAAAAGGGTTTCGTTAGGGTTTAAGGATTCGATTTTTTAAAAAATATTTCTCGATGACCCAACTGAACGGGAATCAAGATCCATCATTTTTAATGTTATTCCCAAAATTTTAGAAAAAAAAATTATTTGATTGGGTAATTCAACGGTCAACTAGTACTTTGACCGGATTCCCTAAACAGGGTTTCGTCAGGGTTTAAGGATTCGATTTTTTAAAAAATATTTCTCGATGACTCAACTGAACGGGAATCAAGATCCATCATTTTTAATGTTATTCCCAAAATTTTTGAAAAAAAAATTTATTTGATTGGGTAATTCAACGGTCAACTAGTACTTTGACCAGAACCCCTAAATTGGGTTTCGTTAGGGTTTAAGGATTCGATTTTTTTAAAAATATTTCTCGATGACCCAACCAAATGGGAATCAGGATCCATCATTTTTAATGTTATTCCCAAAATTTTAGAAAAAAATTTTATTTGATTGAGTAATTCAACAGTCAACTAGTACTTTGACCGGAACCCCTAAATAGGGTTTCGTCAGGGTTTAAGGATTCGATTTTTTTAAAATTATTTCTCAATGACCCAACCGAACGGGAATCAAGATCCATAATTTTTAATGTTATTCCCAAAATTTTAGGAAATTTTTTTTTATTTGATTGGGTAATTCAACGGTCAACTAGTACTTTGACCGGAACCCCTAAACAGGGTTTCGTCAGGGTTTAAGGATTCGATTTTTTAAAAAATATTTATCGATGACCCAACCGAACGGGAATCAAGATCCATCATTTTTAATGTTATTCCCAAAATTTTAGAAAAAAAAAATTTATTTGATTGGGTAATTCAACGGTCAACTAGTACTTTGACCGGAACCCCTAAATAGGGTTTCGTCATGGTTTAAGGATTCGATTTTTTCAGAAATATTTCTCAATGACCCAACCAAACATGAATCAAGATCCATCATTTTTGATGTTATTACTAAAATTTTAGAAAAAAAAATTTATTTGATTGGGTAATTCAACGGTCAACTTGTACTTTGACCGGAACCCCTAAACAGGGTTTCGTCAGGATTTAAGGATTCGATTTATTAGAAAATATTTCTCGACGACCCAACCGAACGGGAATCAAGATCCGTCATTTTTAATGTTATTCCCAAATTTTAGAAAAAAAATTTATTTGATTTGGTAATTCCACTTTCAACTAGTACTTTGACCGGAAGCCCTAAACAGGGTTTCGTCAGGGTTTAAGGATTCGATTTTTTAAAAAATATTTCTCGATGACCCAACCAAACGGGAATCAAGATCCATCATTTTTAATGTTATTCCCAAAATTTTAGAAAAAAAAAATTTATTTGATTGGGTAATTCAACGGTCAACTAGTACTTTGACCGGAACCCCTAAAAAGGGTTTCGTTAGGGTTTAAGGATTTGATTTTTAAAAAAATATTTCTCGATGACCCAACTGAACGGGAATCAAGATCCATCATTTTTAATGTTATTCCCAAAATTTTAGAAAAAAAAATTTATTTGATTGGGTAATTCAACGGTCAACTAGTACTTTGACCGGAACCCCTAAATAGGGTTTCGTCAGGGTTTAAGGATTCAATTTTTTAAAAAATATTTCTCGATGACAAAACTGAACGGGAATCAAGATCCATCATTTTTAATGTTATTCCCAAAATTTTAGAAAAAAAATTTTATTTGATTGGGTAATTCAACGGTTAACTAGTACTTTGACCGGAACCCCTAAATTGGGTTTCGTTAGGGTTTAAGGATTCGATTTTTTTAAAAATATTTCTCGATGACCCAACCGAATGGGAATCAGGATCCATCATTTTTAATGTTATTCCCAAAATTTTAGAAAAAAAATTATTTGATTGGGTAATTCAACAGTCAACTAGTACTTTTACAGGAACCCCTAAACAGGGTTTCGTCAGGGTTTAAGGATTCGATTTTTTTAAAAATATTTCTCATTGACCAAACCGAACGGGAATCAAGATCCATAATTTTTAATGTTATTCCCAAAATTTTAGAAAAAAATTTTTACTTGATTGGGTAATTCAACGGTCAACTAGTACTTTGACCATAACCCCTAAATTGGGTTTCGTCAGGGTTTAAGGATTCGATTTTTTAATAAATATTTCTCGATGACATTAACCGAACGGGATTCAAGATCCATCATTTTTAATGTTATTCCCAAAATTTTAGAAAAAAAATTTATTTGGTTGGGTAATTCAACAGTCAACTAGTACTTTGACCGGAACCCCTAAATTGGGTTCCGTCAGGGTTTAAGGATTCGATTTTTTTAAAAAATATTTCTCGATGACCCAACCGGACGGGAATCAAGATCCATCATTTTTAATGTTATTCCCAAAATTTTAGAAAAAAAAAATTTATTTGATTGGGTAATTCAACGGTCAACTAGTACTTTGACCGGAACTCCTAAAAAGGGTTTCGTTAGGGTTTAAGGATTCGATTTTTTAAAAAATATTTCTCGATGACCCAACTGAACGGGAATCAAGATCCATCATTTTTAATGTTATTCCCAAAATTTTAGAAAAAAAATTTATTTGATTGGGTAATTCAACGGTCAGCTAGTACTTTGACTGGATTCCCTAAACAGGGTTTCGTCATGGTTTAAGGATTCGATTTTTTAAAAAATATTTCTCGATGACTCAACTGAACGGGAATCAAGATCCATCATTTTTAATGTTATTCCCAAAATTTTTGAAAAAAAATTTATTTGATTGGGTAATTCAACGGTCAACTAGTACTTTGACCAGAACCCCTAAATTGGGTTTCGTTAGGGTTTAAGGATTCGATTTTTTTAAAAATATTTCTCAATGACCCAACAGAATGGGAATCAGGATCCATCATTTTTAATGTTATTCCCAAAATTTTAGAAAAAAATTTTATTTGGTTGGGTAATTCAACAGTCAACTAGTACTTTGACCGGAACCCCTAAATTGGGTTCCGTCAGGGTTTAAGGATTCGATTTTTTTAAAAAATATTTCTCGATGACCCAACCGGACGGGAATCAAGATCCATCATTTTTAATGTTATTCCCAAAATTTTAGAAAAAAAAAATTTATTTGATTGGGTAATTCAACGGTCAACTAGTACTTTGACCGGAACCCCTCAATAGGGTTTCGTCATGGTTTAAGGATTCGATTTTTTCAGAAATATTTCTCAATGACCCAACCAAACGGGAATCAAGATCCATCATTTTTGATGTTATTACTAAAATTTTAGAAAAAGAAAATTTATTTGATTGGGTAATTCAACGGTCAACTAGTACTTTGACCGGAACCCCTAAACAGGGTTTCGTCAGGATTTAAGGATTCGATTTATTAGAAAATATTTCTCGACGACCCAACCGAACGGGAATCAAGATCCGTCATTTTTAATGTTATTCCCAAAATTTTAGAAAAAAAAAAATTATTTGATTGGGTAATTCAACGGTCAACTAGTACTTTGACCGGAACCCCTAAATAGGGTTTCGTCATGGTTTAAGGATTCGATTTTTTCAGAAATATTTCTCAATGACCCAACCAAACGGGAATCAAGATCCATCATTTTTGATGTTATTACTAAAATTTTAGAAAAAAAAATTTATTTGATTGGGTAATTCAACGGTCAACTAGTACTTTGACCGGAACCCCTAAACTGGGTTTCGTCAAGATTTAAGGATTCGATTTATTAGAAAATATTTCTCGACGACCCAACCGAACGGGAATCAAGATCCGTCATTTTTAATGTTATTCCCAAATTTTAGAAAATTTTTTTTATTTGATTTGGTAATTCCACTTTCAACTAGTACTTTGACCGGAAGCCTTAAAGAGGGTTTCGTCAGGGTTTAAGGATTCGATTTTTTAAAAAATATTTCTCGATGACCCAACCAAACGGGAATCAAGATCCATCATTTTTAATGTTATTCCCAAAATTTTAGAAAAAAAAAATTTATTTGATTGGGTATTTCAACGGTCAACTAATACTTTGACCGGAACCCCTAAAAAGGGTTTCGTTAGGGTTTAAGGATTCGATTTTTAAAAAAATATTTCTCGATGACCCAACTGAACGGGAATCAAGATCCATCATTTTTAATGTTATTCCCAAAATTTTAGAAAAAAAATTTTATTTGATTGGGTAATTCAACGGTCAACTAGTACTTTGACCGGAACCCCTAAAGAGGGTTTCGTCAGGGTTTAAGGATTCAATTTTTTAAAAAATATTTCTCGATGACTAAACTGAACGGGAATCAAGATCCATCATTTTTAATGTTATTCCCAAAATTTTAGAAAAAAAAATTTATTTGATTGGGTAATTCAACGGTTAACTAATACTTTGACTATACTTTGACCGGAACCCCTAAATTGGGTTTCGTTAGGGTTTAAGGATTCGATTTTTTTAAAAATATTTCTCGATGACCCAACCGAATGGGAATCAGGATCCATCATTTTTAATGTTATTCCCAAAATTTTAGAAAAAAAATTATTTGATTGGGTAATTCAACAGTCAACTAGTACTTTTACCGGAACCCCTAAACAGGGTTTCGTCAGGGTTTAAGGATTCGATTTTTTTAAAAATATTTCTCATTGACCCAACCGAACGGGAATCAAGATCCATAATTTTTAATGTTATTCCCAAAATTTTAGAAAAAAAAATTTACTTGATTGGGTAATTCAACGGTCAACTAGTACTTTGACCATAACCCCTAAATTGGGTTTCGTCAGGGTTTAAGGATTCGATTTTTTAATAAATATTTCTCGATGACATTAACCGAACGGGAATCAAGATCCATCATTTTTAATGTTATTCCCAAAATTTTAGAAAAAAAATTTATTTGGTTGGGTAATTCAACAGTCAACTAGTACTTTGACCGGAACCCCTAAATAGGGTTTCGTCATGGTTTAAGGATTCGATTTTTTCAGAAATATTTCTCATTGACCCAACCAAACGGGAATCAAGATCCATCATTTTTGATGTTATTACTAAAATTTTAGAAAAAAAAATTTATTTGATTGGGTAATTCAACGGTCAACTAGTACTTTGACCGGAACCCCTAAACTGGGTTTCGTCAGGATTTAAGGATTCGATTTATTAGAAAATATTTCTCGACGACCCAACCGAACGGGAATCAAGATCCGTCATTTTTAATGTTATTCCCAAATTTTAGAAAATTTTTTTTATTTGATTTGGTAATTCCACTTTCAACTAGTACTTTGACCGGAAGCCTTAAAGAGGGTTTCGTCAGGGTTTAAGGATTCGATTTTTTAAAAAATATTTCTCGATGACCCAACCAAACGGGAATCAAGATCCATCATTTTTAATGTTATTCCCAAAATTTTAGAAAAAAAAAAATTTATTTGATTGGGTAATTCAACGGTCAACTAATACTTTGACCGGAACCCCTAAAAAGGGTTTCGTTAGGGTTTAAGGATTCGATTTTTAAAAAAATATTTCTCGATGACCCAACTGAACGGGAATCAAGATCCATCATTTTTAATGTTATTCCCAAAATTTTAGAAAAAAAATTTATTTGATTGGGTAATTCAACGGTCAACTAGTACTTTGACCGGAACCCCTAAAGAGGGTTTCGTCAGGGTTTAAGGATTCAATTTTTTAAAAAATATTTCTCGATGACTAAACTGAACGGGAATCAAGATCCATCATTTTTAATGTTATTCCCAAAATTTTAGAAAAAAAAATTTATTTGATTGGGTAATTCAACGGTTAACTAATACTTTGACCGGAACCCTTAAATTGGGTTTCGTTAGGGTTTAAGGATTCGATTTTTTTAAAAATATTTCTCGATGACCCAACCGAATGGGAATCAGGATCCATCATTTTTAATGTTATTCCCAAAATTTTAGAAAAAAAATTATTTGATTGGGTAATTCAACAGTCAACTAGTACTTTTACCGGAACCCCTAAACAGGGTTTCGTCAGGGTTTAAGGATTCGATTTTTTTAAAAATATTTCTCATTGACCCAACCGAACGGGAATCAAGATCCATAATTTTTAATGTTATTCCCAAAATTTTAGAAAAAAAAATTTACTTGATTGGGTAATTCAACGGTCAACTAGTACTTTGACCATAACCCCTAAATTGGGTTTCGTCAGGGTTTAAGGATTCGATTTTTTAATAAATATTTCTCGATGACATTAACCGAACGGGAATCAAGATCCATCATTTTTAATGTTATTCCCAAAATTTTAGAAAAAAAATTTATTTGGTTGGGTAATTCAACAGTCAACTAGTACTTTGACCGGAACCCCTAAATTGGGTTCCGTCAGGGTTTAAGGATTCGATTTTTTTAAAAAATATTTCTCGATGACCCAACCAGACGGGAATCAAGATCCATCATTTTTAATGTTATTCCCAAAATTTTAGAAAAAAAAAAATTTATTTGATTGGTTAATTCAACGGTCAACTAGTACTTTGACCGAAACTCCTAAAAAGGGTTTCGTTAGGGTTTAAGGATTCGATTTTTTAAAAAATATTTCTCGATGACCCAACTGAACGGGAATCAAGATCCATCATTTTTAATGTTATTCCCAAAATTTTAGAAAATAATTTATTTGATTGGGTAATTCAACGGTCAACTAGTACTTTGACCGGATTCCCTAAACAGGGTTTCGTCAGGGTTTAAGGATTCGATTTTTTAAAAAATATTTCTCGATGACTCAACTGAACGGGAATCAAGATCCATCATTTTTAATGTTATTCCCAAAATTTTTGAAAAAAATTTATTTGATTGGGTAATTCAACGGTCAACTAGTACTTTGACCAGAACCCCTAAATTGGGTTTCGTTAGGGATTAAGGATTCGATTTTTTTAAAAATATTTCTCGATGACCCAACCGAATGGGAATCAGGATCCATCATTTTTAATGTTATTCCCAAAATTTTAGAAAAAAAATTTATTTGATTGAGTAATTCAACAGTCAACTAGTACTTTGACCGGAACCCCTAAATAGGATTTCGTTAGGGTTTAAGGATTCGATTTTTTTAAAATTATTTCTCAATGACCCAACCAAACGGGAATCAAGATCCATAATTTTTAATGTTATTCCCAAAATTTTAGAAAAAAAAAATTTATTTGATTGGGTAATTCAACGGTCAACTAGTACTTTGACCGGAACCCCTAAACAGGGTTTCGTCAGGGTTTAAGGATTCGATTTTTTAAAAAATATTTATCGATGACTCAACCGAACGGGAATCAAGATCCATCATTTTTAATGTTATTCCCAAAATTTTAGAAAAAAAAAATTTTATTTGATTGGGTAATTCAACGGTCAACTAGTACTTTGACCGGAACCCCTAAATAGGGTTTCGTCATGGTTTAAGGATTCGATTTTTTCAGAAATATTTATCAATGACCCAACCAAACGGGAATCAAGATCCATCATTTTTGATGTTATTACTAAAATTTTAAAAAAAAAAATTATTTGATTGGGTAATTCAACGGTCAACTACTACTTTGACCGGAACCCCTAAACAGGGTTTCGTCAGGATTTAAGGATTCGATTTATTAGAAAATATTTCTCGACGACCCAACCGAAGGGGAATCAAGATCCGTCATTTTTAATGTTATTCCCAAATTTTAGAAAATTTTTTTTATTTGATTTGGTAATTCCACTTTCAACTAGTACTTTGACCGGAAGCCCTAAAGAGGGTTTCGTCAGGGTTTAAGGATTCAATTTTTTAAAAAATATTTCTCGATGACTAAACTGAACGGGAATCAAGATCCATCATTTTTAATGTTATTCCCAAAATTTTAGAAAAAAAATTTATTTGATTGGGTAATTCAACGGTTAACTAGTACTTTGACCGGAACCCCTAAATTGGGTTTCGTTAGGGTTTAAGGATTCGATTTTTTTAAAAATATTTCTCGATGACCCAACCGAATGGGAATCAGGATCCATCATTTTTAATGTTATTCCCAAAATTTTAGAAAAAAAATTATTTGATTGGGTAATTCAACAGTCAACTAGTACTTTTACCGGAACCCCTAAACAGGGTTTCGTCAGGGTTTAAGGATTCGATTTTTTTAAAAATATTTCTCATTGACCCAACCGAACGGGAATCAAGATCCATAATTTTTAATGTTATTCCCAAAATTTTAGAAAAAAAAATTTACTTGATTGGGTAATTCAACGGTCAACTAGTACTTTGACCATAACCCCTAAATTGGGTTTCGTCAGGGTTTAAGGATTCGATTTTTTAATAAATATTTCTCGATGACATTAACCGAACGGGAATCAAGATCCATCATTTTTAATGTTATTCCCAAAATTTTAGAAAAAAATTTATTTGGTTGGGTAATTCAACAGTCAACTAGTACTTTGACCGGAACCCCTAAATTGGGTTCCGTCAGGGTTTAAGGATTCGAATTTTTTAAAAAATATTTCTCGATGACCCAACCGGACGGGAATCAAGATCCATCATTTTTAATGTTATTCCCAAAATTTTAGAAAAAAAAAATTTATTTGATTGGGTAATTCAACGGTCAACTAGTACTTTGACCGAAACTCCTAAAAAGGGTTTCGTTAGGGTTTAAGGATTCGATTTTTTAAAAAATATTTCTCGATGACCCAACTGAACGGGAATCAAGATCCATCATTTTTAATGTTATTCCCAAAATTTTAGAAAAAAAATTTATTTGATTGGGTAATTCAACGGTCAACTAGTACTTTGACCGGATTCCCTAAACAGGGTTTCGTCAGGGTTTAAGGATTCGATTTTTTAAAAAATATTTCTCGATGACTCAACTGAACGGGAATCAAGATCCATCATTTTTAATGTTATTCCTAAAATTTTTGAAAAAAATTTATTTGATTGGGTAATTGAACGGTCAACTAGTACTTTGACCAGAACCCCTAAATTGGGTTTCGTTAGGGATTAAGGATTCGATTTTTTTAAAAATATTTCTCGATGACCCAACCGAATGGGAATCAGGATCCATCATTTTTAATGTTATTCCCAAAATTTTAGAAAAAAAATTTATTTGATTGAGTAATTCAACAGTCAACTAGTACTTTGACTGGAACCCCTAAATAGGATTTCGTTAGGGTTTAAGGATTCGATTTTTTTAAAATTATTTCTCAATGACCCAACCGAACGGGAATCAAGATCCATAATTTTTAATGTTATTCCCAAAATTTTAGAAAAAAAAAATTTATTTGATTGGGTAATTCAACGGTCAACTAGTACTTTGACCGGAACCCCTAAATAGGGTTTCGTCAGGATTTAAGGATTCGATTTTTTAAAAAATATTTATCGATGACCCAACCGAACGGGAATCAAGATCCATCATTTTTAATGTTATTCCCAAAATTTTAGAAAAAAAAATTTATTTGATTGGGTAATTCAACGGTCAACTAGTACTTTGACCGGAACCCCTAAATAGGGTTTCGTCATGGTTTAAGGATTCGATTTTTTCAGAAATATTTCTCAATGACCCAACCAAACGGGAATCAAGATCCATAATTTTTGATGTTATTACTAAAATTTTAGAAAAAAAAATTTATTTGATTGGGTAATTCAACGGTCAACTAGTACTTTGACCGGAACCCCTAAACAGGGTTTCGTCAGGGTTTAAGGATTCGATTTTTTAAAAAATATTTCTCGATGACTAAACTGAACGGGAATCAAGATCCATCATTTTTAATGTTATTCCCAAAATTTTGGAAAAAAAATTTATTTGATTGGGTAATTCAACGGTTAACTAGTACTTTGACCGGAACCCCTAAATTGGATTTCGTTAGGGTTTAAGGATTCGATTTTTTTAAAAATATTTCTCGATGACCCAACCGAATGGGAATCAGGATCCATCATTTTTAATGTTATTCCCAAAATTTTAGAAAAAAAAATTTTATTTGACTTTGTAATTCAACGGTCAACTAGTTCTTTGACCGGAACCCCTAAACTGGGTTTCGTTAGAGTTTAAGGATTCGATTTTTTAAAAAATATTTCCCGAAGACCCAACTGAACGGGAATCAAGATCCATCATTTTTAATGTTATTCCCAAAATTTTAGAAAAAAAAATTTATTTGATTGGGTAATTCAACGGTTAACTAATACTTTGACCGGAACCCCTAAATTGGGTTTCGTTAGGGTTTAAGGGTTCGATTTTTTTAAAAATATTTCTCGATGACCCAACCGAATGGGAATCAGGATCCATCATTTTTAATGTTATTCCCAAAATTTTAGAAAAAAAATTATTTGATTTGGTAATTCAACAGTCAACTAGTACTTTTACCGGAACCCCTAAACAGGGTTTCGTCAGGGTTTAAGGATTCGATTTTTTAAAAAATATTTCTCATTGACCCAACCGAACGGGAATCAAGATCCATAATTTTTAAAGTTATTCCCAAAATTTTAGAAAAAAAAATTTACTTGATTGGGTAATTCAACGGTCAACTAGTACTTTGACCATAACCCCTAAATTGGGTTTCGTCAGGGTTTAAGGATTCGATTTTTTAATAAATATTTCTCGATGACATTAACCGAACGGGAATCAAGATCCATCATTTTTAATGTTATTCCCAAAATTTTAGAAAAAAAATTTTTATTTGACTTTGTAATTCAACGGTCAACTAGTTCTTTGACCGGAACCCCTAAACAGGGTTTCGTTAGAGTTTAAGGATTCGATTTTTTAAAAAATATTTCCCGAAGACCCAACCGAACGGGAATCAAGATCCATCATTTTTAATGTTATTCCCAAAATTTTAGATAAAAAAATTTATTTGATTGGGTAATTCAATGGTCAACTAGTACTTTGACCGGAACCCCTAAATTGGGTTTGTTATTCCCAGATTACACACTTGTATAATTGTAGAAGGGGGGGGGTTGAATAAAATTCTTGATATTTATAAATTTCTGATAAGAACTTCAGAAACTTATGAAGAGATAATTGCAATGTAAGATTTAAACACAAACACATATAAAATCAGGTGGTTAATATGCACCACCTGAAGCTTTTATTTGAAGAAAACTCTGTGATACAAAATGTACACAGCTGCCGTTTTACAACTCTTTGCTTCTAAGGATATTCAAGAAACCCTAAGCAAAATATGTCTGTTTTCTTAACCTACAAAGAGTTGCTACACTTGGTTATATATCCCAAGTTTTACAAGTACTACTGGAATAAGATAATACTAATCTAATTCTAGTTGACTTGCTACTACACTCCAAATACACATGTAGCCGAAAGGTTGTCCTTGTGTTCAGACATGTCTCCTGCACCTTTCTTGTATTCATAGTGTAAATGGAATGCTTCTTTCTTCTGTGTTTCCAAAGTATGGCTGTCATACTACTTTTTGTATCTACTATAAACTCATGTGATCTGTCAGTCAAACATGTCCTTATCAACTGCTAATCTCCAGCTAATCATAGAAAACAGTGTCAATGATTATCCGTTGATGATGTATACTGACATCCGTTGATGATGTATAGCGACATCCGTTGATGATGTAAAGAGCAGTATCCATTGATATTGGGACTTGAGCTGTATCCGTTGATAGAGTGGATTTGAGTTGTATCCGTTGATAGAGTTTAGTCTTCATCCGTTGATACACTTTCACTTAGACAGAATTACATAGCATAGCTTATTTACAATTGGCTACCCTATTCTGCCTATCCATTGATAGTCAACATGACTGTGGATAAAAACACTATCAACTGATAACATAGAGATACTGCAGTGTGCTACAAAACCTCATCCGTTGATGAGCTACCTGTCAACGGATAGAGTTATAAATCCTCATCCATTGACAGCTACAAAACCTTAAACAATTTGATTGATTGTGAAGTTATCATCAAGTACAACATATTCCTAACAATCTCCCCCAATTTATACTTGATGGCAATAAAGCATAAATTCAGGACCTTGATGATAACAAAACATTCCTAAGGATATATAAAGAACAATACATAAATTGTATTAAGCTACAATAATTAAAAACTGAAAGTTTGAGAAATTTACAGAGAAGTGCTCCTCTAGACTGAACAGATTAGGACTGTTTCTTTCCTCTTGTTGGCATCACCCTTGATTTTCCTTCCTTGGCAGAGTTGGACTCAATCTGTATTTGGAGTTGCCTATAGAAGGCATCTTCTTCATCTACCTTTGGATTTAGCTTCTGTTGTAGCCATCTCAGGTATTGAGAACTAGCCTTTGGTAGTTGGTCTTCTAACCTGAAGAATCTCCTGTTACCATCTTCATCCCTGAACTCCATCATCCAGAAAGGTTGGAGGTGGATTTTCTGTCCATTGTATGGGATCTTCATTTTCCTTGGTAGACTTGATGGTGAGTTCCAATCCCTCCTTATTTGTTCTATCCTGTCCAGTATCTCCCCTTTTGCTATCTTGGAGAACCCTGTGTATCTCTTGATTGCAGAGAACACTTTGGTTAAGGTATGATAATTTTCTCCAAGAACCCTTTGTAGTGGCCATGTCCTTTCCATTCCTCCCTTGTATACAAAGACCAATCTTTCAGGCAAATGTCTATATTTGTCAATTCCTCTTACTTCTGACAATTCATCCAGATAAAGATTCATGTCAGAGTATTCTTCAATATCTGCCTGATAGATAAAATCATCATTGTTTTCCAAGATTGGCTGCCTGACAATTGCAGGTACCCTAGCAACTTGAATTGGTTCCTTTGAAGGTTGCTTCCTTGGTTTCCTTTTCTTCTGTGTAGGCTTCTGTTGAGGCTTCAGCAAGAATGAAGGAACCTCAATGGAGTCAAGATTCATTGGTTCCTCTTTAGGTACTATAGGCTCACCATGGAAATTTACATCTGGGTTGAATACTTTTAAATCAATAGGTTGTGATGAACCAACTTTCTCTTTGTTTTCAGTTTCTGGAGAGACAGGCCTCCTTGCATTTGATTTTAATCTCTTGGATTTGGGGACTAATTTCCCTTTCTTTTTGAATTTGGGGACTTCCTCAGGTTCCCTCAATTCATCCTCTACCTCATCCAATAACTCTTGAGCCAGCCTTGCTTGCTTCTCATCTGAGTTTTCATATTGATATTCAGTGCTTGGTTGAGATTCTCTTAGCAGCCTTAAAGTCTCTTCTCTCTTGGCTTCAACAAATCTAGGATGGCTGTTGGATATGTTTAGAACTTTTCCATTCCTTATGATTACAGCCATCCATTCTCTTACACAACTGTTAGTCTTCTCCTTGAATTCCTTGATTGCCTTACCCATCAACTTCTCTTCATCATCCTTGGGAAATGGAAAGTCCAGTTGTAACTTGTTCTTCCCATTTGCTTTTGGTGGTGAGAAGGGTCTTGATTTGATGTAGGGTTCAAATTCCTTAACATGAGAAGGCTCAGCATCATAGAATGTAGGAGCCACAATTGCTGGAGTGAGCACCTTCAGAATTGTTGTAGATATTGTTGGAGCTGAGGTTTGGCTAGAGAACAGAGTTGATGCAATAGATTGATTGATCAATCTTTCTGTCCTCATTATCCTTTCATAGTTTTCCTCTTTCATCTTTTGGAGAGCTTCAATTTTGGCTAGCTTTTCCTCTTCTGTCAAGTTTGAGAGATCAAACTCTTCAGATAGAGCTACTTGTTCAGGTTTGGATTTGCTGGGGGAAGCTGTGACAATGAATTCTTGTGGATTGACCACTATGGTAGGCTGCTGCTCCCCCTGACTTGCTGCTTCCCTGCTTTCAGAAATTAAGATTTGACTTGTAGTTGCCACAGCCTTTTCCACTTTCTCCCCCTTTTTGTTAGCATCAAGGGTTTGACTAGAAGTTGGGGCTGCAACTAACTTTTCTAGCAGTTGGGTTTGCAGTTTCTGATGTTGAAGAAATTGCTCCATCTGGGATTCCATCTTTTCCACTCTTGAATTGAGAAGTTGCACAGACTTAGCCAGGTTGTCTTCTTTGAGAAAGCTTTGTTGCAACACCCTCTGAGTGGCTGTAGGAGCTAGTTGCTCTAGCTTGGAATCCACAGAGATCTTCACATCCTTGATTTCTTGTTTGACCTCCTCTAAATTGGATCTCTGAATCACCATTTGCATCTTTTGTAACTTTAGGGAGTCAATTGCCTGTTGAAGAACAACCTTTCTCTGTGGATCTGCTTCTGGGTGCTCAGCCAGGGCAGATTTATATTGCCTTATGATTTCCATACCAAGTTGATGATAGGTGTAGTTTTGAGCAAATGCAAAATCATGAATACTGCTACCACCTTCATCTTCAGAGCTCTGGCTGTCTTCATCTTCAGAATTGTCAAATTCATCACTCTCAGCAGTGGTTGGCAGAGCTGCTATAGATTCCTTAGCTCTAAGTAGAGACTGTGAGGTGTGCACTAGGTGCATTGCCTCCTCTGCTTCCACATTGCCCTGTTGTGCCAGAATTTGATAGGCAGGAACAGGGTGAGTAAAGGTTTCAGCATCCAAAGAGATGGAGTCAATCATGGACTGATATTCTCTTTGAAATTCCATTTCCTTGGATGCATCCTCAACCCTCATTGACTCACTAGCAATTGCTGCTTCTTCCATCCTTATCTCTCCTGTAGTCCCTTCTCTCCCCTCATCTCTCTTTTCTTGCATCAAGGGCTCCCCTTGGCTCACACCTCTCACACCCTCACCTTCACCTACTAAGGTGGAACTCTCAAACTCTCCTTTTGCCTGACCGGAAGAAATGGCCAGCCTCTCATTATTTATCTCTCCTTTTGCCTGCTCACAAGGCAGCCTCTCACTCCCTTCCCTCAAACCTAAAAGTGTTTCAACTACTGAGAACTCCTCTACACTTGACACTGGAATGTCAGATATAGCAGTGGTAGAGTGAGTTATCAACGGATAAGGAATATCCGTTGATGGAGTAGTTATAGCTGTCAACGGATGGCTAGATAGAGGCGCATCCGTTGATCGAGAAACACTTGTCAACGGATGAAGGATATCCGTTGAGGAAGGAATAATTATATCCGTTGAAGAGAAAACCAACACTGAATCTATGGAGATTGATTTTAAGTTCGAGGCCACAGTCTGTGTTGAGAATTCTGGAAGGGAAGATTGATGGTCCAACAAATCATCTAAAAGATGATGACCACCAATTACAGAGTGGGGCTTCTCCAAGAATCTTAAAGATGGAGAATCAGGAATTGATGTAGATATCATATCCACATCCAGAGATGGAGTTGGTGATGGTGGATTGTAATGTGTGTCGATTTGAAGATTAAGATCAAGGGGCTGTGACTCCACATTTATTGAAGCCACATCAAACTGAGTTTGAGAAGGTACAGTTTCCTGTACAGTGTGTGCACCCTGTGATTCCCCTGTGGTTTTAGATTTCACTCTTCTTCCATAGGTTTTTGAGATTGGGCTATATGTGTCCCTAACCCTCTTGTGCAGTGTTCCTTGTGGGGAACTTGATTCAGTAGTCACACTCTTTTGGGAGAGTGTAACTAGAATTTGGCCTGTAGTTACATTAGCAGTCTTTTGAGAGACTGAAATGGTGGTTGCACTCATCTCTCCTTCCTTATCCTTAGGGCTTCTTTGATGTTCACCCTGTCCCTCACCACTCACTACCCCCTTCAGACTCCCCTCAAGAGGTTTGGTAGATTTTACAACAGGTATCTTTTGAGAGACACTTGAGGTTTGCTTTTTAGAATGTGGTTTTGGAACTCTGGATTTGGTCACTTTGATAGGAGCCTGTTCGGTCACAACTACAGACTCCATTGTGACACTAGAAGGCAAAGAAATTTGGGGGTTGGAGATAGGGGTTTCAGAGTTAGAGATAGTTACCTGAACAATTGGTAGATATACCAACTGTACTCCTGCATTGAGGTTCATTCGAATCAGGTCACTTAAGACTCTCTTCTCCTGAACAAAACATTGGAACTTGCTATCCGGGTTAGCAATGGATAGCTTATTCTCAGACACATGCAGTGCTAAGAGCATTAAAAATCTAGCAAAGTAGATATTCTTGCTCCTAGTTTCCTTTTTACCCAACTTTGCAGCTATCTCATACATAACTAATGTGCCAAAATTATAGAATTTATCATTTAAAAGCATACACATCATTGTTAGCATGGACTGGGTAACAGCATCAAAATTACTAATTTTTCCTGAAAAAGTTTTAATGAAGGCATCACAGAAGTAGCTCCATTCTTTAACCATTCATTTTCTAGCAATTTTCCCTAAGTTTTCAGTACTAAGGGCATAATTAATAGAATTAAGCATGGCAACAATTTCAGCATCAGTAGGTACTTTCAGACAGTTATTCTCAGGCAATTTTAAACAAGCAGTTATTACATCAGAATTAACCACATAGTTTTTACCCTTTAAAGAAAAAGAAATTGTACCGTCTGTGCCATTGTACTCAGCAGATGTCCACATCTCTTCAATTACCTCGTGGATTAAGGGAGTGGTGGCCGTCATAGCATATGACAGTTTGCATTTCTTCACGAAACTCATCAAAGTGTGGTAAGCTTCTGGAGCATTCACTGTGTCAACAAAGGCCGCGAAATTGTTCTTCTCATAGGTAAACCCAGTGGAGGACATCATCTTAACAATAGGCGCCATTGAAGTGATTAAACTTTGGTTACAGAGAGTTTTAGGGAAGAAGATGCAGTTAACTTTTGATATGCTTGAAAATGAATAAAAGTGAGATGTGAGAGTACAAGTCCGCCTTTTATATTTTTCAAGAATTAAAAATGAAATAATTAAAAGTAATTACTCCATTGGTCAAAAGTAACTGTCAGATAATAAATAAAAAGAGAATAAGTACAGCCATGATTAGATATACACGGTTACCAACGGTTAAAAAGAAATGTATATCAACGGATATAGAATGAACGGTTGAGATACAGTTTATCCGTTGATGACGTGGATAGCCTGTTACCCGTTGACATGCAAAAATCTAGTAATGTGTTTATACTATCAACGGATAAAAGGATATCCGTTGATAAGCTAATTTTGCCTTAGGCAAAATTTCTGCAGAAAAATTTTTCTGAAAGTTTTAACTTTCAAGTAAAGCGAAACACATTTCCAGCTTCAATTCATTGAAATCAAATATCACTAGAAATTATGACAAGTTAAGCATACCTAGCTCACCTACCAATCTTGTGAATGTGGATTCATCAAGAGGCTTGGTGAAGATATCTGCAAGCTGCATCTCACTTGGCACAAAGTGCATTTCTACTGTACCATTCATCACATGTTCTCTAATGAAGTGGTATTTGATGTCAATGTGCTTGGTTCTCGAATGTTGCACTGGATTCCCTGTGATGGCAATAGCACTTGTGTTGTCACAGAAAATTGGAATCTTCTCAACTTTTAGACCATAGTCAATGAGTTGGTTTCTCATCCATAGAATCTGTGCACAACAGCTTCCAGCCGCAATGTACTCAGCTTCAGCTGTAGAAGTGGAGACTGAGTTTTGTTTCTTACTGAACCATGACACAAGCCTGTTTCCTAGAAATTGACAGGAACCTGTAGTACTTTTCCTATCAACTCTGCAACCTGCATAATCTGCATCTGAATAGCCAGTTAGATCAAAACCAGATTCTCTTGGGTACCAAATGCCAAGGTTTGGTGTTCCCTTGAGATACCTGAAAATTCTTTTAATAGCTATTAAGTGAGACTCTCTAGGATCAGCTTGAAATCTAGCACAAAGACAAGTAGAAAACATTATATCAGGTCTACTAGCTGTTAGGTATAAAAGTGAACCTACCATGCCTCTATAACTTGAGATGTCCACAGACTTTTCCTTAGTATTCAACTCAAGCTTAGTTGCAGTGGCCATAGGTGTTTTAGCAGATGTACAATCCATTAAGTCAAATTTCTTTAAGAGATCATAAATATATTTTGTTTGACTTATGAAAATGCCCTCATTAACTTGCTTTACTTGTAGGCCAAGAAAGTAAGTTAATTCACCCATCATACTCATTTCATACCTACTTTGCATAAGTTTGGCAAACTTTTTGCAAAGCTTCTCATCTGTAGACCCAAAAATAATATCATCTACATAGATTTGAACAAGTATTGAAGAGCAATTAATATCCCTATGAAATAAGGTTTTATCTACTGTACCTCTAGTGAAGTGATTCTCCAAAAGAAATTGAGATAAAGTGTCATACCAGGCTCTTGGTGCTTGCTTCAAACCATAAAGTGCTTTCAAGAGAAGATATACATATTCTGGAAATTCTGGATCCTCAAAACCAGGAGGTTGATGGACATAGACCTCTTCTTCCAGTTCCCCATTTAGAAAGGCACTTTTGACATCCATCTGATAGACTTTGAAATTGGCATGTGCTGCATAGGCTAGAAAGATTCTTATTGCCTCAAGTCTTGCTACTGGAGCAAAAGTTTCATCAAAATCTATTCCTTCTTCTTAAGAATAGCCCTTTGCCACTAATCTAGCTTTATTCCTCACAATTATGCCATTTTCATCTGTCTTATTCTTGAGAACCCATTTAGTACCTATGACACTTCTATCATCAGGTTTGGGCACAAGTTTCCATACTTTATTTCTTTCAAATTGGTTTAGCTCTTCCTGCATTGCTAACACCCAATCTGGATCTAGAAGGGCATCTTCCACTTTCTTAGGTTCCTCTTGAGACAGGAAGCTACTGTATAGACATTCTGCTTGAGTGGCCCTTCTAGTTTGGACTCTTGAATTTGATTCACCAATGATTAACTCAAATGGATGATTTCTAGTCCATTTTCTTGCAGGTGGAAGATTTGATCTTGATGAGGTTGCTTCATTTCCATGATCATGTTGATTTAGCATTGAATTTTGACCTTGAGAAACTCCCCCTGAGTTTGTTGTCCTTGCTGAGTTATGAAGTTGACTGTCAATGGATGCATCATTTTGCCTGTCGACGGATGCTTGAGAATTTCTGTCAACGGATGCATCTCTAATAGTGTCAACGGATGTTGCAGAATGACTGTCAACGGATGTTCCAGAATGACTATCAACGGATGCTTCATTTTCAGTGTAAGCATCACTTCTAGTTGGTATAACAGCTCTAGGTGGATCTCTGTGGTCATGATCTTCATTCTCCTCCTCATCATCATAGTACATTCTTCCTTCACCGTCATTCTCAAATTCCAACTTTTCATGGTAACCTTCATCATTTAGGCCTAGAATCTTTTGATCATCAAACACAACATGTACAGATTCCATAACAATGTTGGTTCTTAGATTGTAGACCTTGTAGGCTTTCCCTGCTGCATATCCAACGAAAATAGCTTCATCTGCCTTTGCTTCAAATTTGCCTAAATTATCTCCATGATTCCTTAGCACAAAACACTTACATCCAAAGACATGTAGAAAAGATAAAGTTGGTTTCTTGTTGGTTAATAACTGATAAGGAGTCATTCCTCTAGCTTGATTGACCAAGGAAATATTCTGAGTAAAGCATGCAGTGTTGACAGCTTCAGCCCAGAAATATGTTGGTAATCTTGATTCACTTAACATTGTTCTAGCTGCTTCAATGAGAGTTCTGTTTTTCCTTTCAACAACCCCATTTTGTTGAGGTGTTCTGGCAGCAGAAAACTCATGGACAATTCCATTCTCTTCACAGAAAATCTTCATTGTGGAATTCTTGAATTCAGTACCATTGTCACTCCTGATCCTTTGTACTCTGTCTTCAGAACCATTGTTTAGCATTCTGAGGTGATTGATAATGATTTCACTTGCACAATCCTTGGAGTGCAGGAAGAAAGTCCATGTGAACTTAGAAAAATCATCTATAATCACCAGACAGTATTTCTTCTTTGAAATAGACATGACATTTACTGGACCAAATAAATCCATATGCAGCAATTGAAGAGGCTTAACAATGGATGACTCTGTCTTGCTTTTGAAAGATGATTTCTTTTGTTTCCCTAATTGGCAGGCATCACATAGCCCATCTTTGACAAACTCCAAATGAGGGATTCCTCTAGCAAGATCCTTTCTTACCAAATCATTCATAACTTTAAAATTCAAATGTGACAGCTTCTTATGCCATAGCCAACTCTCATCCTTACTTGCTTTGCTGAAGAGACAAGTAATGGATTCTGAGCATGCTGAATTGAAGTCAGCTATGTAAACATTTCCTTTTCTAAAGCCTGTCAATACCACATTGTTGTCTTCCTTGGCAGAAACAACACAGGCTTCTTTTGTGAACTTTACTTCATAGTCTTTGTCACAAATCTGACTGATACTCAGCAAATTGTGCTTTAAACCTTCAACTAAAGCCACTTCTTCAATGATGACATTGTCTTTTGAGATCAGGCCATATCCCTTAGTATATCCTTTGTTGTCATCTCCAAAGGTAATTCTAGGGCCAGCTCCTTCCTTGAATTCTGTGAGCAGGGTTGAATCTCCTGTCATGTGCCTAGAGCATCCACTGTCTAGGTACCATAGATTCATTCTGTTTCCCTGCACACATTTCAAAAGCAAATCAAGTGGATTTTGGTACCCAAGCTTCCTTGGGTCCTTTCTTGTTAGCCTTTGACTTTGCACTCTTAGCATTCTTCAACTTAGGTGTAGATGCTTGAGTAATGGGGTTTGACAAATGCTCATTTGCATGAATATTGGATGCATACATGTGTGGAAAATTGGCATACATATTATTCATGCTAGGTAGGTTCCATGACATTTGTGGCACATTCATAGATTGAAAGTATGGATTAGACACATATGGCATGTTCACATATGGATTTGAAAAACTAGCATTTTGATACAAACCAGGCATAACAGGCATTGCAGGCATACATGGCATTGGTTGAGGTACATGAACAGGGGCCTTGTTGACAATCTTGCAATTAGAAGATAAATGATTGACACTATTACAATTACTACAAGTTTTCCTAGGAGCAAACTTGTCAGGAGAGTAATTGTTTTTCTTGTTGATGCCTATCTTACCATTTCTGTTCTTTTTCTTTTTGCCCTCAATTTCTACCTTTTCATTGTCTGATTTACCAACAGCCTTTTTGTTGTGTAAATCACCTGTCTTAGCCTTCCCACTGGATTTGGTTTTGCTGCACTCACCATTAACAAAATTCTTGTTTACTGGACCATACTTGATATCCAGTTTCCTAAGTTCCTTCTTACTAACAGACTTTTTGTTAGTCGACGGATACCTCTCATCCGTTGACGGTTCATCTGTCAACGGATGATCACTATCCGTTGATTCACAAATAGTCTCTAGATCCTCAAGGCCAGGTTCTAGCTCCTTTTTCCTTTGAGTCCTGGTATCCTTCACAAATGATTCTATTCCCTGAACTTCTATTATGTTTTGAGAAATATTCCTACAACTTTGAAATTTAGCAATTATCCCTTGTTCTTTTTCAAGCTGGTCTTTTAAAATCAGTTCCCTTTTTAACACAGCTTCAAGTTCACTTTTAGCATTATTGCAATCAACTCTCATTTTCTCAAATTCTAGAAATTGAGATTCTAGAGCAGCATTTCTATCACTTAAAAACAGATTAGACTCTTTAATTCTATTGTTCTCTTTAGTAAGTGATTTAAGAGTAACACTTAAGTGATATAGTTCAGTAGATATTTCATCTATAACACTATTGCATTCTTCTTTAGTGAGCTCAGAGAGATTAGTAGAAAATACCTGATTGCTAGCTGAACTTGCTTCCTGCTCTCCAGAATCAGCCATTAAAGCAAGGTTGACTAACTCAGCATCATCATCAGAATGATTGTCATCAATAGCCCAGTCATACTCTTGGGTCAAGAATGCCTTTCCTTTCTGCCTGAGAAGATCAAAATATTTCTTCTTATAGTCAACAACCTCAGTTGGCTTTCCCTTGTTCTCAGATCTAGGTTTCCTGCATTCACTTATCATATGACCAGCAATTCCACAATTGTAGCATTTAATTTTGGATTTATCCATATAGTTGTTTGTGGAAAAATCCTTGTTAAATGGCTTGGCCATCCCAGAGTTTCTCTTGAATTTCAGCTTAGAGAATCTCCTAGATAGAAAAGCTAAATGCTCATCTATCTCATCCAATTCATCCTGCTGAAGGGCATTCAATTCCTCAGACACCTTTTCCTTGCTCCTGCTTGATTCTGCTCTACCTTTACAAACCTCCCTGTTTGGTGTAGAACTAGCAGTTTCTGTCCTTTCCTCCTTTTGCTCCAAGTTGGCAACGAGTGCAACTGACCCACTTTTCTTTTGAGACTTCTCAATCTCTTCATCCTGCTCCATTTCCAGCTCATAGGTCTTTAAAGTTCCATAGAGCCTTTCAAGAGTAAATGTCTTGTACTCTTGAGTGTTTCTTAGAGAAACAGTCATTGGCTTCCATTCCTTGGGCAGTGATCTCAGAAATTTGAGATTAGAGTCTTTAACTTGATAGACTCTTCCATACAGTTTCAAACCATTTAGTAGCTTTTGAAATCTACTAAATGTATCATTCAATGTTTCTCCACTCTTAAAGTGAAAATGTTCATACTGTTGGATTAGTAGTTGCATCTTGTTTTCCCTTACCTGTTATGTTCCTTCACACAGGATTTGAACAATGTCCCATACTTCATTAGCGGTAGTGCAGTTAATAACATTGTCAACCATGTCTGTTTCTAGACCATTGAACAGAATATTCATGGCCTTTTTGTCTTTGTGGACTTCTGCAATATCTTCAAGACTCCACTCAGAAACAGGTTTGGGAATGAAAGTGTCAGGCACATCATCAGCCAGGCCAACTCTGGTTGCTGTCTTCATTGGAACGTGAGGACCCTTGTCAATGCAATCCACAAAACCCTCATCAATAGACGAGAGATGTAGACGCATTTTTACTTTCCAGTGAAAGTAATTTTCTCTATCAAGAACTGGAATCTTCACTCCATAATCCTTCTTAGACATGTTGGAAGTGTGTTGATCTTTAAACTTCAAATATGTTAGAAGCTTGCTCTGATACCAATTGTTATTCCCAGATTACACACTTGTATAATTGTAGAAGGGGGGGGTTGAATACAATTCTTGATATTTATAAATTTCTGATAAGAACTTCAGAAACTTATGAAGAGATAATTGCAATGTAAGATTTAAACACAAACACATATAAAATCAGGTGGTTAATATGCACCACCTGAAGCTTTTATTTGAAGAAAACTCTGTGATACAAAATGTACACAGCTGCCGTTTTACAACTCTTTGCTTCTAAGGATATTCAAGAAACCCTAAGCAAAATATGTCTGTTTTCTTAACCTACAAAGAGTTGCTACACTTGGTTATATATCCCAAGTTTTACAAGTACTACTGGAATAAGATAATACTAATCTAATTCTAGTTGACTTGCTACTACACTCCAAATACACATGTAGCCGAAAGGTTGTCCTTGTGTTCAGACATGTCTCCTGCACCTTTCTTGTATTCATAGTGTAAATGGAATGCTTCTTTCTTCTGTGTTTCCAAAGTATGGTTGCCATACTGCTTTTTGTATCTACTATAAACTCATGTGATCTGTCAGTCAAACATGTCCTTATCAACTGCTAATCTCCAGCTAATCATAGAAAACAGTGTCAATGATTATCCGTTGATGATGTATACTGACATCCGTTGATGATGTATAGCGACATCCGTTGATGATGTAAAGAGCAGTATCCGTTGATATTGGGACTTGAGCTGTATCCGTTGATAGAGTGGATTTCAGTTGTATCCGTTGATAGAGTTTAGTCTTCATCCGTTGATACACTTTCACTTAGACAGAATTACATAGCATAGCTTATTTACAATTGGCTACCCTATTCTGCCTATCCGTTGATAGTCAACATGACTGTGGATAAAAACACTATCAACTGATAACATAGAGATACTGCAGTGTGCTACAAAACCTCATCCGTTGATGAGCTACCTGTCAACGGATAGAGTTATAAATCCTCATCCGTTGACAGCTACAAAACCTTAAACAATTTGATTGATTGTGAAGTTATCATCAAGTACAACATATTCCTAACAGGGTTTCGTCAGGGTTTAAGGATTCGATTTTTTAAAAAATATTTGTCGATGACCCAACCGAACGGGAATCAAGTTCCATCATTTTTAATGTTATTCCCAAAATTTTAGAATTTTTTTTTTATTTGATTGGGTAATTCAACGGTCAACTAGTACGTTGACCCGAACTCCTAAAAAGGGTTTCGTTAGGGTTTAAGGATTTGATTTTTTAAAAAATATTTCGTGATGACCCAACTGAACGGGAATCAAGATCCATCATTTTTAATGTTATTCTCAAAATTTTAGAAAAAGAAATTATTTGATTGGGTAATTCAACGGTCAACTAGTACTTTGACCGGAACCCCTAAACAGGGTTTCGCCAGGGTTTAGGATTCGATTTTTTAAAAAATATTTCTCGATGACTCAACTGAACGGGAATCAAGATCCATCATTTTTAATGTTATTCCCAAAATTTTAGAAAAAAAAAATTTATTTGATTGGGTAATTCAACGGTCAACTAGTACATTGACCGGAACCCCTAAATTGGGTTTCGTCATGGTTTAAGGATTCAATTTTTTAATAAATATTTCTCGATGACCCAACTGAACGGGAATCAAGATCCATCATTTTTAATGTTATTCCCAAAATTTTAGAAAATTTTTTTATTTGATTGGGTAATTCAACAGTCAACTAGTACTTTGACCGGAACCCCTAAACAGGGTTTCGTCAGGGTTTAAGGATTCGATTTTTTTAAAAATATTTCTCAATGACCCAACCGAACGGGAATCAAGATCCATAATTTTTAATGTTATTCCCAAAATTTTAGAAAATTTTTTTTACTTGATTGGGTAATTCAACGGTCAACTAGTACTTTGACCGGAACCCCTAAATTGGTTTTCGTCAGGGTTTAAGGATTCAATTTTTTAATAAATATTTCTCGATGACCCAACTGAACGGGAATCAAGATCCATCATTTTTAATGTTATTCCCAAAATTTTAGAAATTTTTTTTTTGATTGGGTAATTCAACGGTCAACTAGTACTTTGACTGGAACCCCTAAACAGGGTTTCGTTAGGGTTTAAGGATTCGATTTTTTATAAAAATTTCTCGATGACCCAACCGAACGGGAATCAAGATCCATCATTTTTAATGTTATTCCAAAAATTTTAGAAAAAAAAATTTATTTGACTTTGTAATTCAACGGCCAACTAGTTCTTTGACCGGAACCCCTAAATAGGGTTTCGTCAGAGTTTAAGGATTCGATTTTTTAAAATATATTTCCCGAAGACCCAACCGAACGGGAATCAAGATCCATCATTTTTAATGTTATTCCCAAAATTTTAGAAAAAAAAAATTATTTGATTGGGTAATTCAACAGTCAACTAGTACTTTGACCGGAACCCCTAAATTAGGTTTCGTCAGGGTTTAAGGATTCAATTTTTTAAAAAATATTTCGCGATGACTAAACTGAACGGGAATCAAGATCCATCATTTTTAATGTTATTCCCAAAATTTTAGAAAAAAAAATTTATTTGATTGGGTAATTCAACGGTCAACTAGTACTTTGACCAGAACCCCTAAATTGGGTTTCGTTAGGGTTTAAGGATTCGATTTTTTAAAAATATTTCTCGATGACCCAACCGAATGGGAATCAGGATCCATCATTTTTAATGTTATTCCCAAAATTTTAGAAAAAAAAATTATTTGATTGGGTAATTCAACAGTCAACTAGTACTTTGACCGGAACCCCTAAATAGGGTTTCGTCAGGGTTTAAGGATTCGATTTTTTTAAAAATATTTATCAATGACCCAACCTAACGGGAATCAAGATCCATAATTTTTAATGTTATTCCCAAAATTTTAGAAAAAAAAATTTACTTGATTGGGTAATTCAACGGTCAACTAGTACTTTGACCGGAACCCCTAAATTGGGTTTCGTCAGGGTTTAAGGATTCAATTTTTTAATAAATATTTCTCGATGACCCAACTGAACGGGAATCAAGATCCATCATTTTTAATGTTATTCCCAAAATTTTAGAAAAAAAAATTTATTTGATTGGGTAATTCAACGTTCAACTAGTACTTTGACTCGAACCCCTAAACAGGGTTTCGTCAGGGTTTAAGGATTCGATTTTTTAAAAAATATTTCTCGATGACCCAACTGAACGGGAATCAAGATCCATCATTTTTAATGTTATTCCAAAAATTTTAGAAAAAAAAAATTTATTTGACTTTGTAATTCAACGGTCAACTAGTTCTTTGACCGGAACCCCTAAACAGGGTTTCGTTAGAGTTTAAGGATTCGATTTTTTAAAAAATATTTCCCGAAGACCCAACCGAACAGGAATCAAGATCCATCATTTTTAATGTTATTCCCAAAATTTTAGAAAAAAATTTATTTGATTGGGTAATTCAACGGTCAACTAGTACTTTGACCGGAACCCCTAAATTGGGTTCCGTCAGGGTTTAAGGATTCAATTTTTTAAAAAAATATTTCTCGATGACGCAACCGAACGGGAATCAAGATCCATCATTTTTAATGTTATTCCCAAAATTTTAGAAAAATTTTTTTTATTTGATTGGGTAATTCAACGGTCAACTAGTACTTTGACCGGAACCCCTAAATAGGGTTTCGTCATGGTTTAAGGATTCAATTTTTTAATAAATATTTCTCGATGACCCAACTGAACGGGAATCAAGATCCATCATTTTTAATGTTATTCCCAAAATTTTAGAAAATTTTTTTATTTGATTGGGTAATTCAACAGTCAACTAGTACTTTGACCGGAACCCCTAAACAGGGTTTCGTCAGGGTTTAAGGATTCGATTTTTTTAAAAATATTTCTCAATGACCCAACCGAACGGGAATCAAGATCCATAATTTTTAATGTTATTCCCAAAATTTTAGAAAATTTTTTTACTTGATTGGGTAATTCAACGGTCAACTAGTACTCTGACCGGAACCCCTAAATTGGGTTTCGTCAGGGTTTAAGGATTCAATTTTTTAATAAATATTTCTCGATGACCCAACTGAACGGGAATCAAGATCCATCATTTTTAATATTATTCCCAAAATTTTAGAAATTTTTTTTTTTGATTGGGTAATTCAACGGTCAACTAGTACTTTGACTGGAACCCCTAAACAGGGTTTCGTTAGGGTTTAAGGATTCGATTTTTTAAAAAAATTTCTGGATGACCCAACCGAGCGGGAATCAAGATCCATCATTTTTAATGTTATTCCAAAAATTTTAGAAAAAAAAAATTTATTTGACTTTGTAATTCAACGGCCAACTAGTTCTTTGACCGGAACCCCTAAATAGGGTTTCGTCAGAGTTTAAGGATTCGATTTTTTAAAATATATTTCCCGAAGACCCAACCGAACGGGAATCAAGATCCATCATTTTTAATGTTATTCCCAAAATTTTAGAAAAAAAAAATTATTTGATTGGGTAATTCAACAGTCAACTAGTACTTTGACCGGAACCCCTAAATTAGGTTCCGTCAGGGTTTAAGGATTCGATTTTTTAAAAAATATTTCGCGATGACTAAACTGAACGGGAATCAAGATCCATCATTTTTAATGTTATTCCCAAAATTTTAGAAAAAAAAATTTATTCGATTGGGTAATTCAACGGTCAACTAGTACTTTGACCAGAACCCCTAAATTGGGTTTCGTTAGGGTTTAAGGATTCGATTTTTTAAAAATATTTCTCGATGACCCAACCGAACGGGAATCAAGATCCATAATTTTTAATGTTATTCCCAAAATTTTTGAAAAAAAAATTTACTTAATTGGGTAATTCAACGGTCAACTAGTACTTTCACCGGAACCCCTAAATTGGGTTTCGTCAGGATTTAAGGATTCAATTTTTTAATAAATATTTCTCGATGACCCAACTGAACGGGAATCAAGATCCATCATTTTTAATGTTATTCCCAAAATTTTAGAAAAAAAAATTTATTTGATTGGGTAATTCAACGTTCAACTAGTACTTTGACTGGAACCCCTAAACAGGGTTTCGTCAGGGTTTAAGGATTCGATTTTTTAAAAAATATTTCTCGATGACCTAACCGAACGGGAATCAAGATCCATCATTTTTAATGTTATTCCAAAAATTTTAGAAAAAAAAAATTTATTTGACTTTGTAATTCAACGGTCAACTAGTTCTTTGACCGGAACCCCTAAACAGGGTTTCGTTAGAGTTTAAGGATTCGATTTTTTAAAAAATATTTCCCGAAGACCCAACCGAACAGGAATCAAGATCCATCATTTTTAATGTTATTCCCAAAATTTTAGAAAAAAATTTATTTGATTGGGTAATTCAACGGTCAACTAGTACTTTGACCGGAACCCCTAAATTGGGTTCCGTCAGGGTTTAAGGATTCGATTTTTTTAAAAAATATTTCTCGATGACCCAACCGAACGGGAATCAAGATCCATCATTTTTAATGTTATTCCCAAAATTTTAGAAAAAAAATTTATTTGGTTGGGTAATTCAAAGGTCAACTAGTACTTTGACTGGAACCCCTAAATTGGGTTCCGTCAGGGTTTAAGGATTCGATTTTTTTAAAAAATATTTCTCGATGACCCAACCGAACGGGAATCAAGATCCATCATTTTTAATGTTATTCCCAAAATTTTAGAAAAAAAAAATTTATTTGATTGGGTAATTCAACGGTCAACTAGTTCTTTGACCTGAACTCCTAAAAAGGGTTTCGTTAGGGTTTAAGGATTCGATTTTTTAAAAAATATTTCTCGATGACCCAACTGAACGGGAATCAAGATCCATCATTTTTAATGTTATTCCCAAAATTTTAGAAAAAAAATTTATTTGATTGGGTAATTCAACGGTCAACTAGTACTTTGACCGGAACCCCTAAACAGGGTTTCGTCAGGGTTTAAGGATTCGATTTTTTAAAAAATATTTCTCGATGACTCAACTGAACGGGAATCAAGATCCATCATTTTTAATGTTATTCCCAAAATGTTTGAAAAAAACTTTTATTTGATTGGGTAATTCAACGGTCAACTAGTACTATGACCAGAACCCCTAAATTGGGTTTCGTTAGGGTTTAAGGATTCGATTTTTTTAAAAATATTTCTCGATGACCCAACCGAATGGGAATCAGGATCCATCATTTTTAATGTTATTCCCAAAATTTTAGAAAAAAATTTTATTTGATTGAGTAATTCAACAGTCAACTAGTACTTTGACCGGAACCCCTAAATAGGGTTTCGTCAGGGTTTAAGGATTCGATTTTTTTAAAATTATTTCTCAATGACCCAACCGAACGGGAATCAAGATCCATAATTTTTAATGTTATTCCCAAAATTTTAGGAAAAAAATTTTTATTTGATTGGGTAATTCAAACGTCAACTAGTACTTTGACCGGAACCCCTAAACAGGGTTTCGTTAGGGTTTAAGGATTCGATTTTTTAAAAAATATTTATCGAAGACCCAACCGAACGGGAATAAAGATCTATCATTTTTAATGTTATTCCCAAAATTTTAGAAAAAAAAATTATTTGATTGGGTAATTCAACAGTCAATTAGTACTTTGACCGGAACCCCTAAATTGGGTTCCGTCAGGGTTTAAGGATTCGATTTTTTAAAAAATATTTCGCGATGACTGTAACGCCCCCAAATCCACCCTGACAGGGGACCCGGGTCGTCACATTGTCTCAATATCCTGTAGCACAAGTTACGCAATAACAAAGCAAAATATATAATACAACGGAGCATAAAATGTCCCACTCCGCAGGTCCAAGATCGTCTTCACAGTATAATACAAAACAACTTGATACATCTCGAATTAATATGTTACAAAGGTTCACATCAGTAGAAATATAAAGATTCCAGTTGGATCTTCTAATTGTTGTCGCCATAGCCTTGCGCTTTCCCTTTCCCTTTATAGCCCTGGCTGGACGTCTCGCCTTTCTCCGTCTTGACAGCTGAACAAAATGTTGTAAAGCAAGAATGAGCAACTATAGTGCTCAGCAAGTTCTCTTCTCGCTCGGTATATAAATATAATAAGGTTTACCGAAATAAATACTCAAAATTTTAATATCGAATGTAACAATGTGATTTGACTCAAATTTATCTTGAAAAGTTTCATACTCGAAAGGCTCAAAACTCATCTCAAAACAGAATACTCAAAAGACTCATTTGATATAACTCTGATAACTCATGATTTAAGAATGAACTGGTCTTCCACCTCTCCGTATCTCGGTGGGGCGATCAACTAACCAACCAAGAATACCGGCCTCCGATGACACCGCACTTCGCCCGATCACGGCTACAATACGATATCAACTATAATATATATGTATGAATGCTAGCATCATAATGGTTATCAATTCAACCAAGGCAACGAATGCCTAAATATTCTCGGGTCCGTAAAACGGTACACGAGTCTCTCTTTCTCTATAAAGGGCCTCTTGCCCAAAATTGACCAGTAGAATACAGAATTCCCGAATAGTTGGGTACAGATAACTTGAGATAACTCTTTCAGAAAATATTTACAAATCTGGCGGACTGCCAGTATGACTCAATTTCACCACCAATCCGAACAATGGACTGATGTAAATTCTCAATAATAATTTATCGGTTGACATGAACAAAATGCCACACCTTGACAATAAAATCGACTATCTCGAATTTATGAGAATAGTCCTAAGATTAAAGTAATTGGGAGTCGTACTGAACAAATAGTACTTCTCGATATTTATAATACTCAACATTGATGAACGTGTAAATAGAATATTTTTCACTTGATCGACGAATAAAAATCTTTAACAATTATAATTTTAAACTCCTATCGGTTAGTTCAAACGAGGAACTAACTGAAAGATAATCAATAAATAACGATTGAATTTGTACAATAAATTCAATCGAAAAGAATAAATTTAACTATCTCGGACGAATGAGATTAGTTTCACTGAATAAAATAATAGTCGTCTCGAATTAATGAGATCGACCCGATATCAATTAAATTGTTTCTACGCATATAGGGATTATAATCCTCAAATAAACTAACTTGACAATATAATAATATTTAACAAGAAATAATTCTCAAAAGAAATTATTGCATCATATAGAGCAACAGATAATCTCAATATATAACATCTCAAAAATAATTAAGGAATTAAATAACACGAACAGAAATTCACAGTTTCCAAAAGTTAGGGTAAGAACGAACTTGCCTCGATCTCGAAGTACGAATGAATGAAGCTAAAATATATACTCTACCCGTGAACTTGGCGTCGATCTACGTCTCGAGAATTATTTTCTAAAAAAATAGCAACCAGAAATACGTAAGCGATTCTTCAGAATAAAATACTCCCGATCCGATAATCTAATTAATAATAAAATAATATCTCATAAAAATCTCCGGAATAAATAACAGAAATTAATTCCGGGATAAATAATTATTTATTCGAACACAGGAATTAAATCTGGAGAATATATCCTATTTTTAATATCTGGAAATCTAAATTCTTACTCAAAATGAAAAATTCAAACATCCGTTTTTATTCAATTTAAATCCATAATTATTATTCTCATTTTAAAACTAATTATCAAAGAATTCTAATTTTTAAGAAATCTCACAAATTCTAATTTACTAAACTCATTAATAAAACAAATTTTTAAATCCCTAAATTAAATCTGACTCGATCCGGTTAATTAAATTAATCCGGAAATATTAATTATCAGCTTTCTAAAATTAAAATCACTTTTAACTCTATTTATTCACAAATATTCCCTCTCTTATTAACAAATTATTAAATCCCTAATTTCCGTCCAAAAATAACTCTTTTTAACAAACAAATAAATAATCTATTTTGTTAAACCCTTTTTATTGCAAAATAATAATTATCTAATTTACTCTCAAAATCACATAATATCACTTATTTAATTAATAAATAAATAAATTCTAAATTACATCTAAAATCTTATTTAATTAATTAATTAACTAAACCAATTTAAATAAATTATTAATTACTAACCAAATTAGTTAATAATCCATTTTTAACGAAACAATTAAATCCCGATTATAATATAACGAACCAAAAGTACGTTAATGTTACATTTTAACAGCTATTTAACATCGATGTGGGTCCCACCGTGTGGGCCCCACCTGTTTCATTTCCCCTCCCCTGCATCTCTCCCAGTCTCTCTCCCAGTCTCTCTCTCTCTCTCTCTCTCTCTCTCTCTCTCTCTCTCTCTCTCTCTCCCTCTCTCTCTCCCCTGCATCCAATCTCTCTCACAATCTCTCCCCTCCTCTCTCCTTATCTCTCCACTCTCTCTCCGTCGAAACCACCAACTCCAACAACTATACACACGGCAACAACAATAAAAACATACCGATCGGAAACAAAAAAAAACAACCACAATTAATCTCATCCTAATCTCTCTTCGTCCTCTCTTATCACCACCACAATTCCCCTCCGTACTCCTCTTGTTTCTCGACCTCTCTTCTCCGTTTCTCCTCTCATCTCTTCTCCTCTTCTCGCCTATACCATCCACCGTTCTCCACCACGGCGACACCAACCTTATAACTCCGATTTCATCAACACCAACACAAATCCTCCTTCTCCGATTACAATCTCAAACAACATTTACAACCACACAAAAAAACATCACTCCCTCATACTCAATTTCCACCCTCATCACTTCCCCCTTATCCCTCCAATCTCTCCCGTACGCCCCTCCCTTCTATGCCGACATCAACTACAAACACAAACCAACAATAACAACACCAATCCTTATAACTCCGACCACAATTACAACAACAACAATCTCCTCACCTCCGATTCACCTTACAACTCCGGCCGGCCAAACCAACACTCCCTCAACTCTCTCTCACGACCCAATCCCGTACAACACCACCCCTGCCCCAACTCCTCTTCTCCGATTACTACCACAGTTATCCCCCTCCCCCTTAACCGATTCAAACACCCGATTTACAACCCCAAAACAAAACAACATTTATCAATTCTTCACAATCTAAACAATCGGAAATAAAAAGAAAAAAAAAACAAAAAGATACAATTATAAACTACATGGGTTGACTTTGTTTTGTTCGGTGTATGTATATGGGTTCAAGATTTTGGTGAAAGGGAAGGAGACAGGAGCTGTGCTCTGTTTTTGTTTATGGATGTATAGTTCGAGTATTGGTTTAACAGAGACAAGAGGTGGTCTGTTTATAAGAAAAGGAAAGACATGAACTACTCGGTGTTATGTTATGGCTGTGTTTTTGTTTGTGTCAATATAAACTGAATACCATTTTGACTTACAATGATTATGCAGGGCTCCTATAATAATTTTTTAAACTGTATATTCATAATGCATTACCAATAATGCAGTTTATAAACAAAATAATGGGGAACAAATTGTTATGGGGTAATTAGTGGTCACCCTACATAATTATGATTTTTTTGTAGGTGGTAAATATTAAATAAAAAGAAATAAAAATGGGAGACAATGATAATGATGAAAATATAAATATTTAGAAAAAAAATGTTTCATTTTTCTCCCGCTGTGTAATTAAAACGAAACTCTAAAATTCGGCTCAAAATTAAAATATATTTGGAAATTCACGGTTATTACAGTCTTCCCCCCTTATAGGATTCCGTCCTCGGAATCAAAACTATGCACTAAACAATTCCGGATATTTATTCCGCATTTCACTTTCTAATTCCCACGTGGCTTCCTCAACTTGGTGGTTTCTCCAAAGTACTTTCACTAAATTCACTTTCTTAGTTCTTAACTCTTGCACTTTGTAATCTAGTATCTCCACTGGCTTTTCTTCGTATGTTAAATCGGGGCGAATTTCCACTGGTTCGTAGGTTATAACGTGCCTGAAATCAGAATGGTACTCTCTTAACGCAGAAACATGAAACACATCGTGGATATGCTGAAGGTCTGGAGGTAGGGCCAACTGATAAGCTAGTGGTCCTATCTTCTTAAGAATCTCGAAGGGTCCTATATACCTGGGACTTAACTTGCCTTTCTTTCCGAATCTCATTACTCCTTTCCAAGGTGAAACTTTTAACATCACTTTATCTCCCACTTCAAACGCTTTGTCTTTCCTCTTTTGATTTGCATACTTCCTCTGTCGATCTTGAGCTGCAATTAACCTTTTTCGAATAACCTCGGTTGCTTGCTTAGTTTGTTGAAGTAATTCCGGTCCTAGTATCTTCCTTTCTCCTACTTCATCCCAATATAAAGGTGATCTACACTTCCTTCCGTACAAAGCTTCATAAGGTGCCATACATATGCTCGAATGGTAACTATTGTTGTAAGCAAACTCGACTAGGGGCAAATGCTCATCCCAACTACCTTTAAAATCAAGTGCACAGGCTCTTAACATATCTTCAACTGTTTGAATCGTCCTTTCACTTTGTCCGTCGGTCTGTGGATGATAAGCAGTGCTCAGATTTAACTTCGTGCCAAGACATTCTTGAAAACTTTTCCAAAATCGAGAAGTAAAACGGGCATCTCTATCAGATACAATTGAAACAGGCACTCCGTGACGAACTACAATTTCCTTTAGGTATATGTTCACCAATCTCTCAACGGAATACTTATCACTAATTGGTAGGAAATGCGCAGATTTAGTGAGTCTATCGACGATAACCCAGATCGCATCATGACTGGCTCTAGTTCGGGGCAATCCTACGACAAAATCCATGGTGATATGCTCCCATTTCCACTCTGGTATCTCTAAAGGTTGTAGAAGTCCACTTGGTCGTTGATGTTCTGCCTTCACTTTCTGACATGTCAAACACTTACTTACCCATTCTGCAATCTCCCTCTTCATGTTGGGCCACCAATAATTCAACTTGATGTCTTGATACATTTTTGTGCTCCCTGGGTGAATGGAATATCTCGAGTTATGCGCTTCGCTCATAATTTCTTCCTTCAACTCTGTAACATTAGGAATCCATATTCTCGATGCAAATCGCTTAATTCCCTTTTCATCTTTTGAACTTAGAAATTCTTCTCCGGTCAACTCTGATCTTCTTTCTTCCATCACTTGCTCTTGACAACGTCGAATCTTCTCGAGTAACTCTGGTTGAAACTGAATGCTGTAAACTCTTTCATTGTTTTGGACTGGGATCTTGACTTCTAATTCCATCTTCTCAAATTCTCTAACCAATTCTTCTGAGGTTGTCAACAGGTTTAGTCTTTCCTTTCTACTTAATGCATCAGCTACAACATTAGCCTTCCCTGGGTGATAGTTTATCGAGCAATCATAGTCTTTGATCAACTCCAACCATCTTCTTTGTCTCATGTTTAATTCCTTCTGCGTGAATATATACTTTAAGCTCTTGTGATCCGTGTAAATCTCGCATTTCTCTCCGTAAAGGTAATGTCTCCAAATCTTGAGTGCGAAAACAATAGCAGCAAGTTCCAAATCATGAGTAGGGTAACGGGACTCATACTCCTTCAGTTGCCGAGAGGCATAAGCTATTACTTTTCCGTGTTGCATCAAAACACATCCTAAACCCTTGTGAGAGGCGTCGCTGAAAATTACGAAATCGCCTTTCTCATCGGGTAAGGTCAACACCGGGGCAGTAGTCAATCTCTTCTTCAATTCTTGAAAGCTATCTTCGCATTTGGGGGTCCATTCGAACTTTTCACTCTTTCTGGTAAGCCGAGTCAGTGGCGTCGCTATCTTTGAGAAATCCTTCACGAATCTACGATAGTATCCGGCCAATCCAAGGAAACTTCTAACTTCGGTGGGAGTCTTGGGTCTCTCCCAATCTGCTACAGCTTCTATCTTTGCGGGGTCTACAGAAATCCCTTCGCCGCTTACAATGTGTCCCAAAAATTGAACCTCTTTTAGCCAGAATTCACACTTCGAGAATTTCGCATATAACTTTTCCTTCCGCAGCGTTTCCAGAACTAGACGGAGGTGTTCAGCATGTTCCTCAGGAGACTTCGAGTATATCAGGATGTCATCAATAAATACAATTACGAACTTGTCCAAGTATCTCTTGAACACACGATTCATCAAATCCATAAAAGCAGCTGGCGCATTCGTCAATCCAAAAGACATGACTAAGAATTCGTAATGTCCATATCGGGTCCTAAAGGCAGTCTTAGGAATATCTTCAGGCTTGATCTTTAGTTGATGATAGCCGGATCTCAAATCAATCTTTGAAAAACATGTAGCTCCCTTAAGTTGGTCAAACAGATCGTCGATTCGAGGTAAGGGGTACTTATTCTTGATGGTCATCTTGTTCAACTCACGATAATCAATGCATAGTCGCATAGATCCGTCCTTCTTTTTCACGAACAGCACTGGAGCTCCCCACGGGGATACACTTGGTCTGATTACGCCTTTGTCAAGTAGTTCTTGCAGTTGGGTAGCCAACTCCTTCATCTCAACTGGAGCCATTCGGTATGGTGCTTTGGAAATTGGTGCAGTTCCCGGGGCAAGATCGATATTGAATTCTATTTCTCTGTCGGGTGGCAATCCAGGTAACTCTTCAGGAAAAACATCTTCGAATTGATTCACTACAGGGATTTCATCAATGGCAGGGGCTTGCTTCTCGTTGTCAACCACATAAGCTAAGTAGGCTTGACACCCACTTCTTAGTAGTTTCTTCGCTTGAATCAAAGTCAGAAAATTACTAGTAGGTTTCCTTCCGCGGAATTGTATTCTCTTGCCGTTGGGCCCCTTTACACTAACCCACTTACGCCGACAATTGATTTGAGCATCATAACGTGTCAACCAATCCATTCCCAGAATTATATCAAACTCCCCTAAATTAAAAGAAAGAAGGTCTGCTTCGAAACGTTGTCCTTGGATTTCGATTCCACAATCTGGACATATCTGATCTACAGGGACTTTTTCCTGATTTGCTACTTCTATAATCAATGTCTCCCCTAATGGTACGGACTGAATATCCAATTTATTCCTAAAATTCTCCGATATGAAAGATTTTGTTGCTCCCGAATCAAACAAAACACATGCATCTACAGAATTGACTAAAAGTGTACCTGCAATCACATCACTATCAGCAATAGCATCCTTCACCGTCATGTTGAAAGTACGAGCAGTTGGCTTGTTGCTGGGAGGTGCCATGAGTCTAGGTGCATTTGTCTCCTTTGGTGGTGACTTGCAATCTCGTGCAATATGTCCTTTCTTTCCGCAATTGAAACAAGTAACGGCCTTATCCTTGCAGTGAGAAGAATAGTGCCCTTTCTGTCCACAGTTGTAACAAACAATGCTGGCCAGATTACATGGTCCTGGGTGCTTCCTTCCACACGTTTTGCATTCGGGTAGCGGTGGCCTTCCTTGAATTAAATTGGCTGCCTGAGTGGGTCTGGACCTTTGATTGTTTCCCCTAGCGTCTTGATTTTCAGTTCTCTTTGTATCATTGCTTCTGTCTTCCCGCTTCACAAAAGGTCTCTTTCCATTCCGATCGTCCGGCTTCCTCTCAAAATTATTTCCACGATTCTGAAACTTCCTTTTCTTCATATCCTTGTCCTTTGAGTACAACTCAGATCCACTTTCCACAATAGATGCTTTTTGAACCACAGTAGCATAGTTGGTGATTTCTAGGACCGCAACTCGATTCTGGATCCACGGCTTCAGCCCTAGTTGAAAACGTTTAGCTCTCTTTTCGTCTGTATCCACATGGTAAGGCACAAACCTAGAGAGTTCAGAAAACTTGGCTTCATATTCAGCTACAGTCATGTTGCCTTGCTTGAGTTCCAGAAACTTGACCTCCATTTGGCTCTCCAAGTATTTAGGAAAATATTTCTCTAAAAATAGCTGCGTGAACCTGGTCCAGGGTATGACTACGTTCCCTTCCATTGCTCTCTTCGATTCCCACCAATAATTCGCTTCACCTTTTAACATGTAGGCTGCAAAGATGGTTTTCTTCTCTTCTTCTACCCCTACGATCTCAAAGGTCTTCTCTATTTCACGTAACCAGACTCTAGCTTCCACTGGGTTAGTGGTACCTTTAAACTCAGGTGGACTCAAGGATTTGAATGATTTGAAACTCACAGTAGTTTGGGTCAGTTGAGCTGGAGGTGGATTCCCTCCTATATTTTGGTATAGCTGAGGCTGAGGGTTCTGGGTATGCTGAATAAGAAAGTTCATAAGTAGACTCATCGGGTTATTTTCTTGGTTGGGACCTCGAGCGAGTTGTGGTTCCGGGTTTGGAACTTGGTTCTGAGGTGGAACCTCATTCCCTGGATTCACCTCGGGTTGAGGACGAGGATTCTTTGCGGGTCTTCCTCTTTTTGGTGCCATTTTTTTTCTATTAAAATTGAAAACAGGAGCTTGGTCAAACTAGGTAAAATTATAACAGAATATCGGTGCTGGTAACGTAAACTCTTAAAATCTTATGTCGAATTTCTGAAAATGCTGAAGATATATCTCATGTGTCACAATATATTTTTTTTTTTATTAACAGGAGTACTATTATTAAAGCGCAACAACAATAATAAATCTGAAACAGGTAAGGGTGCAAAAATATTAATATCCACATATAATCTATCATGGTACCATAAGGTACGTTTAATGCATACATCTGATACAAGCTAGCCAACTCATACATAAACACCATAATGCAAACAAATCTAATGCATCACTATACAGAAAGTGGGTCATCAAGAACAAGCCCAAGCTACAATATCAGCTACAGTCTCAACGGCCAAACATCTCACCCACGCGTCCCTGGAACTCCTCGATAGCTCTGGCAATCAACTCTGTAACAGCATTGCGATCCACGGCTCCTGTACTAGAGGATGGTAGGGCTGTGAGATCAGTCTGTAGCCCGGTCAGAATAGCAATAGAGATCTGATGTACGATCTCCATAGGAACATTCCTCACAAGCAAGCTGCCTCCTCCATGAACTGTGGTAGGGTCGACCGACAGTAATCGCAATATAGCATCTCTAGTGGCAAAAACCTCCTCATAACGAAGCCATGCCCATCGAAACTGCTGGAAAAGATAATCATGAACCATCCAAGGTACAGGCCCTCGATCCCCTCTCGGCTGCGTGGGCATACCAACTGGCTGTGCTGGGAAAGGTGGAGCAGATGAGATAATCACCTCTGAAGCAGGGATATGTATAGCAGGTGCAGGAGGAGTAGTATCACAAGCAGGCATGGCACTGACAGGTGGAAACATGTAGTCAGGCACGGTAGGGACTGTCGGCGTCGAAGCATATACGGGAACAGGTAAAGTAAACAACTCAGCAAGAGCTGCTACTCCTGTAGGTACATCAACTCCGGATACTGGAGCTGACAAGGTAGGTACAACCTCAATACGGACGGGTGAAAGCTGGCTCTCGTCAACTGGATCAGTAATCTCGGGCACTGGGGTCTCAACTCTGAACGTCTCAGGGGTAGGAGCCTCTAAATCAATCACTGGTGGAGGAGAATCGGCTATCTCAATGATCTGGTCAGGAGAATCTACTAAATCTATCACAGGTGGAGGAGAAGGTGTAAGGATCTGAACTGAAGAATCCTCCGTGTCACTATCCATCAGCATAAACTCTTCAGACGGGTCACTGTCTGAACCTGAGCTAAGTGGTCCATGCGGGTAAGGTGTAGGAGATCTATCTCGGGTAGAACGGAAATCTGCTGGTCCGGAAGTAGACATCTACAAAAGTACGAAAATCTCGGTCAGGTTTCAATCAACTAGCTATGCCTATAAATATATATAAAGGCGTAAGGCGCTTAGTGTCAAAATCTCAACTTCGTATCATATCTCTAAATTCTCACGTCGCGTTATAGTTCTAGGTTCGTATTATATCTCTAAATGCTCGCATCGGGTTATACTCCAAGTACGATTCCTAAAAATATAACTAAGGCTCTGATACCAAAACTGTAACGCCCCCAAATCCACCCTGACAGGGGACCCGGGTCGTCACATTGTCTCAATATCCTGTAGCACAAGTTACGCAATAACAAAGCAAAATATATAATACAACGGAGCATAAAATGTCCCACTCCGCAGGTCCAAGATCGTCTTCACAGTATAATACAAAACAACTTGATACATCTCGAATTAATATGTTACAAAGGTTCACATCAGTAGAAATATAAAGATTCCAGTTGGATCTTCTAATTGTTGTCGCCATAGCCTTGCGCTTTCCCTTTCCCTTTATAGCCCTGGCTGGACGTCTCGCCTTTCTCCGTCTTGACAGCTGAACAAAATGTTGTAAAGCAAGAATGAGCAACTATAGTGCTCAGCAAGTTCTCTTCTCGCTCGGTATATAAATATAATAAGGTTTACCGAAATAAATACTCAAAATTTTAATATCGAATGTAACAATGTGATTTGACTCAAATTTATCTTGAAAAGTTTCATACTCGAAAGGCTCAAAACTCATCTCAAAACAGAATACTCAAAAGACTCATTTGATATAACTCTGATAACTCATGATTTAAGAATGAACTGGTCTTCCACCTCTCCGTATCTCGGTGGGGCGATCAACTAACCAACCAAGAATACCGGCCTCCGATGACACCGCACTTCGCTCGATCACGGCTACAATACGATATCAACTATAATATATATGTATGAATGCTAGCATCATAATGGTTATCAATTCAACCAAGGCAACGAATGCCTAAATATTCTCGGGTCCGTAAAACGGTACACGAGTCTCTCTTTCTCTATAAAGGGCCTCTTGCCCAAAATTGACCAGTAGAATACAGAATTCCCGAATAGTTGGGTACAGATAACTTGAGATAACTCTTTCAGAAAATATTTACAAATCTGGCGGACTGCCAGTATGACTCAATTTCACCACCAATCCGAACAATGGACTGATGTAAATTCTCAATAATAATTTATCGGTTGACATGAACAAAATGCCACACCTTGACAATAAAATCGACTATCTCGAATTTATGAGAATAGTCCTAAGATTAAAGTAATTGGGAGTCGTACTGAACAAATAGTACTTCTCGATATTTATAATACTCAACATTGATGAACGTGTAAATAGAATATTTTTCACTTGATCGACGAATAAAAATCTTTAACAATTATAATTTTAAACTCCTATCGGTTAGTTCAAACGAGGAACTAACTGAAAGATAATCAATAAATAACGATTGAATTTGTACAATAAATTCAATCGAAAAGAATAAATTTAACTATCTCGGACGAATGAGATTAGTTTCACTGAATAAAATAATAGTCGTCTCGAATTAATGAGATCGACCCGATATCAATTAAATTGTTTCTACGCATATAGGGATTATAATCCTCAAATAAACTAACTTGACAATATAATAATATTTAACAAGAAATAATTCTCAAAAGAAATTATTGCATCATATAGAGCAACAGATAATCTCAATATATAACATCTCAAAAATAATTAAGGAATTAAATAACACGAACAGAAATTCACAGTTTCCAAAAGTTAGGGTAAGAACGAACTTGCCTCGATCTCGAAGTACGAATGAATGAAGCTAAAATATATACTCTACCCGTGAACTTGGCGTCGATCTACGTCTCGAGAATTATTTTCTAAAAAAATAGCAACCAGAAATACGTAAGCGATTCTTCAGAATAAAATACTCCCGATCCGATAATCTAATTAATAATAAAATAATATCTCATAAAAATCTCCGGAATAAATAACAGAAATTAATTCCGGGATAAATAATTATTTATTCGAACACAGGAATTAAATCTGGAGAATATATCCTATTTTTAATATCTGGAAATCTAAATTCTTACTCAAAATGAAAAATTCAAACATCCGTTTTTATTCAATTTAAATCCATAATTATTATTCTCATTTTAAAACTAATTATCAAAGAATTCTAATTTTTAAGAAATCTCACAAATTCTAATTTACTAAACTCATTAATAAAACAAATTTTTAAATCCCTAAATTAAATCTGACTCGATCCGGTTAATTAAATTAATCCGGAAATATTAATTATCAGCTTTCTAAAATTAAAATCACTTTTAACTCTATTTATTCACAAATATTCCCTCTCTTATTAACAAATTATTAAATCCCTAATTTCCGTCCAAAAATAACTCTTTTTAACAAACAAATAAATAATCTATTTTGTTAAACCCTTTTTATTGCAAAATAATAATTATCTAATTTACTCTCAAAATCACATAATATCACTTATTTAATTAATAAATAAATAAATTCTAAATTACATCTAAAATCTTATTTAATTAATTAATTAACTAAACCAATTTAAATAAATTATTAATTACTAACCAAATTAGTTAATAATCCATTTTTAACGAAACAATTAAATCCCGATTATAATATAACGAACCAAAAGTACGTTAATGTTACATTTTAACAGCTATTTAACATCGATGTGGGTCCCACCGTGTGGGCCCCACCTGTTTCATTTCCCCTCCCCTGCATCTCTCCCAGTCTCTCTCCCAGTCTCTCTCTCTCTCTCTCTCTCTCTCTCTCTCTCTCTCTCTCTCCCTCTCTCTCTCCCCTGCATCCAATCTCTCTCACAATCTCTCCCCTCCTCTCTCCTTATCTCTCCACTCTCTCTCCGTCGAAACCACCAACTCCAACAACTATACACACGGCAACAACAATAAAAACATACCGATCGGAAACAAAAAAAAACAACCACAATTAATCTCATCCTAATCTCTCTTCGTCCTCTCTTATCACCACCACAATTCCCCTCCGTACTCCTCTTGTTTCTCGACCTCTCTTCTCCGTTTCTCCTCTCATCTCTTCTCCTCTTCTCGCCTATACCATCCACCGTTCTCCACCACGGCGACACCAACCTTATAACTCCGATTTCATCAACACCAACACAAATCCTCCTTCTCCGATTACAATCTCAAACAACATTTACAACCACACAAAAAAACATCACTCCCTCATACTCAATTTCCACCCTCATCACTTCCCCCTTATCCCTCCAATCTCTCCCGTACGCCCCTCCCTTCTATGCCGACATCAACTACAAACACAAACCAACAATAACAACACCAATCCTTATAACTCCGACCACAATTACAACAACAACAATCTCCTCACCTCCGATTCACCTTACAACTCCGGCCGGCCAAACCAACACTCCCTCAACTCTCTCTCACGACCCAATCCCGTACAACACCACCCCTGCCCCAACTCCTCTTCTCCGATTACTACCACAGTTATCCCCCTCCCCCTTAACCGATTCAAACACCCGATTTACAACCCCAAAACAAAACAACATTTATCAATTCTTCACAATCTAAACAATCGGAAATAAAAAGAAAAAAAAAACAAAAAGATACAATTATAAACTACCTGGGTTGACTTTGTTTTGTTCGGTGTATGTATATGGGTTCAAGATTTTGGTGAAAGGGAAGGAGACAGGAGCTGTGCTCTGTTTTTGTTTATGGATGTATAGTTCGAGTATTGGTTTAACAGAGACAAGAGGTGGTCTGTTTATAAGAAAAGGAAAGACATGAACTACTCGGTGTTATGTTATGGCTGTGTTTTTGTTTGTGTCAATATAAACTGAATACCATTTTGACTTACAATGATTATGCAGGGCTCCTATAATAATTTTTTAAACTGTATATTCATAATGCATTACCAATAATGCAGTTTATAAACAAAATAATGGGGAACAAATTGTTATGGGGTAATTAGTGGTCACCCTACATAATTATGATTTTTTTGTAGGTGGTAAATATTAAATAAAAAGAAATAAAAATGGGAGACAATGATAATGATGAAAATATAAATATTTAGAAAAAAAATATTTCATTTTTCTCCCGCTGTGTAATTAAAACGAAACTCTAAAATTCGGCTCAAAATTAAAATATATTTGGAAATTCACGGTTATTACAATGACTAAACTGAACGGGAATCAAGATCCATCATTTTTAATGTTATTCCCAAAATTTTAGAAAAAAAAATTTATTTGATTGGGTAATTCAACGGTCAACTAGTACTTTGACCAGAACCCCTAAATTGGGTTTCGTTAGGGTTTAAGGATTCGATTTTTTAAAAATATTTCTCGATGACCCAACCGAATGGGAATCAGGATCCATCATTTTTAATGTTATTCCCAAAATTTTAGAAAAAAAAATTATTTGATTGGGTAATTCAACAGTCAACTAGTACTTTGACCGGAACCCCTAAACAGGGTTTCGTCAGGGTTTAAGGATTCGATTTTTTTAAAAATATTTCTCAATGACCCAACCGAACGGGAATCAAGATCCATAATTTTTAATGTTTTTCCCAAAATTTTAGAAAAAAAAATTTACTTGATTGGGTAATTCAACGGTCAACTAGTACTTTGACAGGAACCCCTAAATTGGGTTTCGTCAGGGTTTAAGGATTCAATTTTTTAATAAATATTTCTCGATGACCCAACTGAACGGGAATCAAGATCCATCATTTTTAATGTTATTCCCAAAATTTTAGAAAAAAAAAATTATTTGATTGGGTAATTCAACGTTCAACTAGTACTTTGACTGGAACCCCTAAACAGGGTTTCGTCAGGGTTTAAGGATTCGATTTTTTAAAAAATATTTCTCGATGACCCAACCGAATGGGAATCAAGATCCATCATTTTTAATGTTATTCCAAAAATTTTAGAAAAAAAAAATTTATTTGACTTTGTAATTCAACGGTCAACTAGTTCTTTGACCGGAACCCCTAAACAGGGTTTCGTTAGAGTTTAAGGATTCGATTTTTTAAAAAATATTTCCCGAAGACCCAACCGAACAGGAATCAAGATCCATCATTTTTAATGTTATTCCCAAAATTTTAGAAAAAAATATATTTGATTGGGTAATTCAACGTTCAACTAGTACTTTGACCGGAACCCCTAAATTGGGTTCCGTCAGGGTTTAAGGATTCGATTTTTTTAAAAAATATTTCTCGATGACCCAACCGAACGGGAATCAAGATCCATCATTTTTAATGTTATTCCCAAAATTTTAGAAAAAAAATTTATTTGGTTGGGTAATTCAACGGTCAACTAGTACTTTGACCGGAACCCCTAAATTGGGTTCCGTCAGGGTTTAAGGATTCGATTTTTTTAAAAAATATTTCTCGATGACCCAACCGAACGGGAATCAAGATCCATCATTTTTAATGTTATTCCCAAAATTTTAGAAAAAAAAAATTTATTTGATTGGGTAATTCAACGGTCAACTAGTACTTTGACCTGAACTCCTAAAAAGGGTTTCGTTAGGGTTTAAGGATTCGATTTTTTAAAAAATATTTCTCGATGACCCAACTGAACGGGAATCAAGATCCATCATTTTTAATGTTATTCCCAAAATTTTAGAAAAAAAATTTATTTGATTGGGTAATTCAACGGTCAACTAGTACTTTGACCGGAACCCTTAAACAGGGTTTCGTCAGGGTTTAAGGATTCGATTTTTTAAAAAATATTTCTCGATGACTCAACTGAACGGGAACCAAGATCCTTCATTTTTAATGTTATTCCCAAAATTTTTGAAATTTTTTTTTATTTGATTGGGTAATTCAACGGTCAACTAGTACTTTGACCAGAACCCCTAAATTGGGTTTCGTTAGGGTTTAAGGATTCGATTTTTTTAAAAATGTTTCTCGATGACCCAACCGAATGGGAATCAGGATCCATCATTTTTAATGTTATTCCCAAAATTTTAGAAAAAAAATTTATTTGATTGAGTAATTCAACAGTCAACTAGTACTTTGACCGGAACCCCTAAATAGGGTTTCGTCAGGGTTTAAGGATTCGATTTTTTTAAAATTATTTCTCAATGACCCAACCTGTTAGTCACAGAGGCATGCCTGAATACATCTAATAACAAGCCTAAGTATGTGTAATGCTATGCATTACCTACATGACCTCTTAACTGAGGGAACCTCTAGTTGTAGAGTTTCTATTTGTTCTGTACTTGTAATAGGCATCAAATTCTAGTTGTGTTACTGTAATTATAAAGTCAAGAATAATTCTTGAAAGAAGTTCCAAGGTTCATGCCTCAAGCAAGGAGATAAAGACTGCCAAATAATCACAGTTGGGATTTGAAGAAATGAAGAATTTGCCTAAGTACCAATTCGAGAAGTACATTTGTCTATTCGAGAAGTCTAGCATTCGAGAAGTCAGAGATTCGATATCTCAGAAGACACTATTCGATATCTCTGAATGCTCTATTCGATATCTCAGGGATTCGATATGTCAAAATGCTCTGTTCGATATCTCAGGGATTCGATATGTCAAAATGCTCTATTCGATATCTCAAGGAGTGCCAGAGAAAAGAGCTATTCGAGAAGTGATTCGATATGTCAAGATAACACTATTCGAGAACTCAGAGTTATCGATCAAGTCAACTCCAGTTCTCGAATCACTCACTTAGTCACTTCTCGAATACATTCTTGAGGACAAAATACTGAAGAATTGTACAAGTCAGAAACCTGCAACAAGCCAGCACACTTTATTTGACTCTGTCCTATAAAGCATGCTGGAAAGCCTACAAAGAAGCTTGGAGAGATAAGACAAGGGACAAGGAGCTGAAGAAGTGGATCTAAACAGGCTTTTCAAAGTCAAATCTGTAGCCATTTGGACTCTTACTAAAATGAGATAGACAGACTGGAAAGTGCTTTTGTTTTACCTACCTCATTTGTAGTAAGTGGGTGTATCCATGTCTATAAGGATACAGCCTCACTTCCTTAGCTGTTAAGGTTTTGAAGTTTCTCAAAAATATCCAGAAAATATCTCTCTGAGAAAAACGAAGCTGAGAATACTATCATTTGTATTCACAGATTGTAGCAAGATCTTTATCTAATAAAATATTAGATTAAAGTGATATTGTGTTGTGTCTGTGTTTAATTATCCGCATCTTCATATCTCACACACTCATCACTTATCTTGCTGCAAAGATTCAAAACCGAAGAAAAACTCAAGAATCCATTCACCCCCCCCTCTGTATTCTTTTACTGTATTCAATACTCAACAAGTGGTATCAGAGCAGGCTGTTTAATCTAAACAGAAAACGATCATGAGTTCGAATACACCAAAGACTACAGGTACGGTAAAGGTCCCTAAGTTCGACAAAGAGAATTACAACCTCTGGAAAATAAAAATGCTGTTGTTCATCAAAGCTGCCAATCCTCTCTACCCTGACATTCTCAAGAATGGTCCATTCATACCACAACAAGAAGTTGCTGAATCCACAGTGGGCGCAGTAGTCATTCCTAGATCATACGTTCCAAAAGAGCCATCCAAATGGACGGACTCAGAGAAGGAAAAGATTGCCCTAGACAGCCACCTCATGTTGTTAATCATAGACTCCTTGGATATGTCGATGTTTGCCAACGTAGCATCATGCAGATCAGCCAAGGACATGTGGAATCACATCGAGGTGTTATGTGAAGGTACAGAGGAGGTAAGAGAAAATAAGAAACAGATACTGGTCACACAGTATGAGGCGTTCATGGCACAGCCCAAGGAAAGTATCACTGATATGTTTGAAAGATTTCACAAGCTGGTGACTGAGCTCCAAATGAATGGGAAGGTTTACAGCACTAAGGAATTAAATATGAAGTTTCTACTATCGTCACCAAACCATCTAGAGCAAAGGGTCATATCTCTAAGAGAAAGAGATTTGAACAAAGTCACGTATGATGTGCTCTATGGGGTTTTAAAGACACACGAGCTTGAGTTGCTTCAAAAGAGGGCTATCCAAGCTAACCAAGGCAGAATGATAAACACATCCTGTGCCTTGATTGCCAACAAATCTATTCAAGACCTGGAAGCATCTGCAAGTCAGCTGAGAATAGAAGAGATAGTAGATGATGAAGAAACTGAGGAAGTAGTGACTGAACCTGCTGATGACAAGGAAGAAGATGAGTTCTACACTCTTGAAGAGCTGGATGGCATGGAAAATACATCATATGCTTTTATGGCTAGAAAATTCCCAAACATCAGATTCAAGAGGAATCAGCCCTTCAAGCCTAGACCTCAAAATCATTCATTCAACAAGAGCAAGGCACCTATGAAAACAAACAAGAACAGATTCAAAACCAGCTATGTGGATAGGTCATCTGTAAGATGTTACAGATGCAATGACCTAGGGCATTTTGCCAGTGAATGCAAGAAGCCTAAAAAGAAGGATAAGGAGTTTCTTGAGCTTGAAGCTAAGTATGAGGCCCTTCTAAAGAAGCAGACACCAGGTAAGGCTTACATAGCTGAAGGGAAGTGTTGGGATGATTCTGACAGTGATGGGGAAGAACAAGAATTCTGCAACTATGCCTTGATGGCCAATTCCAAGGAAGAACCATCTGCATCAGACTCACAGGTACCATCTCTCACTACCATAGACATGTCTGTTTCTGAATATAAATCTTTGGTTGAACAACTATCCGTTGAGATGTTTAACATTCATACTAGTATGACTGCTGCTAATGAAGAAATTGCTAAACTGTCTACTAGGAATGAATTGTTAAATAAGAGAAATGAGGAACTAGAGCTAACTACTGTGCAAATAGAAAATCTTAAACAAGAGATTGAGTATCTAAAGAATAAAGTTCTATGTGCTAGTCAAGTTGAGAAAGCTCTTAGGGATGAATTAGCTGAAAATGAATTTAAGTTGAAAACATTTAAGAATTCCTCTTATCATGAGAAAAATCTAGCTAGACCTAAGGCTGCCATTGGACTTGATTATGACACTCTTAAACAGAGGAAAGGCTATGCAGTCATTGAAGATGACATTGTTGTTCAAGAGGAGGTGCCTCAGATTTTGAAAAAGACTGAGAATCCAATATTTAAAACACCAACACTTGAGATTGATGAGGATGCCTTACTCATCAAGCAAATGTTGGAGGATGAAGATGAGGCACAATCAAATGAACAACAAGCATCCTCTGAGAGTAAGAATGTCAAAACCAAAGCCAAGGAGCCAGTAGGAGGTAGACCTAGACTTGGGAAATCTGTAAATTTTGTTTCAGCTGGAAATTATGAGACTAAGAAGAAAGTGACTAATAAGAGACCAAACAGGAATGGCAATTTAGGGATTAACAAAGATAACAACTATGCTTATGTGCCAAATGCCCCTAGGAAAGTTTGTCAAAACTGTTTTAGCTCTAATCATTTAACTCATGCTTGCAAGAAACCATCTGGTAGTGTTGCTAAACCATTCTATGATTGCTCTGTGCCTTTAAGACATAGAGACTCTCCTTTCTGAGATAAACTTGATTGTATGCCATGTAACATGAATGTGATGACTAGTTGTTTTAATTTGAGAAGACAATTCATGGAGGGCTGTATCAATCATAATGTTCACACACACTACACAAGGACAAAGTCTTCAAGTCCTCCTAAAGTTAGGAAGGTACCTCTGTCACCTAAGTCTAAGAACCCTGATTCTAAGACTCCCAACAGTGACAAGAAGACCAACATCAAGAAAACTGATAAGCATGCTGATTTTGATAAAACTGTCACTAAGTCACATGGACCCAAACTCGTTTGGGTACCAAAGAAGAAGTAATACTTTTGTGTTTGCAGGGCAAAGAAAGTAAAAAGAAGGTCATGTGGATTTTGGACAGTGGATGCTCAAATCATATGACTGGTGATATGGCCCTGCTATCACAGTATGAGGAAAAGGCTGGCCCAATGGTTGCTTTTGGAGATGACAGCATTGGCAACACACTGGGATATGGCAAGTTGGAAATTGGAAATGTCATCATTGAGAATGTAGCACTGGTCAAGGGGCTCAAGCATAATCTACTGAGTGTTGGTCAATTCACTGACAGAGGCTTCAAAGTGAACTTTGACAAAGATGAATGTTTGATCACCCACAAGAAGACTGGTGATTTTGCTCTGTCTGGAGTAAGGAAAGGAAGCCTGTTTGTAGCCAATATGGACTCTGCAAGCAAGGACACAATTTGTTGCTTCTACTCAAAAGCATCAAATGAAGACAGTTGGCTGTGGCACAAGAAGCTATCACACCTGAACTTCAAAGCCATTAATTCCCTAGTCAAAAGGGAGTTAGTGAGAGGCATGCCCACACTTGAATTCTGTCAAGAAGGAGTGTGTGAGGCGTGTCAAAAGGGAAAAATGAAAAGATCAAGCCACAAGTCAAAAACAGTGACATCTATAACCAAGCCCCTGCAACTGATTCATATGGATTTGTTTGGGCCTGTCAATATTATGTCACTAGGAAGGAAGAAGTATGCTCTAGTGATGGTTGATGATTTTACAAGGTATACATGGGTAGAATTTCTGGCATCAAAGGATGAGGCTCCACAAGTAATCATTGAGCACCTAAAGAAAGTTGACAAAGAAGCAAAGGCCATAAATGCAAGTGTGATTGCATTAAGAAGTGATAATGGGACAGAATTCAGAAATGCCATGCTTGGAGCATTCTGCAAAGAAAATGGTATTTCTCAACAATTCTCAGCTCCAAGGACTCCACAACAAAATGGAGTTGTTGAGAGAAAGAATAGGACTCTGATAGAGGCTGCTAGAACAATGCTACTTGATGCAAAGATGCCTACATGTTTTTGGGCTGAGGCTGTGAGCACTGCATGCTACATCCAAAACAGAACCCTCATCAACAAAAACACTGGAAAGACACCTTACAACTTGATGACTGGAAAGAAGCCTACTCTAAAGTATGTTCATACTTTTGGAAGCAAGTGCTTTGTGCTAAAAGATAATTCAGAATATGTTGGAAAGTTTGATGCAAAGGCATTTGAAGGAATCTTTCTTGGCTATTCTATGGAAAGAATTGCATACAAAGTTTATGTCATTTGTCAAAAGAAAGTAATGGAGAGCACAGATGTAACATTTGATGACAGCAAACTACCTGGATTAGAAGAAGCCAATGATGAAGATAAAGATCCCTTGAAGTTTGACAATCTAGATGATTCTGATGAGAAGATTGAAAGTGAATCTGAACTCATAATCCAACAAACTCAAGTGAATGAAGAACCTGTGTCAACCAACAATGAAGAAACAAGCATCCAAGATACACCTGTGAGGAGTGACAACTTCACAGGGGGAGGAAATGTAGATGATCATGATCTAAATGATGAAGCAACATCAAGGATGAGAAATCAATCTGAACATACAAGGAAATGGGATAGATCACACACTGCAGATCAGATAATTGGAAATCCAAATGCAGGAGTAAGGACAAGGAGAGCAACTATAAATGAATGTCTCTATGGCTGCTTTCTATCCCAAGTTGAGCCTAAGAAACTTGATGATGCATTGTTGGATCCTGACTGGATAATTGCTATGCAAGAGGAGCTAAATCAATTTGAAAGGAGCAAAGTATGGGAACTAGTGCCTGCACCAAAGGATAGAACCGTTGTTGGAACTAAATGGGTTCTAAGGAATAAGATGGATGAAAATGGTGTAGTCATAAGAAACAAAGCAAGGTTGGTTGCAAAAGGATACTCTCAACAGGAAGGTATTGACTATGATGAGACCTTTGCCCCTGTTGCTAGACTAGAAGCCATCAGAATTTTCTTGGCATTTGCTGCACATTCTAATTTCAAGGTCTATCAAATGGATGTCAAGAGTGCATTCCTGAATGGGGAGTTGGAAGAAGAAGTATATGTGCAACAACCACCTGGCTTTGAGGATCCATAGTTTCCCCACTTTGTCTACAGATTACTTAAAGCATTGTATGGACTCAAGCAAGCTCCCAGGGCATGGTATGACACACTATCACAATTTCTACTGGAGAATCAATTCACTAGAGGCACACTGGACAAGACACTGTTCTACAAGAAACATGATGATGATATTATCCTAGTTCAAATCTATGTGGATGATATCATATTTGGCTCTACAAATGAGAAGCTGTGTGAGAAATTCTCTAAGCTCATGCAAAGCAGATATGAGATGAGTATGATGGGAGAATTAACATTCTTTCTTGGACTGCAAGTTAGTCAAAGGAAGGATGGCATTTTTATAAGCCAAACCAAATACATTAAAGATTTACTGAAGAAATTTGATTTGGAAGAATGTTCACCTGCGAAGACACCCATGGCCACTGCCACCAAGTTAGATGATGATGCTAAGGGCAAAAAGGTAGATATCTCAATCTACAGAGGCATGGTTGGTTCTCTACTCTACCTCACTGCTAGTAGGCCAGATATCATGTTTGCTACATGCTTATGTGCAAGGTTTCAATCAAACCCAAAGGAATCACACATGATAGCAATAAAAAGGATCTTCAAATATCTGAAAGGCACACCAAACTTGGGGTTATGGTATCCTAAGGACACAGGGTTCAATCTGGTTGGTTATTCTGATGCTGATTATGCTGGATGCAGAGTGGATAGGAAAAGCACATCAGGTAGCTGCCAGTTTCTTGGACAAAGGTTAGTCTCTTGGTACAGCAAGAAACAACAATCTGTGTCAACTTCCACAGCTGAAGCTGAATACATAGCTGCTGGAAGTTGCTGTGCTCAAGTGCTTTGGATTAGAAACCAACTTAGAGATTATGGACTTGTGTTGGAAAGAATTCCTATCATGTGTGACAACACAAGTGCAATCTCTATAGTTGCCAATCCTGTCAATCATTCTAGGACAAAGCACATTGACATCAGATATCATTTCATAAGGGAGCATGCAACTAATGGAACCATTGAGTTACATTATGTTCCCACAGAAAAACAACTAGCTGACATATTCACTAAGCCACTAGATGAAGCCACCTTCACAAGGTTGGTTAGTGAGATTGGAATGCTGAATTCTTCAAATTCTGGCTAAGTGAATATATCAACTAGATTGTTGTAGCAGTAAATACTTACCTTATCAAATGCTCAATATTTTTAAAGTAAGTATTGGCTGGATTATGATTTATAAATATTCCACAATGCTGCACATGTTGAAAATCATACATCTTTAGCTTGAAATTTCTGTGAAATTTTGAGAAAATCACTATTTAATTTAGTAGAATATTCTTCAGTGAATATTTCTGGTAAATTTTAAAAGATAGTGAAAATTGAATTTTATGAGTGAAAAGTATAGTTCGATAAGTCAGACTTCTCGAATGGTTCATTGTTTTGTCATGGCTCGAGTTCTCGAATAGGCCTATCAAGAACCCTCCTGAGTTCTCGAATAGTGTCTTTTTGAGAAATCGAATAGCACACTTTGAGTTCTCGAATAGAGTATTTTAGTTCTCTAATGATAGAGTTCTCGAATACTGCATTTGAGTTATCGAATCATTTGAAAAGGCTGATTTTTCGCTGACACTTAATCGCTTTTTGGATTTATATTCAAACCCTCATTTCACTCATAAAAATATATTCTTAACTTTGAATTATTTTCTGAGTTAAATCACTGCCAGCTGTGAGTTAAAAACTGCCTGAGATATCGAATAAGCCTTTCTTGACTTCTCGAATAGTTGTTTCATACTTCTCGAATGACTTGTCGCTACAGAACACTTATCTATCGACAACTCAAGACATTCATATATATATATACAACTTCACAACTATTCAATTCATTTCGTTCGATTTCTCAAGCACCTCAACTCCTGAAACCTCTGAAAAACCCTAACTGCGAATTTCTTCTTCAATCCTAATTCTCTTTTCTTCTCTACCAAAATGGCAAACACTCAACTCACCATACCATCCCAAACTAATTTCATCGCAATCACCAGTGATGTGGAAGCACCGAATGCCAATTTCAAGTGCTTTGTTCGGTGGTTGTCTGAATCATACATCAAGAGTGCGCTCTCAGCCAACCCAACTCTGTACATAGATCTATTGGAACAATTCTGGAGGACTGCTACTGTGGAGGTCATCGCTCTTGAGAATGCTATCACCTCTTATATTGTTCACTGCAAGATTCAAGGAGAGGATATCACTATCACCACTGCAGACATGAATCAAGCCTTGGATATGCAGCAAGAGACGTATGATGCTCTAGCCTCCAATGATGAGTTGGAAGAATTCTTTGACTTCATCAACTACTCTGATACTATCAAGCTGGGAAAGTTGAATAGGAAGTTCTTAAGGAAAGAATGGAGCTTTGTATTTGCTACACTCCTTCATGTATTCACTTCACGGAAATCAAGCTTTGATCAGATTAGTACACCCGTGCAGCAGCTTGCCTATGCCTTGGCTCATGGGAGAAAGATAGATGTTGGACTTCTCATCCTACAGGAACTCTATGGGAGACTTGGTCAGACCACAGCCAAGAGAGGTAATGAAATTTTCTTTCCTCGCTTTATTCAATCAGTACTTAACTTTAAAAATGCTTCATTGATTGAATTACCTGGAGTAGATAAGAGTAAAATAGGCTATCCTAGGTCCATGACCAAACTCATTTTTGGTAATTTGGAGACTAGGAATGATGTGGATGTAAGACTTAGCATAACTCCCCACATGGAGGGTTTGTTTAGGTCTTACCCCCACAACATGCCAATATTTGATTCAAAATCTCAGTTAGCACAGCCTAAGCAAGGAGAACAAAGTGCTAACCCAAGGCCTGCTAACCAACCCCCTCAGCCAAACACTCTATCCAGCAAAGAGCCAACTGCATCATCCTCTCAAAAGGGTGATGTTAGTAAAAAGAAGAGAAAACAGGTTGCTTCCGAACCCTTAGAAATCTTAACTGAAGCAGCCTTGGCTGTAGAACTAGGGCTAGAAAGTGAGAAACCTGAGTTACCTATCATAAGCCTAAAGAAGAAGAAGAAGTCTAAAACCACCTCTTCAGTCACTCAAATGGCTGAAGTTGTAAAATCAGGGGCACACAGCTCACTAGATGTATCCTCTCAACAGGATGCATCTATAGAATCAAGCATCCTCCCCAATGCACCTATCTGTAAAGAGTCAGCACAAGGGAGTGATAAGGCTGGCACAACACTGAGTGGAGAGCACATCATAACTGAAACTCCCTCTATTTCTCAGGGGGAGTTGCCAAAATCTTGTCTACAACACACTTCTCTTTCAGAATCTACCACTCATATTTCTTTGAAGCCTGCAACTCAAGCAATTGAGGAGCAAGGCATTGATCATCAAGAATTCTTTTCCTTTGATGAGCCAATGAATTCAAGTGACTTGGTGCATGACACCTTGCTCACCACCCAGGTACCACATTTGGATGGTCAGGGAATGCATGCTGGGGCATATCCTAATGACACCATCACAAACACAGAGGATTCACTAGTTCTTACTAGAGACTCTGTGCCTGTGTCAACTACTGTTGTAACTCATCCCACTTCTGTGGAGACAACAGTAGTAGAGTCTGTTCATCCGGTTGCAGAAGTTGCATCTGTAACTGAGGAGCCTAGCAAGCCTAGCTCTAGCTCTAACTTTTTGTCTCAATGGCTGAAGCCTGTGCAACATGACAGTGCTTCAGGATCAGGGTCTGTTTCACCACAATTGACGGTTGAAGCACTTCAAAGCTTAGTTGTGGATCAGATCCCTGAGTTCACAAAAATTGCTCAGCACCTTCTCACTGCAAACATGCCCAATCCAGACTATGAAGCTATTCTCCTATGTCACAAAGAGGATGTAGAGCTACAGAAGGAGAAGATCATAGATGAAACTGAGAGAGATGGGAATATCGATGCTTGGCTGCAAGGAACCAATTCAATTCCTCTCTCAGAAGGTCTTCAGTATCTCAGAGAAGAGTACATCACTTCACTAGGGTCCAATGCCAAATCTCTCAACCCTACTGATGTGTTTGAAGCAGTGAATGATAGCTATAAAGGCATTCTCAAGGCTGCACACTATCTTGGTAAAGGCTTAAAAACAGAAATTAATGAAGTGTGTTCAGCTACAACCAAGGAGGTGCATGAGATCAAGAGGACTTTTGATGCTAAATTCCCTCAATTGGAGACTGTTCTCAAGGACATTCGAACCTGCAATGCTACTTGCACCAGGATGGACAATGGTTTGGCTATTCTCAAGGATGCTGTCACAGGTCTGGGGCACAAATTTCAATCCTTATCAGATCAGACAACTGATGCCAATGCCATGCTCAGGACCCTCTTTGCAAATCAATATGGAGACAAGCTGGTCACTGAGGTTCCTGTGCATGAGATGTCAAGGTTCGAAGTGCAGAGACTAAAGGATCAATCCCTATATGGTTTTAAGGCCAATGAACTCTTCACTAAAGTGGATACTCTTGAAAAGGAGGTAGTCTCTCTTCACAAGTCCAATGCTCATCTTACAGACACTGTGACAACTCTGACTGAGCAGTTGAACACTCAAGCCACCACCACAGCTGATGTTCTTCTGCATCAACAATCAATGTTGTCTGCAATGATGAAGCACATGGGTCTCCCTCTACCTGATGAATCTTCAACTCCAAAGGTGCCTCTTACAGTCCCTGTGTCTGTCAACAAGCCTAAGGGGGAGAAGAGGATATCAAAGAACTCAAATCCAAAGGGGGAGAGACCACCAGAAAAGGGCATCAAGATCACTGAGGGTGGCCATCAGAGAACTTTGAAATCTACTACTTATGTGCCTGGAAAAGGAAAGGACAAAGTTGATGAGCCTCCCACTTCTCTGCCAGTTGTCACTCTACCAACTGTGCACATCACTACTCCTGATGGTCAAAGGCAGTCTATCACAACCACAGTGGTTGCTGGGAGTATGCCATCTGACAAGCCTCGAATCTCAATATCTAAGAGTGCCAAGCCAGTAGAAGTGAAGGTGGTCACTGAGGCCAAGCTACAAGAAATTGCAAACTCAAATGTCTATCATGATGATGCATTCTTGGAGCTTCTGAAAGTCTCTAGAGAACAGGCTGGTGATGCTCTGCTATATCATGAGAGTTTGAAGAGTCAGATTGACTGTCTCACTATAGTACCAAGGAGGCTTAATGATCTATGGCTCAAGGAGATATTGATGGTAGGAAAGAACAAGATATGGCACTTAACCATCAATACTCTACAGAGTCTAAAGCACTCAGAAGTGAATGTGCTCCTTGGACTAATTGAGAAGGGAAATGAGAACAACAAGAGTCTTCATGATGAATTGAGGAATGGTCAACCTTCAAGGCTACCTGAAGTTTTCACAAATCCTAGAACCATTATCTACCAGGCTGGAACAAGAACTGAAGATATCAAGCAGCTGGTCATTCCTAAGCATCTAACTCCTCAAAATAAAAATCTCATCATAGCCATCATTGAGAAACTGATCAAGAAGAAGGGATCAAGAACAGCAGAAGAATTAGAAGCTATATCTTATCTCAGGTCATATATTGCAACTGGCATTGTATATGAGACTGCTAAGTTTAACCAAAGCAAAGATCAAGACAAGGATGAAGATAAAAGTGATGGAAGGAGAAGACATCACAGGAGTAATAAGGGTGATGAAGACAAGAAGAAGAAGAAGGATGATGAGAAGAGGAAGAATGATGATGATCAAGGTAAAGGCTCTGAGAGGAAAAGTGGAAGACAGCAAGCCTCAGGCATTGCTGACAGTAACCTCACCACAACACAAGACTCTAAGTCTAGGGTGAATGCTGCCAGTAGTGACCTTTCAAAATTTGCATCTATGGCTTCTGCAACTGTCTTGCCACCTCAAGAAGAGAAGAAGATTCAAGTCAAGAAACCATCTGTATGTTTCAAAAAGCAAACTGCTAATGGAATACTACAATGGTCTACAAACAAAGGTCACATACTGCTGCCAAGTAATCATTAAAAAGAATCAAATTCAAGCAAGCTGCAAGGAAATCAAAGCCAACCACATCAAAAACCCTGACAATCTATCCAGGCCTAAAACTCCAACCACTAGATGAAGATTATGATGTAGACCAACTGCAATTTTTGCAAGCTCAAAGAATCTATCATGTTGCCATTGTTGATAATTGCCTTGAGATTAAATATTCTGATGGAAGGGAGGAGAAATTCAAACAAGGAGGATGTCAACACTGGGGCAAGCTATATGACATAGAGAGAATCATTGCACTGTTGAGCTCAGAAGATAAAGTGGAGAGAGTATGGAAACTGGAGCTAATTGATTTTGTGAAAATGAAGAGAGATCATGAAGAAAAAGTCAGAAAAGAGTGTTTTGAGAAATGGCTGGCAAGGGAGAAAGAAATGGAGAGACTGGAAAGTGAAGCAGAAAAGCTGAGGAAAAAGGGTTTGTGTAGAGTTCAGTTCAACCCCTACATGGTAAAGTATAGGAGGAGGAATGGAAATCAAGTCAACATCAGAATGAATCTACTCAACCACTATCCTGCAAATATTCTGGAACCAGTACTTGAAGATTTCAAAGACTCAATTTTGCTTGAAGAATTGGATGCTATGGCAGAAATAATAAAAGCTATGGATGAGAATACAAGGAAGGAGAAAGAAAGAAGAGAGAAAGAATATGATGAATTTCAAGCCAAAGCTATGGAAAGGGAATCAAAAGACAATGGCTAGTTCTTCATCATAGGCTGTAAGATTACTCACTCTTTAGTTCTATCCAAATTGCTAATGTCAAGTCATACCTGTACTGTCAAGTTTTATCTTTATGTATGATAGGCTTGTTATCAGACATGAAATTGTGACTAAGGGTCTTACTCACAATTTGGGGGAGATTGTTAGTCACAGAGGCATGCCTGAATACATCTAATAACAAGCCTAAGTATGTGTAATGCTATGCATTACCTACATGACCTCTTAACTGAGGGAACCTCTAGTTGTAGAGTTTCTATTTGTTCTGTACTTGTAATAGGCATCAAATTCTAGTTGTGTTACTGTAATTATAAAGTCAAGAATAATGCTTGAAAGAAGTTCCAAGGTTCATGCCTCAAGCAAGGAGATAAAGACTGCCAAATAATCACAGTTGGGATTTGAAGAAATGAAGAATTTGCCTAAGTACCAATTCGAGAAGTACATTTGTCTATTCGAGAAGTCTAGCATTCGAGAAGTCAGAGATTCGATATCTCAGAAGACACTATTCGATATCTCTGAATGCTCTATTCGATATCTCAGGGATTCGATATGTCAAAATGCTCTGTTCGATATCTCAGGGATTCGATATGTCAAAATGCTCTATTCGATATCTCAAGGAGTCCCAGAGAAAAGAGCTATTCGAGAAGTGATTCGATATGTCAAGATAACACTATTCGAGAACTCAGAGTTATCGATCAAGTCAACTCCAGTTCTCGAATCACTCACTTAGTCACTTCTCGAATACATTCTTGAGGACAAAATACTGAAGAATTGTACAAGTCAGAAACCTGCAACAAGCCAGCACACTTTATTTGACTCTGTCCTATAAAGCATGCTGGAAAGCCTACAAAGAAGCTTGGAGAGATAAGACAAGGGACAAGGAGCTGAAGAAGTGGATCTAAACAGGCTTTTCAAAGTCAAATCTGTAGCCGTTTGGACTCTTACTAAAATGAGATAGACAGACTGGAAAGTGCTTTTGTTTTACCTACCTCATTTGTAGTAAGTGGGTGTATCCATGTCTATAAGGATACAGCCTCACTTCCTTAGCTGTTAAGGTTTTGAAGTTTCTCAAAAATATCCAGAAAATATCTCTCTGAGAAAAACGAAGCTGAGAATACTATCATTTGTATTCACAGATTGTAGCAAGATCTTTATCTAATAAAATATTAGATTAAAGTGATATTGTGTTGTGTCTGTGTTTAATTATCCGCATCTTCATATCTCACACACTCATCACTTATCTTGCTGCAAAGATTCAAAACCGAAGAAAAACTCAAGAATCCATTCACCCCCCCCCTCTGTATTCTTTTACTGTATTCAATACTCAACACAACCGAACGGGAATCAAGATCCATAATTTTTATGTTATTCCCAAAATTTTAGGAAAAAAAATTTTATTTGATTGGGTAATTCAACGGTCAACTAGTACTTTGACCGGAACCCCTAAACAGGGTTTCGTTAGGGTTTAAGGATTCGATTTTTTAAAAAATATTTATCGAAGACCCAACCGAACGGGAATAAAGATCTATCATTTTTAATGTTATTCCCAAAATTTTAGAAAAAAAAATTATTTGATTGGGTAATTCAACAGTCAATTAGTACTTTGACTGGAACCCCTAAATTGGGTTCCGTCTGGGTTTAAGGATTCGATTTTTTAAAAAATATTTCGCGATGACTAAACTGAACGGGAATCAAGATCCATCATTTTTAATGTTATTCCCAAAATTTTAGGAAAAAAAATTTATTTGATTGGGTAATTCAACGGTCAACTAGTACTTTGACCAGAACCCCTAAATTGGGTTTCGTTAGGGTTTAAGGATACGATTTTTTAAAAATATTTCTCGATGACCCAACCGAATGGGAATCAGGATCCATCATTTTTAATGTTATTCCCAAAATTTTAGAAAAAAAATTATTTGATTGGGTAATTCAACAGTCAACTAGTACTTTGACCGGAACCCCTAACAGGGTTTCGTCAGGGTTTAAGGATTCGATTTTTTTAAAAATATTTCTCAATGACCCAACCGAACGGGAATCAAGATCCATAATTTTTAATGTTATTCCCAAAATTTTAGAAAAAAAAATTTACTTGATTGGGTAATTCAACGGTCAACTAGTACTTTGACCGGAACCCCTAAATTGGGTTTCGTCAGGGTTTAAGGATTCAATTTTTTAATAAATATTTCTCGATGACCCAACTGAACTGGAATCAAGATCCATCATTTTTAATGTTATTCCCAAAATTTTAGAAAAAAAAAATTATTTGATTGGGTAATTCAACCTTCAACTAGTACTTTGACTGGAACCCCTAAACAGGGTTTCGTCAGGGTTTAAGGATTCGATTTTTAAAAAAAATATTTCTCGATGACCCAACCGAACGGGAATCAAGATCCATCATTTTTAATGTTATTCCAAAAATTTTAGAAAAAAAAAATTTATTTGACTTTGTAATTCAACGGTCAACTAGTTCTTTGACCGGAACCCCTAAACAGGGTTTCGTTAGAGTTTAAGGATTCGATTTTTTAAAAAATATTTCCCGAAGACCCAACCGAACAGGAATCAAGATCCATCATTTTTAATGTTATTCCCAAAATTTTAGAAAAAAATTTATTTGATTGGGTAATTCAACGTTCAACTAGTACTTTGACCGGAACCCCTAAATTGGGTTCCGTGAGGGTTTAAGGATTCGATTTTTTTAAAAAATATTTCTCGATGACCCAACCTAACGGGAATCAAGATCCATCATTTTTAATGTTATTCCCAAAATTTTAGAAAAAAAATTTATTTGGGTGGGTAATTCAACGGTCAACTAGTACTTTGACCGGAACCCCTAAATTGGGTTCCGTCAGGGTTTAAGGATTCGATTTTTTTAAAAAATATTTCTCGATGACCCAACCGAACGGGAATCTAGATCCATCATTTTTAATGTTATTCCCAAAATTTTAGAAAAAAAAAAATTTATTTGATTGGGTAATTCAACGGTCAACTAGTACTTTGACCTGAACTCCTAAAAAGGGTTTCGTTAGGGTTTAAGGATTCGATTTTTTAAAAAATATTTCTCGATGACCCAACTGAACGGGAATCAAGATCCATCATTTTTAATGTTATTCCCAAAATTTTAGAAAAAAAAATTATTTGATTGGATAATTCAACGGTCAACTAGTACTTTGACCGGAACCCCTAAACAGGGTTTCGTCAGGGTTTAAGGATTCGATTTTTTAAAAAATATTTCTCGATGACTCAACTGAACGGGAATCAAGATCCTTCATTTTTAATGTTATTCCCAAAATTTTTGAAATTTTTTTTTATTTGATTGGGTAATTCAACGGTCAACTAGTACTTTGACCAGAAACCCTAAATTGGGTTTCGTTAGGGTTTAAGGATTCGATTTTTTTAAAAATATTTCTCGATGACCCAATCGAATGGGAATCAGGATCCATCATTTTTAATGTTATTCCCAAAATTTTAGAAAAAAAATTTATTTGATTGAGTAATTCAACAGTCAACTAGTACTTTGACCGGAACCCCTAAATAGGGTTTCGTCAGGGTTTAAGGATTCGATTTTTCTAAAATTATTTCTCAATGACCCAACCGAACGGGAATCAAGATCCATAATTTTTATGTTATTCCCAAAATTTTAGGATAAAAAATTTTATTTGATTGGGTAATTCAACGGTCAACTAGTACTTTGACAGGAACCCCTAAATAGGGTTTCGTCAGGGTTTAAGGATTCGATTTTTTAAAAAATATTTATCGAAGACCCAACCGAACGGGAATCAAGATCCATCATTTTTAATGTTATTCCCAAAATTTTAGAAAAAAAAATTATTTGATTGGGTAATTCAACAGTCAACTAGTACTTTGATCGGAACCCCTAAATTGGGTTCCGTCAGGGTTTAAGGATTCGATTTTTTAAAAAATATTTCGCGATGACTAAACTGAACAGGAATCAAGATCCATCATTTTTAATGTTATTCCCAAAATTTTAGAAAAAAAAATTTATTTGATTGGGTAATTCAACGGTCAACTAGTACTTTGACCAGAACCCCTAAATTTGGTTTCGTTAGGGTTTAAGGATTCGATTTTTTAAAAATATTTCTCGATGACCCAACCGAATGGGAATCAGGATCCATCATTTTTAATGTTATTCCCAAAATTTTAGAAAAAAAAATTATTTGATTGGGTAATTCAACAGTCAACTAGTACTTTGACCGGAACCCCTAAACAGGGTTTCGTCAGGGTTTAAGGATTCGATTTTTTTAAAAATATTTCTCAATGACCCAACCGAACGGGAATCAAGATCCATAATTTTTAATGTTATTCCCAAAATTTTAGAAAAAAAAATTTACTTGATTGGGTAATTCAACGGTCAACTAGTACTTTGACCGGAACCCCTAAATTGGGTTTCGTCAGGGTTTAAGGATTCAATTTTTTAATAAATATTTCTCGATGACCCAACTGAACGGGAATCAAGATCCATCATTTTTAATGTTATTCCCAAAATTTTAGAAAAAAAAAATTAATTGATTGGGTAATTCAACGTTCAACTAGTACTTTGACTGGAACCCCTAAACAGGGTTTCGTCAGGGTTTAAAGATTCGATTTTTTAAAAAATATTTCTCGATGACCCAACCGAACGGGAATCAAGATCCATCATTTTTAATGTTATTCCAAAAATTTTAGAAAAAAAAAATTTATTTGACTTTGTAATTCAACGGTCAACTAGTTCTTTGACCGGAACCCCTAAACAGGGTTTCGTTAGAGTTTAAGGATTCGATTTTTTAAAAAATATTTCCCGAAGACCCAGCCGAACAGGAATCAAGATCCATCATTTTTAATGTTATTCCCAAAATTTTAGAAAAAAATTTATTTGATTGGGTAATTCAACGGTCAACTAGTACTTTGACCGGAACCCCTAAATTGGGTTCCGTCAGGGTTTAAGGATTCGATTTTTTTAAAAAATATTTCTCGATGACCCAACCGAACGGGAATCAAGATCCATCATTTTTAATGTTATTCCCAAAATTTTAGAAAAAAATTTTATTTGGTTGGGTAATTCAACGGTCAACTTGTACTTTGACCGGAACCCCTAAATTGGGTTCCGTCAGGGTTTAAGGATTCGATTTTTTTAAAAAATATTTCTCGATGACCCAACCGAACGGGAATCAAGATCCATCATTTTTAATGTTATTCCCAAAATTTTTAAAAAAAAAAATTTATTTGATTGGGTAATTCAACGGTCAACTAGTACTTTGACCTGAACTCCTAAAAAGGGTTTCGTTAGGGTTTAAGGATTCGATTTTTTAAAAAATATTTCTCGATGACCCAACTGAACGGGAATCAAGATCCATCATTTTTAATGTTATTCCCAAAATTTTAGAAAAAAATTTTATTTGATTGGGTAATTCAACGGTCAACTAGTACTTTGACCGGAACCCCTAAACAGGGTTTCGTCAGGGTTTAAGGATTCGATTTTTTAAAAAATATTTCTCGATGACTCAACTGAACGGGAATCAAGATCCATCATTTTTAATGTTATTCCCAAAATTTTTGAAAAAAATTTTTATTTGATTGGGTAATTCAACGGTCAACTAGTACTTTGACCAGAACCCCTAAATTGGGTTTCGTTAGGGTTTAAGGATTCGATTTTTTTAAAAATATTTCTCGATGACCCAACCGAATGGGAATCAGGATCCATCATTTTTAATGTTATTCCCAAAATTTTAGAAAAAAAATTTATTTGATTGAGTAATTCAACAGTCAACTAGTACTTTGACCGGAACCCCTAAATAGGGTTTCGTCAGGGTTTAAGGATTCGATTTTTTTAAAATTATTTCTCAATGACCCAACCGAACGGGAATCAAGATCCATAATTTTTAATGTTATTCCCAAAATTTTAGGAAAAAAAATTTATTTGATTGGGTAATTCAACGGTCAACTAGTACTTTGACCGGAACCCCTAAACAGGGTTTCGTTAGGGTTTAAGGATTCGATTTTTTAAAAAATATTTATCGATGACCCAACCGAACGGGAATCAAGATCCATCATTTTTAATGTTATTCCCAAAATTTTAGAAAAAAAAATTTATTTGATTGGCTAATTCAACGGTCAACTAGTACTTTGACCGGAACCCCTAAATAGGGTTTCGTCATGGTTTAAGGATTCGATTTTTTCAGAAATATTTCTAAATGACCCAACCAAACAGGAATCAAGATCCATCATTTTTTATGTTATTATTAAAATTTTAGAAAAAAAAATTTATTTGATTGGGTAATTCAACGGTCAACTAGTACTTTGACCGGAACCCCTAAACAGGGTTTCGTCAGGATTTAAGGATTCGATTTATTAGAAAATATTTCTCGACGACCCAACCGAACGGGAATCAAGATCCGTCATTTTTAATGTTATTCCCAAATTTTAGAAAAAAAATTTATTTGATTTGGTAATTCCACTTTCAACTAGTACTTTGACCGGAAGCCCTAAACAGGGTTTCGTCAGGGTTTAAGGATTCGATTTTTTAAAAAATATTTCTCGATGACCCAACCAAATGGGAATCAAGATCCATCATTTTTAATGTTATTCCCAAAATTTTATAAAAAAAAAATTTATTTGATTGGGTAATTCAACGGTCAACTAGTACTTTGACCGGAACCCCTAAAAAGGGTTTCGTTAGGGTTTAAGGATTCGATTTTTAAAAAAATATTTCTCGATGACCCAACTGAACGGGAATCAAGATCCATCATTTTTAATGTTATTCCCAAAATTTTAGAAAAAAAAATTTATTTGATTGGGTAATTCAAGGGTCAACTAGTACTTTGACCTGAACTCCTAAAAAGGGTTTCGTTAGGGTTTAAGGATTCGATTTTTTAAAAAATATTTCTCGATGACCCAACTGAACGGGAATCAAGATCCATCATTTTTAATGTTATTCCCAAAATTTTAGAAAAAAAATTTATTTGATTGGGTAATTCAACGGTCAACTAGTACTTTGACCGGAACCCCTAAACAGGGTTTCGTCAGGGTTTAAGGATTCGATTTTTTAAAAAATATTTCTCGATGACTCAACTGAACGGGAATCAAGATCCATCATTTTTAATGTTATTCCCAAAATTTTTGAAAAAAAATTTTATTTGATTGGGTAATTCAACGGTCAACTAGTACTTTGACCAGAACCCCTAAATTGGGTTTCGTTAGGGTTTAAGGATTCGATTTTTTTAAAAATATTTCTCGATGACCCAACCGAATGGGAATCAGGATCCATCATTTTTAATGTTATTCCCAAAATTTTAGAAAAAAAATTTATTTGATTGAGTAATTCAACAGTCAACTAGTACTTTGACCGGAACCCCTAAATAGGGTTTCGTCAGGGTTTAAGGATTCGATTTTTTTAAAATTATTTCTCAATGACCCAACCGAACGGGAATCAAGATCCATAATTTTTAATGTTATTCCCAAAATTTTAGGAAAAAAAATTTATTTGATTGGGTAATTCAACGGTCAACTAGTACTTTGACCGGAACCCCTAAACAGGGTTTCGTTAGGGTTTAAGGATTCGATTTTTTAAAAAATATTTATCGATGACCCAACCGAACGGGAATCAAGATCCATCATTTTTAATGTTATTCCCAAAATTTTAGAAAAAAAAATTTATTTGATTGGCTAATTCAACGGTCAACTAGTACTTTGACCGGAACCCCTAAATAGGGTTTCGTCATGGTTTAAGGATTCGATTTTTTCAGAAATATTTCTAAATGACCCAACCAAACAGGAATCAAGATCCATCATTTTTTATGTTATTATTAAAATTTTAGAAAAAAAAATTTATTTGATTGGGTAATTCAACGGTCAACTAGTACTTTGACCGGAACCCCTAAACAGGGTTTCGTCAGGATTTAAGGATTCGATTTATTAGAAAATATTTCTCGACGACCCAACCGAACGGGAATCAAGATCCGTCATTTTTAATGTTATTCCCAAATTTTAGAAAAAAAATTTATTTGATTTGGTAATTCCACTTTCAACTAGTACTTTGACCGGAAGCCCTAAACAGGGTTTCGTCAGGGTTTAAGGATTCGATTTTTTTAAAAATATTTCTCGATGACCCAACCAAATGGGAATCAAGATCCATCATTTTTAATGTTATTCCCAAAATTTTATAAAAAAAAAATTTATTTGATTGGGTAATTCAACGGTCAACTAGTACTTTGACCGGAACACCTAAAAAGGGTTTCGTTAGGGTTTAAGGATTCGATTTTTAAAAAAATATTTCTCGATGACCCAACTGAACGGGAATCAAGATCCATCATTTTTAATGTTATTCCCAAAATTTTAGAAAAAAAAATTTATTTGATTGGGTAATTCAAGGGTCAACTAGTACTTTGACCTGAACTCCTAAAAAGGGTTTCGTTAGGGTTTAAGGATTCGATTTTTTAAAAAATATTTCTCGATGACCCAACTGAACGGGAATCAAGATCCATCATTTTTAATGTTATTCCCAAAATTTTAGAAAAAAAATTTATTTGATTGGGTAATTCAACGGTCAACTAGTACTTTGACCGGAACCCCTAAACAGGGTTTCGTCAGGGTTTAAGGATTCGATTTTTTAAAAAATATTTCTCGATGACTCAACTGAACGGGAATCAAGATCCATCATTTTTAATGTTATTCCCAAAATTTTTGAAAAAAAATTTTATTTGATTGGGTAATTCAACGGTCAACTAGTACTTTGACCAGAACCCCTAAATTGGGTTTCGTTAGGGTTTAAGGATTCGATTTTTTTAAAAATATTTCTCGATGACCCAACCGAATGGGAATCAGGATCCATCATTTTTAATGTTATTCCCAAAATTTTAGAAAAAAAATTTATTTGATTGAGTAATTCAACAGTCAACTAGTACTTTGACCGGAACCCCTAAATAGGGTTTCGTCAGGGTTTAAGGATTCGATTTTTTTAAAATTATTTCTCAATGACCCAACCGAACGGGAATCAAGATCCATAATTTTTAATGTTATTCCCAAAATTTTAGGAAAAAAAATTTATTTGATTGGGTAATTCAACGGTCAACTAGTACTTTGACCGGAACCCCTAAACAGGGTTTCGTTAGGGTTTAAGGATTCGATTTTTTAAAAAATATTTATCGGTGACCCAACCGAACGGGAATCAAGATCCATCATTTTTAATGTTATTCCCAAAATTTTAGAAAAAAAAATTTATTTGATTGGGTAATTCAACGGTCAACTAGTACTTTGACCGGAACCCCTAAATAGGGTTTCGTCATGGTTTAAGGATTCGATTTTTTCAGAAATATTTCTAAATGACCCAACCAAACAGGAATCAAGATCCATTATTTTTGATGTTATTATTAAAATTTTAGAAAAAAAAATTTATTTGATTGGGTAATTCAACGGTCAACTAGTACTTTGACCGGAACCCCTAAACAGGGTTTCGTCAGGATTTAAGGATTCGATTTATTAGAAAATATTTCTCGACGACCCAACCGAACGGGAATCAAGATCCGTCATTTTTAATGTTATTCCCAAATTTTAGAAAAAAAATTTATTTGATTTGGTAATTCCACTTTCAACTAGTACTTTGACCGGAAGCCCTAAACAGGGTTTCGTCAGGGTTTAAGGATTCGATTTTTTAAAAAATATTTCTCGATGACCCAACCAAATGGGAATCAAGATCCATCATTTTTAATGTTATTCCCAAAATTTTATAAAAAAAAAATTTATTTGATTGGGTAATTCAACGGTCAACTAGTACTTTGACCGGAACCCCTAAAAAGGGTTTCGTTAGGGTTTAAGGATTCGATTTTTAAAAAAATATTTCTCGATGACCCAACTGAACAGGAATCAAGATCCATCATTTTTAATGTCATTCCCAAAATTTTAGAAAAAAAAAAATTTATTTGATTGGGTAATTCAACGGTCAACTAGTACTTTGACCTGAACTCCTAAAAAGGGTTTCGTTAGGGTTTAAGGATTCGATTTTTTAAAAAATATTTCTCGATGACTCAACTGAACGGGAATCAAGATCCATCATTTTTAATGTTATTCCCAAAATTTTTGAAAAAAAATTTTATTTGATTGGGTAATTCAACGGTCAACTAGTACTTTGACCAGAACCCCTAAATTGGGTTTCGTTAGGGTTTAAGGATTCGATTTTTTTAAAAATATTTCTCGATGACCCAACCGAATGGGAATCAGGATCCATCATTTTTAATGTTATTCCCAAAATTTTAGAAAAAAAATTTATTTGATTGAGTAATTCGACAGTCAACTAGTACTTTGACCGGAACCCCTAAATAGGGTTTCGTCAGGGTTTAAGGATTCGATTTTTTTAAAATTATTTCTCAATGACCCAACCGAACGGGAATCAAGATCCATAATTTTTAATGTTATTCCCAAAATTTTAGGAAAAAAAAATTTATTTGATTGGGTAATTCAACGGTCAACTAGTACTTTGACCGGAACCCCTAAACAGGGTTTCGTTAGGGTTTAAGGATTCGATTTTTTAAAAAATATTTATCGGTGACCCAACCGAACGGGAATCAAGATCCATCATTTTTAATGTTATTCCCAAAATTTTAGAAAAAAAAATTTATTTGATTGGGTAATTCAACGGTCAACTAGTACTTTGACCGGAACCCCTAAATAGGGTTTCGTCATGGTTTAAGGATTCGATTTTTTCAGAAATATTTCTAAATGACCCAACCAAACAGGAATCAAGATCCATCATTTTTGATGTTATTATTAAAATTTTAGAAAAAAAAATTTATTTGATTGGGTAATTCAACGGTCAACTAGTACTTTGACCGGAACCCCTAAACAGGGTTTCGTCAGGATTTAAGGATTCGATTTATTACAAAATATTTCTCGACGACCCAACCGAACGGGAATCAAGATCCGTCATTTTTAATGTTATTCCCAAATTTTAGAAAAAAAATTTATTTGATTTGGTAATTCCACTTTCAACTAGTACTTTGACCGGAAGCCCTAAACAGGGTTTCGTCAGGGTTTAAGGATTCGATTTTTTAAAAAATATTTCTCGATGACCCAACCAAATGGGAATCAAGATCCATCATTTTTAATGTTATTCCCAAAATTTTATAAAAAAAAAATTTATTTGATTGGGTAATTCAACGGTCAACTAGTACTTTGACCGGAACCCCTAAAAAGGGTTTCGTTAGGGTTTAAGGATTCGATTTTTAAAAAAATATTTCTCGATGACCCAACTGAATGGGAATCAAGATCCATCATTTTTAATGTTATTCCCAAAATTTTAGAAAAAAAAAATTTATTTGATTGGGTAATTCAACGGTCAACTAGTACTTTGACCTGAACTCCTAAAAAGGGTTTCGTTATGGTTTAAGGATTCGATTTTTTAAAAAATATTTCTCGATGACCCAACTGAACGGGAATCAAGATCCATCATTTTTAATGTTATTCCCAAAATTTTAGAAAAAAATTTATTTGATTGGGTAATTCAACGGTCAACTAGTACTTTGACCGGAACCCCTAAACAGGGTTTCGTCAGGGTTTAAGGATTCGATTTTTTAAAAAATATTTCTCGATGACTCAACTGAACGAGAATCAAGATCCATCATTTTTAATGTTATTCCCAAAATTTTTGAAAAAAAAATTCATTTGATTGGGTAATTCAACGGTCAACTAGTACTTTGACCAGAACCCCTAAATTGGGTTTCGTTAGGGTTTAAGGATTCGATTTTTTTAAAAATATTTCTCGATGACCCAACCGAATGGGAATTAGGATCCATCATTTTTAATGTTATTCCCAAAATTTTAGAAAAAAAAATTATTTGATTGAGTAATTCAACAGTCAAATAGTACTTTGACCGGAACCCCTAAATAGGGTTTCGTCAGGGTTTAAGGATTCGATTTTTTTAAAATTATTTCTCAATGACCCAACCGAACGGGAATCAAGATCCATAATTTTTAATGTTATTCCCAAAATTTTAGGAAAAAAAAATTTATTTGATTGGGTAATTCAACGGTCAACTAGTACTTTGACCGGAACCCCTAAACAGGGTTTCGTTAGGGTTTAAGGATTCGATTTTTTAAAAAATATTTATCGGTGACCCAACCGAACGGGAATCAAGATCCATCATTTTTAATGTTATTCCCAAAATTTTAGAAAAAAAAATTTATTTGATTGGGTAATTCAACGGTCAACTAGTACTTTGACCGGAACCCCTAAATAGGGTTTCGTCATGGTTTAAGGATTCGATTTTTTCAGAAATATTTCTAAATGACCCAACCAAACAGGAATCAAGATCCATCATTTTTGATGTTATTATTAAAATTTTAGAAAAAAAAATTTATTTGATTGGGTAATTCAACGGTCAACTAGTACTTTGACCGGAACCCCTAAACAGGGTTTCGTCAGGATTTAAGGATTCGATTTATTAGAAAATATTTCTCGACGACCCAACCGAACGGGAATCAAGATCCGTCATTTTTAATGTTATTCCCAAATTTTAGAAAAAAAATTTATTTGATTTGGTAATTCCACTTTCAACTAGTACTTTGACCGGAAGCCCTAAACAGGGTTTCGTCAGGGTTTAAGGATTCGATTTTTTAAAAAATATTTCTCGATGACCCAACCAAATGGGAATCAAGATCCATCATTTTTAATGTTATTCCCAAAATTTTATAAAAAAAAAATTTATTTGATTGGGTAATTCAACGGTCAACTAGTACTTTGACCGGAACCCCTAAAAAGGGTTTCGTTAGGGTTTAAGGATTCGATTTTTAAAAAAATATTTCTCGATGACCCAACTGAACGTGAATCAAGATCCATCATTTTTAATGTTATTCCCAAAATTTTAGAAAATTTTTTTTATTTGATTGGGTAATTCAACGGTCAACTAGTACTTTGACCGGAACCCCTAAACAGGGTTTCGTCAGGGTTTAAGGATTCGATTTTTTAAAAAATATTTCTCGATGACTAAACTGAACGAGAATCAAGATCCATCATTTTTAATGTTATTCCCAAAATTTTAGAAAAAAAAAATTTATTTGTTTGGGTAATTCAACGGTTAACTAGTACTTTGACCGGAACCCCTAAATTGGGTTTCGTTAGGGTTTAAGGATTCGATTTTTTTAAAAATATTTCTCGATGACCCAACCGAATGGGAATCAGGATCCATCATTTTTAATGTTATTCCCAAAATTTTAGAAAAAAAATTATTTGATTGGGTAATTCAACAGTCAACTAGTACTTTTACAGGAACCCCTAAACAGGGTTTCGTTAGGGTTTAAGGATTCGATTTTTTTAAAAATATTTCTCATTGACCCAACCGAACGGGAATCAAGATCCATAATTTTTAATGTTATTCCCAAAATTTTAGAAAAAAAATTTACTTGATTGGGTAATTCAACGGTCAACTAGTACTTTGACCATAACCCCTAAATTGGGTTTCGTCAGGGTTTAAGGATTCGATTTTTTAATAAATATTTCTCGATGACATTAACCGAACGGGAATCAAGATCCATCATTTTTAATGTTATTCCCAAAATTTTAGAAAAAAAAAATTTATTTGACTTTGTAATTCAACGGTCAACTAGTTCTTTGACCGGAACCCCTAAACAGGGTTTCGTTAGAGTTTAAGGATTCGATTTTTTAAAAAATATTTCCCGAAGACCCAACCGAACGGGAATCAAGATCCATCATTTTTAATGTTATTCCCAAAATTTTAGATAAAAAAATTTATTTGATTGGGTAATTCAATGGTCAACTAGTACTTTGACCGGAACCCCTAAATTGGGTTTCGTCAGGGTTTAAGGATTCGATTTTTTAAAAAATATTTGTCGATGACCGAACCGAACGGGAATCAAGATCCATCATTTTTAATGTTATTCCCAAAATTTTAGAAATTTTTTTTTATTTGATTGGGTAATTCAACGGTCAACTAGTACTTTGACCTGAACTCCTAAAAAGGGTTTCGTTAGGGTTTAAGGATTTGATTTTTAAAAAAATATTTCTTGATGACCTAACTGAACGGGAATCAAGATCCATCATTTTTAATGTTCTTCCCAAAATTTTAGAAAAAAAAATTATTTGATTGGGTAATTCAACGGTCAACTAGTACTTTGACCGGAACCCCTAAACAAGGTTTCGTCAGGGTTTAGGATTCAATTTTTTAAAAAATATTTCTCGATGACTCAACTGAACGGGAATCAAGATCCATCATTTTTAATGTTATTCCCAAAATTTTAGAAAAAAAAAATTTATTTGATTGGGTAATTCAACGGTCAACTAGTACTTTGACCAAAACCCCTAAATTGGGTTTCATTAGGGTTTAAGGATTCGATTTTTTTAAAAATATTTCTCGATGACCCAACCGAATGGGAATCAGGATCCATCATTTTTAATGTTATTCCCAAAATTTTAGAAAAAAAATTATTTGATTGGGTAATTCAAAAGTCAACTAGTACTTTGACCGGAACCCCTAAATAGGGTTTCGTCAGAGTTTAAGGATTCGATTTTTTTAAAAATATTTCTCAATGACCCAACCGAACGGGAATCAAGATCCATAATTTTTAATGTTATTCCCAAAATTTTAGAAAAAAAAATTTACTTGATTGGGTAATTCAACGGTCAACTAGTACTTTGACCGGAACCCCTAAATTGGGTTTCGTCAGGGTTTAAGGATTCAATTTTTTAATAAATATTTCTCGATGACCCAACTGAACGGGAATCAAGATCCATCATTTTTAATGTTATTCCCAAAATTTTAGAAATTTTTTTTTTGATTGGGTAATTCAACGGTCAACTAGTACTTTGACTGGAACCCCTAAACAGGGTTTCGTTAGGGTTTAAGGATTCGATTTTTTAAAAAAATTTCTCGATGACCCAACCGAACGGGAATCAAGATCCATCATTTTTAAAGTTATTCCAAAATTTTAGAAAAAAAAAATTTATTTGACTTTGTAATTCAACGGTCAACTAGTTCTTTGACCGGAACCCCTAAACAGGGTTTCGTCAGAGTTTAAGGATTCGATTTTTTAAAATATATTTCCCGAAGACCCAACCGAACGGGAATCAAGATCCATCATTTTTAATGTTATTCCCAAAATTTTAGAAAAAAAATTTGTTAGTCACAGAGGCATGCCTGAATACATCTAATAACAAGCCTAAGTATGTGTAATGCTATGAATTACCTACATGACCTCTTAACTGAGGGAACCTCTAGTTGTAGAGTTTCTATTTGTTCTGTACTTGTAATAGGCATCAAATTCTAGTTGTGTTACTGTACTTATAAAGTCAAGAATAATGCTTGAAAGAAGCTCCAAGGTTCATGCCTCTAGCAAGGAGATAAAGACTGCCAAATAATCATAGTTGGGATTTGAAGAAAAGAAGAATTTTCCTGAGTACCAATTCGAGAAGTACATTTGTCTATTCGAGAAGTCTAGCATTCGAGAAGTCAGAGATTCGATATCTTAGAAGATACTATTCGATATCTCTGAATACACTATTCGATATCTCTGAATACACTGTTCGATATCTCATTCGATATCTCAGAGATTCGATATGTCTATTACTCTATTCGAGAACTCATGGAGTCAACAAGTCAAAGCATCATTCGAGTTCTCTAAGAGTCAACAAGTCAATGATCTATTCGATATCTCAAGGACTAAAGAAGCTATTCGACATCTCAGGGATTCGATATGTCAAAATGCTCTATTCGATATCTCAAGGAGTCCCAGAGAAAAGAGATATTCGAGAAGTGATTCGATATGTCAATATAACACTATTCGAGAACTCAGAGTTATCGATTAAGTCAATTCGAGTTCTCGAATCAATCACTTAGCCACTTCTCGAATACATTCTTGGAGACAAAATACTGAAGAATTGTATAAGTCAAAAGCCTGTAACAAGCCAAGACGCTTTATTTGACTATGTACTATAAAGCGTATTGGAAAGCCTACAAAGAAGCTTGGAGAGGTAAGACAAAGGGACAAGGAGCTAAAGAAGTGGATCTGAATAGGCTTTGCAAAGTCAAATCTGTAGCCGTTTGGACTCTTACTCAAATAAGATAGACATACTGGAAAGTAGTTTGTTTTACCTACCTTATTTGTAGTAAGTAGGTGTATCCATGTCTATAAGGATACAGCCTCACTTCCTTAGCAGATAAGTTTTTCAAGATACATCACAAGAAATATCTCTCTAAGAAAAACGAAGCTGAGAATACTACCATTTGTATTCACAGATTATAGCAAAATCTTTATTTAATAAAATATTAGATTAAAGTGATATTGTGTTGTGTTTGTCTTTGTTATCTGTTCTTACATATTTCACACATTCAACACATATCTTGTTGCAAAGATTCAAGAACAAAGAAAAGTTTAAGAATCCATTCACCCCCTCTCTGTATTCTTTTACTGTATTCAATACTCAACAAATGGTATTAGAGCAGGCTGTTTAATCTAAACAGAAAACGATCATGAGTTCGAATACACCAAAGACTACAGGTACGGTGAAGGTCCCTAAGTTCGACAAAGAGAATTACAACCTCTGGAAAATAAAAATGCTATTGTTCATCAAAGCTGCCAATCCTCTCTACCCTGACATCCTCAAGAATGGTCCATTTGTACCACAACAAGAAATTGCTGAATCCACAGTGGGCACAATAGTCATTCCTAGATCATATGTTGCAAAAGAGCCATCCAAATGGACTGACTCAGAGAAGGAAAAGGTTGCCCTAGACAGTCATCTCATGTTACTGATCATAGACTCCATGGATATGTCGATGTTTGCCAACATAGCATCATGCACATCAGCCAAGGACATGTGGAACCACATCGAAGTGTTATGTGAAGGGACATAGGAGGTAAGAGAAAATAGGAAACAGATACTGGTCACACAGTATGAAGCTTTCATGGCACGGTCCAAAGAAAGTATTACTGATATGTTTGAGAGATTTCACAAGCTGGTGACTGAGCTTCAAATGAATGGGAAGGTTTACAGCACTAAAGAATTAAACATGAAGTTTCTACTATCTGCACCAAACCATCTAGAGCAAAGGGTCATATCTCTAAGAGAAAGAGATTTGAACAAAGTCACATATGATGTGCTCTATGGGGTTTTAAAAAATCATGAGCTTGAGTTACTTCAGAAGAGGGCTATTCAAGCCAACCAAGGCAGAATGATAAACACATCCTGTGCCTTGATTGTCAACAAATCCGTTCAAGACCTGGAAGCATCTACAAGTCAACTGAGAATAGAAGAGATAGTAGATGATGAAGAGACTGAAGAAGAAGTGACTGAACCTGTTGATGAAAAGGAAGAAGATGAGTTCTATACTCTTGAAGAGTTGGATGCCATGGAAAACACTTCATATGCTTTTATGGTTAGAAAATTCCCAAACATTAGATTTAAGAGGAGTCAGCCCTTCAAGTCTAGATCTCAAAATCATTCATTCAACAAGAGCAAGGCACCTGTGAAAGCAAACAAAAACAAATTCAAAACCAGCTATGTGGATAGGTCGTCTGTGAGATGTTATAGATGCAATGACCTAGGGCATTTTGCTAGTGAATGCAAGAAGCCTAAGAAGAAGGATAAGGAGTTTCTTGAGCTTGAAGCTAAGTATGAGGCTCTGCTAAAGAAGCATGCACCAGGTAAGGCCTACATAGCTGAAGGGAAGTGTTGGGATGATTCTGATAGTGATGGAGAAGAACAAGAATTCTGCAACTATGCCTTGATGGCCAACTCTAAGGAAGAACCATCTAAATCAGACTCTCAGGTACCATCCCTCACTACTATAGACATGCCTGTTTCTGAATACAAATCTATGGTTGAACAACTATCTGTTGAGATGTTTAATATTCATACTAGTATGACTGCTGCTAATGAAGAAATTGCTAAACTGTCTACTAAGAATGAATTGTTGAACAAAAGAAATGAGGAACTAGAACTAACTGCTATGCAAATAGAAAACCTTAAACAAGAAATCGAATATCTAAAGAATAAGGTTCTATTTGCTAGTCAAGTTGAGAAAGCTCTTAGGGATGAACTAGCTGAAAATGAATTTAAATTGAAAACATTCAAGAATTCCTCTAGTCTATTGCAGTCCTACCATGAGAAAAATCTAGCTAGACCAAAGGCTGCTATTGGACTTGATTATGACACTCTCAAGCAGAGGAAAGGCTATGCAGTCATTGAAGATGACATTGTTGTTCAAGAGGAAGTGCCTCAGGTTTTGAAAAAGGCTGAGACCCCAATATTTAAAACACCAACACTTGAGATTGATGAGGATGCCTTACTCATTAAGCAAATGTTGGATGATGAAGATAAGGCACAATCAAATGAACAACAAGCATCCTCTAAGAGTGAGAATGTCAAAACCAAAGCCAAGGAGTCAGTAGGAGGTAAACCTAGACTTGAGAAATTTGTGAAGTTTGTTTCAGCTGGGAATAATGAGTTTGAGAAGAAAGTGGCTAAAAAGAAACAAAACAGGAATGGCATATTAGGGATTAACAAGGACAACAATTATGCTTATGTGCCAAATGCCCCTAGTAAAGTTTGTCAAAATTGTTTTAGCACTAATCATTTAACTCATGCATGCAAGAAACCATCTGGTAGTGTTGTTAAACCATTCTATGATTGCTCTGTGCCTTTAAGACATAGAGACTCTCCTTTCTGTGATAAATTTGATTGTATGCCATGTAACATGAATGTAATGACTAGTTGTTTTAATTTGAGAAGACAATTCATGGAAGGTTGCATCAGTCACAATGTTCACACACACTACACAAGAACAAAGTCTTCAAGTCCTCCTAAAGTTAGGAAGGTGCCTCTGTCACCTAAGTCTAAGAACCCTTATTCTAAGACTTCTAACAGTGACAAGAAGACTAACATCAAGAAAAGTGATAAGCATGTTGTTTATGGTAAAACTGTTGCTAAGCCACATGGACCCAAACTTGTTTGGGTACCAAAGGAGAAGAAATACCTTTGTGTTTGCAGGGCAAATAAAGTGAAAGAAAGGTCATGTGGATTTTGGACAGTGGATGTTCAAACCATATGACTGGTGATATGGCCCTACTATCATAGTATGAGGAGAAGGCTGGCCCAATGGTTGCTTTTGGAGATGACAGCATTGGCAACACACTGGGATATGGCAAGTTGGAAATTGGAAATGTCATCATTGAAAATGTAGCACTGGTCAAGGGACTCAAGCACAATCTACTGAGTGTTGGTCAATTTACTGACAGAGGCTTCAAAGTGAATTTTGACAAAGATGAATGTTTGATCACCCACAAAAAGACTGGTGACTTTGCTCTATCTGGAGTAAGGAAAGGAAGCCTGTTTATAGCCAATATGAACTCTGCAAACAAGGACAAAATCTGTTGCTTTTACTCAAAAGCATCAAATGAAGATAGTTGGCTGTGGCATAAGAAGCTATCACACTTGAACTTCAAAGGCATTAATTCTCTAGTCAAAAGAGAGTTAGTAAGAGGCATGCCCACACTTGAATTCTGTCAAGAAGGAGTGTGTGAGGCTTGTCAAAAGGGAAAAATGAAAAGATCAAGCCACAAGTCAAAGACAGTGACATCAATAACCAAGCCCCTACAACTAATCCATATGGACTTGTTTGGGCCTGTCAATATTATGTCACTAGGAAGGAAAAAGTATGCTCTGGTGATGGTTGATGATTTCACAAGGTATACATGGGTAGAATTTCTGGCATCAAAGGATGAGGCTCCCCAAGTAATCATTGAGCATATAAAGAAAATTGACAAGGAAGCAAAGGCCAACAATGCAAGTGTGATTGCATTAAGAAGTGATAATGGAACAGAGTTCAGAAAGGCCATGCTTGAAGCATTCTGTAAAGAAAATGGTATTTCTTAACAATTCTCAGCTCCAAGGACTCCACAACAAAATGGAGTTGTTGAAAGAAAGAATAGAACTCTGATTGAGGCTGCTAGAACAATGTTACTTGATGCAAAGATGCCTACTTGTTTTTGGGCTGAGGCTGTGAGCACTGCATGCTATATCCAAAACAGAACCCTCATCAACAAAAACACTGGAAAGACACCTTACAACTTGATGACTGGAAAGAAGCCCACCCTAAAGTATGTTCATACTTTTGGAAGCAAATGCTTTGTGTTAAAAGACAACTCAGAATATGTTGGAAAGTTTGATGCAAAAGCATTTGAAGGAAATTTTCTTGGCTACTCTATGGAAAGAATTGCATACAAAGTTTATGTCATCACTCAAAAGAAAGTTATGGAAAGCACAGATGTGACATTTGATGACAGCAAACTACCTGGATTAGAAGAAGCCAGTGATGAAGATAAAGATCCTTTGAAGTTTGACAATCTAGATGATTCTGATGAGGAGATTGAAACTGAATTTGAGCCCACAATCCAACAAACTCAAGTGAATGAAGAACCTGTGTCAACCAACAATGAAGAAACAAGCATCCAAGACACACCTGTGATTAGTGGAAACTTCATAGGGGGAGGAAATGTAAATGATCATGATCTGGATGATGAAGCAAAATCAAGGCTGAGAAATCAATCTGAACATACAAGGAAATGGGATAGATCACATACTGCAGATCAGATAATTGGAGATCCAAATACAGGAGTGATGACAAGGAGAGCAACTCTAAATGAATGTCTCTATGGTTGCTTTCTATCCCAAGTTGAGCCTAAGAAACTTGAAGATGCATTGTTGGATCCTGAGTGGATAATTGCTATGCAAGAGGAGCTAAACCAATTTGAAAGAAGCAAAGTATGGGAACTTGTGCCTGCACCAAAAGATAGAACCATTGTTGGAACAAAATGGTTTCTAAGGAATAAGATGGATGAAAATGGTGTAGTCATAAGAAACAAAGCAAGGCTGGTTGCAAAAGGATACTCTCAACAGGAAGGCATTGACTATGATGAGACTTTTGCCCCTGTTGCCAGACTAGAGGCCATCAGAATTTTCTTGGCATTTGCTGCACATTCTAATTTCAAGGTCTATCAAATGGATGTCAAGAGTGCATTTCTGAATGGGGAGTTGGAAGAAGAAGTATATGTGCAACAGCCATCTGGCTTTGAGGATCCACAATTCCCTCACTTTGTCTACAGATTGCTTAAAGCATTGTATGGACTTAAGCAAGCTCCTAGGGCATGGTGTGACACATTGTCACAATTTCTACTTGAGAATCAATTCACTAGAGGCACACTAGACAAGACACTGTTTTACAAGAAACATGGTGATGATATTATCTTAGTTCAAATCTATGTGGATGATATCATATTTGGCTCTACAAATGAGAAGTTGTGTGAGAAATTCTCTAAGCTCATGCAGAGCAGATATGAGATGAGTATGATGGGAGAATTAACATTCTTTCTTGGGCTGCAAGTGAGTCAAAGGAAGGATGGCATTTTTATAAGTCAAACCAAATACATAAAGGATCTATTGAAGAAATTTGACTTAGAAGAATGCTCACCTGCAAAGACACCCATGGCCACTGCTACCAAGTTAGATGAAGATGGTAAGGGCAAGAAGGTAGATATCTCAATCTACAGAGGCATGGTTGGTTCTCTACTCTACCTCACTGCTAGTAGGCCAGACATCATGTTTGCAACATGCTTGTGTGCAAGGTTTCAATCAAATCCAAAGGAATCACATATGATAGCAATAAAGAGGATTTTCAGATATCTGAAGGGCACACCAAACTTGGGGTTATGGTATCCTAAGGACACAGGGTTCAATCTGGTTGGTTATTCTGATGCTGATTATGCTGATTATGCTGGATGCAGAGTGGATAGGAAAAGCACCTCAGGTAGCTGCAAATTTCTTGGACAAAGGTTAGTCTCTTGGTACAGCAAGAAACAACAATCTGTGTCAACCTCCACAGCTGAAGCTGAGTACATAGCTGCTGGAAGTTGCTGTGCTCAAGTGCTTTGGATCAGTAACCAACTTAGAGATTATGGACTTGTGTTGGAAAGAATTCCAATCATGTGTGACAACACAAGTGCAATCTCTATAGTTTCCAATCCTGTCAATCATTCTAGCACAAAGCACATTGACATCAGATATCACTTCATAAGGGAGCATGCAACTAATGGAACCATTGAGTTACATTATGTTCCCATAGAGAAACAACTAGCTAACATATTCACTAAGCCATTAGATGAAGCCACCTTCACAAGGTTGGTTAGTGAGATTGGAATGCTGAATTCTTCAAATTCTGGCTGAGTGAATATATCAACTAGATTGTTGCAACAGTAAATACTTACTTTATCAAATGCTCAATATTTTTAAAGTAAGTATTGGCTGGATTATGATTTATGATAAATGCATAATTTTGCATATTTCTATTGCCTATTTATTGTTTGAATTCGTATTTTAATAAATTATTTTGTTGCATTTCAGGAAAATTCGAGAAAAATGAAGAAATGACAAAATAAAGAAATAAATGACAAAAGAAGGAAAAGAAGGACCAAAATGGAAGAAAAATGAAAAGCTAGGGAGGGTGGTGCATCTTTGTAGCCCACCAAAATGAATGGCCAAGATTTAGCCAACCAAAATTAAATCAATGGCTAAGATTAGCCCATACCTACCAAAAACCCTAATTATTTTCTATAAATAGCCTCATCCTTCATTTGTAAAATCATCTTAGAATTAGGTTAGTTCTAGTTCACTCCCAAATTATAGTTGTAATTTTTTTTTCCTTGTAAACACTTTTTATGCAATTTCAAGTTTCATTTTAATTCTTGTTCTCAGTTATTAATTTTAATTTTGTCCCTTTAAATTTCCATTTTATTGTGGACAATTTTAATTCCAAATCTTCATTTTAGTGTAATTTTAATTTTCTAGTTAATATTTTTATTTTCATTTTTAATTTAAAAAAAAAAGTTTTTAATTTTCTGTTTCGTTTTAAGTAATAAATTCGAAGTAGTCCCCTGTGTTAGTTCTGTTCGCAAGTAAACAAACCCAGCTCGTTTATTTTTTTTTTTTTGTTTTCTGAACTTACTCTCTTCAGTCTCAATAAGCACACCCACTCCCCTTTGTTCGTTAATTCAATCATGCCCATTTCATCTCCTTCTCCCTTCTTTTGATTCCTAAAACCCGCCACTACAAACTCCCCACAATTCCATCAAAACCGCAGCCGTCTTCTTCTTCTTCTTCTTCTTCTTCGTTATTAACAACCCTCTCCTCTTCTTCCCTTTTCTTTTTCTTATTTTCTTCCCGACAAACACCTTCTTCCCTCTTTTCTCTCTCTCTCTCTCTCTCTCTCTCTCTCTCTCTCTCTCTCTCTCTCTCTCTCTCTCTCTCTCTCTCTCTCTCTCTCTCTCTCTCTCTCTCTCTCTTTCCCCACCAACACCGCCCCTTCTTCTCTACGTTTTTCAAACCCTTCTTCTTTCCATTTTTTTTCGTTGCAAAAACCACCGTTCACCCCCCTTGTAAATCATTGAGTTCTAATCACGTTTTTTATTTTATTTTATTGAGTTCTGTTAATTACATTTTTCGTAGAGTCCGAGTTGCGAATCCGATGCCGAGTTACTGTGTATTCTTGGGTCGAATTAAGGATTTTAAACAGATGAACAACTGGTTTCATTTCAGTTGAATTAAGAGTTACATTGAGTGCGCTGTTTTGCTGTCGTTGGTTGTAATATGCTTGTAGTAATGTAATATGATTCAGTTTTCTTCTGGTGTATGTGAGTTACTACCCTTTTGTTGAAACCCGCTATCTTCACCGCCTAATACTAGGCTGTTTTTGGTTGGCAGTCAGCTTTATTAACTTGTGAATGTATCAAAACCATCAATATATGGTTTATCGATCTTGCATTGTGTAGTAATATTTCCAGTTGCCAGTCGTATTTAGAACAGTTTCGGTGTTTTTTTTTTATTGCTGTTTGTTTTTGGGTCGAGTGAATTGCCGAGACTGAGTTTGTTTGATTCTTGTCGAATTTTTCTGTTAATTTTTGAGTCATGTTTAGTGGGTTGAATCAATTCTTTTTGTGTTTGGTTGTGATAATGGTTAGTTGAATTTACAAGCATCTCATGCCTAATTTTCTTAAAATTTATGTAAATAAATTTTTAGAATAAAATCTAGTTTAAATTCGAATTTTAGATTTTTTAAATAATTTAGTTTCGTTTTTTTTTATTTTTTAAATAGTTAGTTGAAAATTAGAATAATTAAAAAAAATTGTTAAAATTATCTTGCATTTCCTGTTTGTAATTATTTAGTTTAAATTTTCTTTTAGAAAATTAATTAGTATAAAATCAAAATCATCAAAATTCCAAATTGTTCTAATTCGATTAAATTAAATATTAAGGATTGCGAAATAAATATTAGTTCCCTGTGGATCGAATCTTAAATACTAAAACGACGATCGTGCGCTTGCGATTTTAATTGTCATGTTTTCGGCACATCAATTTATAAATATTCCACAATGCTGCATATGTTGAAAATCATACATCTTTAGCTTGAAATTTCTGTGAAATTTTGAGAGAATCACTATTTAATTTAGTAGAATATTCTTCAGTGAATATTTCTGGTAAATTTTAAAAGATATTGAAAATTGAATTTTATGAGTAAAAAGTATAGTTCGATAAGTCAGACTTCTCGAATGGTTCATTGTTTTGTCATGGCTCGAGTTCTCGAATAGGCCTATCAAGAACCCTCCTGAGTTCTCGAATAGTGTTTTTTTGAGAAATCGAATAGCACACTTTGAGTTCTCGAATAGAGTAATTTAGTTCTCTAATGATGGAGTTGTCGAATACTGTATTTGAATTATCGAATCATTTGAAAAGGCTGATTTCTCGCTGACACTTAATCGCTTTTTGGATTTATATTCAAAATTTCATTTCGCTCATAAAAACATATTTTATTTAGCTTAGAATTATTTTCTGAGTTAAATAACTGCCAGCTGTGAGTTACAAACTGCTTGAGATATCGAATAAGCCTTTCTTGACTTATCGAATAGTTGTTTTATACTTCTCGAATGACTGACTTGTCGATACAAAACTTATATCTAATCGACAACTCAAGTCACTCACATATATACAATTCCACAACTGTTCAAATCATTTCATTCGATTTCTCAGGCAGCTAAAGTTCCAAAACCTCTGTAAACCCTAACGTCAAAAGCTAAATTTCTTCTTCAACCTTCATTCTCTTCTCATCTCTCTGTGTAACAATGGCAATACCCAACTCACAATTCCTACCCACACCAATTTCATAGCAATAACCAACGATGTTGAAGCACCCAATGCAAACTTTAAGTGCTTCGTTCGATGGATGGCTGAATCATACATCAAGGATGCACTCTCAACCAACCCAACTCTGTATCTAGATTTACTAGAACAGTTTTGGAGAACTGCTACTATGGAGGTCGTGGCCCTAGAGAATGCAATAACTTCATACGTAATCTATTGCAAGATTCAGGACAAGGAAATCACCATCACTACTGAAAATATGAATCAAGCACTGGGGTTACAACAAGGAGTGTATGACAGTCAAGCAACTGATCAAGAATTGGAAGATTTCTTTGATTTTATCAACCACTCAGATAGAATCAAGCTTGGAAATTTGAATAAGAAGTACTTGAGGAAGGAATGGAGCTATGTCTTTGCCACTCTTCTTCAAGTCTTCACAGCAAGGAAGTCCAGCTTTGATCAAATCAGCACACCTGTTCAACAAATAGGATATGCTCTAGCATATGGGAGAAAGATTGATGTTGATTTCATCATAATGCAAGAATTGTATGGGAGACTTGGTAAGAACTCAACCAAGAGAGGTAATGAAATTTTCTTCCCTCGCTTTATTCAATCTGTACTTAATTTCATTGATGTTAAATTGATTGAATTGCCTAGGTTAGACAAAAATAGAATAGGCTATCCGAAATCCATGACCAAACTCATTTTTGGTAGCTTGGAGACTAGGAATGATGTGGATGTAAGGCTCAAAATAACTCCCCTTACGGAGAGTTTATTTAGGACTTACCCCCACAACATGCCAGTATATGCCTCAAAATCTGAGTTAGCTAGGCCCAAGCATGTAGAGCAAAATGCTAACCCAGGGCCTGCTAACCAACCCTCTCAGCCAAACACTTTACCAAACACAGAGACAACTGCATCATCCTCTCAAAAGGGTGATGTTAGTAAAAAGAAGAGAAAACAGGTTGCTTCTGAACCTCTAAAAATCTTAACTGAAGCAGCCTTGGCTGTAGAATTAGGCATAGCAAGTGAGGAACCTGAGTCACCCTTACTAAGGCCAAAGAAGAAGAAGTCTAAAACCACCTCTTCAGTCACCCAAATGGCTGAAGTTGTAAAATCAGGGGCAAACAGCTCACTAGATGTATCCTCTCAACAGGGTGCATCTATAGAATCAAGCATCTGTATATTTCAAAAAGCATCTGTATATTTCAAAAAGCATACTGCCTGTATATTTCAAAAAGCATACTGCTAATGGAATACTACAATGGTCCACAAACAAAGGTCACATGCTACTGCCTGGCAACCATGTTAAAAGGATCAAATTCAAACAAGCTGCAAGGAAACCAAAGCTATCCAAGTCAGGGACTCTGACAATCTATCCAGGCTTAAAACTCCAACCACTAGATGAAGATTTTGATGAAGACCAACTGCAATTCTTACAAGCTCAAAGAACTATCATGTTGCCATTGTTGATAACTGCCTTGAGATCAAATATACTGATGGAAGGGAGGAGAAATTCAAACAAGGAGGATGTCAACACTGGGGAAAACTACATGACATAGAAAGAATCATTGCATTGTTGAGCTCAGAAGATAAAGTGGAAAGAGTGTGGAAGTTGGAGCTAATTGATTTTGTGAAGATGAAGAGAGATCATAAGGAGAAAATCAGAAAAGAGTGTCTTGAGAAATGGCTAGCAAGGGAGAAAGAAATTGAGAGACTAGAGATTGAAGCAGAAAATCTAAGGGCAAAGGGATTGTGTAGAGTTCAGTTTAACCCCTATGTGGTGAAGTATAGGAGGAGAAATGGGGATCAGGTCCACATCAGAATGAATCTACTCAACCACTATCCTGCAAACATTCTGAAACCAGTACTTGAAGATTTCAAAGACTCAATTTTGCTTGAAGAATTGGATGCTATGGCAGAAATAATAAAAGCTATGGATGAGAATACAAGGAAGGAGAAAGAAAGAAGACAGAAAGCATATGATGATTTGCAAGCCAAAGCTATGGAAAGGGAAACAAATGACAATGGCTAGTACTTCATCATAGGCTGTAAGATTACTCACCCTGTATTTCTATCCACATTGCTAATCAAAATTCATACATGTACTGTCAAGTTTTATCTTTATGTATGTTAGGCTTGTTATCAGACATGAAATTGTGACTAAGGGTCTTACTCACAATTTGGGGGAGATTGTTAGTCACAAAGGCATGCCTGAATACATCTAATAACAAGCCTAAGTATGTGTAATGCTATGCATTACCTACATGACCTCTTAACTGAGGGAACCTCTAGTTGTAGAGTTTCTATTTGTTTTCTACTTGTAATAGGCATCAAATTCTAGTTGTGTTACTGTACTTATAAAGTCAAGAATAATGCTTGAAAGAAGTTCCAAGGTTCATGCCTCAAGCAAGGAGATAAAGACTGCCAAAAAATCATAGTTGGGATTTGAATAATCATAGCGGCTACTTTACCCAATTCACGGGGTTCGCCCCAGTTTCTACTCTCCTCCATGATATTCTCTAATAATCAGAAAAACAAGGTTTGCCAAAATTCGTTGAAGTTCTTCCCAGAATTAGGGAAATTTTGGTCAATCTATCCATCTACTGGTAACATTAAGGAGACCAGTTTCGAAACCTGAAGAATAGTTCTATGAACCTCCAAGCAGGTAGAACCATAAGCAGTCCTAATTTACGAAATAATAGTCACCAGATTGGAAGTTTAACCACTGGAGAGGAATCAATTATATACATCCCTTAGAAGGGAATCCACAGTTTTAAACTGAAACTTGTCACAACGTCCTGATATTCAATATTACCAAAGGTCAGTCTACCTGACTACTAGTCTCAGAAGGAACATTACCGTCGGAGTTGGTTGTTCCACAAAATTGGCACTACTAGGGCCATCCGAACCTGGTGAACCGTGCTGTCCGAATGCCTCCACAAGTACTTTGTCGTGCTGTGCAAGCACACATCCTAATCCTTTATACGAAGCGTCGTTGGAAGCACAAAGTCTCCTTTTTCCATTAAGCAATGCCAACTCTTGGTCATTACCAATTTCATCTTTTAGCTCCAGGAAGATTTTCTCACATTTTTCTCGTTAACTGCTTATCGTATTGCTTGATCCATTATAACTCTACATCGGAGTAAACTTAAGGTAACTACTATAATCCATTCAAAGAAAGAATTTACTATTCCTCTGAATCACATGCCTCTACATTTCTGGTGCATCATTTTACTGAGTTGAAATTACCCTATACTCAGTCTCTGGCAGTAGTCTCATTACGAGTTCATCTTGACTCACTGGTCTCATCTTCCGGTAGGTTCTGAGATCATTGTCTTGCTTACTACTACCTTATATAACTTTATCCAATCATGCTGTCACTTCCCAATGTCTTTACTTTCTAACTGATTCATTCATAAAATGAACATTTCCCTTAATAAAACCACCTCATTAACCTCAATTGGGTTCCATAATTTACAACCTATGACCTCTGCCTTCTCATGGCGAATTATTACTGACAATATTCATACTAATTCATTTGTCAAATGATATGGCACTTACTGCCTCCTTCTCAACTATTTCTAGGGACTCTGCTCCTCGCCCTAAATCGATGTCTTTGATAATCATACATCCCTCTAGCTCTTTCTTCGTTAATATGAAAGTCTCTGGGGATTCTCGTTTATTCCCGTATAAGATCTCCAGTAATTCTTCCAATCCGTCTTACTCGCTGGTACTACATCCAGTAGTCCGGCTATGAATCCAACACGAATCTTTAGTTCTCTTACTAGTAGCTTAGTTCCTTATGCTCACTTTTCTGAGCACCATATCTTAATCATCATAGTCTTTCTGGCTGTAGCCCTCATTCCTCGAGGGTAAGCTCCTTATCCAAACAGGATTTTCCTTATCTGCTGGAACCTTTTCCGGGTCTCCAGTAGGGTACTCTATTGAATTTACCCGCTGATCTTCAGCATATAATAAAGCATCATCGTGCTGTTGCTCGTATGCCTCAAGGTCTGTCGCCTTCCTCGTCGATACGATATCGAGCTAAGTTACTATTATGATACTTAAGAGTTCCCATAAGGGTTTTATATGTCATCACTACATTAAGTAGTCCGACTATGAACTTGGCAAGAGTTCTTATCATCTTAGTGAATTTATTATTTTAACGTCGCCTCATCTCTGGGGTTTATAACGTACGCTCTGATACCACTTCTGTCAGGGATCTGGTCATTACCGACTCAATTCCCATCCACAATTCAACATAAATAATAAATTACAACCTTGTGACCCACAACAATAACATAAAACACACCCGTTATAGTCCCAGAGATGAAATCACAGTAACTACCAAAATTTTATTAAGCACATTATGAGTTCTTACAATCCAAAAAGAATTATAATGTGAATACGTACTCTTTGCCATCCATTAACATAAGTCATACTAGTCCATATATTTGGTACTGAAAGAATGAATCTACCCTACCAATAGCTTTCTCTTCGGCTCTGGTAGTCTCATCGTCCTTGCTAGCGTCGAGTGCGCCTTGTGCGAGTCATCTGGTCTAGCTGTTGCTGTGATATAATAATAAAGCAAGGGTGAGCAATAGCCCACCAACAATAATATTTAACTGAACGATAAAATATAACAGTTCAGAAGTATCTTTCAAACCATATGCCATGCATTTACGGAAATGATGCCAGTATAATATGAACGATGAAGTTACAAGGTAACTCAAAATGTAAATATATGTGGGAATATCTACTATGTCAAAGATAAGCCAGATATCATCATTTATCATAAAAGAGGAACTTGCAGGAAAATATTTCAATTCCAGTTATTAACATTTTTCGAAGTCCTACAACCTGAAAGAAGTCTCTTCGATACGTGTTGCGGAAGACACCGTCAACCTGAAAGAAGTCTCTTCGATACGTGTTGCAGGGAATTCCCAATTTGGGAGATGAACCAATACTAGAGTTATTACTCACCAGCTGTCCCACTCCCTATCCCACTCCCTGATGATCAGTCGGGGACGGTACAGCCCAATATAGTTTACTACCGGTATAAGGAAGAACTGACGGCTCCACTTGTAGATTGCCTTAATAGTAACTCCCTGGCCAATGGTTACGCCTTGTGATGGACCGCGCGACTCGGCCTCTTACACACGACTCCTAGTTCGAATAAATCCACAGCATTGAAACGTAGAGTTTGTCTTCTCTTCCCCAAGTGAAATACTTGTTGATAAGAATCCACAATGTAGTCGTATCTAGTTGGAAAGGAAAATTCACCATCATTTCCCAAGCTTTTGCTTGTTAATGGATATCAACTTGTTCCAACAATCGTACCCCTCGAATGATGAGAAGGTACACACGGACTTAATAAGTCCATAGCAGCCAAGTTGCGAGTGAAAAGGATAAATTATGACCGGGAAGTCAACATGATAAATAACCTTTCTTAAGTAAGGTTCCCTTATAATTTAAGAGATAGACTCGAGTGAAGAATAGAATCTTGAGGACCTTTCTTAATATAACATTAATCGTACGACTCCGAAGAATTTTCAGAATGATCGAAGGTCGAAGAAAATATTTGAAGAAGAGTAAACAACATTGAAGTTGTTTCCAAGAATTGAATAAATATTTATAGAATATTTATTAAGTCGGAAGTATCTCATGAATGAAAGAATATTTTACATAATGTTTGGAGGTGAAAGGTAATCTCCAAATAATAGAAATCATTTTAAAAAGAATTTAAAAGAATTAAATAAATATTCCAAGAATATTTATTAACTCAATAATAATTACGGAATATTATTAAATCATAATATTGCTTGTAAGAAATCCTCGAATGAATATATATAATTATTTACTAAATAAATCACTCCTTAGATGAATATTCAAAATAATATTCATTAATAATTAGACTCCAATAAGTATTTAAAATAATATTCAATAAATGAGTCAAACTTTAAATGAATATTTGAAAATAATATTCATTTAATAAATAATCTTCTAAAAGAATATCCAAATAATATTTCTTTAGTAATCAAAACTTTAAAGGAATAATCGAAATAATATCCCTTAAGAAAATAGAACTTCCAATGAATATTTTAAAATAATATTCATCAAGTATATAAACCTTAAATGAATATTCGAAAGTAATATTCATTTAATAACATTCTAAATGAATATCAAAATAATATTCATTAAATAATCAACTCTAAATGAATATTCGAAATTAACATTCCTTTAATATCTCTCGACTGAGATAATACCTGAATAACATTCCTCGAAATATTTCCAAGTAATCGATACTTTATGGAATATAACTAACGTTTAATAATAACATTCCTCAGATAAATAATAATCTGTCGTTGGAATCCCTCCGGGTTTCCACGACTATCTATATCTCAAAATACCGACTCCCAGTCTATATTTAGGAATGAATATCATATGCCCTTCGCTAAGGGTCTTACCAAAACAATCAGGCTTATAACTGATAATTCGTATCTATTCTATAAGCCAATATCAATTTAGGGAACAAGTATCACAAAAACCAGAGTCACAATATAATTGGAAACAGGCATGCATGCGATGGCAAATGTAAAACATAAATCATGTACATATATTATCACAACAACAGGTTCAAAGGTTTGAACACTTGCCTGGTAATCGGGTGTGGGTGGAGATAGCGGGTCCTGGGTCTGCTCGATGATCTATAAACAAACAGAACACTCGAGATTAACCACTTAACACGTTTTAAAAGTCTAAGTATAACTTCGCTTAAATCGAAACACGTTTTCGAATTATCTCGTTATACACCTTTTAATGTAACTCTTTTATTACTGATACGATCTGACAGTTGTTCGTTATTACGACATGTCATCATACCCACACTCGGTATATACTTAAGTCGTATAAGTTCTAAAGTCGTTCAATTACGAACCGAGATTATACCTCGAGTTTTATAGTTCGTTTTCTAAGTGTTTTACCAAAGTTATAATCAAGCGGGTTTTTAGGGGTTCGTTCGCGTTTAACTTCGATTCAAACATTTTTATAAAATCGGAAAACGATCTGTTTCACATGAGGTTTTCTCTCACACCTTCCTTTTTACCTCTAGTATTTAATTACCAAGATTCGCCACTGACTTACGTATTTTACGAGGTATCAATTTCAGTTACGAATTCTCGTTTACGGTTTTGAACTACTTTTAGTATATCGGCCATAACTCCTAAACCGTAAGTCGGAATGTTTCGATTCTTGCGCCAAAACGATCTATGGCTCGAGATCTACAAAGGCATGTCATTTATTCATCAAGGCCAGAAACTCATCCTAACTGTTATGCATGGTTTTCTAGAGGTTAACGAAAATCGAGCATTACGACGGCTATAACTCGGATATTTCCAAAATCAAAACCCTCCAAATAATCATTCAATCCACCACCGACACTCATGGGCACTATTTATCATCTCCCTCACTGTCTCAACAGGTCTTGGATCCACAAAACATATATTAACCTTTTTATAACACCCATACAACATACATGTTCTAAATCATGAATACAAGCAATAAACATTATCAAATCTCATCTAAAACTCCATTAAAACTCAAATCAAAGAATAGGGTTCTTGAAGTTTATACCTTCCTTGGAGTATGTAAGACCTTAATAAACCTTGATCAATCCTTAGAACACCTTAACAAAGCTTGGATCATCCAAATAAAACAAGAAATCAAAGTTAGTTTCTTAAAATCACTATTCACCCTAGGCTTGGATGATTTATTTGAAAATGGAAAACATGGAGTTTGAAGACAAGATTTCTAGGGTATCACTTTTATGAATTATAGGACTTACCATAAAAATTGCAAGATCAAACAAGGAGTGGAAGTGGGACTTTGATCTTGGATTTTAAGAAGAAGCCGAATGCTCCATTTTTGGAGAAAATGAAGTTCGTTGCTTTGTTTGCTTGGTTTAATCTCATCCAAAATGTATTATTGATATGTCTAAATAATATCTAGTCCATAAAGCTACTTTATTAATGGTAGGAGGTTATTGCTTGCATCACTAAGTGGATGAGTATTGGTTACCTGGTTGGATTGAATGAAATGGCTAAGTACTTGGTTGATCTTCTTAGTTGCATGAGTCATCACTTGGTTTGCTAGATATTTTCCACCACTACATGCATGTATCTTGCTTCCTCTGCTGGTTTCTGTGTCCGTTTATTTCTCAATTCATTGATCGTTCGGAGGAATAACTCATTCGTTTCTAGTTAGGGTTTTACCGGAATCCGTCTTAATATTTAAACTATCATTCTCCATTCTCTTTAATAAATCTTGAATCCATATTTCTTAAATCCTTTGAATAACTCTTTAAGTCTTTCAGTGTCCGGGGAAATCTTGGGGAAAATAAAAGTGCTATTTTTCAGAATCCGACAGCTTTTACATACACTTATTTTCCCCCTGGATCACTATTACGAACTCGGAAATCCGTTCCGAATACTTATATATCGCGTCGTCTAATAATATTCCTATGTCTACCCAAAAATCACTATTCATCCATTTTTCTTTACTCATCCTATTAGGGTTGTACAATTGTCCCTGATCTCTTTCGATCGTTCCTTAACCTTTTTACGGACCCACTGGACCAATAACAGATATTGATTTGGATGACATAAGAATTATCTTTTCCTTTAGAATTATCAAATCTCAATTCCCTAAGAGATAGATAATTCTTATCTAAAGTGTCAACCAATAGTATTCTTCATGGCACCTAAACATTTGAATCCAAATCTACTCCTTGCATTCATTATCTCAAATCGTTACATCATAGTCATAATCACTATTCACCATTACCTCAGTACATAATAAAAAGTTTTAATTATATCCAAAATTTGGGGTTCTTACAGATATAAAACTGTGGGATCTTAAATCCAATCATGTAAAGAATTATGCAAGGAAAAATCCTTTAGAACAGGTAAGTGAACCTAATGTAAAATTTTTCAAATTTTCAGTAAAATGCCTCCAAGACGAATGGGCACTAGGGCTAACCCCCGTGAATCTACTGACCAAGAGAGTCACAACCAACATGAGGAAAACCATGAAAGTAGTGAAGAACAAGATCAGGACTATAATGAGCAAGAAGATTCCCAGTATGGAGTAGAGGATGAACCCATGTACTCTGAAGACTTTGAGGGGGAAATAGAGGGTGGAGAAACTGAAGTGGAGCTGGAAGGGGAGAACCAGGGCGGAGACCCCATGGGCCAGTTTATGGATCTACTTAGGCAGAATTTGAACCAATTCCCCCAACCACCACCAGGAAACAACACTTCAGTGGCAAATTCCTTTAGGGCCTTTAAGTCCCTTAAGCCCCCAGAGTTCCACGGATCGGCTGATCCCGTTGAGGCGAGGGCCTGGATCAAGGAAATGGAAAAATATTTCAAGATTCTGAGTATCAATGAAGCTCAGAAGACTATTTTCGCTACTTACCTACTGAAGGGAGAGGCCAATTATTGGTGGGAAGCCAAAAAGAACATGGAGACTGATGCTGTCATAGCCTGGGAAAGGTTCAAACAATTATTACTGGAGAAGTACTTCCCGAAGTTCATGAAAACTCAGATGGAACTTAAGTTTTTGGAAGTAAAACAGAACAATATGTCAGTGGCTGACTATGAGGCCAAATTTACTGAGCTGTCGAGATTTGTGCCAGAATTTGTGGATACCGAAGAAAAGAAAGCTAACAGGTTTCAACAAGGGCTGAAATAGTGGATCCAGAATAGAGTGGCGGTTTTAGAGATTACGGATTATGCCACCTTGGTGCAAAAGGCCACCATTGTGGAAGCTGGAAGCGATCAGATGCAGAGAGAGAAAGAGAAGGGGGGTTAAAGAGAAAACATGTTAGTATGGGCGGAGGGTCCGCAGGAGGAAAGCCCCCGAACAAGTTTAACCGAGGAGCAGTCTCTCTACCTAGTAGGGGTATGGGATTCAAACCACCTGTGAGCATGAGTGTGAGCCAGGGCGGCCAGCATACAGGAGTGTCCCGTTCCCATCAGTCTAGACCTCCCTTGCCAACATGTGCAACGTGTGGAAAAAGACATTCCGGAGTGTGCAACCAGAAGCAGCCAACCTGTTATAAGTGTGGACGATTGGGCCACTACTCTAACACCTGCACTGCGGTTGTCCCTCGTACCAACAAAAGCACCACTTGTTTCCAGTGCGGACAGCTAGGGCACATAAGGAAGGACTGCCCAAGGAATAAAGCTGCAGCATCAGGGGCAAGCAGGGCTACCTCAAATAGGCCACCAACTGCTAGGACTTTTAATATGTCAGTACAAGATGCCGTGAGGGACACAGATGTGATAGTAGGTACATTTTCTCTCAATTCAGTCATGGCAAATGTCTTATTTGATTCAGGAGCAACTAAGTCTTTTTATATCTAGAGATTATCCGCATAAATTGAAACTTAAAACCCAGCAACTAAGAGATTCCTTACAAGTAGAAATAGCTAATCAGGAAATCATACCGGTTAATCAAATTCACCCCGATTGTATACTAGAAATAGGAGGATAATCCTTCTATGTCGATTTAATTCCTTTTAAGCTAGGGGAATTCGATGTCATTTTGGGTATGGATTGGTTGTCTCGCAATAATGCGCAGATAGATTGTAAAGGGAAAAAGGTTAAGTTGAAAACCCCAGGGAAGAAAGAAATAGTATTTAAGGGGATGCGACAGACCCAGAAAATTCTGACCATGGCGCAAACCAAGAGATTGTTACGAAAAGGGAACGAAGCTTATTTAGCTTACGTTATGGACACTCAGAAGGAAGCGCCAAGATTGCAAGACATTCCGGTAGTTAATGAGTTCGAGGACGTGTTCCCACAAGATCTTCCCGGACTACCACCTGATAGGGTAATTGAGTTTGCCATCGAGTTAGCCCCGGGGACGCGCCAGTCTCGAAGGCCCCGTACCTATTAGCCCCAGTAGAAATGAAGGAGCTAGATAAACAGTTATAGGAATTGTTGGATAAGGGCATGATAAGGCACAGTGTGTCGCCTTGGGGCGCACCAGTGTTGTTCGTTAAGAAAAAGGATGGGAGTATGAGGTTATGCATCGACTATAGAGAGTTGAACAAGCTAACCATAAAGAATAAGTATCCATTGGCCAGGGTAGAAGATTTATTTGACCAGCTAAGAGGCGCTGAATACTTCTCTAAGATTGACCTAAGAACGGGATATCACCAACTGAAGATCAAACCTGAAGATATCCTGAAGACTGCATTCCGTACCAGATATGGACATTATGAGTTCTTGGTAATGTCATTTGGATTGACCAACGCCCCAGCAGCCTTCATGGACCTAATGAATAGAGTATTCAAGGAATATTTGGACAAATTCGTGATAGTTGTTACGACCAAACTCAACACGCAAGTGCACGTGATCTCAAGTAATATAGATAGCAAATAAGATTCGTTCCTACAGGGACTCGTTGTATTGTCTAGTTAATTCACTCACCAATGTATGATTATTATTCGATGCTACGACAAATTAATAATTGGATTTTTGTTTATCACTACAATTACTCTAAGGATTATAACTAATTATCAACTACTTGAACTAAGAATTATGTCGAATTACTTAATGCGAATAAACATGGGATTTTAACTTCATCAAACAATCCATCTATAGTCTCCACTTCTCTAGCCTTTTATGTGATTTGTTAATACCTGATCGAATACACAAAACTGATATAAGCCAACTTTCGTTGCACAAATACCATCATAAATAACATCCACAATAAAGATAGAAATCACTTAGTCTCCCAATCATGCTTAATCTGCATGTCTATAAAGATTGAAACATAATGCTTGAAGTACAAGCATTCAATTGATCACATAGTCGTCATAAAACGGTTAGAGTTATGACAATAATTATGAATGATATTCTCACGCACTACGCTAGCATGGCAAGTTCTAAACTCTTAGATCCACTTTCGCTTCAATAAGAATTAACACACAATTACAGGAGTTAGCTACTCTCCTATAACGAATTAAATCAACCATGATAGGATATCACATCAATCACACTATAGGCATCGAGAAGATTCAACAAATAAACTTCATGAATAAATCCGCTGAAACCCCATGACAACGAATTAGTTCATAATCAAACTAATCGTCACCATGGGTTCCAATGTAAACATGATAGAAGAAACGAATAATGATTTAATTAAATAACAAGGGTTTTAAAGAATACACCAAACCAAGCATCCACAAACTAGGAAGAATACAAGAATAAATTGAAAACTATCTTCTTCTTCCTCGCTTCTTTGTGCTTCAAAACTCCGTAAATACAATACGTGGTCAGACCTCTCTATTCTAGGGTTTTTTCCTTCTTTATATAGGCCTCCAGCTGCAAGAAATTCGAAAAGGAATTTAATTTTGACTTTATCTCGAAAAAACAACAAAACAGAAATTTCCCTCAGACGAACCGGCGCTGCCGCGCCATCCAACAGCTATAGCACGGCGCTGCCGCGCCTCTCCAGATATCACAGCGCTGCCGCGCCACACTCCAGTACAAACACGGCGCTGCCGCGCCCTAACTTCTGCTCATCAACTGGAATTTTTCCTTATTTCTTCATTACAACTCCAATTTGCTCTCCGATTGCTTCGCTGCATACCTTGAACACTTGTGATTATCATTCCTGCACAATACCCTTAAAAGAGATCAAAAATACCACAACTCGAGTACAAACATTCGTTTTAAGCCAAATGGAAACGTTTTAAGTGAATAAAATACCCACTCATCACACCCCCAAACTTAAACCGATGCTTGTCCTCAAGCATAAACAGACAAATTATGTACAACTAACTAATACCACTTCCGTAGGTGATCACGGTTGCATTTGGCATATACAACAAGCCCTTTAAACCCCTAGGCAGCCCTAGTGGACGAGTAAGGTCTCGTGAGGGCCTATAGTGAATGTACCCACAAAATCCAACTGACACAAACGACACAAACAATGCAATGCATGAATGCAACTAAATATGAATGCAAAGGATCCCCTCAAACTAACCAACACCACTTAGCAAGCAAACATCTCAATGAATGCAATCAATCCAAATAGAGCTCGACTAAATTCCGGTATACTAACAATACATGATCAGAACGTGCGTGTGTGCGATGCTCGACAGATATACTCCCAAAACCGGATCAAAATCATACATATTCTTTTCCAAGACAATCACAGGTTTATAAATAGAATGAACGTTAAACTCAAGATCACTTCAGATACACCTCCATACTCCTCTAAAGTAGACAGAAATTCATGCTTTATTACGACACAAACACAATATATACACAACACACATGCTTATTTGATCGTGCAATGGATGAGACCCCTAAAGGCTTATACAATAATACCCATGAGTGGATCCCAGACTATAAAAAGCCTTAGGTCACTAGGCACAAAGTCCCCAAGAACTTAATTGCTCGAGTATTAAAGAGCTCACCCTGATCAATTCTGCATACTCACACTCTCACAAACACTCACTTTTTTTTATTTTTTTTCCCTTTTTTTTTCTGATTCTTGAATTTTTTTCTAATTTTTTCTGATTTTTTTTTCTGATTTTTTTTTTCACACATGGAATCTGGAATGAGAATTCTCAATTCCAACCCTAGACTACTCATAAACATGAGCGGCTACTAGCCATTTGACACCTAGCCAACAAACACAAACACATTAGCATGAAATTCTTGCTTTCCCCCAAACTTATATTTTGGTGTTCCTTAATCATCAAGGGAATAAAGCAAATTCTATCAATAAACAAGTGATTAAATCCTAAATCCAAACAAGCATGACTCAACCTAGCCCAAGAGTAAACGACGAGACTGTGTAAAATTTTTGTTCATGAAACATGCACGTCAATTTCATCAAAATTTAAAAGCAGCCCTCTGTTCATCCTTTTCACACCCACATCAACATCTACCTACCTCATGGCATCAGCTCATTCTAAGGGATCATGAAAAATGCATGTAATGCAACTATATGAACTCACATACAAAACACGATACACATGCAAACAGAATGCTCTATATGACTGGTATCATGCATGAAACTAAAACTACACATACAAATATGATGTAATATGAATTCTTACATGCCACAAATATATCACAACAATATATCACAACAACTACTAATTCCCAAATCCACCCCCAAACTTAAAATTTTCAATGCCCTCATTGAAAGTAAATAAGGGAAAAGTAGAAACATACCTAATGACCACCTGGACCACCCTCCTGAGGAGGAGAATCCGGTGGAGGATATACACCATGTGCTCCAAAAACAGGCCAATCCACCTGCACTCCACTGGTAGCAAAAGCAGTGCCCAGCGCCTGAGTCAACTCCTGTGCAAAACGGCTCTGAGAATCATACATAGCATCCATGCGACGCATCAGCCGTCTGTACTTAGAGGCAACAGGAATATCCTCGGGAACCTGAGGCGGCGGAACAGCACCAGCAATCTCATAACCCAAACCCCTAGGATGTGGAACACCGCCCGGCCACTCCACCATCCTCGCAATAGTCCCAGAATCAATAACACCACTTGGCAACTGTATCGACTCGTCCTCAGCCCATCTCACTCCAACCGTCTGACACAAACTAGTAACCACTGAACCATAGGGAATCCCCCCTGTAGTACTCGCTCTCAAAAACCTCAAGATATTTTGGCTAATCATGTAACCAATGTCAATAAAAAAACCATTCAGAATCGCCCACAGCAAAATACCCATCTCCACATTAACCTCGTGCTGATGTGTGGTAGGCAACAAGTTAGCACTGATAAACAAACTCCATGCTCTAGCATACCTGTTCAGCGCAGAAGTAGGGAAATGCAAGTGCTCATTACTCCCTGGCTTCACCTTCCACACAGTACCTGGCACACAACCTAGTCACGATAGCATCCAAATCTACCTCTGTCCTGGACTTAAAAGTCCAATCCTCAGCACCTGCAGGTCTGCCCGATCGTTACGTTTATGCCAATTCAATGGAATCTGTTTCACGAACCAATGGATCACCTACAAAATAATGCTTCAACCGCTGACCATTCACCTTGAACGCCAAATCAGGTGACTTTTCAAAAATATCAACTGCTCCATGCGGAAATACGGTTTTAACAGTGAACGGTCCTGACCACCTTGACTTAAGCTTCCCAGGAAAAAGCTTGAGGCGCGAATTAAACAACAAAACCAACTGACCAGGCACAAAGACCTTAGGAATCAACCTCTTATCATACCACCTCTTCACCTTCTCCTTGTATATCTTGTGGTTCTCGTAAGCCTGAGATCGAAACTCCTCTAACTCATTCAACTGCAGTAACCGTTTCTCACCAGCTGCTCTAATATCAAGATTCAACTTCTTAATCGCCCAAAAAGCTTTATGTTCCAACTCTACTGGTAGATGACATGCTTTCCCAAAAACTAACTGATACGGAGACATTCACAAAGGTGTTTTGTAAGCTGTTCTATAGTCCCAAACAGCTTCATCTAACTTCAAAGACCAATCCTTCCTCGACGGATTCACCACCTTTTCCAGAATTCTCTTGATTTCACGATTAGATACCTCCGCTTGACCGTTTGTTTGGGGATGATATGCTGTAGCAACACGATGTGTCACCCTATACTTCGCCAACAATGTAGTGAATTAACGATTACAAAAGTGAGTCCCCTCATCACTAATAATAGCTCGCGGAGTTCCAAAACGCGTAAAGACCTGTTTATGAAGAAAGTTCAGCACCACCTTATCATCATTGGTTGGTAAGGCCTTCACCTCAACCCATTTAGAGACGTAGTCCACAGCTAGCATGATGTACTGATTATTACAAGACGAAACAAAGGGTCCCATGAAATCAATACCCCATACATCAAAGATCTCTACCTCAAGAAGCATATTAAGAGGCATCTCATTCCTCCTAGAAATATTACCAACTCGCTGACAACGATCACACCTCGAAACGAACTGATGAGCATCCTTAAATACTGTAGGACAAAAGAAACCTTCCTGAAGAACACGAGCTGCTGTCTTCTCTCCACCATAATGACCTCCATAAACAGTGGAATGGCAATCTTGCAACACACTCTCAGTCTCGCTATAAGGAATGCAACGTCGAATAATCTGATCAGCACCCTTTTTGAACAAATACGTCTCGTCCCATCGGTACCACTTCACATCATGTAAGAACTTCTTCCTTTGAGCATAAGATAAATCAGGAGGGATGATGTCACTGACAAGATAGTTCACAAAATCTGCAAACCATGGCTCTTCCACTTGTACCCCAAAAAGTTGCTCATCAGGAAAAGATTCATTAATAAGAGATTTAGCCTGTGAATTTTTACCATGGTCTTCCAACCTCGAAAGATGATCTGCCACCTGGTTTTCAGTTCCTTTTCTGTCTTTAATCTCCACATCAAATTCCTGGAGCAATAAGACCCATCGAATCAACCTAGGCTTCGAATCCTTCTTTGTCATCAAATATCTGATAGCCGCATGATCTGTGTAGACAATGACTTTCGTGGCAAGTAAATAGGCTCGAAACTTCTCAAAAGCATAAACAACGGCCAAGAGCTCTTTTTCCGTGGTGGTGTAGTTCAACTGCGCATCATTAAGGGTTTTACTAGCATAGTAAACCACATGAAATATTTTCTCCTTTCTCTGACCAAGAACAGCACCAACGGCATAGTCACTGGCATCACACATTAGCTCAAATGGCTCACTCCAATCTGGTGCAGTAATAACAGGTGCGGTAGTCAACTTCTTCTTCAAAAGCTCGAAAGCATCAAGACAAGCTTCATCAAATTTGAAAGGAACATCTTTCTCCAACAGATTGCACAAAGGTTTAGAGATCTTCGAAAAATCTTTTATGAAACGGCGATAGAAACCCGCATGACCAAGAAAACTGCGAATTCCTCTAACAGAAATAGGAGGAGGAAGCTTCTCAATAGTGTCAATTTTTGCTTTATCCACCTCGAGTCCTTTGCTAGAAACCTTGTGCCCAAGAATGATTCCTTCTTGCACCATAACGTGACATTTTTCCCAATTCAACAACAGATTAGTCTCCACACATCTCTTCAAAACCAAACCAAGATTATGCAAGCACTCGTCATATGAAGAACCAAACACTGAGAAATCGTCCATGAAAACTTCCACATTGATACCAATCATGTCTGAAAAGATAGCCATCATACACCTCTGAAAAGTGGCTGGAGCGCCACAAAGTCCGAACGGAACTCGTCTGAATGCAAAGATGCCAAAGGGACATGTGAATGTACTCTTCTCTTGATCCTCAGGTGCAATGCAAATCTGATTATATCCAGAATAACCATCTAGAAGACAATAGTACTCGTGGCCTGCCAACCTGTCTAACATCTGATCCACAAACGGAAGAGGAAAGTGGTCTTTTCTCGTGGCTTTGTTCAACTTGCGATAGTCCATGCAAACTCTCCACCCTGTAACGGTACATGTAGGGATGAGCTCATTATTCTCATTAGCAACCACTGTCATACCTCCCTTCTTCAGCACACACTGTACTGGACTCACCCAAGAACTGTCTGAGATAGGGTAGATAATACCAGCATCAAGCCACTTCAAGATCTCCTTCTTCACCACTTCCTTCATAATAGGATTGAGACGTCGCTGATGCTCCACAGTAGGCTTGCAATTATCCTCTAGCAGAATTTTGTGCATGCAATACGAAGGACTGATTCCTTTGATGTCTGCTATAGTCCACCCAATGGCTATCTTAAACTGTCTCAATATCCTCAAGAGCTTCTCCTCTTCACTATCTGTCAAGTTAGCGGCAATGATAACAGGCAAAGTAGATGCTCCACCTAAAAAGGCATACCTCAAGTGCTCTGGTAGCTGTTTAAGCTCAAGTGTAGGAGCTTCCTCAATAGATGGTTTGAGACGACTCTGTGACTTTTTAAGCTCCTCAAGCCCAAGTGACTCAACTGGCACTTCAAAACTCTTTCTCCACGGAATTGCCCTTAACTGCTGAAGTTGCTCTTCTCTTTCTTCGTCTTCAACCACAAAATCTCCTAGAAAAGCTCTCTCCAATGGATCAGCCAACCGTAACTGATCAAAGTTCAACTTCACTGAAGACTCCACCAAGTCCACCTGAAAACATTCCTCATCATCTGAAGGTAGCTTCATTGCATTGAAAACACTGAAGGTAACATTCTGATCTTGCACCCGCATCGTGAGCTCCCCCTTCTGAACATCAATCAAAGTACGGCCAGTAGCTAGAAAAGGCCTTCCTAAGATGATAGGAATCTTCTTATCTTCTTGAAAGTCAAGAATCACAAAATCTGCTGGGAAGATGAGTTTATCAACCTTGACTAAGACATCCTCAACGATACCCCTAGGGTATGTAATAGAACGATCCGCTAGCTGTAGAGAGATGTTGGTAGGTTTAGGATCCGGAAGACCAAGCTGCATGAAAACTGACAATGGCATGAGATTGATACTAGCACCCAAGTCACACAAACTTTTGCTGAAAGACAAATTCCCAATGGTGCACGGAATAGTGAAACTGCCTGGATCCTTTAGCTTAGGTGGTAACTTCTGCTGTGAAATGGCACTGCACTCTTTTGTTAATGCTACTGTATCCAATTCTTCAAGTTTCAACTTCTTTGAGAGAATACCCTTCATAAACCTTGCATAGCTTGGCATCTGCTCCAATGCTTCAGCAAAAGGGATATTGATTTGAAGCTTTTTGAATACTTCGAGAAACTTGCCAAACTGTCTGTCATTCTTCTGCTTCTTCAATCTGCTTGGATATGGAGGAGGAGGAAAGATTTTCACGTTCTCTGTAGACTGCTTTGGAGAAACTTCCTTAGCAGAATTTTTAGGATTCTCCACCTCACTAACCAACTGCTCAGCTACTTTATCAGTCTGGACTTGTTCCTTATCTGCAGTAGGTGCCACATGTTGCTCTTGAACATCTTCTTCTTCCTCAACGGCTGAATTCTGATTGCCAGTCACCTTACCAGATCTCAAAGTAACTGATTTGACATGCTCTTTTGTTTCCCTATTGCCTGGATTAGCTTCAGTGTCACTCGGAAGAACTCCAGATGGTATGTTCAACAAAGCACTAGCAAGTTGCCCGATCTGACTTTCCATCATCTTCATAGATGCCCCCTAACTTTTTACCATCATCCTCAACTCCTCAAGTTCAGATTTTTCATTAGAAGATTGACCAGCATTCCCATGAGATTGTTGTTGGAAACCTGGAGGCTGAAACTGTTGCCTGGACTGGTACTGCTGCTGCTGAAATCCTTGATTGAATGGCCTAGCTCCGAATTGTTGTCCTTTATTCTGCTGAAAGGGCCGTTGTTGCTGCTGATTACCACCTTGATTGTTACTCCAGCTGAAATTTGGATGATTGCGGTTATTTGGGTGATAAGTGGCTGGAACTGGCTGTTGTGGCCTCTGGAAGTTACTCACAAAATGTGCTGATTCAGAAGATATGGCACATTGAGTTGTATCATGTGCGCCCACACACAACTCACAAACACTAGCTACCTGTTGAACTCCCATGTTAGCCAAAGAATCAACCTTCATCGACAATGCCTTCAACTGAGCTGCAATGGCTGTAGCTGTATCAATTTAAAGAACACCTGCTACCTTGCCTTGCGATAACCTCCCTGTAGGATTCTGATATTCATTAGCAGCCATCATCTCAATCGATTCATAAGCTTCTTCATAACTCTTAGCCCACAAAGCTCCACCTGATGCTGCATCTAGCATGGGTCTCGACTGTGCACCCAAACCATTATAAAAATAGTTGATTATCATCTAATCAGGCATCCCATGATGTGGACACTTCCTTAGCATCTCCTTATATCTCTACCAAGACTCGCATAGAGATTCTCCAAACTGCTGTGAAAACTGAGTGATAGCATTCCTGATAGCTGCTGTCTTCGCCATGGGGAAAAATTTGGTAAGAAATTTCTGTGCAAGATCTTCCCATGTAGTGATAGAACCTGCTGGTAAAGAGTGTAACCAACTCTTAGCCTTGTCCCTCAGAGAGAATGGAAATAGCCTTAACTTAATAGCATCCTCAGACACCCCGTTGGTTCTGAAGGTATCACAGATCTCTATGAAATTCCGAATATGCATGTTGGGATCTTCGGTAGGAGCAACCCCAAACTGAACTGAGTTCTGGACCATCTGTATAGTGCTAGGCTTGATCTCGAAGGTATTGGCTGCGATTGCTGGTCTGACAATACTCGATGCAATGTCATTGATCTTTGGCTGCGAGAAATCCTTAAGAGCCTTAGTTGCTGCTACTGGTTCTCCCATATCTTCTACAACTTGAATCACTGGAACTTCTATTTCTCTTTCTTCTTTATTTTCCAACTTCTCCTTATTCGCTTGAGATCGCGTTCGCATACACGCTCAAGTACCTGAAAACACAAAACAACACAAGAACTATTAGTAACCGATCCGAGTCAGTGAACTTTAACGACCACTGATGTCAAGCACATAAACTATAACAAATCCCCGGCAGCGGCGCTAAAAACTTGTTTTTGCAAAATCACGCAAGCGCACGTGGTCACAACTAATATAGAATAAAGTAGAGTTCGTTCCCTCAGAGATTGTATAATTTAGTTCTTGTACCTAAGCATCAATGTATGATTATCGTTCAATGCTAAGACAATGGACAAATTGGTTTTGATTATCTAAATTAACTAAGAAGAATTAATTAACAACTAAATTAAATTAACTAAGTGATTTCGAATTACTTATGAGATGGAAAACATGGGATCCTAACTTCAATACAAACTTCCTTTAGAGATCATGCCATTTTATCAATACATGTGGTGGTTACGATAACTAATCAGACAACACGAAATAAGTATACGTTACCTTTCAGTACACGCACACCAATCTACACAATATCCACATAAGATAGAAATCATGCAGGCACCAATTATGCTTAGACCCTATATGTTTATAGAATTTGAAAACATAATGGTTGAAGATCAAGTGTCCATAAGATTACATAAGGTAGTATGAGACGGTTAGAAACACACCACAAACATGAATAACATTCATGGACTTATGCTAGCATGGCAAGTTCTAAATCTAAAGATCCACTGTCGCTTCACTAAAGATTAACAAGATAGATGTTAGCTAGGCATCTATATGAATTAAATACAACCCTGCAAGGATATCGCAATTTCACCACACATATATCAAGTTAGGCAATCAACATCTAAATTCCATAAGTAAATCCGTTAGGACCCCATGACGGCGATTAGTTCATAATCGAACCGTTCGTCATCATGGGGTTTGATGAAAACATGATATGGAACAAGAAATCAATAATGTAATAGATGAAAAGAGTAATAAGGTTCAGAAACAAATCCGTAAAAAGCATCCAAAGCTAACTCCTATTAAAAAGATGGAAAATTATGAACTTCGTTGCTTCTTCTTGCTCTCGAACTCGTCTCCTTTACCTTCAAACTCGTGTGGTATACGAATGTGCTATGGTGTATGAATGATGGTGTATTATGATCTGATGGTGATGATCAAATAAGCCTCCAAGGACGTGTATTTATAGCTCCACAATGCCCTTGCTCCAAGTAATTGCCGTTTCTTAGTAAGAATTAAAAATTACAAGTTTCCATCTTAGAATAAGAAAAGAATTACAATTTCCATGTCAAATAATGTTTCTAGACTATTCCCACCGTCCTACAATGTTTCCATGATGATTAGGAAAAGAAAATGGCAATTTCCCTTTTCAAAATTCGAATGGCAAAACAATTCTGGCGGCAGCAAAACGACATAGCGCGGTCGAGCTATGTTAACACACAGAGATGGCGCGGTCGCGCTGCTTGAAATCTGACAACTCCCCTAGCGCGATCGCGCTGTATTCCTTTGCATCTGTGGCGCGGTCGCGCTACCCTGATAGAATTTCTGCAGATTTTTCCTTAAAAGCTTTCTTCTCACGCCGCTTCTTAAAACGCCCACATAAAATCTCAAGTACACCATATTAACCTGTAAAATCATAAAACCTGCACAACCTCACAAAACGCATTAAACCACACGATTACTCGAGGATTAAGTGATCAATTCAAGCCAAAATGGAACGTTCCAAGTGGATAAAAATCCACTTATCAGTATGGTTAGAGATTAACTAACACTTAGCAAATCAAACTACTAGTTGCATGTAAACCATCAAAATCTCAACACTTGTCCCTCCATTTTCATCATCCTATACATCATCACTTTATTAAAGTGACTTTAGGATGAGAGACTATCTAAGCCTCATCTTAATAATTCACTTTATCAAATAACCAAGTAAAGAAACAAGGCAAAAACTCTCTCCCCCTAGCATTCTTTCATTCGGCTAAACAAAGAAATTCCAAAACCAAAATCCATCTTCCACTCCTTGCTTGCTCTTGAAAATTTTAAGGTGAGTCTTACATTTCATAAAAATGATCTCCTCAAAATCTTAGCATCAAACTCATCCTCTTCCATTTTCAAAAAATTCATGAAAGAGGAGGATAAATAGTAACCTTCTTGAACTAACTTTGTTTTCTTGATTTTTCATGGTTGATCTAGCAAGCTTAATCACTCCTAAGGACCATACAAGGCTTAGTAAGGCTATATCACTCTCTAAGGAAGGTATAAAGCTCTTGAAACCCTAACCCTTGTTTGAGATTTAAGCATGTTTATGATAGATATAGCTTAGTTATGGTTATGTTAAGATTAAAGCATGATTATAAGCATGATTATGTATGGATCTTGGATAAATGATAAAAATAGTTAGATGAATGGAAAGGCATTGCTTGGTCTCAGTTCATGTATATAAATCATGTATATGTTGTTTGGAATGGATACCATGTTTATGGGAAGATTTGAAATTGGTAGATATTCGAGTCATAGCCGTCGTAATGCCGAAATTTCGTTAACCTTAAGAAAAACGACTTGGACAGTAGATCTAACTCAATGTCTAGCTGTGTAACCTGCCATGGTAGGATAGATAATGTTCCAAGCTTCGTTTTGATATAAAGAACGTGTGAAACGGACTTACGGTTTAGGAGTTACGGCCGGTTTACTAAAAGTAGTTCAGAACCTTAAACGAGAATTCGTAACTAAAATTGAACCCTCGTAAAATACGTAAGTCAGTGGCGAATCTTGGTAATTAAATAATAGAGGTAAAAATGAAGGTGTTAGAGAAAACCTCATGTGAATCGGATCGTTTTTCGATTTTATAAAAATGTTCGAATCTAGGTTAAACGCGAACGAACCCCTTAAAAGTATAACTTTTGTTATAACTTAGAAAACGAGCGATAAAACTCGAGATATAATCTTGGTTCGTAATCGAACGAATTTAGAACTTATACAACTTAAGTGTACACTAAGTGTGAGTATGATGACATGTCTTAATGACGAGCAAATGTCGAATCGTATCATTAATAAAAAGAGTCACACTAAAAAGGGGTATAACGAAATAATTCGAAAACATGTTTCGACTTAAGTTAATACTTAACCTTTTTAAAAAGTGTTAAGCGATTAACCTCGAATCTCTTGACTATTTATAGATCGCCGAGCTGACCCGGGATACCCTACCACTACCCCTACCTGTGCTCAATTACCAGGCAAGTTTCAACTTTCCCTTTTTAGGCTGTTGTTGTGATAATATATGCTTTCTGTTATACATATGCCATAGCATGCATGCCTACTTTCAAGTCATATTGATATACTTGTTCCCTGATTGTTCTTTGGCTTATAAGTAGATAGATAATATATCGATTATAAGCAGGATGTTGTTAACACCCTTAGAGAAGGGCATATGAATCCTATTTGTTGAATATAGACCGCGACTCAGTACTTCTTGATATATGGTAATTACTTTCGAGGGAAATATTTAAGTAAATAATTCCCATTATTTGGTTGACGAATATTGTTTGAATATTCGTCCGAGATTATTTAATTAACGATCATTACTTCAAATATTTATTTGAACGTTATCTATTCAATTAATATTATTTTTCAATATTCATTCAAAGACGAACCATTTATCGAATATTATTTCAAATATTTCTATAAAAACATCGATTTTTATATAAATATCATTCAGACATTCATTTAGAACATCATGTATTAAGGGAATATTATTCTCGAATATTCCTTTAAGGTTTAATTTATTAAATGAATATCACTTGGATATTCATTTAAAATATTAATTATTATATGAATACTATTTTTGAATATTAATTCGAAGTCTTATTTATTTAACGAATATAATTCCAAACAGTTCTTTCAAACTTATTTATTAAATGAATATTATTTTAATATTCATTTAAGTAATTATTTATTCAATAAATATTGTCTTAATATTCCTTCAAGGGTTATTTTGAGAAATACTCTGATTAAAAATATTCTTTCATTAAATACTTCCGACTCAATAAATATTTTATAAATATTTATTCAATACTTGGAAACAACTTCAAGGTTGTTTATTTTTCTTCAAATATTATTTTCGACCTTCGATCATTCTAAAAATTCTTCGGAGTCATACGATTAAAATTATATTAAGAAAGGTCCTCTAGATTCCATTCTTCACTCGAATCTATCTCTTAAATTATAAGGGAACCTTACTTGAGAAAGGTTCTTTATATTGTTGACTCCCCGGTCATAGTTTATCCTTTTCACTCGCAACTTGGTTGCTACGGACTCATTAAGTCTGTGTGTGCCTTCTCATCATTCGAGGGGTAGGATCGTTGGAACAAGTTGATATCCATTAACAAGCAAGAGCTTGGGAAATGTTGGTGAATTTTCCTTTCCAACTAGATACGACTACTTTGTGGAGTCTTGTCAACAAGTATTTCACTTGGGGATGGGAGGATAAACTATACGTTTCAATGCTGTGGATTTACTCGAACTAGGAGTCGTGTGTTAGAGGTCGAGCCGCGCGGTCCATCACAAGGCCTAATCATTGGTCAGGGAGTTACTATTAAAGGCCATTGACAAGTGGAGCCGTCAGTTCTTCCTTCTACCGGTAGTAAACTATATTGGCCTGTACCATCCCCGACTGATCATCAGAGAGTGGAACAGTTGGCGCGTGATAACTCCAATATTGGTTCATCTCCCAAATTTGGAATTCCCTGCAACACGTATCGAAGATACTTCTTTCAGGTTGACGGTGTCTTCCGCAACACGTATCGAAGAGACTTATTTCAGGTTGTAGAACTTCGAAAAATGTTAATAACTGGAACTGCAATATTTTCCTTGCAAGTTCCTCTTAATATGATAAATAATGATATCTTGCTTATTTTGACTTAGCAGATATTTCCACAAAATAAACACTTTAAGTTACCTTGTAACTTCATCCTTTATAGTATACTGGCACTAACTTCGTTAATGCATGGCATATGGAAATAATGATACTTCGAACTGTTATATACTATCACTGTTCTGTTATATTATTATTGGTGGGCTATTGCTCACCCTTGCTTATTTATCATGTCACAACAACAACTAGGACAGATGGCTCGCGTCAGGCGCACTCGGCGCAAACGGGTTACCCGACCCACCGGACTCCCCGCTGAGATGCTAGCCGCCATTGCTGAGGTAGCATAGTTAGACAGCTTTTGTTTCCTATTTAACTATATGTATAATTAATGTAATCAACGGCAAAACTTTTAAACTTATGATGTTATCCTTTTGGATTGTAATAACTTTTATTCGCAAACCCTTTTATAAGACTTATTTCAATTTCATCTCTGGGACTATAACTCTGTGTGTGTGAGTGGATATTATTGTGAGTTCACAGCATGCTACTTTTTGATTTTGGACTCAAGTCAAGTATTATGTAGGAGTTATGAGACCGTAACGACCCGATCCCTAACCCCGGATCTGGGGATGTTACAAATACGAAGTTCATGAAAGGTCTTCCTGATTTCTACAATGAGAAGATATCTGCAATTCAGGAAGCTAATGATCTGGATGAAATATCATTAGAAGCAGTTTATGGAAAATTGAGAGCTTATGAACTTGACAGGCAGCAGAAAAAGAGCAGGAGTGAAGGAAAGATGAAAACTGTTGCACTCACTGCTCAATCTGAATCAAAAAATCTTCCAGAAGAAAAGTCTGAGTCTACTGAAAGAGACTTGAGGAAGAAGAAAAGCAAAGAAAGTTCTGAGTCAGGGACTACAGATGTAGACTCTGAAGATACTGATTCTGAATCAGAGATGCAAGAACTCTTTGCTATGTTTGCTAAAGCTTTGAAGAAAGGAAGATTCAACAGGAGAAGATTTAGCAAAGGCTCTTTTCAGAAGAAAGAGGAGAAGAAGAGTGACAAAGGCAAGAGTACAATTATCAAGCTTGATAAAGCCAAGATTAAGTGCTTTAACTGCAGTGAGCATGGACACTTTTCTAGTGAGTGCAAGAAGCCTAGGAATTCAGGGAAGGGTAATGCACTCATGGTCACACAAAAGGATTGGGTAGACTCCAGTGATTCTGAAGATGAATTGGATTATGACAACATTGCATTGATGGCAAGTGCTTCAGACAAGCCTGGATCTCCAAAGAAAACTTCTTCATCTTCTGTTAAAGTATAACTTTGTAAGAACCCAGATTTTGGGTGGAATTAAAACTTTTATGTATTTAATGATGTAAGAATGAATAGTGGATACGGCTACAATGTAATAATTGATATTTGGGAAAGAATGAATGGAATTCGACTTTATTATGTTTATGTCTTGAAGAATGCTAAAGGACGACAACATAGGTAAGAATAATCTATCTTCTAAGGGAATAAGATATGGCAACTTCAAGCAAGAGAATACTCTCATGTCATCCAGATCGATAACGATTAATCCAGTAGTTCCGTAAAAAGGTTAAGGAACGATCGAAAGAGAATACGGACAATTATACAACCCTAAGAGAACAAGTAAAGAATACAGAATGAATAGTGTTTTGGTGGGAATATATAATAATATGAGACGACACTATATAGAAGTATTCGGAACGGATTTCCGAGTTCGTATTAGTGATCCAGGGGGAAAATAAGTGTATGTAAAAGCTGTCGGATTCTGAAAAACCGCACTTTTATTTTCTCCGAGAGTTCCCTGGACACTGATAGCCTTAAGTATTTAACGAATGGATTTAAGGAATATAAAATGGAAAGTTAGAATGAAAGATGGAGAATGAAAGTATTAATATTAAAGAGGATTCCCGGTAAACCCTAATTAGAAATCCGTGAAATATTCTCACGAACGATCAATCGAAACGGGTAATAACCGGACACAGAAACAAGCAGAGGAAGAAAGAGTCTTGTGCAAGATACTAGAATAAATATCTAGTAACCAAGTGGGCAAGAGTAACTAGATTAATTGGAGCATAACTAGTACTTAGAAATCAAAAACCCTTGGTTAAGCTTTCAACCATGGAAAACACAACACTTGTCCATGCTAATTACCTCATCCAATGCATCACACTCCACTAACCCCACTTGTATGAGATATTATCTCACAAAATCACTTTAAGCATTATCACAATCAACCAATACAAAGAAAGAGCAAGAACACTTCTCCCCCCCATTACCATTCCATTCGGCAAAACCTTTAATTCCAAATCCAAACTCCACCTTCCCACCATTGTTTGTTCTTGAAATAATTAAGGTGAGTCTTACATTTCATAAAACTTATCTCCTCAAAATCTTAGCTTCAAACTCATCCTTTTCCATTTTCAAAAAAATCAAACAAGAGGAGGGTGAATAGTGTTCATCAAGTACTAACTTTGTTTTCATGATTTTTCATGGTTGATCTAGCAAGCATAATCACTCCTAAGGACCATACAAGGCTTAGAAAGGCTATATCACTATCTAAGGAAGGTATAAAGCTCTTGAAACCCTAACCCTTGTTTGAGATTTAAGCATGTTTATGATAGATATAGCTTAGTTATGGTTATGTTAAGATTATAAGCATGATTATGTATGGATTTTTGGATTAATGATGTAAATAGCTAGATGAACGGAAAGGCATTGCTTGGCCTCAGTTCATGTATATAAGTCATGTATAAGTTGTTTGGGTTGGATACTATGTTTATGGGAAGATTCGAAATTGGTAGATATTCGATTTACAGCCGTTATAATGCCCGATTTTACAATACCATGTTTTGTATGCCATTTTCCATGTCGAACCCCTACTGTCCAGAGACATTATCTGCCATGATAGGATAGATAATGTTCTAAGCTTCGTTTTGATATAAAGATCACGTGAAACGGACTTACGGTTTAGGATTTATGACCAAATTACTTAAAGTAGTTCGAATCCGTAAACGAAAGTTCGTAACTGAAATTGAACCCTCGTAATCTATGTAACGTCATGGCGAATCTTGGTAAATAAATACTAGGGGTAAGAAGGAAGGTGTGAAAGAAAACCGTATGTCAAAAAAAGCATTTTTCGATTTATTAAAAATGTTCGAGTCAAGGTTAAACGCGAACGAACCCCTAAAAGACGACTCTTTTATAACTTCGGTAAAACACTTAGAAAACGGGCGATAAAACTCGGAGTATAATATTGGTTCATAACGATCAACCTTAGAACTCATATGACTTAAGTATGTCCCAAGTATAAGTGCAGTGAAATGTCGTATTAACGAACGAATGTCGGGTCGGATCAGTGATAATAAGTAATCCACTAAAAGGGGTATAACGAGATAACTCGAGAACGTGTTTCGATTTAAGTATAACTTAACTTTTAATATGTTAAGTGATTAATCCCGAATGCCTTGGCTATTTATAGATCACCAAGCTGAGCCGGGACCCGCTACCACTACCCCTTACCGTACTCGACTACCAGGCAAGTTTCAATTCCCTTCTTTTAGGCTGTTGTTGTGATTGAATAAATATTTATATATGATTGCTGATATACATATGCCATTGCATGCATGCCTACTTTCAAGTTGATTGATATACTTGTTCCCTGAATGTTATTGTTGGCTTATAAGCTAGATAGTTATATATCAGTTATAAGCCGGTTATTGTAAGACCCTCATAGAAGGGCGTATATATCTTATTAATCAAAAATAGACCGGGAGTCAATATTCCTTGATATATCGAGATTACCTCGGAAGAAAATATTTAAGTAAATATTATCTCGAATATTCCTTAAGGCTTGGATTACTAAATGAATATTACTTGATATTCATTTAGGATATTATTCATTAAATGAATATTACTTTTGAATATTCATTTAAATTCCTAATTAATTATGAATATTACCTTAAATATTCTTTTCAGGTCTTATTAATTAATGAATATTGTTTTGAATATTCATTTAAATATTTATTTATTCAATAAATATTCTCCTGATATTTCTTCAGGGATTATTTTGAGAAATACTCTGATTTAAGATATTCTTTCATATTCCTAAATATTCTGTAAAATATTTTAATTCAATAAATATTCTCTGAATATTTATTCCATACTTAGAATAACCTCAATAAGGGTTATCTTCTTCGATTATTACGAAAAATATTTCGGAGTCATATTATTATTAATCTTATATCAAGAAAGGTTCTCAGACATCATTCTTCTTTGAGTCTATCTCCCTAATAATAAGGGAACCTTACTTGGAAAATGTTATTTATCTTGTCAACTTCCCGGTCATAAAGTATTCCCTTCACTCGCAACTCGGGTGCTGTTGACTTATTATGTCGTTGCTTACCTTCTCATCTTTCGAGGGGTAAGATTACTGGAACAAGTTGATATCCGTTACCAAGTAATAGCTTGGGAGTTATTGGTAAATTTTCCTTTCCAACTAGATACGACTACTTTGTGGAGTCTTATCAACAAGTATTATACTTGGGGAAAGGGGGACGAACGTTACCTTCAGAATCATGAATTCTATTTGAACTAGGAGTCGTGTAAGAGGCCGAGTAGCGCCGGTCCATCCCCTTTGGCCCAACCGTTGGCCGGGGAGAGCCAGTAAGGCGGTATACAAGTAAAGCCGTCAGTTCTTCCTTCTACCGGTAGTAAATCTAAATTGAGCTGTACGATCTCGACTGATCATCAAGATTGGAACAGCGGGCGCGGTGAATACTCCATCATTGGTTCATCATCCAAAATTTATTTATTTCCTGCAACATGATTACTATTGACAGAGTTGGAAAAGAGTCATAACTGGAATTGCAACTTTTTCTTGCAAGTTCCTCTTCTTAATAACGATAAGAATATCTCGCTTACTTTGATGTAGCAGATATTTCTTCAAACAAATACTTTCAGTTACCTTGTAACTTCATCGTTCATATTATACTGGCATCATTTCCGTAAATGCATGGCATATGGTTTGAAAGATAGCTTTGAACTGTTTTAAATTATCGTTCAGTATATATTTGTTGGTGGGCTTTCGCTCACCCTTGCTTTGGTTATATTATGTCACAACAACAGCTAGGACAGATGGCTCGCGTCAGGCGCACTCGGCGCAAGCAGGTTAGCCGACCCACCGGACTACCCGCTGAGATGCTAGCCGCCATCGCTGAGGTAGCATAGTTAGACAGCTTTTGTTTCCTGTTTAACTATATGTATAATTAATGTAATCAACGGCAAAACTTTTAAACCTATGATGTTATCCTTTTGGGATTGTAATAACTTTTATTCGTAACCCCTTTAATGTAAGACTTATTTCAATTTCATCTCTGGGACTATAACTGTTGTGTGTGTGAGTGGTAATTATTATGGGGTCACAGCATGTGATTTATTTATTGTGGACTCAAGTCAAGTATTATGAATGGATGTAAGACCGTAACCACCAGATCCCCGACCCCGGATCTGGGGGTGTTACAGAGATGGTATCAGAGCGAGAGTTATATATCCCAAGAGATGATACGACGTTATATAATAATAAATTCAATAATATAATAAGAACCCTTTCCAGGTTCACCTAAAACCCTTACGGGAACTTTTTAACTATCATGATAGTAACATAGTTCGTCTTGTGTAGGCGAGCGACTTGTCGGCCCAGGAGGCAGCTGCGAGACAGCATGATGAGGACATGTTCCGGACTAGGGACCCATACTATGAGCACTTGCCTGAGGAGGATACTGAGCCTGAGGAGGAGGACGCTGAGGAGGTCCAGGTTGATGCTGATACTGATGTGATCGAGTCTGAGGAGGAGGACCCTGAGGAGGTCCAGTATGATGCTGACACAGATGTTGTTGAGACTGAGGGGGAGGAGGACCCAGAGGGGATCCAGACAGGACAGGATGCTGAGTTAGTGGTTGAGGATGATGATTATTGGGTTGTGATTGAGATCAGGACTTTGGGAGATGACACTGACATGACCACGGATCATGTGGTACCGGTAGATGAGGGTGTTGAGGGAGATATAGATGAGCCAGTGGTTGGTGCTGTAGGGAGTTCTGGACTTTTTGTGCCACTCCTCCCTGTTGAGAGAGCCCCTACCCCACCACCACTACCTGTGAGCCCGTACCCCGACGAGTTTGAGGAGCTTACCCCAGAGCCCCAGCAGACAGAGACTGTCGCTCCAGCTGAGCCATCCACCCCACCTCATGCCCCGATAGGAGGAGTCCCAGTATGTGTTCACAACTTGATTGTGAACGGGCTTTATAGAGAGTTATCTGTGGCAGATGCCAGGTTGGCAGAGTCTAGGGGTGAATTAGCAACAGAGAGAGCCGCCCGGATGAGGTTGCAGGGCAGGAGGACTATCAGTGACAGAGTTGGGTATAGGGCTGTGACCCGCATCGAGCTGAGGGCTCGGGTGAGGGTGCGACAGTTGCCTACTGATGGGCATGGTAGGGTAGACAGAGCAGAGGCTGAGGAGGTTTTCCGCATTGCCATGGGGAGGGTTCGGAGGATGTTTCGTCGTGGCGGCTGATTTCAGATGTAGTGATGCAGTGGTCTAGTTGTCTAGTCATGTACGGACATAGTAGTGCCGGCTTTTGTAGAGATGGTTTTCTTGTACTTTTTTTCCCTTTTTGTAGACTAGACAGATAGACAGCGTATTTCACTTTTGACTTGTTGTTGTTATTAGGATGGCTGTACTTTAAACTATCGTTGTAACTCGGATGTTGTACCTTTTCGGTACCTGGTATATATTTGTTTCCATTTCAGTCATTGCAATTTTATTGGGATGTGATCACGAGTTTATTAGCATATGTATTACTTTTCGATTAAGTTGCCATGAGTTATAAAACTGTGGGATTTTAAACCCAATCATGTAAAGAATTATGCAAGGAAAAATCCTTTAAAACAGGTAAGTGAACCTAATGTATAATTTTCCAAATTTTCAGTAAAATGCCTCCAAGACGAATGGGCACTAGGGCTAACCCCCGCGAATCTACTGACCAAGAGAGTCACAACCAACACGAGGAAAATCGTGAAAGTAGTGAGGAACAAGATGAGGACTATAATGAGCAAGAAGATTCCCAGTATGGAGCAGAGGATGAACCCCTGTACTCTGAAGAATTTGAAAGGGAAATAGAGGGTGGAGAAATTGAAGTAGAACAGGAAGGGGAGAACCAGGGCGGAAACCCCATGGGCCAGTTTATGGATCTACTTAGGCAGAATTTGAACCAATACCCCCAACCACCACCAGGCAACAACACTTCAGTGGCAAATTCCTTTAGGGCTTTAAGTCCCTTAAGCCCTAGAGTTCCACGGATCGGCTGATCCCATTGAGGCGAGGGCCTGGATCAAGGAAATGGAAAAGTCATTTGAGATTCTGAGTATCAATGAGGCTCAGAAGACTGTTTTTGCTACTTACCTACTAAAGGGAGAGGCCAATTATTGGTGGGAAGCCAAGAAAAACATGGAGACTGATGCTGTCATAGCCTGGGAAAGGTTCAAACAATTATTCCTGGAGAAGTACTTCCCGAAGTTCATGAAGACCCAGATGGAACTTAAGTTTTTGGAACTGAAACAGAACAATATGTCAGTGGCGGACTACGAGGCCAAATTTACTGAGCTATCGAGATTTGTGCCAGAGTTTGTAGACACAGAAGAGAAGAAAGCTAACAGGTTTCAACAAGGGCTGAAGCAGTGGATCCAGAATAGGGTGGCTGTTTTAGAGATTACAGATTATGCCACCTTGGTGCAGAAGGCAACCATTGTGGAGGCTGGTAGTGATCAGATGCAGAGAGAGAGAGAGAAAGGCGGGATAAAGAGAAAGCATGTTAGTATGGGCGGAAGATCCGCTGGAGGAAAACCCCCAACCAAGTTTAATCGAGGAGCGGTTTCCCTACCAGGGAGGAATGTAGGGTTTAAACCATCTGCGAGTGTAAGTGTGAGCCAGGGCGGCCATCAATCAGGAATGTCCCGTTCCAACCCTTCTCGACCTCCATTGCCATTGTGTGCTACTTGTGGGAAGAGGCACTCCGGGGTGTGCAACCTGAAGCAGATAAACTGTTATAAGTGTGGGCGAGCTGGGCATTATGCTACCTCTTGCACCACGGTCATCCCTAACAGCACAACCTGTTTCCAGTGTGGACAGCGAGGGCACATGAGGAAGGATTGCCCAAAGAGCAAACCAGCAGCATCAGGAGCAAGCAAGGTTGCCTCAAATAGGCCACCAACTGCTAGGACTTTCAATATGTCAGTACAAGATGCCGTGAGGGACACAGATGTGATAGCAGGTACTTTTTCTCTCAATTCAGTCAGTGCAAATGTCTTATTTGATTCAGGAGCAACTAAGTCTTTTATATCTAGAGATTTTGCGCATAAGTTGAAACTTAAAACCCAGCAACTAAGAGATTCCTCACAAGTAGAAATAGCTAATCAGGAAATCGTACCGGTTAATCAAATTCACCCCGATTGTAAGCTAGAAATAGGAGGACGATCCTTCTATGTCGATTTAATTCCTTTTAAGCTAGGGGAATTCGATGTCATTTTGGGTATGGATTGGTTGTCTCGCAATGATGCGCGGATAGATTGTAAAGGGAAAAAGGTTAAGTTGAAAACCCCAGGGAAGAAAGAAATAGTGTTTAAGGGGATGCGACAGACCCAGAAAATTCTGACCATGGCGCAAACCAAGAGATTGTTACGAAAAGGGAAAGAGGCTTATTTAGCCTACGTTATAGATACTCAGAAGGGAGTGCCAAGATTGCAAGACATTCTGGTAGTTAATGAGTTCGAGGACGTGTTCCCACAAGATCTTCCCGGACTACCACCTGATAGGGTAATTGAGTTTGCCATCGAATTAGCCCCGGGGACGGCGCCAGTTTCGAAGGCCCCGTACCGACTAACCCCAGTAGAAATGAAGGAGCTAGCTAAACAATTACAGGAATTGTTGGATAATGGCATGATAAGGCCCAGTGTGTCGCCTTGGGGCGCACTAGTGTTGTTTGTTAAGAAAAAGGATGGAAGTATGAGGTTATGCATCGACTACAGAGAATTGAACAAGCTAACCATAAAGAATAAGTATCCATTGCCCAGGATAGACGATTTGTTTGACCAGCTAAGAGGAGCTGAATACTTCTCTAAGATTGATTTGAGAACGGGATATCACCAACTGAAGATCAAACCTGAAGATATCCCGAAGACTGCATTCCGCACCAGATATGGACATTATGAGTTCTTAGTTATGTCATTTGGATTGACCAATGCCCCAGCAGCCTTCATGGACCTAATGAATAGAGTGTTCAAGGAATATTTGGACAAATTCGTGATAGTTTTCATTGATGATATTCTCATCTACTCAAAGACAGAGGCAGAACACGCTGAACATTTAAGGATAACCTTAGAAATACTCAGGAAAGAGCAGTTATATGCCAAGTTCTCCAAGTGTGAGTTTTGGAAAAATGAGGTACAATTCTTAGGGCATGTGATCAATAGAGAAGGAGTGTTGGTTGACCCCTCCAAGATAGAAGCAGTTTCAAACTGGGAACGGCAAACTACTCCAACCGAGGTGAGGAGTTTCATTGGACTGGCCGGATATTACAGGAGATTTGTCCAAGACTTTGCGAAAATCGCAGCTCCATTAACTCGACTTACCCGTAAAACCGAGAAATTTGAATGGACTGAGAAATGCGAGAAGAGTTTCAAAGAGTTAAAGAAGAGGCTGGTGACAGCCCCAGTGCTGGCATTACCTGATGGAAAAGGAGATTTCGTGATTTACAGTGATGCTTCGCATAAAGGACTGGGATGCGTGCTTATGCAGCACGGCAAGGTAATAGCGTATGCGTCTAGGCAATTGAAGGATTATGAAGTCAGATATCCCACGCATGATCTAGAACTAGCAGCCATAGTCTTCGCTTTAAAGATTTGGAGACACTACCTGTATGGGGAAAAATGCGAGATTTACACAGACCATAAGAGCCTCAAATACATTTTCACTCAGAAAGAGCTTAACATGCGCCAGAGGAGATGGTTAGAGTTAATCAAGGATTACGATTGTGAAATTCGCTATCACCCGGGCAAAGCCAATGTGGTGGCTGACGCCCTCAGTCGGAAAGAGAAGCTCAAGATGATAACTTCAGAGAAAGAGCTAGTGAATGATTTTGAGAAGTTGGAAATCGAGGTTAAGTTACCTGGAGAGGGCCAAGAAAAGTTGATGGAAATTAGAATCCAACCTCCATTGCTAGAAAAGATTAGACTGTGCCAGGAACGGATGATGGAGGAAGAAAAGAACTCCACAGAAGAGCTAATGACCGGGGAGGAAATTAAGTGCGAAAGAGACAAGGAAGGGATCATGAGGTACACATACAGGATATGGATCCCAAACGTTCAGGAACTCAAGAATGAGATTTTAAATGAGGCACACAACTCAAGATACTCAGTGCACCCCGGTAGCACCAAAATGTATAGGGATTTGAAGGAGTATTACTGGTGGCCCAATATGAAAAAGGACGTAGCAGAGTGGGTAAGCAGATGCTTGACCTACCAACGAGTGAAGGCAGAGCACCAGAAACCCAGCGGACTTCTACATCCCTTAGAGATTCCAGAATGGAAATGGGAACATATAGCCATGGATTTCATAGTAGGTTTACCAAGGACCAAGGCTAATCATGACGCCATATGGGTAATTGTAGATCGACTGACGAAATCGGCTCACTTTCTCCCGATCAACGAAAGGTACACGGTCGACAGACTAGTGGACATCTACTTAAAAGAGATAGTGGCGCGACATGGAGTCCCAGTCGCAATAGTATCTGATCGAGATCCTAGATTTAACTCCAGGTTTTGGAGAAGTTTTCAAGAATGTGTAGGGACCCGGCTGAACATGAGCACAGCCTACCACCCCCAGACAGATGGGCAAAGTGAAAGGACCATCCAAACGCTAGAGGATATGTTGAGAGTCTGCGCGATAGACTTCAAGGGAGTTGGGATGATCACTTGCCATTGGTTGAGTTCTCCTATAATAACAGTTATCATTCAAGCATTGGGATGCCACCTTATGAGGCCCTTTATGGAAGAAAATGTCGATCTCCCTTGTATTGGGATGAAGTTGGAGAGCGAAAGATGCTCGGGCCCGAAGTGGTCCAACGAACTAAAGATGCAGTGGATCTAATCAGAGGACGGTTGGTAGCAGCCCAGGATCGACAAAAAAAATATGCCGACTTAGCTCGGAAAGGCAAGGAATACGAAGTAGGGGACCTAGTGTTCTTGAAAGTGTCACCTTGGAAAGGTTTAATGAGATTTGGGAAGAAAGGGAAGCTGAGTCCCAGATACATTGGACCATTTGAGATCTTGAGACGGATTGGGGAACTAGCTTATGAGCTCGCATTGCCCCCGAATCTACAGCAGGTGCACAATGTGTTCCATGTTTCGATGCTGAGGAAGTATAATCCGGATGCTAAGCATATTGTAGAGTATGAGCAAGTGGACATGCAACCAGACCTGACCTATGTGGAGCAACCTGTGGAAATCATAGACCGGAAAGAACAAGTGCTCCGAAACAAGGTCATTCAGCTAGTCAGAGTTTTGTGGCAGAACCACAATGTATAAGAATCCACCTGGGAACTTGAAAGCGCATTGCAAGAGAAGTACCCCCACTTGTTTTCAAACTGATTCCGGGACGGAATCCTTTTAAGGAGGGGAGACTGTAAGAACCCAGATTTTGGGTGGAATTAAAACTTTTATGTATTTAATGATGTAAGAATGAATAGTGGATACGGCTACAATGTAATAATTGATATTTGGGAAAGAATGAATGGAATTCGACTTTATTATGTTTATGTCTTGAAGAATGCTAAAGGACGACAACATAGGTAAGAATAATCTATCTTCTAAGGGAATAAGATATGGCAACTTCAGGCAAGAGAATACTCTCATGTCATCCAGATCGATAACGATTAATCCAGTAGTTCCGTAAAAAGGTTAAGGAACGATCGAAAGAGAATACGGACAATTATACAACCCTAAGAGAACAAGTAAAGAATACAGAATGAATAGTGTTTTGGTGGGAATATATAATAATATGAGACGACACTATATAGAAGTATTCAGAACGAATTTCCGAGTTCGTATTAGTGATCCAGGGGAAAATAAGTGTATGTAAAAGCTGTCGGATTCTGAAAAACCGCACTTTTATTTTCTCCGAGAGTTCCCTGGACACTGATAGCCTTAAGTATTTAACGAATGGATTTAAGGAATATAAAATGGAAAGTTAGAATGAAAGATGGAGAATGAAAGTATTAATATTAAAGAGGATTCCCGGTAAACCCTAATTAGAAATCCGTGAAATATTCTCACGAACGATCAATCGAAACGGGTAATAACTGGACACAGAAACAAGTAGAGGAAGCAAGAGTCTTGTGCAAGCTACTAGAATAAATATCTAGTAACCAAGTGGGCAAGAGTAACTAGATTAATTGGAGCATAACTAGTACTTAGAAATCAAAAACCCTTGGTTAAGCTTTCAACCATGGAAAACACAACACTTGTCCATGCTAATTACCTCATCCAATGCATCACACTCCACTAACCCCACTTGGATGAGATATTATCTCACAAAATCACTTTAAGCATTATCACAATCAACCAATACAAAGAAAGAGCAAGAACACTTCTCCCCCCCATTACCATTCCATTCGGCAACACCTTTAATTCCAAATCCAAACTCCACCTTCCCAAAACTTATCTCCTCAAAATCTTAGCTTCAAACTCATCCTTTTCCATTTTCTAAAAAATCAAACAAGAGGAGGGTGAATAGTGTCCATCAAGTACTAACTTTGTTTTCGTGATTTTTCATGGTTGATCTAGCAAGCATAATCACTCCTAAGGACCATACAAGGCTTAGAAAGGCTATATCACTATCTAAGGAAGGTATAAAGCTCTTGAAACCCTAACCCTTGTTTGAGATTTAAGCACGTTTATGATAGTTATAACTTAGTTATGGTTATGTTAAGATTATAAGCATGATTATGTATGGATTTTTGGATTAATGATGTAAATAGCTAGATGAACGGAAAGGCATTGCTTGGCCTCAGTTCATGTATATAAGTCATGTATATGTTGTTTGGGTTGGATACTATGTTTATGGAGAGATTCGAAATTGGTAGATATTCGATTTACAGCCGTTATAATGCCCGATTTTACAATACCATGTTTTGTATGCCATTTTCCATGTAGAACCCCTACTGTCCAGAGACTTTAACTGCCATGATAGGATAGATAATGTTCTAAGCTTCGTTTTGATATAAAGATCACGTGAAACGGACTTACGGTTTAGGATTTATGACCAAATTACTAAAAGTAGTTCGAATCCGTAAACGAAAGTTCGTAACTGAAATTGAACCCTCGTAAGCTATGTAACGTCATGGCGAATCTTGCTAAATAAATACTAGGGGTAAGAAGGAAGGTGTGAAAGAAAACCGTATGTCAAAAAGAGCATTTTTCGATTTACTAAAAATGTTCGAGTCAAGGTTAAACGCGAACGAACCCCTAAAAGACGACTCTTTTATAACTTCGGTAAAACACTTAGAAAACGGGCGATAAAACTCGGAGTATAATATTGGATCGTAACGATCAACCTTATAACTCATATGACTTAAGTATGTACCAAGTATAAGTGCAGTGACATGTCGTATTAACGAACGAATGTCGGGTCGGATCAGTGATAATAAGTAATCCACTAAAAGGGGTATAACGAGATAACTCGAGAACGTGTTTCGATTTAAGTATAACTTAACTTTTAATATGTTAAGTGATTAATCCCGAATGCCTTGGCTATTTATAGATCACCAAGCTGAGCCGGGACCCGCTACCACTACTCCTTACCGTACTCGACTACCAGGCAAGTTTCAATTCCCTTCTTTTAGGCTGTTGTTGTGATTGAATAAATATATATATATATGATTGCTGATATACATATGCCATTGCATGCATGCCTACTTTCAAGTTGAATTGATATACTTGTTCCCTGAATGTTATTGTTGGCTTATAAGCTAGATAGTTATATATCAGTTATAAGCCGGTTATTGTAAGACCCTCATAGAAGGGCGTATATATCTTATTAATCAAAAATAGACCGGGAGTCAATATTCCTTGATATATCGAGATTACCTCGGAAGAAAATATTTAAGTAAATATTTTCTATTATTTGGGCGACGAATATTATTTGAATATTCGTTCGAGACTAATTATTTTAACGATCCTTACTTCAAATAATTATTTGAATGTAACTATTCAACGAATAATATTTCTCAATATTCATTCAGAGTCGAATTGATTATCGACTATTATTTCGAATATTCTTCTAAAGATGAGACTATTAAATGAATATTATGTGGATATTCTTTTAGATTATTATTTTATTAAATAAATATTACTTTTGAATATTCATTTAAGATATTAAATACTTGATGAATATTATTTTAATATTCATCTGAAGCTTGATTTAATTATCGAATATTATCTCGAATATTCCTTAAGGCTTGGATTACTAAATGAATATTACTTGATATTCATTTAGGATATTATTCATTAAATGAATATTACTTTTGAATATTCATTTAAATTCCTAATTAATTATGAATATTACCTTAAATATTCTTTTCATGTCTTATTAATTAATGAATATTGTTTTGAATATTCATTTAAATATTTATTTATTCAATAAATATTCTCCTGATATTTCTTCAGGGATTATTTTGAGAAATACTCTGATTTAAGATATTCTTTCATATTCCTAAATATTCTGTAAAATATTTTAATTCAATAAATATTCTCTGAATATTTATTCCATACTTAGAATAACCTCAATAAGGGTTATCTTCTTCGATTATTACGAAAAATATTTCGGAGTCATATTATTATTAATCTTATATCAAGAAAGGTTCTCAGACATCATTCTTCTTTGAGTCTATCTCCCTAATAATAAGGGAACCTTACTTGGAAAATGTTATTTATCTTGTCGACTTCCCGGTCATAAAGTATTCCCTTCACTCGCAACTCGGGTGCTGTTGACTTATTAAGTCGTTGCTTACCTTCTCATCTTTCGAGGGGTAAGATTACTGGAACAAGTTGATATCCGTTACCAAGTAATTGCTTGGGAGTTATTGGTAAATTTTCCTTTCCAACTAGATACGACTACTTTGTGGAGTCTTATCAACAAGTATTATACTTGGGGAAAGGGGGACGAACGTTACATTCAGAATCATGAATTCTATTTGAACTAGGAGTCGTGTAAGAGGCCGAGTAGCGCCGGTCCATCCCCTTTGGCCCAACCGTTGGCCGGGGAGAGCTAGTAAGGCGGTATACAAGTAAAGCCGTCAGTTCTTCCTTCTACCGGTAGTAAATCTAAATTGAGCTGTACGATCTCGACTGATCATCAAGATTGGAACAGCGGGCGCGGTGAATACTCCATCATTGGTTCATCATTCAAAATTTATTTATTTCCTGCAACATGATTACTGTTGGCAGAGTTGGAAAAGAGTCATAACTGGAATTGCAACTTTTTCTTGCAAGTTCTTCTTCTTAATAACAATAAGAATATCTCGCTTACTTTGATGTAGCAGATATTTCTTCAAACAAATACTTTCAGTTACCTTGTAACTTCATCGTTCATATTATACTGGCATCATTTCCGTAAATGCATGGCATATGGTTTGAAAGATAGCTTTGAACTGTTTTAAATTATCGTTCAGTATATATTTGTTGGTGGGCTTTCGCTCACCCTTGCTTTGGTTATATTATGTCACAACAACAGCTAGGATAGATGGCTCGCGTCAGGCGCACTCGGCGCAAGCAGGTTACCCGACCCACCGGACTACCCACTGAGATGCTAGCTGCCATCGCTGAGGTAGCATAGTTAGACAGCTTTTGTTTCCTGTTTAACTATATGTATAATTAATGTAATCAACGGCAAAACTTTTAAACCTATGATGTTATCCTTTTGGGATTGTAATAACTTTTATTCGTAACCCCTTTAATGTAAGACTTATTTCAATTTCATCTCTGGGACTATAACTGTTGTGTGTGTGAGTGGTAATTATTGTGGGGTCACAACATGTGATTTATTTATTGTGGACTCAAGTCAAGTATTATGAATGGATGTAAGACCGTAACCACCAGATCCCCGACCCCGGATCTGGGGGTGTTACACACTTCACTCTCTTGATTCATCTGATAGCTTAGATTATGATGATATTATATCTATTCATGTTGAGTTTAAGAATCTTATGACTAATTTCAAAATTATTGCTAGTGAAAAAGATGAACTTAAGGCTAAGAATGATGAATTAGTTAGTAGAAATAATTTTCTTGAATCTGAGTTAATTCAAATGGAAGAATATAGGTTAAGTTCTGATAAAGCTAAGCATGATTATGGTGTTATCCTTAAGGCTTATGACTATGTCAGAAAAGAACTAGAGGAAGAGAGAGATGTGATTAAAACCATTAACAATTCTGGTAAAAAGACTCAAGAAATCATTGAAAATCAAATTCTTGGTAAAGTTAATGGTTTAGGTTTTGATAAGGCTAGGCAAGAAGATACTGTAGTTATTGTCAATGATGATAGTAAAATTGAAGCTAGCACATCTAAGTCTGAAGGTAAGAAGATAGTTTCTGAACCTAAACATGTTAAATTTGTTGATTCTAAAGGTACCCCAGTTGTGCACAAAAGAATTAACAATGGCAATTCAGATGAGAGAGTGTTAGAAAAACCTAAGAATGTCAACATAAGTTTTCTGTCTAAGTCTCAGTTGAAACAGAGACTAGAAAGAATTTCAGAGTCTAGCAAGATGAGAAGAAATAGGAATGGAAAAGAAGGTATTAACAAAGAGAATAATTACAAGAATGTACGTGATGCACTTAGGAAGAAATGCTATAAATGTGGAAATCGTAATCATTTGGCCCTAGACTGCAATGAAAAACCTTCTTGGAAAACTGAGTCCAGATTCCCCAAAACTCAGAGAATTCAATACCAACCACAAGAACCCTGTTATCATTGTGGTAGTTTACTTCATTCCATTTATATGTGTAAGGAATATCATGAACTGTATTATGACTATTATTCTCTGAAATCTAAAACTCCTAGTCATAAACAGTTTGTGAAATCTAAATCTAAGGTTGACTCTGCAACAGGTAAATCAAAAGCAAAATCTTCAAAGCCTGTTGGTTCAAAAGTTAGTAAGAAAGGATCCAATCAAAGTTGGGTCCTAAAAAATTCTAACTAGCTACTTTTTGTTTGCAGGGCACTGGAAAGAAGCATTCAATTATCTTGGACAGTGGATGCTCTGGACATATGACTGGAAAGAAGTCCCTGCTTACAAAGTTCAAGAGGAAAGCTAGCCCAGTAATATCCTTTGGAGATGGCAACAAAGGAGAAACTCTGGGATATGGCTCAATTATTTTGGGGAATGTCATCATTAAAAACGTAGCACTGGTTGAAGGCTTGAAACACACACTTTTAAGAATAAGTCAATTAGGTGATAAGGGTTACCAATCAATCTTTGACAGTAAAGGATGCAAAATCTTGAATATGAAGAATGGAGACATTGTTTTGATTGGTCAAAGACATGGTAACATATATGAAGCCAGCTTGAATGACACATCTAAAGGAACTATCAGATGTCTTTACAGCAAGGCATCAAATGATGAAAGCTGGAACTGGCACAAGAAGCTCTCAAATCTCATCTTCAAGAAGCTTAATCAACTTGTTAAGCACCATATGGTGAGAGGCCTACCTCAGGCAAATTATGTGCAAGATGGACTTTGTGATGCTTGTCAGCTTGGAAAACAAAGAAGAACCACTTTCAAGAGCAAGACAGAAAATTCAATTACTGAACCATTTCACATGCTGCATCTTGATTTATTTGGTCCAGTAAACATTATGTCTATCAACAAGAAAAGATATGCTCTAGTTATAGTGGATGATTACACAAGGTTCACATGGGTATTCTTTCTACACAACAAAGATGAAGCTCGTCAGCAAATCATTGAACTTGTCAAGAATATTCAAAATAGCTCTGAGTACAAGGTCAAAGTGCTCAGAAGTGACAATGGTACAGAATTCAAGAATTCTATAATGGAAGAGTATTGTGCAGACAATGGAATTACTCAACAGTTTTTGTACCTGGAACACCTCAGCAGAATGGTGTAGTAGAAAGAAAGAACAGAACTCTCATAGAGGCAGCAAGAACCATGCTTGCAGATGCAAAGCTTCCAACCTATTTCTGGGCAGAAGCTATCAACACTGCATGTTTCACTCAAAACTGTACCTTGATAAATGCTCATGGTAAGACTCCCTATGAGATGATCAAAGGAAAGAAACCAAGTGAAATACTTTCATATCTTTGGATGCAAATGCTATGTCCTGAAAGTTCATCCAGAACAACTTGGGAAATTTGAAGCCAAATCGGATGAAGCAATCTTTCTAGGATATTCAGCATCAAAGGCCTTCAAAGTATACAATCTCAGAACTAATATTGTTATGGAATCAACTCATGTTGCATTTTATGATAAGAAGTTTGGAATTTTGCAAACTGATGAAAGCCATGACAATCTGGAATTTGAAAATCTTAAGTATTCTGAGATTCTCTCCACCGATGATGAAGGTTCTCCAGAGGAAATCTCTATTGCTTCTCAAAGGAATGCTACTGTTGAGGGGGAGCAATTCAATGAAGGAGAACACAGTACTGGTCAGGATCAGACTAGTCGTTCAGAGTCTACTTCATCAAGAACTGATCCTTCAGAGTCTAATGAAGGAAGATCAGAAACTAGCAGCAGTATTGAATCCACTGATTCTACTGATCAAGGGGGAGCTTTTGAAGGAAATGAACACTCTTCTACAAGAGATACCACTAACTTAGGGGGAGAGTCTAGCAGGAGCAATCTACCACCTGTTATAAAATGGACAAGGGATCATACTGAAGATTTGATTATTGGTGATCCAAATAGTGGTGTTCAAACTAGAAGATCAATTCAAAATGAATGCTTGTATAGTTGTTTTCTCTCAAAGAATGAACCTAAGAAGGTTGAAGAAGCCTTACAGGATCCTGATTGGGTAATAGCAATGCAGGAAACTGGTACCAAGACCTAAAGATAGATCTATTATTGGTGCTAAATGGGTTTTCAGAAACAAGCTAGATGAATCTGGTATGATTGTAAGAAACAAAGCAAGACTGGTGGCCAAGGGTTATTCTCAGGAAGAAGGAATTGACTATGATGAAACCTTTGCACCTATAGCAAGATTGGAGGCAATCAGAATGTTTCTTTGTTTTTGGTATCCAAGAGAATTTGATTTCTCCCTAATTGGCTATTCAAACTCTTATTATGCAGGGTGGAAAATAGATAGGAAAAGCACTACAGGTACATGTCAATTCTTGGGAAACAGATTGATTTCTTGGGCAAGCAAGAAGCAGCTATCAGTTTCAACCTCAACTGCAGAAGCTGAATACATTGCAGCAGGCAGTTGTTGTGCTCAACTCCTTTGGATAAGAAATCAGTTGATGGATTATGGTATGACACTTAGTAATATTCCTATGTTTTGTGATAATACTAGTGCTATCAAAATTGCAGAAAATCCAGTTCAACACTCAAGGACTAAGCACATTGATGTCAGGTATCATTTTATTAGAGAACATATTGAAAATGGTAATGTGGAACTTTATTTTGTTCCTACTGACAAACAGCTTGCAGATATTCTAACTAAATCACTTGATGAGGCTACATTCATTAGATTGGTTAGTGAGTTAGGAATGTTAAATTTTTAGATCTTTCACATCTGCACAAGTAGCAAGGTATGTTGTTTCAGGTTCAATTCTGAGTTTTGTTAAGTCTATGTTAGCAAGTTTTATTACATGCATACTGATAATTTATATCATTATTCATGTCAGTCAATAAACAACGATAGACAAGTAGATAATAAGAAAACTTGTATCTTCATTAATCTAAAGCATTACATACATGAAAATGAAATACAATTCTTCTTTTTGTCTAACTATTACTGATAATTCTATTTGTAAGAACCCCAAATTTTGGATATAATTAAAAACTTTTTATTATGTACTGAGGTAATGGTGAATAGTGATTACGATTACGATGTAACGATTGAGATAATGAATGAAAGGAGTAGATTTGGAATCAAATGCTTATATGTCATGAAGAATGCTATTGGTTGACAATCTAGATAAGAATTATCTATCTCCTAGGAAATTAAGATTTGATCATTCCAAGGGGGAAGGTTATTCTTATGTCATCCAAATCGAGATCTGTTATCAGTCCAGTGGTTCCGTAAAAGGGTTAAGGAATGATTGAAAGAGAACCGGGACATTTATATAACCCTAAAAGAATAAGTAAAGAATAAGTGATGAATAGTGATTTTGGTGGACGTAGGAATATTATTAGACGACGCTATATAGAAGTACCCGGAACGAAATTCTGAGTTCGTATTAGTGATCCAGGGGGAAAAAGAGTGTATGTAAAAGCTGTCGGATTCTGAAAAATAGCACTTTTATTTTCACCGAGATTTCCCCGGACACTGAAAGACTTAAGGAATTATTGAAGGGATTTAAGATAAATAGGTTCAAGAATTATTAAAGAGAATGGAGGATGATAGTATAAATATTAAGACGGTTTCCGGTAAAACCCTAACTAGAAACGAATGAGTTATTCCTCCGAACGATCAATCAAATTAAGTAATAACCGGACAAAGAGACAAGCAGAGAGCCAAGATACATGCATGTGCAAATAGATAAGATCAAGTAACTAAGTAGTTACAAAGTAACTAGCATCTTTAGAAACCAAATCACTTAGTTAGCTTGCATGACACCTTTCCACCACAAAATCACAACACTTGTCCCTTGGATTGCATCATATATGAGCAAAGCACTTTAATAAAGTAGCTTTATGCTAGATATTATCTTCAATAATGCATTTTGGACAAGGATGAGATCAAAGCAAGCAAAACAAACTCCATTCCTCTCATTCTCTCAAACTGTCCAGCAGAAACATTCTCCAAAGACAAATTCATATCTCCATTTATATCCATGATAAAATCACCAAATTTTAACCATAGCCTCTCCACTCCATGGGTAATATTCGCTCAAAATTTCATGTCCAACAAAGTAGTATAGCCTAGTCAAATCCATGCTCAAAGTTGAAGAAGCCAAACTGATCTGTGCTTGACAGTTTCTGTCCAGAGGAGAAAGGGGGCTCAAAACCCTAGCTAGGAAGCTTCAAATCTGATGATCTAGGACTCAAAACAAAGCTTATGAAGAGGCCAAGATGTGGTAAAAATTTGAGAGACAAACTCTTATTTTTCTATTTTCTATGATTTTTACAAAAGTGATGATGAATAGTAACCCTTAGAAACTAACTTTGTTTTCTTGGTTTTCTTTGTTGCTCTAAGCTATATTAAGGTGATCCAAGGACTAGATCAAGGCTTGTTAGACTCCTAGACACACCAAGGAAGGTATAACTCTCTTGAAACCCTAGGTTTTACTTTAAGTATATGCATGATCTTGATGAGTTTTAGTATAGTTATGATATTAGCATGGTTATAAGCTTGATTAGCATGATCTTGTAGTGGTTGAAATATATGATGATTATAAGGATGAAGTGATATGATCTTGGACAGATTTGGATGATTTCTCTAGAGTCCAGCCCTTGGCCTTGGTTCTATCAGCTATGGAGTCTTCCTCCTTGTAGTGGTTGAAACATATGATGATTATAAGGATGAAGTGATATGATCTTGGACAGATTTGGATGAGAATCATGTATATAAGATGTGTATTATGCCCGGTGTGGCTTGGTTTTGATGTTATAATTTTTGGAACGCTCGATTTATAGCCGTTATAATGCCGAAATTTCGTTAATCATTGGAAACCGTGCATCACAGTAGGCCTAATGGCCGAAACTGGACAAGTATCTAACATGGCCTTGTAGATCTTGAGTCGTAGATCATTTTGGAAAAAGAATCGAATCAAACAGACTTACGGTTTAGGATTTATGACCGATTTACTAAAAGTAGTTCGAATCCGTAAACGAAAGTTCGTAACTGAAATTGGACCCTCGTAAAATATGTAAAGTCATGACAAATCTTGGTAAATAAATACTAGAGGTAAAAAGGAAGGTGTGAAAGAAAACCGTATGTCAAAAGGATCATTTTTCGATTTATTAAAAATATGCGAGTCGAGGTTAAACGCGAACGAACCCCTAAAAGACGACTCTATTATAACTTTGGTAAAACACTTAGAAAACGGGCGATAAAACTCGAAGTATAATATTGGTTCGTAACGATCGACCTTAGAACTTGTATGACTTAAGTATGTCCCAAGTGTAAGTATAGTGACATGTCGTATTAACGAACGAATGTCGGGTCGGATCAATGATAAAGGGAATCCACTAAAAGGGGTATAACGAGATAACTCGAGAACATGTTTCGATTTAAGTATAACTTAACTTTTAAAATGTTAAGTGATTAATCCCGAATGACTTGGCTATTTATAGATCACCAAGCTGACCCGGGACCCGCTACCACTACCCCTTACCGTACTCGACTACCAGGCAAGTTTCAATTCCCTTCTTTTAGGCTGTTGTTGTGATTGAATATATATATATATATATATATATATATATATATGTTTTCTGTTATACATATGCCATAGCATGCATGCCTACTTTCAAGTTATATCGTTATGCTTGTTCCCTGATTGTTTATTGGCTTATAAATTAGATAGCTAATGTATCAATTATAAGACGGTTATTGTAAGACCCTCATAGAAGGACGTATCCATCTTATTCATCAAACATAGACCGGGAGTCAATATTTCTTGACATATCGAGATTACCTCGAAAGAAAATATCTAAGTAAATATTTTCCATTATTCGGGCGACGAATATTATTTGAATATTCGTTCGAGATTATTTATTTAACGATCCCTACTTCAAATAATTATTTGAACGTAACTATTCGACGAATAATATTTTAATATTCATTCAGAGTTGAATTATTTATCGATTATTATTTCGAATATCACTTGCAAATGTATTCTACAGAACATTAAAATCTTCAAAATTATGATACCATAGCAAGTCGATGCAATTCAACCTTGGAAACCTCATTCGCAACAAAAACTAACTAAAAATAAGCCAAAACAACAAAATTATTTCATTTGCAAATATAGTGTAGTGAACATTCAAAAAAACAAAAAATTAATTGCAAAACCATAACAACTTTAGGCAATTCAACCTTAGAAATCTCTTTCGCAAATAAAATCAAATAAAAATAACATAACACAACTCGATGACAACCAGATGATCTCAGTTGTTGAAAAAGGGTGAAGAACAAAAAAAAAATTTAGAACTACAATAGCATAACAATTCAACGCAATCCGTAACCTCAGTTGCAGATGATTCTGTTCTTTAACCTCCTTTGTAACTAAAAACAATCAAATTAAATACTTTTTTCCATAAAATAATTAAACAAACACTTGAAGTGTGTAGTGCAACGAATAATAGATCTAAATACTACATGTGATTCGAAAAATTTGAGCTATTTATTGCAACGTACCTTTTCAACGATTTGGAGATTAGACTGAAAATCAACTAGTATCTTATAAATTCGGATGAACATATACGAAGAATATATGACGAACATGATGATGATACGGCAGGGAGCTCGATGAAAATTGAAGTTTTATGTTGCGAATTAATGAATGTTCAACTGTTTAACAACTTTAACTACTCAATTTTACAAACTTTGAGATAAGAACATATTTTTTAAATTAATAAAAGAAGAACGTATATTTGCAATTAAAGGTAAAAAGTATCCATGAATTTACAAAAATTTACTGTGATAAAGGTATTTTTAAAAAACCTCAAAAAACTAACATAATTATTAACCAAGCTCTTCAGAAAACTTTCAAATTTATATTAACAAATATTAATATTTTTTTTATAGTCTCAGAAACAATGAGAAGAATGATTAATAAAAATTGTGTTAGTTTAAAAAAATTATTTAACGATCATTATTTCGGTACATAATAATTCGAAATAACCTTACATTAATTCAAATTATAATCATATATCTATCTGGTTTAAAATAAAACTTATCCGAAATAAGTAAACAAAAAAACATTTGAATCGAATTTAATCCCAATGGAGTTTAATAAGATTTCAACCCGATTTTAATCTGAATTTGACCCACATCGAGGTGGACCCGATTTGAATCAAAATCAAAATTTAACTCATACAAAACTAATATTAGATCATTGTCGAATCACATCCGATCTAATTGATTATACGGTAATCAATAATTGATGCCATCCAAAATTGGTTCAGTTCGAAATTGTTCCAGTTATACGAATTACCCGGTCTAGGTTTGCGTAAAAAACCATCAATAATTTATCCAATCTAATTTATTATACATTAATCAAAATTAAAATTTAACTCATACAAAACTAATATTAGATCCGTTTCGAATCATATCCAATCTAATTGATTATACAGTAATCAAAAATTGATCCCATTCAAAATTGATTCAGTTCAAAATTGTTCGAAATTGATCCAGTTATACGAATTACCCAGTCCAGGTTTGCGTAAGAAACCATCAATAATTTATCCCCCAATTTTGTAAGGTGGCATATCATTCTGGTATACTTTATCTAATCATAAAAACACATACTAAACTACCTGTGTTTCCGATGTACATTGAGCCTGTTTAGGAAAACATAAAATAAGTCCTTATGAACTTATTTTCGGGTAAAAATTTCATATTTTGATAATTTTTTTTATACAAGTATTTAATGTATGTTTGAGATTCTACAAAGTTGTAAAAAAAAGTTAACTTTTTTCAGAAAAAAGTTAGGAATCTCTAATTTTGTCTTAATATAAGTTTCCCCAAACACCCACATTATAAGGTGATAGTCAAAGATGACACCAACCACCTAATTTTCTTTTTTAAATAGTCAAATGAAGAAATACTAGGATCTGAAAGAGATATTAATCCAGAAAAGCACGAATTTATATTAATGGCTGCAGCATAAATACAAAAGACTCTATGTAGCATACACATATAATAGTGAGTACTCTTCTGTGGTTTACAAATTTAACTTTGTATTTAAATCAGTACGGATTATAATTACACGTTACAATCCAGTACCAATCATCATTTTGACACTTAACCCTAGCACACCCAAGCTGGACCGAGTTGGGATTAACCACTTGAAGGTAGTGCCCGCACGACGCCCCTGGCGCACACGTCTTGGTTTTATTGTTCCAATCCTTCTTCTCAGTGGCCCAATAATCTACAATTTGTTTGGCCGTTGCATCACCACCACCTTGAAATAAATTCTCACCGTATGGTCCGCCCGAATGTTGCATGAGACACGTTGGGCCAATCTTATCGGCATAGTTCTGAGCGTAGTTGGCCACAGTTTTGTCCCATGCGATTGGTCCTACACCTTCGGATGAACGAACTGTTGGAATATGGATTCGATTATAAATTGAATTCATTGATTCGGTAAAATCAATTCCGTTTTTACTACGGATTTTTGCCACCGCCTTAACATAATTAATTAACACGGTTAATTAATTAAGGAAATTGCAACCGATTTAATTGATTAGCACGGCTAATTAATTTAGGCAATTGTGTTAAGGAAATTGCCACCGATTTAATTGATTAGCGCGGCTAATTAATTAAGGCAATTGTGTAGCGCACAAGTCTTCTCATCCTATAAATACTCATCTAGAGCATCAGGATTATATACTCGAAAACACACATCCTCTTCTCATATACAGTCTCTTCTCTTCCTCTGGTGATAGTTCTTGCTCGTCTCAAGCTCGCTGAGAGTGACGCTCTTATGTAGCCTCACTGCAATCCGTTTTATCCTGGGAGGCGGTTCGCTCACACATATGGTGGGAGCTAATACGATTTAAGGAGACAGTCACGCACTGGACTCGGGTTTTTTCGTTCCTTGTCTCCTCTTTTGTCTGTTTTAATTATACACATAACTGTTACTCACACATGCACAAATATTATATTGTTTGTATTTATCGCAGATTGTCTAACACGAACATCATTGTGGGCATCAACGAAGTCTTGTGGTGAGGTTTGAGCGAGAGAGAAGTGAATCATGAGGAACCAAAGGGCAAAAACAAAGGATACAGAGATTTTAGAGATCTCTATTTTATTAAGCTTTGATTTTAATTAAAGTTTTTGATAATTATACAATGTATAGAACCTCCAAAAATATACAGTAATATATATAGGACGAGTAGATATCTTGGTAAATCTTTTGGAGATTACATATTAAAAATCTTGGAAAAATTCAATTAATAATACATATATTCAAGATTTCAAAAAATCTTTGTAAATTTGTTGGTAAATATCGTCCATCTTATTTTATATGTCCTTTCGACTAATTTGCGTTAAATTGACCATATTTTGATGGCTATTATTCATGTAATATAATCTAAAAAATTGAAATTTATATTTTTAGAAAATATATTTAATCGTGATTAAATTGCATTTTTGTTTTTAAATTAGCAAAATAATGTATTTTGTATTTTTGTTAATTATTTACTAAAATTAAGTCGTTCTAATCACAAATTAGTCAAAATAAGACTCATAAACTTCGATGACATGAATTATATATATTGAGTTTTGGAACAAAGCTTTTTGGAAAGGAAAATGTTAGAGTTACATAAAATTTCACAAAAAACATAAGTGTCTCAATTTGATTGGTTATAACTCAATGGGCCCCTGTATTCACATTTGCATCAACTAATAAAAATCCACATTAGTGGAATCCAACTCATTCTGTGCAAAAATTATGTAGCCAATTATTTGTAACTAGCATTACTCTTTTGGAAAAGGGATCCAAAATACAAGGGACTTATATATATCACTACAACAAATATAGGTATTTCTGACAAACTTTTTGGCCAATTTTTGTCGGAAGAATGCTTCCTTCCGACAGCACACGTCTGTCAGAAAAGTCCTTGTCAAATGTTCGTATATGCGTCGGAAGTTTTCAATTACGTTGAAAGATAACGAGGGACCCACTCAATCTTTATTATATTATTAAACTCAACATCCGACTCATATCCTTTTCAGAAGTTTGAATAATTTATTATTATCTGATTATATACACAATAATAATAAAATATTCAAATATTAGATGCCAACAAACTATCGGTCGGAAGTTAAAATTTAATAATAAAAGAAAAATACCTAAAAATTATTTTTAAATATGATATTATAATGCTTTTGACAAACTGCATATTTTCAGAACTACTACAAAATTTTATAATTAGAGTACTTTAAACTAAAAATATAACATCCGGGATGAACAATGCATATTTTATAAACCAACAATACAAACAATAACATCCCTATTTCAACATCGACAATTCTTCATACAACATAAATTAAAATTAGCCTAAACTTTTAAGGGAACCATTAGACCTATGGGGTCAACTAACATCACCATCACCGTCATTGATGTGATTACCATGATCCTTTCCCTAACAAATGAAAAAGAATTATTATTACGATAAGCTGGCCACAAAGTAACAAATTACCTAAAGAAAGTGACCTACCAAATACTAAACTTGGTGTAAAGTGTTCTAGGAATGAAGAAATTCTCACCCCGCTAGAGCAGCCTCTCCACCTGCATAGCCCAATCCTAGAGCAACAACACCTACTTTTTTTGAGATATGCTGCTGGCACCTAATGTGAACTACAATAACAGAGAATCACAATCAGAGTATGCAAGATTAGTTGGGAAATAAATTAATTGATCAAATATTTATTTCTCAATTTTAGATATTGAAAGCTTCCGACAACAAGGTTTCCGTTAGAAGTTTACCTATTTTTTAATACCCAATATTTATTTCTCGATTTTAGATATTTTTTAAAAATGAAAATGTTGAGAACTCTGACAGACGAAAAGTATCGGTCAAAAGGTTTCGTGGACGAGAAATTTTCCCGCACAATATTTTAGATGTGCCAAATTTTATTAGTATAATACTCAACTTCCGATAATATTTGAACTTTTGTCGGATGTTAGGTTAATCTTGTGATAGAAAAGTTAGTCTTACGAAAGTTAGGCTCTAAAACGAGTTCTGTCAGAAAAGCCTATATTTGTTGTAGTGTATATTTTGAAAAAGTGCACTCCTATTATTTATTTATGTTAGGCTAATCTTCGAATGCCGACTGAAATTCAACTATCGTGGATGTCTGGGATAACTTTGATAAAGTACCTTGATAGTCTTCATAGAGAAGCCCCAAAACGAAGTTTTAAATTGACTAAAAATTCCTTCCATGTGGTAAGAAGATTATTCGACACCTCCATCTTCTTTTGTCGCATGAATACAGGACGCTCAGTGTTTTCAACAGAGGGTTTTGTTGTCTGACGATGTGAAGATCCTGAAGAGTTTATTGATGAACTAGGAAGGTGAGAACGAAGCTCTTCAAATCGGGAATCAATGGTAGTCATGTATTGCTGCATAACCTGTTGCTGAGCAAAAGTTTGGCTTTCGTTTTGAACCTTTAAAGCTTTAATAGGTGCAAGGAGGTCTGAATCTACCATAGAGATGTGCAATGAAAGCACCAAATGATACAACCTTAGATAAATTGTAAAAAAAAAAAAATAAGCTCTCTTTGAGTGAGAGTAAACTCCAGAATTTAGAATAAAGGAAGAGAACATCAAGGGTAAAACATCGAAAACACATTAGTCACTTCACATCTACCTTTTTTTAGTACATAGTTTCTGTTATATATCTATAGTTTAAGACAATATAATCTTTAATCCAATCTGGTGGCTTCCTCTGCCGTGATGGGCCTTGTTGTGTAGCTTGGACTTTAGACTGTTCATTTGGGCCCAAGATTAAACCAACCTCCTCTCCCTTGTCTCTTGTGTATGTTAAATTGGTCAGTTTTAAAACAATGGGCCAGGATGTGTCATTCCCTTTCCTAACATCATAAGTGAAGCTGCAAAGCGATGGATAAGTAAGTTTGACAAGGACCAATTCAGCTTTCCTCAATTGGTCAAAGGTTTAATGATGATATCAACCATAAAAATTCTTTCTCAATGTACACTACAAGAAATTTCTGTTTTTGCAACAAAAAATTCCATTGGCAAGGTAAGCAAATCCGTTGGTAAGACAACTTGCCAACGGAATGCCCACGAAAAGTGAAGGGTTGGTACAAACCTTGTTGGGAAGGGCCTTGCCAACCGAATTATTTCCGTTACTAATTTTAACAACGGAATAGCAATGAACTAATAACAAATCTCAAAGTCAACAAAAAAAACACCCTACCAACAGAATTTTCTGTTGGTAATTCTAGCAACAACCTCGAAACAGATTATCCTTAGTAACAGAAATTTCCATTGTTAAATTTAGTAACACTTTGCCAACAAAAGTCAATTGTTAAAATAATAACAAGCTTCCAAAATAAGCTATCCATTCATTATTAAGTTGTCATTACAAAAATCAAAATAAGCATCCCTTCCAGAATATGCTAGCCATTCATTAATAAGCTATCATTACAAAATAAGCATCCCTCGACATCTTTCATTCTACTATCAACAAAAATGGGGATAAAGAGTTACAATATTTGAGTCTCTAACCCAATACATTCACCCCTCTTCATAAACATTCACCCATCTGATCCTTACTTTATTTTCATCCATTAAAAGACTAGAAGCCTTCAGGTGCCTATGAATTATGTTGTTCTGGTACCAAGTGAGCATGCATATATGAGCTCTCCTCCCCTCTTCATAAACACAAGCTACCATCGTGGATTGAATCTGGAAGATATTAAAAGAACAATTATAATACTATGCTATGTCGCAGAATTACAAAATCTCAACTTCCAACCATCAGATCATGAGGCATGACTAGGACGCATTTACAATACCAGCTAAGTTAATATATATGCTATTATGTTACCTGAACTTTGATGCATGTAACATCACTAAGAGCATTGAACTTAGATAAGATTTTAAAACTTTTAAGGTATAATATGTTTCATTCTAGTTGAACAGACCACATTTCTCGGTCCTCAGTCAAGAGAATGCAAAAACAAAGTAACAAATTTGTACTGGAATAACATAGAGTAACAAGATAGAACCTATCTTTGTAATTGTTCAAGTCTAAGCTTTTCCGCATTAGCAAGCTCATATTCCCCGTTCTCTAAATGTCTCTGATATGGCCTCTCAACCTGGAATCAGTTGGTGGCAGCTTCTCCAATAGGCAAGGGGTCACTTCATTTAAACAAATGGCAAAAGGTGTGAGATTATATCAAGTCTTTGTAATAGACTTGTCCCTTTCCCATAGACAATGCTATCAAAGTAGAACTAAAAATAACACGACATGCACCTGACTTGATCGAAATGAGGGTCCCATGTCAAGGGGTTCACACATGACGCAAGGCTCGAATTTCACTTCCTGTAAATTAGATAATAAAAGCTTGTGAGTATATAAGATTTAATGTTACACACACTGGGAGAACAAAAATAAAAGAAATCGTAAATTAGAACATTGACATGTATGAAATCCACTAAAACATGACACAATGTTGCAATTAACCGTCGATCTTTTTTGTACATATACATACACGGACAGGGTTGTATCCATACATAAACACAGAATATTTTCATCGAGTCTTTGAATTTGTCCAAAAGACAAATAATATGCCTTCTTTGCACGGTAAAGAGTATATTCCAATATCCATTGTATAAACACAATACAGAGCTTGATTAGCAGATGTAAGTGCAAAACAGGAACATATTTAGGCATGGTTGTCAGGAAACAAATTCAAGAGACAAGTCTGTAAAGTACTGTTTTATCGAAAAAGTCATCCTAAGTGGACAAGTCATGTACGAGGAACTGTCACATTAATAAACTCACACGAACACTCTTAAAAAACCTAATAAATCTGTTGTTCTTAAAGCAAAAAATTGAAAAAATGCTAGAGGTCCCAAACCCTTTATAACTTGGGTTGTAAAGAAAACCAAGTTGGGGACAACATTCTTAAAGAAGTAAGAAGCACCTACAGAAGAATAGGCTGACACTTTGTTTTCAACGATATTTTAGCAGGTTCTTTGATTACCGGAGCTCTTCTTTCTAAGGATCGTAAAGCTCGAAGAATATAAGTATATCCTTCTTCACCCTGCCAGGTGGTGGTATAGGAAACTATTCCTGCAAAATTGAATTTAAGTTAAAACAAAACTTAGAGCGAACAAGTACTACAGAGAAAACATACAAGCAAAATCAGACCTCAGTAAAGTAAAGACGTGTGTATACATAACAAATAATACCATTCAAGCCACACACCTGAGTGTGTATCCACTAGTACGTAGGTTCTCTTGTGAAGCGAACCATTGCATTAACAACTACCATAGAAAAAAGAAATATATAAAGTCATTTCTGTACTAGTGACATGATGTTTAACTTTAACTTCCAAGGGGCATGATGTTTGAGCCAATAATTTCTCTAATTCATTTGGCTCCTCTCATCTCGAACAACAATATTCTCAAATTTTGAAGAAGAATGGGCCACCATGTGAATATCCTAAAACAAAAGGAAGATCACCAACTGAAATCATTACAAACAAACATTCATAATCGAAGCCCCAATCATTAAGACATGTACATTTAGCAAACAAACAATCAAAGACCTAAGGAGTTAGTAAAGAAGAAGACCCAATTAAGAAGAAGAAGAAGAAGAAGAAGAAGAATAAAAAGACCCATAGAAACCCTAATTTAGAGAATCCCAATTGCTTGTAGTTCCAATCGAAGCCCTAATTGCTGAGTAGAGATTGTCAAGTACCCGTAAAGTCCCTAAATTAGAGAACCCTAATTGATGATTAGAGATTGTAAAGAACCCGCATAGATTGTATTGCCCCTTGAGAGAGAGAGAGAGATGAGAGTTGAGAGAGTTCAGTGAAGCGTTGAGTGAATATTTGACCCGCCTAATTGAGATGTGAAAATACTTAGACAAATACTGACCCGCCTAAATAAGAGAGAATTACCAAAATGCCTATTTTTCACAAGTTTTTTCCCAAAATACTGATTTTGAAAAAAATGGCCCGAAATACCGACGGGATACGGAGAATCGTCCTCCGTGTTAGCATGATGCGGAGAATCGTCCTCCGTAATACGTAGATACGGAACTGCGTCTTCCGTGTTATGCATGATGCGGTGGACGGTGTTCCGTGTTAGGTGGGTGCGCAGCACAGTCACGGAGCATGATCTTCCGTATCATGCATAACACGGAAGACTCAGTTCCGTATCATGCGCTGTTACGGAAGATCGTGTTCCGCAACACCCCTCATATCACGGTACACGATGTACCGTGTCCCGTCAGTAAAAAGGGTCAGCTAGTTTCCCAGATGAATATTTTGGGCCATCACCCGCTAAATAATTGAGTGAAAATTTGGACAAAAAAATTGAACCGCCGAATTAACGAGTATATATTCACCTGACAAAAAAAACAAGTGTATATTACGGTCCCTAATTGATGTTCAATTTTTTTTAAAATATTTCTCGAAAATCCAATTATACGGAAGTCAAGATACATCCTTTCTAATATTATTGCGAAAATTTTAGAAAAAAATAAAAGTTATTTAATTTGGTAATTTTACGGTCAACTAGTACTTTGACTAGAACCCCTAAACGAGGTTTCGTCCCTGATTCGTGTTTCAATTTTTTTAAAAATATTTCTTGATGACCCAACCGTACGGAGGTCAAGATCCATCCTTTCAGAAAAAAATAATTTTATTTGGTTTGGTAATTTAATGGTTAACTAGTACTTTGACTAAAACCCATAAAGAGGGTTTCGTCAAGGTTTAGGATTTTGATTTTAAAAAAAAATTTCCTAATGACCCAACAGTATGGAGGTCAAGATCCATATTTTTTAATGTTATTGCCAAATAACAGAAAAAAATAAATTTATTTTGTGTCGCAATTTAACGGTCAACTAGTACTTTGATTAGAACCCCTAAACAGGGTTTCCTCAAGGTTTAGGATTTCAATTTTTTAAAAAATATTCCTCGACGACCCAACTGTATGGAAGTCAACATCCATCCTTTTCAATGTTATTGCCAAAATTTCAATAAAAATTAAATTTATTTGGTTTGGTAATTTAACGGTCAACTAGTACTTTGACTAGAAATCCTAAACAGGGTTCGTCAAGATTTAGGGTTTCGATTTTTTAAAAAATATTTCTCGACGACCAAACCATACAGAGGTCAAGACCCATTCTTTTCAATGTTATTGCCAAATTTCAAAAAAAATAAAAAATAATTTGGTTTGGTAATTTTACTGTCAACAAGTACTTTGATTAGAACACCTAAACAAGATTTCGTCAGGGTTTAAGTGTTTCAATTTTTTAAAAAATATTTATCGACGACCAAACCGTACGGAGGTCATGATCCATCCTTTTTAATGTTATTGCCAAAATTTCAGAAGAGAATAAATTTATTTGGTTTGGTAATTTAACGGTCAAATAGTTCTTTGACTAGAACCCCTAAATAGGGTTTTGCCAGGGTTTAGTGTTTCGATTTTTTTAAAACTATTTCTCGACAATCCAATTATACGAAAGTCAAGATACATCCTTTCTAATGTTATTGCTAAAATTTCAGAAAAAAATAAAATTTATTTGATTTGGTAATTTTACGGTCAACTAGTACTTTGACTAGAACCCCTAAACGAGGTTTCATCCTTGATTCTTGTTTCAATTCTTTAAAAAATATTTCTCGTTGACTCAACCATACGGAGGTCAAGATCCATCCTTTTTAATGTAGTTTCCAAAATTTCAGAAAAAATTAATTTTATTTGGTTTGGTAATTTAACGGTTAACTAGTACTTTGAATAGAACTCCTAAAGAGGGTTTCGTCATGGTTTAGGGTTTCGATTTTTAAAAAAATATTTCCCGACGACCCAACCATACGGAGGTCAAGATCCATCCTTTTTAATGTTATTGCCAAATATCAAAAAAAAAAATTATTTTGTTTGGTAATTTAACGGTCAACTAGTACTTTGACTAGAACCCCTAAACATGGTTTCTTCAAGGTTTAGGGTTTCAATTTTTCAAAAAATATTTCTCGATGACCCAACTGTACGGAGGTTAAGATGCATCCTATTCAATGTTATTGCCAAAATTTTAATAAAAAATAAATTTATTTGGTTTGGTAATTTAACGGTCAATTTGTACTTTGACTAGAACCCCTAAACAGGCCTCGTCAAGGTTTAGGGTTTCGATTTTTTAAAAAATATTTCTCGACGAGCCAACCATATGGAGGTCAAGACCCATCCTTTTCAATGTTATTGCCAAAATTTCAAAAAAAAAATTTATTTGGTTTGGTAATTTAACGGTCAACTAGTATTTTGATTAGAACCTCTAAACAGGGTTTCGTGAGGATTTAGTATTTCGATTTTTTAAAAGATATTTATCGACGACCCAACCGTACGGAGGTCATGATCCATCCTTTTTGATGTTATTGCCAAAATTTCAGAAAAAAAATAAATTTATTTGGTTTTGTAATTTAACGGTCAAATAGTACTTTGACTAGAACCCCTAAATAGGGTTTTGTCAGGGCTTAGTGTTTCGATTTTTTAAAAAATATTTGTAGCCATCCTTTTTAATGTTATTGCCAAAATTTTAGAAAAAATAAATTTATTTGGTTTGGTGATTTAACGATCAACTACTACTTTGACTATAACCCCTAAATAAGGGTTCGTCAGGGTTTAGCGTTTCATTTTTTTATGAAATATTTCTCGATGACCCAACCATACGGAAGTCAAGATCCCTCATTTTTAATGTTATTGCCAAAATTTCAGAAACAAATAATTTTATTTGGTTTGGTAATTTAACGGTCAACTAGTACTTTGACTAGAACCCCTAACTAGGGTTTCGTCATGGTTTATGGTTTTGATTTTTTTAAAAATATTTCTCGATGACCCAACCATACGGAGGTCAAGATCCATTCTTTTTAATGTTATTGCTAAAATTTTAGAAAAAAATAAATTTAATTAATTTTTTCCCCATTTTTAACTAGTTTGTAAAATAAAATAGTTAAAAATTAAATAGAAATAGAAATAAAGCCAAATTTTGAACATAAATTCATACACACCAAAGCAGTCACACTCAGTATTGGTGTGATGAATTTTACCCAAATTTCAATTATTTTTCATTTTTTTGATTTTTCCACATTTTTAACTAGTTTGTAAAATAAATTATAAAATTAAATAAAAATAGAAAAAAAGCCAAAATTTGAATTTAAAGTTCACACACACCCAAATAGTCATACTCACTATTTTTGTGATGAATGTTACCCTACTTTCACTAATTTTCTATTTTTGATTTTTTCCACCATTTTAAACTAGTTTGGTAAATAAATTAAAAAATTAAATAAAAATAGAAAAAAAAACCAAATTCTGATTTTAAAATTCACACACCCAAATAGTCATACTCACTATTTTTGTGATGAATTTTACCATACATTCACTAATTTTCTATTTTTTTTTAATTTTTTCACCCTTTTTAGCTAGTTTGGAAAATAAATTAAAAAATTAAAAAAAATTAAAAAAAGCCAAAATTTAATTTAAATTAATTTATGGTTTTGATTTGATCTGTCTTTCTAACCAAGTGATGAATCCGTGTGCTTCATATTTAGCCAATCAGCAATAACCATGTTTTTAACTTATTACCAAAGGATTAACAACCAATATAACTTTAACCAATTTACAATTGCACTGGATTCGTAACGGAATGAAAAATAACCAATCTACTTTTGTAACGGATTAGTAACGGAATGTAGAGTAACAGATTGCCAACAAACTACCAACAACGGACTGAACAACAAATAATTTCGTTAGTAAGGCATTGATAAACCGTTGTTATTCCATTACTAATCTTAAGCTAATTATATTTATCAACGGAAAATTCTGTTGGTAAATATCTGTTAGTGATCCATTGGGAATCTGTTGGTATAGCACATGCTCATTCGTTGCCAATCTGTTGGTAATTGCCAAAAGAAACATTTCCGTTGGCAAATTCCATTGGCAGAAATGGGTTTTCTTGTAGTGAATAAAACGTCTTTGTTTTGATAGATCAGTCTTACAAATCGGTTCTCGAATACCAGTGTCAGTGTTGATATTAGTTAATTTCTAAACTTTTCATTTGAAAATTTTGTGTGGACTCACTAATGATAAAGAACCTTCCATCCCAAGAATACAGTATGAAAAGCCAATCTTAAAATTTTCTGTGGCACAATAATATATTGATTCTGTTTCCGTGTCAAAGGTAACTATATCAAAACCATTTTTCAATCCAAGTTACACAATAAACAAATGTTCCATCCTGCAACTCAAGGGTATGCCTCCAAAGATCCCAACATTGAGATGTCATCCAATTACTTTTAATAGAAAGTGATAATGCAATACAAAATTTACCAAATACTCTTGATCAATGCAAAAATTTATAACCTTGTACATTCTGGTACTACGATCCTCTGTGAATCTAGAAAACAAAAGACTCACACCTGTTATGGGTGAAGGCGTAGGTTCGTCTTATTTCCACTTGCAGTGTCCGAAACTGAGAAATTTGAAGCTGGTGTATGTTCTTTTTTTAGGAAAAAAACCTTTGCCATGGACGGTTTCATACACTAGCTTAGTTGGATGGATGGTTACCACATCAGTGTCATTATGGATCTCAACGAAGTAGGACAGTGCTGAATGATTATTACTTGCACTTATAAAATGTTCCATGTTTATGAATCGCAACACAAGACGGCATTATTTCATCAACAAATCAGAGAGCGCAATGCTAATAGTCTTCTCTGTTTCTTTTTTCTCGGGTTTCTGTTGGGGCTTTTCACATCTTGCATCCTCAAGCACCAAGACGACTGCTTTCTGCATCAAATAGGTGTAACCAGAAGTAACAGCTTTAAATCAATACAAGAATATTATGAAAGAGAAAGAAAGCTGTTTCTAAATGTTTAAGTTTCACTTTCCTATTATACATACATTAGTATATATATCTTGTAAAGATAACATAGGCAGGTGCAAAATTGATTAAATTCTGTGCCTATTTATAATATAATTTTTTTTAATAAAATCTTAGTTGTTTAAACAAACTTTCAAGTTATCCAGAGTTTTTGCCACACTAAAATATTATCAGCACCTCTAATGTGTTGTTGTTAGTGTAGGTGCCCTAGAGGCAATACATTGTTTCTTAAATAAACCTTATGTCATTTGATTATTAAATAAATGTATTTATTACGACTCGAATTACTGCGATATTTGTTAGCATAATAAATGTCCTTAGAATAATGATACACATTATATAGTTTAAGTTTACAACTTGAATTTGAGATTATATAATATCATATTCTTAAAGGTCCCTAGTCGAGTATTATTATACAGGACAATAATAATACATAAATAGACTAGTATGTTTTTGACTGATAACCACATCTCATTGGTTATAAGTATGGAGATACTAAAGTCAATACATAGGTACATGTAGGGTACATGGTACTGGACAGACCCACCGTGAGATTCTTCATGTTAATTAAGTCATAAGAAAGACTCACAGTGATAATGGTGTAATGATCCTTTGACTTGAGATCATTATATTTCTATACGAGGATAATATACTTTAACTACATTAAAAGTTACCTTTGACCGGGTAATGATAAAAGTGGACATCGGGTATATTGTGAATCGTATGAGAAATATGAATGATAGATAAAGGATTTAACCCTCCTATTATTTGGAGAGATATTATTGGCCTCTTGATTGAGTGAGAATATAAAATGCATGGCCGTGCTCAAATAATGATTTGTTATTAATAGTCTACTCATGGATCAAGTAAACCCGGATTAAATTATGAAGAGGATGACATGAAACATGCCTCGAGTTTAATCTATAATATTTGGTTAAAGGGATTATATTACACGGGAACATTAATCACAAAAGGTTTTATCGAATCACGATTTAATTATTATTTAACTGGGTAGCAATGATGTATTACTAGATGCCGCTCATTGTTTATAATTTTATTAGAGAATAAAATTATTGCCAATTAAATGATAGCCTACAGGGTCACACACATAGAACATTTTAAGGAAGAATTAATTTAAATTATGAATTTAAATTAATTAAATGATTAGTTGTATTTTATTATATTAATTAAGTGGGACTTAATTAAGATATAATAAAATACAAATGAGATATGATTTTAATAATTAAGTATGACTTAATTATTATTTATTTAAATAATAGGATTTGATTCTATTATTTAATTAATCAAACTTGGGCTAGGTTTTTAGTTGGGCTTTTACCTTACACTATCATATAAATATATGATGATAGGTAAAGAAGGAAAAAAATTTTGTACGACAAAATAATCCCCAGCCGCTTGAACCAAAACCTAAAAAGAAGATCTCATATTTTCATTGGAGGCTAGTACCTCCCTTCCAATCAAGAATCGTTCTTGGAGTGTTCGTGTGGATACCGTAGAGGAGGCTTCGAAGAGGAGCACTCAACGATCGTGAAAGCTTGGATATCCATTAGACATACAATCGTAAAGCTTCTTTAAGGTAAATCATCAATCTCCGAATTAAATATCATGTTTTTGCATGGATCCTGCGGTAGGAAATCGATAATTATTGTTTTTGTTTTAATTTTCCGCTGCGTTTGATGCTCGAAACCCTTCAATGGCATCAGAGCTACTTGCAAAAACGTTTTAATTCGGTTATATGTTACAGTTTTGATATATATACGAGCATGTTTGATGATTGTCATGTATGATGCGTTGATTTTGATATATATATGTATAAACTGTATGTTAATGATGATTGGGATGATCATATGATGATCATATAATCTGTATGTATATTGATATATACATGATTTTTGTTTGTTCATGATATGGGGATTGTATACGATACGATTTCTGTATACGCTGCGCAGATCTGGTGAAATCTTTGTCCAGTGTCAGATTTTCGCAAACGATATGTGTTTTCTGACTGGAAACGAGTGTTTGAACAAAACTGATACCACAGGTATCACCGACTCGTCTGTAAGGCGTTTGACGCCGTTTAGTGCATGAAAAACGCGATTTGTTGTTTTCAGAATTTGATTCTGATTTTCTGATTTTTGCGTTATATGATTTCTTTGATTGGATCATCTGAAATATGATATGGTATAACATGATTAGATAATATGACATGTTATTTAATTGTTACTTGAGCATGGTGGATGGTTATGGCCTTGAGACCCATAGGATAGAGGTTTTTGTTTATGGTTTGGTTTCTAAATACGACTTGCATGTCGTCATTCCTTGTAATGATTAAATCTCGAATGTAACTCGAGTTTTCCTTGTAAGTACATTAGTATAGTTGTTTTGTTTATGTAATGTACATGAATACATGAAGACAAGCAAGAAAGGAGGCGATCCAAGGAGGCATTGTAGCAGCAAAGAAGAAGACATGTAATAGTATAGTATTTTAAACCACCCATAGATTGTCCTTGATCCTTTCATTAGCTTGAAAGGATCATATAGGATAAAGGCCATAACCAATCACGTTTACATAATGCACTTACTTTACATATGATGCATGTGTAGAGTAGCAAATGTATGCATGTTTTAATTAGATTAATGATGTATGCATGTATTAGATACGTCACCCATACCATGCTTGCCATGCTAAACAAGATAAAATCTGTAACGATCGAGATTTTAAAATAAACAAACGATCATGAGATTTTTGTGTTTATGAAACACGGAATTAAATATGAATTTTCAATTATTTAGATATGGGGAGATTTTGTAAAAAACGGGTTTTACCTGTAAGGAAGTTGGGTATTAAGTGAGGCCACTTGTGACTCCTCCAACAACCTGGAAATCAAACTATTGATGAATATTGATTTTAAGTATTTAATTCAAGGAAAAATTGGGAATCTCTTTATGATGGGATCATGGTCGTTTTAATACAAAACCCCTTAACAAAATATTAAGTTCTTTTATCGGATGCTTTCCAATGAATGAACACTCATTGAATCCTAGATCGATAAGGGGAATGACTGCCAGTGGCAGGGGACTCCTGTCTATCGTGGTGAGATGTGACAAATATAAGCGGTTATATTCAACCGTTGTATCATTGGGTTTAACTTAACTGAGTCGTCATAATAAGGTGAAAATAAACGGTTATATTCAATTATTACGAACTTAGAAGCATAGAGTTTAGTTCAAAATCTATTAGATAGACAAGAACAATTGTTGTTCACCAAACTATCCAAGAATTATATATGATATAATTGACAACTGTTGTCTACCTAAATAATCATGTTTTAAGGACTACCAGTGGTTGACTTAGGATATGACGAAATATGGATCTTGGCTCACTAGAAAGATTTATGAGATATTCTTTCCGATTTAATAGTAAGGGCTATTAATTTGATAAAAATAGTGGGAGATATATTATGAATATGTCATAATCACTTGAACATAATTAATGTAACAATCTAACTTATCTTATGCATTTTATCATTGTAGAAAACAAATGGCACAAAATACAAACAACACTTTCTCTATGCGATCAGTCCTTGAGAAGGACAAGCTGACAGGATCGAACTTCCTTGACTGGTCTAGGAATTTGAGAATTGTTCTCATGCAGGAAAAGAAATCTTATGTGATTGATATTCCTCCACCGGCAGCCCCTGCTAACAATGCCACTGCTGCTCAACGAAATGCTTATCAGAAGCATATTGATGATGCAACTGATGTGGCTTGTCTTATGCTTGCTACTATGGATGCTGAGTTCCAGAAGCAGCATTTTGATATGAATGCTTATACTATGTTTGAACATCTTTCAACGATGTTTCAATCACAGGCTCGTGTTGAAAAGTTCAACACAAGCAAAGCACTCTTCTCGTGTAAGCAGGGCAATGGACCAGTCGGACCACATGTTCTAAAGATGATTGGGTATTGTGATTACCTTGCTCGTTTGGGTTTCCCGCTTCTGCGAGAGGCTCAAGTCGATATAATCTTGCAATCTTTGAACATCGACTATGCTCAGTTCATAATGACTTTCAATATGGTTGAGCAAGATAAGACTCCTATGGAATTGTTGGCCATGCTGAGGACCACTGAAGCAAATATGGTCAAGGCACCTGAGAAGGCTCCCATAATGATGGTGGGCAAGAAAGGTGCTAAGGGAAAGGGGAAATGGAAGGGCAAGAAAAAGGTTACACCGAAAGATCTTGGTCCTTCTAAGCCCTCTTTCAAAAAGGCTAAAAAGCCGAAGGGAGATGTCGCAAAGGCTGACAAAGGTGATTGTCACTATTGTCACAAGCCTGGTCACTGGAAGAGAAACTGTCATGCTTACTTGGAGGATCTGAAGAAATTGAAGGGTGTTCAGATTTCTGGATCAGGTATTTATGTTATAGAAGTCAATCTGTCTATTTCTACATCTTGGGTATTGGATACTGGATGTGCTTCTCACATTTGTATAAATGTGCAGGAACTGCAGAGGAGTAGGACTTTAGCTAATGGAGAAGTGGACCTACGAGTAGGCAATGGAGCAAGAGTTGCTGCTTTAGCCGTAGGAACTTATTATTTATCTTTGCCCTCTGGGCTTGTTTTAGAACTAAATGACTGTTATTACGTGCCTGCGATTCGCAGAAACATTATTTCTGTTTCTTGTTTGGACAAGAAAGGTTTTCCGTTTACAATAAAGAACAACAGTTGCTCCTTTGCTTTGAATGATTTAACCTATGGTGTTGCGCGTTTATTTAATGGTTTATATGTTCTTGATTTAGATAATCCTATCTGTAATATAGAAAACAAACGACTTAAAGTTAATGATTCAAATCAAACATACCTCTGGCATTGTCGTCTAGGCCATATAAATGAGAAACGCATTTCCAAATTACATAAAGATGGATACTTGGATAAGTTTGATTTTGAATCATACGAAAAATACGAATCTTGTTTGCTTGGTAAGATGACTAAAGCTCCTTTTACTGGTAAGGGTCAAAGGGCCACTGAACGTTTGGAGCTAATACATAGTGATGTATGTGGCCCAATGCGTGTGATGGCTAGAGGAGGTTACTACTACTTCATAACATTTACTGATGACTTCAGTAGATATGGATATGTATATCTTATGAAGAACAAATCCGATTCTTTTGAAAAATTCAAAGAATACAAGGCTGAAGTAGAGAAGCAAATAGGCGGAGGTGCAAGTATTAAAATCTTACGATCCGATCGTGGGGGTGAATACTTAAGCACCGAATTTAAAGAGTATTTAAAGGAGTGTGGTATTGTATCACAACTCACTCCGCCAAGTACTCCTCAATGGAATGGAGTTTCAGAGAGGAGAAATCGTACCCTGTTAGACATGGTACGATCGATGATGAGTCATGCAGATCTTCCAATAAGTTTCTGGGGTTATGCTCTAGAAACAGCAGCTTTCACACTTAACCGTGTTCCAACTAAGAAGGTTCAAAAGACTCCATATGAGATATGGGAGGAGAAACGGTCAAGCATGAACTTTATGAAAGTTTGGGGATGCAAGGCGTTTGTAAAACGTCAAGTATCTGACAAGCTTGGACCTAAATCCGAAGAGTGCAATTTTGTGGGATACCCTAAAGAAACAAAGGCGTATTATTTTTATAATCCTTCTGAGCAGAAAGTGTTCATTGCTCGAGATGCTGTTTTCATGGAAAGAGATTTTGTTTCCAAAAGAAACAGTGGGAGGACTATAGATCTCGATGAAGATCGAGAACCACAAAATAGCATTGAACCTGAGGTGGAACAAGAGCAGAATAACGATAATGCTCAAGAAACACAGGTTGTTCGTAGATCAAGTAGGATTCGCCATGAGCTAGAGAGATATTATGGATTTCTCCTGACTCAAGGTGGTGATGTGATGCTTGTAGATAATGATGAGCCTCTCACCTACAAGGATGCTATGAATAGTCCAGATTCTGAGAGATGGCTGGAAGCCATGAAATCTGAGATGGATTCCATGTATGAAAACAAAGTATGGACTTTGGTTGCACCACCTGATGGGATTAAACCCATAGAGTGCAAGTGGGTTTTCAAGAAGAAAACTGACATGGATGGAAATTTACAGACCTACAAAGCAAGACTGGTGGCGAAAGGTTTCAAGCAAATTCATGGTATTGACTATGATGAAACTTTCTCACCGGTAGCTATGGTCAAGTCCATCAGGATTTTGCTTGCGATAGCGGCTTATTATGACTATGAAATCTGGCAAATGGATGTCAAGACTGCTTTCTTAAATGGAAGCTTAGAAGAGGATGTGTACATGACACAACCTGAGGGTTTTGTCGATCCAAAGTTTGCTAGAATGGTTTGTAAGTTGCTACGATCTATTTATGGATTGAAGCAGGCCTCAAGGAGGTGGAACATCCGTTTTGATGAAACAGTAAAAGAGTTTGGCTTCAAATAAAATGAGGATGAGCCGTGTGTTTACAAGAAGGTTAGTGGGAGCCATGTGGCATTCCTAGTATTATATGTGGATGACATATTACTAATAGGGAATGACATTCCTTCTCTACAAGCTGTGAAGACTTGGTTGGGAAAAAGTTTCTCGATGAAAGACTTAGGCGATGCTACCTATATCTTAGGGATCAGGATCTATAGGGATAGATCTAAAAGATTAATCGGCCTAAGTCAGAGTACATACATTGACAAAGTATTGCATCGTTTTGGAATGCAAGAGGCAAAGAGGGGCTTTGTCCCGGTGTCTCATGGGATAGTGATCTCAAAGGAAAACTATCCTAAATCATCAGATGATAAGGACCGTATGAGTAAAGTACCATATGCTTCGGCAATTGGTTCTATAATGTATGCAATGATATGTACTCGTCCTGATGTCTCGTATGCTTTAAGCATGACGAGCAGGTACCAGTCTAATCCAGGTGAGGGTCACTGGACAGCTGTCAAGAATATTCTTAAGTACCTTAAACGGACTAAAGATTCGTTCTTGATATACGGAGGAGATGAGAAGCTGGTCGTAAAAGGTTACACTGATGCTAGTTTCCAGACAGATAGGGACGATTCTGTGTCCCAGTCTGGATTCGTGTTTTGTCTAAATGGAGGTGCTGTAAGCTGGAAAAGTTCGAAGCAAGAGACAGTAGCTGATTCTACAATGGAAGCTGAGTATATTGCCGCTAGTGAAGCAGCCAAAGAGGCTGTTTGGATTTGGAAATTTATTACCGGACTTGGTGTGGTTCCGTCGATCGCAGATCCAGTTGATCTGTATTGCGATAACAATGGAGCCATTGCGCAGGCTAAGGAACCAAGGTCCCATTCCAAGGCAAAGCATATACTTAGAAGATATCATCTTCTTCGAGAGATAAACGAGAGAGGAGATATACATATATGTAAAGTGCATACCAATGAAAATGTTGCGGACCCACTGACCAAGGCTTTATCGCAGCAGAAGCACGACGGTCACACTAGTTCCATGGGTATTAGATACATGGGTGATTGGCTCTAGTGCAAGTGGGAGATTGTTAGTGTAGGTGCCCTAGAGGCAATACATTGTTTCTTAAATAAACCTTATGTCATTTGATTATTAAATAAATGTATTTATTATGACTCGAATTACTGCGATATTTGTTAGCATAATAAATGTCCTTAGAATAATGATACACATTATATAGTTTAAGTTTACAACTTGAATTTGAGATTATATAATATCATATTCTTAAAGGTCCCTAGTCGAGTATTATTATACAGGACAATAATAATACATAAATAGACTAGTATGTTTTTGACTGATAACCACATCTCATTGGTTATAAGTATGGAGATACTAAAGTCAATACATAGGTACATGTAGGGTACATGGTACTGGACAGACCCACCGTGAGATTCTTCATGTTAATTAAGTCATAAGAAAGACTCACAGTGATAATGGTGTAATGATCCTTTGACTTGAGATCATTATATTTCTATACGAGGATAATATACTTTGACTACATTAAAAGTTACCTTTGACCGGGTAATGATAAAAGTGGACATCGGGTATATTGTGAATCGTATGAGAAATATGAATGATAGATAAAGGATTTAACCCTCCTATTATTTGGAGAGATATTATTGGCCTCTTGATTGAGTGAGAATATAAAATGCATGGCCGTGCTCAAATAATGATTTGTTATTAATAGTCTACTCATGGATCAAGTAAACCCGGATTAAATTATGAAGAGGATGACATGAAACATGCCTCGAGTTTAATCTATAATATTTGGTTAAAGGGATTATATTACACGGGAACATTAATCACAAAAGGTTTTATCGAATCACGATTTAATTATTATTTAATTGGGTAGCAATGATGTATTACTAGATGCCGCTCATTGTTTATAATTTTATTAGAGAATAAAATTATTGCCAATTAAATGATAGCCTACAGGGTCACACACATAGAACATTTTAAGGAAGAATTAATTTAAATTATGAATTTAAATTAATTAAATGATTAGTTGTATTTTATTATATTAATTAAGTGGGACTTAATTAAGATATAATAAAATACAAATGAGATATGATTTTAATAATTAAGTATGACTTAATTATTATTTATTTAAATAATAGGATTTGATTCTATTATTTAATTAATCAAACTTGGGCTAGGTTTTTAGTTGGGCTTTTACCTTACACTATCATATAAATATATGATGATAGGTAAAGAAGGAAAAAAATTTTGTACGACAAAATAATCCCCAGCCGCATGAACCAAAACCTAAAAAGAAGATCTCATATTTTCATTGGAGGCTAGTACCTCCCTTCCAATCAAGAATCGTTCTTGGAGTGTTCGTGTGGATACCGTAGAGGAGGCTTCGAAGAGGAGCACTCAACGATCGTGAAAGCTTGGATATCCATTAGACATACAATCGTAAAGCTTCTTTAAGGTAAATCATCAATCTCCGAATTAAATATCATGTTTTTGCATGGATCCTGCGGTAGGGTTTCGATAATTATTGTTTTTGTTTTAATTTTCCGCTGCGTTTGATGCTCGAAACCCTTCAGTTGTGTATAGGGGTCAATGAATTAGTTGCAACCCTTGTGCAGGCTTGACTATAATAAATTAAAAATAAGAATTTATTCTTAAGATTCAAACAACCCCATGAACTTGAAGAATTCATCTAATTTTATGTTGTTCTTTCTCTTTTTTGGTTGGTAATTCAGCTTGTGCAAGAGGCATTCATGTTAGCAGAAAAAAGATATTTAATTTTTACCCAGATGAGATCTATAATTGCCTGGAATCGAATTACTATAAAGAAGGTCTTGCCAAAAGATAACTGGATTATTTTAAAAAAAACCCTTAATGAAGTCAATGATAAACGCATTAGAAACAATTTCCACACATAGTTTAGTCAAATAACTTAAAAGAAGCACCTTTGTAGGCCCTGAGGCATTTCCCTTGTAGACTTCTTTGCTAATAGAATGCTCCGGTATCTTCTTTGCCCATTCAGGTGGATTTTTCCCCAAGGCTTCATTCACTAAACAAGAGCGTTCAACCATTTATAACAAAATAGCAGTGTTGATTACAAATTTAAGTTGCCCATATATATATTTATAGGCCATTGCTCCATACAGAACATCCTTATATAACAAACAATAAAGAACACCGTAGATCTAATAGATCCAATGACCCCGCCAGGGGCACCCAATACAAAAAGTTGTTATTTTTTACCCTCTATCCATCCAGCAAAAAACAATAAAAAAATTTTAAAAAAATTTACCGTTCATGATGTCGTCATGCTGACGTCATCAGTGACGTCATGCTGACGTCATCGGGGACGGGGGACGTTGGTATAGAAGTGTAGCTTTGTTTGGTGTTTTTTGGGGTTGGGGGTGGGGGTGGGGGTGGGGGTGGGGGTGGGGGGGAAGCGTTGGTATAGAAGTGTGGCTCTGTAGCATGTATGTTAAAGAATTTAGAACAGAATGTCAACAACAAAATCATCACCATGTTTATATTATGCAAAACATATAAGTTTTGGACGGAGACACATAGCTCGGCAGGAGAGGATGAAATAAAAGTTAAAAAGGGAAAATAATATATATGGAGTATTTTTTGAAGTAATTTACGTCAAAGAAATGATACCTAAAAGTACTCCATAGCTTCAGGGGCATGTATTTACGATTTATGTAGGAATTTATGTAAATAAATGAACAAATCACAATGATATTATCAATCTACTGCATAAAATTAATGAATCCATTAGAATGGAATAATTTCTTTCCATTAATATTAAAAAAAAACTATTACCTGCATATATGCCGCTAACACGTGACATGTGGTTCCCAATCGTTCTCCGAGCATTTTCTTCATTGTTTAGTTATAGACTGCAGGTATTTTTTAATATATATATTTGTTAAAAAATAACTATGAACTGATCTTTTCTCGAACTATTTTGGTTGATCTAAACCTCAATAAGAATTAAGTTTTAGAAATGTTGAATTGATATAGAAACTGTTGTTAGATTCGGCCGGAGATTTGAAAAAAATACCCAGAATTCAGAATTCGATTAATTAAAATCATAATTTGGCCATACGTAATTGAATCTAAATTCGACCAAGGATTTGGACCTAGTTCGGTCTCCGATTAATTTTAGTTCACCGAGAATAAGAATCAACTAAAAACTTTTAGATTAAAAAAAAAGTGAACCCTCAAACGTGGCTTTTCTTCAATCCAATTGGATCAAGCTTGAAAGTAATATCAAGCACTATAAATGGAAATATAACCCTTATATATGTGTGTGTATGTTTATATTTATAAGATTTTCCATGTACAATAACTTACCTATGGGACTCGAAAAAGTAATAATTGAAGAAATGATTTCGGCATAAGAAACATGAGAATGATTAGCAAAATAAACAACTCAGATAAATAAGGCAAAAATCTGGATACCTAAAAACAAATGATTGGGAAAATAAATTGCAGACAACAACACATGAACTCGAGGTCAGACACTTTTTGTTGGTGGTGGTGTTATTGAGAATGTAGTTAATGGGAGAGTTGGATATGTAGATGAATGCAATTTTTACGAGGTATACTAGAGAGATGGGAAGAGAAAAAGAGAGAAAAAAAAGAGGGGGGAAAGAGAGAAGAGAGGCTATGAAATGAAGCCAAGATGATTTGCACTCTTATGGACTGAATACTTAAAGACAGAGTTTCGAAGGATCCAGAACAATCGAGTATGTGGTGGATATAATTACGGGCCCATTAAGGTAAATCTTGTTTCGAAGGATCCAGAACAATCGAGGATGTTCTAAAAGAATTTCGTAAAATAAAAATAATATAAAATTTTGTAGACCAATACATCTATATAAAATTTTGTAAAATGAAACAACCAGATGAATGATTAATTCTTATTTAAAAATAGGGTTGTTACATTTTTTGAACCCTTGTCCATTAATTTTAAAAGCAAACAGTGGTATAAATGTAAGTTAAATATAGGACAGATGATGACATAACTATAAAAAAAATTAAGACATTAGTTACATTTGAAAAAATTCATTGCATTTGAAAAATGTTATAGAATGACAATATTGTAAGCATATTAAATTAAATTCTCATACAATTAAGATTCAACATACATATAGCAGTGTTTCAACACACACACACACATATATAGGCTTTTGCTCAAATACAAACCAATCCTTAAATACAAACTACAAACTAACACTAGATTAATTATATTTCATTTATTCTAAGGTTCCCGCCAAGGGTACCTTCACAAAAAATGCTTAAAATAATTGGCTCTATCCACCAAAAAAAAAAAACCTTGCCGTGGAAATACGAAGCATTTAAGACAGTAAACGGATGAGTTAGGTAGTCATGAGGGCCGCAGGCCCTCGACACACCCGTCAATCGTCTATTGCCTTTACCATTGATTGCCATTCCTTACAACTTTAGAATGATAAAGGCGCGAAGCGCCGTACAAAGAAGGTGCGAAGCACCGTTAACCAGTGAAATCCACTGCCACGTCATCACGTGAACAGTGAATTTTTTTTTTTGCTCAATGGAGCCAATTATTTTAAACACTTTTTGTATTGGGGTACCCCTAGTTTGATCATTAGATTAGCATGAAATGTTGAATTAGTGTTTAGTTTGTAGTTAATTTTAGTTTGTAGTAGAGTAGGACCCTATATATACATATATATATATATATATATATATATATATATATATATATATATATATATATATATATATACCGTGCGATGCATTGAATATTTGTCTTGACATTTACTTCATTTTAAGAATAATAATAATAAATATAATTACATATATTTTTTTAATATTTCCGAGCACTTACAAGTTGAAAAAAGACAAAATAACATTGCTGAATAGATTATACTTATTGGACGAGTTGTCAGTTTACTTGTGATATTCCATAAATTTTGTAATGCTACAGTATCTCAATGAATAGTAATTTTGTGGATTTATGGAAAAAGATATGCAATTACTCTATGTGCGAATCGGAAAATGAACGAGTTGAAATCATATTATTGTGGTACTATGGAAATGAGTGACTAGAAACGATCACGGATTTTAATGGTTCTTAAATATGGACTTTAAAGGTTTTCGATTTCAATTTAGTCCTTATGACAATGAATATTTCAATGGATTTGGATTCGAATGTTTATATGCAATGAATAATGTAATTAGTTGATGATTTAGATAAGAATAATCTATCGTCTAAAAAGGGAGTTATGGTATCCTAAAAAGGAGATATTCTCATGTCATCCAAATCGATATTTGGTATAAGTTAAGTGATTCCGTAAAAGAGATTGGAAACGCTCGAGAAAGCGCGAGAACATTTTATAAGTATGAGGAATTAGACAGAATGAGAATAAACCCTAAAAATGAACAAAGCAAAAGGATTACCACCGGAACTTGGATTAATAAACGAATCGGGATTAAACGAGTATGAAAAACCAAACAACCAAGATTAATATTATAACAAGGATATATATACCACATTACCATTCACCAAAATCATTAACATATTATGTAGAAATCGAAAACAAGATTATGATGCAAGCTTGATGACATCATTGATTACATCACAAGTTAGGCAACTTCCACTCAAAGATTTACCAAGGATTATTGAACAAATTACTTGATAATTATCTACATAAAGCTACTTTATGAGATATTATCACTTTAGCACAAGAACCAAGAAAGAAACTCCATCCTTTCTCATTTAGCTCCATTCGGCCAAGGCAAAGAATTCAAGGAGGAAGTCCAACTTCCAACCATTCAAAAATCTCAAGAATATTTAGGTTATTACTACATTTCATAACTTAGATACCCTATGAATTTTAGCTTCAAATTCCATTCCATTCTTGAGTTATAAAATCATGAAGATGATGATGAATAGTAACTTCAAGAACTAACTTTGATTTTCTTGGTTTCTTTGGATGATCTCAGCTATACTAAGGTGATACAAGGACTATACAAGGTTTACTAAGGCTTGTACACACTCTAAGGAAGGTATAAACATCCTTACTCTCTTGAGTTTATGGTTGATTATGATTGGTTTCTAGGTTAAACTAGTATAAAGTATGAAATCATGGTTATACAAGTGTTTATAAGTGTTTTGATTGTATATGGAAGTGTATTGTGCTTGTAACCATGTCTGGTATGATGACCACATGGTGAATGGAATGAGATATGTGTTGGATGATGAGTTTGGAGGGGTGAAAATTTGGAAAGTATGAAGGTATAGCCGTTATAATGCCCGATTTTCGTTAAAATAGAAACTATCTTGTTTAAGGGAGAAAATCTCGAACTGGTAAAGGTTAGTAGGATGTATCAACTGGTCATAATAAGACAGAGCTTGGTTCATAGATCGTTTTGATATAAAGTACGTAAAAATCCGATGAACGGTTTAGGAGAAAAGTAAGTTTTAGTGAAAGCAGTTCGAAAAACCGAGAATCCCTAAATGTGTTAACCTTGAACCCATGGTCATTAGATTTAAATGTCATTGGTATGACTATACAAGGATTAGGGGATTAAGTGAGCTAAGTGGTTAAGATAATTGTTGTTAGTAATAATGAGATATAATGGGATATATTTTTAACGGTGATTCTTTTCGTTTTATAGAGACTCGAAACGAACCTCGGATCACTCCTACTCGACTTAGAGACCAAGGCAAGATTCCTTATATCTTTACTTTGATAAATTGTAAGGTTCTTGGAAAATGGTTTTGCTAGATATATATGTGGTTCTGTGAGTATTATATTGCTAGGGACATGTTTCCCTGATTCGTGTTATTACTTAATATGGATATGGATAGTGCAAAGTACTTTATGGACAAAAAAGGTTATGTTATATAAAGACATGATAATAAGTGGTATTGATGAGTGACCGGTAGTAAGAAGGATAGAGTATAATAATGGTAATATTATGTATAAAAAACAAGTACCTACCGGAATAATGCAAACAAGAAGTATATATTATAAAGAATATTTTCTTACGATGGCTATAAAGAATATTTTCTTGCAATTGATTTAAAGAATAGTAAAAGTATTAAATATGATTTTAAAAGTCAAGGGTTTCTTCAATATGCAAGGCTCCTTGGTCAAACTCTGTTAAAACAGATTTTTGCTGAAATCATAACTCTGAAGTTTATTCAGAATTCATAAAAAGGTAAAGTGGGTAATGGAAAATGGAAATTATGAAGGGGTATCCTTCAGAATAAATTGGAATAACAACTTTTATAATGGGGATTCTAACATTTTGGGCTGAGTTTAATACAGTCAAGTATTCAACACTCTATTCCGGCCCATGTGTTGCCGAAGGATGATTGTGGTGAAATTTCCTCAAGGGATGATGACCGGAGTGGATCATTCCTTCTACTAGTAGTAAACAGTGAACAGGTACGAATAGGGCGACTGATCATCGTCTTGAAGTATCTGGCTATAGGGAAGATCCCCGAAATTCTTAAAGGAATTGTTGGCAATTATATTATATTGAAAATTGAAAAGAAGGAACTGTCATGGAATAATGGAATATATTAAATGATTAGAAGAGAAGCTGATATTTTATTTTTATAAATAAAAGGGAAGTAATGTAAAAATTAATAACAAGCAAGTTTATATTGGTGTATTACTACGCAAACAGGATATAGCTTCTTATGGAAATAATTTATTTATTTACCCTGTAACTTCATCTTTTATATTATATTGGAACATTGTTCTTTTTATAGATAACAAATGTTTCCGGGATTTTTATGAAATGATTATATGTTTTACTTCATAATGGTTTAAAAACTTTATCTTGCTGAGCTATTATAGCTCACTCTTGCTTATGTTTATATAACAGCTATATCAGATGCCGCCGATATGTCGCACAACACCCCGGAAGAGGGTAAGGGCTGGACTATATGATAGAGAGTTGTCACCCATTCCTGAGGTAGCATATGTATATATGTTTTGGGTATGAGTAGACGTATGTAAATTATTTAAGAAGGTTGATGTAATATACTTTTGGTTGTTGATGTGCTTCTTGTAGAAGTATTATTCAGCAACGCTACTTAAATGGTATTCTGGGTTTGTAATAATAACTTTATCTTAACTATTATTACTGATGGATGTTGTTCTTTGAGCATATGACTGGTGTGTAATGTTATAAATGTGGGGTCAATAGTGTGAGTACAAAATGTTATTAAAATATTCAGATTGCAAAGGGTATAACATGGTTAAATGGAAATCGGACTGTGATGACCTGGATTCCCGACCCCGGATCTAGGGCTGTCACATTAATACCAACATGAATTGATACATATAAGATGATATAGTTCTATTATTAGAGTAGAAATTATGAATTTCAAATATACTAAAAATTTTAACGGTCAATTATTTGGGGGCACAAAAACAATATTATTTATGTCCTAATGTTCTTGTAGAATATGTTTTTTTTGGCTTCATAGTTCATGCCATTTTTTGTTTCATTGATTATGACTTATTGCATTTTACATATCACCATAGTGTTTAATACTTTAACTATTATGCTACATATATAGACTATACGCTTACTTGCTTCAAAGTTATATGCCTCCTCATAGTCGACAATACGTCTAGTCCTAATATTAGGTTGAATACAGTGAGAAAAATAACAATATGTAACCATACAGATATATAAATGCATATACAATACTTAAAGTGTATGCATTAAAAAGGAACAAGAAACTGTCACGATGACACTATTTGATAGGGTCTTTTGCTCAAATGAGAACCAATACTAAAATGAGAATAAAAATCAAATCTCAATCCTCTATTTTTTATTAATTCTTTTAATCATAGCCATCAAAGTTGTCCTGCAGACCACACTCCACCCACCACTATAATCCACCCACCCATCGTCAAAATAATTTCGATCACCCCACCCACCTGCCGCAATACTAATTTCGGCCACCACTGCTATCATCTTCGTTCATCCCCGCCTCACCCGATTCAAACTAAATCTCTCTCTCTCTCTCTCTCTATCTCTCTCTCTCTCTCTCTCTCTCTCTCTCTCTCTCTCTCTCTCTCTCTGTCTCCCTCTCTCCCCCCTTTCCCCTTTAATCTCCAATCAAATTTGTTCTTCTCCACGACATTCTTTCCTGTTATTCTTCCCCATTATTCTCTAATTAGATCTCCTCATAATCAATACAGCTAACCGTCGATGGTGATTTTTCTAAAAATTCTGATGATTGTTGTGATTTAAGTTGATTTGTAATGATTTTTTTGGTGATTGTGATGATTTTTGATGATTTTATTAAGTTTTTGGTGATGATATAATGGTGTATTACTGGTGGTGAAGTCGGGGGTGGTGTTGACGGTGGTGGTTGGTAGTGGCAACATGTTTGTAATGGGTAGTAATGGTGGGTTTGTTAATTTGATGATATTGATTTTTTGATTTGACACTACAAGAAAAAATGGACCAGACAACGATTTTTCTCTGTCGTGTGAAGCCCTCGAAAACCGTGGTCTATCTCGATGCCGTCTGATACGCGTATCAGACAACAGCAACATAACTGTTATCTGTGGTGCGAAACTATTGTCTAATTTCACGTAGCTCAAGTGTTTCTTGGAGTGAAACTATTGTCTAATTTCATGTAGCTCAAGTGTTTCTTGGAGTGAAACTATTGTCTAATTTCACAGAAGTCCATGGTTTATAAAATATAATCTATTGTTTCTTTATGGTATAGACAATGGTCCTTTTGTAACAGAAGTGTTGTGTGAAATATAGTTAGACAACATTTGAATTTCATTAGTATGTTGTATGTGTTTTAACTACACCACACTTTTTTTTTTACTACATGTTTTCTGAATGTATAAGACACTACGTTTTTATTTTTGCAAAAGCATTATGTGAATGTGTAACCTACAACGTTTTCATTTCTTTATTATGTTGTATGTGTTTTAACTACACCACACTTGTTGTGCTTACTACATGTTGTTTGAATATATAAGACACTACGTTTTCATTTTGTTAAAGGCATTGTTATGTTTTCTTATAGACAATGGATGCATTTTTTTTGCTGTTGTGCAACTTTTCTCTACACAACAGTCTAGTTGTTAAAAGCATGGCCTGGTTATAAAGCACATGATGGTTTTTTTTTATAAATCTTAGGTATTAAAAAGCATTATCTATTATTACATAATCAAAGTACAAAACCAACATACTGGTGGTTGATCTCACTAAATAATATCCATCGAAGCTATTGTACATGTGAAGTCAAGTAACTGAAACCAAGATATTGATGGTTACACCACTTGAGACCCTAAATCACTACTATTATCATTCTGCAATTAAAGCCACAAATACAACAGAAGCATGCAAATACGCAAATGCATACAAAACTCCAACACGCTTGCCTGCTTGAAAGGTTCATGAGCAAAGGCAGCTATTTCATCTGTATAAGCGCTGAACAGGAGAAAAGATGCAAGAGCCGTAGATCCAATAGTAAAACCTTTGGTGGTAGCTTTTGTGGTATTTCCAACAGCATCAAGAATATCGGTGATTTCTCGAACACTTTCAGGCTGCAAGAGCATACAGTGCAAGTAAGTAATTATAAAACAGATACTTTCCTCCACATTAGTGAAGCTGCAAAGCGATGGATAAGTAAGTTTGACAAGGACCAATTCAACTTTCCTCAATTAGTCAAAGGTTTAATGATGATATCATCCATAAAAATTCTTTCTCAATACACTACAAGAAATTTCTGTTTTTGCAACAGAAAATTCCATTGGCAAGGTAAGCAAATCCGTTGGTAAGACAACTTGCCAACGGAATGCCCACGGAAGTGAAGAGTTGGTACAAACCTTGTTGGGAAGGGCTTTGCCAACTGAATTATTTCCGTTACTAATTTTAACAACGGAATAGCAATGAACTAATAACAGATCTCAAAGTCAATAAAAAGCTACCCTGCCAAAAGAATTTTCTGTTGGTAATTCTAGCAACAACCTCGAAACGGATTATCCTTAGTAACAGAAATTTCCATTGTTAAATTTAGTAACACTTTGCCAACAAAAGTCAATTGTTAACATAATAACAAGCCTCCAAAATAAGCTAGCCATTCATTATTAAGTTGTCATTACGAAAATCAAAATAAGCATCCCTTCCAGAATAAGCTAGCCATTCATTAATAAGCTATCATTACAAAATAAGCATCCCTTAACATATTTCATTCTACTATCAACAAAAAGGGGGATAAAGAGTTACAGTACTTGAGTCTCTAACCCAATACATTCACCCCTCTTCATAAACATTCACCCATCTGATCCTTACTTTATTTTCATCCATTAAAAGACTAGAAGCCTTCAGGTGCCTATGAATTATGTTGTTCTGGTACCAAGTGAGCATTCATATATGAGCTCTCCTCCCCTCTTCATAAACACAAGCTACCATCGTGGATTGAATCTAGAAGATATTAAAAGAACAATTATAATACTATGTGTTAGGTCGAATACACAATATATAATCAAGTACTGTATGAATAAGTAACAAGAACACACGTTTTAACTCTTAAAACTGTTTGGAATAGATAATTCCTCTCTCGGTGATGTAAAGTATCACAGAGAGCTGCTTAGGTTACAAGAATGTTATTCGTTCACAATGGATACCCTTCTAGGGTTAACCTAACTGTATTTATAAGATATACAGCTACGTACAATCGTAAATTGATTCTCCTAAAATTAAGCTATACAATTGATATCAATTACGATTGCTACACGTCTTCTAAGTCAACTCAATCTCTTTGATAGCTATCCAATCTTCAACGATATCTCTTCCATATTAATATTAAATTAATCTTCAAACTCTGTTGACTTGTAGACGCTCCCAGTAGACAGACTTTAGCAAACTCTGTTCTCTCCATGCTAACAGTGTTTGCGCTTCCATGTATTCAGCTATCAGTGTTTACGCTTTCCTCTGTCAGCGTTTGCGCTTCCAGCAATCAGCGTATACTCAAACTCTGTTACAACTGCTTTCAATAACAAGTTAAACTCTCTTTACCTGTAACACTTAAACACTGACATTAAATCACATCAATTATATCTAACAATCTCCCCCAACTTGTTCATTAGAAAAATGTACAAGTTCATAATAATTGATGATGTCAAAACTAACAAATAAAAACACAGTGTTTAACATATAATCAGAGTTTAAACTTGACTTAGCAAAATTTACAGAAAATTTGAATTACTTACAGATTCTGTCTACCTAACCTCCTCAAGATCTGGAGTTGTTCTGAGATAATCAATCAACAACCTCCTCTCAGCATTCTCAAGTTCAATCTCCATAGCTACCTTGATCTCTCTTAAATCTGGATCATTCTCATCAGTTTGAAAAATAGCAGCTCTGAGATCATAGATCTTGTTTCTTCTCATTTCATTTCCCAATCTGATAAACTTCACTTCTTCAGACTTTACATTAAAATCTAGAACAGTAATCCCAAGATCAGTCTTCAGCTTTGTAGTTCCCTTCTGCATTTCAATCAAATTCCCATTCCAGTCTCTGTACTTTGGAACATACTTACTGTATTTCATATGTCTATTTGCAAGATTCTGTATCATCTTTTGTCTGAGCACATTTGCAACTGATTGAGCTCTTTGATTTCTTACTCTGAAAATGTACAGAACATACTCTAGTTCTTCCCAGAATTTTAAATCAATATCATTCTCAGCAATCTTGAACACCGTTCCATCAGTCATGAAGTATAACAAGAAATCCTTCCCTAAACTTTTCTGATGAACAAGCTGTACTGACTCCAGTCTGTCTAAACTCTCTTGAGTGACACCACGACCTGGAACAGACAATGAAGAAGGATCTCTGGGAGCAACATTCTGTCTTTTATCTCTATGTGAGCCAATGCCTCCTTTGTTATATGCAATTTTACCAGATAAAGCTCTACCATCAGTAAAATCCATTGAAGCTGTAGCTGGAGCTGTAGCTGCAAGACTCGAATCATGAAGAGCACCTTTTCGAAATCTTGATTTCAACTGAGAAGACAGTATCGGTGTAGTCACAACTTGTGTAGCAACAGAGGTTGTGTCTTTATTCTTCTGTACAACATGTGTACCAACAGAGGTTGTAATTTTCATTTTATTCCTGCTCTCTTCACCCATCACTCCTTTTAACTTCAGCTTGGCATCAATAGAAGACTTTCTAATCAGCTTTCCTTTATCCTCTTCTTCTTCTTCTTCTTCTTCTTGAATATCAGATAATCTCTCTTTGATCTCAATTCCTTTCATTTCATGCCTTGAAGACTTTGAAGCTTTAACAACTTTATTCACTTTCTTGGACTTTTGAGCTTTTAAATGCTCTTTCTGCAATAGCTTTTCTTCATCTTGAATATCCTCAAGTGTAGCTTCAGCATTCTCTTCACGAAATAGTTTCACAGCCAATTCTTCATCTGTTTGTGGATTGTCAGAGAATGACAAATCCTTTGGCTTTGAACCAGAAGTACTCTGAGCATTTGTATCTATCACCAAATTAGGCTTTGACCTTGTAGACCTCCCATGTCCTTGTCTAGAATTTGCATTTCTTAAGCCCTTCTCAGCATTGGTACCTTCATCATCAAGATGATCTTTCTTTGGCAGAGTTTGAGTTTGCTTACACTTGGTTTTAGCAATTCTCTCCCCCTTTTTGACATCATCATCATCATCTTGAATCAGAATTGAGGTGATTAATTCAATAGAGTTTGCAATTGAATCAACCTTCTCATTTAGTAAAATCTGATTCTTTTCAACTGTGCTCAGTCTGTCATTTATATTTGCTTGAGCTTTGGCAAATTGTTGAAAGAGCTTAGCATTAGCTAGTTGAGCTTTCTCTTCATGAGTAGCAACTTCTGTTCGAAGATCAACAATAGATTTCTGAGTATCATCAAATCTATTATTCAAAGTTTTGATTTGAATCACTGTGCCTTGCAAAGAAGTGAAAATTTCTGGATTTTTAATCTTCTTAGAATTGACTTCAAGAAACTTTTCTGCCCTTCCAGGAGGAAAAATACACTCTGACTTATACCAATCAGCAGTTTGCTTCGCCAAATAAACAGCATCAATTTCATTATTAGAAGGGCCAGCAAAATCTGGTTTTTCTCCTGTTTTCTGACCATCAGTCTGATTTTGTGGTTGTGCAACTCCTGTACTCTTAGCTTCAACTGAATCACTGATTGACTCACTAGTAGAGGCAACAGAAGCAATAGGTTCTTGAGCAGAAATAGGTTCTTGAGCAACCTGTTTTCCTTTATCAACTGGAATTTGCTCTGAAGAAAGAACCTTTTCTGGTTTATCAACCTCCTCATTATGAGCAGAAACATGATTAGCATCAGAGTTCAACTCAGTGTGTGATGCAACCACAGTGTCTTCAAGAACAACAGTAGGCCCATCAGCAACACCAGTATCGATAGAAAGTGTAACCTCCATGAGTGGTGGAGTAGATGCTTCATGATTAAAAGAAAGTGGAGTTTCAGCAAACTCTTCCATTGGAGACAAAACATCTCTAACAGCTTCATTTTCTTGAACCTTAACAACTTCTGGTTCAGAAAGCTTGACTTCAGATTCTGGTATTATAGATTCTATAATAACCTCTGGCTCACCAGTAGGAATATCAAAAGAGATTTTCTCTTGAGCCTCTTCAACATGCTCATCATCAGAATCAGTTAAAATAAGCCTTCTCCTCTTAGCTTGAGGTACTACAACAAATTCTTCTTCTGCACTAGAACTTTCCTCAACCAATGGTGTTGAAAGTCTATTTGCCCTTTGTTTGAATCTTCTAGCATGTTTGGTGTTGATTGCAGTATGTATCTTCCTTTTTGGCTTTTGTGGTGGTTGTGGATGAGTGGTAGTGACAGGGTTTGTTGATTCAGTAGTCATGTGGTCAGATTGTTTTTGAGGTTCTGTTTGTGTTGGAGGTGATATAGGTTGATCAGTGGTTGTTGGTATCGGCTCAGGTGATTGAGTAGGTTGAGATGGGATGTTTTCTGTACGATCAGTGGCTAAAGGTTCAGGCATAGATTGTGGTTCTGGTTGATGTGGTTCATGTGAGTCATGGTTTGATGATGAAGAATCTTGTGGTTGATTGACAAAGTTCTGTAAAGCAAGTGGCAATACTAAAGGAGGTATGTCTTTTCCAACATCTTTGTTAGTCATATCAGAGAATATTCTCTTAGTGACTCGAAAAGGTTGAATTTTATCAGCTTCATCAGTAGTTAACCCAGAAACACATGCATTGAACAGAAGTTGACAAAATCTAGCAAAGTAAACTGTAGTAGACTCTGACAACTTATCACCCAAATTCATTAAAACATATCTACCAAAATCAAAATTACTGCCATAGAGTAGAGAATACCCAATTTGCAGACTATCCATTGGAATAGCATCCCAGTTGGTGATCTTCTTTTGGAATGTCCTGGTGATACAGTCAAAGAAAAAATTCCACTCTTTTCTCAAGTTTGGCCTCTTCACACTGCCCAGCTTGGCAAGTGATTCCATGTACCCAATCTCTGTTAGCATTTCCCTCAGATTTTCCTCAGAGGCAACTTCATATGAAGTGTGTGTGTCGAAATCCATGACATCACGAACAGTTTGTGGAGTAATCACAAACTCTTGATCTTCATGAGAGAAGATGATAGACGGAGTTTCACTCTCTCCTCCTTCTATATATCTTGAATTTTGCCAGAAACTAACAACTTGGGAAGCAGATAGAGTAGCCGGTTCAACCAGCGCTTGCCCAATCTCAGAATTTCGAAGAAAATTTTGCATTAGATGGAACGCCTCTGGAGCCCGGCCGTTCTCAAGTAAAGCTGCATAATTGTTAGGCACAAAACGTAGACCAAAGACAGTGAAAGGTTTAGTTGCCATTGAATCAAGAAATAAGCAAGAAGCAACTGTGAAAATGTTTTGCAAGAAAGGTGTTTGTGAAAATGCCAAAGTGAAGAACAAAGATGTTTTCTGTTTTGGTAAAGTGAATACGAGTGGGTAAAAATGATTGTGAGAAAAAGTAATTTGAGTTTTAATTAAAAACTAAACTCAAAAGATTTTACTTGAAAACACACAACTGTTCACGTGAAAAGTGTTTGAGTGGGACACGTGTCACACATGCAACGGTTCACTTAATACATGCGCAGTAAAAGCCATTATTACCGCTGTCGTTCCGTTTATCAAGACACGTTACCACTAAGTACACCAATTAACAGTTGTCACTTACTCCATTTACTCCAAAATTTTCAAATTATCTTAATGAAAATTTACCTTAGAGTACATAACACAATCAATCAGTGTTTGTCCAATGCTCAATCTTTATCACAAAAACCCTTTCAAAAATGCACAGTCGTGATTTTCGTGTGTGAGTAGCAGAGTTTACCAAATCAATTTTTATAGCATCTAATATTTCATAAAATCCATAAATCAAAACAATAAACACTGAATGCACAAACTCTCATATTAAACACAGAGTATATGATGAATGCTAAACTCTGTAGTTCCTTAATTACAGAAATCTGAATATCCCTGTTCCAGTTTATGTTCATGATTATCCAAGTAAGCACACAGTCATTATAGACAAAAATAACAAGAGATAAACATCAAAGCATCATTCAGTGAGTTACATGTCAAGGATTGTCTCACAAACTCTCACATCACACAAGTGTTTAGGTGAAGTGTTTACTCTCAGATTCATTCAGTAAAGGCAGATGCTACCATAAGCTTGAATGTCCACCAAATCTACACCACTTCGATTATATTTATGCACAAATCAAAAGGACTTTGTTCAGGGTTATAATTGAGTGAAATCAAACAGATGAGAAGAGATGAGAATTTCTAACTGAACAATTTATTTGATCAAAATATTCAGTCAAATGATTAGTACATATTTGTACAAGATGATCAGTATATATACCCTTTTTTTTTTTTATATATATATACACTGAGTAAGATATCTTTTCTTAAGAAATACTCACCTGCTTGAATTTGATTTAACAAACGAATATAACTGCTCTAAATACTTCAGTATTCAAGAAAAATGAGCAGTTAATTTGGCTCAAAGGGGTTTACTAAGGGTTGTGTTTTATGAACAGTGTTTATGATCAGTGTTCAAAGATGTTTTGAACAGTGTTTGAAGAAAGATGGTTAATCCTAATGCCTTTATCATCTTCATGCACACATATATCATGTAGTCCCAAAATGGTTTAATGCAAGTTCTAGAGCAACATACTTACTGATGAACATCACACAACAATAAAGTCTGATTGATATAAAATGTATCAATCACTTATTCAGCTCAAATTCTCCCAGGGTTTAGACATGAACTGTTTCTCACCAAAATAAACAATGACACATCTCAAGTTTTAAAATTTTCACAAGTGCAAACAAAGAATCATCAAGAATTAAGTATGACTTGAAAACAGAGTGTCACTAATCAGAGTTTAGAGTTCATCAATATCAGAGTTATTCATGAGAGGCAATGCATGCAGTATTCATAGATTCAGAGTTTAGGATCAAATAAACTAAGAGATGCTCTAAATATGAAACAGTATCATGCTGTGTTAACTTACTGTGCAGTTTCTGATTAGATTACAGTGACTCAAAAAGAATCTTGATTCACTGAAAATCATGCTCTATACATTTTTCTTCATCGGTATTTTCATTCAGACAAAAATCAACTCAGAATTCACAGAGTTTAACAAACGTATTAACAGTGTATGACCAACAATCATGCTGACAGAATTTAATTAATAAGGTTCACATAGCACTTTAGCAATTTACAGAAATATGAGCAACACATTTTATTTGAAAGAGTTTGAGTCTAACCAACATGTTTAGTCAAAACCAGATACCATCCCTAGTTCATTGACCAATCTTGTAAATGTTGCTTCACTTAGAGGCTTTGTGAAAACATCTGCAAGTTGTTGATCTGTAGGCACAAAGTGAAGCTCAATATTGCCTTCCTCTACATGCTCTCTGATAAAGTGATACCTTATGCTGATGTGCTTGGTCATTGAGTGTTGTACTGGATTACCTGTCATTGCAATAGCACTTTGATTATCACAGAAAATAGGTATTTTACTATACCTCAACCCATAATCCAGTAGTTGATTCTTCATCCATAAAATCTGTGCACAACAGCTACCAGCAGCAATATACTCTGCTTCAGCTGTAGATGTAGATATTGACTTCTGTTTCTTGCTGTACCAAGACACTAGTCTGTCACCAAGAAATTGACAACTTCCACTAGTGCTTTTTCTGTCAATCTTACAGCCAGCAAAATCTGCATCAGAGTAACCAAGTAGCTTAAAATCTGATTCTCTTGGGTACCACAGTCCTAAGGTTACAGTTCCCTTGAGATATTTGAAAATCCTCTTCACAGTTGTTAAATGTGGTTCCCTTGGATCTGCCTGAAACCTTGCACACAGACAGGTGGCATACATGATATCAGGTCTACTAGCTGTTAAATAGAGTAGAGAACCAATCATCCCTCTGTAACTTGTCATATCCACTGATGAACCTGTATCTTTGTCCAGTTTTGTTGCAGTTGCCATGGGAGTTGTTGCAGATGAACAGTCAAGCATACCAAATTTCTTGAGAAGATTTCTGGTATATTTTGCTTGATTAATGAAAATTCCATCATCTGTTTGCTTCACCTGTAAGCCTAGAAAATAGCTTAACTCTCCCATCATACTCATTTGATATCTAGACTGCATGAGCTTGGCAAATTTCTTACAGAGTTTATCATTAGTAGATCCAAAAATGATATCATCTACATATATCTGAACTAAGAGTAGGTCATTACCAGATTGAAAGTAAAACAGAGTTTTGTCAATAGTACCTCTGTGAAACCCACTTTCTAGTAGAAATTTAGCAAGTGTTTCGTACCATGCCCTAGGTGCCTGTTTGAGTCCATAGAGTGCTTTGTCTAACCTGTAGACATGATCTGGATATTTTGGATCTACAAAACCAGGTGGTTGTTCAACAAATACTTCTTCTTCAAGTTTTCCATTCAGAAAAGCACTTTTCACATCCATTTGAAAAACCTTGAATTTCTTGTGAGAAGCATAGGCAAGAAACATCCTTATTGCCTCCAACCTGGCAACTGGTGCAAAAGTCTCATCATAATCTATTCCTTCCTGCTGTGAATAGCCTTTAGCTACCAGTCTTGCTTTGTTCCTTGTGATCACACCATCACTGTCAGTTTTATTTCTGAAAACCCATTTAGTACCAACAATAGATCTGTTCTTTGGCCTTGGTACAAGGATCCACACCTCATTTCTCTCAAATTCATTTAGCTCTTCTTGCATTGCTGTTATCCAGTCAGCATCTTTCAGAGCTTCTTCTACTTTCTTTGGCTCAGTTTGTGACAAGAATGCATGAAACAGACATTCATTTGTTGTTGCACTTCTTGTCCTTACTCTTGCATCTGGATCACCAATAATTAAATCAGGTGTATGTGACTTAGTCCATTTTCTTGCAGAAGGCAGATTGCTTCTGTCATCATGTGATCCTCCCCCTTGATCCATGCTCTCCTGATTTTCTTGGTGCCTTTCTTCACTTTCTGATGCTCCCCCTGAATGTGACTGCTCAGAATTTGAATGTTCAGAGTTTGAATCAACAGTGTTTGATTCAGAGTTATCAATTGAGTCACTATCAGTGTTTGAATTATCAATTTGATGTGATTCTTCATGCTCCCCCTCAACTGGTTCTTCCCTTGTTTCTGATTGAAAAGTTTCTTCAGTTTTTACCAGTAGAGGTTCAGAATTGACCTCAACAGTGTTTGTCAGATCTATATCATCCGAGTTTAATAAATCTTCATTTTCAAAGTGCAGTTGATCATGCTCATTAACATCTTCAAGTCCAGTTATTTTCTTGTCATCAAATGACACATGAATAGACTCCATGATCACTCTGGTTCTCAGATTATAAACTCTGAATGCCTTTGTTGACAGTGGATAGCCAACAAAAATTCCTTCATCTGCCTTTAGGTCAAATTTGGTCAACTGTTCAGGATGAGTCTTCAACACAAAGCACTTGCATCCAAAAATATGAAAATATTTTAGATTTGGCTTCTTCTTCTTCACCATTTCATATGGTGTTTTACCATGCTTGTTGATCAGTGTTGCATTTTGAGTAAAACAAGCAGTTTGAACTGCTTCTGCCCAGAAATAGGTTGGCAACTTTGCTTCATCTAGCATGGTTCTAGCAGCTTCTATCAAAGTTCTGTTCTTCCTCTCCACTACACCATTTTGTTGTGGAGTGCCAGGTGCAGAAAACTCTTGTTTGATCCCTTTACTTTTGCAAAATTCTTCCATAGATGAATTTCTGAACTCAGTTCCATTGTCACTTCTGATTATCTTCACTTGATGCTCTGACCCTTTGTCCAGTTGGATTATATGTTCTGTCAGTGTTAATGATGTTTCATCCTTCTTTGCAAGAAAATATACCCATGTGAATCTGGTATATTCATCAACAATGACTAATGCATATTTCTTCTTTCCAAGAGACATCACATTCACTGGACCAAAAAGATCAACATGTAGTAGATGATAAGGATCAACAATTGAAGACTCAGATTTGCTTTTGAAGGAGACTTTTCTCTGTTTAGCCTTTTGACAAGAATCACACAGTCCTTCTACATTCAACAAGGACTTTGGTAGACCTCTTACAAGATCATTCTTGATTAGCTCATTGATGTTGTTCAGGTTCAAATGAGAGAGTTTCTTGTGCCATTTCCAACTCTCTTCACTGGACATTCTTGTAGACAGACACACTGCTTTTCCATCTGAGTTGGTTGACAATTTTATTTCATAGATGTTGTTGTGTCTGTTTCCAACTAGAGCAACTTTCCCTGTAGATTTACTGATCACTTGGCAATATTCAGGCTGAAAATCTACATGATATCCTCTGTCACAGATTTGACTCACAGATAGCAAATCATGTTTGAGTCCTGGAACCAGAGCTACATTTGTGATGATGACATTTCCAAGATTAATATTGCCATATCCCAGTGTATGTCCTATGTTGCCATCTCCATAGGAAACTTCTGGGCCAGCCTTCTCCTCATACTCTGATAGCAGGGCTTTATTTCCAGTCATGTGTCCTGAACATCCACTGTCCACGACTAGGGTACTGACCCTGGTGCCCTGCAATCACAAACAATCAATGATTATTAGTTTTAAGGATCCAGACTTGCTTGGATCCTTTGGCTTTCTTAATTCTGTTAGCTTTTGCAGCGGAATTCACATTAACAGAGTTTAAGCTAACTTTTTCAGAGTTTACATTTGCAGAGTTTACTTTAACCCATTTCAAATTTGGTTTGGGTTCATAGTAATTATAGTAAATAGCATGATAATCTCTGCAAGTATAAATAGAGTGCCAAGTACTTCCACAGTGTTTGCATAAAGTCTGTGGTCTTGTTCTCACATAATCACTCTTTACTGCAGTTTTAGAGGGCAAAGAATTAATGTTTTTATTCTTACTGCAGAAATTAGCAAGATGATTAGTGCTACCACAGTTAAAGCATGTTTTCCTAGGAGCTAATGAAGCAAGCATTGGCTTTATTCCTGATGTTATGCCTACCTTACCATTTCTGTTTTTCTTAGGCACTCTCTGTTTGTTGACAGATTTTATCTCCTTAAGCTTATGCTTGAGTTGTTTATCTGTCATTAAACCAATGTTAGCCTCTTTAACAAAAGTTTTAGCATATGACTCTTTAACAGCCTTTTTCTGTGCTTCAGTCTTAGGTCCACCTGTTCCCATGACATTACCCTCAGATGAACAATGTGGTCTAACCTTTACCTGATTTTCAAATCTAAGTTCATCTCCTACAGAGTAACCTAGACCTACTGTATCTGACTGAAACACTTCTTGAGTGTCTTTACCAGAGTGTGTCCAAGTTTTAATGATGTGTTTAGTATCCTCCAATTCAGATTCTAGTTGCTTATACTTACCTAGCAACTCCTGTTCAATAAACACTGCATCATCTCTCTTTTTTTTAATTTTATTCATGTTCCCTAGCTGTTCCTCAACAAGTTTATTTCTTTCTTTGAGTTGAGAACACTCAGACTTTATCCTCTCATTTTCTAAAGTCTGATCCCTATAACTGATATGCAATGCTTTAAGATAAATTCTCAATTCAGTTATATCATCAGTGTTATAAGCATAGGTAGTTGGAGGTACCTTGAGATCATCATTTTCAGTCTTAGTAGTAGCCATGAGAGCATAGTTGACTTCCTCATCTGAATCTGAAGTGTCTGCCCAATCTCTGCCTTTGGTGTAGAGTGCCTTTTCAGTTTTACCCTTCTTGCACTCAGGAGCATAGTGACCCATCTCCTTACACTTGTAGCATTGAATCTCAGACTTATCTTTCTTACAAGATTTGAAGTCCTTTCCCTCTGATTTCTTGAAATTCTTCTTGTCAAACTTTGAGTAGTCCTTGGAGAATCTCTTTCCCTTCTTGAAGTTCTTGTATCCCATCTTCTTGAAGGTCTTTACCATCAATGCAGCCATTTGCATCATCTCCTCATCATCTTCAGAATCAGATGATTCATCTGTGTTTGAGTCAACATCAGTGTTTGATGACTCATTCTCTGAATGAATGACTAAAGCTTTTCCTTTTGCCTTTCTTCTTGATGCTTCCTTCTTTGATGGTTTCTCCTCAGCCTTAAGAGCAACAGACTTTGACTTTCTACTAGATCTTTTGTTTCTCTGCTCCAATTCCAATTCATGGGTTTTGAGTAGTCCATAAATTTCATCAATTTCTGTTTCACCAAGTTCATAATTATCTCTTATAGTGGTTGTTTTCACATCCCACTTTTTAGGTAAAGAGAGAAGGAACTTGAGATTTGAATCTTCTAAATCATACTCTTTGTCCACCAATGACAAATCATTGAGCAGTTTACAGAATCTGTCAAATGTTTCTGTCATGGTTTCATCAGATTTTGCCTCAAAATGCTCATACTCCTGAGTGAGTATGTTCCTTCTGTTCTTCTTAATTGCAGGAGTTCCTTGACATCTAACCTCAAGTGCATCCCATATCTCCTTTGCAGTTGTGCAGTTTATCACTTTATTAGACATAACATTGTCTAACGCACTGTGAAGTAAATGCCTTACCTTCGCATCCTTTGCAATAGATGAAAGATCCTCAGCAGTTAGATCTTTCTTCTCTTTTGGAATAACTTTTGATTCCTCACCGGCAGCAGCAGTAGATAACTTTGTAGGTTTGTGAGGACCTTCATAAATTCTGTCCAGATATTCTGGATCTGTAGCCTCCAGAAACATGGTCATCTTCACCTTCCAAATTGCATACTCTAATGGCCTTAGTATAGGAACCCTAATTGTTTCATACCTACTAACAGTAGTAGGAGCTTTCTCAGATGGTGGAGGTATCTCTGCCATTGATTACTATTGCGTTTGGATCTTTAACTGTAATAAAGTAACAGATTTGGCTCTGATACCACTTGTTAGGTCGAATACACAATATATAATCAAGTACTGTATGAATAAGTAACAAGAACACACGTTTTAACTCTTAAAACTGTTTGGAATAGATAATTCCTCTCTCGGTGATGTAAAGTATCACAGAGAGCTGCTTAGGTTACAAGAATGTTATTCGTTCACAATGGATACCCTTCTAGGGTTAACCTAACTGTATTTATAAGATATACAGCTACGTACAATCGTAAATTGATTCTCCTAAAATTAAGCTATACAATTGATATCAATTACGATTGCTACACGTCTTCTAAGTCAACTCAATCTTTTTGATAGCTATCCAATCTTCAAAGATATCGCTTCCATATTAATATTAAATTAATCTTCAAACTCTGTTGACTTGTAGACGCTCCCAGTAGACAGACTTTAGCAAACTCTGTTCTCTCCATGCTAACAGTGTTTGCGCTTCCATGTATTCAGCTATCAGTGTTTACGCTTTCCTCTGTCAGCGTTTGCGCTTCCAGCAATCAGCGTATACTCAAACTCTGTTACAACTGCTTTCAATAACAAGTTAAACTCTCTTTACCTGTAACACTTAAACACTGACATTAAATCACATCAATTATATCTAACACTATGCTATGTCGCAGAATTACAAAATCTCAACTTCCAACCATCAGATCATGAGGCATGACTAGGACGCATTTACAATACCAGCTAAGTTAATATATATATGCTATTATGTTACCTGAACTTTGATGCATGTAACATCACTAAGAACATTGAACTTAGATCAGATTTTAAAATTTTTAAGGTATAATATGTTTCATTCTAGTTGAACAGACCACATTTCTCGGTCCTCAGTCAAGACAATGCAATAACAAAGTAACAAATTTGTACTGGAACAACATAAAGTAACAAGATAGAACCTGTTCGTCAAGGTTTCCAAAATTTCAGTAAAAAATAATTTTATTTGGTTTGGTAAATTAACGGTTAACTAGTACTTTGACTAGAACCCCTAAAGAGGGTTTCGTCATGGTTTAGGGTTTCGATTTTTAAAAAAATATTTCCCGAAGACCCAATCGTACGGAGGTCAAGATCCATTCTTTTTAATGTTATTGCCAAATATCAGAAAAAACAAATTTATTTTGTTTGGTAATTTAACGGTCAACTAGTACTTTGACTAGAACCTCTAAACTGGGTTTCAATTTTTCAAAAAATATTTCTCGACGACCTACGGAGGTCAATATCCATCCTTTTCAATGTTATTCCCAAACTTTCAATAAAAAATAAATTTATTTGGTTTGGTAATTTAACGGTCAACTTGTACCTTGACTAGAACCCTTAAACTGGGTTCGTCAAGGTTTAGGGTTTCGATTTTTTAAAAAATATTTCTCGATAACTCAACCATATGGAAGTCAAGACCCATCCTTTTCATTGTTATTGCCAAAATTTTAGAAAAAAATAAATTTATTTGATTTTTTTCCCCATTTTTAACTAATTTGTAAAATAAATTAGTTAAAAATTAAATAGAAATAGAAAAAAGCCAAGTTTTGAAAATAAATTCATACACACCAAAGCAGTCACACTCATTAATAGTATGATGAATGTTACCCAACTTTCAATTATTTTTCATTTTTTTGATTTTTTACCCATTTTTAACTAGTTTGTAAAATAAAATATAAAATTAAATAAAAATAGAAAAAAGCCAAAATTTGAATTTAAAGTCATACTCAATATTTTTGTAATGAATGTTACCCTACTTTCACTAATTTTCTATTTTTGATTTTTTCCACCATTTTAAACTAGTTTGGAAAATAAATTAAAAATTAAATAAAAATAGGAAAAAAACCAAATTTTGATTTTAAAATTCACACACACCCAAATAGTCATACTCACTATTTTTGTGATGAATTTTACCATACATTCACTAATTTTCTATTTTTTTTTTTTGATTTTTTTCACCCTTTTTAGCTAGTTTGGAAAATAAATTAAAAAATTAAATAAAATTAGAAAAATAGCCAAAATTTAATTTAATCTAATTTATGGTTTTGATTTGATCTTTCTTTCTAACCAAGTGATGAATCCGTGTGCTTCATATTTAGCCAATCAGCAATAGCCATGTTTTTAACTCATTACCAAAGGATTAACAACCAATATAACTTTAACCAATTTACAGTTGCACTGGATTCGTAACGGAATGAAAAATAACCAATCTACCTTTGTAACGGATTAGTAACGGATTGTATAGTAACAGATTGCCAACAAACTACCAACGGACTGAACAACAAATAATTTCGTTAGTATTCCGTTAGTAAGGCATTGATAAACCGTTGTTATTCCGTTACTAATCTGAAGCTAATTATATTTACCAACGGAAAATTGCATTGGTAAATATTTGTTAGTGATCCATTGGTAATCTGTTGGTATAGCACCTGATCATTTCGTTGCCAAGCCGTTGGTAATTGCCAACAGAAACATTTCCGTTGGCAAATTCCATTGGCAGAAATGGGTTTTCTTGTAGTGAATAAAACGTCTCTGGTTTAATAAATCAGTCTTACAAATCGCTTCTCGAATTCCAGTGTCAGTGTTGATATTAGTTAATTTGTAAACTTTTCATTTGAAAATTTTGTGTGGACTCAGTAATGATAGAGAACCTTCCATCCCAATAATACAGTATGAAAAGCCAATCTTAAAATTTTCTGTGGCACAATAATATATTGATTCTGTTTCTGTGTCAAAGGTAACTATATCAAAACCATTTTTAAATCCAAGTTACGCAATAAACATATCTTCCATCCTGCAACTCAAGGGTATGCCTCCAAAGCTCCCAACATTGAGAGGTCATCCAATTACTTTTAACAGAGAGTGATAATACAAAACAAAATTTACCAAATACTCTTGATCAATGCAAAAATTTACAACCTTGTACATTCTGGTACCAGGATCCTCTATGAATCTAGAAAACAAAAGACTCACACCTGTTATGGGTGAAGGCGTAGGTTCATCTTATTTCCACTTACAGTGTCCGAAACTGAGAAATTTGAAGCTAGTGTATGTTCTTTTTTTAGGAAAAAAAACCTTTAGAACTGCCATGGACGGTTTCATACACTAGCTTAGTTGGATGGATGGTTACCGCATCAGTGTCATTATGGATCTCAACGAAGTAGGACCCATCACTTGCATTTATAAAATGTTCCCTGTTTATGAATCGCAACACAATACGACATTGTTTCATCAACAAATCAGAGAGTGCAATGCTAACAGTCTTCCCTGTTTATTTTTTCTCGGGTTTCTGTTGTGGCTTTTCATATCTGGCATCCTCAAGCACCAAGACGACTGCTTTCTGCATCAAATAGGTGTAACCGGAAATGACAGCTTTAAATCAATACAAGAATATTGTGAAAGAGAAAGAAAGCTGTTTCCAAATGTTTAAGTTTCACTTTCCTATTCTATATACATTAGTATATATATCTTGTAAAGATAACATAGGCAAACACATGGGCAAAATTGATTAAATTCTGCGTCTATTAGTTAATAATATAATATTTTTTAATAAAATCTTAGTTATTTAAACAAACTTTCAAGTTAACCAGAGTTTTTGCCACACTAAAAATATTATCAGCACCTATAATTTGTTGTGTATAGGGGTCAATGAATTAGTTGCCACCCTTCTGCAGGCTTGACTATAATAAATTACAACTAAGAATTTATTCTGAAGATTCAAAAACAACCCCATGAATTGCAGAATTCATCTGATTTTCTGTAGTTCTTTCTCTTTTTTGGTTGGTAATTCAGCTTGTGCAAGAGGCATTCATGTTGGCAGCAAAAAAGATATTTAATTATTGTTGGAAAATTAATCTAAACTTGTAGATTAACGTGGAGGAAAATCTGGAAACAAGTTCGGTTATGGTCTTATGGAAATAAGTTAACGTTTGATTTGATTATGATTCGTAGTATGTGATTTGATTTAGTCGAATGTCTGTTTCCTTGATTTTAGGATCGTGTGGAATAAGTCATGGGTTGTTAGAGCTTGTTTAGGAAAGTAGTGTGTGTCGTGTTCAGTTTTCTAGCTTGCAGTTTCCTTGTATTGCACTATATATTGTGAAGTGTTTGCAGTAATAAAATGAGAAGAAGAGAATACAATGTAATCTTTTTTTTTAAAAAAAAAAAGCTGCATGTGTAGTATGGGATGCATGTGTAGTATGGGGCTGCCGAGAAAGACGAGGCGATGCCAGAGAAGCTTACTGAAGGCAGAAAACAAGTTAGTAGTGTCAGACGGACAAGACGAAAGCCATACGGGCTGATTGCCAGATGGGCAAAGTTGATTGCCAGATGGGCAAACACGAAAAGTGTCAGAAGGGTAAACAAGATTATTAGCCATACGGGCTCAGTTGGATTAGCCATACGGGCTCAGTCGAATCAGCCATAAGGGCTCATTACGGGCTGGACGGATGCATCATACATATTTGAGATTATGGGGGAGATTTTTGGAGATAATCTCAAACAATCTTTTAAATAAGTTAACGTTTAATTTGATTATGATTTGTAGTACGTGATTTGATTTAGTCGAATGTCTGTTTCCTTGATTTTAGGATCGTGTGGAATAAGTCACGGTATCAAAGCGGGCGTTCCTTGGGGCGTAGCAAATGATTTCAAACAAGTAGCTCTAGGAGCTGAGAAGGCCTCAGGCGGATTCCTCAGCAAGAGGAGCAGGAAGAAAAATGATTCTGTTATTGAAGAAGAGGAACTGGTTTTTTTTGTTGTAGCAGATGGTGTGTAGATTGTTGGAAGGAGGTAGTTTTGGGTAGGCTTCCCAGAAGGATGGTGGCAAAGCTGCATGTGTAGTATTGGATGCATGTGTAGTATGGGGCTGCCGAGAAAGATGAGGCGATGCCGGAGAAGCTTACTGTAGGTAGAAAACAAGTTAGTAGTGTCAGACGGACAAGACGAAAGCCATACGGGCTGATTGCCAGATGGGCAAACACGAAAAGTGTAAGATGGGCAAACAAGTTCAATAGCCATACGGGCTCAGTTCAATAGCCACACGGGCTCAGTTTAAAAGCAATACGGGCTAGAATGATTGCACGAGACAAGTTTATATTAAGGGAGAGATTGTTGGAAAATTAATCTAAACTTGTAGATTAACGTGGAGGAAAATCTGGAAACAAGTTCGGTTATGGTCTTATGGAAATAAAGTATTGATATGTCAACATGATTTGGTCAATCTTAATTAAGAGATAAGAGATAAAATAATAAAAGGTAAGATAAAAAATAAGATAAGAGATAAGATGATATCAAATCATCGTTCTTATCCTTAGTTTGTAATGGTTAGTTTTTTTCTATTTAAACAATGTAATCATTTTCATTCAGTGTATCAGTAAGCCAGAAGCATAATACAATGTAGTCTTTACAGTATTTGGGTCTTGTACATATCAGTTTTCCTCTTGCTTATTTTTCATTATTGTTCTTGTTATTATGATTCAGTTATTTGTTTAATTACAACAATTTTTACCCAGATAAGATCTGTAATTGACTGGAATCGAATTACCATAAAGAAGGTCTTGCCAAAAAAACATTAATGCAGTCAATCATAAATGCATTAGAAAAAATTTCCACACATAGTTTAGTCAAATAACTTAAAAGAAGCACCTTTGTAGGCCTTGAGGCATTTCCGTTGTAGACTTCTTTGCTAATAGAATGCTCCAGTATCTTCTTTGCCCATTCAGGTGGATTTTCCCCCAAGGCTTCATTTACTAAACAAGAGCGTTCAACCATTTATAACAGAATAGCAGTGTTGATTACACATTTAAGTTGTGCATATATATATATATATATATATATATATATATATATATATAAGTTGCACTCCATAACAAACACCTTATATAACAAACAATAAAGAACACCTCATATATAATTTAATATAAGAGTTCCGTCATGGCACCCAGTACAAAAAGTTATTATTTTTTTACCCTCTATCCATCCAGCAAAAAAAAATAAAAAAATAAAAAAAATTTACTGTTCATGATGACGTCAGCATGACATCATCATGAACAGTAATTTTTTTTTTAATTTTTTTTGCTGGGTGGATAGAGGGTAAAAAAATAAGAATTTTTTGTATTGGGTGCCCCTGGCGGGTATATATATATATATATATATATATATATATATATATATATATATATATATATATATATATATATATATGCCATTGCTCCATAAAGAACACTCTTATATAAAGAACAATAAAGAACACTACGTAATCATTTATTCCAATAGATCCAATGGCCCCGCTAGGGGCACGCAATACAAAAGATTCTTATTTTTTTATTCTCTTTCCATTCAGCAAAAAAAAAATCACTGCTCACCGACGACGTCAGCAGTGACGTCATCATGAACTGTGATTTTCTTTTGCTGAATAGATAGAGGGTAAAAAAATAAGAACTTTTTGTATTGGGTGCCATGACGGAACTCTTAGATGAGATTGTTAGGTCCAATAAGATTGTAGAAGGGGGGGTTGAATACAATCTATATCATTTTCTCCAAATTTGTCTTCTAAATAAAATTTAATTCAAACAAATTTGTGCGGAATAAAATAACACAAACACTACACCATAAAAGGCCTATGAACACATCTAGAGCCTATGTTGCCTTTGGATATGTTGCCTTTGCCATGCATGTTTTTTGCTAATACAACATTATCATTTTTATGTTGCCTTAGGTAGAAAAAATATGTTGGCATAGAATAAAAATGTTTGTGTGTTGCCGTAGGTCTGAAATTGTGTTGCCATGATTTTACAATGAACAAAATTTTATATTTTCTACTATGAATAAATTTTTTAACCTTTTTTCACATGGAAATTACTTTTTTAATAAAAATAATAAAATTATTTTTATAAAAATCTAGAATATTCCATAAGAGAGTGAATATTTCACTAAACATGTTAAAACTTTTTAAGATGGGTAATTTTAATAGAAGTGAATATTTCAATAAAAATGTTAAAACATTTTAAATGAATAATTTCATTTTTATAATTCATTAAATAATATTAAACAAAATTTTTAAAATGAACTTTTTTCTAAATATATTTTAATATATCATTAAAATAAAAATATTTTTGTATATGATTAAAACTATATAAATATATTATTTTAGATTATTTAAAAAAATTGAATATTTAATGACAAAATAAATTATTTTTTAAATAATAATTAATAAATTATAATTCTTTGACATGCGAACTAACTAATTTTGATAAAAAAAATTATATGACGTCTAAGAATCTACTAAATAATTGAATAATAATATTTTTATTAATTCAATTATTAATAAACTTACAATGAATAATTTCTGATAAAAAAAAAACTTACAATGAATAACTACCATTAAAGCATTATAATTTTTATTTAATTACATAAATAAATAAAGAGTACTCCCTCCGTCCCTAATTAGTTGTCTAGTTTCTATTTTTATTGGTTAAATTGACTCAAATTTGACTAAAATTTATATATATTATATAATGAAAAATATTTAAAAAAATTATACCATTGTAAACTACTTCTAATCTATTTTAATATGTGATTTTCAGTTTTTTAAAATAATAAACAGATTAATTTTAATCTCCGGTCAAAAGTTAGTCAATTTGACCATTGAAAAGTCAAACTGGACAACTAATTAGGGACGGAGGGAGTATAATACAATGACCCAAAGTGTACTAAAAAAAGCTGAAATAATAGAGCGGCAAAAAGACCGCTATTTCTATTTTTCACCAAGTCAAAACACTATCACATTTGCACATCACACAAATTACATTCACACATTCTCTCTACTCTCCCTCTCTTTCACTCTCTCTCTCTCTCTCCCAACCTCCCTTCCTCTTTCTCTTTGATTTCAAGTTCGATTTAGGTCATATTTTTCTTGGATTACAAAATACAAATGACCTCAAAAAAACACTTACCACTCCTTTTTCCCATCCTCTCTCTATAAGTTTCACACTCTTTCGTCTTTGATTTTTAAATTCAATTCAGGGTGATATTTTTCTTTGATTTAGGTGATTTGTTTCTTCGATTGATGTTTTTTGCTTACTTTGTTCTTTAATTTGAAATTTCAGGCGATTTACGGTCTGATTGGGTTTAACGCGTGAATCAGGGTTCCGATTTAGGGCTTTTCAGGTATTACTCTATTCCCCTATATAAAATTTATAGTTTTATGAATTATGGGTTCGATTCATGTTTTATTCGACCATACAAGTATTTTGCTTACTTGTGCTTACTCTGTTTTTAAGTACTGGATTTTTGTGCTCAAGAGTTTATAAGCGTGTGTGTGTATGCGGTATGTATGTGTGTATATATGCGTTAGTATGTACTACTTGCTAATCTTACTTTGAATTTGAATATTTTTGTTATTAGTTTTGCTTCTTTTTTTATTATCTTTTTAAATAAAATTTGATTTATATTCTTTTTATAAATTTATAAAATTTAGGATATGATGTGTTACTTGTTTTTGAGCTTGTCTATTTAATGTGCGTGTAAACCAAAAAAGTAAAGAGTTTGTGGGGAAAGGTTCAGGCTGAGTTATTAAGGAAGGGACATACTCATTTTCTTATTATTGGAGATGTATATCGCAGAGATTCTATTGATGCAACTCATTATCTCGTATTCCATCTGGTTCTATTTCACTCATTACAGAAACAATCAGTTTAGCCATTACCTTCTAATATCTAAAGTAGTTTTGAACTTAAACAATGTAGATGGAAGGGATTAGAGTTTTTTCCGTAGCATCTACAATGTCAGAATTTTTCTTTTGATTAGTTAAAGTTGTTGATTTTCATTTTGTATACTCTCAGGTTATTTTCCAACTATCCAGGAGAAAGTGTGTTTGACAATGAATTACAGGGAGTTGACTGAAGGCATTAAGAATCATAGTAAGTTGTTTATAGCATATCATATAGTTTACAAAATCCTTTTGCAGCACAAAACTTGTTGATAATAGTGTCCAACATATATTCATATGTACACCTGCACATTTATAAATTTTTAATATACCAGTATCTCATAGCCTATTTATTCTTGTGCTTGTGTACCTATCTGTGCTTGTATGCGTGTTCCATCTCTCTTTTAAGTTGGAAGCTAATTTGTTCAACTGTCAAGCTAGGGTCACGAGGAAAAGTTGTTATTCGTCTGGAACTTTAAACTAAATATGTTTTGGTGAATTTGCATTTTAACGGAAATCACTGTAAGCCATGCAACTCTGTTATTTCAATTAGGGCTTCTCAATCTTGTTGCTTTTCCTTTACTAGTTTACTTGCTTTTAATTGTTATTAATTTATCACATGTACCAGTCTCCACTACCTGTTGACCAGGTCAAGGCTTCCCCTGAATTTGTTTATCAAGGAGGTAAAGATGTCCTTTGACATGTACATTAAATTCCTATATTTGTTGCAAGAGCAGCATTTAGTAACATGTGATTATGCAGATGGTTCACCTACTAATCAAAGTAGATGCATATTTTTACTTCTTGTTTGCAGGCTTTCCGTACAATGCCAGTAATTGATCTGGAGACAATGCATATTATGATTATGGGACAATACATATTTTTACTTCCTGTTATCTTATGCTATATGATGTATAGAGCAGCTTCCATATGTCAATTGGTGAAACAGAATTTGTTAGATGCTACCTGCTATATCTATACTGCATTATGCCTTTAACGGTTTTGTTTGGAGCTTGCTGTCTCAGTTTTGTAAGTTAAGCTTCTCATGATTTTTGTTACATATTATTATTTGTTTTTTTATAAAAGTCTTATTCCCTTGATCCAATTTATAATATTTATTATTACGCAATTAGCTGTATAAAAGCAGGTCACTTACAACAGCTTTTTCCCACTTCTAACCTTAATTTTTACGAAGTGAAAATTTTTAATCTTATCTTTTGTAGTGCAGGGTATATTTATTGTGAACTATGAAGTAGGATTATTCCCTTCCTTGGAAAAACCTTATATTCTACTATGTCCACTTAATGCATGCTTCCACTTCATGTCTGTGTACACTAAAAAGTAAACATGTAACCCTTGATAGCTTCTTTCTGGATGAAGTTCAGTATATCAGGTATTAAAATTATTTTCTGTTTAATCTCACTATTTGTACTTTGATTTGTTAATATTATATGTGAAGGATTCTGCTATGAACTGTGAATAATCTTAGATCCATTGGGGTTCAATCTTTTTAACAATATTGTTTTATGTGTATTTTGATTTGTTACTAAATCTCATATACTAGAATTTGTTGAGTATTCCATTACAGAATCATCGTATTTAGTTTTGCAAATTAAAGTGTGTATCTGTAATTTTTATAGTGCAGCTTCACTTTCACTTACAAACTTATTTTGCTATAAATTTCAGGTAAATGTACGTGAAGCGACAATGAAGATCATGGGAGCTTTGTGCGACTATCTAGAGTAACAATGAAGGTGGTACTCCAATGACCGGTGGCACCAGCTCTTAGTACCATATGTTATGTTTTATGTCTTTTGCTATTATGTTAGACTTCCGTACTTAGTAATTAAGCTTGTAATTTTATGACTGGTGGCACTTATGCCTTTTGCTCTGAATGTTGTTGTTGGTTGACTGTAATATTGAATCTGTATGGATTATTATGATGGTAATGAATGTCTATTGTGTTCATTTGGTTATGGGAATGAATATTTTCAAATTACCTATTTTTTGTTTAAAATAGAAAAGTTTTGCCATTGAGGCTATAAAATGTTTGCAAAAAGTGAAAATAATGTTAACAAATGTTGCTAGCAAAATGTTGCTGCAGCTAAAATTTGTGTTGCCATAAAAGTGGGCCCCACAATGGTCCCTACAGTGGGCAGTCCCCGCAGTGGGCCCCATAGTAGGCCCCACATGGTCCCCACAGTTGGCCCCACTGGTGGGCCCCACTTTTTTGCAAAATATTTAAGCCAAAGGTAACATAATATAATGTTGGTAAAAACTGATATATTGTTGCCATAGCTAGTCTACGCCAACAGAAAACTGATGTTGCCTTAGAAGAGTAGAATGTTGCCTTTGACCCCAAAGGCAACGGCAAAAATAGCAACACCAGCAAAATGTTGCCTTTGGGGTTTTTTGGGCCTACAGCAACATATTTCGGGCCTACGGCAACATTTTTTTGGTGTTGCTGTAGGCCTTTTATGGCGTAGTGAAATTTCAAGTTGAATATAACAATATATTAACTTGATGGGTGTTACAAAATCAGTACAAGTGATTATCAAGAAATTAATAACTAATTAGAAAATTCGACATGAACTTTTCTAATTTAGTTAATAAAAATCAAGATATCAAGTCAAGAACTAGGAAACTTAATTCGCTAGGAATACACAAGTCACAAATAATCAAGTTCCAATGGATACAATTTTTGTTACAAGGAACTCAAGAATTTATGGCAATTTAATTGAGCTTGAAAGATGAGAGAGAGATATAATATGTTGGCTTTCTTTCTTTCCTTTCTTTTGTCCGTGTATGTCTGTGTGTTATGTTTGTTTCACTGGCTTCTGTCTCTTTTATAGCAATGTTTGATATTTTGCTGCCATCATGACAAAAACTGCTCCATGACATAATCTTGTAATCTCGGTATGACATAAACCGTACCATGACATAATCTGTTGATCGGTATGACATAAATCATAGTCTCAGTATGATATAAATTGTGTCATGACATAATCCAGAATTCGGTATGACATAAATTGTGTCATGACATAATCCAGAATTCGGTATGACATAACCTTGGTCATGACATAAACTTTGAACATGACATAATCTTGTCTTTACTCCAGTATGACATAAACTGTGCGTTTTATGTCAATATAACAAAATCTGTCTGTTCTCTCCCAATATGACATAAACCCAGCGTTTCACATTTATTCTTTTATGTCATAGAAACCTTATTAATTGTTTAATGAATAATTAATTAATTCAGACTTAATTGATACAATAAGTAATTTAATAAATAAATTAATTCTTTTAGAATTAATTCATTAATTAAAAAAACTATAATGATTTATATCAATTAAAGGTGAACTAATTAAAATCAATAAATACTTAACTTACCTCAATGAATCACTGTAAATAGTGAATAACTTCCACTGGATAATTGTTGACGTTTGACGTACTGTCTGGTTCATGAACGATTAACTCAAATTTATATTCTTCACTTTGACTCTTAGTTGTGATCCATGTACTTTCTCAACACACTTTAATTTTTTTGTACTGCCTCTGTCACTATTGAAATCTCTTGTCACTGCAAATAAAATCCAATTGCATCAATGCTACACCAAGGCTTGATCAGTTGTCTAAATCTTCTATCGGTGTAAAACATCAAAACTATAGATTAACATTCTTCTTTCTTCTGACAGATATCACTATCTGAGATTCTTATGACAGTTACCATTAATTACTTATTACAATCTAATTTAAGTTGAGTTGTATCCTCGAAATACAAATAGGCTGAGTCATATGCCTTTCAATCTCCCCTTATTTGTTTGTTAAAAATTAACAAGCAAATTCCTAGAGGATAACTCAACTAACTCAACTTAAATTAGTAAAAGATAAAAGTGTAATTGCAAAGTAAATAATGAAAAACGGTTCTGGTTTATCTTTAACATTTCCAGATTCAAACTTAAAATATAAATACAAGATAGATGATCCTCTAGACTGATCATATTTCACATTAACCTATCTTGTTCTATTTAAACTCTAAAGATATAACATGTAGAGCGGTTCTTCACTTCGGACTGTCTTCCCTTCTGAATTCTCCTTCTTCAGGTTCATTTGTGACTTGAAGTTTCTTGTGCAAATCAGAATCAACAAGACGCTCTCTTCTTGATGACAATCCTTGAGGTAAGATTAAAGGAATTCCAAGCTTCTTCTCAGTTCACCTTGAAATTTATTGTAATCTTTTATATTCGTTTGTGCATAGGATCGAATGTGATCAGCAGCTATTACCTTTTCTTCAGTCAAGAATCCATGATTTCTGAGAGCATATTCAGCATATACCAAGTGTTTTGCATGATGTTCATATAACTCATCTGTCTGAAGATTGATTGAATGAAGTATTTCTCCCTTAAGAAATTTTACTTGTGGAGGATCCTTAATCACTTCTGGTCCAGCTCTTTCAGCAAATTCTTTGAACTTTTCATGTAGCAAAACACCTAGCTCAGACGATGTTCTCACCTTAGGCCTAAGTACCCAAATCTCTGTCAGCGATCTGTCATAAAAGAACTGAATAGATACTCTGAAAGTTCCAACATTATGACAATCCACAAATATTACCAGCTCATCAGATTTGGGATCAAATGCATTAGTTATCCTGATGACTTCTACCTTTAAGGCCCTTATATACATATCATGAATTGGATTTGCCAGTTTAAATTCCTCAAGAATTTCTCCAAGACGACGATCTTCATAATCCGAACTCTGAGGTGAATTAATTGCTTTTTGAGCACGTTCCCATTTGTCTCCACTCTTGAGTCTGATATACATCTTTCTTGCTTCAAGCTTCTGAGTATGTTGCATTTGAAGAGCTTCCTTTTCAGCCTTTTGAATCCTTTCATTATGAGCTATCTGTTCTAGTGTCTTTTTGAGTCTTTCATCTCTCATAGATAGATTAGCTTTATTCTGTTCAAGTTCTTGATTGGCTTCAAAATCCGTTCTTTGGAGTTCAGCAGGATCAGGAACTACAATCTCTTCATCATCCCAAAAACTGAGATCTGGTTCCCCAAATTCTTCTCCATCATCAGAAAACTGCAAGTCAGCAAAAATATCAAGGTTATCAGGTTCACCTGTATAGTAATAACCTTCTGCAGTGTCATCTTCCTGTGCTGCTTGAGTTTTCTTCCCTTTGCCTTCAACTTGTTTATCAGATTTTGATTTACTTGCACTTGCACTTATCCCCCTCTAGATTTCTCCCCCTTCGTTGAGGAATCCTCTACAGTTCTTCGACTTGGGTCATCTGTACCATCATCTTCAAAGAATTTCACCTCTTCTGCTGTAGGAGAGTGAGTTCTGCTAATGATATTATACAAATGTCTCAACCCTTTTGCTTGATAAGCATTTTGCCTTTCAATTTGACTAAGTCGATGTCCAGTGGATTAGTGATTCTCATTTACTTCTTTCTGAAGATCTTCTATTTGATTCGATATTGAAGTGATAATGAGATCTTGAGCCACTGTGACATCTCCAGAATCTTCGATCGCTTGTTACTGAGAGAGTTTAATTGCACTGATCTTGTTGTTGAAGATAGTTCTCATGTTATCCATGTCAAACCTTAAGTTTTTATTGTCTTCTTCAGCTTGAGCAAGACTTTCTTTCATTTGATCCAATTCTGCCATGAGAGAAAGAGTGTTTGAGTCATTGTGTGCGCTCACCTCACTATCTCTCTGAGTATCACTCATCTCACGTGCATGTGTTTCACTCAGTTTAGAGGTAGTCCTTACATCACTCCTCTCATGTTCCAAATCTGTTTCCATTGTACCTGCATGAGAAATCACCCTAGCCTTCTCTTGGAAGGTCAGTGGTGGTGCAATGGGAGTTCGCAAATACCTATCCACAGTCATTTATGTCATGTCAGTTGGAATTGAGGTCTGAATTGCTTCAGTGACAGAAAGACTGAGCTGCCTTCCACCTTCTCCAGTTGAAACTGCGAGTGGAAAATCCCTTGAGGGAGCCAAGAATGTTCCACCTGGGAGGGGAGATGATGATTCTATTATCAGTGGCTCAGAATCAAGATTTCCCTCATTAGCCTGTGAAGGCTCCTCTACCGTGACTATGGTAGGCACTGTTTCAGTTCCTATGTGCTCTCCTCGCTGAGTGTCCCTATCTTCATCCGTTTCTACATGTTCTCCCTTTGTTAGTAATAACAGTGGAGTTGTGCTTGACACCTTACAGGATGCCATGGCCGACTGGCGAAATTCAATGGACTCATCCTGTTGAGAGAATGGTTCCAGTAACTGTTCATTTGTCATATCAAAGTCCATATCCTGTTGGGAGGATATGGATGAGCTTACAGTTGCCTCAAGTTCATTTCTACTCTTCTTTAGTAGAGGCAGAGCTGTGGGTTCACTCACTTCATCACTACTTCTTGCACTTCTTTTAGGCTGCAATTTCCTTCTGTATTGGTAGAATTTAGTTGTTTTTGACTCAGTGTTTGGCTCTTTGACCTGGGATAGAGATTGTGGTGCTATAATCCCTTGGTCAGTCCTAACAACCACTTGGGTTCCAGAAGTAGATTGAGAATGAGAAGTAGTTAAAGGATCAGAAGGCAATACCTGGTCAGCAGATGGAGGTTGAAGTTCTGGTTTAGCTTGTTCTTGAACAACTGGTTCTTGTTCAGGTACTGGTTCAGTTGGCTCAGGAACTTGTTCTTCAAGAGGAGGTGCAAGTTGTTCAACTATTGGAGGTACTTGTTCAATTGCTGCTTCAGGTTGATCAGGAACTGGAGCAAGTACATTCCGAATGATAGGAAGTTGAATGTAGGTGGACATGTATTGAGTAACAGCCACTTGCACATTTGGAAACTTTACTTCAGCACCGTATCCTGTGAATAGTTTGGTTGAAGGTTTACCAGACACCTTAGATTGACAATTCAGGAATGGAACATGAAGTTCAATAGGAACCAAGTGGTTAAAAATCAATGTAAAGAATCTAGGGTAATAGAATAAGACTTTTTCACCCTTATCAATGTTCTTCTTAGCATTGATAATTCTTCTAACCATAGGAACACAAAGAAGTCTGCAATATTGATGCTTCAATTATGAGCAATTGCAAATCCAATATGTTGCAAAAAAGAAGTTATTACACTGAAGTTTCTTCTTGTAGTATTTGCAAACACCTTTGCCAGCGTGTCAAATAGATAATCCCATTCTTGAACAAGATACTTTTTATTCAGAGTAGAGAGATCTATTTCATGTTGATAATTAATTCCAGTGAAAAAATTAATCAACTCTTGATTGGACGGAAGATCTTGAAAATTTTCATTTGGAAAGCCCAGAACAGTGTTAATAACAGATTCATCCACAGTGTACTGATTTGGTCCAACAGTGAAGACAAAAGATCGAATATCCCGTGAAGCAACAGCAGTTGTACACATTATTCGTAAGGGTTCAATCTTCAAAGGAACATCCAATCTTAATGCAGTGCTAACCAGTGAATGATTATTCAAGAAATTAATCCAAGGTCGAAAACGTGCAAGAGAACACTTTTCGGGATCAAAATATCCGACCAAATTATGAATTATTAGCTCAAAATGTTCATCAATATTATCAGCCATTTTAAACAATTTTTCTCCTTTTAAAAACTCGGATTTTAACAAATTAATCAATTAAACCAAATTATTTCGAATTAATAATTAATTAAAAAGTCGAAATTTTTCCATGTTCTTCAAAAATTCTGGAAAAATCATACTATTATCTTGATTCAACCACGAGCACTTAGGTATTTTTAGATTTGACAGAATCAAAACCAAAAATCCTAGAATTCAGATCGAAAATCCCGAGTTTTCCAAAACAAGAACTTCAAAAACTCGATGAAATCACTCAATTAAACCGTCGATTTGAAGATGAACAAGTGGGTAATCAACGCAAGCAATCAGTTGATCAAAACCAGTGTTTAATCGAGATGAAATTTGAGCAGAGGTTCGACTTATCGATGTAAGTATATGTATGTATCGATATAGAGCCTCTGTGACTTCACACGAGAGGATTATGACAAAAAACGAGATATGACAAAAAACTCACATCACTTTCTATATATACTATAACCCGATTATGACATAAAACTAACCAAATAGATGAATATGACATAATGTAAACCTAAACACGATTATGACATAATTTATACTAAGACACGAATATGACAAAAATTATACTATCACGCAAATATGACATAATTTATACTAACACGTGATTATGACATAACACTACTAGAAACAGGTCAATAGACATCGGTTAAAAACCGATGTCTGGCCTTTTTTCAACCGATGTCTTTGTGGGTGTAGAGAAAGGTCCAACCCCTTTCACATCGGTTTTAAACCGATGTCAAAGAGTATCTATCACATCGTTCGGTGCCTTTTCACATCGGTTTTAAACGGATGTCAATGAGTATTTATCACATCGTTTACAGGAACCTGACTGATGTTAGATAGGATCTATAACACCGGTTACAAAAAACTAACCGATGCCTTTCATTCATATTAACATCAGTTAGTCACCGATGTTAAAAGCATCAACAATGTGGCATGTTTGTGCTTCAACTACATCAGTTTGTTTGTTGTTAATGATGTTAATGTATGTCAATTACATCAGTTTGTTCGGTTTCATTGAGTTTAACTGATGTGTTAGTGTTAATTATAACAGTACTAGCCAAAACAAAACAATGCAATCAAAACCATTCCAAAATGAAAATCAAAACCATTCCAAAATGAAAAACAACCAATAATGGTTCTCAAAATATTAATTACCAAGTCAAAATGTCATTTCATCATTCAAATGACAATACCAAGTAATACTCGATCCTTACAAAATAACTATTTCATTAATCCACATGAACTTCCTACATTTCATCCACAATCGACCACCTTCCACATATATATATAACCCCCGCCCAGATCGACCACAAAAACTAAACTAAACTGACAAAACAAAGGTTCAGGAGGTTCACATGATGAAATAAAATAAATGCATGGAGCTAGCTAGTACACGAATCGTTTGATGGATCCAAGAGCCTCGGGATGCACGTCATCAAGCTCCTCCCTTGTGTAAGACTTGCGACTCCTAGGTGCCCACTGTTCACATAGAAACCAAGCATACATATACCTTAGCAATATATAAAATAATATGGTTTTAAAGTACAACTCAATATGCTAAATTGGTACTTAAACAACCATATTGAGTCAACCCATAAATTAAAGCATATATACCTTTGCAATGTATTTCATTTCATTGTCTTCGAAAATATCTTTCATATAACGCATGACAACATAACCGCATTCAGTACCACCCGGTTGTTTAGGGCATCCCTATTTTAATAATAATAAATACCGATTAGTTGCTAAAGAAAACAAATTAACAGCAAAAAACTTACTAAAAACAAAGTGTGCAAAAGACTTACGGCAAGATTTTCAACCATGGGTTTTTTGAGGGCCCGTCCTGTTTGAGCATTATAAGATCTAACTGCTCTGTGGAAGAAAATTAGTAGCAGAGTCAAACCCGAGAAATCCCACTATAACCTCAATAAATTGAGAATGAAAGCTACATTCTAGTTATCGAAATGTAGAAATATAATTACCGCACTAAGGATTCTTCTAGTTCTGGAAAACGTGGTGGGTGAGCCAATGGATTGAGAATGAAAATTTCAGATTCCCAAATCATGATCAAAATCCAATGATAACTGTTTTAATTATAAATAAATCAAAGTCATGAGAATTTAAAATAAATACGAACAGATCCAACTATATATTATAATAAGTCTTAATTAACTGCATATAAACAATTCACTTACTTTTGGTTATGAGGCATGAGGAATATGCGAGAAGGTCCAGATTTCATCCTTTGAACAACATAAGCTTCAAAATTATCATCGAGTTTATGTGAGGCTGCTGGATCAATAAATGCATACATGTCCATTTCTTTTTTCTTGAGAACCTCGGTATGCAAATACCTACACATATTTATAATACATTTTGCATAAAAAGATCCTTACAGAAATATAGAAAATATGATAAACGATTCAGAAAAGAGGAAAGAACTTATGCCATATAGGTCGATATTATAGCCTGGCCAATCATATTAAACTCCAACAGTGCCATTACATTCTCATGCAATAAAAATATAGTTTTGTCCCTACCAAACACGTCACCATCACATTCAATCTGAATGGACTCTGAATTTTGTTTCAAAATTGTTACCGCATGCATATGCAGCAACATGAACTGTCGAGGCACATTTTTATTTGGCTTAACACTCTTCATCATCGCATACACTTTCTGAAACTCATTCAGCTCATTATTTTGCTTCCTTGCCTTACGCACTACTTCCTTTTGAATTTTCTACAAATGAACAATGGGTTAAAAACACAAAAAGTAAAGAAATGATAACAAGTAGATGCAATTCCGTCAAACTACTCTTTATTAGCTATCATAAAACCGTAACAGTACTTACATTAGTGTAGATGATCAAGTCTTTAAGCCATGCTAAAAGAGAGCCAACAGCTTGGCGAACCATCTCTATTTCACCAGGTACCGGAACTGGAACCAAGGCGTCTTCCTTGATAATTCCGTCCACTGAGACACGAGCATGTCCCGATTGCAGAAGCACTCCATGTACTGAGTTACACATGTCTCCCTCGGAGAAAACCATACCAAATGCTACCTTGTTCTCAATGTTGTCCACGGCTAACTCACATTTTTGCGGACTCTAAATTTACAAGTAAAGGTCAATTAATAAGTATTGCGAGACATCCACAAAATAAACAACATTGAGAGACATCCATGTATACACTAATTTTTACCTTATTTCCATGTGAAGAAGGGTCAACAAGACCAATAGCAACATAATCGTCATTCTCGTATTCCTTGTCCTCGTTCAGCACCAATAATTTTGCAGATTTAGGTTTACACTTTTTTTTCTTTTCTTCAGCAAGCTGTTCTTTTTCTCCTTTTTCATCTGGACAACTTGATTAGTCAGAGAAAATCGGTGAGTGATGAGTGGATGTACCAGCCACCACCGCCCTCAGCTCAGCCTTCAACTCGGCAATCTGCGACATAAACTCGTTCTTTGTTTTCTCAAACTCAGCTTTTGTAATTCTGGTCTTTTTCTCTTTTGGCAGATTGAAGTAGGTTGATGGAGTTACGAAGCTTCCAACTCCCCGAACCCTACCTGAATGCTCAGGAGTTTCCAGTGCTACAGAAAGCACATCTTCACTTCCAGATGGCTTGAACTCACCCTTATTCTTCTTTTCCAACAAATCAACCTAGTAAAAAAAAACTAAAATTAATAGAGAGTATAATATATATACAGAGCATGCTACGATGTCCATTAATACAGAGTATTTTACAAATAAAAAGTTAAAAGATTAAAAACTTACAATTCTTCTAAATCTCTCTGCCAGCTCTTCATCAATCTCTTCGCCCAGCGGTGGCATACGGGCAATTTTCCACATAATTGCTCGATCAGGTATTTCTTCAGGCTCCATACGCCCTGATTTTACCTGTTCCAGAAACAAATAATGGAACATTACAAGACATTCAACACAAATAAAAATTACAAAAAAAAAATAATAACACATACTTCTTCTTCTTCTAAACCAACGTATCCTTTCTTCGATGATCTGTGCGGATATTTTCGCTTCCTCACTCTCTTACTTTGTTTTTTACTAAGTACCTGCATACAAATAATACTAATTTTTTTATTAATGTAATCATATGGAACACAGAGGTTTAGCCTAACAGTTTACATGTAAAACAGACCCCAAAATCATTACTGGTCCTCGCTGCAACAAATCCCTTCCAAGCCTCCTTACCAACAAATGCATACTTTTTTGGAGGCTTCGTCAGCTTTTTCTTCTGTCCAATATATGGCTTTACAAACTCTGTGTTTAATTTAGTTTTGAATTGTCTCCACTTTACACCTGCCGACTGTAGAATTAACCTCTTACTTTCCGGAGCCACTTTGAATGTATCCTAAAGGAGAAGCAGGTTAATACCAATTGACTACGAGGTTAAAGACATAATATGGGGGATAAAAAAACAGGATTTGTTTGTACCTCAATATCATCCCATAGCTTTGATTTTAATTTTGGGTCCACTTTCGGCCAAGATGGAACATCGATTGGCACCAAATTTCTACCAATCGTGCCTACATACGACGCCAAGGCATGCCTACTATCTCCAATTGGCCTTCCTTTTTTTATCGTACCTGACTTTCAACTTCTTACCTTTAGCTTTCTTTATCACCACTTTGTGCATAGCACAAACACCTCGCACTACTCCAGACTTCTGTTTTTTTGATTCCATACTAGTAGTTGTTTCTGGAACAGTAGAGTCTGCCTCTTTGGGGGGGTCTGTAGCTTGTGTAGATATTGCTGGTTCAGGTGTCAAAACTTTCACCTCCAGTTGCTTCTCATTTTCATTACTGTTGTTGCCCTTTTCCGATGGTACTTTAGATTTTTTCTGTTTTTTTGCCATTTCTCCTTCAATTCTGCACAGTCCTGAAATGATGAAACAAGTGGTTAATTCAGGGAACATATAATGTGATTGAAAAAACAAGTGAAAAATATGCATGACTGTAAATTTATACCTAATTCAGGGAACAATGACGAAATCTTACTATATATGAAGCATTAAACAAGGTAATATAGCTCAACATCATTTCAAGTTAATAAGTGAGGGCTTCACATTAAACAATGTAATATGTGAGACACAAAATAATATTACTTTTCAAGTTATTACAATTACACACCAAATATGGAAAGGAACGAGGATAATATCTGTCATTTTTTAATCCAAATTCCCTCAACATCATTTCTTTGATTGCCAGCACTAGGATCCTCTTCAACAACATTGACTATGGGGATTTCAGAGCAGAATGGAGGATTTTCCAATGTCGTGTCCCCTAAATCCTCATCGTTATACAGGTCGTGATAATCTCGAGTCGTGGAGGTTAATACAACTGACCAGGCAGCATCAACAGGATCTTTGACATAGAAAACTTGCTTCACTTGGTCAACAGACACATATTTATCATTTTTATAACCTTGTCGACAGAAGTCAACAAGTGTGAAGCCAAGATCATCCACCTTGACGCCTCTGTCGCTATCTGCCCATTTACACAAGAACAATGGGGCTTTGAATGCATGATAATCCAGCTCCCATATTTCTTCAATCATGCCATAAAATGTCATATCATTCTCCACAGGATTTAAATCCTTGGCACTAGACACTTGGACCGTCTTAGCAACTACAGCGACACCACTGTTTTGAACAGCCCTTTCATCATCTCGCTCTTTTGTGAAGTATCGGACCCCATCAATGACAAAACCTTCATAAGTCAAAACAGAGAAAGACGGTTTTCCAGCCAACCATCTTATCGTTTCTGAAACAGCTTCGCCATTGCATATCATTTCACTAACTTTTTTTTCAAACCAATTAGCAAATTGCCGATTGTGCTCTCCAATCAGCCACTGCACAGTCTTCTTTTTCCCTCAGTAAGTTCTTTCTAGAAAATCCTTGTGCATCCTTGCAAAATACATATATTAATTTAGAAACTAACTACATACTTGATAAAAGTAGATAAATGGTGAAAACTATAATTAATTTAACTTACATAACGTACGGATACACTTCAGGGTTGTTTAAAAGAACATGTTGATGAGCCTCGTCTCGCTCTTTTTTTTCCACCGACTTCATTACAGCTGCAGATAATGGACCAGAAAGATCACCTTTATCCATCGGAAGACCTGCAGTTTTGCAACTCTGCCGAACAAACTCTGCACAAAATTCTACAGATTCTTCCCCTAGACCTCCTATAAGGATGATGCCTAGGCAAATAGCGACGATGACCTTGGTAACACATTTTTCTGCTATGAGGTAAATATTTAGCGACGGTATTATCACCACACACTGGACAAGCCATATAACCCTTATTGACGCATCCAGACAAATTCCCATATGTCGGGAAGTCATTTATCGTCCACATTAATATTGCCCTTAAAGTGAAAAAAGATTTAGTACTAGCATCGTACACATTTGGTTCACCTTCTTCCCAAAGCTTCTTCAAATCATCAATTAACGGTTGTAAAAACACGTCAATGTTATTACCTGGCTCATGTGGACCAGAGACTAATATCGTCAACATCATAAACTTCCTCTTCATGCATAACCAAGGAGGAAGATTATAAGTTGACAATACTACTGGCCAACAGCTGTACCTATTGCTTAAGCTATTAGTATGTGGGTTTATACCATCTGCGGCCAGAGCTAACCGAATGTTTCTTGGCTCACTACCGAAGGTTGGCCACCTATAATCGATATTCCGCCATGAAGGAGAGTCGGCTGGATGGCGCATTTGGCCATCTTGACTTCTTTGGTTAGCATGCCAAGTCATTAGTGCAGCAGTAGAAGCAGATTTAAACATCCGCTTAAATCTAGGAATGATTGGAAAATACCACATTACTTTGGCCGGAATGTTAACCCTCGGTTTACCATCTTTTCCTAATTTCCAACGAGATTTGTGGCACTTCGGACAATCAGAAGCATCGGCATTCACACCCCTATATAGAATGCAGTCATTTGGACATGCATGAAATTTTATATATTCTAGGCCTAAATTAGATAGTGTTTTCTTGGATGCGTATAAATTACTTGGCAAGACATGATCTTTAGGAAGTAAATCTGTATAGGCACTATCACTTATACCAAATCTTGCTTTCCACTTATGTAATTTCAACAATGAATCTAATTTAGTGCACTCACTACCCTCATACAAAGGTTGTTCAGCATCGGCCAAAAACCTTTTGAACTCATCTGAATCTTTATCAAAATCATCACCCCAATTATTATTATATGCTGCTTCACAAACATCCTGTACATCACCGGCTTGTAATGGTTGTGACGCAGAAATATTCTCCTGATTAGAAGCCGGAACTGTGCTACCAACAGATGACCTAGACTTAGCTCCATGCCAAATCCAATCAACATACCCCAAACTAAAACCCTTTTCGTACAGATGACCCCTAATAATCTTGATAGAGAATTTTTTAAAATTGACGCAGCGTGCACATGGACAAGGTATTCTTTTAGGATCTTTACAATTTTCTTCGGCGTACATCAAAAACTTTTCAACCCCGATTTCATACTCTAATGAATCCCTATCAGCAAAAATCCATGACTTGTCCATATATGAGGAGACACGTACAACCTACCATATTATCATTTTAAATATCAAATAAATAACAATTTATTTATATTCAATAAGCATATTTATTATTTATATTATATATTATAATTAAGTTGTAATGCACACGACTTTTTTCTAAGTTTATAGTTATAGTATTGTTCTGAGTTAAGATTGATATTTATAGTTATAGTATTGTTCTAAGTTTAACTTGTTTTTTAAACAAGTGCTATGTCATTAACATTTAAATGGGCACGAAGGTATACGATTTCTATAATTCACACATATGTATTTAGCGAACAGGCGAACAGAGAAAGTATATATATACTATCATATACACTATTCAGTTCTAGCAACAGAGCAAGTGAAAAAGCAACGATTACAAACATATGATTATTTTCACAAACGAATAATAAATGATTGAACTTAAGCATATTATTTATGTTCAATAAGCATATTTATTTTCACAATAACATAAATGAAACAAACATATTAAAATAGCATATGCAGCCTTAACATTTAACACATCAATTTATGCAGATAATGCATATGTCATAGCGGACTTCGAAATCCTAACGAACATATGTAGACTCCGACTCCGAATGTTATACAAAGAACACATGCATGTTAGGTTTAACACAAAATAAAAAATAAATAAACATTCAAACATATATAGCAGCGTCAAAACAAATAAACACTTACGAATTTGAGCTTTAGAGCACTACCCAAACAAGTTCTTCCTCGATCCTCTCTAAAAAAACAGACATATTCAAAAAATTAGTAACTAAAAATATAAACAAATTAATAAAATTATTGGGTAAATGATTCTTACCCAAACAAATTCTCCTTTTAAATGTTGTTCCTGAATTAATAAGAACAAAGAACAAACTAATTAGAAAATTAAATTTCCAATCCCAAAAAACCCCAATTTAGAACTGAAAATCAAAGTAATTTGAGTTTACATACACATGCAAGTTTACTCACCGATTCAAGCTTTAAAATGTTGCTCCTGCATTAATAAGAACAAAGAAAAAACTAATTAGAAATTAAGAACTCGAACACAAAAATCCCCAATTTAGAACAGGTAAAATCAGAGTAATAATTCGAGTTTACATTTGAATGCAAGCTTACTTACTTACCGATTCAAGATTTTAAGCAGTAAACAAAGGGATTTGTGAAGTGAATCGGCTAATTAACAACTGAGGCGCAGTTTGAGAACTGAAAGAAAGAGAGAGAGAGAGCGAGAGAGAAGGGGGGGAGAGAGAGAGAGCGCGAGAGAGAAGGGGGGAGAGAGAGAGAGAGAGAGGGTGGCTGTCGAGAGAGGTGAGAGAGAGCACCGTCGAGTCGCCCAGAGAGAGGAGAGAAAATATGAGAGTTATTTTTGTTTATTTTGTTTTAATTATGAGAGTGTAGTTTTTGTTTTGTCTGAAAGATCTCAAAAAAGGGGGGGGGGGAAATGCCTAAGGGGGGAAATATATTAAGGGGGAACAAAAATATTTGCCAAGGGGGAACAAAAATTGGGGGCGCACAACTGAAATTTTTTTAAAGCATACATTAGACATCGGTTAATTTTTGACCGATGTTATAATGTATCAAAGACATCGGTTTTTTTCCTGACTGATGTCATTGATTTTTCAATGAAATATCAATGACATCGGTTTGCTGGTAACGTGATTTCATAATATATTAAAGACATCAGTTTTTTATCGACCGATGTCATTGAGAGTTTTTACATCGGGTAAATCAGGAACCGATGTAAAAGGGGCGATGTCTATTCTACTTTTCTAGTAGTGTAATTTACTCTGTTAAGCAAATATGACATAATTTACACTAACACGCGATTATGACATAATTTAGTCTATTAAGCAAATATGACATAATTTACACTAGACTTGTTTATGACATAATTTTAATTATGACTTAACATTAACCTGTAACGAAAAATGACATAAATTACATTAGACATATTTAAACTAACAAACATTAATATACAACCAAATTATTTTATTAAAACTACAATAATTTACAAACAATAATATAAAATAATAATAAAAATAATAATATGATCATAGGTAGTCCTTTAAACGGAAACAACACAATAATAACAAAAGGACAAACACTACAAACCAATAAAAATATAAATAAAATATTTACATATTTATACAATTATTCTAATTGCATGAAGTATGAAATAAAATATTAATAAGATTAAGATAGTGTTCGAAAATAAACAAGTAAAAAATAATTAATTATAAAATAATTATACAAGTGATTTTAAAACAACAAATATTCACAAAATAATCACTTGTTAAATTATATAAGAGCGAACCTCAGATATTAACTATTTTAATTACTAGGACTATTTAACATACCCAATTCACCAACAATTCTGGTGAATGTGGATTCGTCAAGAGACTTAGTAAAAATATCTGCTGTTTGTTCTTCCGTGGGAACAAAATGTAATTCCACGGTACCATTCATAACATGCTCTCGAATAAAATGATACCTGATGTCAATGTGCTTTGTTCTCGTGTGCTGCACAGGATTTTTGGAGATTGCTATGGCACTTGTATTGTCGCACAAGATAGGAATCTTGTCAAGTACAAAGCCATAATCCCGTAGCTGATTTCTGATCCACAAGATCTGAGCGCAACAGCTTCCAGCAGCTATGTATTCAGTTTCGGCTGTAGAGTTGGAAACTGTTTGTTGTTTCTTACTGTACCATGAAACCAACCTACCACCTAGGAATTGACAACTCCCAGAAGTGCTTTTTCTGTCTACAACACTTCCTGCATAATCTGAATCTGTATATCCAATAAGATTAAAACCAGATTCTTTAGGGAACCAAATTCCTAAATTAGGAGTACCCTTAATATATCTCAAGATTCGTTTTACAGCAATGAGATGCACATCTCTAGGATCCGCTTGGAACCTTGCACACAAACATGTAGCATGCATAATATCAGGTCTACTTGCAGTAAGGTAAAGTAATGAGCCTATCATACCTCTGTAGCTTGTGATATCTACCTTGGCAGAATTTTCACATGCGCCAAATTTAACAGCAGTAGATGATGGTGTTCTTGCTGAAGATGAATCCTCCATTTGATACTTCTTGAGAAGCTCTTTGACATACTTGGATTGACAAATAAATATTCCATTTGTCCTTTGACTTATTTGCAATCCAAAAAAGAACTTCAGCTCACCCATCATGCTCATTTCAAATTTACCCTGCATTAACTTCGCAAATTTCTTGCACAAAAAATCATTAGTAGCCCCGAATATTATATCGTCCACATAGACTTGAACTAGAATTGTATCATTTTTATGTTTCTTTGTGAAGAGAGTTTTGTCTATGACACCTCTAACAAAACCATTTTCAAGTAAAAATTCAGAGAGAGTGTCATACCATTTCCTTGGTGCTTGCTTAAGACCATAGACAGCCTTGAAAAGGAAGTAGACATAGTCAATTAGATCTGGATCTTCAAAGCCAGGGGGCTGTTCTACATAAACCTCTTCATCTAGCTTGTCATTCAAGAAAGCACTCTTGACATCCATTTGATAAACTTTAAAGTTTGAAAATGCTGCTGTTATTCCCAGATTACACACTTGTATAATTGTAGAAGGGGGGGTTGAATACAATTCTTGATATTTATAAATTTCTGATAAGAACTCCAGAAATCTATACTTCGATAATTGCTTGTAAAAGATAAATGCACAAACACATAAAAATCAGGTGGTTAAATGCACCACCTGAAGCTTTTATTCGAAGAAAACTCTGTGATACAAAAGTACACAGCTTCTGTTTTACAACTCTTTGCTTTCTAAGAATATTCAATAGAAACCCTAAGCAAGATGTATATGTTTTCTTAACCTACAAAGAGTTGCTACACTTGGTTATAAATCCCAAGTTTTACAAGTACTAATGGAATAAGATAATATTAATTTAATTCTAGTTGACTTGCTACTACACTCCAAATACACATGTAGCCGAAAGGTTGTCCTTGTGTTCAGACATGCCTCCTGCACCTTTCTTGTATTCATAGTGTAAATAGAATGCTTCTTTCTTCTGTGTTTCCAAAGTATGGCTGCCATACTGCTTTTTGTATCTACTATCAACCCATGTGATCTGTCAGTCAAACATGTCCTTATCAACTGCTAATCCCCACCTAATCATAGAAGACAAAGTCAATGATTATCCGTTGATGTTGTACACTGACATTCGTTGATGATGTATTGAGCGGTATCCGTTGATATTGAGACTTGAGCTGTATCCGTTGATAGAGTGGATTTGAGTTGTATCCGTTGATAGAGTTTTGTCTTCATCTGTTAATACACTTTCACTTAGACAGAATTACATAGCATAGCTTATTTACAATTGGCTACCCTATTCTGCCTATCCGTTGATAGTCAACATGACTGTGGATAAAAACACTATCAACTGATAACATAGAGATACTTGCAGTATGCTACAAAACCTCATCCGTTGATGAGCTACCTGTCAACGGATAGAGTTATAAATCCTCATCCGTTGACAGCTACAAAACCTTAGACAATTTGATTGATTGTGAAGTTATCATCAAGTACAACATATTCCTAACAATCTCCCCCAATTTATACTTGATGGCAATAAAGCATAAATTCAGGACCTTGATGATAACAAAACATTCCTAAAGATATATAAAGAACAATGCAAAAATTGTATTAAGCTACAAAAATTAAAAACTGAAAGTTTGAGAAATTTACAGAGAAGTGCTCCTCTAGACTGAGCAGATTAAGACTGTTTCTTTTCTCTTGTTGGCATCACCCTTGATTTTCCTTCTTTGGCAGAGTTGGACTCAATCTGTATTTGGAGTTGCCTATAGAAGGCATCTTCTTCATCTACCTTTGGATTTAGCTTTTGTTATAACCATCTCAGGTATTGAGAACTAGCCTTTGGTAGTTGGTCTTCTAACCTGAAGAATCTCCTGTTACCATCTTCATCCCTGAACTCCATCATCCAGAAGGGTTGAAGGTGGATTTTCTGTCCATTGTATGGGATCTTCATTTTCCTTGGTAGACTTGATGGTGAGTTCCATTCCCTCCTTATTTGTTCTATTCTGTCCAGTATCTCCCCTTTTGCTATCTTGGAGAACCCTGTGTATCTCTTGATTGCAGAGAACACTTTGGTTAAGGTATGATAATTTTCTCCAAGAACCCTTTGTAGTGGCCATGTCCTTTCCATTCCTCCCTTGTATACAAAGACCAATCTTTCAGGCAAATGTTTATATTTGTCAATTCCTCTTACTTCTAACAATTCATCCAGATAAAGATTCATGCCAGAGTATTCTTCAATATCTGCCTGATAGATAAAATCATCCTTGTTTTCCAAGATTGGCTGCCTGACAATAGCAGGTACCCTAGCAACTTGAATTGGTTCCTTTGAAGGTTGCTTCCTTGGTTTCCTTTTCTTCTGTATAGGCCTCTGTTGAGGCTTCAGCAAGAATGAAGGAACCTCAATGGAGTCAAGATTCATTGGTTCCTCTTTAGGTACTATGGGATCACCATGGAAATTCACAGCTGGGTTGAATACTTTTACAGAAGTAGGTTGTGATGAGCCAACTGTCTCCTTGCTTTCAGTTTCTGGGGAGACAGGCCTCCTTGCCTTTGATTTTATTCTCTTAGATTTGGATTTGGGGACTGATTTCCCTTTCTTTTTGAATTTGGGCATTTCCTCAGGTTCCCTCAATTCATCCTCTACCTCATCCAATAACTCTTGAGCCAGCCTTGCTTGCTTCTCATCTGAGTTTTCATATTGATATTCAGTGCTTGGTTGAGATTCTCTTAGCAGCCTTGAAGTCTCTTCTCTCTTGGCTTCAACAAATCTAGGATGGTTGTTGGATATGTTTAGAACTTTTCCATTCCTTATGATTACAACCATCCATTCTCTTACACAACTATTAGTCTTCTCTTTGAATTCCTTAATTTGCTTACCCATCAGTTTCCCTTCATCATCCTTGGGAAATGGAAAGTCCAGTTGTAGCTTGTTCTTCCCATTTGCTTTTGGTGGTGAGTAGGGTCTTGTTTTGATGTAGGGTTCAAATTCTTTAACATGAGAAGGCTCAGCATCATAGAATGTAGGAGCCACAATTGCTGGAGTGAGCACCTTCAGAATTGTGGTAGATATTGTTGGAGCTGAGGTTTGGCTAGAGAACAGAGTTGATGCAATAGATTGATTGATCAATCTTTCTGTCATCATTATCCTTTCATAGTTTTCCTCTTTCATCTTTTGTAGAGTTTCAATTTTGGCTAGCTTTTCCTCTTCTGTCAAGTTTGAGAAATCAAACTCTTCAGATAGAGCTACTTGTACAGGTTTAGATTTGCTGGGGGAAGCTGTGACAATGAAGTCCTGTGGATTGACCACTATGGTAGGCTGCTGCTCCCCCTCACTTGCTGCTTCCCTCCTTTCAGAAATTAAGATTTGACTTGTAGTTGCCACAGCCTCTTCCACTTTCTCCCCCTTTTTGTTAGCATCAAGGGTTTGACTAGAAGTTGGGGCTGCAACTAACTTTTCTAGCAGTTGGGTTTGCAGTTTTTGATGTTGAAGAAATTACTCCATCTGGGATTCCATCTTTTCCACTCTTGAGGTGAGGAGTTGCACAGACTTAGCCAGGTTGTCTTCTTTGATGAACCTTTGTTGCAACACCCTCTGAGTGGCTGTAGGAGCTAGTTGCTCTAACTTGGAATCCACAGAGATCTTCACATCCTTGATTTCTTGTTTGACCTCCTCTAAGTTGGATCTCTGAATCACCATTTGCATCTTTTGTAACTTTAGGGAGTCAAATGCCTGTTGAAGAACAACCTTTCTCTGTGGATCTGCTTCTGGGTGCTCAGCCAGGGCAGATTTATATTGCCTTATGATTTCCATATCAAGTTGATGATAGGTGTAGTTGTGAGCAAATGTAAAATCATGAATACTGCTACCACCTTCATCTTCAGAGCTCTGGCTGTCTTCATCTTCAGAATTGTCAAATTCTTCACTCTCAGCAGTGGTTGGCAGAGCTGCTATAGATTCCTTAGCTCTAAGTAGAGACTGTGAGGTGTGCACTAGGTGCATTGCCTCCTCTGCTTCCACATTGCCCTGTTGTGTCAGAATTTGATAGGCAGGAACAGGGTGAGTAAAGGTTTCAGCATCCAAAGAAATGGAGTCAATCATGGACTGATATTCTCTTTGATATTCCATTTCCTTGGCTGCATCCTCAACCTCCATTGACTCACTAGCAATGGCTGCTTCTTCCATCCTTATTTCTCCTGTAGTTCCTTCTCTCCCCTCATCTCTCTTTTCTTGCATCAAGGGCTCCCCTTGGCTCACACCTCTCACACCCTCACCTTCACCTACTAATGTGGAACTCTCAAACTCTCCTTTTGCCTGACCGAAAGAAATGGCCAGCCTCTCATTATTTACCTCTCCTTTTGCCTGCTCACAAGGCAGCCTCTCACTCCCTTCCCTCAATCCTAAAAGTGTTTCAACTACTGAGAACTCCTCCACACTTGACACAGGAATGTCAGATATAGCAGTGGTAGAGTGAGTTATCAACGGATAAGGAATATCCGTTGATGGAGTAGTTATAGCTGTCAACGGATGGTTAGATAGAGGCGCATCCGTTGATGGAGAAACACTTGTCAACGGATGAAGGATATCCGTTGAGGAAGGAATAATTTTATCCGTTGAAGAGAATACCAACACTGAATCTGTGGAGATTGATTTTAAGTTCGAGGCCACAGTCTGTGTTGAGAATTCTGGAAGGGAAGATTGATGGTCCAACAAATCATCTAAAAGATGATGACCACCAATTTCAGAGTGGGGCTTCTCCAAGAATCTTAAAGATGGAGAATCAGGAATTGATGTAGATATCATATCCACATCCAGAGATGGAGTTGGTGATGGTAGATTGTAATGTGTATCGATTTGAAGATTGAGATCAAGGGGCTGTGACTCCACATTTATTGAAGCCACATCAAACTGAGTTTGAGAAGGTACAGTTTCCAGTACCGTGTGTGCACCCTGTGATTCCCCTGTGGTTTTAAATTTCACTCTTCTTCCATAGGTTTTTGAGATTGGGCTATATGTGTCTCTAACCCTCTTGTGCAGTGTTCCTTGTGGGGAACTTGATTCAGTAGTCACACTCTGTTGAGAGAGTGTAACTAGAATTTGGCCTGTAGGTACATTAGCAGTCTTTTGAGAGACTGAAATGGTGGTTGCACTCATCTCTCCTTCCTTATCCTTAGGGCTTCTTTGATGTTCACCCTGTCCCTCACCACTCACTACCACCTTCACACTCCCCTCAAGAGTTTTGGTAGTTTTTACAACAGGTGTCTTTTGAGAGACACTTGAGGTTTGATTTTTAGAATGTGGTTTTGGAACTCTGGATTTGGTCACTTTGGTAGGAGCCTGTTTGGTCACAACTACATACTCCATTGTGACACTAGAAGGCAAAGAAATTTGGGGGTTGGAGATAAGGGTTTCAGAGTTAGAGATAGTTACCTGAACAATTGGTAGATATACCAATTGTACTCCTGCATTGAGGTTCATTCGAATTAGGTCACTTAAGACTCTCTTCTCCTGAACAAAACATTGGAACTTGCTATCCGGGTTAGCAATGGATAGCTTATTCTCAGATACATGCAGTGCTAAGAGCATTAAAAATCTAGCAAAGTAGATATTCTTGCTCCTAGTTTCCTTTTTACCCAGCTTTGCAGCTATCTCATACATAACTAATGTGCCAAAATTATAGAATTTATCATTTAAGAGCATACACATCATAGTTAGCATGGACTGGGTAACAGCATCAAAATTACTAATTTTGCCTGAAAAAGTTTTAATGAAGGCATCACAGAAATAGCTCCATTCTTTAACCATTCCTTTCCTAACAATTTTCCATAAGTTTTCAGTACTAAGGGCATAATTAATAGAATTAAGCATGGCAACAATTTCAGCATCAGTGGGTACTTTCAGACAGTTATTCTCAGGCAATTTTAAACAAGCAGTTATTACATCAGAATTAACCACATAGTTTTTACCCTTTAAAGAAAAAGCAATTGTTCCGTCTGTGCCATTGTACTCGGCAGATGTCCACATTTCTTCAATTACCTCGTGGATTAAGGGAGTGGTGGCAGTCATAGCATATGACAGTTTGCATTTCTTCACGAAACTCATCAAAGTGTGGTAAGCTTCAGGAGCATTCACTGTGTCAACAAAGGCCGCGAAATTGTTCTTCTCATAGGTAAACCCAGTGGAGGACATCATCTTAACAATGGGCGCCATTGAAGTGTTTGAACTTTGGTTACAGAGAGTTTTAGAGAAGAAGATGCAGTTAACTTTTGATATGCTTGAAAATGAATAAAAGTGAGATGTGAGAGTACAAGTCAGCCTTTTATATTTTTCAAGAATTAAAAATGAAATAATTAAAAGTAATTACTCCATTGGTCAAAAGTAACTGTCAAATAATAAATGAAAAGAAAATAAGTACAGCCATGATTAGATATACACGGTTACCAACGGTTATATAAAAAAAATGTATATCAACGGATATAGAATGAACGGTTGAGATACAGTTTATCCGTTGATGACGTGGATAGCCTGTTACCCGTTGACATGCGAAAATCTAGTAATGTGTTTATACTATCAACGGATAAAAGGATATCCGTTGATAAGCTAATTTTGCCTTAGACAAAATTTCTGTAGAAAATTTTTCTGAAAGTTTTAACTTTCAAGTAAATCAAAACACATTTCTAGCTTCAATGCAGTGAAATCAAATATCACTAGGAATTATGACAAGTTAAGCATACCTAGCTCACCTACCAATCTTGTGAATGTGGATTCATCAAGAGGCTTGGTGAAGATATCTGCAAGCTGCATTTCACTTGGCACAAAGTGCATTTCTACTGTACCATTCATCACATGTTCTGTAATGAAGTGGTATTTGATGTCAATGTGCTTGGTTCTCGAATGTTGCACTGGATTCCCTGTGATGGCAATAGCACTTGTGTTGTCACGGAAAATTGGAATCTTCTCAACTTTTAGACCATAGTCAATGAGTTGGTTTCTCATCCATAGAATCTGTGCACAACAGCTTCCAGCAGCAATGTACTCAGCTTCAGCTGTAGAAGTGAAGACTGAGTTTTGTTTCTTACTGAACCATGAAACAAGCCTGTTTCCTAGAAATTGACAGGAACCTGTAGTACTTTTCCTATCAACTCTGCAACCTGCATAATCTGCATCTGAATAGCCAGTTAAATCAAAACCAGATTCTCTTGGGTACCAAATGCCAAGGTTTGGTATTCCCTTGAGATACCTGAAAATTATTTTAATAGCTATTAAGTGAGACTCTCTAGGGTCAGCTTGAAATCTAGCACAAAGACAAGTAGAAAACATTATATCAGGTCTACTAGCTGTTAGGTATAGAAGTGAACCTACCATGCCTCTATAGCTTGAGATGTCCACAGACTTTTCCTTAGTATTCAACTCAAGCTTAGTTGCAGTGGCCATAGGTGTTTTAGCAGATGTACAATCCATTAAATCAAATTTCTTTAAGAGATCATAAATATATTTTTTTTGACTTATGAAAATGCCCTCATTAACTTGCTTTACTTGTAGGCCAAGAAAGTAAGTTAATTCACCCATCATGCTCATTTCATACCTACTTTGCATAAGTTTGGCAAACTTTTTGCAAAGCTTCTCATCTGTAGACCCAAAAATAATATCATCTACATAGATTTGAACAAGTATTGAAGAGCCATTAATATCCCTATGAAATAAGGTTTTATCTACTGTACCTCTAGTGAAGTGGTTCTCCAAAAGAAATTGAGATAAAGTGTCATACCAGGCTCTTGGTGCTTGCTTCAAACCATAAAGTGCTTTCATGAGAAGATATACATATTCTGGAAATTCTGGATCCTCAAAACCAGGAGGTTGATGGACATAGACCTCTTCTTCCAGTTCCCCATTTAGAAAGGCACTTTTAACATCCATCTGATAGACTTTGAAATTGGCATGTGCTGCATAGGCTAGAAAGATTCTTATTGCCTCAAGTCTTGCCACTGGAGCAAAAGTTTCATCAAAATCTATTCCTTCTTCTTGAGAGTAGCCCTTTGCCACTAATCTAGCTTTATTCCTCACAATTATGCCATTTTCATCTGTCTTATTCTTGAGAACCCATTTAGTACCTATGACACTTCTATCATCAGGTTTGGGCACAAGTTTCCATACTTTATTTCTTTCAAATTGGTTTAGCTCTTCTTGCATTGCTAACACCCAATCTGGATCTAGAAGGGCATCTTCCACTTTCTTAGGTTCCTCTTGAGACAGGAAGCTACTGTATAGACATTCTGCTTGAGTGGCCCTTCTAGTTTGGACTCTTGAATTTGATTCACCAATGATTAACTCAAATGGATGATTTCTAGTCCATTTTCTTGTAGGTCGAAGGTTTGATCTTGATGAGGTTGCTTCATTTCCATGATCATTTGATTTAGCATTGAATTTTGACCTTGAGAAACTCCCCCTGAGTTTGTTGTCCTTGCTGAATTATGAAGTTGACTGTCAATGGATGCATCATTTTGCCTGTCGACGGATGCTTGAGAATATCTATCAACGGATGCATCTCTAATAGTGTCAACGGATGTTGCAGTATGACTGTCAACGGATGTTGCAGAATGACTGTCAACGGATGCTTCATTTTCAGTGTAAGCATCACTTCTAGTTGGTATAACAGCTCTAGGTGGATCTCTGTGATCATGATCTTCATTTTCCTCATCATCATCATAGTACATTCTTCCTTCACCTTCATTCTCAAATTCCAACTTTTCATGGTAACCTTCATCATTTAGGCCTAGAATCTTTTGATCATCAAACACAACATGTACAGATTCCATAACAATGTTGGTTCTTAGATTGTAGACCTTGTAGGCTTTCCCTGCTGCATATCCAACGAAAATAGCTTCATCTGCCTTTGCTTCAAATTTGCCCAAGTTATCTCCAAGATTCCTTAGCACAAAACACTTACATCCAAAGACATGTAGGAAAGCTAAAGTTGGTTTCTTGTTGGTTAATAACTGATAAGGAGTCATTCCTCTAGCTTGATTGACCAAGGAAATATTCTGAGTAAAGCATGCAGTGTTAACAGCTTCAGCCCAGAAATATGTTGGTAACCTTGATTCACTTAACATTGTTCTAGCTGCTTCAATGAGAGTTCTGTTTTTCCTTTCAACAACCCAATTTTGTTGAGGTGTTATGGCAGCAGAAAACTCAAGGACAATTCCATTCTCTTCACAGAAAATCTTCATTGTGGAATTCTTGAATTCAGTACCATTGTCACTCCTGATTCTTTGTACTCTGTCTTCAGAACCATTGTTTAGCATTCTGAGATGATTGATGATGATTTCACTTGCACAATCCTTGGAGTGCAGGAAGAAGGTCCATGTGAACTTAGAAAAATCATCTACAATCACCAGACAGTATTTCTTCTTTGAAATAGACATGACATTTACTGGACCAAATAAATCCATATGCAGCAATTGCAGAGGCTTAACAGTGGATGACTCTATCTTGCTTTTGAAGGATGATTTCTTTTGTTTCCCTAATTGGCAGGCATCACACAGCCCATCTTTGACAAACTCCAATTGAGGGATTCCTCTAGCAAGATCCTTTCTTACCAAATCATTCATAAATTTAAAATTCAAATGTGACAGCTTCTTATGCCATAGCCAACTCTCATCCTTACTTGCTTTGCTGAAGAGACAAGTAATGGATTCTGAGGATGCTGAATTGAAGTCAGCTATGTAAACATTTCCTTTTCTAAAGCCTGTCAATACCACATTGTTGTCTTCCTTGGCAGAAACAACACAGGCTTCTTTTGTGAACTTTACTTCATAGTCTTTGTCACAAATCTGACTGATACTCAGCAAATTGTGCTTCAAACCTTCAACTAAAGCCACTTCTTCAATGATGACATTGTCTTTTGAAATCAGGCTATATCCCTTAGTATATCCTTTGCTGTCATCTCCAAAGGTAATTCTAGGGCCAGCTCCTTCCTTGAACTCTGTGAGCAGGGTTGAATCTCCTGTGATGTGCCTAGAGCATCCACTATCTAGGTACCATAGATTCCTTCTTTTTCCCTGCACACATTTCAAAAACAAATCAAGTTGATTTTGGTACCCAAGCTTCCTTGGGTCCTTTCATGTTAGCCTTTGACTTTGCACTCTTAGCATTCTTCAACTTAGGTGTAGATGCTTGAGTGATGGGGTTTGACAAATGCTCATTTGTATGAATATTGGATGCATGCATGTGTGGAAAATTGGCATACATATTATTCATGTTAGGTATGTTCCATGACATTTGTGGCACATTCATAGATTGAAAGTAAGGATTAGACATATATGGCATGTTCACATATGGATTTGAAAAACTAGCATTTTGATACAAACCAGGCATTGCAGGCATACATGGCATTGGTTGAGGTACATGAACAGGAGCCTTGTTGACAATCTTGCAATTAGAAGATAGATGATTTACACTATTACACTTACTACAAGTTTTCCTAGGAGCAAACTTGTCAGGAGAGTAATTGTTTTTCTTGTTGATGCCTATCTTACCATTTCTGTTCTTTTTCTTTTTGCCCTCAATTTCTACCTCTTCATTGTCTGCTTTACCAACAGCCTTTTTGTTGTGTAAATCACCTGTCTTAGCCTTCCCACTGGATTTGGTTTTGCTGCACTCACCACTAACAAAATTCTTGTTTACTGGACCATACTTGATATCCAGTTTCCTAAGTTCCTTCTTACTAACAGACTTTTTGTTAGTCGACGGATACCTCTCATCCGTTGACGGTTCATCTGTCAACGGATGATCACTATCCGTTGATTCACAAATAGTCTCTAGATCCTCAAGTCCAGGTTCTAGCTCCTTTTTCTTTTGAGTCCAGGTATCCTTCACAATGATTCTATTCCCCGAACTTCTATTATGTTTTGAGAAATATTCCTACAACTTTGAAATTTAGCAATTATCCCTTGTTCTTTTTCAAGCTGGTCTTTTAAAATCAGTTCTCTTTTTAACACAGCTTCAAGTTCACTTTTAGCATTATTGCAGTCAACTCTCATTTTCTCAAATTCTAGAAATTGAGTTTCTAGAGCAGCATTTCTATCACTTAAAAACAGATTAGACTCTTTAATTCTATTGTTCTCTTTAGTAAGTGATTTAAGAGTAACACTTAAGTGATATAGTTCAGTAGACATTTCATCTATAACACTATTGCATTCCTCTTTGGTGAGCTTAGAGAGATTAGTAGAAAATACCTGATTGCTAGCTGAACTTGCTTCCTGCTCTTCAGAATCAGCCATTAAAGCAAGGTTGACTAACTCAACATCATCATCAGAATGATTGTCATCAACAACCCAGTCATACTCTTGGGTCAAGAATGCCTTTCCTTTCTGCCTGAGAAGATCAAAATATTTCTTCTTATAGTCAACAGCCTCAGTTGGCTTTCCCTTGTTCTCAGATCTAGGTTTCCTGCATTCACTTATCATATGACCAGCAATTCCACAATTGTAGCATTTAATTTTGGATTTATCCACATAGTTGCTTGTGGAAAAATCCTTGTTAAATGGCTTGGCCACCCCAGAGTTTCTCTTGAATTTCAGCTTAGAGAATCTCCTAGATAGAAAAGCTAAGTGCTCATCTATCTCATCCAATTCATCCTGCTGAAGAGCATTCAATTCCTCAGACACCTTTTCCTTGCTCCTGCTTGATTCTGCTCTACCTTTACAAACCTCCCTGTTTGGTGTAGAACTAGCAGTTTCTGTCCTTTCCTCCTTTTGCTCCAAGTTGGCAACAAGTGCAACTGACCCACTTTTCTTTTGAGACTTCTCAATCTCTTCATCCTGCTCCATTTCCAGCTCATAGGTCTTTAAAGTTCCATAGAGCCTTTCAAGAGTAAATGTCTTGTACTCTTGAGTGTTTCTTAGAGAAACAGTCATTGGCTTCCATTCCTTGGGCAGTGATCTCAGAAATTTGAGATTAGAATCTTTAACTTGATAGATTCTTCCATACAGTTTTAAACCATTTAGTATCTTTTGAAATCTACTAAATGTATCATTCAATGTTTCTCCACTCTTAAAGTGAAAATGTTCATACTGTTGGATTAGTAGTTGCATCTTGTTTTCCCTTACTTGTTCTGTTCCTTCACACAGGGTTTGAACAATGTCCCATACTTCCTTGGCGGTAGTACAGTTAATAACATTGTCAACCATGTCTATTTCTAGACCATTGAACAGAATATTTATGGCCTTTTTGTCTTTGTGGACTTCTGCAATATCTTCAAGACTCCACTCAGAAACAGGTTTGGGAATGAGAGTGTCAAGCACATCATCAGCCAGGCCAACTCTTGTTGCTGTCTTCATTGGAACGTGAGGACCCTTGTCAATGCAATCCACAAAGCCCTCATCAATAGACGAGAGATGTAGACGCATTTTTACTTTCCAGTGAAAGTAATTTTCTTTATCAAGAACTGGAATCTTTACTCCATAATCCTTCTTAGACATGTTGGAAGTGTGTTGATCTTTAAACTTCAAATATGTTAGAAGCTTGCTCTGATACCAATTGTTATTCCCAGATTACACACTTGTATAATTGTAGAAGGGGGGGGGTTGAATACAATTCTTGATATTTATAAATTTCTGATAAGAACTCCAGAAATCTATACTTAGATAATTGCTTGTAAAAGATAAATGCACAAACACATAAAAATCAGGTGGTTAAATGCACCACCTGAAGCTTTTATTCGAAGAAAACTCTGTGATACAAAAGTACACAGCTTCTGTTTTACAACTCTTTGCTTTCTAAGAATATTCAATAGAAACCCTAAGCAAGATGTATATGTTTTCTTAACCTACAAAGAGTTGCTACACTTGGTTATAAATCCCAAGTTTTACAAGTACTACTGGAATAAGATAATATTAATTTAATTCTAGTTGACTTGCTACTACACTCCAAATACACATGTAGCCGAAAGGTTGTCCTTGTGTTCAGACATGCCTCATGCACCTTTCTTGTATTCATAGTGTAAATAGAATTCTTCTTTCTTCTGTGTTTCCAAAGTATGGGTGCCATACTGCTTTTTGTATCTACTATCAACCCATGTGATCTGTCAGTCAAACATGTCCTTATCAACTGCTAATCCCCAGCTAATCATAGAAGACAGTGTCAATGATTATCCGTTGATGTTGTACACTGACATCCGTTGATGATGTATTGAGCGGTATCCGTTGATATTGAGACTTGAGCTGTATCCGTTGATAGAGTGGATTTGAGTTGTATCCGTTGATAGAGTTTTGCCTTCATCTGTTGATACACTTTCACTTAGACAGAATTACATAGCATAGCTTATTTACAATTGGCTACCCTATTCTGCCTATCCGTTGATAGTCAACATGACTGTGGATAAAAACACTATCAACTGATAACATAGAGATACTTGCAGTATGCTACAAAACCTCATCCGTTGATGAGCTACCTGTCAACGGATAGAGTTATAAATCCTCATCCGTTGACAGCTACAAAACCTTAGACAATTTGATTGATTGTGAAGTTATCATCAAGTACAACATATTCCTAACAGCTGCGAATGCCAAGAATATTCTAATGGCCTCAAGTCTAGCCACTGGAGCATAGGTCTCATCATAATCAATGCCTTCAGATTGGGAATAACCCTTTGCTACCAGTCTTGCTTTATTTTTCGTCACTGTGCCATCTTCATCAAGTTTGTTTCTGAATACACACCTAGAGCCAACCACTGGTCTGTCTGTAGGTCTGGGTACCAGCTTCCAAACTTCTTGTTGTTTAAATTGATTGAGTTCATCTTGCATAGCAATCACCCAATCAGGATCAGAAAGAGCTTCTTCAGTTTTCTTAGGTTCCATTTCAGACAGAAACCCTGAATAATTGCATTAATTCTGAAAAGCTCTTCTAGTCTTTACACCAACAACTGGATCACCAATAATTAGCTCAAAAGGATGAGCTCTATTCCAAACAGTCTGTCTGGGAAGATTAGATCTTGATGATTCGCCTTGTTCTTCATTGTGATGTTGTGTGTGACCAGTTGACCCTTCATTGTCTCCCCCTGAGTTGTTGCCAGGTTGACTAGATGATGATTGTTTAGAAGAGTCAGGGGAATTTTGACTACTATCATTGTTTTCATCACCATTACCCTGATCATCATTGTTGTCATTAGCATCAGCAAAAATCTCAGGTGCATTGTCATCATCTGAATCTGTATCTGTCATGTCATCGAAAGATAGCTTCTCAGATTGATTCTCAGTTTGGATACTAGGGAGTTTAGTGTCATCAAATGTTATATTGACACTTTCCATCATCTTCTGTTCATCAATCACATACACCCTGTATGCTCTCATTGAATAACCAATAAAAATTGCTTCAAATGCTTTGGTATCGAATTTACCACCTTGATCTTCACCTTCTTTAAGCACAAAGCACTTTGCCCCAAATACATGAAAGTATTTGAGTGATGGTTTCTTATCAGCCATAATTTCATAGGGTGTCTTCATTTGATCTTTATTGATTAGAGTTCGATTTTGGGTATAGCACGTAGTATTGATAGCTTCAGCCCAAAAGTACAATGGAAGCCTTGATTCACTTAACATAGTTCGTGGAGCTTCAATCAAGGTTCTATTCTTTCTTTCCACTACCCCATTTTGCTGAGGAGTTCTTGGAGCTGAGTATTGTCTGGTTATACCCATTCTCAGTGCAGAAGTCATTTAGAACTGCATTCTTGAATTCAGTTCCATTGTCTGATCTTATAGCTCTCACTGGATACGTAGAATCTCGCTCAATTAATTTAATGTGATCAATCACCAGTTGTGGAGTCTCATCTTTAGAATTCAGAAACAGGACCCATGTGTATTTTGAAAAATCATCAACAATCACTAGAGCATATCTCTTCCTTGACATAGACATCACATTAACTGGACCAAACAAATCCATATGAAGTAATTGTAATGATTCAGTTATTGAAGATGTGTTAGTGCTCCTATGACTTGCCCTTTTTAGCTTGCCTTTTTTACATGCATCACAAAGTCCTTCTTGAGTGAATTCCATTGAAGGCAAACCTCTCACCAACTCTCTTTTAACCAGAGAATTCATTGTCTTAAAATTAAGATGAGAAAGTTTCTTGTGCCATAGCCAACTCTCATCATTAAATGCTTTAGTGTAGAAGCAAGTGATTTCTTCAGTGCTTCCTGAGTTCATATTGGCTACGTACAGATTGCCTTTTCTAACTCCTGTCAGTTGTGGCTTTTCATGTCTCTTTTGTGAAATTAGACAATTCTTCTTGTTGAAATGAACTTCATAACCTTTGTCACAGAATTGACTGACACTGAGCAAATTGTGCTCAAGTCCTTTCACAAAAGAGACTTCATCAATGATAACATTTCCAGCTTCAAGTCTGCCATATCCATCAGTTCTACCTTTGCTGTTATCTCCAAAGTTAACTATTGGGCCGGCCTTCTCCACCACATTTGTCAGTAGGGTTCTGTCACCAGTCATATGCCTCGAACATCCACTGTCCAACATCCAGGTCACTCGTTCAACCTGCTCAACACCCTGCAATGACAAACGGATTAAACCTTCTTCGGAACCCAAATTTGATTGGGTCCAGAATACTTAAAGAATTGGCCTTTGTCAGGCAAAACAACATTCTTTACTTTAACAATAGCTTTACCATTATTCAACAAACATTTCACTTTATAAATAGATTTGACAAACTTCTGTTTTATTCTAGGTATCCACGTTTCTTTAGCAGCAATAACACTTGTTTCATTGACTGGACATTTGACCTTGTAAATAGCCTTAGTAGAACTTTGTTTAGGCTTAGGTACAAATGTATCTCTCCTAACATAAGGAGGACTAGCAGTCATTGATCTGACATTTTTGTTTCTGTTCATATGTTGTCGAGGGGCAGTCTTATCAGCACATGCATGATTACCAGAGAAGTAAGCAGACATGATATTAAAAGCACAAGACATACAATTGACAACACCACATGCTTTATGAGAAGAATCAGTAATAGGCATAGCATGCATGTCAGACTTGTTATTGTTCTTTTTCCACTTATTGTCACTTAACCCTGTTTAAGAAGAACTAGTTAATTCAACAACCTTAACTTGTTCCTTAGCAGATTTGTCATTATCAAGGACTATGCAATTAGCACTGTCCTCATTTTTCATTTCTTCCTGAATGACAATAGAAAGCATATTTGGTGGTTCAACAACAGACTTTTTAAACATTGGTTTTTCAACATTCTTGAGTACGTGTGGTATACCTATTTCCTTAGCAGGAATAGGATTAGCAGAATGATTGCCCAAAGAACCAACAGCTTCTTTGTATTCAAACCCTATTCCTACAGTTCGTTCTACCGCTTGTTTGTTGAAAAACTCTTTAGAAACTTTAACAGAATTATAACAAGCTCTAATCTGTGTTTCAAGTTCTTTAATCCTGATGTCTTGATCAGCAATCCTATCAACTTGTTTTACCATGTATTCTCCTAACGACTTATCTCTGTAGTTAAGTCGAGCTATTTCTTTTTATGTGCTGATCTTGATTAATATGCACCTTTTTCAATTCTAACAGTTCATTTTCAAGTTTAGTGTTTACAAGACTTATTCTATCGTATCCTTTTTGTGCATTAGTTAAGCAATTAGGTCAACTATGAATTAACTCAGCATCAGTTAGAATTACCGGTGTGGTGTAATAAGTTGATGTATCAGCATTTGCCACCAGCGCAAAGTTTCCATATTCTTCATCTTCGCTATCTGTGTCATCCCAGCTTTTACCAGCAGCTACATAAGCTCTTCCACTCTTCTTCTTTTCAGAAGCATAATCTTTCTTCTGTGCTTGCTTGGGTTTCTAACACTCAGTAGCAAAGTGTCCCAACTCATTACAGTTGAAACAACGGATCTTGCTTCTGTCAACAGTTCCAGTTTTGTAACCTCCCCTGTTACTAGAGGATGAAGAACCTCCTCTCTGAAATCTGTTATTTGACTTAAACCTAAACTTTGGATTGTTGGTGTATACTGAAAATATTTATTTGAAGTATTTACATTTATTTCTGACCGGTTTAATTGAGAATCATTTAAATGTTTACATGTTGTCTAAATATTATATATTGTGAATAATCTAGTATCAAATGGGATACAGAATATTAGATTATAAAATACGGTTTATATAATATAATAAGGTTCACAGCACAGGTGGAGTTAGACAATCCACTGGAATGGCTGTAGTATTATTTAGATTAGTTTATATTGATTAATAAATAATACTAGTATACTTTGTGTATATTGAACAGGATCAAATTTAGAATTGTTCCCTTATACTGATTAAGAAGGTGAACTAAGATTCTATGTTATTATTAATGCTTAGGTTCTTAATCCAGATATAGTAATTGACACGTGTATATTATTTACATGCTTTGATTTATATATGAAATAATTCTTGTGAATTATATCATTATATTTTGGGTGATGAAATAATATATATGGTGGGATATTATTTATTGAAGGAATCCATGTCCTGATAATATTCGGGTTAATGATGTCCCCTTGAAAGCTCAAAAAGATTTAATTATGTGAAACCCTGCAGGTGGATTTATTCCGGCATAATTAAATAAAGGTTGATTGGATGATCAAGGATAAAAGATATTAATTAAATGAATTATCGGTAATTTATTTAATTAATGGACATGCGTTATTTTAAACATGGCGAATTTAATAAGCAAATATTATTGGAACCGAATTAATTAATTAAATTACGGTATTAGGAAAGGTAGTGCAAATATTAATTCTTTAGTGGATTGAATTAATATTTAATTACATTGGGCTAGGCTCAAGATGTAATTAGAAGGCCCAACCTAATTGTCCATGATCCCTATTGTAGCCTATATATATTCTTATTCTCTTCTTGTTGGGGGCTGGTCGAAATTATTTTGTAGCCACCCAGGAGCAAGAAGAGATGTTAACTTGAGAAGACGAAGGCCACACTTCGCTCAAGGGAATTTGGGAATACAATAGAAGAGCGTGGAATCAACCGTTAACAAGGTTAATTTTCTATTCGTACTCGTTAATGTATTGTATCAAAATTGCAGTGCCAAGATCTGATTGTCCCAACAATTGGTATCAAGAGTCTGGTTCATTGGTTCTGCGAATTTTGATACGATGTCCATGTCGTAATTATATATGCATGTGTATAGTGGTGTGCTTGGATAATAATTTTTTGCAGGTTGTTTAGTATCCACTATTATGGCCATGTAATTTTAATTATGTGTTTGGATCCCACGTGGTTTAATCGTGGTTATTTTGTTTGGTTTCCACGTGGTTTATCGTGGTTGTAAAACACGAGGGTTGATCGTGTTAGAATAGATTTACAAAATTAGTTTTGTATTAGATCTATTTTTTGGTAATTGTTTGTTGGATTTTATTAAGATCCGGGTAATTTGTAACAATTATGTGCGATCGGAAATCAAATCGGAGAAACAAAATTGTCCGCTGCGTAGTTGATTGTGGCTGCTGTTTTGTTTGTTTTTCGATCAAGTCTGAAGAAGTCTGTGCACGAACAGAACAAGAAGCAAGGTAGCAGGCGCTCGAAAAAAAAAAAATTCTGGTCAGAAGGCTATAACGCAGGTAGGTCCTGCGTTACAACAGCTAACAGGGGTGTAACGCAGGATGCACATGCACAACAGGGGTGTCCTGGTGTGTCACGCATGTGCGTCATGCGCGACAGAGCTTCCAGTGCTGTAACGCGTCTACAAGCTGCGCAACAGCTGTTTGTTTTGGCAGAAAAATGTTTTTTCAGCAAAATAAAGGGCTGGAAATATTTTTTTTAAGGGGCCATAATAGTGGATTTAAATTATGTTTTTTAACTTTAATTCCGCTATTTAATTTTTTAATTATTGCTTTAAATAATTATTATGTGTGTAATTTTAATTGCATGTTTAACATAATTAGGACGACATGGACATTAATTTTTTTTATTGCTTTAATTTTATGATGCATGCTGCTATGTTATGTGTTCTTTGTATTGTTATTTTTATAAAATGTAGACCTCGAAATAATAACATAGGGCGATGCATCTAGATAAAATTCCTCAATTTTAAATAAAAAATTCTAAGTGGGTGAGGGAATTAATTAGGATTTAAATCCCATGGTCTCCATTATTGTTTGAATGTAATTTAACACCGAGACGAATATAAATTATATACATGCCACCCATCGTGGCGTATGATTTATGGTGTCAGGTTGTGTTATGGATATTACTAGAACAAACTTCCTAAATTAATTACGAATATTGAAAGGTATACATGTCACCCATCGTGGCGTACCAAGTTTCATAGAATTCAATTAATTAGAAGGGTACCACTGATTGAATATAGATTTTGATATTGAGAGAAAGGATGATTCTGTCTAGAAAGGGGTCTTAAGTGATGCCTCTTGACAATGCTCCCCCCGATCTGGGAATTATCCTATTATCGATTATTGATTTGAAATATTTAATGGTGGTATCCAGTCTTTTTATTAATTTAAAATTTAATAATGGTATACACTTAGCTATGAAAAATAATATATAGTCCACCCTAACATGGCGTATTATTTAGTAATAGGACCGAAGTAATATTTAAACGAATTTAAGTGGTATATATGTCATCCATCGTGGCGTACCAGATACTTATGGTGTTTAAATATTATTGCATTAATTTTAATTAATTGTTAGAGGAAACCAATAGGATTTAAGATTTATGCAACTATCTAATTATGTGTTACATGTATGATTCTCAGGATTAGATCACTATGGGCTTTAATCCACTATTCACCATACTTAAGGATAACAAACTTACTGTACCGAACTATATTGAATGGAAACGTAATTTGGACATAGTGTTGACTGCTGAGGAGTACAAATTTTGTACTTATGAACCCAAGCCAGACCAGCCTGCTGAAGATGCTCTTGAAAGTGAGAAGGAGTATTATAAGCGGTGGATTAAGGCTGATGAGATGTCGCGATGTTACATTCTGGCAGCAATGTCGGGTGTTTTGCAGCATCAGCATCAGGTTATGCCCACTGCTTCAGATATGCTCTTTAATCTCAAGGAACTTTTTGGAGAACAGAATAGGGCTGCTAGGCAAGTAGCAATGAAGGCTTTAATGAACACTCAGATGGTTGAAGGAACACCTGTAAGGGATCATGTTCTCAGAATGATGTCTCATCTGAATGAGATGGAGATCCTTGGTGCTGATATTGATGGGGAAACCCATATCGATATCATCCTTACGAGCTTGCCCAAAAGTTTTGAGCAGTTCCGCTTGAATTACACCATGAACAAAAGGATGTATAGTCTCGCGGAACTTCTGACAGAACTTCAGGCAGCTGAAGGACTCTTTAAGCAGAATGTTCAAGTGAATGTGGCCGAGAAAGCTTCTTCATCTAAGCCGAAAGGTAAGAAGAAGAAAAAGACTCAGACACAGAAAGCTGGAAAGATTGCTAATGCAGTGGGAGTTCAAGGTGGTGTGAAAAAGCCTAAGGGCAAGTGCTTCAGGTGCAAGCAGTCAGGCCACTGGAAACAGGATTGTCCTCTTCCTAAGAAGACAAACAATACTGGTATGTCTCTTTCTCTAGTTACAGAAACATATATAGCGGCTATATCTACGAGCACTTGGTGTGTAGATACAGGAGCCACTGACCATGTTTGTAACTCTATGCAGGGGTTCCAGCAATCCAGAATGCTTAGAGATGGCGAGATATATGTGTTCATGGGAGATTCTACGAAAGTAGCAGTAGTTGCAGTTGGAATAATTACATTATCTTTTGGCGATGATAGGATTTTGGTTTTGAACAATTGTCTTTATGTACCTTCGTTTAGAAGGAATTTAATTTCGGTTTCTAAATTTGCTATGGATGGTTATAATATTTGTTTGGATCGTAATGTTTCTATTATGATGAATAAACGAGTTATATGTTCTAGTACATTGCAAGACAATTTATATATTATTAATCCTATCCAACCAATGCTGCAACATAAGGAAACTAATAACATTCTTTCTAGCTCAAATAAAAGAAAGAAACCTTCTGAATTGAACCAAACATATCTTTGGCACTTAAGATTAGGTCATATTAACTTGAGGAGGATTCAAAGACTGGTAGTAGATGGGCCATTAGGCGCGTTGGAAGTGGAGCCATTTCCAGTTTGCGAATCCTGCTTGGAAGGTAAGATGACTAATAGGCCTTTTAAAGCAAAGGGGAATAGAGCTAAAGAAGTGTTAGAATTGGTTCATACTGATTTATGTGGACCTATGAGTATCCAAGCAAGAGGAGGTTATGAGTATTTTGTCACTTTCATTGACGATTATTCTAGATATGGGTACATTTATTTGTTGCGCCGTAAGTCTGAGTGCTTTGAAAAATTCAAAGAGTACAAAGCAAGTGCGGAGAAGCGACATCTTGGAAAATGTATCAAGTCACTACGATCAGATCGTGGTGGCGAATACTTGCTTGGAGAATTTAGGGAATATTTATCAGAAAATGGGATTGCATCCCAGTTGTCTGCACCTGGCACACCTCAGCAGAATGTGGTAGCAGAGAGAAGGAATCGGACTCTTTTAGAGAGTGTTAGATCGATGATGAGTTATTCAGATTTACCTAAGTCGTTCTGGGGATATGCTATAGAAACAGCGGCTTACCTTCTAAACTTGGTACCTTCTAAGTCGGTTCCCAAGACTCCAATAGAATTGTGGACTGGTATCAAACCAAGTCTAAGACATATTCGGATTTGGGGTTGTCCAGCACATGTGCTGAACAAGAACGCGACTAAGTTAGAATCTCGTATAGAAGTAAGGCTGTTTGTAGGCTATCCCATTGGAACGAAAGGTTATTCATTTTATAGCCCTAGGGATCGAGATATCATTGTTAGCACCAATGCTAGATTCTTAGAAGAATACTATATAATGAAACACAAACCCATGAGTAGTATCGTTTTAGAGGAACTAGTGGGAGGGACAGATAATCCTCAAGTGCCAATAGTACAAGTAGATCAACCACAAGAAAATGCACAACCAGTCACTAATACCACACCGGTGCTTCGTCGTAGTGGGAGGGTTGTTCAACAACCTGATAGATTCATGTTTTTGGAAGAGTCCTCGGACTTGGTCTCTGGTGAACATGATGAGGATCCCAGGACATACGAAGAAGCAATTCTAGATAAAGATCCAGATCTTTGGCAAAAGGCAATGGAATCTGAGATGGAATCTATGTATTCTAATCAAGTTTGGGAGCTCGTGGAACCACCCAAAGGTGTAAAACCCATTGGATGTATGTGGATCTACAAGAAGAAAAGAGGATCTGACAAAAAGGTGAAAGCCTGGAAAGCACGACTTGTTGCGAAAGGGTATACTCAGAAAGAAGGGATCGATTATGAGGAAACCTTTTCGCCAGTTGTTATCCTTAAGTCGATCCGGATTCTTTTATCTATAGCAGCTCATCTCGATTATGAGATTTGGCAAATGGATGTCAAGACAGCTTTCCTTAATGGAAGTCTTGAGGAAACCATCTATATGCAACAACCAAAAGGATTCATTAAGGAAGGCCAAGAGCATCTTGTTTGTAAGCTTAAGAGGTCTATTTATGGGCTAAAAAAAGCTTCTAGGGACTGGAATATTCGTTTTGATCAGGTAGTCCAGTCATATGGATTTGATCAAAGTCCAAGCGAATTATGTGTGTATAAGAGAAGTGAGGGTAATGCGGTGGTTTTTCTATTACTGTATGTAGATGACATTTTACTCATTGGAAACAATGTTAAGATGTTGTCATCAGTAAAGGCATGGTTGTTCAAACAATTTGAAATGAAGGACTTAGGTGAAGCGGCATACATCCTTGGGATCAAAGTAATAAGGGATCGCAAGAAAAGGATGTTGGCTTTATCTCAAGAGCCCTACATTGATGAAGTATTAGCTCATTTTAACATGCAGAACTCTAAGAAAGGTTTTCTACCTTTTAAGCATGGAGTGGCTCTATCCAAGGAGCAGTGTCCTTCGACACCTAAGGATATAGAGAGCATGAAAGCAGTTCCCTATGCTTCGGCATGTGGAAGCTTAATGTATGCTATGTTATGTACGAGGCCTGACATCTACTTTGTTGTAGGCATGGTTAGTAGATATCAGTCGAACCCAGGTCAGGAACATTGGAGTGCAGTGAAAACTATACTCAAGTACCTGAGAAGGACTAAGGAGTATATGTTAATTTACAAGGCCTCGGATCTATTTCCTTTGGGATATACTGATTCAGATTTTCAATCAGATAGGGATAAGAGGAAATCAACCTCGGGATATGTTTTTACTTTGGGAGGTGGAGCCGTAATATGGAGGAGTGTAAAGCAGAAATGCATTGCAGACTCTACCATGGAAGCCGAGTACGTGGCGGCCTCTGAGGCTGCAAAGGAGGGTGTATGGTTCAGGAATTTCCTTTTGGACTTGGATGTGGTACCTAATTTGCCTAGGAGCTTGACAGTGTATTGTGATAACACTGGTGCTGTGGCAAATTCGAAGGAACCGCGAGATCACAAAGCAGCTAAACATATTGAACGTAAGTATCATCTCATACGAGGAATCGTAAAGCGAGGAGATATAGTTGTGGCTCACATATCATCAGAAGACAACCGGGCAGATCCTTTCACAAAGAGTTTGCCAGCCAAGGTTTTTGACAGGCATGTGGAAGCGATAGGAGTCAGATGGATGGACACATAGTTTTCTGTGTAATAGTGGATTAAATAAACACTGATATACTCATAGAATATTTTGAGTATAAGTGGGAGATTGTTGGTGTATACTGAAAATATTTATTTGAAGTATTTACATTTATTTCTGACCGGTTTAATTGAGAATCATTTAAATGTTTACATGTTGTCTAAATATTATATATTGTGAATAATCTAGTATCAAATGAGATACAGAATATTAGATTATTAAATACGGTTTATATAATATAATAAGGTTCACAGCACAGGTGGAGTTAGACAATCCACTGGAATGGCTGTAGTATTATTTAGATTAGTTTATATTGACTAATAAATAATACTAGTATACTTTGTGTATATTGAACAGGATCAAATTTAGAATTGTTCCCTTATACTGATTAAGAAGGTGAACTAAGATTCTATGTTATTATTAATGCTTAGGTTCTTAATCCAGATATAGTAATTGACACGTGTATATTATTTACATGCTTTGATTTATATATGAAATAATTCATGTGAATTATATCATTATATTTTGGGTGATGAAATAATATATATGGTGGGATATTATTTATTGAAGGAATCCATGTCCTGATAATATTCGGGTTAATGATGTCCCCTTGAAAGCTCAAAAAGATTTAATTATGCGAAACCCTGCAGGTGGATTTATTCCGGCATAATTAAATAAAGGTTGAGTGGATGATCAAGGATAAAAGATATTAATTAAATGAATTATCAGTAATTTATTTAATTAATGGACATGCGTTATTTTAAACATGGGGAATTTAATAAACAAATAATATTGGAACCGAATTAATTAATTAAATTACGGTATTAGGAAAGGTAGTGCAAATATTAATTCTTTAGTGGATTGAATTAATATTTAATTACATTGGGCTAGGCTCAAGATGTAATTAGAAGGCCCAACCTAATTGTCCATGATCCCTATTGTAGCCTATATATATTCTTATTCTCTTCTTGCTGGGGGCTGGTCGAAATTATTTTGTAGCCACCCAGACTTGAGAAGACGAAGGCCACACTTCGCTCAAGGGAATTTGGGAATACAATAGAAGAGCGTGGAATCAACCGTTAACAAGGTTAATTTTCTATTCGTACTCGTTAATGTATTGTATCAAAATTGCAGTGCCAAGATCTGGTTGTCCCAACATGGATTTCTTCTGAATCTGAAGTTACTAAATTGTCTCACCATCATCGCCATAGATTCATCTTCGAATTGATCCAGCTCTTCAAGTGAATAAAATTCTCCACCATCCTGAGTAGCTGGTGTATGGCCATGTTCCACTTCAGTTTGTTCCTTGTTGAAGCTGTTAGGTTGAACAACTTTAGCTTCCACTTCCTTAGGAACCTCAACTACTAGAGCTGTAGAAGAATTTGCCATTCTGCCTTTGCCAGAGAATTCCTTCTGCTGTACTTGTTCTAATTCATATGTTTTCAGAACACCAAACAGTCTTTCAAGAGCAATCTTAGTTAAATCTCTAGATTCTCTGATGGCGGTGATTCTATGCTCTAAGTGAGAAGGCATAGTCAGTAAAAACTTCATGTTGATCTCCTTCTGGGTATATTGCTTGCCATGAACTTGTAAGTTGTTGATTATTTTGTTATACCTTTCGAACACTTCCTGAATGCCTTTATTAGGGCCAGCTCTAAAGTGTTCATATTCAGAGGTCAAAATTTAAAGTCTATTTTCCTTGACTTCATCAGTCCCTTCATTAATGATCTCAATAGTTTCCCAGATGTGCTTAGCAATTTTACAATTCCTTACATGGCTATACATTACAGCATCTAGGGAATCTAATAGAATGAGTCTCAAATTTTTATCCAGTCCAGCTTCCTCTTTTTCTTCAGCGATAAAGTTCTTAGGGTCCTTTGGATAGGATTTTGCAGGTATTGTTACAACTCCATTTGTAACCGTTTCAGCATCATGTTGGATAGGAATTATTGGTCCATTTTTCAAAACCCACAAGAATCTTGGATTTGCTACATCAAGAAATAACTCCATTTTGTTTTTCCACATGTCATAGATATCTTTATTAAAGATAGGAATTTTAACATTGCCTTTGGCTGACATGATGAATTTTTATGAGAGTTAAAAATTCGAGTTTGATTTTTGATTGAGTAAAAATAGGATCTTGATTTGTATATCAATCAAGCGGCTCTGATACCAATTGTTAGGTCCAATAAGATTGTAGAAGGGGGGGTTGAATACAATCTATATCATTTTCTCCAAATTTGTCTTCTAAATAAAATTTAATTCAAACAAATTTGTGTGGAATAAAATAACACAAATTTCAAGTTGAATATAACAATATATTAACTTGATGGGTGTTACAAAATCAATACAAGTGATTATCAAGAAATTAATAACTAATTAGAAAATTCGACATGAACTTTTCTAATTTAGTTAATAAAAATCAAGATATCAAGTCAAGAACTAGGAAACTTAATTCGCTAGTAATACACAAGTCACAAATAATCAAGTTCCAATGGATACAATTTTTGTTACAAGGAACTCAAGAATTTATGGCAATTTAATTGAGCTTGAAAGATGAGAGAGAGATATAATATGTTGGCTTTCTTTCTTTCCTTTCTTTTGTCCGTGTATGTCTGTGTGTTGTGTTTGCTTCACTGGCTTCTGTCTCTTCTGCCATCATGACAAAAACTGCTCCATGACATAATCTTGTAATCTCGATATGACATAAACCGTACCATGACATAATCTGTTGATCGGTATGACATAAATCATAGTCTCGGTATGACATAAATTGTGTCATGACATAATCCAGAATTCGGTATGACATAAATTGTGTCATGACATAATCCAGAATTCGGTATGACATAACCTTGGTCATGACATAAACTTTGAACATGACATAATCTTGTCTTTACTCCAGTATGACATAAACTGTGCGCTTTATGTCAATATGACAAAATCTGTCTGTTCTCTCCCAATATGACATAAACCCAGCGTTTCACATTTATTCTTTTATGTCATAGAAACCTTATTAATTATTTAATGATTAATTAATTAATTCAGACTTAATTGATACAATAAGTAATTTAATAAATAAATTAATTCTTTTAGAATTAATTCATTAATTAAATAAACTATAATGATTTATATCAATTAAAGGTGAACTAATTAAAATCAATAAATACTTAACTTACCTCAATGAATCACTGTAAATATTGAATAACTTCCACTGGATAATTGTTGACGTTCGATGTACTGTCTGCTTCATGAACGACTAACTCCAATTTCTATTCTTCACTTTGACTCTCAGTTGTGATCCATGTACATTCTCAACACACTTTAATTTTCTTGTACTGCCTCTGTCACTATTGAAATCTCTTGTCACTGCAAATAAAATCCAATTGCATCAATGCTACACCAAGGCTTGATCAGTTGTCTGAATCTTCTATCGGTGTAAAACATCAAAACTATAGATTGACATTCTTCATTATTCTGACAGATTTCACTATCTGAGATTCCTGTGACAGTTACCATTAATTACTTATTACAATCTAATTTAAGTTGAGTTGTATCCTCGAAATACAAATAGGCTGAGTCATATGCCTTTCAGAGATTAAATATGAGTGTTATAATGGTATTCTTTATTGTTCTTCATATAAGGTGTTCTTCATGGAGTGCAACTATATATATATAAATATATATATATATATATATATATATATATATATATATATATATATTAAAGTGTTTTAGAAAAAATTGGTTATAACGCCCTAGAAAATATCGTATTTATAATTATTATTATTTAATATTAAATATGGATTATATGAGGTGGAATTTTTTTTTTATGATTGAATATATGTGACTTCATGTTTCCACGCTTATATGGTGATGTATGTGTGTCGTGTGGGTCTGTGTATTTTTATTTGAATTTTTGTGATTAAAAATCTATTTAAATTATGCATTGTTGATCTTTGAAAATTTCTATAAAATCATTGGAGTATTTAAAAAAATCTAAAAATCTTTTGCAATATCATATTTATATATTTATTTATTTTTTAAAATTATTGGGTGAAATATTTTGAGTGTTTAAGTACTTTAAAATTATTTTAAGAGTTTTATTGCATTTAAAGGATCGAAACCTGTAAAATTCATATTTAATTCATTTTTGACCCTAAAAATATTTTAAAAATATGCGTATGGTTGTAATTTCATAAACTAAATTTTAGGAGTTTAAAATTTATTTTTGCTATTAATTTTCTGATTTATTTTGAATTTAGGAGTTGATTTAAAGTAATTTTGGTTGTAATTCAACATCTATGAAATTATTCAAAAATACCCCAAAAATTCTTTAATCCCCAAATCAGTATTCTTTTCTCCCCAAATTAACAGTTGCAGCTCTGTTTTTCTTGAGGTTCTTCTCGAACTCTCCAAAACCAACATATATCCCTCTCACTTTTATCTCTCTCACATTCTCTCTATTTTTCTCTCTCGAAAACCCCTCCCCCTCCTTTCTTCACCATACCGGCAGCTTGTGTGAATAAAGGGTGTGTGGTTGTGCGTGTATATACAATGTATGTATGCGTGTGTGAGTGGATATATGATCGAAGATCAGACTGAGGTTGTGTTTGGAAGATTTAATTTCAATGTATGGGTCGATTGGGGACTGTATTTTTGTTCCGTTTTGGTTGATTCAGCAGCGTATGAGTTCGTGTGTGGCTGCGATTGCAGTGTGTTGCCGTGTGTGGATAGGAATCAGTGTGGGTGTTGTGTGACTAGCTGTGCGTGTATAAGGCCAATGTGTTGCCTAATTGGGAACCCAATTTATGTCCAGACGGATCGAGTGTCCGGGCTAGGGACTTTACGTGGCTGATCACCCGTATTGTCCGGAGTCGTGGAAAAACTCCAATCAACTTAAATGATTTTAAAAAGATTTTATGGAAAGTATGTTTTAATGATGAATTGGTTTTAAGAAAAGAAATGTTTTCATGAAAGATGATTTATAGAAAATGGAAAGTTTAATCCTATGATGGAAATTGAATTACTCCTTTGAGAAATATTGATCATTGATATTGTTCATCAATGAATTATTGAGATATTGTTGTTTCACTATATTGATCACTTATTGAGCGTTGTTGGCTCACTCTTGCTTTATTTTCCCTAACCTTTCAGTTAGGATTTAGGGTGGATGTCTACATCTTATAAGTCATATAAGAACAATGAGGCAGCCTACACATGATAGACCTCGAAAATAGAGCGGGTAAGCACGGATTGGAATTAAGCTAGAGATTAGACGGTATAGTAATTGTATTCAGAGTAGTGAAAGAAATTGTAATAATTTGTATAGTTTAGATTCTTGTTTCATACCATAACCTGGAATCAATCCTCGGTGAGGAATCGTTGGTGTATTAAGTTATATTTGTAATTGTCAGTTGAAATTTGGTTTGGTTGAAATACAGGTGGATAATCCGATTTACGAATACTTCATGCTGAATTTTTCTAATATTCCCAAGTATCAAAGTTTATTTCATTATAAAATGTATATTTCTAGTATTTGGAAGTCGGGGCGTTACATTGGTGCCATTCTAGAAATTTGTTCACAATTATTCAATTTATCATGCACTCATTATATATAAGTGGAGCAGCATTTAATCATAACTTTAATGTAAATCTAAAAACAAAATCACTACGACCTTAAATTTCAGTTTTTTTATGAATTGAAACATGGGTCAACACTTCATTCATTGGTGTTTTTTTGGGGGAGGGGAGCGTTGGTATAGAAGTGTGGCTCTTTAGCATGTATATATGTTAAAGAATTTGGTACAGAACGTCAACAACCAAATCATCACCATATTTATATAATGTAAAACATATAAGTTTTGGACGGAGATACATAGCTGGATAGGATAGGATGAAATAAAAGTTAAAAAGGAGAAAATGTAGCGCTCTAATCTAAACTGTTTGGGCTTTGGTTAAGTTGATGGGCCTATGTTTATGTTTATAATTAATCTAAATTTGGGGAACAACATTTGGTTTTAAATAAGATTGATATTCAGTTAAAATAAAATGGCTGGCAAATCAAATAGCTGATATAATATGATATGGTCTGTTTCAGAGATTGCAGAGAATCGTGAGATTGTTGAGACAAGGAGTATTTTTAGGAGTAATTTTAGTAAACGTAGGGGTCAATATTTTGTATTTAAACTCTTCTTTGTATGTAGTTTTCAATATCTGAATAGTAATGTCAGTTTTTGCTTTACAATATCTCTGAAATACACTTGTCTATGTGTGTAAATTTGTTTTGTTTTCATCATATGGTATTAGAGCTAGGTGTTTAATATCAACCCAAACAGAATAACAAAACCATGGAAACATCCAAGGCAAAGGAAGGTTTTGTGGGTTTGAGCTATCCCATGTTAACGAGAAGCAAATATACAACATGGTCCCTAAAGATGAAAGTGTTCATGAAGGCGCAAGGAGTCTGGTGTGCAATCGAACAAAAGGATCCCAAAGTAGCCATGGATGAAAGAACGGTGCAGGTGGCTCTTGCAGCGATATATCAAGGTGTGCCAGAGGAAGTATTGCTGACTATTGCTGAGAAAGAGACGGCTAAAGAGGCATGGGAAGCAATAAAGATAATGTGTATGGGAGCGGAGAGAGTGAAAGAAGGGAAGGTGCAAACCTTAAAGGGAGAGTTCGAGTCCCTGGTCATGAAGGAAATAGATAACATTGATGACTTTTATATGAGGTTGAGCTGGCTTGTGACTAATATTTGAGTTCTTGGAGAAACAATGGAGGAATCGAGTGTTGTGAGGAAAGTTCTGCATGCAGTCCCGGATAAGTTTCTTCAAATAGCTTCAAACATTGAGCAATTTGGAGATATGAAAGCAATGATGGTTGAAGAAATAGTGGGTCATCTCAAAGCTCACAAGGAAAGGATGAAGGGCAGGTCCGAGAGCGCAGGTGGCACAGGTGGACAACTTCTCTTGGCATCTCAGAATCAAAGAGCTAGAGGTAGTTTTTTCCGTGACAAGAGTAGGATAAAGTGTTACAACTGTAACATCTTTTGTCACTATGCTTCAGAGTGTAACAAACCACGACGGGAACAAGAGAGGAGACAAGATGTGAACCTTGTAGTCATGGTGGATGAGGAACCTGCGTTGTTATAAGTGTTGCCAGATGGGCACAGTAGTAGCCAAACGGGCTGGTGAATAAGTAGTGCCAGACAGGCAAGTTAGTAGTGTAAGACGGACAAGACGAAAGCCATACGGGCTAATTGCCAGATGGGCAAAGTTGATTGCCAGATGGGCATAGAAGAAAAAAACCTAGCTTAAAGCAGTGTAGATTAAGGAGGTGATTGTTGGGCTCTAATCTAAACTATTTGGGCTTTGGTTAAGTTGATGGGCCTATGTTTATGTTTATAATTAATCTAAATTTGGTGAACAATATTTGGTTTTAAATAAGATTGATATTCAGTTAAAATAAAATGGCTAGCAAATCAAACAGCTGATATGATATGATTTGGTCTGTTTCAGAGATTGCAGAGAATCGTGAGATTGTGGAGACAAGGAGTATTTTTAGGAGTAATTTTAGTAAACGTAGGGTCCGTATTTTGTATTTAAACCCTCCTTTGTATGTAGTTTTCAATATTTGAATAATAATGCCAGTTTTTGCTTTACAATATCTCTGAAATACACTTGTCTGTGTGTGTAAATTTGTTTTGTTTTCATCAGAAAATAGTATATATGGAGTATTTTTGGAAGTAATTTACTTCAAAGAAATGATACCTAAAAATATTGCTTAGCTTTAGGGGCATGTATTTACGATTTTTACAGGAATTTATGTAGATAAATGAACAAATCACAATGATATTATCAATCCACTGCATAAAGTTAATTAATGAATAAATTAGGATGGAATAATTTCTTTCCATGAATATTAGAAAAAACTATCACCTGCATATATGTCGCCGACACCTGACACGTGATTCCCAATCCTTCTCCGAGCGTTTTCTTCATTGTTTAGTTAGATACGGCAAGTATTTTTTAATATATATATTAGTTAAAATGACAACAATATAATATGCATCTCTTCGGGAGTAGATTTGATATTTGCCAGAAAATAATTATGAACTAATCTTTCTAGATCTATTTTGGTTGATCTCCTCAACAAGAATTAAGAGCTAGGAATGTTGAATTGATCTAGAAACTGTTGTTAGGTATTGCTGGAGCCGTGAAAAAAATACCAAGAATTCGATTAATTAAAATCCCAACTTGGCCATATTTAAGTGAATCTAAATTCAATCAAGGATTTGGACCTACTTCGGTCTCCTAATAACTCCAGTTCTCAAAGAATAAGAATCAACTAAAAGCTTTTATATTAACAAAAAAAAAATTGAACCCTCAAACGTGGCTTTCTACAATCTAGTTGAATAAAGCTTGAATGTAGTATCAATCACTATATATGAAAATGCAACCCTTATATATGTGTGTGTATGTTTATATTTATAAGATTAGCCATGTGCAGTAACTTACCGATGGGACTCGAAAAGGTAATAATTTAAGAAATGTTTACGGCATAAGAAACAAGAGAAAATGATTAGCAAAATAAACAACTCAGATAAGTAAGGCAAAAATTTGGATACCTAAAAACAAACAGATCGGAATATAAATTGCAAACAACGTAACACGAACTTGAGGTCAGACCCTTTTTGTTGGTGGTGGTGTTATTGAGAAAGTGGTTAGTGGGAGAGCTGGATATGTAGATTAATGTAATTATTACGATGTATACTAGAGAGAGGGGAAGGGAAAAAGAGAGAAGAAAAAGAGGGGGAGAGAGAAGAGAGGTTATGGAATTTATCCAAGATGATTTGCACTCGTATGGCCTGAATAATTAAATATGGAGTTTCGAAGGATCCAGAACATTCGAGTATGTGGTGAATATAAGTGCGGCCCGTTAAAGTAACTTTACGGGGTTATGATGTTCCAAAAGAATTTTGTAAAATGAAAATATATAATATAAAATTTTGTAGGCCATTAGATCTATATAAAATTTTATAAATTGAAACAACCAGATGAATGATTAATTCTTATTTGAAAACAGGGTGGTTACATTTTTTGAACCCTTGTCCATTAATTTTAAAAGAAAACAGTGGTATAAATGTAAGTGTAAACATAAACAAGATGGCGACATAACTATAAAAAAAAACTTGAAAATTAAGACATTAATTGCATTTTTAAAGTAATTAAAACTTTTTAAGAACCCGAAGATTAACACGTGTATCACTTAAAATTCAATGCATTTGAAAAAAGTTATAAAATGACAATATTGTAATTCTATTAAATTAAATTCTCATACAACTAAGATTCAACATGCATATAACAACAGTTCAACAAACACACATACACACATATATACTAACTTATAACCCGTGCGATGCACAATTTTTTTTTTAATTTTTTGAATATTTGCCTTGACATTTACTTCAATTTAAGAAAAATAATAATAAATAGAATTACATATATTTTTGTTATATTCCCGAACAATTACAAGTTGAAAAATGACAAAATAGTATTGTTGAATATATATACTTATTGGACGTGTTGTCAGTTTAGTACCAACATGAATTGATACATATAAGATGATATAGTTCTATTATTAGAGTATAAACTATGAATTTCAAATATACTCAAAATTTTTACGGTCAACTATTTGGGGGTACAAAATCAATATTGTTTATTTCATGATGCTCTTGTAGAACATGTTTATTGTTGGCTTCATAGCTTATGTCATTTTTTGTTTCATTGATTATGAGTTATTGCATTCTACATATTACTACATATCACTACAGTGTTTAATACTTTAACTTTTACGCTACATATTTATAGAAATGCTTACTTGCTTCAAAGTTAATATTAGGTTGAATACAATGAGAACAATAACAATATATAACCATACAGATATATAAATACATATGTAATACTCAAAGTGTATGCATTAAAAAGTTCGAGGAAGAAGAAAATGGCAGGATGACACTATTTGATAGGGTCTTGCTCAAATAAGATCCAATACTAAAATGAGAATTGAGATCTAATCTCAACGCTCTATTTTTTATTACTTCTTTTAATCATAGCCTTCTAATTTTTCCTGCACACCATGCACTCCACCCACCACCACAATCCACCCACCTACTATCAAAACAATTTCGATCACCCCACCCACCTATCGCCATACTAATTTCGGCCACCACTGCTATCATTTCAGTTCATCCCCGCCCCACACGATTTAAACTCTCTCTCTCCCCCCCTTTGCTCTCCAATCTCCGATCAAATATGTTCTTCTCCATGGCGTTCTTCCCCATAATTCTCTGATCAGATATGCTCATAACCAATAAACTAACCGTCGGTGGTGATTTTTCTAAGAATTCTGATGATTGTTGTGATTTAAGTTGATTTGTAATGATTTTTTTGATGATTTTGTTTAGTTTTTGGTGATGATATAATGGTGTATTAGTGGTGGTGAACTCGGGGGTGATGTTGACGGTGGTGGTTGGTAGTGGCAACATGTTTGTAATGGGTAGCAATGGTGGATTTGTTAATTTGATGATGGTAATTTTTTGATATTGATCCTAGTCCATTTGTGTTGATTTCCAGGTAATTTGTTTGTATTGTGGGAGACTGTGACTAGAGCCGGTGATGGTGCAGTGGTTTTGTGGTTGTTTTTAATGGTTTGGTTATGGTCATTTTCTCTAATTATTGGTGATTGTTTGGGAATACCAGAGGAGGTCGCCGGAAGTGGTTGCTGGAGATGGCAAGGGGAGGTGCGGTGAAAATTATAATAGTTCGAGAGGGTGATGCATACATGTGTATGTATATATTCAAACTGGGTGGTTAGGATTAAAAGAAAATGAAGGGCTGAGATTATATCTCAGTTCTCATTTTAATTTTGTTTTCCATTTTTGCAAGACCCCGATTTGATATTATATAAACGACTATTGCATTTTTTGATCACGCTTAGTTTGTTTCTGTGACTTAGTTGTTCTTTTGTTATATTTGCTCAATTATTTGTTGAGAATATTTAGATGCTTCTGGGTCAATTCTTTGTTTAGAAGACTTAGATGCCTCCATAAATTTCATAACACATTTTTATAGATAATTAATAGAAAAATTAAGATAGGTAAACTTTGACTACATAAGATTTACATGATGCTATAAAATGAGTACTTTTGATTTGTAACAAATCTTTAATAATAAATTACATCATTTTGTAGATCAGAGGATTTTGTCAAGAGGTGCTTAATTTGCTTGGCATTATTGCTTATAGAGTGTCATTACGCTGCTTCCATCTTTTGCCAATTTAAATTTGTTGGCGACTCGTTAAATAAGAATATGTTTATTTTTTATGTAGTTTGTATCTGGTGAAGTATAAAAGTGGCATCCTTCTCGAGCTGATCATGGTTTCACGTTTCTTAAATACAACCTTACTGTTGCACATCACCGGCTAATCTTTTGGTACGTTGTAGTACGTAAGCCAAATTTAACCTTCAGACAATGGACATCGTAAGTCATATTATTTGTATATTACTAATTGCTGTAACTTTGGACATAACTAACATGACAACTAATTGGTCTATTCTTTATATAGATGGTTTGGCTCAAAATCTTACTATTTCACACACAATTCCCACGTCATTTTGATGCCTACATCCTTTGATGCCAAAACATGGCACTTTTTGTTTCTTATTTTTATTTGATGAAAATTCATCAGTTTAAAATAAACTTTATACATGTGCAATGAGCATTATCGGTAAGTAGCTTTTTTGCTAAGTATTACACCCATACTTCCTTGTGTTTTTCTTCACTTTCTTGATTTTTAAACATTTTTATTAGTATTCCTACTTATACTTCCAGGTTGAAGAATTTTTTCTCTGTGGAGAATAATGGAACAGAGAAGGAAGCACGGTTTTTCAATGTGCACTTGTACAAGATAAAATGATTAGCAAAATAAATAACTTAGACAAAAAAAAAGCAAAAATTTTAATACCTAAAAACAAATAGATCGAAAAAAATTTGAATAAGATAGAGTGATCTGGAACAAAATTCAATCATCAGGATACTTCCAAAAATATTTTTAAAACACAACAAAAAATAACTATATATACTTACAGTACATTGTTCTTAATTAACCAACCTACAGCTTCATCATCTTCGATAATGTGAACCTCTTCTTATCCTATTTATAAAATATACGAATTGTTGGAGGCCCATCTTCTTAATGGGCTAGACCGAAGGCCCAAAATGGAGTACCGAAGCCCAAGGCTTGTCCTGTCCATTTGCCTGTAACGGTCGAGTCGGTTGTGAATCCCTCAGAACGTGGGACACGTTCACCACTCAACCCATTTCCGATTGAACTGCCAACAGAGAGGATATACTTCTGGGTCAGGTTTGAGTTCATTCATTCACAATTAACACAACACAAACACTATTAGGTTCACCTTATTCTCAAAACACCAGTTAACTTATTCTCACACCGGAGGTGAATCGGGGGGCACCACCCTCGCATTCTTCTTCACTTGCAGGTCCGACTGAAGGGATACTCTAACAAAAACTGGTTCCAACATTAGGTGCCATCTGTAGGAACGTAGAGATACGTTTGTGTCGAAACCTACCAACAACTATGACGAACAAAGAAACCCCTAAAACCGACAACCAATCCTTGATCGGAGGAAAGAAGATGACCCTCACGTGGGGGACAGGATCACAAGAATTGAAAAGTATATGTTCGGGGAGAGAAAGGTCATCCATGAGCCTGTAGTGACAGAGGAGATTGAGTAGTACAGACCACCCCCTGGAAGACAGTTCCCGATGATGCACGAGTTCAACGGGAAGGGTGATCCCGAAGACCATTTTGATAAATATGAATCTCTCATGACTGGTATGGGACACTGTGACATAATGCTATGTAAGATGTTTAAGACATACCAGAAGGGACCAGCGTCCATGTGGTATCTTTCGTTGAGGCGCAGGTCGATCGGTTCATACGAACAGATCAAGAAGAATTTCTTGTATAGAGGTCTGATCCACTGCAGACAGAGGTCGAATGAAAAACTGGGAGATTACCTAGCCAGGTTTAAGGAGGAAGCTGGAATGGTGACTAACCTGGACAAAGTCAAAGCAGCTGGATTTCTCTCCACTGGACTTGATCCCATAAAAGGCAATAAACTCCGATCTTCTCTTTACGATATGCCTCCAAAGTCTTTGAATGATATATATCTGAGGGGGAGGCTATTAGAAGGAAGATGGAATCCATTGGGAGGTATAAGGAGAATTGGAAGAATGATTCAGGTAGAGATGACAGAAGGGACGACCGAAGGGGTCGTGGGGACATAAAGAGTAGGCTGACAGACACTAGGCCAGACAAAGGGGCCGAATGAAGGTGAGATAGAGATAGCATATTGTTTACCCCTTTGAACACACCTATCTCGAAGATTCTCCATGAGATTAAGGTTAAGTCTGGGTTCATTCAAACGGCCAGGCTGAAGACCCCTGAACATTAGAGGAATGAGAACAAGTACTGTGACTATCACAGGGAAAAAGGCCACAACATAGATGAATGCTACCATTTGAAAATGTTAATCGAAAGGATGATCAAGGATGGGGAATTGACCCAGTTTGTAAGGGACAAGCTTGAGTCTAAGGAGAAAAAGAAGGAGGTCGAAGGGTCAGAGAAATACCGAGGTGAGGTTAGAACAGTATCTGGGGGAACAATGCTCGATCGGGACAGTAAAATGGCCCGAAAGAAGTATGCAAGGCAAGTCTACAGCTTATATCAGTCAACTACAGCAAAGCAGCCATTACGCATATCCTTCACAGAAGACGATTATGAGGATGTCATATGGCCGCACGAAGACCCACTTGTTATAAACCTAGTAATTGGGGAAAATAAGATTTGGAAAGTGCTGGTAGACGAAAGAAGTTCGGTCAACATTCTGTATCACCGAACCTACTCTAAGATGAATTTGGGAGGCGAACAGCTGGAGCCATGCCACGAGGCACCATTAAACAGCTTTAGTAATGAGCCCGTGCCGATAGAAGGAACCATTAAACTGTCAGTTGTGCTGGGGAAAGCGCCTTACATGGTGACGAAAGAAGAAAAGTTTTATGTGGTTCGGGTAGACAACCCGTACAATGGTATTCTGGGGAGGCCAGCCTTATCTCTCTTCCAGGCTGTATCTTCCATCCCTTATTTGAAGCTGAAGTTCTCTACTGAGCATGGAGTTGGAGAAATGAGAGGCGACCAGAACGCCGCCCGAATAATAATGTTATAATATTTGAAGAAAGACAAGGATGTCGAGATGGCCGAAGCTGGCAAGAGAAAGAGAAGTGAAAATGAGGCTGGGGGCAGCCATTAACTGTTGAACATTGAGTTAGAGAAGTTTGGGACTGACCTGTCCAGCCCAATTGCTGAACCAGCTGCATAAATCGAAGAAGTTGAGTTATTTGTCGGACAAGCAGGGAAGATGATCCAGATAGGTAAGGATATGGAGCCAGAGTTGAAGGAAAAGGTCATAAAAGTGGTTCGGGAGTATCATTATGTGTTCGCTTGGGGGCCCGAAGATATGCCAGGGTTGGATCCATCGGTAGCCAAACACTTTCTTAATGTGAAAGCGGACGCCCAGCCCATAAAGTAAAAGAAAAGAAATTCCGCTCTGAAAAGGTAAAAGGTCATCCAAGCCGAAGTGGAAAAATTGCTTGAAGCAAAATTCATTAAAGAAATTGATTATCCGGACTGGTTGGCGAATGTGGTAGTTGTGAAGAAATCAAACAACAAATGGAGAATGTGTGTAGACTACACAGACTTGAATAAGAACTGCCCGAAGGACCACTACCCGTTGCCGAACATTGACCAGCTTATAGATGCCACTTCGGGACATCAAATACTCAGCTAGGGATGGGCATTCACCCCGGCCCGCCCGATCCCGATCCGATCCCCGCACCGAACGGGACGGGGAATCGGGGATTTTTTCGGGTACGGGCCGGGGAGCGGGGACAATTTTCAAAAAAAACCGGGGAGCGGGCCGGGGCCGGGATTTTATATCTCCCCGGCCCGATCCCCGACCCCGCCCCGATTCTCAATCCCCGACTCGATTCCACCACATTATAATATATATATATATATATATATATATATATATATATATATATATATATATATATATATATATATATATATATATATATATATATATTAATAATCATATATTAATATATACGAATTTCCAATACTTTATATTTAGCTAAATAACTTCATTTCCATGTTATTTATAATTGTTTATTTAAGTAATATTTTTTCTATCTTAATTTAGTGCTTAAAAAATTATTTCAAACTCACTAGTTAGAGTTTAGAATTGTTTACAATGTTATTTTTTGTTTAAAATGAAATTCCCCGATTCCCCGCGGGGATCCCCGTTACCCGTTCGGGCCGGGGACGGGGAATAAAAAATGATCCCCGATGGGGATCGGGTCGGGGACGGGGATCGGGTTTGAATTCGGGGATGATGGCGGGGATAGCACTCCCCGGCCCCGAACTGCCCCGATGCCCATCCCTATACTCAGCTTCCTAGATGCTTTCTCCGGATACCATCAGATTACCATGAATGCCGAGGATATTCCTAAGACAGCATTCATCACCCTAAACAGAATGTATACCTACATCAAAATGCCTTTTGGGCTGAAGAATGAGGGGGCAACCTTCCAGAAAATGATCAACAAAGTCTTCAAGGCGCAAATAGGCCGAAACATGGAATGTTATGTAGACGATATGATTGCTAAGTCCCTCTTTAGGGACCATGCCGAAGACTTGAGGGAGTGCTTTGAGACACTCGGGAAGAATAACATGAGAATCAACCCAAACAAGTGTACGTTCGGAGTAAGCAGCGGGAAATTTTTGGGATATATGGTCAGTGCCCGAGGAATCGAGGCGAACCTAGAGAAAATTAAGGCCGTGATCGACATGGAAGCACCCAAAACCATTCGGGACATCCAGAAATTAACAGGGAGATTAGCAGCTCTAAGGAGGTTCATTTTGTGATCAGCTGAGAAAGCATTGCCCTTCTTTGAAGTGCTCCGAGGGTCGAAGAATTTTGAGTGGGGGCCCGCTGGTCAGAAGGCATTTTAAGAAGTAAAAGAATATTTGGTCAAGGCCCCACTCTTAATGAGACCTGATCCGAAGGAAACACTACAGCCTTACTTAGCTGTGAATGACCGAACATTGGGAGCTGTATTGGTCAAAGTGCACGAAGAAAATCAACATCCAGTCTTCAATCTCCCACATGCTTAAGGACGTGGAAACTAGATATCCGAATGCAGAGAAGTTCGCCTATGGGTTGGTAATGGCTGCCAGAAAACTGAGGCACTATTTCCAAGGAAGGACGATCAATGTGATAATAGACCAACCTATGAAGAAAATTTTATAGAGGTCAGAAGCATCGGGCAGAGTAGTGGCTTGGGCGATCGAACTGGGGGATTATGATTTGGAGTACACACCAAGAACTTCGATCAAAGCACAAGTACTAGCAGACTTTATGGTAGAATGTTCTTTCTCGGGGCCGAAGGACTTAGCTCCTGAAGAACAATTGATTCAGGCACTAGGAAGATGGAAACTATTCGTTGATGGTTCAGTTGCCGGAGATAAGTGTGGACCAGGCTTAATACTGACAAGTCTGGAAGGTTTCGAAATATGTCAAGACATCAGGTTCAATTCCCTTTAACAAATAATGAAGCAGAATATGAAGCCTTGTTGGCTGGGTTGGCGTTAGCCCGAAGCTTGGAAGTTAAACACCTAAGGGATTTCAGTGATTCGATGTTAGTGGTGAAGCAATTCACAGGAGAATATGGGCAGAAGGATCCTCGGACAAAAGCCTACGCCTTAAAGGTATGCGAGAACATTCAGTTTTTTGTGTCATTTGAGTTGAGCCAGGTGGTAAGAGAAAACAACAGTCGAGCGGATGCTCTATCTAGGCTAGCTTCGTCAAAAACCCAAAGTCTTACTGGGTCAATCTATCTGACCGAAGTAAAGACGCCTTTGACAGAAAAAAGCAGTGCATGGAAATTCACCATGGAGGTAATTGGATGACCCCGATCATATGAAGCCTTGTTGGTTGGGTTGGCGTTAGCTCGAAGCTTGGAAGTTAAACACCTAAGGGCTTTTAGTGATTCGATGTTAGTGGTGAAGCAATTCACAGGAGAATATGGGCAGAAGGATCCTCGGACAAAAGCCTACGCCTTAAAGGTATGCGAGAACATTCAGTTTTTTGAGTCATTTGAGTTGAGCCAGGTGGCAAGAGAAAACAACAGTCGAGTGGATGCTCTATCCAGGCTAGCTTCGGCAGAAACCCAAAGTCTTACTGGGTCAATCTATCTGACCGAAGTAAAGATTCCTTTGACAGAAAAAAAGCAGTGCATGGAAATTCACCAAGGGGTTAATTGGATGACCCCGATCAGAGCATTTTTGGAGAAGGGAACTGTGCCGCTTGATCGGGGGGAGGCACAGAAAGTGACACATCGGTCGGTGAGCTATACTTTGGTTAGAGGCCGCATGTTCAGAAGATCAGTAACTCAGCCACTTCTCCGATGCTTAGACACTGAAGAGCAAAAGTTAGCCCTTGAGACAGTCCATGAAGGGATTTATGGGGAACACTTAGCAGGAAGATCTTTGGCTTTTAAGATTCTTGGGCAAGGCTTTTTCTGGCCAAAGATGATAAAAGATGCAGCTGAATATGCCAAGAAGTGCAAACAATGCCAGCTATTCAGCCCCCCAAGGAAATGTCTTCAGTTCTTAGCCCCATTCCATTCGCCATGTGGACAGTTGACATCGTGGGAATCTTACCTACCAGCACCAAGCAAGCCAAGTGCTGCATTGTGGCAATCGACTACATGACCAAATGGGTGGAAGACAAACCTCTATCAGCCGTCACCGAAGAAGCAACAAAAAAGTTTATGTCAGAGCAGGTAATTCTAAGGTTTGGTATCCCGATGGTATGTGTATCAGATAATGGGACTCAGTTTATTGGAAAAAAGTTTAGGAAGTTCCTGGCCAAGTTCGAAATCTAATAGAAGTTCAGCTCAGTTGGACACCCCCAAGGAAACGGGGCGATCGAAGCAGCCAACAAAATTATCTTTGATGGGATCAAGAAAAGATTAGGCGAAGCTAAGGGACTTTGGGCTGAGGAACTATCGTGAGTTTTATGGGCTTACCGAATGACAACAAGATCGTCAACAGGAGAAATACCTTTCATGTTAGCCTTTGGGACTGATGCCCTTCTACCGATCGAGCTTGGCCTGGAGTCTTACCGAACACAAGTGTACAATGTTGAAATGAAAGAATTTGGACTCCGGGCGAACGTAGATCTACTTGAAGAGGAAAGGGAGACGGCTCATCAATGGAACATAAGATGTAAGAACCCAGATTTTCGGAGGAATTAAAACTTTTATTATGTATTAGTGTATGAATGAATAATGGTTACGACTACAATGTATCAGTGGTTTTAATGAATGAGTATTTAATGGATTTGGATTTAACTGTTTATATGCTATGAATGCCGCAATGGGTTGACAACTTATATAAGAATAATCTATCGTCCAAAAGATTAAGCTATGGTATTCCAAGAAAGGAAATATTCACATGTCATCCAAATCGATATCTGGTATAAGTTAAGTAACTCCGTAATAGAGATTGGGAATTCTCGAGAAAGCGCAAGAACACTTTCTAAGTACAAGGAATAAAGAGAGAATAAACAATGAATAGTGTTTTTGGTGGATTTTAGAATGTTATCAGACGACCCTATATAGAAGTATTCAGAATGGATTTCTGAGTTCGTATTAGTGATCAGTGATGAAAAATAGTGAATGTAAAAGCTGTCGGAATCTGAAGAATAGCACTTTGATATTTCCTCGAGATTCCCCTAAACACTGAAGGATTTGAGAATATAAAGTTGGATCGAAGAATTTTAAATTCAAGGATTATTAAGGAGGATTGATAAAGGTATTAAAAATACCAAAAAGTTTTATTTGTGAACCCCTAACAATAAATCCTTGAGATATTCCTCCAAACGATCAATGAAATTGAGCGATAACTGGGCAAAGAAACAATTAAATGATCAAGGGGCAGGCATGTGCAAGTATCTTGGGAAGGAACCAAGTTAGTTACAAGCTCCAAGTATCTATGAGAAACAAACTAGATGGTTAATACTTAATTACATCATCAACACCATAAAGAACCAACACTTGTTCAATTGATGACTTAAGCTTAGTGATGTCATCACTTCTGGAAGATAAGATGAATCCACCAAAATATCAAGCATTATTATTTCACTTTATGCAAGAGTAATCAAGAAGCCAAGCTAGTTCTCTCCCCCATTCAAAAACACTGCTCTCGGCCAAACAGTAACATCCGACTTAGAACTACGATATCTCCTTCGTTTCTTACTCCAATTTTGCGTTATTTAGCTTGTTGGAAAGGTATTGAGATGCTCTACAACTCTTCTTCAGGAGCCTCATCCAGAAAAGTAGGGTAAGGATCTCATTGTTCCTGTTCTTTCAGCTGGGGTATAGTAACTCCGAAAATTTCTAAGTATGTTCTTAATGTTTCTTGTTAGTTTAAGGTTGTTAAGGATGATCTAAGGCTTGTTATGTAATAATCAAGCTTCAAGGAAGGTATGAACATCAAGAACCCTTAGTTTTACTTTGAGATTAATGGAGCTTTTTGGACGATTTGATGATAAGATGTTATGATATGTTTATATACATGTATGTATAGTTATTTGTAGATGTTACTAAAGCATGATTCAAGTACTTATTGAAGTGGATTGTTCTTGAGATATGATGATTTAAAATAGATGAGGATCTTGAGATTTGAGTAGGCTGTTGTTGGATGATGATTTCATGATTGAAATAATTTTGGGAATCGTTAGTTTATAGCCGTTACAATGCCCAAATTTTCTTAACACTGTTTTGTATGCAATTTTCGGACAAAAACCACCACTGGTTAGACTCAACTTTCCCATGATAATATAGTTCATGTTATAATCTTCGATTTGATATAAAGATCGTATGAAATGGATAAACGGTTTAGGAGAAACGGCCGTTTTAGTAAACGACGATTAGCGAAACCAAACTTTGCATTTGAGGTTGTTTTGAGACTAGTTTCACCCATGTTAAAGGACCGATAAAATTATGAGAATTTTATGTAGAATACTATGGACAGTTAGGAAGCCCCTCGAGAAGAGTTTGCATTAAAATAATTATTTTTCGATTTATTAAAATTGTTGGAGTCGAGGGTGCGCACGTAAGATTTACAAGAATCTAGTTAAAACTGTGTTATACCTTAAGTACTAGTATATACTTAAGTGCAAGTGTTTAACCTCGGATGTTCTGGTTATGTATAGATCCCCGGACCACCCCGAGTCATACCACTAGCATAGCAGGAGTACCAGGCAAGTTTCAAAATCTTTTAAAAACTGTTGTTGTGAATATATATATATATGTTTCCTGTTATACATATGCCATAGCATGCATGCCTGTTTTCGAAAGTATATTGATAAGTGCATATTTTTGCATATTTTTATTAATTATTTATTGCTTGAACTCGTATTTTAATAAATTATTTTGTTGCATTTCAGGAAATTCGTAAATAAATAAAGAAATGGCAAAATAAAGAAATAAAGAGCAAGGAAGGGAAAAGAGGAAGAAAAAGGACCAAAAATGAAAAAAGGAAAAGAATTAGGAGCTTGGAGCAAAAGGAATATTTCAAGACAAGTGGAAGGTGGAGATCATCCCAACACATTACATATGTGTATGGCCAAGATCAACTCTTCAAAGCTTAACGGGGAAGGAAACAAATAGATGGCTAGGATTTCACCACCACACACCACAAATGTATGGTGGGGATTTACCCAACACCCCCCTTAACCCTAATTCCTATCCTATAAATATCCTAATTTTTCATACTTTATGTGTTAGTTTAATTTTAAAAAAAACAAAAATATTAATTTTACAAATTTTCAGTACTTATTTTCTTTCCTTGTTTTTATTATAATACGAAGCTTAGTTTTGTAGACCTCTGTTTCTTTTTCTTTTTTTGTGTTGGTATGTGTATTTGATCTTCTTCTTTTTTTTATCTGGATGGTTATTTCGGGTTGCAATATTCAGAGTATGATTCCTACCTTTTGCGGGTCCTGTCATCTTGAGGGTTTTTAATAATATTCTCTTTGTCGAGGCTGCTTTAATATGTACTGGTTTTTAGAGTTCCTAAAGGCTAAAGCTGTGGTATTGTTTTGTTTAAAATTTCTGTAAATAATTTAGTTTCGAGATTTCAATTTATTTTTTACGAAAAGAAAAACCTAAAAAAAACTAATAATAAATTAATCTTAAATTAGATTCTAAGTAGTTAGTTGTTAGATTAATTTAATTTTCTTCTAAAATAGATTAAATTTTAGTTTTAGGAATTTAATAATAAAATTCGAATTTTCAAAACCCAAACTTGTCCTAATTCGATTAAATTAGAAATTAAGGTTTGCGAAATATTAGTCCATGTGGAACAAATCTCACATTTTACAACGAAACAAATTGTTCGATTGCAATTTAAAACGATTAATTTTTAGAACAACAAGTTTTTAATCGCATCCCTCTTTTCTGTTCCTTTTTAATTTCAACTCCAAGTTGTTTTGCGAAATCGTCGGTTCTGTGTGTACCTGAGTTGCCGTTGTTCGATTAACGAGTTTAGTTTTGCTGAGTCGCTGCGAGTTCTGAGTCTAGTGGTTGTGAATTGTTGATGTTAGCTCGAGTTTACTGTTTTTGCTGTGAATGTTTTATTGTTTTTGATGTTGAGTCTTGTTTGTTTGTTTGTTTTACAGATTGCGTTTGTTTTAGTTCACGAGTTGAATTCTTGTTTTGTATCGAGTTCAAATTGCTGTTGTGGTGTAATCGTTTCTTGAGATCGAGTCTGTAGTACAGTGCGTGTTTGTTTCGTTCATTAAGGAATTGTTTCTGAGTTAGCCTTGTTGTTTGTTTCGAATTGTTCAAGTTCATTTCTGTTTTTTTTGTTCTCTGCCGTTTGTCTATATATGTAACTGAGTAGTGTTATTGTGAAACTGAGTGGTGTTATTGTTATGTTGCGAGTTCTGTGACGTACCAAGTTCTGTGTTTTTTATTTTGTGTTTAGGAAGTTCATTTTTTTTATTAATTTGTGTTGGTACGTGTAGTTGATCTTCTTCTTGTTTTTTTATCTGGATGGTTATTTCGGGTTGCAATATTCACAGTATGATTCCTACCTTTTTTGGGTCCTGTCATCTTGAGGGGTTTTAATAATATTCTCTTTGTCGAGGTTGCGTTAATATGTATTGGTCTTTAGTGTTCGTAAAGGCTAAAGCTGTGGTATTGTTTTGTTTAAAATTTCTGTAAATAATTTAGTTTCGAGATTTCAATTTTTTTTTACGAAAAGAAAAACCTAAAAAAAATTAATAATAAATTAATCTTAAATTAGATTCTAAGTAGTTAGTTGTTAGATTAATTTAATTTTCTTCTAAAATAGATTAAACAGTCTAGACACCAAATCTTAATTGGCCAGGTAAGCTCTCGCTTGCCTAGACACCAAAGAGTCGGAATAATTAATGATTACTTTGTTTCTTAGGTACCTTCCTAATTGAGCGCGAATTTCCTAGGGGCCAAGTCTAATTAATTTTATTAAAGGCTAGGGTATGCAAGATGAAGAATTAATGGTTTTGGGGCTAAGGAAAGAGTGATGAAATCCCTTCCCTTATCTTGTAGTGGTTATGCCCTTAAAGTTTATTTACAAAATGATGCAACAAACAATGATATATACAAAAATTATAAACAACTATAGATGCTCACTCTACGTGTTCTAATCTAAAGAAAGAAAGAAATTTAACATACATTAGGGTCCTCCAACGATCACCACAATTATAGGTACGAAAAATTTAAAAACAAAAAATAAAATCTAGCATGATGTGCACCTACGTGATGAATGCATGATGCAACAATTATGTATTTACAACTAATTTTTTTGGATTTTTGATTTTTCAATTTTTTGTGAATTTTGAATTTTTTTAATTTATTTTGTATTTTTCTAAAAATAAAAAGGGCGAAAAGAGTGATATACGGTTACCGAAGCAAGCTTTCCATAAATTCCAATTTTCCACGCTTCTTGAGAAGAGTTCCGAAATCTCACAATTTCCTAAAAAGAACGAAATAAAAATAAAACAAGAAATAAAACTAACTCGAAAAATTAAAAATTAAGGCGCGAAAAATAATTAGTCCCCGGCAGCGGCGCCAAAAACTTGTTGTTCTAAAAATTAATCGTTTTAAATTGCAAGCGAACAATTTGTTTCGTTGTAAAATGTGAGATTCGTTCCACAGGGACTAATATTTCGCAAACCTTAATTTCTAATTTAATCGAATTAGGACAAGTTTGGGTTTTGAAAATTCGGATTTTATTATTAAATTCCTAAAACGAAAATGTTTAGCCTCTTGGCAATGCTTGCACCTATCTAGCCAAATCGGTCCGAATAAATTCTGATTTACCGAGTTTTTGGTGGTCCTTACGGTTAGGAGCAAGGTCTAGTTATTTTATTAGGGAACCCTAGGTTTAGAATTTTTCTTTTAATTTTACACCCTTTCTTTTTTTTGTTTGTTTAATTTTTCGCACTTACTTGCTACGTGTTTCCTTTTGTGGTTTATGCGAACTACGTGGATTAGGGATAATTCTTCTAGACTAGTGAGATCTTTTGAGATTTCTTCAACGACTAATTCCGAGTCTTTAGATTATTCCGAACCCGTAGTAAACATGGCCATGTCTCTTAGGGACCGTTGCTATCCTACTCGTTCCGCCCAACCTTCGTGTATCACCCTTCCTCCCGTTAATGGTAATAATTTCGAAATTAAGCTCACCACAACAGTATGTTACCTAAATTTAACGGGAGCGAGGGTGAGGACCCGTATCTCTTTTTCATGAATTTGAGGAGGTTTGCGCATTGCAAAAACTCCAACATCTTTCCGAGGACTCAATTAGGCTAAGACTTATCAACTTCGCTTTAAAAGAAAATGCAAAAAATGGTTGTATAGTCTACTCGTTAATTCTATTTCCACGTGGGAGGGATTTATGGTTATTTTTCTAAAAAAATATTTTCCAAACCATAAGACTACGAGAATTACAAACGAAATAAATCAATTTCATCAAAAGGAAAACGAGTCTTTTTGGAAATATTTTGATCATTTTAAAAATCTTCTATCACAATGCCCCCACCATGGAATAGAAAAATGGAGGCTTTGTAAGATCGTTTATGAGGCCTTAGATGGACCAACAACCACGTTGTTGGAATCTATATGCCAAGGAAAATTCATGGAGAAAGATGAGGACGAGGGTTGGACATTTTTCAAAGAATTAGCCGAGAAGACCATGTTGTGGGAGTCTACTAGGGAACCTAACAAGTCTAATGAGTCGTCTAGTTCATCTAAGGGTTTGCATTCGATTGGGAGTTCTATTGCAACCGATGCCAAATTATCCACTCTAACTAGAAGACTCGAAGCCCTAGAAACTAATAAGGCCCCCTCAAATGTGTCTATGTGCCCTAATTTTAATCAAGGTGTTTCGGACTATCCCGCTTTTGATCAAGTTAATCCGGTGTCTCAACCACCCACTAGGAACGACCCGTTTGCTCCTACTTACAATCCCGGGTGGAGGAATCACCCGAATTTCTCGTGGAACCAAAGCCAAAATTACCAAAATCCACCTTCTTTTCAACCTCCTTTTCAAAATGCTTTTGTCCAAAAACCCAATCAAAATTCTTACTCGACTCCAAATCAAGGACATTTTCCAAACGCGCCTCAAAATCATGTTCCTTATCCAACTCAAGCCCCCGCCCACCCACCCGGCTTTCATGAGTCGGTTAAGAGACTTAATTCTTTGGAAAAGACTCTTGATGCGCTTTTAAAATCAACGACTAATTTGGCTCAATCTCAACAAACTTTCATGCAAACCATGACTCAAGATAGGCAACTTTTAAATGCTAGTACTCAAGCCATATCGAAGTTAGAGGTTCAAGTGAGTCAATTAGCCAATGCCATGTGTGAGCGAGAGAAGAATAAATTCCCGAGTCAACCCGAGGTCAACCCTAAATTCCCAATCAACCAAAGACCTCATGAAAATGTCAATGCTGTCATTTTTTTAAGGTCGGGTAAACAAGTTGATACTCACGTAGGAATCGAGTTTCCCGAAGACGAGGAAAACGAGCCTAATGTTGAACCAAATCCTAAACTCGATCCTTCAAACCAAATTCCAAATCCCGAGCCTTTCATATCATCTAATCCCGCACCTTTAACTCTTGAATCTTCATCATCCAAATCTATTCCTGAGTCATCAGAATCTTCTCATAAATCACCGTCACCAAATGAATCTTCATCTTTTAACAAATCTCCTCCAAAATCCATTTCCGAAGAACCTACTGAACGAGTCTTTAAACCCAAATCTCCTTATCCTCAAAGACTCATTTCGAATAAACAATCGGCTCAAATGGACAAAATTTTGGAAGTTTTCAAACAAGTCAAGATAAACATTCCGCTTTTAGATGTCGTTCAACAAGTCCCTTCTTATGCCAAGTGTCTAAAAGATTTATGTTCTCATAAACGTTCCACACACGTTCCTAAGAAAGCCTTTTTGACATCTCATATTAGTTCAATTCTTTCGAACCAGATTCCCGTGAAATATAAGGACCCCAGTTGTCCTACAATTTCATGTGTCATAGGCAATACTTTTGTGGACAAGGCGTTACTTGACTTAGGTGCTAGCGTGAATCTTCTTCCATTTTCGGTCTATCAAGCTCTTAATTTAGACGAACTCAAACAGACAAACATGACAGTTCAACTAGCCGATCGTTCTGTCAAAATGCCAAAGGGAATAATTGAAGATGTCCTAATTAAGGTCGGTGAATTCATCTTTCCTGTTGATTTTGTTGTCCTTGAGACTCACCCCGTCACGAATCCTAAGAACCAAATCCCGATCATTCTAGGAAGACCTTTTCTTGCTACATCCAATGCCTTGATCAATTGTAGGGATGGTTCGATGAAACTTAATTTCGGTAATATGACCATTAATCTTAACATCTTTAATTTCGGAAAAGAACCCAACGAGCTTTATGAACAATCCATAGGGGTTAACCTTGTTGATGACGTTGATAATTGGTCAACCCTTGAGGATAGTGAGATTGAGTCTTTTCTTGTTGAGGATTTCAAAAGAAATCACGAAACCAATCGCGAGCTTCAAGAGTCATATAGGGATATGACCTCGGAAGAAATGATGAGGGAATTAGACGATATTTGTTCTAAGTGGGAAACCAAGCCCGTGGAGGTCTCTTGTAAACCAATTCTTATTGCTAAAACTCCCGTTGGTGAACCACCTACATTTGATAACTCATTAGGAAATTTGAAGAAAATTTGTTCAAAGTGGAAGACCCCACCCGAGGTTTTTAGTAGTGATCCTGTTCTTAACACTTCTGTGGCAACACCGCCCGCATTTACTTCAACTCTATATCATCCCGAATTTGATCAACAGCCTTTAGAGAAAGACGAACCTTTGTCTTATGTCATTCCAAGTGATTCTAACCCTAACCAAACGTTCATTATCTCTAATTTGCTTAAACAAAATAAAGAAGCATTAAATTGGTTTAGGGCGAACATTAGTGATAATTGTTCTTTAGGGTTAAATGATTCAATGTTGATTGAGAAAATCTGTTCTAATAAAAATTTTCACAAATTTCTTGATATTTTCTCAAAGTTGCACCCGAATTTTCCTACCGGCATCGGCTAATTCGTTTTTATTCTTTTGCCTCCCCTCATGTAAGATAGGTATGGGGGAGGAGTGTGTGCGTGTGTGAGTTGTTTTTCTTTCATAGTTTTTTAGAAATTTTTCAGTCTCCGTCATCCCTTATCAGGTATTTCCTCAACTTTCTCCTTTTTCATTTCTTTATCCTTTCTCATTTCTCTTTTCTTTTGCATTTGCATACATTGAGGACAATGCATGATTTAGGTATGGGGGGGTTTTTGTTGTAAATAGTAAAAATTGAAAAATCCAAAAAAAAATTGAAAAATGAAAAAAATTACAAAAAGAGTTCTTTTCGTATTCTAGTCTTGTTAATTGATTTCTAGTTGCTTGATGCACCCTTGCATGCTATGATAATCTTATGATCCATTAGCTTTTGTTTGAGAAGTGATTCGCTAAAGTTCTTGTTCACACACTTACACTAGCAAGGAAACTAGTAGACTTATTTGAATTGTGCATGAAATTAGAAGGGCATGATTAGGTGTAAGATGATTTGGTCTTCATGATTTAAGTACAAGTAGGTGCATTGAAGATACCTTTACTTGAGATTGATTATGTTTTACTACACCAAGTGAGATTTTGAGCCTATATGCACATCTTTTGCATTTATATTCTTTTGCTTGAGTGTCCACTTGTCATTTGCATTGCTAGCACTTGTTTGAATACTCTCTTGGAACGCATGACATTGATTGATGATAAAATGATAAAGGCATTTAGGAATAACCTATATTTCCAAAAATATCCACACCATGCTTATGTGATCAATTAATTAACCTTTTGAGCTTAATCATATTCCTTCGGTGACACACCACATTACTCACCTAAGATCTTTTTCTTGTTTAGCCTTACGTATTCTTGATCTCATTTTGTCAAAGGCTAGTAGGAACTTGAGGGAGCAATAAGGTGTGTGAAATAGGGTTTACTATTGTTCATAACTTTCGAGGAAATAATTGTTGTTACCTTGATAGTCGATGTTCAAGTTAAATCTAAGTGAGGATTATTGTTACATTTATCTTAGCTCTCATAAAAAAAATAATAATAATAAAGAAAAAGAAAAAATGAAAAAATGAAAAAAAAAATGAAAAAAAAAAAAGAATATACATACATGAGAGCATACTTATGTTTTTTGTAATCCTCCTTCATTGCGACTATTCAAGGCTTTTTGTTGAAAATGAAAATAAATTGTGTGGGGAGGAAGTTTGGTGTTGTGCATGATATTCATGGTGACTACTAGCTTTTGACACTTCACCTTGCTTTGGCCTTTCTTGACATACCTTGTCCCTAGCCCCATTACAACCCTAATAAAGCCTTTTGATTGTCATTATTAATGTATGTTGTGATTTAAGTTGGAATGATACCAAGTGTCAAGCATGCATTTGATTTTGTTGGAATTGAGTGATACACTAACCCTTGTTCTTGAGTGAATATTCTTTTGTGAGTGAAATGTGAGGTATTGCTTATTTGTTTTTTGCATAAGAGATCTCAAGTTTTGATTCTAAGGTGTGCTCTTGTAGACTTAGCATGGTTTCCAATAATTTTTGCACTTGACATGAACTTGTAATCACTCGTGCATGCTTCTTTAAGTAGACTATGTGAATCCTTGCACTTTCCACACCAAGACATTGCAACTTCATTTTGATTCTCAAGTTGATGTCTCATGAGAGGACATGTATGTGTGGTGTTGCATTGCCATGTAATCTTTTATACAAACTAGATGGATTTTGTGGGTACATTCACTATAGGCCCTCACGAGACCTCACTCGTCCACTAGGGCTGCCTAGGGGTTTAAAGGGCTTGCTGCATATGCCAAATGCAACCGTCACACCTACGAAAAGGAGTATAGGACTTTTTATCTAGATTTTCTTTTTTGTTTTTACTCGAGGACGAGCAAAAGATAGGTATTGGGGAATTTGATAAGTGCATATTTTTGCATATTTTTATTACCTTTTTATTGCTTGAACTCGTATTTTAATAAATTATTTTATTGCATTTCAGGAAATTCGTTAATAAATAAAGAAATGGTAAAATAAAGAAATAAAGAGCAAGGAAGGGAAAAAGAGAAAGAAAAAGGACCAAAAATGAAAAAAGAAAAAGAATTAGGAGCTTGGAGCAAAAGGAATATTTCAAGACAAGCGGAAGGTGGAGATCATCCCAACACATTACATAAGTGTATGGCCAAGATCAACTCTTCAAAGCTTAAGGGGGAAGGAAACAAATAGATGGCTAGGATTTCACCACCACACACCACAAATATATGGTGGGGATTTACCCAACACCCCCTAACCCTAATTCCTATCCTATAAATACCCTCTCACCCCCTTGTATTTAGTAACTTAGATTTTAGGGTACTTTTATTTTCTTGTTTTTCTTTAAGTTTTAAATCTTGTAAACACTCCTATTATAATTAATGCAATTTTTATTTTCTTTACTTCTTGTCTTGCTCTTTCGTTATTGTTGCCTTGTTTCGTTATTTTCGTAAATCCCGTTGCTAACCACTTGGGGTTGAAAGTAACGAAACTCTAATTTCGTGTTCTTAGTCTTTAATTCGTAATTTTGCCCCTTTAAATTTCCATTTTATTGTGGGCTTTATATTTGTTAAATTGTAGATTTAAATTTTTCATGTCTTATGTGTTAATTACTAGCAACTTCGTTTCTTTTTAATCTATCAGCTACATGTTTTATGGTCATTTATTTTAAATCACTTCGAGTTTACAGCGTCTTTCACTTAAATTCATGTTCCATCTTGTTAAATCAGTAGATGCCTTGTTGGATGGTTTCCTCTGTTTTCGTTAATTGCTGTCTACCACCATGTCTTTCTGTTTGCCTGCCTGCTGTGTTGAGCGCGTGTTCCTCATGCGCAACTTCCCCCATTTTTATGATTAGATTACTTAATTAGTTTGTTTTTCTTTTTCTTTTCTTTTTTTTACTGCCACGTTTTAATAAGTTACATTAGTATTAAAGTTTCTTAATTAAATTTGCTCAAGCTTTTGGTTCATTTCCTTCTACCGTCGGATTCATTTCTTATTTTTAATTGCTTGTTTTCTAGCCCACTTGCATGTCTGGCCCAAATCCAATTCCTGGCCCGAGTTATTTTGCTGGCTCTTTTTCTAACTTTAGTTCAAATACTCCTGCTTTACACAATTTTTCTTGCTGCCGTAGTATGTTTAGACATTAAATTACTACATTAATTTAATCATCATTCATTAATTTCATTTAATCATTAGTTAATCATCTCTGTTATCATTAGAAGTCATAGTATAATATTCGGAACCACATTTTAGTTATCTTAATTAAACGTTTTATTTTTCTTTTAATTATCCGCACCTCACTTTGTTATTATTTATTTATTTATTTTAGCAATTTATTCTCTTATTAGGTGGTAGCTTAATTAGTACAAACAAATCATCCTAAAATTTCCAAAATCGTTCTAATTTGATTAAATTACAAATTAAGGTTTGCGAAAATATTAGTCTCCGTGGATCGATACCTAAAATAATTCAACGAACGAGTCGTGCGCTTGCGATTAAAATTGTCAATTATTTTAGAACACCATATATTGTGATACTTGTTTTACGAATTGATATTGGCTTATAAGCTAGATATGAGATATATTAGTTATTAACCAGATATTTCGCTAAGACCCTTAGTGAAGGGCATATGATTTTCATTTCGGTATTTCTGTATATCTTGTGACTATTTTCTGAGGAAAATATTAGGTAAATGTTTTTCCTTATTTTTTGAGGATATTATTTTGAATATTAATTTAGAGTTTTATTTATTAAATGAATATTATTTTGAATATTCATTTAAGGATTTGATTTATTTAATGAATATTATTTGAATAGTCATTCGAGGATTTATTTATTTAGTGAATATTTTTATATATTCATTCGAGGATTATTTATGAGCAATATTTTTGATTAAGAATATTCTTTAATTATTTATGATTTAATACATATTATTTGAATATTTATATAATACTTTTAACTAGTTTTAAAGATGATTTCTCTTATTCAAAATTATCTTTGACCCTCAAAAAAATTATGTAAAATATTTCTGAGCTTTATTATGATTATTTTATCAAGGGGAGGTTCCTAAAACTCTATTTTCCATTTAAATCTATCTTATAGGAAGATTTAAATGCTCACTCAAAACTTCCAAATTATAAGGGAACCTTACTTGAGAACTGTTATTTATGATTGACTGCTCGATCATAGATTTTTTGAAAGTATTATTTTCACTCGCATCTTGATTTCTAAATGATCAAAATGAGTCTTTTTGTTACTTCCTCAACACTCGAGGAGTAAGATTGATGGAACAAGTTATAATCCATTAACGAGCAATAGCTCGGGAAATATTGGTGAAATTTTCCTTTCCAATTAGATATGACTACCTTGTGGAGTCCTATCAACAAGTATTATACTTGGGGAAAGGGGAACGAACTTTACGTTTCAAAGTTATGGATTCTATTCGAACTAGGAGTTGTATAAGGGGCCAAGGAGTTACTAGAGAGGCGGTAAACAAGTAAATCCGTCAGTTCTTCCTTCTACCGGTAGTAAAACCATATATGTCTTGTACAACTGCGACTGATCATCGTAGGTTGGGACAACTGGCGCTGTGAATACTCCAGTATTAGTTCATCATCAAAATTTGGATATTTCCTGCAACACGTATCGAAGAGACTTCTTTCAGGTTTGCAGGGGTTTGAAAAGTGTTGAAAAATAAAGTTGCAATATATTACCTTGCAACTTCTTTTTTTAAGATATACGTTGATATCTTGCTTATATTGTCTCTGCATAGCAGACTTTGTTTTATTATATATGTTGATATCTGGCTTATACTTTTGCATAGCAGATATTCTTACGGAAGTTATATATTAAATTACCTTGTAACTTCATCCTTTACGTTATACTGGCATTATGTTCGTTAATGCATGGCATATGGTTTTTCAGAGATATTTTAAAATTGCTATATATTGTTGTTCAATTATAAATTATTTTTGGTGGGCTTTATTGCTCACCCTTGCTTTATTTATTATATCACAACAACAACGAGATCAGATGGCACACACAAGACGCACTCGGCGCAAGCAGGTGTCAACCGTCAGAGGGTTACCCGCTGATGTCATAGCCGCCGTTGCTGTGGTAAGAGCATCCAATAGGTTAGACTGGCAGCTTTTGGTGTATCAGACTAATGTATAATTATCATTTATGTTAAACAACGGCAAGAAACTTTTACGCGTACTCTATAATCATTTTGGGTTGTAATAACGTATAACTTGTGGATCCTATGATTAGAGACTTATTTCAATTTCATCTCTGGGACTATAACTGGTTGTGTGATGTGTCATTATTGCGGGGTCACAGCATGCAGTTTATTTTTTTTGATTCAAGTGCAAGTATTAATTTATGGAAATTGAGACCGTAACGACCAGGTCCCCGACCTCGGATCTGGGGCTGTTACAGAAATGGTATCAGAGCAAGAGTTATATATCCCAGAGATGATGCAATGTTATAATAATAAATTCACTAAGATAATAAGAACTCTTGCCAAGTTCGCCTAAAACCCATACGGGAACTCTTAAGTATCATGATAGTAACTTGGCTCAATATCATATCGACGAGTAAGGCGACAAACCTTGAGGCTTACGAGCATCAGCACGATGATGCTTTATTATATGTTGACGATCGGCTTGTAGATTCGATAGAATACCCTACTGAGAACCCGGATGAGGTTCCAGCTGGAGGAGAACCCTGTTAAGGATAAGGAGTTTTACCTTGAGTAAATGAGGGCTACAGCCAGAGAGATTGTAAGAGTTAAGGTATAGTGCTCAGAGAAGTGAGCGTAAAGAGCTGAGATATTATTAAATGAACTAAAGATGCATATTGGATTCATAGCGGGACTATCGAATGTAGCACCAACAAGCAAGACGGATTGGAAGAATTACTTGAGATCTTATATGGTGATAGATACGAATCCTTAGAGACTTTTAGATTAATGAGAAAAGACTTAGAATGATGCATGATTATCAAAGACATCGATATAGGACGGGGAGCAGAGTCTCCAGGAGAAGTTGAGATAGAGGCAGCAAGTGCCATATCATTTGATAAATAGATTAGTGTGAATATTGTCAAATGGTAATTCGCCATGAGAAGGAAGATTTCATTGGTTATAATTTATGAAGTCAAATTGAGATTGATGAGGTGGTTTTATCCAGGAAATGTTCATTTTTTTTGAATGGATCAGCTTAGAAAGTAAAGACATTGGGAAGTAATGGCATGATTGGATAATGTTATATAAGGAAGTAGTAAGCGGGACGATGATCTCAGAACTTACAAGAGGAAAAGACCAGTGAGTCTATGAAAAACTCGTAATAAGACCATTGTCAGAGACTAAGTATAAGGTTAATCCCACTCAATTAAATGATGAACCAGAAACATTAGATGCATGTGATTCAGAGGAATATTAAATTATTTCTTTTCCTTGAATGGATTATAGTAAGTTACATTAAGTTTGTTCCGACGCTGAATCATAAATGGATCAAGAAATACGATCAGTGGTTAAGAAGTGAGTGAGAATGTTTTAGGATGGAACCTGAAAGAGCAAGTGTATGCCAAGTTCTCGGAGTATGAGTTCTGGTAAAATGGAGTTCAGTTATTAGGACATACGATCAATAGTGAAGGAGCGTTGGTTGACCCCGCCGAGTTAAAGGCAGTTTCAAATAGAGAAAGACCAACCACACCAACAAAGGTGAGAAATTTCATAAGATTCCCAAGGTATTACCAGAGAGTTGTTCATGACTTCATAAAGATTGAAGTCCCGTAACCCGACTTATTTATAAGACTTAGAAGTTTGAATGGACAGGAAAACGTGAGAAAATGTTCCTCGAGCTAAAAGATGAAATTGCTAATGACCCTGTGCTGGCATTGCCTGATAACTATGTGGTTTCAGTGACGCTCGCATAAAGAATTAGCATGGGGATTAAGCAACACGGAGGAGTAATCACGTATGCCTCAAGACAACTGAGGGATTATGAGATTCGATACCCTACCCATGATTTAGAACTTGCAGTGGTAGATTCATTTTAAATATTTGGAGGCACTAATTATATGGAGAAATGTACAAGAATTACACTGACCCTGAGAGCCACCAGTATATATTTTACTCAGAGAGAGCCTAACTTGAACCAGAGAAAGTGGATAGAGCTGATAAAGATTATGATTGCGAGGTTTTGTATCACCCAGGGAAAGCCAGTGTAAGGGCTGATGCCCTTAAATAGGAAAGATAGACTCCAGATGATAATGTTTTCAGAAGAATAGATAAGAGAATTTGAAATGATAAAGATAAAGGAAGGGTGACCGGAGATGGTACTGAGAAGTCGATTGAGGTTTATATGGAGTAAAATTTTGAAAAGATCAGAAGGTATCAAGGAAAAGGGATGAACGAAGAGTGGTATTGCTCTAGTTGAGTGACTATACTACTCTGGTACCTAAGATTTGCTGTGTAAGGGAAAACAGTGAACAAATACATAAAGAAGAAGTTTAAGAGTATGCGGGAAAAAGCATATTGATAAGCGTAACCTCTTCCAGATAAATTATCTTCACTATGGACGAAGGAGGCACTATACCGGCAATTGCTAGAAAAGTAATGCCATTTGTTAACCCTAAACTCACTTGTTGTAGCGCGGCCATTTGGGGCCATGTAACAAAGAATAAAGTGACTAGACCAGCGATGTAAGGACAAAGCTGGGTTACTTCTAATCAAGTGCCGACCGCGAGGACTTTTGATATAAATGTAACCCTAACGAGATTGAAGGAATCTTTCTACTTAACCCTTGGCTACCCATGTTTTGAATTGATTCACGAATTGTTAGCTCCCTTGTGTGTATGGTGTTGCCCGTAGTGAAGTGATTCAGGTGTATATGATTGTCCAGATTATAAGTTAGAAATTGAGTTATGATGATTGAGATACATGATGTTGGGATTTTATAAATACAAGGGATGTATTAGGACTAAGGCAAATGATCAATCTAAGCTTACAAAAAAGGTCAAAGATCATTCAGTAAGATTCAAAAATATTGTCTGAAGCTAGTATCCTTGATAAAAGCAATAGGTACGAAGAGATTCATGTTGAACACGACCAATATCTTCCAGAACATCCTTGCTACCATTACCAAGTTCTGTAAGAAGAGCGGATAGAGATATGTTATCTTTCAGAAGGTCATGTAGACTGACATTAATTTGAAAGAAAAAGTTTAGCATTAAGCAACCTATAGATTATCAAGATGAGAATGATTGAAAAGAGACCCTTATTACGGATATATGATTTGATTGTCAATTACAGGATGAAAGTATTTCTTGAAAATTGAATTGAAAGATTGAATATCCATAAAATATGATGAACCCGGGGGATGCACAAAGGATGGCATTAACCATAATAAAGACATTGTGAATTCAGATGATATAAATTGGATTGACTAAGGAAACAATAACCTTTAAGGATTCATTGGAAGGAGTTTTGGAAAGTACATAGACAGAATTGTTATAGGATTGATTAGTGATATTTTGATATACCCTGTACCTAGAAAATATAGGAGGAATGATGAAGATGGCCTAAGAGATTTTACAAAGAGAGAGTTAATATCATAAGTTTCAAAAATGGAAGTTGGTAGGGAAACCATGTGTGAAACCATGAGGAGGTATAGATTGAACCAACGAAGGTTGAGATTATCCTAAAACAAGAAAGAACGAAGAGAAGAAATATCCTAGGTATGATTGGGAGTAACTGTGACAAAGTTCACATGGAAAGGTGGAAGCAATTAATTATGGAAAAAGACTGATGTATATTTCTCTCCTTCAGCAGAGTTTAAGGGAGAATGCTTTCACCCAAAAGTGATGGGAATGAGGTAGAAAAATTTGAGTTGGAATAGATTCAGAAAACATTGATTGCAAGAAACTATCATTATCAGGAAAGGCCAATGAGTGGCCGACACTTTAAGTATAGAGGAGTAATTATAAATGCTCATACCAAAGAAACAAAATGATATTGAAAGGAACCTTGAAGGTCATAATGCGGTGGAGGAATTTAAATCCCCTCTGATGATTGTGCATGATTCAACCATAAGAATAATTTAAGTAAACATTCGATTCCTGATATCGTCTTAAGCATATTACATACCTTAGAAGGTCCTATTCTGAGGTAAACCAGGACCAAGACATAAAATTGATTAAGTAAACCATTAATCTTCCAGTCTCCTACTGAAGATATATGATAAATAATTTCATTAACCTATCATAGCTGCGGTGATTGAAGCTCTTCTGCAATTTTGTCTGCTTCATATAATATCTACATCAAGTTCAGGGAGTATTCCTTATGAATAAGAAATAGTGATTATTTTGTCTTCCTAGAAGATTTTGATTTGGCAATTATGAAACTCGTGTGATTAGCTATTAAAGCACTACGTAAACGATAAACGATGGTGATTCAACAAAGGACTACATTAATGTAGTGGTGATTCTTTAGAGAAATTAGATGATAACGACTGTGGAGATGTAGGAATGAAAAACCGAAATAGATGGTATTGGATCTAAGTTATAGAAGTCGTCATGGTTCATTTCGGATGGTTTAATTTTGGAATGACGTGATGTTTAAAATAAATGATAATGCTATGATGGTTCATAAAGAAATTATAGTCGAAATAGAAACAAGATGACTGATGAAAGAAATATAGAGTTGGGGATATAAAGGAAATAAAGTTTGATGAACAATAAGGGAATTAGATATGCGGACTCCTGAGAAACCCTAGCAATGAAGCAAGAAAAGTATGAAATTGACATGGAAAAGTTATTGGACACAATGGAAAGTTGAAATTGAAAGCATAAATGACATACAGATTAACTCCCTTTAAGTTGGGAGAATTCGAGGAAATTTGGAATAGATTAATTAAGTAATAAGGAGACTCATGGAACGAGGAAATGAGAATTTAGATGGTTTAACAAAGGAAAGTTTGAACCAAAAAATGTGATGCTTATTGAGTACATGTGACGGGATACCAATAGGGAAATACCAAGTACAAAGGACATCTCAATAATGAGATGACGGTGAAGATAAATAATAGAAGTGAAGAAAAATTAGGTAAGAAGGATGTGATTGATAACAAAAAGATTAGAAAAGTAATAATGGAATGGGAAGCAAGGAATGTTAGGAATGGATTGATGAATGGGCTTTCTAACGAACTCTCGGGATGACAACCTGATAGTGTTAGTATTATGAATATGAAAGAACTATTAGCGTGGCGTGGAATGTCAGTAGCAGTGATGCCAAGCAAGAAATCTAAGATTTAACCTGAGAGGTTGAAGAATTTCCAAAAAATGAGTGTTCATAAGATTGAACAAGAATATAGGTCCATAGAATGATGGACAGAGCGGCAAGGATATGTTGACCCGTGAGATTTGGATAAAGTAGTATTTGATACGATTACGACTATTTTCTTCTCTGATAAACCTCTATAGTTCAGAGGTAAATTCTAAGTACGATACTTTGCAATCATGAATTTTTGTATAATTCTTTGAAACTTCTTTTCTTCTCTTTTTTTCATCTTCCTTATAAATTGAGATGAACAACCCTTTAATGAGGGGAGGTACTGCTACATGACTATCTGTCTGTGTGATAGAAGACTAAGTGGAATACCATTAATTGTTTAATTGCTTGTCAAGTACTAAAGGCTTGCCCCCTTCTGTACTAACTATGCCATATAACAAATGTTCATTGATCGTAGTGATCTCTCAATAAATTTTTCCACTTCTATATATTGATCGAGATTGCGAAGATACACTACGCCATAGATGGCTGTATGCAACGCACTCCTACTGTTACGTTAAACACGCTTTTTGTTACATTAGGCCAAATGCAACGCACTTTAACCATTGCGGCCGCTAATGCTAACTTTGCCCTCTAATACAACGTTGTGATTCTTAAGAGTAACGCTACGAAAAGCATTACCTTAAGGCCATATAGCAACACTAAATCAACCAAATGTAACATCAGGAGAGTATTACCTTATCTCAGCCAAAAACAGTAGGTGACACGTGGCATATGACATGGCATGTGCGGATCGATGGACACGTGGCTGGGCCACGTGGCAATGGGGGGGTCCCCACTACCACATGGCGGGTGGGTCCCACACTACCACGGCAGTGTAGGGCCCACCTGCCACGTGGCTGTGTGGGCCAACCTGAAACGTTGCAGTGTGGGACCCACCTGACACGTGGCAGTGTGGCCCCACTTCCCAATTGCAACACTACATCCTACCTAATGTAACACTAGATTTGGCTGATGCAACACAATTGTTCTATTAAACGCAATACAAACCATGGCTAATGTAACACTATATTCATTAATGTAACAGTGAGTTTAATTAATAAGGTAACACTAAGTGATAGCAATTGCAACACTAACAATGGAAATTTGGCAATATACCATTTGTACATATAATAATCCCATTACCAACAAAACTAGTCCATACAAACGATCGCCATCCATAAATTCACAAAAATACAATAACCACCAACAGCCAAATCCACCGGTTCACCAAATCACCTTTCATACATCACTTCACCAAAATAAAAACTATTCACCATCGTCAAAATAAAAACCAAGTAGTAACTACCAAACCACATTAGTGCAAAATGACCTACGAAAAAATAAAATCGCCGAAACCCCTTACTCCAATCTAATAAATTACCAACCGTCCAGATTCATTAATATTCATAAACTAAGAAAATAGCTAAGAGGAGGTCCCCATAGTGAATGGAGTACCATTTTCATCATCCTCACTTGCAATAGTAGCAGAAAAGTCTCCAATGTCCAGATTGAGACTAGGATTAGCTTCTCCCAACTTTTTCATCAACACTGACATGTTATCCCGGACTTTCCTGTTCACCTTTAATTCCAATTCTGCCTCAAGATCTTGCCCGATCTTTGCAGTCAAATCATCCAAATAAGGGTCATCTTCAGGGGTCGAAGTTGATGCCGAACCTGCACTTTTACCGTGCCTTCCTTTCAGCCATTCTCGACCATGAGTCTTTCCATTAGCAATAAGTTCATCCGCATCCTCACCTGAAGCTATCTTCTTCTTAATCTCACTCTACAAGAAAAATTTTGTGAAAGCTTGTGAAATATTTGGCATTTCTGAAAGGTAATGCTTTCTTCAACAAAAGAAAGACAATAATGTAATGGAAAAAAACCTATAACAATCACAATCAGACATGGTAATGTTGATGATTATTATCAAGTCAATTGCAAATTTAAAATAAGTGAGTGACTATGCCTGACGTGAAATAGTAACTAAAAAAGTTAATGCTGCAACCATAAGTCTATAATCTACTTTTTAGTGATAGCATACTTCTTTCATTCCTGATTACAGTTTAGTGGAATGATGAAATAAAAAAGGAAAAAAATTTAGACATCTACACAAATCGTTAAACAGATAATCCTGGAAGTAAAAATCAATTCAACAAGTCTGAAACTAATAAGCTCAGAACATAGATAAATAAACACCATCAAGTGAGTATCAATGTAAACAGATAAATAACATTTTCCTGAAATTAATATGAAATTACATGATTCATGTATAATTTAATTACCAATTAAAGATTCATCTAACACCGTGGTCTTCGACCCAATTTATGGTAGTGAGGTGTTTGTACTTGATTAAATGCCAAATAATCAGGGCAATCGAGATAAAAGTACATAAAATTATTAGACATGTTAAGATAACTAGGGACTAAACAGATAACACTCACAAGTCTTTTTTGAACTTCATTTGTATTTGTCTTGTATGTTCGACCCTCTTCTCTCTCACGAGATTCGAAATAAACTTGAGCGTCTGATGGCGAGGCAAGTCTAGGATCACTCTTTTTCTGTAATAAAACAAAGAGAATAAGGTCATACCTATTTTTTGTATAATATGACCTGATATGTCATATTGTATTATTATACAGAACTAAACACAGCCACCAAAGAACATTATAATTGTCAAACATACAGTTATTAGTATTTTCCGATGTACACAAAAAAAAAAATCATTCCTAGAAAACCCAGTACAAATTAAACATCCTTGGAACGATATAAATTTATAGACAAATTTCCAAAATAAAACAAACAAATAGTAGGAAAATAAGCTATTTTGATATTGCATTTTTCATAATATTATTTACTTGAAGATAAAAACTAAACATACTTATGTCAGGAAAAATCCAATCTTTAACCCACAATTCCAGTCTCGAAAAAATTCAAGAAAGGATTAAGAAGTTAAAAACATATTAACACACAAACATATCAAGGAAAAAACAAATGCACCTTATATGTAAAAAAAGGTAAAGAAAGACACATACCAACTTGTCTCTTACTTGGGCCATACTATTAGGTCCTAGAGTGTGTGGGTCAGTTATTGAATCACGAAGTGCTTTATTTTCCACCGCTAATTCCTGTTAAAATGAAAATTTTATTGCACAAGCTTCTTTTGATATTCTTTAAAATCAAAATATAGAGGTTCAGAATGTGCATATAGACAACTTGAACTACCTTATCTCCCCAGTACTTGACCAACACTTTCAAATCTACAAGTGGAATCACACTAGGCCTATTTGCCATCCTGTCCTCATCAGTGTTATACTTTGTGTAATACCTCGTCTTCATACGAGATTTGTCACCCTCCATGATGTACTGATTGTCTTGTCCACCCATCGTAGCCCTTGATCCGCAATTAATTAAATAAGTAAACATGAAAGTAAGGTCTAGGTAAAAGAGTTTACCTTGGTATACTCACACATTTTCTTCTTCAAATCCCTAGGAACAACACGCCAATTGACGTAAGTAAGCGATACATTGTCCTTTGCAAGTGTCCCCAGAAAATTACTCAACTCACTTAATAATTTTTTATTTTTTTGAAACCGGTTGACCCCGTCTTTTCAAGAAAATGACTGGTCTTTCAGCACGAGTCCTTGCATGAATAATGGTCATTTTTGTCCTTCCTCTCCATCTTTTAGGAGCTGCTACTTCTATACTAGGTACACATAAAAAAACAAATTACATTATTGCCTTACTAAATATTAATAATTAGAAATTACAAGCACTGCCTTCAATCTAACTTACAAAAGAAATAGTGTAAGAATACATATTACCTGGTTGAGTTTCCTCCTCTACAATGTTCTCCAAGTTAGGGAGATTCTCGGTTGTTGGAGGAGCTAGAATACCCTTCTTTTGACGTTCCTGCGGTGCTAAATAAGCAGATACCGAACCACAAGCTTCAGAATTGCAAGAATGTTTTAGCATTTTACTACATGTTGGTTTCAGTTCTTTAGCACGATTTAAACTTGTCACTTCCTTCTCAATTGCTGTACCAGCTTGTGCAGCTTCCTTCTCAGTTGCAGTGATAGCATTGGCTCATGAACGAGTTCGTGGCCTAAGTAAAGAGTTATTTTTCTTGACCTTCTTGATTTTCTACAATTATTAGGAGTTCATAATTAGGTTTGCAGTTTTTATATGAGGCCAGAATAAGAAGCAATTAACATTTAGACTACTTTCATACCTCAGCTGTATCATCGCTATCAACTTCGACCTCATTTTCTGGAATAAAATCATCGGATTCATCCTCTTTGTCTTTTCCTTTCCTCTTCTTGGCTGCAGTACCGTTCATTTCACGAACCATCCTTTTGATCCCATATTCTTCGAGTTTCTTGTTATTTTCTTGAATTTTAGCAATTCTACCTTTTTCATAGCTTGTCAGCGGTGGTGGTGGGGCAAACTGCATTAAAACAATGAAATATAAAGCATAAATTACAAGTTGTAGTGACTCATAATTTAATATGAATAAATTACAACTATTTTTAAATTCAAGAATTCACATATAATGAATTAGAAAAGAAGAACAACAAAAAGGAACCAGCCTGTTAAGATCGAAATAATATTCATGACCGAAATAAAATTCAGAGTTCTCCAAAGTCAAATTCAGAATAGTTTTCATGTAGTGATATTATTCAACATCTATCTTTTTAGAGTTTATTTCTGAATTAAAAAAGGAGTATTTCAGTGAACTATACAAGTGAACTAATTTTGTGAATATCTTTTGTTTTTGAAATGCAAGGACAATTGACAAGTCAAAATATACCTCGGTGGAACTGTCATCCTCTCCATTACATTCTATTCCACTTGTATCAGCTTCTTGCAAAACTTTAGAAAAATTTTTTTTATTTGATTGGGTAATTCAACGGTCAACTAGTACTTTGACCGGAACCCCTAAACAGGGTTTCGTCATGGTTTAAGGATTCGATTTTTTAAAAAATATTTCTCAACGACCCAACCAAACGGGAATCAAGATCCACCATTTATAATGTTATTCCCAAAATTTTAGAAAAAAAAAAAATTTATTTGATTCGGTAATTCAACGGTCAACTAGTACTTTAACCTGAACCCCTAAACAGGGTTTCGACAAGGTTTAAGGATTCGATTTATTAAAAAATATTTCTCGATGACCCAACCGAATGGGAATCAAGATCCATCATTTTTAATTTTATTCCCAAATTTTAGAAAAAAAATTTATTTGATTGGGTAATTCAACTTTCAACTAGTACTTTGACCGGAACCCCTAAACAGGGTTTCGTCAGGGTTTAAGGATTCGATTTTTTAAAAAATATTTCTCGATGAACCAACTAAACGGGAATCAAGATCCATCATTTTTAATGTTATTCCCAAAATTTTAGGAAAAAAAATTTATTTGATTGGGTAAATTAACGGTCAACTAGTACTTTGACCGGAACCCCTAAAAAGGGTTTCGTCAAGGTTTACGGATTCGATTTTTTAAAAAATGTTTCTCATTGACCCAACCGAACGGGAATCAAGATCCATCACTTTTAATGTTATTCCCAAAATTTTAGAAAAAAAATTTATTTGATTGGGTAATTCAACGGTCAACTAGTACTTTGACCGGAACCCCTAAAAAGGGTTTCGTCAGGGTTTAAGGATTCGATTTTTAAAAAATATTTCTCGACGACCCAACCAAACGAGAATCAAGATCCATCATTTTTAATGTTATTCCCAAAATTTTAGAAAAAAATTTATTTGATTGGGTAATTCAACTGTCAACTAGTACTTTGGCCGGAACCCCTAAATTGGGTTTCGTCAGGGTTTAAGGATTCGATTTTTAAAAAAATATTTCTGAAAGACCCAACTGAACGGGAATCAAGATCCATCATTTTTAATGTTATTCCCAAAATTTTAGAAAAAAAATTTATTTGATTGGGTAATTCAACGGTCAACTAGTACTTTGACCGGAACCCCTAAACAGGGTTTCGTTAGCGTTTAAGGATTCAATTTTTTAAAAAATATTTCTCGACGACCCAACCGAATGGGAATCAAGATCCATCATTTTTAATGTTATTCCCAAAATTTTAGAAAAAAAAAATTATTTGATTTTGTAATTCAACGGTCAACTAGTATTTTGACCGGAACCCCTAAATTGGGTTTCGACAGGGTTTAAGGATTCGATTTTTTAAAAAATATTTCTCGATGACCCAACTAAACGGGAATCAAGATCCATCATTTTTAATGTTATTCCCAAAATTTTAGAAAAAAAAAATTATTTGATTTGGTAATTCAACGGTCAACTAGTATTTTGACCGGAACCCCTAAATTGGGTTTCGTCAGGGTTTAAGGATTCGATTTTTTAAAAAACAATTCTCGATGACCCAACTAAACGGGAATCAAGATCCATCATATTTAATGTTATTCCCAAAAATTTATGAAAAAAAAATTATTTGATTGGGTAAATTAACGGTCAACTAGTACTTTGACCGGAACCCCTAAAAAGGGTTTCGTCAAGGTTTAAGGATTCGATTTTTTAAAAAATATTTCTCGATGACCCAACCAAACGGGAATCAAGATCCATCACTTTTAATATTATTCCCAAAATTTTAGAAAAAAATTTTTATTTGATTGGGTAATTCAACGGTCAACTAGTACTTTGACCGGAACCCCTAAAAAGGGTTTCGTCAGGGTTTAAGGATTCGATTTTTAAAAAAATATTTCTCGATGACCCAACCAAACGGGAATCAAGATCCATCACTTTTAATATTATTCCCAAAATTTTAGAAAAAATTTTTTATTTGATTGGGTAATTCAACGGTCAACTAGTACTTTGACCGGAACCCCTAAAAAGGGTTTCGTCAGGGTTTAAGGATTCGATTTTTAAAAAATATTTCTCGACGACCCAACCGAACGAGAATCAAGATCCTTCATTTTTAATGTTATTTACAAAATTTTAGAAAAAAATTTATTTGATTGGGTAATTCAACGGTCAACTAGTACTTTGACCAGAACCCCTAAATTGGGTTTCGTCAGGGTTTAAGGATTCGATTTTTTAAAAAATATTTCTGAAAGACCCAACTGAACGGGAATCAAGATCCATCATTTTTAATGTTATTCCCAAAATTTTAGAAAAAAAATTTATTTGATTGGGTAATTCAACGGTCAACTAGTACTTTGACCGGAACCCCTAGACAGGGTTTCGTCAGGGTTTAAGGATTCAATTTTTTAAAAAATATTTCTCGATGACCCAACCGAACGGGAATCAAGATCCATCATTTTTAATGTTATTCCTAAAATTTTAGAAAATTTTTTTTTTATATGATTTGGTAATTCAACGGTCAACTAGTATTTTGACCGGAACCCCTAAATTGGGTTTCGTCAGGGTTTAAGGATTCTATTTTTTAAAAAATATTTCTCGAGGACCCAACCGAAAGGGAATCAAGATCCATCATTTTTAATGTTATTCCCAAAATTTTAGAAAAAAATTTTTTTTATTTGATTGGGTAATTCAACGGTCAACTTGTACTTTGACCAGAACCCCTAAAAAGGGTTTCGTCAGGGTTTAAGGATTTGATTTCTAAAAAATATTTCTTGATGACCCAACCGAACGAGAATCAAGATTGAAGGTAGTGCTTTTCGAAGTTCGTTCACAGGGAAGGACTCTCAATATCGATTTCGAGTAGATTATTTCTTACAATCTAGTAGTGTGGAAAATGGGGGGTGTTTGATTTGGTTAAGGTGTTTTATCAAACACCTTGCATACAATAACTAAATTGCTACAAAAATACAACTAAGTTAATGGCAACTATCCAAATTTACCAACACAACAACACAATGAATAAATTAGCAAGATAAGAGATATTTGACCCAAGGATAATGCAACTCAAGCACTTCAACCCAACAACAAGCAAAATTATATCCAACTCTACCTAACCAAGATAATTGGTGAAGCACACAATCACTTATTTCTCTTCTATTATAAACACTAATTTAGTGAAGCACATAAATTAGTTCTCTTGATACTAGCAACCAATAGTGAAGCACTACCAATTTAACCAAATCAAGGAATCAATCAAAGAGAGGCTAGGACAAACCCAAGGATGAGGAGCTCAACCTAGGTATTTGCACTTGAATTTTGAGGATTTAGGTACACTAAATCTTGTGCTACTATAATGAATGCACTAACAATTACGGATTAGCACAAACAATTAGCAATTAAAATTACAAGAAGAGCAAATTGAAGCAACTTACAATTCTCCAAGCAAAATCATAAACAATACAACTCAAGAATTCAAGATAGAATGAAATAGATCTTACTTAAATTGAAATTGGTTTTTGTACAAGAATTCCTCCTTGAGCCAAATAAATGGAGTTAGTTACTCATAATCAATGCTAGATTATGAGTAATAAGTGTTTTTCTCTCTACTTGACTAACCCTAATTTATCCTTGAAGAGGCTAAGAAGAGGGGAAAAAGAAGTTAGATGTTAGGTTAGATGATATGTTCATTTAATACTCAGCAGCTCCGTACGGCCTGCTGTACGGCCGTACAGCTGCCCGTACGAAAATTCTGCTCCTTTGAACGGCCTGTTGAACGGCCGTACAGCTGCCCGTACGAGATAAAATCTTCAATATAATGCATTAAACACCTCCCGGCATCACGAGCTTGCATCTTCTAACTTCCCTCTTGAATAATCTTCGCTCTCAAGCCCAAAATAATCCATCTTTTCAACAATTAAGCATGAGGCACTGAAAGATGAAAAACATAACAAATATTAATAAAACAACATTTGAAACTAACAAAAATGCAAGAGAATAAAAGATAAAACGTGTATAAAATACACATTATCAAATCTTCCCCCACTTAAACTTTGCTAGTCCCGAGCAAACTAAAATTAACATAACCATATAATTCTAACTAGTACCACTTCCGTAGGTGATCACGGTTGCATTTGGCATATGCAACAAGCCCTTGGAACCCCTAGGTAGCCCTAGTGGACGAGTGAGGTCTCGTGAGGGTTTATAGATGATGTACCCACAAAATCACAAAAATCACCAACAAACAAAAAACTAACAAGACCTACTAAATAAACTAACTACTACACTCACATGTCCGAGTCGTTTACTTGTAACTAAAATCAAACATATAGAGCTATTCACCTTGTCATCCACTAAAACGAGCTAACAACCAATTCAAGAATCAAGATAACACACCTTGTGCAAGATGTAACCAAGACATTAAAGATAGAATGAATGCACTTCAATCGTGAACACTAGACAACATGATCACAAAGCATACATGGCTTCGCATTAAGAAGATGAAATTGCATGGTGAAAAATCTCACATCTCTCAATTATGCATCACACAAGTATGGGCTAGAGATTTCACTCAACTCCAAGTCTAAATGCATGCGCTCTACTTGACCTTGCATGTTCACCTAAATTCCGGATTGCACCAAAAACAAGGAATTCATAAAATGGGTTGTAATGAGGCTTGGGTGAAGGTGTTAAAATTTAAGGTCAAGGAAGGTGTAAAAGTCTTGCTAGTTGAGTCAAATGACGCTTGCTTTCTTCGTACACCAAATTCTCAAACTAAAGTAGACCTCCGCTCATTTACAATTACAAAACACAACCACATTTACCAAGAAAATTGAAACAAAATAAAGTACAAAGATTTATTGCTTTTTTTCTATTTTTCTATTTTTTTTTCTTTTTTTTTTTACATCCCCTTTATTATTATTTTTTAGCAAAGGGAATGCATAACATAAAAAAAAAAAAATACTACAAAGAACTTTGAACCACATCTAGATATACACATCAAACTAGTTCCCACTTACAATAAATAGAATTCTTCCTCTTCACAACTTCTCCAAATTCTCATGCTCATCAATCAATTCTTTCCAAGACTCAACTAGCTCAACTAGGTCGAGAGTGAAGTATTTGGCTATGACTCATGTATAAAAGGGGAGAGTGACGAAGAAAAATATGGATATAAGCTTCAAAGGGGTAACTAGGGATTATTTTCATGGTTCACAAGCTAAAAAGGTCAAAAAGGTTATCCTAAATAGAATTTCCTTATTATGGTGCATCCATGAATGAAGGTTTAATGCAAGCCCTAGAGCAACAAACACACATAAAGAGGGAGCAACACACAAGCAAAAGAATCATCGTTCAAGGCCTCACAAGGTTTAAGTTGTAATAACATCTTCTCGATTTGATTCCATGCATTCTAAGAGATAATCGTCATGCTCACAATTTAATTACAAACATCTAGACTTTTCATGCCAGTTTAAGTGAGTGTGTGCAATAAGGTGCATCAAACTTATAGATTCACATCAAATTGATAATGCTAGACACGTAATAGGAGAAAACAAGGCTACAAGCTCACAATGTCATAAATTTTACAAACAAGTAAACACACTCATGACTAAACTTATTTCCCAAATGCAAACAAAACGGACATTAAATAAAACAAAAAAAAAAAAAAATACTAATACTAGCTACGCATATTATACAATAAAGATATACATAAACAATCCTTCCCCCACTTAAAACATGGCATGTCCTCATGCATGACAAACAAAACGAAGTAGAGATATGGGTGAAAGAGAACTCCCCTGAAAATAAAGAACAAGAACCGGGAGCAAAGCCACTCATACTTGTCAGAATCCAACTTCGAAATTGCACGCCAAGAATTGAATTAATGCCACGAACAATCAACCCACAAAAATAACCAACAAGCGAAATCCACACCTACAAAGCCACTTCAAAACACTAATTAAGGATATAGAAATAATAAAAATATTTGTTTTTGTTTTTTTTTAAAAATAAAAATAAAAATAAACTAAAATAACTAACCAATTAATAATAAAATAATAAAAATCAAAATCAAAATCAAATTTTAGTTAAAAAAAAAAACAAATTTTAAAACTAAAATAATAATAAAATCAAAAATCAAATTTAAAACTAAAACTAAAATAAAATAATTACTTAGTTTTAGAAAACTAAAAACTAAAATCAAAATTAAAAAGAATTAATTTTTTTGGTTTTTGGTTTTTTTTTTTAAAAAAAATAAAAAATAAAAATAAAATAAAAAATAAAATAAAAAATAAAATAAAACACTAACCAATTAATGAAAAAAACTAAAGATTCAAAATTCAAATTCAAAGTGAATTTAAATCGATTATTGAATTTATAAAAAAAAAAAAAAAAATTTAATTCAGAAAATTAAAAATTGAAAATCAAAAGAAAAAAAAGAAGAAGAAAAAAAATAAAAAAAATAATGATAATAAAATGAATTACTAACCAAATAATAATAAAATAAAAAAAACAAAACAAAATAAATTTAAATAATTTCTGAATTTATAAAATTTGCTTATTTAGAAAATTAAAATTAAAAATCAAAATTTTAAAAAAACTGAATTAAAAGAAATGAAAGGAAAAAAAAAAATAAAACAAAAGACAAAAAAAAAAAAAAAAACAAACATGAAAACAAAAAAAACAAAGTAAAAAGGAACAGGGGAGGGGGCGACTGTGAAAAAAGGGGGGGGGGGAATTGCAAATGGTTAACAACGAGGGGAAGGGAGATGGTCGTGAGAAGAGAGGTGGTGAAGGGGAGGGATGGGTGGAGGGGCGCAACGGTGGAGTTGCGGAGTTTGAGCCGATTGCAGGTGGTTCAACGGAGATGGTGGGGAAATGGGTGGTAGAGTTGGAGTGCTGTGGAGATGCGGAGGGAGTGTGTTGTGAGGGGAAGGGAGGAAAGACGGTGGACGTAGGAGGTGAGGAGGGATAGAAGGGGGATTTATAGGAATTTATGGAGATAGCAGCGGTGGGATTGTTGATTGCGGTGGAGAGAAGGTTGTATGGCGGGATTGAATGGAGGAATGGTGAGGTGGGTGTAGTTGTGAAGAAGAACGGTGGTGGAGGAAATTAAAGGGGGAGAATGGTGCACAGGAGGAAAAGAAATGGGGGAGTCGGATGAATATAGGGAGTGTTGATAGTTGTGAGATGGGGCGAACACAAGGTATGCAGGTGGGTGGTAATGGCGAGTGGTGGCGGTTGAATTGCTGAAGGGAGATAGGTTGAGGGTGAATGGGAGGCTGTACGGGTGTGGGTCGGTGATGTCGTGCAGGTGGGATGAAGGAGAATTGGTGGGAAAAGAAGTGGGAAGAAGGAGGAGGTGGTAAATGAAATGCAGGGGAGAGATGGTTTGGAGGCGTGGTGAAGACGTAGACAGCGGGGTGGAGGGGAAGGGATGTTGCCGCAGATGGTGGACGGAGGCAGGGGAGAGAAAGGGGTGAGGAGGGGAAAAGTCGGACAGGGCTATTGTGTTGGACGGAGAAGAAAACAGCGGTGGGGCGGAGTAGAACGCGGTTGGAAATGGTGGACTGTGGAAGAGTGAGATGGGTTATGGAGTTCGATGGTGAAGGAGATAGATGGAGGAATTGAATTGGAGAGGAACGGGGGAGGAGGGAGATGGTTGGTAAAGAGGTATGGTGGTGTTTGTGAACGGAGTAGAGAGGTTGAATTAGGGAGAAGGCGTGGTGGTGTTGATTGGCAGCTGGTGTTGCAGGCTGCTGGGGGTGGATGGTGTTTGCAGGTTTGGTTGGTTTCTGGCGGAAATGGAGGGAAAGGAGGTCGTGATTAGTAGTGAATGAGGGTTGTGGTGTCGATGGAGGTAGAAGAACAGATTGTTTATGCTCTGTTTTGTTGTTGAAGTTTAAATTTTTTTTTTTTAAAGAGCTGTACAGCCTGTTCAACAAGTGGGTAGAAAAATTTGAGACCCCCTTATTTTGAACTAACACACTGGCAGAAAGGATGAAAAACTGCACGGCCTCCTGTACAGCTTGATGCACGGTCTGCACCCCGTACAACAGCCCGTACGGTCCTGAAATTTTACAAAAACTATTTTTTTTATTTTTTTTTTGTACAGAAAATTCCCACAAATCCTTGAATGCTTGAATAAAATACTAATTCCTGAAAACATGAAACAAACACATCAAGGTACGAGTGGAATAAACATAAAAAATTATAAAAATTAGAATTAACGATACTAAATATTATTGAGCGGAGCGTTATTATTACAATTTTTTTTTTTTTGAAAATCTATTATAAAATTCATTAATCACACCACAAAAATATATAATTTTTTTTTTTGGTTATTTTCTTAGAATTAAAATAAATGAAAAATGGAATCCCCACTCACTAATATTTAGATCAATCCTCAAATCCACAATATGCATAACACCATACATAAATGCAAGAAATCTAACACACGCATAAAAAATATATAAATACATACGTACCTTGGGTTGCCTCCCAAAAATCGCTTTGTTTATTGTCGTTGGCTCGACTTATTTATACAATTACCATAACTAATGAGGTGAAAAAGCAAATAAATGCACATACCTACGAATCAATAATAAGAACAAGGTGTGCAAATATACTACATTTGATCCATAAAAATATAAAAATATTTTTAGGATCTTTACATCTTCAGGAGACTTTGCGAAAGAAAAGTAGTTAGAAAAATTGTCAGAATAATCATTATAACTACGACTCAAAAATTGCTCCCAAATTGGATCCTTATATACCCAAGCAAAAATTTCAACCTCATCAATCTTAAGCTCAAATTCCTTCTCAATTTTAATTGGACATTCATCAATTTTTATCTCATCTACCAATTCATTAAGCTCAAACGAATTTTCTAAATTTGGTAGATCCTCAACTACATCCAATTTATCATTGTTAAGCCTAGGGCAATCATCAACTAAACAAGCAAATTCATCATGCACAACATTTTCATCAATTACAAAACAAGAATCGTGATTACTAGGAGAATTGACCTCCTCTAATCGACTCACGGATTCGGCTAGTTGACTCATTTGCTCTTCCAAGTTGGATATGCTTTGAGAAATGTTCTTTTCCATTTGAGAAGTGATCTTTTCCAAGTTGGATATACTTTGAAAAGTGGTGTTTTGAAATTGGAGGTTGTTTGCCGCCATTTGCTTCATCATTTCTTCAAGTGATGACAATGTAGATGAAGAAGGCCCTTGATGGCCATAGGAATTATATTGTGGATCATAACATTGATTTTCAAAAGCATATGAATAATCGATGCTAGGAGGATAAGGAGCATAGCATGAGTTTGTAGAATATAAAGAATTCACCTGATACGCATTTAAATTCTGAAAAGAATTAAAATCTTGATATCGTTCATGATCATAGGTGAAATCTTGAGCGTTATTCCAACCAAAATAATTCTCCATTGTCTCCTGAAAGGGTTAGTTGTCTATCTCCAATAAACATGAAGACACACCAATAAAAAAAAACAAAGAAAGAAAGAAAAAACTATATACAAAGATAAAATCTAAAAATATAAGAAACAATTAACTCAAAATTAATATTGCTGCCTTCCCCGGCAGCGGCGCCAATTTGAAGGTAGTGCTTTTCGAAGTTCGTTCACAGGGAAGGACTCTCAATATCGATTTCGAGTAGATTATTTCTTACAATCTAGTAGTGTGGAAAATGGGGGGTGTTTGATTTGGTTAAGGTGTTTTATCAAACACCTTGCATACAATAACTAAATTGCTACAAAAATACAACTAAGTTAATGGCAACTATCCAAATTTACCAACACAACAACACAATGAATAAATTAGCAAGATAAGAGATATTTGACCCAAGGATAATGCAACTCAAGCACTTCAACCCAACAACAAGCAAAATTATATCCAACTCTACCTAACCAAGATAATTGGTGAAGCACACAATCACTTATTTCTCTTCTATTATAAACACTAATTTAGTGAAGCACATAAATTAGTTCTCTTGATACTAGCAACCAATAGTGAAGCACTACCAATTTAACCAAATCAAGGAATCAATCAAAGAGAGGCTAGGACAAACCCAAGGATGAGGAGCTCAACCTAGGTATTTGCACTTGAATTTTGAGGATTTAGGTACACTAAATCTTGTGCTACTATAATGAATGCACTAACAATTACGGATTAGCACAAACAATTAGCAATTAAAATTACAAGAAGAGCAAATTGAAGCAACTTACAATTCTCCAAGCAAAATCATAAACAATACAACTCAAGAATTCAAGATAGAATGAAATAGATCTTACTTAAATTGAAATTGGTTTTTGTACAAGAATTCCTCCTTGAGCCAAATAAATGGAGTTAGTTACTCATAATCAATGCTAGATTATGAGTAATAAGTGTTTTTCTCTCTACTTGACTAACCCTAATTTATCCTTGAAGAGGCTAAGAAGAGGGGAAAAAGAAGTTAGATGTTAGGTTAGATGATATGTTCATTTAATACTCAGCAGCTCCGTACGGCCTGCTGTACGGCCGTACAGCTGCCCGTACGAAAATTCTGCTCCTTTGAACGGCCTGTTGAACGGCCGTACAGCTGCCCGTACGAGATAAAATCTTCAATATAATGCATTAAACACCTCCCGGCATCACGAGCTTGCATCTTCTAACTTCCCTCTTGAATAATCTTCGCTCTCAAGCCCAAAATAATCCATCTTTTCAACAATTAAGCATGAGGCACTGAAAGATGAAAAACATAACAAATATTAATAAAACAACATTTGAAACTAACAAAAATGCAAGAGAATAAAAGATAAAACGTGTATAAAATACACATTATCAAAGATCCATCATTTTTAATGTTATTCCCAAAATTTTAGAAAAAAATTATTTGATTGGGTAATTCAACGGTCAACTAGTACTTTGACCGGAACCCCTAAATTGGGTTTCGTCAGGGTTTAAGGATTCGATTTTTTAAAAAATATTTCTCAAAGACCCAACTGAACGGGAATCAAGATCCATCGTTCTTAATGTTATTCCCAAAATTTTAGAAAAAAAATTTTATTTGATTGGGTAATTCAACGGTCAACTAGTACCTTGATCGGAACCCCTAAATAGGGTTTCGTCATGTTTAAGAATTCGATTTTTTAAAACATATTTCTCGATGACCCAACTAAACGGGAATCAAGATCCATCATTTTTAAAGTTATTCCCAAAATTTTAGGAAAAAAAATTTATTTGATTGGGTAAATTAACGGTCAACTAGTACTTTGACCGGAACCCCTAAAAAGGGTTTCGTCAAGGTTTATGGATTCGATTTTTTAAAAAATGTTTCTCATTGACCCAACCGAACGGGAATCAAGATCCATCACTTTTAATGTTATTCCCAAAATTTTAGAAAAAAAAATTTATTTGATTGGGTAATTCAACGGTCAACTAGTACTTTGACCGGAACCCCTAAAAAGGGTTTCGTCAAGGTTTAAGGATTCGATTTTTAAAAAATATTTCTCGACGACCCAACCGAACGAGAATCAAGATCCATCATTTTTAATGTTATTCCCAAAATTTTAGAAAAAAATTTATTTGATTGGGTAATTCAACTGTCAACTAGTACTTTGGCCGGAACCCCTAAATTGGGTTTCGTCAGGGTTTAAGGATTCGATTTTTTAAAAAATATTGCTGAAAGACCCAACTGAACGGGAATCAAGATCCATCATTTTTAATGTTATTCCCAAAATTTTAGAAAAAAAATTATTTGATTGGGTAATTCAACGGTCAACTAGTACTTTGACCGGAACCCCTAAACAGGGTTTCGTTAGCGTTTAAGGATTCAATTTTTTAAAAAATATTTCTCGACGACCCAACCGAATGGGAATCAAGATCCATCATTTTTAATGTTATTCCCAAAATTTTAGAAAAAAAAAAATTTATTTGATTTTGTAATTCAACGGTCAACTAGTATTTTGACCGGAACCCCTAAATTAGGTTTCGACAGGGTTTAAGGATTCGATTTTTTAAAAAATAGTTCTCGATGACCCAACCAAATGGGAATCAAGATCCATCATTTTTAATGTTATTCCCAAAATTTTAGAAAAAAAAATTATTTGATTTGGTAATTCAACGGTCAACTAGTATTTTGACCGGAACCCCTAAATTGGGTTTCGTCAGGGTTTAAGGATTCGATTTTTTAAAAAACAATTCTCGATGACCCAACTAAACAGGAATCAAGATCCATCATATTTAATGTTATTCCCAAAAATTTATGAAAAAAAAATTATTTGATTGGGTAAATTAACGGTCAACTAGTACTTTGACCGGAACCCCTAAAAAGGGTTTCGTCAAGGTTTAAGGTTTCGATTTTTTAAAAAATATTTCTCGATGACCCAACCAAATGGGAATCAAGATCCATAACTTTTAATATTATTCCCAAAATTTTAGAAAAAAAAAATTTATTTGATTGGGTAATTCAACGGTGAACTAGTACTTTGACCGGAACCCCTAAAAAGGGTTTCGTCAGGGTTTAAGGATTCGATTTTTAAAAAATATTTCTCGACGACCCAACCGAACGAGAATCAAGATCCATCATTTTTAATGTTATTTCCAAAATTTTAGAAAAAAATTTATTTGATTGGGTAATTCAACGGTCAACTAGTACTTTGACCAGAACCCCTAAATTGGGTTTCGTCAGGGTTTAAGGATTCGATTTTTTTAAAAATATTTCTGAAAGACCCAACTGAACGGGAATCAAGATCCATCATTTTTAATGTTATTCCCAAAATTTTAGAAGAAAAATTTATTTGATTGGGTAATTCAACGGTCAACTAGTACTTTGACCGGAACCCCTAGACAGGGTTTCGTCAGGGTTTAAGGATTCAATTTTTAAAAAATACTTCTCGACGACCCAACCGAACGGGAATCAAGACCCATCATTTTTAATGTTATTCCTAAAATTTTAGAAATTTTTTTTTTTATATGATTTGGTAATTCAACGGTCAACTAGTATTTTGACCGGAACCCCTAAATTGGGTTTCGTCAGGGTTTAAGGATTCCATTTTTTAAAAAATATTTCTCGAGGACCCAACCGAAAGGGAATCAAGATCCATCATTTTTAATGTTATTCCCAAAATTTTAGAAAAAAAAAATTATTTGATTGGGTAATTCAACGGTCAACTTGTACTTTGACCAGAACCCCTAAAAAGGGTTTCGTCAGGGTTTAAGGATTCGATTTCTAAAAAATATTTCTTGATGACCCAACCGAACGAGAATCAAGATCCATCATTTTTAATGTTATTCCCAAAATTTTAGAAAAAAATTATTTGATTGGGTAATTCAACGGTCAACTAGTACTTTGACCAGAACCCCTAAATTGGGTTTCGTCAGGGTTTAAGGATTCGATTTTTTAAAAAATATTTCTCAAAGACCCAACTGAACGGGAATCAAGATCCATCGTTCTTAATGTTATTCCCAAAATTTTAGAAAAAAAATTTTATTTGATTGGGTAATTCAACGGTCAACTAGTACCTTGATCGGAACCCCTAAATAGGCTTTCGTCATGTTTAAGGATTCGATTTTTTAAAAAATATTTCTCGATGACCCAACTAAACGGGAATCAAGATCCATCATTTTTAAAGTTATTCCCAAAATTTTAGGGAAAAAATTTATTTGATTGGGTAAATTAACGGTCAACTAGAACTTTGACCGGAACCCCTAAAAAGGGTTTCGTCAAGGTTTAAGGATTCGATTTTTTAAAAAATATTTCTCGATGACCCAACCGAACGGGAATCAAGATCCATCACTTTTTATGTTATTCCCAAAATTTTAGAAATTTTTTTTTATTTTATTGGGTAATTCAACGGTGAACTAGTACTTTGACCGGAACCCCTAAAAAGGGTTACGCCAAGGTTTAAGGATTCGATTTTTAAAAATTATTTCTCGACGACCCAACCGAACGAGAATCAAGATCCATCATTTTTAATGTTATTTCCAAAATTTTAGAAAAAAATTTATTTGATTGGGTAATTCAACGGTCAACTAGTACTTTGACCGGAACCCCTAAATTGGGTTTCGTCAGGGTTTAAGGATTCGATTTTTTAAAAAATATTTCTTAAAGACCCAACTGAACGGGAATCAAGATCCATCATTTTTAATGTTATTCCCAAAATTTTAGAAAAAAAAATTATTTGTTTGGGTAATTCAACGGTCAACTAGTACTTTGACCGCAACCCCTAAACAGGGTTTCGTCAGTGTTTAAGGATTCAATTTTTTAAAAAATATTTCTCGATGACCCAACCGAACGGGAACCAAGATCCATCATCTTTAATGTTATTCCTAAAATTTTAGAAATTTTTTTTTTATTTGATTGGGTAATTCAACGGTCAACTAGTACCTTGACCGGAACCCCTAAAAAGGGTTTCGTCAGGGTTTAAGGATTCGATTTTTTAAAAAATATTTCTCGATGACCCAACCGAACGGAAGTCAAGATCCATCATTTTTAATGTTATTCCCAAAATTTTAGAAAAAAAAAATTTTATTTGATTGGGTAATTCAACGGTCAACTTGTACTTTGACCGGAACCCCTAAAAAGGGATTCGTCAGGGTTTAAGGATTCGATTTCTAAAAAATATTTCTTGACGACCCAACCGAACGAGAATCAAGATCCATCATTTTTAATGTTATTCCCAAAATTTTAGAAAAAAATTATTTGATTGGGTAATTCAACGGTCAACTAGTACTTTGACCGGAACCCCTAAATTGGGTTTCGTCAGGGTTTAAGGATTCGATTTTTTAAAAAATATTTCTCAAAGACCCAACTGAACGGGAATCAAGATCCATCATTCTTAATTTAATTGCCAAAATTTTAGAAAAAAAATTTATTTGATTGGGTAATTCAACGGTCAACTAGTACTTTGACCGCAACCCCTAAACAGGGTTTCGTCAGGGTTTAAGGATTCGATTTTTTAAAAAATATTTCTCGATGACCCAACCAAACGGGAATCAAGATCCATCATTTTTAATGTTATTCCCAAAATTTTAGAAAAAAAAAAATTTATTTGATTTGGTAATTCAACGGTCAACTAGTATTTTGACCGGAACCCCTAAATTGGGTTTCGTCAGGGTTTAAGGATTCGATTTTTTAAAAAAAAATTCTCGATGACCCAACTAAACGGGAATCAAGATCCATCATTTTTAATGTTATTCCAAAAATTTTAGGAAAAAAAAATTATTTGATTGGGTAAATTAACGGTCAACTAGTACTTTGACCGGAACCCTTAAAAAGGGTTTCGTCAAGGTATAAGGATTCGATTTTTTAAAAAATATTTCTCGATGACCCAACCAAATGGGAATCAAGATCCATCATTTTTAATGTTATTTCCAAATTTTAGAAAAAAAAAATTTATTTGATTGGGTAATTCAACGGTCAACTAGTACTTTGACCGGAACCCCTAAAAAGGGTTTCGTCAGGGTTTAAGGATTCGATTTTTAAAAAATATTTCTCGGCGACCCAACCGAACGAGAATCAAGATCCATCATTTTTAATGTTATTTTCAAAATTTTAGAAAAAAATTTATTTGATTGGGTAATTCAACGGTCAACTAGTACTTTGACCGGAACCCCTAAATTGGGTTTCGTCAGGGTTTAAGGATTCGATTTTTTAAAAAATATTTCTCAAAGACCCAACTGAACGGGAATCAAGATCCATCGTTCTTAATGTTATTCCCAAAATTTTAGAAAAAAAATTTTATTTGATTGGGTAATTCAACGGTCAACTAGTACCTTGATCGGAACCCCTAAATAGGCTTTCGTCATGTTTAAGGATTCGATTTTTTAAAAAATATTTCTCGATGACCCAACTAAACGGGAATCAAGATCCATCATTTTTAAAGTTATTCCCAAAATTTTAGGGAAAAAATTTATTTGATTGGGTAAATTAACGGTCAACTAGAACTTTGACCGGAACCCCTAAAAAGGGTTTCGTCAAGGTTTAAGGATTCGATTTTTTAAAAAATATTTCTCGATGACCCAACCGAACGGGAATCAAGATCCATCACTTTTTATGTTATTCCCAAAATTTTAGAAATTTGTTTTTATTTTATTGGGTAATTCAACGGTGAACTAGTACTTTGACCGGAACCCCTAAAAAGGGTTACGCCAAGGTTTAAGGATTCGATTTTTAAAAAATATTTCTCGACGACCCAACCGAACGAGAATCAAGATCCATCATTTTTAATGTTATTTCCAAAATTTTAGAAAAAAATTTATTTGATTGGGTAATTCAACGGTCAACTAGTACTTTGACCGGAACCCCTAAATTGGGTTTCGTCAGGGTTTAAGGATTCGATTTTTTAAAAAATATTTCTTAAAGACCCAACTGAACGGGAATCAAGATCCATCATTTTTAATGTTATTCCCAAAATTTTAGAAAAAAAAATTATTTGTTTGGGTAATTCAACGGTCAACTAGTACTTTGACCGCAACCCCTAAACAGGGTTTCGTCAGTGTTTAAGGATTCAATTTTTTAAAAAATATTTCTCGATGACCCAACCGAACGGGAACCAAGATCCATCATCTTTAATGTTATTCCTAAAATTTTAGAAATTTTTTTTTTATTTGATTGGGTAATTCAACGGTCAACTAGTACCTTGACCGGAACCCCTAAAAAGGGTTTCGTCAGGGTTTAAGGATTCGATTTTTTAAAAAATATTTCTCGATGACCCAACCGAACGGAAGTCAAGATCCATCATTTTTAATGTTATTCCCAAAATTTTAGAAAAAAAAAATTTTATTTGATTGGGTAATTCAACGGTCAACTTGTACTTTGACCGGAACCCCTAAAAAGGGATTCGTCAGGGTTTAAGGATTCGATTTCTAAAAAATATTTCTTGACGACCCAACCGAACGAGAATCAAGATCCATCATTTTTAATGTTATTCCCAAAATTTTAGAAAAAAATTATTTGATTGGGTAATTCAACGGTCAACTAGTACTTTGACCGGAACCCCTAAATTGGGTTTCGTCAGGGTTTAAGGATTCGATTTTTTAAAAAATATTTCTCAAAGACCCAACTGAACGGGAATCAAGATCCATCATTCTTAATTTAATTGCCAAAATTTTAGAAAAAAAATTTATTTGATTGGGTAATTCAACGGTCAACTAGTACTTTGACCGCAACCCCTAAACAGGGTTTCGTCAGGGTTTAAGGATTCGATTTTTTAAAAAATATTTCTCGATGACCCAACCAAACGGGAATCAAGATCCATCATTTTTAATGTTATTCCCAAAATTTTAGAAAAAAAAAAATTTATTTGATTTGGTAATTCAACGGTCAACTAGTATTTTGACCGGAACCCCTAAATTGGGTTTCGTCAGGGTTTAAGGATTCGATTTTTTAAAAAAAAATTCTCGATGACCCAACTAAACGGGAATCAAGATCCATCATTTTTAATGTTATTCCAAAAATTTTAGGAAAAAAAAATTATTTGATTGGGTAAATTAACGGTCAACTAGTACTTTGACCGGAACCCTTAAAAAGGGTTTCGTCAAGGTATAAGGATTCGATTTTTTAAAAAATATTTCTCGATGACCCAACCAAATGGGAATCAAGATCCATCATTTTTAATGTTATTTCCAAATTTTAGAAAAAAAAAATTTATTTGATTGGGTAATTCAACGGTCAACTAGTACTTTGACCGGAACCCCTAAAAAGGGTTTCGTCAGGGTTTAAGGATTCGATTTTTAAAAAATATTTCTCAGCGACCCAACCGAACGAGAATCAAGATCCATCATTTTTAATGTTATTTTCAAAATTTTAGAAAAAAATTTATTTGATTGGGTAATTCAACGGTCAACTAGTACTTTGACCGGAACCCCTAAATTGGGTTTCGTCAGGGTTTAAGGATTCGATTTTTTAAAAAATATTTCTGAAAGGCCCAACTGAACGGGAATCAAGATCCATCTTTTTTAATGTTATTCCCAAAATTTTAGAAAAAAAAATTATTTGATTGGGTAATTCAACGGTCAACTAGTACTTTGACCGAAACCCCTAAAAAGGGTTTCGTTAGGGTTTAAGGATTCAATTTTTTAAAAATATTTCTCGACGACCCAACCGAATGGGAATCAAGATCCATCATTTTTAATGTTATTCCCAAAATTTTAGAAAATTTTTTTTATTTGATTTGGTAATTCAACGGTCAACTAGTATTTTGACCGGAACCCCTAAATTGGGTTTCGTCAGGGTTTAAGGATTCGATTTTTTAAAAAACAATTCTCGATGACCCAACTAAACGGGAATCAAGATCCATCATATTTAATGTTATTCCCAAAAATTTATGAAAAAAAAATTATTTGATTGGGTAAATTAACGGTCAACTAGTACTTTGACCGGAACCCCTAAAAAGGGTTTCGTCAGGGTTTAAGGATTCGATTTTTAAAAAATATTTCTCGACGACCCAACCGAACGAGAATCAAGATCCTTCATTTTTAATGTTATTTACAAAATTTTAGAAAAAAATTTATTTGATTGGGTAATTCAACGGTCAACTAGTACTTTGACCAGAACCCCTAAATTGGGTTTCGTCAGGGTTTAAGGATTCGATTTTTTAAAAAATATTTCTGAAAGACCCAACTGAACGGGAATCAAGATCCATCATTTTTAATGTTATTCCCAAAATTTTAGAAAAAAAAATTATTTGATTGGGTAATTCAACGGTCAACTAGTACTTTGACCGGAACCCCTAGACAGGGTTTCGTCAGGGTTTAAGGATTCAATTTTTTAAAAAATATTTCTCGATGACCCAACCGAACGGGAATCAAGATCCATCATTTTTAATGTTATTCCTAAAATTTTAGAAAATTTTTTTTTTATATGATTTGGTAATTCAACGGTCAACTAGTATTTTGACCGGAACCCCTAAATTGGGTTTCGTCAGGGTTTAAGGATTCTATTTTTTAAAAAATATTTCTCGAGGACCCAACCGAAAGGGAATCAAGATCCATCATTTTTAATGTTATTCCCAAAATTTTAGAAAATTTTTTTTTTATTTGATTGGGTAATTCAACGGTCAACTTGTACTTTGACCAGAACCCCTAAAAAGGGTTTCGTCAGGGTTTAAGGATTCGATTTCTAAAAAATATTTCTTGATGACCCAACCGAACGAGAATCAAGATCCATCATTTTTAATGTTATTCCCAAAATTTTAGAAAAAAATTATTTGATTGGGTAATTCAACGGTCAACTAGTACTTTGACCGGAACCCCTAAATTGGGTTTCGTCAGGGTTTAAGGATTCGATTTTTTAAAAAATATTTCTCAAAGACCCAACTGAACGGGAATCAAGATCCATCGTTCTTAATGTTATTCCCAAAATTTTAGAAAAAAAATTTTATTTGATTGGGTAATTCAACGGTCAACTAGTACCTTGATCGGAACCCCTAAATAGGGTTTCGTCATGTTTAAGAATTCGATTTTTTAAAAAATATTTCTCGATGACCCAACTAAACGGGAATCAAGATCCATCATTTTTAAAGTTATTCCCAAAATTTTAGGAAAAAAAATTTATTTGATTGGGTAAATTAACGGTCAACTAGTACTTTGACCGGAACCCCTAAAAAGGGTTTCGTCAAGGTTTATGGATTCGATTTTTTAAAAAATGTTTCTCATTGACCCAACCGAACGGGAATCAAGATCCATCACTTTTAATGTTATTCCCAAAATTTTAGAAAAAAAATTTATTTGATTGGGTAATTCAACGGTCAACTAGTACTTTGACCGGAACCCCTAAAAAGGGTTTCGTCAAGGTTTAAGGATTCGATTTTTAAAAAATATTTCTCGACGACCCAACCGAACGAGAATCAAGATCCATCATTTTTAATGTTATTCCCAAAATTTTAGAAAAAAATTTATTTGATTGGGTAATTCAACTGTCAACTAGTACTTTGGCCGGAACCCCTAAATTGGGTTTCGTCAGGGTTTAAGGATTCGATTTTTTAAAAAATATTGCTGAAAGACCCAACTGAACGGGAATCAAGATCCATCATTTTTAATGTTATTCCCAAAATTTTAGAAAAAAAAATTATTTGATTGGGTAATTCAACGGTCAACTAGTACTTTGACCGGAACCCCTAAACAGGGTTTCGTTAGCGTTTAAGGATTCAATTTTTTAAAAAATATTTCTCGACGACCCAACCGAATGGGAATCAAGATCCATCATTTTTAATGTTATTCCCAAAATTTTAGAAAAAAAAAAATTTATTTGATTTTGTAATTCAACGGTCAACTAGTATTTTGACCGGAACCCCTAAATTAGGTTTCGACAGGGTTTAAGGATTCGATTTTTTAAAAAATAGTTCTCGATGACCCAACCAAATGGGAATCAAGATCCATCATTTTTAATGTTATTCCCAAAATTTTAGAAAAAAAAATTATTTGATTTGGTAATTCAACGGTCAACTAGTATTTTGACCGGAACCCCTAAATTGGGTTTCGTCAGGGTTTAAGGATTCGATTTTTAAAAAAACAATTCTCGATGACCCAACTAAACAGGAATCAAGATCCATCATATTTAATGTTATTCCCAAAAATTTATGAAAAAAAAATTATTTGATTGGGTAAATTAACGGTCAACTAGTACTTTGACCGGAACCCCTAAAAAGGGTTTCGTCAAGGTTTAAGGTTTCGATTTTTTAAAAAATATTTCTCGATGACCCAACCAAATGGGAATCAAGATCCATAACTTTTAATATTATTCCCAAAATTTTAGAAAAAAAAATTTATTTGATTGGGTAATTCAACGGTGAACTAGTACTTTGACCGGAACCCCTAAAAAGGGTTTCGTCAGGGTTTAAGGATTCGATTTTTAAAAAATATTTCTCGACGACCCAACCGAACGAGAATCAAGATCCATCATTTTTAATGTTATTTCCAAAATTTTAGAAAAAAATTTATTTGATTGGGTAATTCAACGGTCAACTAGTACTTTGACCAGAACCCCTAAATTGGGTTTCGTCAGGGTTTAAGGATTCGATTTTTTAAAAAATATTTCTGAAAGACCCAACTGAACGGGAATCAAGATCCATCATTTTTAATGTTATTCCCAAAATTTTAGAAGAAAAATTTATTTGATTGGGTAATTCAACGGTCAACTAGTACTTTGACCGGAACCCCTAGACAGGGTTTCGTCAGGGTTTAAGGATTCAATTTTTAAAAAATACTTCTCGACGACCCAACCAAACGGGAATCAAGATCCATCATTTTTAATGTTATTCCTAAAATTTTAGAAATTTTTTTTTTATATGATTTGGTAATTCAACGGTCAACTAGTATTTTGACCGGAACCCCTAAATTGGGTTTCGTCAGGGTTTAAGGATTCCATTTTTTAAAAAATATTTCTCGAGGACCCAACCGAAAGGGAATCAAGATCCATCATTTTTAATGTTATTCCCAAAATTTTAGAAAAAAAAAATTATTTGATTGGGTAATTCAACGGTCAACTTGTACTTTGACCAGAACCCCTAAAAAGGGTTTCGTCAGGGTTTAAGGATTCGATTTCTAAAAAATATTTCTTGATGACCCAACCGAACGAGAATCAAGATCCATCATTTTTAATGTTATTCCCAAAATTTTAGAAAAAAATTATTTGATTGGGTAATTCAACGGTCAACTAGTACTTTGACCAGAACCCCTAAATTGGGTTTCGTCAGGGTTTAAGGATTCGATTTTTTAAAAAATATTTCTCAAAGACCCAACTGAACGGGAATCAAGATCCATCGTTCTTAATGTTATTCCCAAAATTTTAGAAAAAAAATTTTATTTGATTGGGTAATTCAACGGTCAACTAGTACCTTGATCGGAACCCCTAAATAGGCTTTCGTCATGTTTAAGGATTCGATTTTTTAAAAAATATTTCTCGATGACCCAACTAAACGGGAATCAAGATCCATCATTTTTAAAGTTATTCCCAAAATTTTAGGGAAAAAATTTATTTGATTGGGTAAATTAACGGTCAACTAGAACTTTGACCGGAACCCCTAAAAAGGGTTTCGTCAAGGTTTAAGGATTCGATTTTTTAAAAAATATTTCTCGATGACCCAACCGAACGGGAATCAAGATCCATCACTTTTTATGTTATTCCCAAAATTTTAGAAATTTTTTTTTATTTTATTGGTTAATTCAACGGTGAACTAGTACTTTGACCGGAACCCCTAAAAAGGGTTACGCCAAGGTTTAAGGATTCGATTTTTAAAAAATATTTCTCGACGACCCAACCGAACGAGAATCAAGATCCATCATTTTTAATGTTATTTCCAAAATTTTAGAAAAAAATTTATTTGATTGGGTAATTCAACGGTCAACTAGTACTTTGACCGGAACCCCTAAATTGGGTTTCGTCAGGGTTTAAGGATTCGATTTTTTAAAAAATATTTCTTAAAGACCCAACTGAACGGGAATCAAGATCCATCATTTTTAATGTTATTCCCAAAATTTTAGAAAAAAAAATTATTTGTTTGGGTAATTCAACGGTCAACTAGTACTTTGACCGCAACCCCTAAACAGGGTTTCGTCAGTGTTTAAGGATTCAATTTTTTAAAAAATATTTCTCGATGACCCAACCGAACGGGAACCAAGATCCATCATCTTTAATGTTATTCCTAAAATTTTAGAAATTTTTTTTTTATTTGATTGGGTAATTCAACGGTCAACTAGTACCTTGACCGGAACCCCTAAAAAGGGTTTCGTCAGGGTTTAAGGATTCGATTTTTTAAAAAATATTTCTCGATGACCCAACCGAACGGAAGTCAAGATCCATCATTTTTAATGTTATTCCCAAAATTTTAGAAAAAAAAAATTTTATTTGATTGGGTAATTCAACGGTCAACTTGTACTTTGACCGGAACCCCTAAAAAGGGATTCGTCAGGGTTTAAGGATTCGATTTCTAAAAAATATTTCTTGACGACCCAACCGAACGAGAATCAAGATCCATCATTTTTAATGTTATTCCCAAAATTTTAGAAAAAAATTATTTGATTGGGTAATTCAACGGTCAACTAGTACTTTGACCGGAACCCCTAAATTGGGTTTCGTCAGGGTTTAAGGATTCGATTTTTTAAAAAATATTTCTCAAAGACCCAACTGAACGGGAATCAAGATCCATCATTCTTAATTTAATTGCCAAAATTTTAGAAAAAAAATTTATTTGATTGGGTAATTCAACGGTCAACTAGTACTTTGACCGCAACCCCTAAACAGGGTTTCGTCAGGGTTTAAGGATTCGATTTTTTAAAAAATATTTCTCGATGACCCAACCAAACGGGAATCAAGATCCATCATTTTTAATGTTATTCCCAAAATTTTAGAAAAAAAAATTTTATTTGATTTGGTAATTCAACGGTCAACTAGTATTTTGACCGGAACCCCTAAATTGGGTTTCGTCAGGGTTTAAGGATTCGATTTTTTAAAAAAAAATTCTCAATGACCCAACTAAACGGGAATCAAGATCCATCATTTTTAATGTTATTCCAAAAATTTTAGGAAAAAAAAATTATTTGATTGGGTAAATTAACGGTCAACTAGTACTTTGACCGGAACCCTTAAAAAGGGTTTCGTCAAGGTATAAGGATTCGATTTTTTAAAAAATATTTCTCGATGACCCAACCAAATGGGAATCAAGATCCATCATTTTTAATGTTATTTCCAAATTTTAGAAAAAAAAAATTTATTTGATTGGGTAATTCAACGGTCAACTAGTACTTTGACCGGAACCCCTAAAAAGGGTTTCGTCAGGGTTTAAGGATTCGATTTTTAAAAAATATTTCTCGGCGACCCAACCGAACGAGAATCAAGATCCATCATTTTTAATGTTATTTTCAAAATTTTAGAAAAAAATTTATTTGATTGGGTAATTCAACGGTCAACTAGTACTTTGACCGGAACCCCTAAATTGGGTTTCGTCAGGGTTTAAGGATTCGATTTTTTAAAAAATATTTCTGAAAGGCCCAACTGAACGGGAATCAAGATCCATCTTTTTTAATGTTATTCCCAAAATTTTAGAAAAAAAAATTTATTTGATTGGGTAATTCAACGGTCAACTAGTACTTTGACCGAAACCCCTAAAAAGGGTTTCGTTAGGGTTTAAGGATTCAATTTTTTAAAAATATTTCTCGACGACCCAACCGAATGGGAATCAAGATCCATCATTTTTAATGTTATTCCCAAAATTTTAGAAAATTTTTTTTATTTGATTTGGTAATTCAACGGTCAACTAGTATTTTGACCGGAACCCCTAAATTGGGTTTCGTCAGGGTTTAAGGATTCCATTTTTTAAAAAATATTTCTCGATGACCCAACCGAAAGGGAATCAAGATCCATCATTTTTAATGTTATTCCCAAAATTTTAGAAAAAAAAATTTATTTGATTGGGTAATTCAACGGTCAACTAGTACCTTGACCGGAACCCCTAAAAAGGGTTTCGTCAGGGTTTAAGGATTCGATTTTTTAAAAAATATTTCTCGACGACCCAACCGAACGGAAGTTAAGATCCATCATTTTTAATGTTATTCCCAAAATTTTAGAAAAAAAAAATTTTATTTGATTGGGTAATTTAACGGTCAACTTGTACTTTGACCAAAACCCCTAAAAAGGGTTTCGTCAGGGTTTAAGCATTCGATTTCTAAAAAATATTTCTTGACGACCCAACCGAACAAGAATCAAGATCCATCATTTTTAATGTTATTCCCAAAATTTTAGAAAAAAATTATTTGATTGGGTAATTCAACGGTCAACTAGTACTTTGACCGGAACCCCTAAATTGGGTTTCGTCAGGGTTTAAGGATTAGATTTTTTAAAAAATATTTCTTGTGACGCCCCCAAAATTCACCACCTATGGACTTGGGTCGCCACTTACCGTCAATACCTGTCTTGATCCAAGAAACATTACAATACATAATCATCATAAAGGCTTTATCGTACAACAGTGGTTCTGTAACGCCCCCAAATCCACCCTGACAGGGGACCCGGGTCGTCACATTGTCTCAATATCCTGTAGCACAAGTTACGCAATAACAAAGCAAAATATATAATACAACGGAGCATAAAATGTCCCACTCCGCAGGTCCAAGATCGTCTTCACAGTATAATACAAAACAACTTGATACATCTCGAATTAATATGTTACAAAGGTTCACATCAGTAGAAATATAAAGATTCCAGTTGGATCTTCTAATTGTTGTCGCCATAGCCTTGCGTTTTCCCTTTCCCTTTATAGCCCTGGCTGGACATCTCGCCTTTCTCCGTCTTGACAGCTGAACAAAATGTTGTAAAGCAAGAATGAGCAACTATAGTGCTCAGCAAGTTCTCTTCTCGCTCGGTATATAAATATAATAAGGTTTACCGAAATAAGTACTCAAAATTTTAATATCGAATGTAACAATGTGATTTGACTCAAATTTATCTTGAAAATATCATACTCGAAAGGCTCAAAACTCATCTCAAAACAGAATACTCAAAAGACTCATTTGATATAACTCTGATAACTCATGATGTAAGAATGAACTGGTCTTCCACCTCTCCGTATCTCGGTGGGGCGATCAACTAACCAACCAAGAATACCGGCCTCCGATGACACCGCACTTCGCCCGATCACGGCTACAATACGATATCAACTATAATATATATGTATGAATGCTAGCATCATAATGGTTATCAATTCAACCAAGGCAACGAATGCCTAAATATTCTCGGGTCCGTAAAACGGTACACGAGTCTCTCTTTCTCTATAAAGGGCCTCTTGCCCAACATTGACCAGTAGAATACAGAATTCCCGAATAGTTGGGTACAGATAACTTGAGATAACTCTTTCAGAAAATATTTACAAATCTGGCGGACTGCCAGTATGACTCAATTTCACCACCAATCCGAACAATGGACTGATGTAAATCCTCAATAATAATTTATCGGTTGACATGAACAAAATGCCAAACCTTGACAATAAAATCGACTATCTCGAATCTATGAGAATAGTCCTAAGATTAAAGTAATTGGGAGTCGTACTGAACAAATAGTACTTCTCGATATTTATAATACTCAACATTGATGAACGTGTAAATAGAATATTTTTCACTTGATCGACGAATAAAAATCTCTAATAATTATAATTTTAAACTCCTATCGGTTAGTTCAAACGAGGAACTAACTGAAAGATAATCAATAAATAACGATTGAATTTGTACAATAAATTCAATCGAAAAGAATAAATTTAACTATCTCGGACGAATGAGATTAGTTTCACTGAATAAAATAATAGTCGTCTCGAATTAATGAGATCGACCCGATAGCAACGAAATTATTTTTACGCTTATAGGGATTATAATTCTCAAATAAACTAACTTAACAACATAATAATATTTAACAAGAAATAATTCTCAAAGAAATTATTGCATCATACGAAGCAACAGATAAATCTCAACATATAATATCTCGAAAATAATTAAGGAATTAAATAACACGAACAGAAATCCACAGTTTCCAAAAGTTAGGGTAGGAATGAACTTGCCTCGATCACGAAGTGCAAATGAATGAAGATAAAAATTATACTCTACCCGTGAACTTGGCGTCGATCTACGTCTCGAGAATTATTTTCTAAAAAAAAATGGCAACCAGAAATACGTGAGCGATTCCTCAGAATGAAAATTCCCGATCCGATAATATAATTAATGATATAATAATAAAATATCTCTCGGAAAATAATTCCCGGATAAATAAATCTCTCTTCGAACTCAGGAATCAAATCTCGAAAATAAATCCTATTTTTAATCTTTGGAAATCTAAATTCTTACTCAAAATGAAAAATTCAAACATCCATTTTTATTCAATTTAAATTCAAAATAATTATTCTCATTTTTTAAAATAACTTATCAAAGAAATCTAATTTTAAGCAACCTCACAAATTATAATTTATTTAAATCAAATAATAATCTTTAAAATAAATCTAACTCGATCCGGTTAAAAAATAATCTGAAAATATTAATTATCAGATTAAAATCATATTTAACACTATTTTATCACAATTATACCCCTTTTATTGACAAATTAATAAATCTCTAAAATTGTGTCCAAAATCACAATTATATTAAATCTCTAAATTATTTTCAAAATCACCTAATAATACTTATTTAATTAATAAAGTAATAAATTCTAAATTACATCTAAAATTATAAATAATTCTATTTTAATCAATTAAACAATTAAACCATTTTAAAAACAATTATTACCAACTAATTTAAATAACTGTCCAATTAATAAAATCTTGATTTTTAACGAACTATCGCTAATTTGCTAAACTGTATCGTTTTAACAGAAAAAAAATGATGTGGGCCCCACTTTCCCCGTGGGCCCCACCCCTGTTCCCTGCATCTCCCCCAACTACAATTAAACTCTCTCTGCATCTCTCTCATTCTCTCTCTCTCTCTCTCTCTCTCTCTTAAATCTCTCTGTCCTCCATCTCTCTCTCTCGACCCTCTCTCTCAATCTCTCCCTCTCTCTCTCTCGTACTCTCTCTCGTCTCTCCCTTTTCATCACCACCACCACAATTCGGTGGTGGTTCTCTCCACCCAAACCGCAATCAAACTCCTCCCTCCTCCTTATTCCACCCCATCACGGTTTCCCCTCCCCCATATTCCCGATTGTACCGCAGTCAATAACAAACAACCCACACCAAGCTTTATCTCTCCCTAAACTCTATACTACAACAACAACACAAATCCCTCATCTCTTCCCTCTATCACTCGAATATCCCTCATCTCACTCCGCCCATCTCTCCCTCCACTCTCTCCGGTTACTCTCTCTTGCCGCCTGCCTCCGACCACAACAACAACGACACCAGTTTCAACCACAACAATCACAAACCCAACTCCGAACATAACAGTTCTAGCCTACCGGAAACAAGAAACCAAATCAGAAAAAAAAATACAAAACGATTTAAAGAAAATAAAACAAATCAACTACCTGTGTTGTAGTACTCTGTTTGTAAACAAAAAAAATGGTCGTATATTGTCTGTGTTTTTGGCAAGAGATGGGAGCTGGGTCTCCTCTTTTTTTTTACAAGAAAAGAAATGGCACAGCTGATGACCTCTCTTTTAAATATATGGCCGGGTTTTTGTATAAATAACTGGAATTGGTTTGGTAAAAAAAAACAGAGTGTGATGATTTGTTTGGCTGGTTGAACCTGTGCTATTTATAGGATAAATTGTAAACCACAATAATGTTGAATAATGATGATAATTTTAGTGTGGTATTTTATTAATTAAAAAGAAGTAAATAATGGGGAACAATTGTAAATGGCATAATAATTACAAGGTTAGTGCTATTTATAAAATAAAAAAAATGATGACCCCTTAATCAGCTTATTTTCTCCGGGCTGGCTAATTAAAACGGTACTCTAAAATTCGGCTCAAAATAAAAAATATATTTCGGAGATTTACGGTTATTACAGGTTCCATCCCACAAGTCCAAGCATCGACAAATCTCTGAATAGTACAACATAATAATAATTATACAAGATATCGTTAGATACGCCAAACATAGGCAGTCTTTGACAGGGTCGTCGCCTTAGAGGAAAGCATACTAGTTTGACTTCGTGCCCTGGTGCATCATCTCCTTCCCCTTGAAACGAGAGGTTTCGCCTTTTTCCAACTTTACTGAAAAACAATATTAACAACAAGAGTGAGCAACTAGGTGCTCAGCAAGTCCACTGACTCGCTCTCTCACTAATAATGGATAAATGGAAAGAAATCAATTTTGATAAAGAAAGATTCTCATTTGCAAGCAATGGGGTTTGATAATGATAACACTTACTGATAGACAATAACAATCTATCTCAGAACAATGAAGTTGAAATTGAAAAGCTTGAGTTACTGGTCTTCCGCCTCTACGATACCCCACAGCGCGATCAACTGCTGTGTCTCAAGTACCGCACACCCGCGATACCCCATAGCACGATCACTACTATGTCGCAAGTACCACAATATCATTCTGCTAGTGTAAAGGTGGTTGAAAAGTCAACCTGGCAACATTTGTGGCAAAATATAAACATTCTCTTTCGATACCACGAGTTTATTTTCCCCGTGTTGATCTGAAAGAAACCCATGGGCCATCTCCCATGTTGACCAGTGGATTAAACGATTATTCCTCCGAATAAAATTGATTGATTTGTATTCATATTCACTTCTGGCCGATCTCCAGTCTACACTTTGAACAAAACCGACCTGGACAATAGGCCGTCACAATAATCTCAAAAGGAATTAATTTATTTTATTGACACAAACAATATGTCAATTCAAGACAATAAAGTAGCAACCTTGAACAAGAAAGGTTTGCGGATCAGAATAAATCTTGTGGAGTCGTCTTGAAATAATAAGAACGACCTGATACGGAATGAAACTTCTAAATACGTTGGAGTAGGTAATTTAGAGGAACTTCTGATGATATACTCTTCATCTCTGCACTATTCTACGTATATCTACTTTGATTCGAACAATGAATCAAATTTAATTATCGAAATAAAGTTTATCGGATATGAACAATAAATCCGTTTGAAGTCAATAAAGATCTAACTACCTCGATATATTAGTGTAATTATAACTGAATAATATTCAAGGGTCATCTCGAACAATAAGGTGCCCTAGAATTCAATCAAATTACGTTCTATAAGTTTTAGAGAGCATTTCTATAATTTCTAAATAAATACTTTGATAACAGGATATTTTATCACGAACTAGCAATTTAAACAGATAATTCAATATCATAATATCTCAGCATATCTCGGAATTTTTCAAAAGGAGTGAGGGTCAGAAGGAACTTGCCTCGGTCTCGCAGTGCAGAAAAAATGCAGATAAAATTATACTCTACCTGTGGGCTCGACTTCGGTCTACGGCTCGTGAATTAGGCACTAACAATGTCAACCAGAAAATACGTGAGCGAATCGTCAAAATAAAATACTTCTCAGCTGATAATAGTAATTAAATATAATAATAACATAACTCTCGAAAATCTGTTCGATAAATAACGGATAATAAACCCCGGATAAATAAGTTTCTCTTCGAACCACAAAAATAAACCCGTAATATTTATCGTAAATAAGAAATACGGCTCCGACGATACTCCGTGTCTTACGTCTCGTAAATAATTTAACTTTCTAATTATTCTCAAAATAATCCGACAATCCATTTTTATTCAATTTAATCCGCAATTAATATTATTTATATTTATAGAAATCGTACTTCCATTAATAGAAAATCCTAATTTTATTCCAATTATCCTTCATTTTACTGTCACAAATAATAAATCTTTCAATTTTGTCCAAAAATCATCAAATGATTATTTTTAACAAATTAATAAATAATTACTCCATTTTTATCAAACTCCTTTTATTTTATAAAAAAAATATTCTCATTTCTCAAAATTTAGATAATAAACTAATTTTTAACATTTTTCACCCTTTTTCATTTTATTAATTAATCATTTCTCTCAATTTAATAATATTTAACCTCTTTTGTTATTATCTCTTTATTTATTTTATATAAATAAATATGTATATATATATATATATATATTTATTTATTTATTGTTACGTTTTTATTCCGTTTATTCCTCGAAACAGACAGACAGAATTTTTCTCGAAATCTCTCTCCCCTGTCTCTCTTTCTCTCTCTCTCTCTCTCTCTCTCTCTCTCTCTCTCTCTCTCTCTCTCTCTCTCTCTCTCTCTCTCTCTCTCTCTTCTTTGCCTCTCACGGCCACAACACAAATTCACAAACACAGCCTCCGATTCGACCCCCTCTTCATACTCCCTCTCCTCATCTCAACAACAAACCAAACTCACGAAAACCTTACACAACAGCAACGATTTTCTCTGTTATTCTACATCCCTCGCACCTCTCTTCTCGCCGTCACTGACTTCTCCTCCCTCCTTCACCGCGACACCACCACACGCTGCACCCCCCCTTCCCCCAAATTCCGATACCAACACACACCACCACAACTCTCACCCTGCCTCTCTTCACACTCTCTCGACCACCCACCTCGAACACAAACCCACACACAAACTTCACCTCCTTGGCTCCAGTTACAACCACCACCATTGATGACACAATAATCCCCCCCCCCCGATACAAATTCGGAATTGGCAATCTCAAAACAAATTCTCCGATCCATGAAGAATTGGATGTACCGAAATGAAATAAACGGAAAAGAAATAAAAGAAGAAAACGAAAAGAGGAGGAAAAAGAAACGAGAAGGAAAACAAACAGACTACCTTGATTATACTCTGTGCGCAGAGAAGGAAATGGGTAGAGAAAAAGGCCTGTGGGTTTGGTTTGTTCGATAGTAAACAAGGCAAAAGAAAATGAAACCGTGTTTTCTGTGTTGTGTTTGTAAAGAGGAGAAATAAGAAGTGAAAGAAATAGTCTACCTGTGTTTACAACTTACAACTCTGTTTTGTCTAGAGGATTATATGGTCGAGGTTTTGTTTTTAGAGAGTAATGAATTGAGTTTTTGTGTTTCTGGCAGTGTAGAGAAATAAAAGAGAGGATTTGGTTTTGTTTTTGTGACAAAGAAAGTGGAGTAATTTGTTTGTCCATAAGAATGGCCGGATTTTATTTTCTATTTGGCTGACAAAACAAACAAGCATGGGCTGGGCTTCTTGTGTTGAACAAAAGGATATGTTGTGTTTTGTAAAAGAATGTCTCGTGTCTGTGAAAAGAATATCGTGTTTAGAAAAGAATTACTCGAATACTGTAATCGAGAAATGCTGTCTCTTTCTCGAGTTTAACGACCCGATCAGTTAAAACCGAAACATTAATATCGTCGTTTTTCCTGCTGGATAATTATAACGAGACCCAAATTCGTTCTCTAAAATAAAATTCTGCGATAAAAAATTAATATCCGTCCAAAATTAAAATCCTATTTTCCTAAATTTTCTAATTCTAATAAATACCTAATAATTATAAATAAATAGATAAAATAAATATTTATTTACATACGAATATAAAATTTTAAAATTTAACCAAAAATACGCTAATTAAGTATATTACTGCCTTGACCCTTAAATAACTTTAAATAACGAGCAGAAAATATTATTCGAAAATTTGCGGTTATTACAGCCTTCCCCCCTTAAAGGATTCCGTCCTCGGAATCAAGACTACGCACTAAACAATTCAGGATACTTATTCCGCATTTCGCTTTCTAATTCCCACGTAGCTTCTTCCACTTGATGATTTCTCCAAAGTACTTTCACCAGATTAATTTGCTTAGTCCTTAACTCTTGCACCTTGTGATCTAGAATCTGTACTGGTTGCTCTTCGTATGTCAGATCAGGATGAATTTCCACTGGATCGTAGGTTATGACATGTCTGAAATCGGAATGGTATTCTCTTAACGCAGAAACATGAAATACGTCATGAATGTGCTGAAGGTCTGGAGGTAGGGCTAACTGATAAGCTAGGGGTCCTATCTTCTTGAGAATCTCAAAAGGTCCTATATATCTGGGACTCAATTTGCCTTTCTTTCCGAATCTCATAACTCCCTTCCAAGGTGAAACTTTCAGCATCACTTTATCTCCCACTTCGAATGCTTTGTCCTTTCTCTTCTGATTTGCATACTTCCTCTGTCGATCCTGAGCTGCAACTAATCTTTTTCGAATCACTTCGGTTGCTTGCTTAGTTTGTTGAAGTAGTTCGGGTCCTAGTATCTTTCCTTCCCCTACTTCATCCCAGTATAACAGTGATCTGCACTTTCTTCCGTACAATGCTTCATATGGTGCCATGCCTATGCTGGAGTGGTAACTATTGTTGTAAGCAAACTCGACTAGGGGCAAATGCTCATCCCAACTTCCTTTAAAATCAAGTGCATAGGATCTTAACATATCTTCAACTGTTTGAATCGTCCTTTCACTTTGTCCGTTGGTCTGTGGATGATATGCAGTGCTCAGATTTAACTTCGTGCCCAAACATTCTTGAAAACTTTTCCAAAATCGAGAAGTAAAACGGGCATCTCTATCAGATACAATTGAAACGGGTACCCCATGACGAACCACAATTTCCTTTAGGTATAGGTTCACCAATCTTTCAACCGAGTACTTATCACTGATTGGTAGGAAATGCGCAGACTTAGTGAGTCGGTCAACAATAACCCAAATTGCATCATGGCTGGCTCTAGTTCGGGGCAATCCTACGATAAAATCCATGGTAATATGCTCCAATTTCCATTCAGGTATCTCTAAGGGTTGTAAAAGTCCACTTGGTCATTGATGTTCTGCCTTCACTTTCTTACAGGTTAAACACTTACTTACCCATTCTGCAATCTCTCTTTTCATGTTTGGCCACCAATAGTTTTGCTTGATATCCTGATACATCTTCGTGCTCCCGGGATGAATAGAGTACCTCGAATTATGTGCTTCGCTCAAAATCTCTTCCTTTAATTCTGCAACATTCGGTATCCAAATTCTAGAAGCAAATCTTTTAAATCCCTTGACATCCTTTGGACTTTGAAATTCTTCTCCTGTTAACTGATCCCTCTCTTCTTCCATCACTTTCTCTTGACAACGACGAATCTTTACGATTAATTCTGGTTGTAAGGAGATTTCATATACTATTTCATTGGTTTGAACATGAATCTTAATCTCCAAGTCAAATCTCTCAATTTCTTTGATCAATTCCTTTGACGATACCACCATCTTAAGTCTTTCTTTTCTACTTAGCGCATCTGCCACCACATTGGCCTTCCCTGGATGGTAATTAATCGAACAATCATAGTCCTTGATTAATTCCAACCACCGCCTCTGTCTCATATTCAATTCTTTCTGGGTGAAGATATATTTTAGACTCTTATGATCCGTGTAAATCTCACACTTTTCTCCATATAAATAGTGTCTCCAGATCTTTAATGCAAAAACAATCGCAGCTAATTCGAGATCGTGAGTTGGGTATCTTATCTCATAATCTTTTAACTGTCGAGAAGCATAAGCAATTACTTTTCCATGCTGCATCAATACGCATCCTAAACCCTTATGGGAAGCATCACTATAGATTACAAAATTTCCCGTATCATCTGGTAACGTCAAAACCGGGGCAGATGTTAATCGTCTCTTAAGTTCTTGAAAACTTTCTTCACACTTGGGAGTCCATTCAAACTTCTCATTCTTTCTGGTAAGCTTAGTCAATGGTGTAGCTATCCTTGAAAAATCCATTACAAATCTCCGATAATATCCTGCTAGTCCAAGAAAGCTTCTTACTTCTGTTGGAGTCTTTGGCCTTTCCCAATTTGCAACAGCCTCCACTTTCGCAGGGTCAACCGAAATTCCTTCACTGCTCACTGTGTCCTAGGAATTGCTCTGAACTTAGCCAAAATTCGCACTTAGAGAATTTTGCATATAACCTTTCCTTGCGTAAAGTTTCCAACACTATTCGGAGGTGCTCTGCGTGTTCTTCTTGATTCTTAGAGTAAATCAAGATGTCATCAATAAATACAATCACGGACTTGTCCAAATATTTCTTGAATACGCGATTCATCAGATCCATGAAAGTAGCTGGAGCATTCGTTAATCCAAATGGCATCACTAGAAATTCGTAATGTCCATAGCGAGTCCTAAAGGTCGTCTTTGGTACATCTTCAGGTTTGATCTTCAACTGGTGATAACCCGATCTAAGATCAATCTTAGAAAAATAAGCTGCTCCCTTAAGTTGATCGAACAAATCATCAATTCGTGGCAAGGGGTATCTATTCTTGATCGTCATCTTGTTTAGTTCTCGATAATCTATGCACAATCTCATAGATCCATCTTTCTTCTTCACAAATAACACTGGAGCTCCCCAAGGGGACACGCTGGGTCGAATTATGCCTTTGTCTAATAGTTCTTGCAGTTGTGTGGCCAACTCCTTCATCTCAATTGGGGCCATTTGGTATGGTGCTTTTGAAATCGGTACAGTTCCAGGGGCAAGATCGATAGTGAATTCTATCTCTCGGTCAGGAGGTAATCCTGGTAATTCTTCAGGAAAGACATCCTCAAATTGATTCACTACAGGAATTTCGTCAATAGTAGGGGCTTGCTTCTCGCTATCAACCACATGAGCTAAGTATTCTTGACAACCTTGCCTTAGTAGCTTCTTTGCTTGGATCATAGTCAGAAAATTACGGGTCGGTTTCCTTCCGCGAAAATGTATTCTCTTGCCGTCCGATGCCTTTAAACTAACCCACTTACGCCGACAGTTGATTTGCGCATCGTATCGTGCTAACCAATCCATTCCAAGAATTATATCAAACTCCCCTAGGTTAAAGGAAAGAAGATTTGCATCGAAGCGTTGTCCTTGAATTTCGATTCCACAATCTGGGCATATCTGATCTACAGGAACTTTTTCCTGATTTGCTACTTCTATAATCAAGGTCTCTCCTAACGGTACAGACTGAATATTTAGTTTGTTCATAAAATTCTCCGATATGAAAGATCTTTTTGCTCCCGAGTCAATTAAAACACATGCATCTACAGAATTTACCAAAACCGTACCTGCAATCACATCGTTATCGGCAATAGCATCTTTTACTGTCATGTTGAAAGTACGGGCAGTTGGCTTGTTGCTAGGAGCTGCCATCAATCTAGGTACAGGGGTCTCCTTTGGTGGTAACCTGCAATCTCGTGCTATGTGTCCCTTCTTCCCGCATTTAAAACAAGTAGTTGCCTTCTCCCTCTCCTTGCAGTTGGAAGAATAATGGCCTTTCTATCCACAAGTGTAGCACACAATGCTGGCAAGGTTACACGGTCCTGGGTGCTTCCTTCCACAAGTGCCGCATTCAGGTAATGGCGGCCTTCCTTGAAGTAAATTTGCTGTCTGAGGGGGTCTGAACTTCTGGTTGTTCCCCCTAGTGTCCTGATTCCCAAATCTCCTTACGTCATTGCTTCTCTCTTCCCATCTCACAAACGGTTTCTTTGCATTTCGGTCATCAGGCTTTCTCTCAAAACTAGATCCATGATTCTGAAACTTTCTTTTCTTGATATCCTTATCCTTCGAGTACAATTCAAAACCACTTTCGATAATGGATGCTTTCTGGACCAAAGTCGCATAGTCGGTGATTTCTAATACCGCAACTCGATTCTGGATCCACGGTTTCAGCCCTAGCTGGAAACGTTTAGCCCTCTTTTCTTCGGTATCCACATGGTAAGGAACGAATCTTGAGAGTTCCGAAAATTTGGCTTCATACTCAGCCACAGTCATATTGCCTTGCTTCAGTTCCAAAAATTTGATTTCCATCTGGGTTTCCAAATATTTAGGAAAGTATTTTTCCAAAAATAGTTGGGTGAACCTAGCCCAAGGTATGACTGCGTTCCCTTCTATGGCCCTTTTTGACTCCCACCAATAACTCGCTTCTCCCTTTAGCATGAAAGCTGCAAAGATGGTTTTCTTTTCTTCCTCCACTCCTACAATCTCAAAGGTCTTTTCTATCTCTCGCAACCAGATCCTTGCTTCAATTGGATCAGTGGTACCCTTGAACTCAGGGGGGTTTAAGGATTTGAAGGATTTAAAAGTAACTGCATTATTAGTTGGTGGTGCAGGGGGTTGATCAACTCTGATTTGGGGTATTCTTTGCCTTGGTGGAGGGTTCTGTGTATATTGCCTCAGGAATTCCACAAGTAAATTCATAGGTTCATTTGGGTTGGGTTGCGCTGCGGGTACTCGCCCTGGTTCAGGTTCTGTTCCGGGTTCTGGTTGAGGATCAACTTCATGCTGGTCCTCTGCTGGGGGTACCTCTTGGTTCTTGCGGGGTCTACCTCTTCTTGGCATCTTTTTCTATTAAGATTAAAAATATAGAGTTTGGTTAAACAAAGTGAGATATATATACAGATCAGAGTATCAATGCTGGTGTTGAAAACCCTCAAGGTTATATGTCGATTTCTGGAATTACGGAAAATTTATCTTATGCGATATACTTTTTTTTTTAAACAGAGGTGCTACTAATAGAGCGCAACAGTAATAATAAATCCGAAATAGATAAAAGCGTAAAAGTACAATATCAACATATAATTTCAACTGGTACATCAGGTAAAATCAAAGACTACAACCAAAGTCCTCTAATTAGCTAATACATCCAACTACTAAATCAACAGGGTGCAGATCTACTTATGACAACTAGATACAAACATAAGCACCCTAACAGAAGTCTATCCTCCAAACATAGTGAAAAACCCAAGCTACAACATCGGTAGTGATCTCAATGACCGAACATCTCAATGACACGCCTGTGAAACTCCTCAACAGCTCTAGTGATCATGTCGGCAACAGTGCTACGGTCCACAGCTCCGGTGCTGGAAGATGGTAAGGCTGTAATATCAGTCCGCAGCCCTGTCAAGATAGAGATAGAGATCTGATGTACGATCTCCATGGATACATCCCTCACAAGTAGGCTACGACCTCCGTGAACTGTAATAGGATCCACTGACAATAATCGCAGAATGGCATCCCTCGTAGCAAAAATCTCCTCGTAGCGCGCCCAAACCCAGCGAAACTGCTGGTAAAGGTGATCATGAACAATCCAGGGCACTGACTCTCTACCTGCTATAGGCTGTGTAGGCATACCGGCAGGCTGAGCTGGAAAAACTGGAGCAGAAGATATCATCACCACTGGAGCCGGGATATGGATGGTAGGTGCAGGTGGAGCCGTGTCACAAGCTGGAGCATCACTGTCTGATGGAAGCATGTAATCGGGTATGGTAGGAGCTGCTGAAGTCATCACATAGACTGGCACAGAAGAAGTAGGTGCTGCTACTCCGGTGCGCATGGGCGAATACTGGCCCTCCACAATCGGCTCGGATAGAAACGGCTCGGGTGTTTCATGCCTGTACACCTCAGGAGCTGGAGCCTGAGCTGGCTGCTCAGCAACAAGAGTAGGAGTCTCTACAACAGTCACCAGAATAGGTGAATCGACCACCTCTATGATCTGGTCTGGGGAATCTGCTAGATCTATCACCTGCGGAGGAGAAGGTGTAAGAATCTGAACCGAAGAGTCCTCCGAAACGCTATCAAGCGGCATGTACTCCTCTGACGGATCGCTGTCTGAACCCGAACTGGAATCTCGAAATCCGTGCGGGTAAGGTGTAGGGGATCTATCTCGGATGGAACGAATGTCAGCTGGTCCGGATGTCGACATCTACAAAAGGTACAAAAAGTCTCAGTTATAACCAGGTTCCAAAACGATTAGATAAAGATATAAATGTAACGGCGTAGGGCACTTAGTGCTAGAATATCAACGTTGTACTATATCTCTAAATTCTCACGTCGCGTTATAATTCTAGGCTCGTACGATTCCTAAAAATATAACTAACGCTCTGATACCAAGCTGTGACGCCCCCAAAATTCACCACCTGTGGACTTGGGTCGCCACTTACCGTCAATACCTGTCTTGATCCAAGAAACATTACAATACATAATCATCATAAAGGCTTTATCGTACAACAGTTGTTCCATCCCACAAGTCCAAGCATCGACAAATCTCTGAATAGTACAACATAATAATAATTATACAAGATATCGTTAGATATGCCAAACATAAGCAGTCTTTGACAGGGTCGTCGCCTTAGAGGAAAGCATACTAGTTTGACTTCGTGCCCTAGTGCATCATCTCCTTCCCCTTGAAATGAGAGGTTTCGCCTTTTTCCAACTTTTCTGAAAAACAATATTAACAACAAGAGTGAGCAACTAGGTGCTCAGCAAGTCCACTGACTCGCTCTCTCACTAATAATGGATAAATGGAAAGAAATCAATTTTGATCAAGAAAGATTCTCATTTGCAAGCAATGGGGTTTGATAATGATAACACTTACTGATAGACAATAACAATCTATCTCAGAACAATGAAGTTGAAATTGAAAAGCTTGAGTTACTGGTCTTCCGCCTCTACGATACCCCACAGCGCGATCAACCGCTGTGTCGCAAGTACCGCACACCCGTGATACCCCATAGCACGATCACTACTATGTCGCAAGTACCACAATATCATTCTGCTAGTGTAAAGGTGGTTGAAAAGTCAACCTGGCAACATTTGTGCCAAAATATAAACATTCTCTTTCGATACCACGAGTTTATTTTCCCCGTGTTGATCTGAAAGAAACCCATGGGCCATCTCCCATGTTGACCAGTGGATTAAACGATTATTCCTCCGAATAAAATTGATTGATTTGGATTCATATTCACTTCTGGCCGATCGCTAGTCTACACTTTGAACAAAACCGACCTGGACAATAGGCCGTCACAATAATCTCAAAAGGAATTAATTTATTTTATTGACACAAACAATATGTCAATTCAAGACAATAAAGTAGCAACCTTGAACAAGAAAGGTTTGCGGATCAGAATAAATCTTGTGGAGTCGTCTTGAAATAATAAGAACGATCTGATACGGAATGAAACTTCTAAATACGTTGGAGTAGGTAATTTAGAGGAACTTCTGATGATATACTCTTCATCTCTGCACTATTCTACGTATATCTACTTTGATTCGAACAATGAATCAAATTTAATTATCGAAATAAAGTTTATCGGATATGAACAATAAATCCGTTTGAAGTCAATAAAGATCTAACTACCTCGATATATGAGTGTAATTATAACTGAATAATATTCAAGGGTCATCTCGAACAATAAGGTGCCCTAGAATTCAATCAAATTACGTTCTATAAGTTTTAGAGAGCATTTCTATAATTTTCTAAATAAATACTTTGATAACAGGATATTTTATCACGAACTAGCAATTTAAACAGATAATTCAATATCATAATATCTCAGCATATCTCGGAATTTTTCAAAAGGAGTGAGGGTCAGAAGGAACTTGCCTCGGTCTCGCAGTGCCGAAAAAATGCAGATAAAATTATACTCTACCCGTGGGCTCGACTTCGGTCTACGGCTCGTGAATTAGGCACTAACAATGTCAACCAGAAAATACGTGAGCGAATCGTCAAAATAAAATACTTCTCAGCTGATAATAGTAATTAAATATAATAATAACATAACTCTCGAAAATCTGTTCGATAAATAACGGATAATAAACCCCGGATAAATAAGTCTCTCTTCGAACCACAAAAATAAACCCGTAATATTTATCGTAAATAAGAAATACGGCTCCGACGATACTCCGTGTCTTACGTCTCGTAAATAATTTAACTTTCTAATTATTCTCAAAATAATCCGACAATCCATTTTTATTCAATTTAATCCGCAATTAATATTATTTCTATTTATAGAAATCGTACTTCCATTAATAGAAAATCCTAATTTTATTCCAATTATCCTTCATTTTACTGTCACAAATAATAAATCTTTCAATTTTGTCCAAAAATCATCAAATGATTATTTTTAACAAATTAATAAATAATTACTCCATTTTTATCAAACTCCTTTTATTTTATAAAAAAAAATATTCTCATTTCTCACAATTTAGATAATAAACTAATTTTTAACATTTTTCACCCTTTTTCATTTTATTAATTAATCATTTCTCTCAATTTAATAATATTTAACCTCTTTTTTTATTATCTCTTTATTTATTTTATATAAATAAATATGTATATATATATATATATATTTATTTATTTATTGTTACGTTTTTATTCCGTTTATTCCTCGAAACAGACAGACAGAATTTTTCTCGAAATCTCTCTCCCCTGTCTCTCCTGCTCTCTCTCTCTCTCTCTCTCTCTCTCTTCTTTGCCTCTCACGGCCACAACACAAATTCACAAACACAGCCTCCGATTCGACCACCTCTTCATACTCCCTCTCCTCATCTCAACAACAAACCAAACTCACGAAAACCTTACACAACAGCAACGATTTTCTCTGTTATTCTACATCCCTCGCACCTCTCTTCTCGCCGTCACTGACTTCACCGCGACACCACCACACGCTGCACCCCCCCTTCCCCCAAATTCCGATACCAACACACACCACCACAACTCTCACCCCTGCCTCTCTTCACACTCTCTCGACCACCCACCTCGAACACAAACCCACACACAAACTTCACCTCCTTGACTCCAGTTACAACCACCACCATTGATGACACAATAATCCCCCCCCCCCCGATACAAATTCGGAATTGGCAATCTCAAAACAAATTCTCCGATCCATGAAGAATTGGATGTACCGAAATGAAATAAACGGAAAAGAAATAAAAGAAGAAAACGAAAAGAGGAAGAAAAAGAAACGAGAAGGAAAACAAACAGACTACCTTGATTATACTCTGTGCGCAGAGAAGGAAATGGGTAGAGAAAAAGGCCTGTGGGTTTGGTTTGTTCGATAGAAAACAAGGCAAAAGAAAATGAAACCGTGTTTTCTGTGTTGTGTTTGTAAAGAGGAATAATAAGAAGTGAAAGAAATAGTCTACCTGTGTTTACAACTTACAACTCTGTTTTGTCTAGACGATTATATGGTCGAGGTTTTGTTTTTAGAGAGTAATGAATTGAGTTTTTGTGTTTCTGGCAGTGTAGAGAAATAAAAGAGAGGATTTGGTTTTGTTTTTGTGACAAAGAAAGTGGAGTAATTTGTTTGTCCATAAGAATGGCCGGATTTTATTTTCTATTTGGCTGACAAAACAAACAAGCATGGGCTGGGCTTCTTGTGTTGAACAAAAGGATATGTTGTGTTTTGTAAAAGAATGTCTCGTGTCTGTGAAAAGAATATCGTGTTTAGAAAAGAATTACTCGAATACTGTAATCGAGAAATGCTGTCTCTTTCTCGTGTTTAACGACCCGATCAGTTAAAACCGAAACATTAATATCGTCGTTTTTCCTGCTGGATAATTATAACGAGACCCAAATTCGTTCTCTAAAATAAAATTTTGCGATAAAAAATTAATATCCGTCCAAAATTAAAATCCTATTTTCCTAAATTTTCTAATTCTAATAAATACCTAATAATTATAAATAAATAGATAAAATAAATATTTATTTACATACGAATATAAAATTTTAAAATTTAACCAAAAATACGCTAATTAAGTATATTACTGCCTTGACCCTTAAATAACTTTAAATAACGAGCAGAAAATATTATTCGAAAATTTGCGGTTATTACATTTCTCAAAGACCCAACTGAACGGGAATCAAGATCCATCATTCTTAATGTTATTCCCAAAATTTTAGAAAAAAAAAATTATTTGATTGGGTAATTCAACGGTCAACTAGTACTTTGACCGGAACCCCTAAATAGGGTTTCGTCATGGTTTAAGGATTCGATTTTTTAAAAAATATTTCTCGATGACCCAACTAAACGGGAATCAAGATCCATCATTTTTAATGTTATTCCCAAAATTTTAGGGAAAAAAAAAATTATTTGATTGGGTAAATTAACGGTCAACTAGTACTTTGACCGGAACCCCTAAAAAGGGTTTCGTCAAGGTTTAAGGATTCGATTTTTTAAAAAATATTTCTCGATGACCCAACCGAACGGGAATCAAGATCCATCACTTTTTATGTTATTCCCAAAATTTTAGAAATTTTTTTTATTTGATTGGGTAATTCAACGGTCAACTAGTACTTTGACCGGAACCCCTAAAAAGGGTTTCGCCAAGGTTTAAGGATTCAATTTTTAAAAAATATTTCTCGACGACCCAACCGAACGAGAATCAAGATCCATCATTTTTAATGTTATTTCCAAAATTTTAGAAAAAAATTTATTTGATTGGGTAATTCAACGGTCAACTAGTACTTTGACCGGAACCCCTAAATTGGGTTTCGTCAGGGTTTAAGGATTCGATTTTTTAAAAAATATTTCTGAAAGACCCAACTGAACGGGAATCAAGATCCATCATTTTTAATGTTATTTCCAAAATTTTAGAAAAACAAATTTATTTGATTGGGTAATTCAACGGTCAACTAGTACTTTGACCGCAACGCCTAAAGAGGGTTTCGTCAGGGTTTAAGGATTCAATTTTTTTAAAAATATTTCTCGATGACCCAACCGAATAGGAATCAAGATCCATCATTTTTAATGTTATTCCCAAAATTTTAGTAAAAATTTTTTTATTTGATTTGGTAATTCAACGGTCAACTAGTATTTTGACCGGAACCCCTAAATTGGGTTTCGTCAGGGTTTAAGGATTCCAATTTTTAAAAAATATTTCTCGATGACCCAACTGAAAAGGAATCAAGATCCATCATTTTTAATGTTATTCCCAAAATTTTAGAAAAAAAAATTAATTGATTGGGTAATTCAACGGTCAACTAGTACCATGACCGGAACCCCTAAAAAGGGTTTCGTCAGGGTTTAAGGATTCGATTTTTTAAAAAATATTTCTCGACGACCCAACCGAACGGAAGTCAAGATCCATCATTTTTAATGTTATTCCCAAAATTTTAGAAAAAAATTATTTGATTGGGTAATTCAACGGTCAACTAGTACTTTGACCGGAACCCCTAAATTGGGTTTCGTCAGGGTTTAAGGATTCGATTTTTTAAAAAATATTTCTCAAAGACCCAACTGAACGGGAATCAAGATCCATCATTCTTAATGTTATTCCCAAAATTTTAGAAAAATTTTTTTTGTTTGATTGGGTAATTCAACGGTCAACTAGTACTTTGACCGGAACCCCTAAATAGGGTTTCGTCATGGTTTAAGGATTCGATTTTTTAAAAAATATTTCTCGATGACCCAACTAAACGGAAATCAAGATCCATCATTTTTAATGTTATTCCCAAAATTTTAGGGAAAAAAATTTATTTGATTGGGTAAATTAACGGTCAACTAGTACTTTGACCGGAACCCCTAAAAAGGGTTTCGTCAAGGTTTAAGGATTCAATTTTTTAAAAAATATTTCTCGATGACCCAACCGAACGGGAATCAAGATCCATCATTTTTAATGTTATTTCCAAAATTTTAGAAAAAAATTTATTTGATTGGGTAATTCAACGGTCAACTAGTACTTTGACCGGAACCCCTAAATTGGGTTTCGTCAGGGTTTAAGGATTCGATTTTTTAAAAAATATTTCTTAAAGACCCAACTGAACGGGAATCAAGATCCATCATTTTTAATGTTATTTCCAAAATTTTACAAAAACAAATTTATTTGATTGGGTAATTCAACGGTCAACTAGTACTTTCACCGCAACCCCTAAACAGGGTTTCGTCAGGGTTTAAGGATTCAATTTTTTAAAAAATATTTCTCGATGACCCAACCGAATAGGAATCAATATCCATCATTTTTAATGTTATTCCCAAAATTTTAGAAAAAAAAATTTATTTGATTTGGTAATTCAACGGTCAACTAGTATTTTGACCGGAACCCCTAAATTGGGTTTCGTCAGGGTTTAAGGATTCCATTTTTTAAAAAATATTTCTTGATGACCCAACCGAAAGGGAATCAGGATCCATCATTTTTAATGTTATTCCAAAAATTTTAGAAAAAAAAAAATTTATTTGATTGAGTAATTCAACGGTCAACTAGTACTTTGACCGGAACCCCTAAATTGGGTTTCGTCAGGGTTTAAGGATTCGATTTTTTAAAAAATATTTCTCGATGACCCAACTAAACGGGAATCAAGATCCATCATTTTTAATGTTATTCCCAAAATTTTAGGAAAAAAAATGTATTTGATTGGGTAAATTAACGGTCAACTAGTACTTTGACCGGAACCCCTAAAAAGGGTTTCGTCAAGGTTTAAGGATTCGATTTTTTAAAAAATATTTCTCGATGACCCAACCGAACGGGAATCAAGATCCATCACTTTTTATGTTATTCCCAAAATTTTAGAATTTTTTTTTATTTGATTGGGTAATTCAACGGTCAACTAGTACTTTGACCGGAACCTCTAAAAAGGGTTTCGCCAAGGTTTAAGGATTCGATTTTTAAAAAATATTTCTCGACGACCCAACCGAACGAGAATCAAGATCCATCATTTTTAATGTTATTTCCAAAATTTTAGAAAAAAAATTATTTGATTGGGTAATTCAACGGTCAACTAGTACTTTGACCGGAACCCCTAAATTGGGTTTCGTCAGGGTATAAGGATTCGATTTTTAAAAAAATATTTCTGAAAGACCCAACTGAACGGGAATCAAGATCCATCATTTTTAATGTTATTCCCAAAATTTTAGAAAAAAAATTTATTTGATTGGGTAATTCAACGGTCAACTAGTACTTTGACCGCAACCCCTAAACAGGGTTTCGTCAGGGTTTAAGGATTCAATTTTTTAAAAAATATTTCTCGACGACCCAACCGAATGGGAATCATGATCCATCATTTTTAATGTTATTCCCAAAATTTTAGAAAAAATTTTTTTATTTGATTTGGTAATTCAACGGTCAACTAGTATTTTGACCGGAACCCCTAAATTGGGTTTCGTCAGGGTTTAAGGATTCCATTTTTTAAAAAATATTTCTCGATGACCCAACTGAAAAGGAATCAAGATCCATCATTTTTAATGTTATTCCCAAAATTTTAGAAAAAAAAAAAATTTTGATTGGGTAATTCAACGGTCAACTAGTACCATGACCGGAACCCCTAAAAAGGGTTTCGTCAGGGTTTAAGGATTCGATTTTTTAAAAAATATTTCTCGACGACCCAACCGAACGGAAGTCAAGATCCATCATTTTTAATGTTATTCCCAAAATTTTAGAAAAAAATTATTTGATTGGGTAATTCAACGGTCAACTAGTACTTTGACCGGAACCCCTAAATTGGGTTTCGTCAGGGTTTAAGGATTCGATTTTTTAAAAAATATTTCTGAAAGACCCAACTGAACGGGAATCAAGATCCATCATTTTTAATGTTATTTCCAAAATTTTAGAAAAACAAATTTATTTGATTGGGTAATTCAACGGTCAACTAGTACTTTGACCGCAACCCCTAAACAGGGTTTCGTCAGGGTTTAAGGATTCAATTTTTTAAAAAATATTTCTCGACGACCCAACCGAATAGGAATCAAGATCCATCATTTTTAATGTTATTCCCAAAATTTTAGAAATTTTTTTTTTATTTGATTTGGTAATTCAACGGTCAACTAGTATTTTGACCGAACCCCTAAATTGGGTTTCGTCAGGGTTTAAGGATTCCATTTTTTAAAAAATATTTCTCGATGACCCAACTGAAAAGGAATCAAGATCCATTATTTTTAATGTTATTCCCAAAATTTTAGAAAAAAAAATTATTTGATTGGGTAATTCAACGGTCAACTAGTACCATAACCGGAACCCCTAAAAAGGGTTTCGTCAGGGTTTAAGTATTCGATTTTTTAAAAAATATTTCTCGACGACCCAACCGAACGGAAGTCAAGATCCATCATTTTTAATGTTATTCCCAAAATTTTAGAAAAAAATTATTTGATTGGGTAATTCAACGGTCAACTAGTACTTTGACCGGAACCCCTAAATTGGGTTTCGTCAGGGTTTAAGGATTCGATTTTTTAAAAAATATTTCTCAAAGACCCAACTGAACGGGAATCAAGATCCATCATTCTTAATGTTATTCCCAAAATTTTAGAAAATTTTTTTTTATTTGATTGGGTAATTCAACGGTCAACTAGTACTTTGACCGGAACCCCTAAAAAGGGTTTCGCCAAGGTTTAAGGATTCGATTTTTAAAAAATATTTCTCGACGACCAAACCGAACGAGAATCAAGATCCATCATTTTTAATGTTATTTCCAAAATTTTAGAAAAAAATTTATTTGATTGGGTAATTCAACGGTCAACTAGTACTTTGACCGGAACCCCTAAATTGGGTTTCGTCAGGGTATAAGGATTCGATTTTTAAAAAAATATTTCTGAAAGACCCAACTGAACGGGAATCAAGATCCATCATTTTTAATGTTATTCCCAAAATTTTAGAAAAAAAATTTATTTGATTGGGTAATTCAACGGTCAACTAGTACTTTGACCGCAACCCCTAAACAGGGTTTCGTCAGGGTTTAAGGATTCAATTTTTTAAAAAATATTTCTCGACGACCCAACCGAATGGGAATCATGATCCATCATTTTTAATGTTATTCCCAAAATTTTAGAAAATTTTTTTTTATTTGATTTGGTAATTCAACGGTCAACTAGTATTTTGACCGGAACCCCTAAATTGGGTTTCGTCAGGGTTCAAGGATTCCATTTTTTAAAAAATATTTCTCGATGACCCAACTGAAAAGGAATCAAGATCCATCATTTTTAATGTTATTCCCAAAATTTTAGAAAAAAAAATTATTTGATTGGGTAATTCAACGGTCAACTAGTACCATGACCGGAACCCCTAAAAAGGGTTTCGTCAGGGTTTAAGGATTCGATTTTTTAAAAAATATTTCTCGACGACCCAACCGAACGGAAGTCAAGATCCATCATTTTTAATGTTATTCCCAAAATTTTAGAAAAAAATTATTTGATTGGGTAATTCAACGGTCAACTAGTACTTTGACCGGAACCCCTAAATTGGGTTTCGTCAGGGTTTAAGGATTCGATTTTTTAAAAAATATTTCTGAAAGACCCAACTGAACGGGAATCAAGATCCATCATTTTTAATGTTATTTCCAAAATTTTAGAAAAACAAATTTATTTGATTGGGTAATTCAACGGTCAACTAGTACTTTGACCTCAACCCCTAAACAGGGTTTCGTCAGGGTTTAAGGATTCAATTTTTTAAAAAATATTTCTCGACGACCCAACCGAATAGGAATCAAGATCCATCATTTTTAATGTTATTCCCAAAATTTTAGAAAATTTTTTTTTATTTGATTGGGTAATTCAACGGTCAACTAGTACTTTGACCGCAACCCCTAAACAGGGTTTCGTCAGGGTTTAAGGATTCAATTTTTTAAAAAATATTTCTCGACGACCCAACCGAATAGGAATCAAGATCCATCATTTTTAATGTTATTCCCAAAATTTTAGAAAAATTTTTTTTATTTGATTTGGTAATTCAACGGTCAACTAGTATTTTGACCGGAACCCCTAAATTGGGTTTCGTCAGGGTTTAAGGATTCGATTTTTTAAAAAATATTTCTCGACGACCCAACCGAACGGAAGTCAAGATCCATCATTTTTAATGTTATTCCCAAAATTTTAGAAAAAAATTATTTGATTGGGTAATTCAACGGTCAACTAGTACTTTGACCGGAACCCCTAAATTGGGTTTCGTCAGGGTTTAAGGATTCGATTTTTTAAAAAATATTTCTCAAAGACCCAACTGAACGGGAATCAAGATCCATCATTTTTAATGTTATTTCCAAAATTTTAGAAAAACAAATTTATTTGATTGGGTAATTCAACGGTCAACTAGTACTTTGACCGCAACCCCTAAACAGGGTTTCGTCAGGGTTTAAGGATTCAATTTTTTAAAAAATATTTCTCGACGACCCAACCGAATAGGAATCAAGATACATCATTTTTAATGTTATTCCCAAAATTTTAGAAAAATTTTTTTTATTTGATTTGGTAATTCAACGGTCAACAAGTATTTTGACCGGAACCCCTAAATTGGGTTTCGTCAGGGTTTAAGGATTCGATTTTTTAAAAAATATTTCTCAAAGACCCAACTGAACGGGAATCAAGATCCATCATTCTTAATGTTATTCCCAAAATTTTAGAAATTTTTTTTTTATTTGATTGGGTAATTCAACGGTCAACTAGTACTTTGACCGGAACCCCTAAAAAGGGTTTCGCCAAGGTTTAAGGATTCGATTTTTAAAAAATATTTCTCGACGACCAAACCGAACAAGAATCAAGATCCATCATTTTTAATGTTATTTCCAAAATTTTAGAAAAAAATTTATTTTATTGGGTAATTCAACGGTCAACTAGTACTTTGACCGGAACCCCTAAATTGGGTTTCGTCAGGGTATAAGGATTCGATTTTTAAAAAAATATTTCTGAAAGACCCAACTGAACGGGAATCAAGATCCATCATTTTTAATGTTATTCCCAAAATTTTAGAAAAAAAATTTATTTGATTGGGTAATTCAACGATCAACTAGTACTTTGACCGCAACCCCTAAACAGGGTTTCGTCAGGGTTTAAGGATTCAATTTTTTAAAAAATATTTCTCGACGACCCAACCGAATGGGAATCATGATCCATCATTTTTAATGTTATTCCCAAAATTTTAGAAAAATTTTTTTTATTTGATTTGGTAATTCAACGGTCAACTAGTATTTTGACCGGAACCCCTAAATTGGGTTTCGTTAGGGTTTAAGGATTCCATTTTTTAAAAAATATTTCTCGATGACCCAACTGAAAAGGAATCAAGATCCATCATTTTTAATGTTATTCCCAAAATTTTAAAAAAAAATTATTTGATTGGGTAATTCAACGGTCAACTAGTACCATGACCGGAACCCCTAAAAAGGGTTTCGTCAGGGTTTAAGGATTCGATTTTTTAAAAAATATTTCTCGACGACCCAACCGAACGGAAGTCAAGATCCATCATTTTTAATGTTATTCCCAAAATTTTAGAAAAAAATTATTTGATTGGGTAATTCAACGGTCAACTAGTACTTTGAACGGAACCCCTAAATTTGGTTTCGTCAGGGTTTAAGGATTCGATTTTTTAAAAAATATTTCTGAAAGACCCAACTGAACGGGAATCAAGATCCATCATTTTTAATGTTATTTCCAAAATTTTAGAAAAACAAATTTATTTGATTGGGTAATTCAACGGTCAACTAGTACTTTGACCGCAACCCCTAAACAGGGTTTCGTCAGGGTTTAAGGATTCAATTTTTTAAAAAATATTTCTCGACGACCCAACCGAATAGGAATCAAGATCCATCATTTTTAATGTTATTCCCAAAATTTTAGAAAATTTTTTTTTTATTTGATTTCGTAATTCAACGGTCAACTAGTATTTTGACCGGAACCCCTAAATTGGGTTTCGTCAGGGTTTAAGGATTCCATTTTTTAAAAAATATTTCTCGATGACCCAACTGAAAAGGAATCAAGATCCATCATTTTTAATGTTATTCCCAAAATTTTAGAAAAAAAAAAAATTTTGATTGGGTAATTCAACGGTCAACTAGTACCATGACAGGAACCCCTAAAAAGGGTTTCGTCAGGGTTTAAGGATTCGATTTTTTAAAAAATATTTCTCGACGACCCAACCGAACGGAAGTCAAGATCCATCATTTTTAATGTTATTCCCAAAATTTTAGAAAAAAATTATTTGATTGGGTAATTCAACGGTCAACTAGTACTTTGACCGGAACCCCTAAATTGGGTTTCGTCAGGGTTTAAGGATTCGATTTTTTAAAAAATATTTCTGAAAGACCCAACTGAACGGGAATCAAGATCCATCATTTTTAATGTTATTTCCAAAATTTTAGAAAAACAAATTTATTTGATTGGGTAATTCAACGGTCAACTAGTACTTTGACCGCAACCCCTAAACAGGGTTTCGTCAGGGTTTAAGGATTCAATTTTTTAAAAAATATTTCTCGACGACCCAACCGAATAGGAATCAAGATACATCATTTTTAATGTTATTCCCAAAATTTTAGAAAAATTTTTTTTATTTGATTTGGTAATTCAACGGTCAACAAGTATTTTGACCGGAACCCCTAAATTGGGTTTCGTCAGGGTTTAAGGATTCGATTTTTTAAAAAATATTTCTCAAAGACCCAACTGAACGGGAATCAAGATCCATCATTCTTAATGTTATTCCCAAAATTTTAGAATTTTTTTTTTATTTGATTGGGTAATTCAACGGTCAACTAGTACTTTGACCGGAACCCCTAAAAAGGGTTTCGCCAAGGTTTAAGGATTCGATTTTTAAAAAATATTTCTCGACGACCAAACCGAACAAGAATCAAGATCCATCATTTTTAATGTTATTTCCAAAATTTTAGAAAAAAATTTATTTTATTGGGTAATTCAACGGTCAACTAGTACTTTGACCGGAACCCCTAAATTGGGTTTCGTCAGGGTATAAGGATTCGATTTTTAAAAAAATATTTCTGAAAGACCCAACTGAACGGGAATCAAGATCCATCATTTTTAATGTTATTCCCAAAATTTTAGAAAAAAAATTTATTTGATTGGGTAATTCAACGATCAACTAGTACTTTGACCGCAACCCCTAAACAGGGTTTCGTCAGGGTTTAAGGATTCAATTTTTTAAAAAATATTTCTCGACGACCCAACCGAATGGGAATCATGATCCATCATTTTTAATGTTATTCCCAAAATTTTAGAAAAATTTTTTTTATTTGATTTGGTAATTCAACGGTCAACTAGTATTTTGACCGGAACCCCTAAATTGGGTTTCGTTAGGGTTTAAGGATTCCATTTTTTAAAAAATATTTCTCGATGACCCAACTGAAAAGGAATCAAGATCCATCATTTTTAATGTTATTCCCAAAATTTTAAAAAAAAAATTATTTGATTGGGTAATTCAACGGTCAACTAGTACCATGACCGGAACCCCTAAAAAGGGTTTCGTCAGGGTTTAAGGATTCGATTTTTTAAAAAATATTTCTCGACGACCCAACCGAACGGAAGTCAAGATCCATCATTTTTAATGTTATTCCCAAAATTTTAGAAAAAAATTATTTGATTGGGTAATTCAACGGTCAACTAGTACTTTGAACGGAACCCCTAAATTGGGTTTCGTCAGGGTTTAAGGATTCGATTTTTTAAAAAATATTTCTGAAAGACCCAACTGAACGGGAATCAAGATCCATCATTTTTAATGTTATTTCCAAAATTTTAGAAAAACAAATTTATTTGATTGGGTAATTCAACGGTCAACTAGTACTTTGACCGCAACCCCTAAACAGGGTTTCGTCAGGGTTTAAGGATTCAATTTTTTAAAAAATATTTCTCGACGACCCAACCGAATAGGAATCAAGATCCATCATTTTTAATGTTATTCCCAAAATTTTAGAAAAAAATTTTTTTATTTGATTTGGTAATTCAACGGTCAACTAGTATTTTGACCGGAACCCCTAAATTGGGTTTCGTCAGGGTTTAAGGATTCCATTTTTTAAAAAATATTTCTCGATGACCCAACTGAAAAGGAATCAAGATCCATCATTTTTAATGTTATTCCCAAAATTTTAGAAAAAAAAAAAATTTTGATTGGGTAATTCAACGGTCAACTAGTACCATGACAGGAACCCCTAAAAAGGGTTTCGTCAGGGTTTAAGGATTCGATTTTTTAAAAAATATTTCTCGACGACCCAACCGAACGGAAGTCAAGATCCATCATTTTTAATGTTATTCCCAAAATTTTAGAAAAAAATTATTTGATTGGATAATTCAACGGTCAACTAGTACTTTGACCGGAACCCTTAAATTGGGTTTCGTCAGGGTTTAAGGATTCGATTTTTTAAAAAATATTTCTGAAAGACCCAACTGAACGGGAATCAAGATCCATCATTTTTAATGTTATTTCCAAAATTGTAGAAAAACAAATTTATTTGATTGGGTAATTCAACGGTCAACTAGTACTTTGACCGCAACCCCTAAACAGGGTTTCGTCAGGGTTTAAGGATTCAATTTTTTAAAAAATATTTCTCGACGACCCAACCGAATAGGAATCAAGATCCATCATTTTTAATGTTATTCCCAAAATTTTAGAAAAAAAAATTATTTGATTGGGTAATTCAACGGTCAACTAGTACCATGACCGGAACCCCTAAATTGGGTTTCGTCAGGGTATAAGGATTCGATTTTTAAAAAAATATTTCTGAAAGACCCAACTGAACGGGAATCAAGATCCATCATTTTTAATGTTATTCCCAAAATTTTAGAAAAAAAATTTATTTGATTGGGTAATTCAACGGTCAACTAGTACTTTGACCGCAACCCCTAAACAGGGTTTCGTCAGGGTTTAAGGATTCAATTTTTTAAAAAATATTTCTCGACGACCCAACCGAATGGGAATCATGATCCATCATTTTTAATGTTATTCCCAAAATTTTAGAAAAATTTTTTTTATTTGATTTGGTAATTCAACGGTCAACTAGTATTTTGACCGGAACCCCTAAATTGGGTTTCGTCAGGGTTTAAGGATTCCATTTTTTAAAAAATATTTCTCGATGACCCAACTGAAAAGGAATCAAGATCCATCATTTTTAATGTTATTCCCAAAATTTTAGAAAAAAAAATTATTTGATTGGGTAATTCAACGGTCAACTAGTACCATGACCGGAACCCCTAAAAAGGGTTTCGTCAGGGTTTAAGGATTCGATTTTTTAAAAAATATTTCTCGACGACCCAACCGAACGGAAGTCAAGATCCATCATTTTTAATGTTATTCCCAAAATTTTAGAAAAAAATTATTTGATTGGGTAATTCAACGGTCAACTAGTACTTTGACCGGAACCTCTAAATTGGGTTTCGTCAGGGTTTAAGGATTCGATTTTTTAAAAAATATTTCTGAAAGACCCAACTGAACGGGAATCAAGATCCATCATTTTTAATGTTATTTCCAAAATTTTAGAAAAACAAATTTATCTGATTGGGTAATTCAACGGTCAACTAGTACTTTGACCGCAACCCCTAAACAGGGTTTCGTCAGGGTTTAAGGATTCGATTTTTAAAAAATATTTATCGACGACCCAACCGAACGGAAGTCAAGATCCATCATTTTTTAATGTTATTCCCAAAATTTTAGAAAAAAATTATTTGATTGGGTAATTCAACGGTCAACTAGTACTTTGACCGGAACCCCTAAATTGGGTTTCGTCAGGGTTTAAGGATTCGATTTTTTAAAAAATATTTCTGAAAGACCCAACTGAACGGGAATCAAGATCCATCATTTTTAATGTTATTCCCAAAATTTTAGAAAAAAATTATTTGATTGGGTAATTCAACGGTCAACTAGTACTTTGACCGGAACCCCTAAAAAGGGTTTCGTCAGGGTTTAAGGATTCGATTTTTTAAAAAATATTTCTCGACGACCCAACCGAACGGAAGTCAAGATCCATCATTTTTAATGTTATTCCCAAAATTTTAGAAAAAAATTATTTGATTGGGTAATTCAACGGTCAACTAGTACTTTGACCGGAACCCCTAAATTGGGTTTCGTCAGGGTTTAAGGATTCGATTTTTTAAAAAATATTTCTGAAAGACCCAACTGAACGGGAATCAAGATCCATCATTTTTAATGTTATTCCCAAAATTTTAGAAAAAAATTATTTGATTGGGTAATTCAACGGTCAACTAGTACTTTGAACGGAACCCCTAAATTGGGTTTCGTCAGGGTTTAAGGATTCGATTTTTTAAAAAATATTTCTGAAAGACCCAACTGAACGGGAATCAAGATCCATCATTTTTAATGTTATTTCCAAAATTTTAGAAAAACAAATTTATTTGATTGGGTAATTCAACGGTCAACTAGTACTTTGACCCCAACCCCTAAACAGGGTTTCGTCAGGGTTTAAGGATTCAATTTTTTAAAAAATATTTCTCGACGACCCAACCGAATAGGAATCAAGATCCATCATTTTTAATGTTATTCCCAAAATTTTAGAAAAAAATTTTTTTATTTGATTTGGTAATTCAACGGTCAACTAGTATTTTGACCGGAACCCCTAAATTGGGTTTCGTCAGGGTTTAAGGATTCCATTTTTTAAAAAATATTTCTCGATGACCCAACTGAAAAGGAATCAAGATCCATTATTTTTAATGTTATTCCCAAAATTTTAGAAAAAAAAATTATTTGATTGGGTAATTCAACGGTCAACTAGTACCATGACCGGAACCCCTAAAAAGGGTTTCGTCAGGGTTTAAGTATTCGATTTTTTAAAAAATATTTCTCGACGACCCAACCGAACGGAAGTCAAGATCCATCATTTTTAATGTTATTCCCAAAATTTTAGAAAAAAATTATTTGATTGGGTAATTCAACGGTCAACTAGTACTTTGATCGGAACCCCTAAATTGGGTTTCGTCAGGGTTTAAGGATTCGATTTTTTAAAAAATATTTCTCAAAGACCCAACTGAACGGGAATCAAGATCCATCATTCTTAATGTTATTCCCAAAATTTTAGAAAATTTTTTTTATTTGATTGGGTAATTCAACGGTCAACTAGTACTTTGACCGGAACCCCTAAAAAGGGTTTCGCCAAGGTTTAAGGATTCGATTTTTAAAAAATATTTCTCGACGACCAAACCGAACGAGAATCAAGATCCATCATTTTTAATGTTATTTCCAAAATTTTAGAAAAAAATTTATTTGATTGGGTAATTCAACGGTCAACTAGTACTTTGACCGGAACCCCTAAATTGGGTTTCGTCAGGGTATAAGGATTCGATTTTTAAAAAAATATTTCTGAAAGACCCAACTGAACGGGAATCAAGATCCATCATTTTTAATGTTATTCCCAAACTTTTAGAAAAAAAATTTATTTGATTGGGTAATTCAACGGTCAACTAGTACTTTGACCGCAACCCCTAAACAGGGTTTCGTCAGGGTTTAAGGATTCAATTTTTTAAAAAATATTTCTCGACGACCCAACCGAATGGGAATCATGATCCATCATTTTTAATGTTATTCCCAAAATTTTAGAAAAATTTTTTTTATTTGATTTGGTAATTCAACGGTCAACTAGTATTTTGACCGGAACCCCTAAATTGGGTTTCGTCAGGGTTTAAGGATTCCATTTTTTAAAAAATATTTCTCGATGACCCAACTGAAAAGGAATCAAGATCCATCATTTTTAATGTTATTCCCAAAAGTTTAGAAAAAAAAATTATTTGATTGGGTAATTCAACGGTCAACTAGTACCATGACCGGAACCCCTAAAAAGGGTTTCGTCAGGGTTTAAGGATTCGATTTTTTAAAAAATATTTCTCGACGACCCAACCGAACGGAAGTCAAGATCCATCATTTTTAATGTTATTCCCAAAATTTTAGAAAAAATTATTTGATTGGGTAATTCAACGGTCAACTAGTACTTTGACCGGAACCCCTAAATTGGGTTTCGTCAGGGTTTAAGGATTCGATTTTTTAAAAAATATTTCTGAAAGACCCAACTGAACGGGAATCAAGATCCATCATTTTTAATGTTATTTCCAAAATTTTAGAAAAACAAATTTATTTGATTGGGTAATTCAACGGTCAACTAGTACTTTGACCGCAACCCCTAAACAGGGTTTCGTCAGGGTTTAAGGATTCAATTTTTTAAAAAATATTTCTCGACGACCCAACCGAATAGGAATCAAGATCCATCATTTTTAATGTTATTCCCAAAATTTTAGAAAATTTTTTTTTATTTGATTTGGTAATTCAACGGTCAACTAGTATTTTGACCGGAACCCCTAAATTGGGTTTCGTCAGGGTTTAAGGATTCCATTTTTTAAAAAATATTTCTCGATGACCCAACTGAAAAGGAATCAAGATCCATTATTTTTAATGTTATTCCCAAAATTTTAGAAAAAAAAATTATTTGATTGGGTAATTCAACGGTCAACTAGTACCATGACCGGAACCCTTAAAAAGGGTTTCGTCAGGGTTTAAGGATTCGATTTTTTAAAAAATATTTCTCGACGACCCAACCGAACGGAAGTCAAGATCCATCATTTTTAATGTTATTCCCAAAATTTTAGAAAAAAATTATTTGATTGGGTAATTCAACGGTCAACTAGTACTTTGACCGGAACCCCTAAATTGGGTTTCGTCAGGGTTTAAGGATTCGATTTTTTAAAAAATATTTCTCAAAGACCCAACTGAACGGGAATCAAGATCCATCATTTTTAATGTTATTTCCAAAATTTTAGAAAAACAAATTTATTTGATTGGGTAATTCAACGGTCAACTAGTACTTTGACCGCAACCCCTAAACAGGGTTTCGTCAGGGTTTAAGGATTCAATTTTTTAAAAAATATTTCTCGACGACCCAACCGAATAGGAATCAAGATACATCATTTTTAATGTTATTCCCAAAATTTTAGAAAAATTTTTTTTATTTGATTTGGTAATTCAACGGTCAACTAGTATTTTGACCGGAACCCCTAAATTGGGTTTCGTGAGGGTTTAAGGATTCCATTTTTTAAAAAATATTTCTCAAAGACCCAACTGAACGGGAATCAAGATCCATCATTCTTAATGTTATTCCCAAAATTTTAGAAATTTTTTTTTATTTGATTGGGTAATTCAACGGTCAACTAGTACTTTGACCGGAACCCCTAAAAAGGGTTTCGCCAAGGTTTAAGGATTCGATTTTTAAAAAATATTTCTCGACGACCAAACCGAACAAGAATCAAGATCCATCATTTTTAATGTTATTTCCAAAATTTTAGAAAAAAATTTATTTGATTGGGTAATTCAACGGTCAACTAGTACTTTGACCGGAACCCCTAAATTGGGTTTCGTCAGGGTATAAGGATTCGATTTTTAAAAAATATTTCTGAAAGACCCAACTGAACGGGAATCAAGATCCATCATTTTTAATGTTATTCCCAAAATTTTAGAAAAAAAATTTGTAACGCCCCCAAATCCACCCTGACAGGGGACCCGGGTCGTCACATTGTCTCAATATCCTGTAGCACAAGTTACGCAATAACAAAGCAAAATATATAATACAACGGAGCATAAAATGTCCCACTCCGCAGGTCCAAGATCGTCTTCACAGTATAATACAAAACAACTTGATACATCTCGAATTAATATGTTACAAAAGTTCACATCAATAGAAATATAAAGATTCCAGTTGGATCTTCTAATTGTTGTCGCCATAGCCTTGCGCTTTCCCTTTCCCTTTATAGCCCTGGCTGGACGTCTCGCCTTTCTCCGTCTTGACAGCTGAACAAAATGTTGTAAAGCAAGAATGAGCAACTATAGTGCTCAGCAAGTTCTCTTCTCGCTCGGTATATAAATATAATAAGGTTTACCGAAACAAGTACTCAAAATTTTAATATCGAATGTAACAATGTGATTTGACTCCAATTTATCTTGAAAAATATCATACTCGAAAGGCTCAAAACTCATCTCAAAACAGAATACTCAAAAGACTCATTTGATATAACTCTGATAACTCATGATGTAAGAATGAACTGGTCTTCCACCTCTCCGTATCTCGGTGGGGCGATCAACTAACCACCCAAGAATACCGGCCTCCGATGACACCGCACTTCGCCCGATCACGGCTACAATACGATATCAACTATAATATATATGTATGAATGCTAGCATCATAATGGTTATCAATTCAACCAAGGCAACGAATGCCTAAATATTCTCGGGTCCGTAAAACGGTACACGAGTCTCTCTTTCTCTATAAAGGGCCTCTTGCCCAAAACTGACCAGTAGAATACAGAATTCCCGAATAGTTGGGTACAGATAACTTGAGATAACTCTTTCAGAAAATATTTACAAATCTGGCGGACTGCCAATATGACTCAATTTCACCACCAATCCGAACAATGGACTGATGTAAATCCTCAATAATAATTTATCGGTTGACATGAACAAAATGCCAAACCTTGACAATAAAATCGACTATCTCGAATCTATGAGAATAGTCCTAAGATTAAAGTAATTGGGAGTCGTACTGAACAAATAGTACTTCTCGATATTTATAATACTCAACATTGATGAACGTGTAAATAGAATATTTTTCACTTGATCGATGAATAAAAATCTCTAATAATTATAATTTTAAACTCCTATCGGTTAGTTCAAACGAGGAACTAACTGAAAGATAATCAATAAATAACGATTGAATTTGTACAATAAATTCAATCGAAAAGAATAAATTTAACTATCTCGGACGAATGAGATTAGTTTCACTGAATAAAATAATAGTCGTCTCGAATTAATGAGATCGACCCGATATCAATTAAATTGTTTCTACGCATATAGGGATTATAATTCTCAAATAAACTAACTTGACAATATAATAATATTTAACAAGAAATAATTCTCAAAAGAAATTATTGCATCATATAGAGCAACAGATAATCTCAATATATAACATCTCAAAAATAATTAAGGAATTAATTAACACGAACAGAAATTCACAGTTTCCAAAAGTTAGGGTAAGAACGAACTTGCCTCGATCTCGAAGTGCAAATGAATGCAGATAAAAAATTATACTCTACCCGTGAACTCGGCTTCGGTCTACGGCTCGGGGATTATTTTCTAAAAATAGCAACCAGAAATACGTAAGCGATTCTTCAAAATAAAATACTCCCGATCCGATAATCTAATTAATAATAAAATAACATCTCATAAAATCTTCGGAACAGAAATTAATTCCGGGATAAATAAATATTTCTTCGAACACAGGAATTAAATCTGGAGAATATATCCTATTTTTAATATCTGGAAATCCAAATTCTTACTCAAAATGAAAAATTCAAACATCCATTTTTATTCAATTTAAATCCTAATAATTATTCTCATTTTTAAAATAATTTATCAAAGAATTCTAATTTACTAAACTCATTAATAATATAAAACAATTTTTAAATCTCTAAATTAAATCTGACTCGATCCGGTTAATAAAAATAAACCGGAAAATATTAAAAACAGCTTTCCAGAATAAAATCATATATTATTCTATTTATTCACAAATATACCCCTTTTATTGAAAATTAATAAATCTCTAATTTGTTTTCAAAATAATACTTATTTAATTAATAAATATTAAATTCTAAATTACATCTAAAATTATAAATAATTCTATTTTTAATCAATTAAACAATTAAACCATTTTAAAAACGATTTATTACCAACTAATTTAAATACCGATCCAATTAATAAAATCTCGATTTTTGATCGAACTATCGCTAAACGGTATCGTTTTATTCAGAAAATGATGTGGGCCCCACTTTCCCCGTGGGCCCCACCCCTGTTCCCTACGTTTCTCTCTGTACTCTGTCTCTCTCAATCTCTCTATCACAATCTCTCTGTCTCTGAATCTCTCCCAGTCTCTCTCCGTACCAATCTCTCTCACATCTCTCCTCCCTGCCTCCCCATTCTCCCTTCTCTCGATCTCTCTCCCCGTTCCCTTCTATCTCTCCCTCAACCTCTCCCGTATCTCTCTTCTCCCTCTCGCCAATCGCGCCTCTCTCTCTTCTCTAACTCTCCCTGCCCCTCTCTTTCTCCCAAATCTCTTCCTTCTTTTCGCCTTCGACTACCACGGCAACACTACTCCGTTCCTCCTTCCAACTTCGAACCACCACAAAAACCAACCGAAAACAACACCCACCATCAATACTCTCTACCTCTCCTCCTCCCTCTCGACCCTCTTATTTCCTTATCTTTCAACTCACTCTCCCCGTCGAAACCACCAACACACGGCACACAATAACCGCGGTGTACAATCAACACCAACACTACAACCCCTTCTCCGACAACCGAACGAACTGTAAACATAACAAGAAGTCCCGAACTTCAACCCAAAACTCAAATTCATACCACAACCAATTACATGTATATATCGAACAAGCATAATCGCGAATTGGAAGAAAAGAAAATCGAAGTTAAACTACCTGTGTTGAACTCCGGTTTTAAGACTATATGAATGGGTTTGATGAAAAAGAAGCTAAGTCCGGTTTGTTTGTTTTTGTTCCAAGAGACAGGACATATGTATGTATATGGATAGAGTTTTTGGTTAATAAAAAAAAAACAAGAGCTGCTATATATGTTATATCTGTTTGGGTGCAAGAAAATGGCCCGGTTTTTAATGGGTTTGTTGCTTGGTTATGAGTTGTGGAGAAATTGTATTGGTTAACAAAAGAAGAACAGGACTGTGTTTGTATAAAGCTTGTATTGTGTCTGTTTTATTGAGTAAATAAGATCGTTGGGTTTGTTTTTGTTAATGCAGAGACCAGCCTTTTTATAACAAAAATAAGGTACTGTGATTAATCAAGAAATTGGTAATGGTTGTGATAAAAAAATTAAAAGATTAAAACATGGAGACAAAATCATTGTAACATTTAGTGGTGTAATCATAATACTTTTTTTTTTATTTAATAGGTGGGTAATTATTAAATTAAAAGAATAAAAATGGGGGACAATTATAATGATGCAAATATTTAATATAATTATTTAATAAAAAGATTTCGTTTTTCTCCCGCTGACTAATTAAAACGAGACTCAAAAATTCGGCTAAAAATAAAAATCTATTTCGAAAATTCGTGGTTATTACAGTCTTTCCCCCTTATAGGATTCCGTCCTCGGAATCAAAACTATGCACTAAACAATTCCGGATATCTATTCCGCATTTCACTTTCTAATTCCCACGTGGCTTCCTCAACTTGGTGGTTTCTCCAAAGTACTTTCACTAAATTCACTCTCTTAGTTCTTAACTCTTGCACTTTGAAATCTAGGATCTCTACTGGTTTTTCTTCGTATGTCAAATCTGGACGAATTTCCACTGGTTCGTAGGTTATAACGTGCCTGAAATCAGAATGGTACTCTCTTAACGCAGAAACATGAAACACATCGTGGATATGCTGAAGGTCTGGAGGTAGGGCCAACTGATAAGCTAGTGGTCCTATCTTCTTAAGTATCTCAAAAGGTCCTATATATCTAGGGCTTAACTTGCCTTTCTTTCCGAATCTCATTACTCCTTTCCAAGGTGAAACTTTTAACATCACTTTATCTCCCACTTCAAACGCTTTGTCTTTCCTCTTTTGATTTGCATACTTCCTCTGTCGGTCTTGTGCTGCAACTAACCTTTTTCGAATAACCTCGGTTGCTTGCTTAGTTTGTTGAAGTAATTCCGGTCCTAGTACCTTCCTTTCTCCTACTTCATCCCAATATAAAGGTGATCTACACTTCCTTCCGTACAAAGCTTCATAAGGTGCCATACATATGCTCGAATGGTAACTATTGTTGTAAGCAAACTCGACTAGGGGCAAATGCTCATCCCAACTTCCTTTAAAATCAAGTGCACAGGCTCTTAACATATCTTCAACTGTTTGAATCGTTCTTTCACTTTGTCCGTCGGTCTGTGGATGATAAGTAGTGCTCAGATTTAACTTCGTGCCAAGACATTCTTGAAAACTTTTCCAAAATCGTGAAGTAAAACGGGCATCTCTATCAGAAACAATCGAAACAGGCACTCCGTGACGAACTACAATTTCCTTTAGGTATATGTTTACCAATCTCTCAACGGAATACTTATCACTAATTGGTAGGAAATGCGCAGATTTAGTGAGTCGGTCGACAATAACCCAAATAGCATCGTGACTGGCTCTAGTTCGGGGCAATCCTACGACAAAATCCATGGTAATATGCTCCCATTTCCACTCGGGTATCTCTAAAGGTTGTAGAAGTCCACTTGGTCGTTGATGTTCTGCCTTCACTTTCTGACATGTCAAACACTTACTTACCCATTCTGCAATCTCCCTCTTCATGTTGGGCCACCAATAATTCAACTTGATGTCTTGATACATTTTTGTGCTCCCTGGGTGAATGGAATATCTCGAGTTATGCGCTTCGCTCATAATTTCTTCCTTCAACTCTGTAACATTAGGAATCCATATTCTCGATGCAAATCGCTTAATTCCCTTTTCATCTTTTGAACTTAGAAATTCATCTCCGGTCAACTCTGATCTTCTTTCTTCCATCACTTGCTCTTGACAACGTCGAATCTTCTCGAGTAACTCTGGTTGAAACTGAATGCTGTAAACTCTTTCATTGTTTTGGACTGGGATCTTGACTTCTAATTCCATCTTCTCAAATTCTCTAACCAATTCTTCTGAGGTTGTCAACAGGTTTAGTTTCTCCTTTCTACTTAAAGCATCAGCTACAACATTAGCCTTCCCTGGGTGGTAGTTTATCGAGCAGTCATAGTCCTTGATCAATTCTAACCATCTTCTTTGTCTCATGTTTAATTCCTTTTGCGTGAATATATACTTTAAGCTCTTGTGATCCGTGTAAATCTCGCATTTCTCTCCGTAAAGGTAATGTCTCCAAATCTTGAGTGCGAAAACAATAGCAGCCAGTTCCAAATCGTGAGTAGGGTAACGGGACTCATACTCCTTCAGTTGCCGAGAGGCATAAGCTATTACTTTTCCGTGTTGCATCAAAACACATCCCAAACCCTTGTGAGAAGCGTCGCTGTAAATTACGAAATCGCCTTTCTCATCGGGTAAGGTCAACACCGGGGCAGTAGTCAATCTCTTCTTCAATTCTTGAAAGCTATCTTCACATTTGGGGGTCCATTCGAACTTTTCACTCTTTCTGGTAAGTCGAGTCAGTGGCGTAGCTATCTTTGAGAAATCCTTCACGAACCTTCGATAGTATCCGGCCAAACCAAGGAAACTTCTAACTTCGGTGGGAGTCTTGGGTCTCTCCCAATCTGCTACGGCTTCTATCTTTGCGGGGTCTACAGAAATCCCTTCGCCGCTTACAATGTGTCCCAAAAATTGAACTTCTTTTAGCCAGAATTCACACTTCGAGAATTTCGCATATAACTTTTCCTTCCGCAGCGTTTCCAGAACTAGACGGAGGTGTTCAGCATGTTCCTCAGGAGACTTCGAGTATATCAGGATGTCATCAATAAATACAATCACGAACTTGTCCAAGTATCTCTTGAACACACGATTCATCAAATCCATAAAAGCAGCTGGCGCATTCGTCAATCCAAAAGACATGACTAAGAATTCGTAATGTCCATATCGGGTCCTAAAGGCAGTCTTAGGAATATCCTCAGGCTTGATCTTTAGTTGATGATAGCCGGATCTCAAATCAATCTTTGAAAAACATCTAGCTCCCTTAAGTTGGTCAAACAGATCGTCGATTCGAGGTAAAGGGTACTTATTCTTGATGGTCATCTTGTTCAACTCACGATAATCAATGCATAGTCGCATAGATCCGTCCTTCTTTTTCACGAACAGCACTGGAGCTCCCCACGGGGATACACTTGGTCTGATTACGCCTTTGTCAAGTAATTCTTGCAGTTGGGTAGCCAACTCCTTCATCTCAACTGGAGCCATTCGGTATGGTGCTTTGGAAATTGGTGCAGTTCCCGGGGCAAGATCGATATTGAATTCTATTTCTCTATCGGGCGGCAATCCAGGTAACTCTTCAGGAAAAACATCTTCGAATTGATTCACTACAGGAATTTCATCAATGGCAGGGGCTTGCTTCTCGTTGTCAACCACATAAGCTAAGTAGGCTTGACACCCACTTCTTAGTAGTTTCTTTGCTTGAATCAAAGTCAGAAAATTACTAGTAGGTTTCCCCTAATGTCTTGATTCTCAGTTCTCTTTGTATCATTGCTTCTGTCTTCCCGCTTCACAAAAGGTCTCTTTCCATTCCGATCGTCCGGCTTCCTCTCAAAATTATTTCCACGATTCTGAAACTTCCTTTTCTTCATATCCTTGTCCTTTGAGTACAACTCAGATCCACTTTCCACAATAGATGCTTTTTGAACCACAGTAGCATAGTTGGTGATTTCTAGGACCGCAACTCGATTCTGGATCCACGGCTTCAGCCCTAGTTGAAAACGTTTAGCTCTCTTTTCGTTTGTATCCACATGGTAAGGCACAAACCTAGAGAGTTCTGAAAACTTGGCTTCATATTCAGCTACAGTCATGTTGCCTTGCTTGAGTTCCAGAAACTTGACCTCCATTTGGCTCTCCAAATATTTAGGAAAATACTTTTCTAAAAACATCTGTGTGAACCTAGTCCAGGGTATGACTACGTTCCCTTCCATTGCTCTCTTTGATTCCCACCAATAATTCGCCTCACCTTTTAACATATAGGCTGCAAAAATGGTTTTCTTCTCTTCTTCTACCCCTACGATCTCAAAGGTTTTCTCTATTTCACGTAACCAGATTCTAGCTTCCACTGGGTTAGTGGTACCTTTAAACTCAGGTGGACTCAAGGATTTGAATGATTTGAAACTCACAGTAGTTTGGGTCAGTTGAGCTGGAGGTGGATTCCCTCCTATATTTTGGTATAGCTGAGGCTGAGGGTTCTGGGTATGCTGAATAAGAAAGTTCATAAGTAGACTCATCGGGTTATTTTCTTGGTTGGGACCTCGAGCGAGTTGTGGTTCCGGGTTTGGAACTTGGTTCTGAGGTGGAACCTCATTCCCTGGATTCACCTCGGGTAGAGGACGAGGATTCTTTGCGGGTCTTCCTCTTTTTGGTGCCATTTTTTTGTATTAAAATTGAAAACAGGAGCTTGGTCAAACTAGGTAAAATTATAACAGAATATCGGTGCTGGTAACGTAAACTCTTAAAATCTTATGTCGAATTTCTGAAAATGCTGAAGATATATCTCATGTGTCACAATATATATATATATTTTTTTTTTATTTACAGGAGTACTATTATTAAAGCGCAACAACAATAATAAATCTGAAACAGGTAAGGGTGCAAAAATATTAATATCCACATATAATCCATCATGGTACCATAAGGTACGTTTAATGCATACATCTGATACAAGCTAGCCAACTCATACATAAACACCATAATGCAAACAAATCTAATGCATCACTATACAGAAAGTGGGTCATCAAGAACAAGCCCAAGCTACAATATCAGCTACGGTCTCAACGGCCAAACATCTCACCCACGCGTCCCTGGAACTCCTCGATAGCTCTGGCAATCAACTCTGTAACAGCATTGCGATCCACGGCTCCTGTACTAGAGGATGGTAGGGCTGTGAGATCAGTCTGTAGCCCAGTCAGAATAGCAATAGAGATCTGATGTACGATCTCCATAGGAACATTCCTCACAAGCAAGCTGCCTCCTCCATGAACTGTGGTAGGGTCGACCGACAGTAATCGCAATATAGCATCTCTAGTGGCAAAAACCTCCTCATAACGAAGCCATGCCCATCGAAACTGCTGGAAAAGATAATCATGAACCATCCAAGGTACAGGCCCTCGATCCCCTCTCGGCTGCGTGGGCATACCAACTGGCTGTGCTGGGAAAGGTGGAGCAGATGAGATAATCACCTCTGAAGCAGGGATATGTATAGCAGGTGCAGGAGGAGTAGTATCACAAGCAGGCATGGCACTGACAGGTGGAAACATGTAGTCAGGCACGGTAGGGACTGTCGGCGTCGAAGCATATACGGGAACAGGTAAAGTAAACAACTCAGCAAGAGCTGCTACTCCTGTAGGTACATCAACTCCGGATACTGGAGCTGACAAGGTAGGTACAACCTCAATACGGACGGGTGAAAGCTGGCTCTCATCAACTGGATCCGTAATCTCGGGCACTGGGGTCTCAACTCTGAACGTCTCAGGGGTAGGAGCCTCTACATCAATCACTGGTGGAGGAGAATCGACTATCTCAATGATCTGGTCAGGAGAATCTACTAAATCTATCACATGTGGAGGAGAAGGTGTAAGGATCTGAACTGAAGAATCCTCCGTGTCACTAACCATCAGCATAAACTCTTCAGACGGGTCACTGTCTGAACCTGAGCTAAGTGGTCCATGCGGGTAAGGTGTAGGAGATCTATCTCGGGTAGAACGGAAATCTGCTGGTCCGGAAGTAGACATCTACAAAAGTACGAAAATCTCGGTCAGGTTTCAATCAACTAGCTATGCCTATAAATATATATAAAGGCGTAAGGCGCTTAGTGCCAAAATCTCAAATTCGTATCATATCTCTAAATTCTCACGTCGCGTTATAGTTCTAGGTTCGTATTACATCTCTAAATTCTCGCATCGGGTTATACTCCAAGGCTCGTACGATTCCTAAAAATATAACTAAGGCTCTGATACCAAAACTGTAACGCCCCCAAATCCACCCTGACAGGGGACCCGGGTCGTCACATTGTCTCAATATCCTGTAGCACAAGTTACGCAATAACAAAGCAAAATATATAATACAACGGAGCATAAAATGTCCCACTCCGCAGGTCCAAGATCGTCTTCACAGTATAATACAAAACAACTTGATACATCTCGAATTAATATGTTACAAAAGTTCACATCAATAGAAATATAAAGATTCCAGTTGGATCTTCTAATTGTTGTCGCCATAGCCTTGCGCTTTCCCTTTCCCTTTATAGCCCTGGCTGGACGTCTCGCCTTTCTCCGTCTTGACAGCTGAACAAAATGTTGTAAAGCAAGAATGAGCAACTATAGTGCTCAGCAAGTTCTCTTCTCGCTCGGTATATAAATATAATAAGGTTTACCGAAACAAGTACTCAAAATTTTAATATCGAATGTAACAATGTGATTTGACTCCAATTTATCTTGAAAAATATCATACTCGAAAGGCTCAAAACTCATCTCAAAACAGAATACTCAAAAGACTCATTTGATATAACTCTGATAACTCATGATGTAAGAATGAACTGGTCTTCCACCTCTCCGTATTTCGGTGGGGCGATCAACTAACCACCCAAGAATACCGGCCTCCGATGACACCGCACTTCGCCCGATCACGGCTACAATACGATATCAACTATAATATATATGTATGAATGCTAGCATCATAATGGTTATCAATTCAACCAAGGCAACGAATGCCTAAATATTCTCGGGTCCGTAAAACGGTACACGAGTCTCTCTTTCTCTATAAAGGGCCTCTTGCCCAAAATTGACCAGTAGAATACAGAATTCCCGAATAGTTGGGTACAGATAACTTGAGATAACTCTTTCAGAAAATATTTACAAATCTGGCGGACTGCCAATATGACTCAATTTCACCACCAATCCGAACAATGGACTGATGTAAATCCTCAATAATAATTTATCGGTTGACATGAACAAAATGCCAAACCTTGACAATAAAATCGACTATCTCGAATCTATGAGAATAGTCCTAAGATTAAAGTAATTGGGAGTCGTACTGAACAAATAGTACTTCTCGATATTTATAATACTCAACATTGATGAACGTGTAAATAGAATATTTTTCACTTGATCGATGAATAAAAATCTCTAATAATTATAATTTTAAACTCCTATCGGTTAGTTCAAACGAGGAACTAACTGAAAGATAATCAATAAATAACGATTGAATTTGTACAATAAATTCAATCGAAAAGAATAAATTTAACTATCTCGGACGAATGAGATTAGTTTCACTGAATAAAATAATAGTCGTCTCGAATTAATGAGATCGACCCGATATCAATTAAATTGTTTCTACGCATATAGGGATTATAATTCTCAAATAAACTAACTTGACAATATAATAATATTTAACAAGAAATAATTCTCAAAAGAAATTATTGCATCATATAGAGCAACAGATAATCTCAATATATAACATCTCAAAAATAATTAAGGAATTAATTAACACGAACAGAAATTCACAGTTTCCAAAAGTTAGGGTAAGAACGAACTTGCCTCGATCTCGAAGTGCAAATGAATGCAGATAAAAAATTATACTCTACCCGTGAACTCGGCTTCGGTCTACGGCTCGGGGATTATTTTCTAAAAATAGCAACCAGAAATACGTAAGCGATTCTTCAAAATAAAATACTCCCGATCCGATAATCTAATTAATAATAAAATAACATCTCATAAAATCTTCGGAACAGAAATTAATTCCGGGATAAATAAATATTTCTTCGAACACAGGAATTAAATCTGGAGAATATATCCTATTTTTAATATCTGGAAATCCAAATTCTTACTCAAAATGAAAAATTCAAACATCCATTTTTATTCAATTTAAATCCTAATAATTATTCTCATTTTTAAAATAATTTATCAAAGAATTCTAATTTACTAAACTCATTAATAATATAAAACAATTTTTAAATCTCTAAATTAAATCTGACTCGATCCGGTTAATAAAAATAAACCGGAAAATATTAAAAACAGCTTTCCAGAATAAAATCATATATTATTCTATTTATTCACAAATATACCCCTTTTATTGAAAATTAATAAATCTCTAATTTGTTTTCAAAATAATACTTATTTAATTAATAAATATTAAATTCTAAATTACATCTAAAATTATAAATAATTCTATTTTTAATCAATTAAACAATTAAACCATTTTAAAAACGATTTATTACCAACTAATTTAAATACCGATCCAATTAATAAAATCTCGATTTTTGATCGAACTATCGCTAAACGGTATCGTTTTATTCAGAAAATGATGTGGGCCCCACTTTCCCCGTGGGCCCCACCCCTGTTCCCTACGTTTCTCTCTGTACTCTGTCTCTCTCAATCTCTCTATCACAATCTCTCTGTCTCTGAATCTCTCCCAGTCTCTCTCCGTACCAATCTCTCTCACATCTCTCCTCCCTGCCTCCCCATTCTCCCTTCTCTCGATCTCTCTCCCCGTTCCCTTCTATCTCTCCCTCAACCTCTCCCGTATCTCTCTTCTCCCTCTCGCCAATCGCGCCTCTCTCTCTTCTCTAACTCTCCCTGCCCCTCTCTTTCTCCCAAATCTCTTCCTTCTTTTCGCCTTCGACTACCACGGCAACACTACTCCGTTCCTCCTTCCAACTTCGAACCACCACAAAAACCAACCGAAAACAACACCCACCATCAATACTCTCTACCTCTCCTCCTCCCTCTCGACCCTCTTATTTCCTTATCTTTCAACTCACTCTCCCCGTCGAAACCACCAACACACGGCACACAATAACCGCGGTGTACAATCAACACCAACACTACAACCCCTTCTCCGACAACCGAACGAACTGTAAACATAACAAGAAGTCCCGAACTTCAACCCAAAACTCAAATTCATACCACAACCAATTACATGTATATATCGAACAAGCATAATCGCGAATTGGAAGAAAAGAAAATCGAAGTTAAACTACCTGTGTTGAACTCCGGTTTTAAGACTATATGAATGGGTTTGATGAAAAAGAAGCTAAGTCCGGTTTGTTTGTTTTTGTTCCAAGAGACAGGACATATGTATGTATATGGATAGAGTTTTTGGTTAATCAAAAAAAAACAAGAGCTGCTATATATGTTATATCTGTTTGGGTGCAAGAAAATGGCCCGGTTTTTAATGGGTTTGTTGCTTGGTTATGAGTTGTGGAGAAATTGTATTGGTTAACAAAAGAAGAACAGGACTGTGTTTGTATAAAGCTTGTATTGTGTCTGTTTTATTGAGTAAATAAGATCGTTGGGTTTGTTTTTGTTAATGCAGAGACCAGCCTTTTTATAACAAAAATAAGGTACTGTGATTAATCATGAAATTGGTAATGGTTGTGATAAAAAAATTAAAAGATTAAAACATGGAGACAAAATCATTGTAACATTTAGTGGTGTAATCATAATACTTTTTTTTTTATTTAATAGGTGGGTAATTATTAAATTAAAAGAATAAAAATGGGGGACAATTATAATGATGCAAATATTTAATATAATTATTTAATAAAAAGATTTCGTTTTTCTCCCGCTGACTAATTAAAACGAGACTCAAAAATTCGGCTAAAAATAAAAATCTATTTCGAAAATTCGTGGTTATTACAAAATTTATTTGATTGGGTAATTCAACGATCAACTAGTACTTTGACCGCAACCCCTAAACAGGGTTTCGTCAGGGTTTAAGGATTCAATTTTTTAAAAAATATTTCTCGACGACCCAACCGAATGGGAATCATGATCCATCATTTTTAATGTTATTCCCAAATTTTTAGAAAATTTTTTTTTATTTGATTTGGTAATTCAACGGTCAACTAGTATTTTGACCGGAACCCCTAAATTGGGTTTCGTCAGGGTTTAAGGATTCCATTTTTTAAAAAATATTTCTCGATGACCCAACTGAAAAGGAATCAAGATCCATCATTTTTAATGTTATTCCCAAAATTTTAGAAAAAAAAATTATTTGATTGGGTAATTCAACGGTCAACTAGTACCATGACCGGAACCCCTAAAAAGGGTTTCGTCAGGGTTTAAGGATTCCATTTTTTAAAAAATATTTCTCGACGACCCAACCGAACGGAAGTCAAGATCCATCATTTTTAATGTTATTCCCAAAATTTTAGAAAAAAATTATTTGATTGGGTAATTCAACGGTCAACTAGTACTTTGACCGGAACCCCTAAATTGGGTTTCGTGAGGGTTTAAGGATTCGATTTTTTAAAAAATATTTCTGAAAGACCCAACTGAACGGGAATCAAGATCCATCATTTTTAATGTTATTTCCAAAATTTTAGAAAAACAAATTTATTTGATTGGGTAATTCAACGGTCAACTAGTACTTTGACCGCAACCCCTAAGCAGGGTTTCGTCAGGGTTTAAGGATTCAATTTTTTAAAAAATATTTCTTGACGACCCAACCGAATAGGAATCAAGATCCATCATTTTTAATGTTATTCCCAAAATTTTAGAAAAAGTTTTTTTATTTGATTTGGTAATTCAACGGTCAACTAGTATTTTGACCGGAACCCCTAAATTGGGTTTCGTCAGGGTTTAAGGATTCCATTTTTTAAAAAATATTTCTCGATGACCCAACTGAGAAGGAATCAAGATCCATTATTTTTAATGTTATTCCCAAAATTTTAGAAAAAAAATTATTTGATTGGGTAATTCAACGGTCAACTAGTACCATGACCGGAACCCTAAAAAGGGTTTCGTCAGGGTTTAAGGATTCGATTTTTTAAAAAATATTTCTCGACGACCCAACCGAACGGAAGTCAAGATCCATCATTTTTAATGTTATTCCCAAAATTTTAGAAAAAAATTATTTGATTGGGTAATTCAACGGTCAACTAGTACTTTGACCGGAACCCCTAAATTGGGTTTCGTCAGGGTTTAAGGATTCGATTTTTTAAAAAATATTTCTCAAAGACCCAACTGAACGGGAATCAAGATCCATCATTTTTAATGTTATTTCCAAAATTTTAGAAAAACAAATTTATTTGATTGGGTAATTCAACGGTCAACTAGTACTTTGACCGCAACCCCTAAACAGGGTTTCGTCAGGGTTTAAGGATTCAATTTTTTAAAAAATATTTCTCGACGACCCAACCGAATAGGAATCAAGATACATCATTTTTAATGTTATTCCCAAAATTTTAGAAAAAATTTTTTTATTTGATTTGGTAATTCAACGGTCAACTAGTATTTTGACCGGAACCCCTAAATTGGGTTTCGTCAGGGTTTAAGGATTCGATTTTTTAAAAAATATTTCTCAAAGACCCAACTGAACGGGAATCAAGATCCATCATTCTTAATGTTATTCCCAAAATTTTAGAAAATTTTTTTTTATTTGATTTGGTAATTCAACGGTCAACTAGTATTTTGACCGGAACCCCTAAATTGGGTTTCGTCAGGGTTTAAGGATTCGATTTTTTAAAAAATATTTCTCAAAGACCCAACTGAACGGGAATCAAGATCCATCATTCTTAATGTTATTCCCAAAATTTTAGAAATTTTTTTTTTATTTGATTGGGTAATTCAACGGTCAACTAGTACTTTGACCGGAACCCCTAAAAAGGGTTTCGCCAAGGTTTAAGGATTCGATTTTTAAAAAATATTTCTCGACGACCAAACCGAACAAGAATCAAGATCCATCATTTTTAATGTTATTTCCAAAATTTTAGAAAAAAATTTATTTGATTGGGTAATTCAACGGTCAACTAGTACTTTGACCGGAACCCCTAAATTGGGTTTCGTCAGGGTATAAGGATTCGATTTTTAAAAAAATATTTCTGAAAGACCCAACTGAACGGGAATCAAGATCCATCATTTTTAATGTTATTCCCAAAATTTTAGAAAAAAAATTTATTTGATTGGGTAATTCAACGATCAGCTAGTACTTTGACCGCAACCCCTAAACAGGGTTTCGTCAGGGTTTAAGGATTCAATTTTTTAAAAAATATTTCTTGACGACCCAACCGAATGGGAATCATGATCCATCATTTTTAATGTTATTCCCAAAATTTTAGAAAATTTTTTTTTATTTGATTTGGTAATTCAACGGTCAACTAGTATTTTGACCGGAACCCCTAAATTGGGTTTCGTTAGGGTTTAAGGATTCCCTTTTTTAAAAAATATTTCTCGATGACCCAACTGAAAAGGAATCAAGATCCATCATTTTTAATGTTATTCCCAAAATTTAAAAAAAAAAAATTATTTGATTGGGTAATTCAACGGTCAACTAGTACCATGACCGGAACCCCTAAAAAGGGTTTCGTCAGGGTTTAAGGATTCGATTTTTTAAAAAATATTTCTCGACGACCCAACCGAACGGAAGTCAAGATCCATCATTTTTAATGTTATTCCCAAAATTTTAGAAAAAAATTATTTGATTGGGTAATTCAACGGTCAACTAGTACTTTGACCGGAACCCCTAAATTGGGTTTCGTTAGGGTTTAAGGATTCGATTTTTTAAAAAATATTTCTTAAAGACCCAACTGAACGGGAATCAAGATCCATCATTTTTAATGTTATTTCCAAAATTTTAGAAAAACAAATTTATTTGATTGGGTAATTCAACGGTCAACTAGTTCTTTGACCGCAACCCCTAAACAGGGTTTCGTCAGGGTTTAAGGATTCAATTTTTTAAAAAATATTTCTCGACGACCCAACCGAATAGGAATCAAGATCCATCATTTTTAATGTTATTCCCAAAATTTTAGAAAAAATTTTTTTATTTGATTTGGTAATTCAACGGTCAACTAGTATTTTGACCGGAACCCCTAAATTGGGTTTCGTCAGGGTTTAAGGATTCCATTTTTTAAAAAATATTTCTCGATGACCCAACTGAAAAGGAATCAAGATCCATTATTTTTAATGTTATTCCCAAAATTTTAGAAAAAAAAATTATTTGATTGGGTAATTCAACGGTCAACTAGTACCATGACCGGAACCCCTAAAAAGGGTTTCGTCACGGTTTAAGGATTCGAATTTTTAAAAAATATTTCTCGATGACCCAACCGAACGGAAGTCAAGATCCATCATTTTTAATGTTATTCCCAAAATTTTAGAAAAAAATTATTTGATTGGGTAATTCAACGGTCAACTAGTACTTTGACCGGAACCCCTAAATTGGGTTTCGTCAGGGTTTAAGGATTCGATTTTTTAAAAAATATTTCTCAAAGACCCAACTGAACGGGAATCAAGATCCATCATTTTTAATGTTATTTCCAAAATTTTAGAAAAACAAATTTATTTGATTGGGTAATTCAACGGTCAACTAGTACTTTGACCGCAACCCCTAAACAGGGTTTCGTCAGGGTTTAAGGATTCAATTTTTTAAAAAATATTTCTTGACGACCCAACTGAATAGGAATCAAGATACATCATTTTTAATGTTATTCCCAAAATTTTAGAAAAATTTTTTTTATTTGATTTGGTAATTCAACGGTCAACTAGTATTTTGACCGGAACCCCTAAATTGGGTTTCGTCAGGGTTTAAGGATTCCATTTTTTAAAAAATATTTCTCGATGACCCAACTGAAAAGGAATCAAGATCCATCATTCTTAATGTTATTCCCAAAATTTTAGAAAATTTGTTTTTATTTGATTGGGTAATTCAACGGTCAACTAGTACTTTGACCGGAACCCCTAAAAAGGGTTTCGCCAAGGTTTAAGGATTCGATTTTTAAAAAATATTTCTCGATGACCAAACCGAACGAGAATCAAGATCCATCATTTTTAATGTTATTTCCAAAATTTTAGAAAAAAATTTATTTGATTGGGTAATTCAACGGTCAACTAGTACTTTGACCGGAACCCCTAAATTGGGTTTCGTCAGGGTATAAGGATTCGATTTTTAAAAAAATATTTCTGAAAGACCCAACTGAACGGGAATCAAGATCCATCATTTTTAATGTTATTCCCAAAATTTTAGAAAAAAAATTTATTTGATTGGGTAATTCAACGGTCAACTAGTACTTTGACCGCAACCCCTAAACAGGGTTTCGTCAGGGTTTAAGGATTCAATTTTTTAAAAAATATTTCTCGACGACCCAACCGAATGGGAATCATGATCCATCATTTTTAATGTTATTCCCAAAATTTTAGAAAAAATTTTTTTATTTGATTTGGTAATTCAACGGTCAACTAGTATTTTGACCGGAACCCCTAAATTGGGTTTCGTCAGGGTTTAAGGATTCCATTTTTTAAAAAATATTTCTCGATGACCCAACTGAAAAGGAATCAAGATCCATCATTTTTAATGTTATTCCCAAAATTTTAGAAAAAAAAAATTATTTGATTGGGTAATTCAACGGTCAACTAGTACCATGACCAGAACCCCTAAAAAGGGTTTCGTCAGGGTTTAAGGATTCGATTTTTTAAAAAATATTTCTCGACGACCCAACCGAACGGAAGTCAAGATCCATCATTTTTAATGTTATTCCCAAAATTTTAGAAAAAAATTATTTGATTGGGTAATTCAACGGTCAACTAGTACTTTGACCGGAACCCCTAAATTGGGTTTCGTCAGGGTTTAAGAATTCGATTTTTTAAAAACAATTTCTGAAAGACCCAACTGAACGGGAATCAAGATCCATCATTTTTAATGTTATTTCCAAAATTTTAGAAAAACAAATTTATTTGATTGGGTAATTCAACGGTCAACTAGTACTTTGACCGCAACCCCTAAACAGGGTTTCGTCAGGGTTTAAGGATTCAATTTTTTAAAAAAAAATTCTCGACGACCCAACCGAATAGGAATCAAGATCCATCATTTTTAATGTTATTCCCAAAATTTTAGAAAAAAATTTTTTATTTGATTTGGTAATTCAACGGTCAACTAGTATTTTGACCGGAACCCCTAAATTGGGTTTCGTCAGGGTTTAAGGATTCCATTTTTTAAAAAATATTTCTCGATGACCCAACTGAAAAGGAATCAAGATCCATTATTTTTAATGTTATTCCCAAAATTTTAGAAAAAAAAATTATTTGATTGGGTAATTCAACGGTCAACTAGTACCATGGCCGGAACCCCTAAAAAGGGTTTCGTCAGGGTTTAAGGATTCGATTTTTTAAAAAATATTTCTCGACGACCCAACCGAACGGAAGTCAAGATCCATCATTTTTAATGTTATTCCCAAAATTTTAGAAAAAAATTATTTGATTGGGTAATTCAACGGTCAACTAGTACTTTGACCGGAACCCCTAAATTGGGTTTCGTCAGGGTTTAAGGATTCGATTTTTTAAAAAATATTTCTCAAAGACCCAACTGAACGGGAATCAAGATCCATCATTCTTAATGTTATTCCCAAAATTTTAGAAAATTTTTTTTTATTTGATTGGGTAATTCAACGGTCAACTAGTACTTTGACCGGAACCCCTAAATAGGGTTTCGTCATGGTTTAAGGATTCGATTTTTTAAAAAATATTTCTCGATTACCCAACTAAACGGAAATCAGGATCCATCATTTTTAATGTTATTCCCAAAATTTTAGGGAAAAAAAAATTATTTGATTGGGTAAATTAACGGTCAACTAGTACTTTGACCGGAACCCCTAAAAAGGGTTTCGTCAAGGTTTAAGGATTCAATTTTTTAAAAAATATTTCTCGATGACCCAACCGAACGGGAATCAAGATCCATCACTTTTTATGTTATTCCCAAAATTTTAGAAAAAATTTATTTGATTGGGTAATTCAACGGTCAACTAGTACTTTGACCGGAACCCCTAAATTGGGTTTCGTCAGGGTTTAAGGATTCGATTTTTTAAAAAATATTTCTTAAAGACCCAACTGAACGGGAATCAAGATCCATCATTTTTAATGTTATTTCCAAAATTTTAGAAAAAAATTTATTTGATTGGGTAATTCAACGGTCAACTAGTACTTTGACCGGAACCCCTAAATTGGGTTTCGTCAGGGTTTAAGGATTCGATTTTTTAAAAAATATTTCTTAAAGACCCAACTGAACGGGAATCAGGATCCATCATTTTTAATGTTATTTCCAAAATTTTAGAAAAACAAATTTATTTGATTGGGTAATTCAACGGTCAACTAGTACTTTGACCGCAACCTCTAAACAGGGTTTCGTCAAGGTTTAAGGATTCAATTTTTTAAAAAATATTTCTCGACGACCCAACCGAATAGGAATCAATATCCATCATTTTTAATGTTATTCCCAAAATTTTAGAAAAAAAAATTTATTTGATTTGGTAATTCAACGGTCAACTAGTATTTTGACCGGAACCCCTAAATTGGGTTTCGTCAGGGTTTAAGGATTCCATTTTTTTAAAAATATTTCTTGATGAGCCAACCGAAAGGGAATCAGGATCCATCATTTTTAATGTTATTCCAAAAATTTTAGAAAAAAAAAAATTTATTTGATTGGGTAATTCAACGGTCAACTAGTACTTTGACCGGAACCCCTAAATTGGGTTTCGTCAGGGTTTAAGGATTCGATTTTTTAAAAAATATTTCTCAAAGACCCAACTGAACGGGAATCAAGATCCATCATTCTTAATGTTATTCCCAAAATTTTAGAAATTTTTTTTTATTTGATTGGGTAATTCAACGGTCAACTTGTACTTTGACCGGAACCCCTAAAAAGGGTTTCGTCAGGGTTTAAGGATTCGATTTCTAAAAAATATTTCTTGACGACCCAACCGAACGAGAATCAAGATCCATCATTTTTAATGTTATTCCCAAAATTTTAGAAAAAAATTATTTGATTGGGTAATTCAACGGTCAACTAGTACTTTGACTGGAACCCCTAAATAGGGTTTCGTCATAGTTTAAGGATTCGATTTTTTAAAAAATATTTCTCGATGAAGCAACTAAACGGGAATCAAGATCCATCATTTTTAATGTTATTCCCAAAATTTTAGGAAAAAAAAATTTATTTGATTGGGTAAATTAACGGTCAACTAGTGCTTTGACCGGAACCCCTAAAAAGGGTTTCGTCAAGGTTTAAGGATTCGATTTTTTAAAAAATATTTCTCGATGACCCAACCGAACGGGAATCAAGATCCATCACTTTTTATGTTATTCCCAAAATTTTAGAAATTTGTTTTTATTTGATTGGGTAATTCAACGGTCAACTAGTACTTTGACCGGAACCCCTAAAAAGGGTTTCGCCAAGGTTTAAGGATTCGATTTTTAAAAAATATTTCTCGATGACCCAACGGAACGAGAATCAAGATCCATCATTTTTAATGTTATTTCCAAAATTTTAGAAAAAAATTTATTTGATTGGGTAATTCAACGGTCAACTAGTACTTTGACCGGAACCCCTAAATTGGGTTTCGTCAGGGTATAAGGATTCGATTTTTAAAAAAATATTTCTGAAAGACCCAACTGAACGGGAATCAAGATCCATCATTTTTAATGTTATTCCCAAAATTTTAGAAAAAAAATTTATTTGATTGGGTAATTCAACGGTCAACTAGTACTTTGACCGCAACCCCTAAACAGGGTTTCGTCAGGGTTTAAGGATTCAATTTTTTAAAAAATATTTCTCGATGACCCAACCGAATGGGAATCATGATCCATCATTTTTAATGTTATTCCCAAAATTTTAGAAAAAAAAAATTGTTTGATTTGGTAATTCAACGGTCAACTAGTATTTTGAGCGGAACCCCTAAATTAGGTTTCGTCAGGGTTTAAGGATTCCATTTTTTAAAAATTATTTCTCGATGACCCAACCGAAAGGGAATCAAGATCCATCATTTTTAATGTTATTCCCAAAATTTTAGAAAAAAAATTTATTTGATTGGGTAATTCAACGGTCAACTAGTACCTTGATCGGAACCCCTAAAAAGGGTTTCGTCAGGGTTTAAGGATTCGATTTTTAAAAAAATATTTCTCGACGACCCAACCGAACGGAAGTCAAGATCCATCATTTTTAATGTTATTCCTAAAATTTTAGAATTTTTTTTTATTTGATTGGGTAATTCAACGGTCAACTAGTACTTTGACCGGAACCCCTAAAAAGGGTTTCGTCTAGGTTTAAGGATTCGATTTCTAAAAGCTATTTCTTGATGACCCAACCGAACGAGAATCAAGACTCATCATTTTTAATGTTATTCCCAAAATTTTAGAAAAAAAATTATTTGATTGGGTAATTCAACGGTCAACTAGTACTTTGACCGGAACCCCTAAATTGGGTTTCGTCAGGGTTTAAGGATTCGATTTTTTAAAAAATATTTCTTAAAGACCCAACTGAACGGGAATCAGGATCCATCATTTTTAATGTTATTTCCAAAATTTTAGAAAAACAAATTTATTTGATTGGGTAATTCAACGGTCAACTAGTACTTTGACCGCAACCTCTAAACAGGGTTTCGTCAAGGTTTAAGGATTCAATTTTTTAAAAAATATTTCTCGACGACCCAACCGAATAGGAATCAATATCCATCATTTTTAATGTTATTCCCAAAATTTTAGAAAAAAAAATTTATTTGATTTGGTAATTCAACGGTCAACTAGTACTTTGACCGGAACCCCTAAATTGGGTTTCGTCAGGGTTTAAGGATTCGATTTTTTAAAAAATATTTCTTAAAGACCCAACTGAACGGGAATCAAGATCCATCATTTTTAATGTTATTTCCAAAATTTTAGAAAAAAATTTATTTGATTGGGTAATTCAACGGTCAACTAGTACTTTGACCGGAACCCCTAAATTGGGTTTCGTCAGGGTTTAAGGATTCGATTTTTTAAAAAATATTTCTTAAAGACCCAACTGAACGGGAATCAGGATCCATCATTTTTAATGTTATTTCCAAAATTTTAGAAAAACAAATTTATTTGATTGGGTAATTCAACGGTCAACTAGTACTTTGACCGCAACCTCTAAACAGGGTTTCGTCAAGGTTTAAGGATTCAATTTTTTAAAAAATATTTCTCGACGACCCAACCGAATAGGAATCAATATCCATCATTTTTAATGTTATTCCCAAAATTTTAGAAAAAAAAATTTATTTGATTTGGTAATTCAACGGTCAACTAGTATTTTGACCGGAACCCCTAAATTGGGTTTCGTCAGGGTTTAAGGATTCCATTTTTTTAAAAATATTTCTTGATGAGCCAACCGAAAGGGAATCAGGATCCATCATTTTTAATGTTATTCCAAAAATTTTAGAAAAAAAAAAATTTATTTGATTGGGTAATTCAACGGTCAACTAGTACTTTGACCGGAACCCCTAAATTGGGTTTCGTCAGGGTTTAAGGATTCGATTTTTTAAAAAATATTTCTCAAAGACCCAACTGAACGGGAATCAAGATCCATCATTCTTAATGTTATTCCCAAAATTTTAGAAATTTTTTTTTATTTGATTGGGTAATTCAACGGTCAACTTGTACTTTGACCGGAACCCCTAAAAAGGGTTTCGTCAGGGTTTAAGGATTCGATTTCTAAAAAATATTTCTTGACGACCCAACCGAACGAGAATCAAGATCCATCATTTTTAATGTTATTCCCAAAATTTTAGAAAAAAATTATTTGATTGGGTAATTCAACGGTCAACTAGTACTTTGACTGGAACCCCTAAATAGGGTTTCGTCATAGTTTAAGGATTCGATTTTTTAAAAAATATTTCTCGATGAAGCAACTAAACGGGAATCAAGATCCATCATTTTTAATGTTATTCCCAAAATTTTAGGAAAAAAAATTTATTTGATTGGGTAAATTAACGGTCAACTAGTGCTTTGACCGGAACCCCTAAAAAGGGTTTCGTCAAGGTTTAAGGATTCGATTTTTTAAAAAATATTTCTCGATGACCCAACCGAACGGGAATCAAGATCCATCACTTTTTATGTTATTCCCAAAATTTTAGAAATTTGTTTTTATTTGATTGGGTAATTCAACGGTCAACTAGTACTTTGACCGGAACCCCTAAAAAGGGTTTCGCCAAGGTTTAAGGATTCGATTTTTAAAAAATATTTCTCGATGACCCAACGGAACGAGAATCAAGATCCATCATTTTTAATGTTATTTCCAAAATTTTAGAAAAAAATTTATTTGATTGGGTAATTCAACGGTCAACTAGTACTTTGACCGGAACCCCTAAATTGGGTTTCGTCAGGGTATAAGGATTCGATTTTTAAAAAAATATTTCTGAAAGACCCAACTGAACGGGAATCAAGATCCATCATTTTTAATGTTATTCCCAAAATTTTAGAAAAAAAATTTATTTGATTGGGTAATTCAACGGTCAACTAGTACTTTGACCGCAACCCCTAAACAGGGTTTCGTCAGGGTTTAAGGATTCAATTTTTTAAAAAATATTTCTCGATGACCCAACCGAATGGGAATCATGATCCATCATTTTTAATGTTATTCCCAAAATTTTAGAAAAAAAAAATTGTTTGATTTGGTAATTCAACGGTCAACTAGTATTTTGAGCGGAACCCCTAAATTAGGTTTCGTCAGGGTTTAAGGATTCCATTTTTTAAAAATTATTTCTCGATGACCCAACCGAAAGGGAATCAAGATCCATCATTTTTAATGTTATTCCCAAAATTTTAGAAAAAAAATTTATTTGATTGGGTAATTCAACGGTCAACTAGTACCTTGATCGGAACCCCTAAAAAGGGTTTCGTCAGGGTTTAAGGATTCGATTTTTAAAAAAATATTTCTCGACGACCCAACCGAACGGAAGTCAAGATCCATCATTTTTAATGTTATTCCTAAAATTTTAGAATTTTTTTTTATTTGATTGGGTAATTCAACGGTCAACTAGTACTTTGACCGGAACCCCTAAAAAGGGTTTCGTCTAGGTTTAAGGATTCGATTTCTAAAAGCTATTTCTTGATGACCCAACCGAACGAGAATCAAGACTCATCATTTTTAATGTTATTCCCAAAATTTTAGAAAAAAAATTATTTGATTGGGTAATTCAACGGTCAACTAGTACTTTGACCGGAACCCCTAAATTGGGTTTCGTCAGGGTTTAAGGATTCGATTTTTTAAAAAATATTTCTCAAAAACCCAACTGAACGGGAATCAAGATCCATCATTCTTAATGTTATTCCCAAAATTTTTTAAAAAAAAATTATTTGATTGGGTAATTCAACGGTCAACTAGTACTTTGACTAGAACCCCTAAACAGGGTTTCGTCAGGGTTTAAGGATTAAATTTTTTAAAAAATATTTCTCGATGACCCAACCGAATGGGAATCAAGATCCATCATTTTTAATGTAATTCCCAAAAGTTTAGGAAAAAAAAATTTATTTGATTTGGTAATTCAACGGTCAACTAGTACTTTGTTCGGAACCCCTAAATTGGGTTTCGTTAGGGTTTAAGGATTCGATTTTTTAAAAAATATTTCTCGACGACTCAACCGAAAGGGAATCAAGATCCAACATTTTTAATGTTATTCCCAAAATTTTAGAAAAAAAAAAATTTATTTGATTTGGTAATTCAACGGTCAACTAGTATTTTGACCGGAACCCCTAAATTGGGTTTCGTCAGGGTTTAAGGATTCCATTTTTTAAAAAATATTTCTTGATGACCCAACCGAAAGGGAATCAGGATCCATCATTTTTAATGTTATTCCAAAAATTTTAGAAAAAAAAAATTTATTTGATTGGGTAATTCAACGGTCAACTAGTACTTTGACCGGAACACCTAAATTGGGTTTCGTCAGGGTTTAAGGATTCGATTTTTTAAAAAATATTTCTCAAAGACCCAACTGAACGGGAATCAAGATCCATCATTCTTAATGTTATTCCCAAAATTTTAGAAATTTTTTTTTTATTTGATTGGGTAATTCAACGGTCAACTTGTACTTTGACCGGAACCCCTAAAAAGGGTTTCGTCAGGGTTTAAGGATTCGATTTCTAAAAAATATTTCTTGACGACCCAACCGAACGAGAATCAAGATCCATCATTTTTAATGTTATTCCCAAAATTTTAGAAAAAAATTATTTGATTGGGTAATTCAACGGTCAACTAGTACTTTGACTGGAACCCCTAAATAGGGTTTCGTCATAGTTTAAAGATTCGATTTTTTAAAAAATATTTCTCGATGACCCAACTGAACGGGAATCAAGATCCATCATTCTTAATGTTATTCCCAAAATTTTAGAAAATTTTTTTTTATTTGATTGGGTAATTCAACGGTCAACTAGTACTTTGACCGGAACCCCTAAATAGGGTTTCGTCATGGTTTAAGGATTCGATTTTTTAAAAAATATTTCTCGATGACCCAACTAAACGGAAATCAAGATCCATCATTTTTAATGTTATTCCCAAAATTTTAGGGGAAAAAAAATTATTTGATTGGGTAAATTAACGGTCAACTAGTACTTTGACCGGAACCCCTAAAAAGGGTTTCGTCAAGGTTTAAGGATTCAATTTTTTAAAAAATATTTCTCGATGACCCAACCGAACGGGAATCAAGATCCATCACTTTTTATGTTATTCCCAAAATTTTAGAAAAAAATTTATTTGATTGGGTAATTCAACGGTCAACTAGTACTTTGACCGGAACCCCTAAATTGGGTTTCGTCAGGGTTTAAGGATTCGATTTTTTAAAAAATATTTCTTAAAGACCCAACTGAACGGGAATCAAGATCCATCATTTTTAATGTTATTTCCAAAATTTTAGAAAAAAATTTATTTGATTGGGTAATTCAACGGTCAACTAGTACTTTGACCGGAACCCCTAAATTGGGTTTCGTCAGGGTTTAAGGATTCGATTTTTTAAAAAATATTTCTTAAAGACCCAACTGAACGGGAATCAGGATCCATCATTTTTAATGTTATTTCCAAAATTTTAGAAAAACAAATTTATTTGATTGGGTAATTCAACGGTCAACTAGTACTTTGACCGCAACCCCTAAACAAGGTTTCGTCAAGGTTTAAGGATTCAATTTTTTAAAAAATATTTCTCGACGACCCAACCGAATAGGAATCAATATCCATCATTTTTAATGTTATTCCCAAAATTTTAGAAAAAAAAATTTATTTGATTTGGTAATTCAACGGTCAACTAGTATTTTGACCGGAACCCCTAAATTGGGTTTCGTCAGGGTTTAAGGATTCCATTTTTTAAAAAATATTTCTTGATGACCCAACCGAAAGGGAATCAGGATCCATCATTTTTAATGTTATTCCAAAAATTTTAGAAAAAAAAAAATTTATTTGATTAGGTAATTCAACGGTCAACTAGTACTTTGACCGGAACCCCTAAATTGGGTTTCGTCAGGGTTTAAGGATTCGATTTTTTAAAAAATATTTCTCAAAGACCCAACTGAACGGGAATCAAGATCCATCATTCTTAATGTTATTCCCAAAATTTTAGAAAATTTTTTTTTATTTGATTGGGTAATTCAACGGTCAACTTGTACTTTGACCGGAACCCCTAAAAAGGGTTTCGTCAGGGTTTAAGGATTCGATTTCTAAAAAATATTTCTTGACGACCCAACCGAACGAGAATCAAGATCCATCATTTTTAATGTTATTCCCAAAATTTTAGAAAAAAATTATTTGATTGGGTAATTCAACGGTCAACTAGTACTTTGACTGGAACCCCTAAATAGGGTTTCGTCATAGTTTAAGGATTCAATTTTTTAAAAAATATTTCTCGATGACCCAACTAAACGGGAATCAAGATCCATCATTTTTAATGTTATTCCCAAAATTTTAGGAAAAAAAAATTTATTTGATTGGGTAAATTAACGGTCAACTAGTGCTTTGACCGGAACCCCTAAAAAGGGTTTCGTCAAGGTTTAAGGATTCGATTTTTTAAAAAATATTTCTCGATGACCCAACCGAACGGGAATCAAGATCCATCACTTTTTATGTTATTCCCAAAATTTTAGAAATTTTTTTTTATTTGATTGGGTAATTCAACGGTCAACTAGTACTTTGACCGGAACCCCTAAAAAGGGTTTCGCCAAGGTTTAAGGATTCGATTTTTAAAAAATATTTCTCGATGACCCAACCGAACGAGAATCAAGATCCATCATTTTTAATGTTATTTCCAAAATTTTAGAAAAAAATTTATTTGATTGGGTAATTCAACGGTCAACTAGTACTTTGACCGGAACCCCTAAATTGGGTTTCGTCAGGGTATAAGGATTCGATTTTTAAAAAAATATTTCTGAAAGACCCAACTGAACGGGAATCAATATCCATCATTTTTAATGTTATTCCCAAAATTTTAGAAAAAAAATTTATTTGATTGGGTAATTCAATGGTCAACTAGTACTTTGACCGCAACCCCTAAACAGGGTTTCGTCAGGGTTTAAGGATTCAATTTTTTAAAAAATATTTCTCGATGACCCAACCGAATGGGAATCATGATCCATCATTTTTAATGTTATTCCCAAAATTTTAGAAAAAAAAAATTGTTTGATTTGGTAATTCAACGGTCAACTAGTATTTTGAGCGGAACCCCTAAATTAGGTTTCGTCAGGGTTTAAGGATTCCATTTTTTAAAAATTATTTCTCGATGACCCAACCGAAAGGGAATCAAGATCCATCATTTTTAATGTTATTCCCAAAATTTTAGAAAAAAAATTTATTTGATTGGGTAATTCAACGGTCAACTAGTACCTTGATCGGAACCCCTAAAAAGGGTTTCGTCAGGGTTTAAGGATTCGATTTTTAAAAAAATATTTCTCGACGACCCAACCGAACGGAAGTCAAGATCCATCATTTTTAATGTTATTCCCAAAATTTTAGAAATTTTTTTTTATTTGATTGGGTAATTCAACGGTCAACTAGTACTTTGACCGGAACCCCTAAAAAGGGTTTCGTCTGGGTTTAAGGATTCGATTTCTAAAAGCTATTTCTTGATGACCCAACCGAACGAGAATCAAGACTCATCATTTTTAATGTTATTCCCAAAATTTTAGAAAAAAAATTATTTGATTGGGTAATTCAACGGTCAACTAGTACTTTGACCGGAACCCCTAAATTGGGTTTCGTCAGGGTTTAAGGATTCGATTTTTTAAAAAATATTTCTCAAAGACCCAACTGAACGGGAATCAAGATCCATCATTCTTAATGTTATTCCCAAAATTAAAAAAAAAAATTATTTGATTGGGTAATTCAACGGTCAACTAGTACTTTGACTAGAACCCCTAAACAGGGTTTCGTCAGGGTTTAAGGATTAAATTTTTTAAAAAATATTTCTCGATGACCCAACCGAATGGGAATCAAGATCCATCATTTTTAATGTAATTCCCAAAAGTTTAGGAAAAAAAAATTTATTTGATTTGGTAATTCAACGGTCAACTAGTACTTTGTTCGGAACCCCTAAATTGGGTTTCGTTAGGGTTTAAGGATTCGATTTTTTAAAAAATATTTCTCGACGACTCAACCGAAAGGGAATCAAGATCCAACATTTTTAATGTTATTCCCAAAATTTTAGAAAAAAAATTTAATTTGATTGGGTAATTCAACGGTCAACTAGTATTTTGACCGGAACCCCTAAAAAGGGTTTCGTCAGGGTTTAAGGATTCGATTTTTTAAAAAATATTTCTCGACGACCCAACCGAACGGGAATCAAGATCCATCATTTTTGATTTTATTCCCAAAATTTTAGAAAAAAAAAATTTTTTGATTTGGTAATTCAACGGTCAACTAGTATTTTGAGCGGAACCCCTAAATTGGGTTTCGTCAGGGTTTAAGGATTCCATTTTTTAAAAAATATTTCTCGATGACCCAACCGAAAGGGAATCAAGATCCATCATTTTTAATTTTATTCCAAAAATTTTAGAAAAAAAATTTTATTTGATTGGGTAATTCAACGGTCAACTAGTACCTTGACAAGAACCCCTAAAAAGGGTTTCGTCAGGGTTTAAGGATTCGATTTTTTAAAAAATATTTCTCGACGACCCAACCGAACGGAAGTCAAGATCCATCATTTTTAATGTTATTCCCAAAATTTTAGAAAAAAAAATTTATTTGATTGGGTAATTCAACGGTCAACTTGTACTTTGACCGGAGCCCCTAAAAAGGGTTTCGTCAGGGTTTAAGGATTCGATTTCTAAAAAATATTTCTTGACGACCCAAACGAACGAGAATCAAGATCCATCATTTTTAATGTTATTCCCAAAATTTTAGAAAAAAATTATTTGATTGGGTAATTCAACGGTCAACTAGTACTTTGACCGGAACCCCTAAATTGGGTTTCGTCAGGGTTTAAGGATTCGATTTTTTAAAAAATATTTCTCAAAGACCCAACTGAATGGGAATCAAGATCCATCATTCTTAATGTTATTCCCAAAATTTTAGAAAATTTTTTTTATTTGATTGGGTAATTCAACGGTCAACTTGTACTTTGACCGGAACCCCTAAAAAGGGTTTCGTCAGGGTTTAAGGATTCGATTTCTAAAAAATATTTCTTGACGATCCAACCGAACGAGAATCAAGATCCATCATTTTTAATGTTATTCCCAAAATTTTAGAAAAAAATTATTTGATTGGGTAATTCAACGGTCAACTAGTACTTTGACCGGAACCCCTAAATAGGGTTTCGTCATGGTTTAAGGATTCGATTTTTTAAACAATATTTCTCGATGACCCAACTAAACGGGAATCAAGATCCATCATTTTTAATGTTATTCCCAAAATTTTAGGAAAAAAAAATGTTGAGTATTGAATACAGTAAAAGAATACAGAGGGGGGGGGTGAATGAATTCTTGAATTTTTCTTCGTTCTTGAATCTTTGTAACAAGATAAGTGATGAGTGTGTGAGATATGAAGATGCGGATAATTAAAGACAAACACAACACAATATCACTTTAATCTAATATTTTATTAGATAAAGATTTTGCTACAATCTGTGAATACAAATGATAGTATTCTCAGCTTCGTTTTTCTCAGAGAGATATTTTCTGGATATTTTTGAGAAACTTCAAAACCTTAACAGCTAAGGAAGTGAGGCTGTATCCTTATAGACATGGATACTCCCACTTACTACAAATGAGGTAGGTAAAACAAAAGCACTTTCCAGTCTGTCTATCTCATTTTAGTAAGAGTCCAAACGGCTACAGATTTGACTTTGAAAAGCCTGTTTAGATCCACTTCTTCAGCTCCTTGTCCCTTCTCTTATCTCTCCAAGCTTCTTTGTAGGCTTTCCAGCATGCTTTATAGGACAGAGTCAAATAAAGTATCCTGGCTTGTTGCAGGTTTCTGACTTGTACAATTCTTCAGTATTTTGTCCTCAAGAATGTATTCGAGAAGTGACTAAGTGAGTGATTCGAGAACTGGAGTTGACTTGATCGATAACTCTGAGTTCTCGAATAGTGTTATCTTGACATATCGAATCACTTCTCGAATAGCTCTTTTCTCTGGGACTCCTTGAGATATCGAATAGAGCATTTTGACATATCGAATCCCTGAGATATCGAATAGAGCATTTTGACATATCGAATCCCTGAGATATCGAATAGAGCATTTTGACATATCGAATCCCTGAGATATCGAACAGTGTATTCAGAGATATCGAATAGTGTCTTCTGAGATATCGAATCTCTGACTTCTCGAATGCTAGACTTCTCGAATAGACAAATGTACTTCTCGAATTGGTACTTAGGCAAATTCTTCATTTCTTCAAATCCCAACTGTGATTATTTGGCAGTCTTTATCTCCTTGCTTGAGGCATGAACCTTGGAACTTCTTTCAAGCATTATTCTTGACTTTATAATTACAGTAACACAACTAGAATTTGATGCCTATTACAAGTACAGAACAAATAGAAACTCTACAACTAGAGGTTCCCTCAGTTAAGAGGTCATGTAGGTAATGCATAGCATTACACATACTTAGGCTTGTTATTAGATGTATTCAGGCATGCCTCTGTGACTAACAATCTCCCCCAAATTGTGAGTAAGACCCTTAGTCACAATTTCATGTCTGATAACAAGCCTATCATACATAAAGATAAAACTTGACAGTACAGGTATGAATTTCCATTAGCAATTTGGATAGAACTACAGAGTGAGTAATCTTACAGCCTATGATGAAGAACTAGCCATTGTCTTTTGATTCCCTTTCCATAGCTTTGGCTTGAAATTCATCATATTCTTTCTCTCTTCTTTCTTTCTCCTTCCTTGTATTCTCATCCATAGCTTTTATTACTTCTGCCATAGCATCCAATTCTTCAAGCAAAATTGAGTCTTTGAAATCTTCAAGTACTGGTTCCAGAATATTTGCAGGATAGTGGTTGAGTAGATTCATTCTGATGTTGACTTGATTTCCATTCCTCCTCCTATACTTTACCATGTAGGGGTTGAACTGAACTCTACACAAACCCTTTTTCCTCAGCTTTTCTGCTTCACTTTCCAGTCTCTCAATTTCTCTCTCCCTTGCCAGCCATTTCTCAAAACACTCTTTTCTGACTTTTTCTTCATGATCTCTCTTCATTTTCACAAAATCAATTAGCTCCAGTTTCCATACTCTCTCCACTTTATCTTCTGAGCTCAATAGTGCAATGATTCTCTCTATGTCATATAGCTTGCCCCAGTGTTGACATCCTCCTTGTTTGAATTTCTCCTCCCTTCCATCAGAATATTTAATCTCAAGGCAATTATCAACAATGGCAACATGATAGATTCTTTGAGCTTGCAAAAATTGCAGTTGGTCTACATCATAATCTTCATCTAGTGGTTGGAGTTTTAGGCCTGGATAGATTGTCAGGGTTTTTGATGTGGTTGGCTTTGATTTCCTTGCAGCTTGCTTGAACTTGATTCTTTTTACATGATTACTTGGCAGCAGTATGTGACCTTTGTTTGTAGACCATTGTAGTATTCCATTAGCAGTTTGCTTTTTGAAACATACAGATGGTTTCTTGACTTGAATCTTCTTCTCTTCTTGAGGTGGCAAGACAGTTGCAGAAGCCATAGATGCAAATTTTGAAAGGTCACTACTGGCAGCATTCACCCTAGACTTAGAGTCTTGTGTTGTGGTGAGGTTACTGTCAGCAATGCCTGAGGCTTGCTGTCTTCCACTTTTCCTCTCAGAGCCTTTACCTTGATCATCATCATTCTTCCTCTTCTCATCATCCTTCTTCTTCTTCTTGTCTTCATCACCCTTATTACTCCTATGATGTCTTCTCCTTCCATCACTTTTATCTTCATCCTTGTCTTGATCTTTGCTTGGGTTGAACTTAGCAGTCTCAGATACAATGCCAGTTGCAATATATGACCTGAGATAAGATATAGCTTCTAATTCTTCTGCTGTTCTTGATCCCTTCTTCTTGATCAGTTTCTCAATGATGGCTATGATGAGATTTTTATTTTGAGGAGTTAGATGCTTAGGAATGACCAGCTGCTTGATATCTTCAATTCTTGTTCCAGCCTGGTAGATAATAGTTCTAGGATCTGTGAAAACTTCAGGTAGCCTTGAAGGTTGACCATTCCTCAATTCATCATGAAGACTCTTGTTGTTCTCATTTCCCTTCTCAATTAGTCCAAGGAGCACATTCACTTCTGAGTGCTTTAGACTCTGTAGAGTATTGGTGGTTAAGTGCCATATCTTGTTCTTTCCTACCATCAATATCTCCTTGAGCCATAGATCATTAAGCCTCCTTGGTACTACAATGAGACAGTCAATCTGACTCTTCAAACTCTCATGATATAGCAGAGCATCACCAGCCTGTTCTCTAGAGACTTTCAGAAACTCCAAGAATGCATCATCATGATAGACATTTGAGTTTGCAATTTCTTGTAGCTTGGCCTCAGTGACCACCTTCACTTCTACTGGCTTGGCACTCTTAGATATTGAGATTTGAGGCTTGTCAGATGGCATACTCCCTGCAACCACTGTGGTTGTAATAGACTGCCTTTGACCATCAGGAGTAGTGATGTGCACAGTTGGTAGAGTGACAACTGGCAGAGAAGTGGGAGGCTCATCAACTTTGTCCTTTCCTTTTCCAGGCACATGAGTAGTAGATTTCAAAGTTCTCTGATGGCCACCCTCAGTGATCTTGATGCCCTTTTCTAGTGGTCTCTCCCCCTTTGGATTTGAGTTCTTTGATATCCTCTTCTCCCCCTTAGGCTTGTTGACAGACACAGGGACTGTAGGAGGCACCTTTGGAGTTGAAGATTCATCAGGTAGAGGGAGACCCATGTGCTTCATCATTGCAGACAACATTGATTGTTGATGCAGAAGAACATCAGCTGTGGTGGTGGCTTGAGTGTTCAACTGCTCAGTCAGAGTTGTCACAGTGTCTGTAAGATGAGCATTGGACTTGTGGAGAGAGACTACCTCCTTTTCAAGAGTATCCACTTTAATGAAGAGTTCATTGGCCTTAAAACCAGATAGGGATTGATCCTTCAGTCTCTGCACTTCGAACCTTGACATCTCATGCACAGGAACCTCAGTGACCAGCTTGTCTCCATATTGATTTGCAAAGAGGGTCCTGAGCATGGCATTGGCATCAGTTGTCTGATCTGATAAGGATTGAAATTTGTGCCCCAGACCTGTGACAGCATCCTTGAGAATAGCCAAACCATTGTCCATCCTGGTGCAAGTAGCATTGCAGGTTCGAATGTCCTTGAGAACAGTCTCCAATTGAGGGAATTTAGCATCAAAAGTCCTCTTGATCTCATGCACCTCCTTGGTTGTAGCTGAACACACTTCATTAATTTCTGTCTTTAAGCCTTTACCAAGATAGTGTGCAGCCTTGAGAATGCCTTTATAGCTGTCATTCACTGCTTCAAACACATCAGTAGGGTTGAGAGATTTGGCATTGGACCCTAGTGAAGTGATGTACTCTTCTCTGAGATACTGAAGACCTTCTGAGAGAGGGATTGAATTGGTTCCTTGCAGCCAAGCATCGATATTCCCATCTCTCTCAGTTTCATCTATGATCTTCTCCTTCTGTAGCTCTACATCCTCTTTGTGACATAGGAGAATAGCTTCATAGTCTGGATTGGGCATGTTTGCAGTGAGAAGGTGCTGAGCAATTTTTGTGAACTCAGGGATCTGATCCACAACTAAGCTTTGAAGTGCTTCAACCGTCAATTGTGGTGGAACAGACCCTGATCCTGAAGCACTGTCATGTTGCACAGGCTTCAGCCATTGAGACAAAAAGTTAGAGCTAGAGCTAGGCTTGCTAGGCTCCTCAGTTACAGATGCAACTTCTGCAACCGGATGAACAGACTCTACTACTGCTGTCTCCACAGAAGTGGGATGAGTTACAACAGTAGTTGACACAGGCACAGAGTCTCTAGTAAGAACTAGTGAATCCTCTGTGTTTGTGATGGTGTCATTAGGATATGCCCCAGCATGCATTCCCTGACCATCCAAATGTGGTACCTGGGTGGTGAGCAAGGTGTCATGCACCAAGTCACTTGAATTCATTGGCTCATCAAAGAAAAAGAATTCTTGATGATCAATGCCTTGCTCCTCAATTGCTTGAGTTGCAGGCTTCAAAGAAATATGAGTGGTAGATTCTGAAAGAGAAGTGTGTTGTAGACAAGATTTTGGCAACTCCCCCTGAGAAATAGAGGGAGTTTCAGTTATGATGTGCTCTCCACTCAGTGTTGTGCCAGCCTTATCACTCCCTTGTGCTGACTCTTTACAGATAGGTGCATTGGGGAGGATGCTTGATTCTATAGATGCATCCTGTTGAGAGGATACATCTAGTGAGCTGTGTGCCCCTGATTTTACAACTTCAGCCATTTGAGTGACTGAAGAGGTGGTTTTAGACTTCTTCTTCTTCTTCTTTAGGCTTATGATAGGTAACTCAGGTGTCTCACTTTCTAACCCTAGTTCTACAGCCAAGGCTGCTTCAGTTAAGATTTCTAAAGGTTCAGAAGCAGCCTGTTTTCTCTTCTTTTTACTAACATCACCCTTTTGAGAGGATGATGCAGTTGGCTCTTTGCTGGATAGAGTGTTTGGCTGAGGGGGTTGGTTAGCAGGCCTTGGGTTAGCACTTTGTTCTCCTTGCTTAGGCTGTGCTAACTGTGATTTTGAATCAAATATTGGCATGTTGTGGGGGTAAGACCTAAACAAACCCTCCATGTGGGGAGTTATGTTAAGTCTTACATCCACATCATTCCTAGTCTCCAAATTACCAAAAATGAGTTTGGTCATGGACCTAGGATAGCCTATTTTACTCTTATCTACTCCAGGCAATTCAATCAAAGAAGCATTTTTAAAGTTAAGCACTGATTGAATAAAGCGAGGAAAGAAAATTTCATTACCTCTCTTGGCTGTGGTCTGACCAAGTCTCCCATAGAGTTCCTGTAGGATGAGAAGTCCAACATCTATCTTTCTCCCATGAGCCAAGGCATAGGCAAGCTGCTGCACGGGTGTACTAATCTGATCAAAGCTTGATTTCCGTGCAGTGAATACTTAAAGGAGTGTAGCAAATACAAAACTCCATTCTTTCCTCAAGAACTTCCTATTCAACTTTCCCAGCTTGATAGTATCAGAGTAGTTGATGAAGTCAAAGAATTCTTCCAACTCATCATTGGAGGCCAGAGCATCATACGTCTCTTGCTGCATATCCAAGGCTTGATTCATGTCTGCAGTGGTGATAGTGATATCCTCTCCTTGAATCTTGCAGTGAACAATATAAGAGGTGATAGCATTCTCAAGAGCGATGACCTCCACAGTAGCAGTCCTCCAGAATTGTTCCAATAGATCTATGTACAGAGTTGGGTTGGCTGAGAGCGCACTCTTGATGTATGATTCAGACAACCACCGAACAAAGCACTTGAAATTGGCATTCGGTGCTTCCACATCACTGGAGATTGCGATGAAATTAGTTTGGGATGGTATGGTGAGTTGAGTGTTTGCCATTTGGGTAGAGAAGAAAAGAGAATTAGGATTGAAGAAGAAATTCGCAGTTAGGGTTTTTCAGAGGTTTCAGGAGTTGAGATGCTTGAGAAATCGAACGAAATGAATTGAATAGTTGTGAAGTTGTATATGTATATATGAATGTCTTGAGTTGTCGATAGATAAGTGTTCTGTAGCGACAAGTCATTCGAGAAGTATGAAACAACTATTCGAGAAGTCAAGAAAGGCTTATTCGATATCTCAGGCAGTTTTTAACTCACAGCTGGCAGTGATTTAACTCAGAAAATAATTCAAAGTTAAGAATATATTTTTATGAGTGAAATGAAGGTTTGAATATAAATCCAAAAAGCGATTAAGTGTCAGCGAAAAATCAGCCTTTTCAAATGATTCGATAACTCAAATGCAGTATTCGAGAACTCTATCATTGGAGAACTAAAATACTCTATTCGAGAACTCAAAGTGTGCTATTCGATTTCTCTAAAAGACACTATTCGAGAACTCAAGAGGGTTCTAGATAGGCCTATTCGAGAACTCGAGCCAAGACATAACAATGAACCATTCGAGAAGTCTGACTTATCGAACTATACTTTTCACTCATAAAAATTCAATTTCCACTATCCTTTAAAATTTACTAGAAATATTCATTGACGAATATTCTACCAAATTAAATAGTGGTTTACTCAAAATTTCACAGAAATTTCAAGCTAAAGATGTATGATTTTCAACATATGCAGCATTGTGGAATATTTATAAATCATAATCCAGCCAATACTTACTTTAAAAATATTGAGCATTTGATAAGGTAAGTATTTACTGCTACAACAATCTAGTTGATATATTCACTCAGCCAGAATTTGAAGAATTCAGCATTCCAATCTCACTAACCAACCTTGTGAAGGTGGCTTCATCTAATGGCTTAGTGAATATGTCAGCTAGTTGTTTCTCTGTGGGAACATAATGCAACTCAATGGTTCCATTAGTTGCATGTTCTCTAATGAAATGATATCTGATGTCAATGTGCTTTGTCCTAGAATGATTGACAGGATTGGCAACTATAGAGATTGCACTTGTGTTGTCACACATGATAGGAATTCTTTCCAACACAAGTCCATAATCTCTAAGTTGGTTTCTAATCCAAAGCACTTGAGCACAGCAACTTCCAGCAGCTATGTATTCAGCTTCAGCTGTGGAAGTTGACACAGATTGTTGTTTCTTGCTGTACCAAGAGACTAACCTTTGTCCAAGAAACTGGCAGCTACCTGATGTGCTTTTCCTATCCACTCTGCATCCAGCATAATCAGCATCAGAATAACCAACCAGATTGAACCCTGTGTCCTTAGGATACCATAACCCCAAGTTTGGTGTGCCTTTCAGATATTTGAAGATCCTTTTTATTGCTATCATGTGTGATTCCTTTGGGTTTGATTGAAACCTTGCACATAAGCATGTAGCAAACATGATATCTGGTCTACTAGCAGTGAGGTAGAGTAGAGAACCAACCATGCCTCTGTAGATTGAGATATCTACCTTTTTGCCCTTAGCGTCATCATCTAACTTGGTGGCAGTGGCCATGGGTGTCTTTCCAGGTGAACATTCTTCCAAATCAAATTTCTTCAGTAAATCTTTAATGTATTTGGTTTGGCTTATAAAAATGCCATCCTTCCTTTGACTAACTTGCAGTCCAAGAAAGAATGTTAATTCTCCCATCATACTCATCTCATATCTGCTTTGCATGAGCTTAGAGAATTTTTCACACAGCTTCTCATTTGTAGAGCCAAATATGATATCATCCACATAGATTTGAACTAGGATAATATCATCATCATGTTTCTTGTAGAACAGTGTCTTGTCCAGTGTGCCTCTAGTGAATTGATTCTCCAGTAGAAATTGTGATAGTGTGTCATACCATGCCCTGGGAGCTTGCTTGAGTCCATACAATGCTTTAAGTAATCTGTAGACAAAGTGGGGAAACTGTGGATCCTCAAAGCCAGGTGGTTGTTGCACATATACTTCTTCTTCCAACTCCCCATTCAGGAATGCACTCTTGACATCCATTTGATAGACCTTGAAATTAGAATGTGCAGCAAATGCCAAGAAAATTCTGATGGCTTCTAGTCTAGCAACAGGAGCAAAGGTCTCATCATAGTCAATACCTTCCTGTTGAGAGTATCCTTTTGCAACCAACCTTGCTTTGTTCCTTATGACTACACCATTTTCATCCATCTTATTCCTTAGAACCCATTTAGTTCCAACAACGGTTCTATCCTTTGGTGCAGGCACTAGTTCCCATACTTTGCTCCTTTCAAATTGATTTAGCTCCTCTTGCATAGCAATTATCCAATCAGGATCCAACAATGCATCATCAAGTTTCTTAGGCTCAACTTGGGATAGAAAGCAGCCATAGAGACATTCATTTATAGTTGCTCTCCTTGTCCTTACTCCTGCATTTGGATTTCCAATTATCTGATCTGCAGTGTGTGATCTATCCCATTTCCTTGTATGTTCAGATTGATTTCTCATCCTTGATGTTGCTTCATCATTTAGATCATGATCATCTACATTTCCTCCCCCTGTGAAGTTGTCACTCCTCACAGGTGTATCTTGGATGCTTGTTTCTTCATTGTTGGTTGACACAGGTTCTTCATTCACTTGAGTTTGTTGGATTATGAGTTCAGATTCACTTTCAATCTCCTCATCAGAATCATCTAGATTGTCAAACTTCAAGGGATCTTTATCTTCATCATTGGCTTCTTCTAATCCAGGTAGTTTGCTGTCATCAAATGTTACATCTGTGCTCTCCATTACTTTCTTTTGACAAATAACATAAACTTTGTATGCAATTCTTTCCATAGAATAGCCAAGAAAGATTCCTTCAAATGCCTTTGCATCAAACTTTCCAACATATTCTGAATTATCTTTTAGCACAAAGCACTTGCTTCCAAAAGTATGAACATACTTTAGAGTAGGCTTCTTTCCAGTCATCAAGTTGTAAGGTGTCTTTCCAGTGTTTTTGTTGATGAGGGTTCTGTTTTGGATGTAGCATGCAGTGCTCACAGCCTCAGCCCAAAAACATGTAGGCATTCTTGCATCAAGTAGCATTGTTCTAGCAGCCTCTATCAGAGTCCTATTCTTTCTCTCAACAACTCCATTTTGTTGTGGAGTCCTTGGAGCTGAGAATTGTTGAGAAATACCATTTTCTTTGCAGAATGCTCCAAGCATGGCATTTCTGAATTCTGTCCCATTATCACTTCTTAATGCAATCACACTTGCATTTATGGCCTTTGCTTCTTTGTCAACTTTATTTATGTGCTCAATGATTACTTGTGGAGCCTCATCCTTTGATGCCAGAAATTCTACCCATGTATACCTTGTAAAATCATCAACCATCACTAGAGCATACTTCTTCCTTCCTAGTGACATAATATTGACAGGCCCAAACAAATCCATATGAATCAGTTGCAGGGGCTTGGTTATAGATGTCACTGTTTTTGACTTGTGGCTTGATCTTTTCATTTTTCCCTTTTGACACGCCTCACACACTCCTTCTTGACAGAATTCAAGTGTGGGCATGCCTCTCACTAACTCCCTTTTGACTAGGGAATTAATGGCTTTGAAGTTCAGGTGTGATAGCTTCTTGTGCCACAGCCAACTGTCTTCATTTGATGCTTTTGAGTAGAAGCAACAAATTGTGTCCTTGCTTGCAGAGTCCATATTGGCTACAAACAGGCTTCCCTTCCTTACTCCAGACAGAGCAAAATCACCAGTCTTCTTGTGGGTGATCAAACATTCATCTTTGTCAAAGTTCACTTTGAAGCCTCTGTCAGTGAATTGACCAACACTCAGTAGATTATGCTTGAGCCCCTTGACCAGTGCTACATTCTCAATGATGACATTTCCAATTTCCAACTTGCCATATCCCAGTGTGTTGCCAATGCTGTCATCTCCAAAAGCAACCATTGGGCCAGCCTTTTCCTCATACTGTGACAGCAGGGCCATATCACCAGTCATATGATTTGAGCATCCACTGTCCAAAATCCACATGACCTTCTTTTTACTTTCTTTGCCCTGCAAACACAAAAGTATTACTTCTCCTTTGGTACCCAAACGAGTTTGGGTCCATGTGACTTAGTGACAGTTTTATCAAAATCAGCATGCTTATCAGTTTTCTTGATGTTGGTCTTCTTGTCACTGTTGGGAGTCTTAGAATCAGGGTTCTTAGACTTAGGTGACAGAGGTACCTTCCTAACTTTAGGAGGACTTGAAGACTTTGTCCTTGTGTAGTGTGTGTGAACATTATGATTGATACAGCCCTCCATGAATTGTCTTCTCAAATTAAAACAACTAGTCATCACATTCATGTTACATGGCATACAATCAAGTTTATCACAGAAAGGAGAGTCTCTATGTCTTAAAGGCACAGAGCAATCATAGAATGGTTTAGCAACACTACCAGATGGTTTCTTGCAAGCATGAGTCAAATGATTAGAGCTAAAACAGTTTTGACAAACTTTCCTAGGGGCATTTGGCACATAAGCATAGTTGTTATCTTTGTTAATCCCTAATTTGCCATTCCTGTTTGGTCTCTTATTAGTCACTTTCTTCTTAGTCTCATAATTTCCAGCTGAAACAAAATTTACAGATTTCTCAAGTCTAGGTCTACCTCCTACTGGCTCCTTGGCTTTGGTTTTGACATTCTTACTCTCAGAGGATGCTTGTTGTTCATTTGATTGTGCCTCATCTTCATCCTCCAACATTTGCTTGATGAGTAAGGCATCCTCATCAATCTCAAGTGTTGGCGTTTTAAATATTGGATTCTCAGTCTTTTTCAAAACCTGAGGCACCTCCTCTTGAACAACAATGTCATCTTCAATGACTGCATAGCCTTTCCTCTGTTTAAGAGTGTCATAATCAAGTCCAATGGCAGCCTTAGGTCTAGCTAGATTTTTCTCATGATAAGACTGCAATAGACTAGAGGAATTCTTAAATGTTTTCAACTTAAATTCATTTTCAGCTAATTCATCCCTAAGAGCTTTCTCAACTTGACTAGCACATAGAACTTTGTTCTTTAGATACTCAATCTCTTGTTTAAGATTTTCTATTTGCACAGTAGTTAGCTCTAGTTCCTCATTTCTCTTATTTAACAGTTCATTCCTAGTAGACAGTTTAGCAATCTCTTCATTAGCAGCAGTCATACTAGTATGAATGTTAAACATCTCAACGGATAGTTGTTCAACCAAAGATTTATATTCAGAAACAGACATGTCTATGGTAGTGAGAGATGGTACCTGTGAGTCTGATGCAGATGGTTCTTCCTTGGAATTGGCCATCAAGGCATAGTTGCAGAATTCTTGTTCTTCCCCATCACTGTCAGAATCATCCCAACACTTCCCTTCAGCTATGTAAGCCTTACCTGGTGTCTGCTTCTTTAGAAGGGCCTCATACTTAGCTTCAAGCTCAAGAAACTCCTTATCCTTCTTTTTAGGCTTCTTGCATTCACTGGCAAAATGCCCTAGGTCATTGCATCTGTAACATCTTACAGATGACCTATCCACATAGCTGGTTTTGAATCTGTTCTTGTTTGTTTTCATAGGTGCCTTGCTCTTGTTGAATGAATGATTTTGAGGTCTAGGCTTGAAGGGCTGATTCCTCTTGAATCTGATGTTTGGGAATTTTCTAGCCATAAAAGCATATGATGTATTTTCCATGCCATCCAGCTCTTCAAGAGTGTAGAACTCATCTTCTTCCTTGTCATCAGCAGGTTCAGTCACTACTTCCTCAGTTTCTTCATCATCTACTATCTCTTCTATTCTCAGCTGACTTGCAGATGCTTCCAGGTCTTGAATAGATTTGTTGACAATCAAGGCACAGGATGTGTTTATCATTCTGCCTTGGTTAGCTTGGATAGCCCTCTTTTGAAGCAACTCAAGCTCGTGTGTCTTTAAAACCCCATAGAGCACATCATACGTGACTTTGTTCAAATCTCTTTCTCTTAGGGATATGACCCTTTGCTCTAGATGGTTTGGTGACGATAGTAGAAACTTCATATTTAATTCCTTAGTGCTGTAAACCTTCCCATTCATTTGGAGCTCAGTCACCAGCTTGTGAAATCTTTCAAACATATCAGTGATACTTTCCTTGGGCTGTGCCATGAACGCCTCATACTGTGTGACCAGTATCTGTTTCTTATTTTCTCTTACCTCCTCTGTCCCTTCACATAACACCTCGATGTGATTCCACATGTCCTTGGCTGATCTGCATGATGCTACGTTGGCAAACATCGACATATCCAAGGAGTCTATGATTAACAACATGAGGTGGCTGTCTAGGGCAATCTTTTCCTTCTCTGAGTCCGTCCATTTGGATGGCTCTTTTGGAACGTATGATCTAGGAATGACTACTGCGCCCACTGTGGATTCAGCAACTTCTTGTTGTGGTATGAATGGACCATTCTTGAGAATGTCAGGGTAGAGAGGATTGGCAGCTTTGATGAACAACAGCATTTTTATTTTCCAGAGGTTGTAATTCTCTTTGTCGAACTTAGGGACCTTTACCGTACCTGTAGTCTTTGGTGTATTCGAACTCATGATCGTTTTCTGTTTAGATTAAACAGCCTGCTCTGATACCACTTGTTGAGTATTGAATACAGTAAAAGAATACAGAGGGGGGGGTGAATGAATTCTTGAATTTTTCTTCGTTCTTGAATCTTTGTAACAAGATAAGTGATGAGTGTGTGAGATATGAAGATGCGGATAATTAAAGACAAACACAACACAATATCACTTTAATCTAATATTTTATTAGATAAAGATTTTGCTACAATCTGTGAATACAAATGATAGTATTCTCAGCTTCGTTTTTCTCAGAGAGATATTTTCTGGATATTTTTGAGAAACTTCAAAACCTTAACAGCTAAGGAAGTGAGGCTGTATCCTTATAGACATGGATACTCCCACTTACTACAAATGAGGTAGGTAAAACAAAAGCACTTTCCAGTCTGTCTATCTCATTTTAGTAAGAGTCCAAACGGCTACAGATTTGACTTTGAAAAGCCTGTTTAGATCCACTTCTTCAGCTCCTTGTCCCTTCTCTTATCTCTCCAAGCTTCTTTGTAGGCTTTCCAGCATGCTTTATAGGACAGAGTCAAATAAAGTATCCTGGCTTGTTGCAGGTTTCTGACTTGTACAATTCTTCAGTATTTTGTCCTCAAGAATGTATTCGAGAAGTGACTAAGTGAGTGATTCGAGAACTGGAGTTGACTTGATCGATAACTCTGAGTTCTCGAATAGTGTTATCTTGACATATCGAATCACTTCTCGAATAGCTCTTTTCTCTGGGACTCCTTGAGATATCGAATAGAGCATTTTGACATATCGAATCCCTGAGATATCGAATAGAGCATTTTGACATATCGAATCCCTGAGATATCGAATAGAGCATTTTGACATATCGAATCCCTGAGATATCGAACAGTGTATTCAGAGATATCGAATAGTGTCTTCTGAGATATCGAATCTCTGACTTCTCGAATGCTAGACTTCTCGAATAGACAAATGTACTTCTCGAATTGGTACTTAGGCAAATTCTTCATTTCTTCAAATCCCAACTGTGATTATTTGGCAGTCTTTATCTCCTTGCTTGAGGCATGAACCTTGGAACTTCTTTCAAGCATTATTCTTGACTTTATAATTACAGTAACACAACTAGAATTTGATGCCTATTACAAGTACAGAACAAATAGAAACTCTACAACTAGAGGTTCCCTCAGTTAAGAGGTCATGTAGGTAATGCATAGCATTACACATACTTAGGCTTGTTATTAGATGTATTCAGGCATGCCTCTGTGACTAACAAAAAATTATTTGATTGGGTAAATTAACGGTCAACTAGTACTTTGACCGGAACCCCTAAAAAGGGTTTCGTCAAGGTTTAAGGATTCGATTTTTTAAAAAATATTTCTCGATGACCACCGAACGGGAATCAAGATCCATCACTTTTTATGTTATTCCCAAAATTTTAGAAAATTTTTTTTATTTGATTGGGTAATTCAACGGTCAACTAGTACTTTGACCGGAACCCCTAAAAAGGGTTTCGCCAAAGTTTAAGGATTCGATTTTTAAAAAATATTTCTCGACGACCCAACCGAACGAGAATCAAGATCCATCATTTTTAATGTTATTTCCAAAATTTTAGAAAAAAATTTATTTGATTGGGTAATTCAACGGTCAACTAGTACTTTGACCGGAACCCCTAAATTGGGTTTCGTCAGGGTATAAGGATTCGATTTTTAAAAAATATTTCTGAAAGACCCAACTGAACGGGAATCAAGATCCATCATTTTTAATGTTATTCCCAAAATTTTAGAAAAAAAAATTATTTGATTGGGTAATTCAACGGTCAACTAGTACTTTGACCGCAACCCCTAAACAGGGTTTCGTCAGGGTTTAAGGATTCAATTTTTTAAAAAATATTTCTCGACGACCCAACCGAGGAATCAAGATACATCATTTTTAATGTTATTCCAAAAATTTTAGAAAAATTTTTTTTATTTGATTTGGTAATTCAACGGTCAACTAGTATTTTGACAGGAACCCCTAAATTGGGTTTCGTCAGGGTTTAAGGATTCCATTTTTTAAAAAATATTTCTCGATGACCCAACTGAAAAGGAATCAAGATCCATCATTCTTAATGTTATTCCCAAAATTTTAGAAAAATTTTTTTATTTGATTGGGTAATTCAACGGTCAACTAGTATTTTGAGCGGAACCCCTAAATTGGGTTTCGTCAGGGTTTAAGGATTCCATTTTTTAAAAATTATTTCTCGATGACCCAACCGAAAGGGAATCAAGATCCATCATTTTTAATGTTATTCCAAAAATTTTAGAAAAAAAAATTTATTTGATTGGGTAATTCAACGGTCAACTAGTACCTTGACTGGAACCCCTAAAAAGGGTTTCGTCAGGGTTTAAGGATTCGATTTTTTAAAAAATATTTCTCGACGACCCAACCGAACGGAAGTCAAGATCCATCATTTTTAATGTTATTCCCAAAATTTTAGAAAAAAAAAAAATTTATTTGATTGGGTAATTCAACGGTCAACTTGTACTTTGACCGGAGCCCCTAAAAAGGGTTTCGTCCGGGTTTAAGGATTCGATTTCTAAAAAATATTTCTTGACGACCCAAACGAATGAGAATCAAGATCCATCATTTTTAATGTTATTCCCAAAATTTTAGAAAAAAATTATTTGATTGGGTAATTCAACGGTCAACTAGTACTTTGACCGGAACCCCTAAATTGGGTTTCGTCAGGGTTTAAGGATTCGATTTTTTAAAAAATATTTCTCAAAGACCCAACTGAATGGGAATCAAGATCCATCATTCTTAATGTTATTCCCAAAATTTTAGAAAATTTTTTTTATTTGAATGGGTAATTCAACGGTCAACTTGTACTTTGACCGGAACCCCTAAAAAGGGTTTCGTCAGGGTTTAAGGATTCGATTTCTAAAAAATATTTCTTGACGATCCAACCGAACGAGAATCAAGATCCATCATTTTTAATTTTATTCCCAAAATTTTAGAAAAAAATTATTTGATTGGGTAATTCAACGGTCAACTTGTACTTTGACCGGAACCCCTAAAAAGGGTTTCGTCAGGGTTTAAGGATTCGATTTCTAAAAAATATTTCTTGACGATCCAACCGAACGAGAATCAAGATCCATCATTTTTAATGTTATTCCCAAAATTTTAGGAAAAAAAAATTATTTGATTGGGTAAATTAACGGTCAACTAGTACTTTGACCGGAACCCCTAAAAAGGGTTTCGTCAAGGTTTAAGGATTCGATTTTTTAAAAAATATTTCTCGATGACCACCGAACGGGAATCAAGATCCATCACTTTTTATGTTATTCCCAAAATTTTAGAAAATTTTTTTTATTTGATTGGGTAATTCAACGGTCAACTAGTACTTTGACCGGAACCCCTAAAAAGGGTTTCGCCAAAGTTTAAGGATTCGATTTTTAAAAAATATTTCTCGACGACCCAACCGAACGAGAATCAAGATCCATCATTTTTAATGTTATTTCCAAAATTTTAGAAAAAAATTTATTTGATTGGGTAATTCAACGGTCAACTAGTACTTTGACCGGAACCCCTAAATTGGGTTTCGTCAGGGTATAAGGATTCGATTTTTAAAAAATATTTCTGAAAGACCCAACTGAACGGGAATCAAGATCCATCATTTTTAATGTTATTCCCAAAATTTTAGAAAAAAAAATTATTTGATTGGGTAATTCAACGGTCAACTAGTACTTTGACCGCAACCCCTAAACAGGGTTTCGTCAGGGTTTAAGGATTCAATTTTTTAAAAAATATTTCTCGACGACCCAACCGAGGAATCAAGATACATCATTTTTAATGTTATTCCAAAAATTTTAGAAAAATTTTTTTTATTTGATTTGGTAATTCAACGGTCAACTAGTATTTTGACAGGAACCCCTAAATTGGGTTTCGTCAGGGTTTAAGGATTCCATTTTTTAAAAAATATTTCTCGATGACCCAACTGAAAAGGAATCAAGATCCATCATTCTTAATGTTATTCCCAAAATTTTAGAAATTTTTTTTTATTTGATTGGGTAATTCAACGGTCAACTAGTATTTTGAGCGGAACCCCTAAATTGGGTTTCGTCAGGGTTTAAGGATTCCATTTTTTAAAAATTATTTCTCGATGACCCAACCGAAAGGGAATCAAGATCCATCATTTTTAATGTTATTCCAAAAATTTTAGAAAAAAAAATTTATTTGATTGGGTAATTCAACGGTCAACTAGTACCTTGACTGGAACCCCTAAAAAGGGTTTCGTCAGGGTTTAAGGATTCGATTTTTTAAAAAATATTTCTCGACGACCCAACCGAACGGAAGTCAAGATCCATCATTTTTAATGTTATTCCCAAAATTTTAGAAAAAAAAAAAATTTATTTGATTGGGTAATTCAACGGTCAACTTGTACTTTGACCGGAGCCCCTAAAAAGGGTTTCGTCCGGGTTTAAGGATTCGATTTCTAAAAAATATTTCTTGACGACCCAAACGAATGAGAATCAAGATCCATCATTTTTAATGTTATTCCCAAAATTTTAGAAAAAAATTATTTGATTGGGTAATTCAACGGTCAACTAGTACTTTGACCGGAACCCCTAAATTGGGTTTCGTCAGGGTTTAAGGATTCGATTTTTTAAAAAATATTTCTCAAAGACCCAACTGAATGGGAATCAAGATCCATCATTCTTAATGTTATTCCCAAAATTTTAGAAATTTTTTTTTATTTGAATGGGTAATTCAACGGTCAACTTGTACTTTGACCGGAACCCCTAAAAAGGGTTTCGTCAGGGTTTAAGGATTCGATTTCTAAAAAATATTTCTTGACGATCCAACCGAACGAGAATCAAGATCCATCATTTTTAATGTTATTCCCAAAATTTTAGAAAAAAATTATTTGATTGGGTAATTCAACGGTCAACTTGTACTTTGACCGGAACCCCTAAAAAGGGTTTCGTCAGGGTTTAAGGATTCGATTTCTAAAAAATATTTCTTGACGATCCAACCGAACGAGAATCAAGATCCATCATTTTTAATGTTATTCCCAAAATTTTAGGAAAAAAAATTATTTGATTGGGTAAATTAACGGTCAACTAGTACTTTGACCGGAACCCCTAAAAAGGGTTTCGTCAAGGTTTAAGGATTCGATTTTTTAAAAAATATTTCTCGATGACCACCGAACGGGAATCAAGATCCATCACTTTTTATGTTATTCCCAAAATTTTAGAAATTTTTTTTTATTTGATTGGGTAATTCAACGGTCAACTAGTACTTTGACCGGAACCCCTAAAAAGGGTTTCGCCAAGGTTTAAGGATTCGATTTTTAAAAAATATTTCTCGACGACCCAACCGAACGAGAATCAAGATCCATCATTTTTAATGTTATTTCCAAAATTTTAGAAAAAAATTTATTTGATTGGGTAATTCAACGGTCAACTAGTACTTTGACCGGAACCCCTAAATTGGGTTTCGTCAGGGTATAAGGATTCGATTTTTAAAAATATATTTCTGAAAGACCCAACTGAACGGGAATCAAGATCCATCATTTTTAATGTTATTCCCAAAATTTTAGAAAAAAAATTTATTTGATTGGGTAATTCAACGGTCAACTAGTACTTTGACCGCAACCCCTAAACAGGGTTTCGTCAGGGTTTAAGGATTCAATTTTTTAAAAAATATTTCTCGACGACCCAACCGAACGGAAGTCAAGATCCATCATTTTTAATGTTATTCCCAAAATTTTAGAAAAAAATTATTTGATTGGGTAATTCAACGGTCAACTAGTACTTTGACCGGAACCCCTAAATTGGGTTTCGTCAGGGTTTAAGGATTCGATTTTTTAAAAAGTATTTCTCAAAGACCCAACTGAACGGGAATCAAGATCCATCATTTTTAATGTTATTTCCAAAATTTTAGAAAAACAAATTTAATTGATTGGGTAATTCAACGGTCAACTAGTACTTTGACCGCAACCCCTAAACAGGGTTTCGTCAGGGTTTAAGGATTCAATTTTTTAAAAAATATTTCTCGACGACCCAACCGAATAGGAATCAAGATACATCATTTTTAATGTTATTCCCAAAATTTTAGAAAAATTTTTTTTTATTTGATTTGGTAATTCAACGGTCAACTAGTATTTTGACCGGAACCCCTAAATTGGGTTTCGTCAGGGTTTAAGGATTCCATTTTTTAAAAAATATTTCTCGATGACCCAACTGAAAAGGAATCAAGATCCATCATTTTTAATGTTATTCCCAAAATTTTAGAAAAAAAAAAATTATTTGATTGGGTAATTCAACGGTCAACTAGTACCATGACCGGAACCCCTAAAAAGGGTTTCGTCAGGGTTTAAGGATTCGATTTTTTAAAAAATATTTCTCGACGACCCAACCGAACGGAAGTCAAGATCCATCATTTTTAATGTTATTCCCAAAATTTTAGAAAAAAATTATTTGATTGGGTAATTCAACGGTCAACTAGTACTTTGACCGGAACCCCTAAATTGGGTTTCGTCAGGGTTTAAGGATTCGATTTTTTAAAAAATATTTCTGAAAGACCCAACTGAACGGGAATCAAGATCCATCATTTTTAATGTTATTTCCAAAATTTTAGAAAAACAAATTTATTTGATTGGGTAATTCAACGGTCAACTAGTACTTTGACCGCAACCCCTAAACAGGGTTTCGTCAGGGTTTAAGGATTCAATTTTTTAAAAAATATTTCTCGACGACCCAACCGAACGGAAGTCAAGATCCATCATTTTTAATGTTATTCCCAAAATTTTAGAAAAAAATTATTTGATTGGGTAATTCAACGGTCAACTAGTACTTTGACCGGAACCCCTAAATTGGGTTTCGTCAGGGTTTAAGGATTCGATTTTTTAAAAAGTATTTCTCAAAGACCCAACTGAACGGGAATCAAGATCCATCATTTTTAATGTTATTTCCAAAATTTTAGAAAAACAAATTTATTTGATTGGGTAATTCAACGGTCAACTAGTACTTTGACCGTAACCCCTAAACAGGGTTTCGTCAGGGTTTAAGGATTCAATTTTTTAAAAAATATTTCTCGACGACCCAACCGAATAGGAATCAAGATACATCATTTTTAATGTTATTCCCAAAATTTTAGAAAAATTTTTTTTATTTGATTTGGTAATTCAACGGTCAACTAGTATTTTGACCGGAACCCCTAAATTGGGTTTCGTCAGGGTTTATGGATTCCATTTTTTAAAAAATATTTCTCGATGACCCAACTGAAAAGGAATCAAGATCCATCATTCTTAATGTTATTCCCAAAATTTTAGAAATTTTTTTTTTATTTGATTGGGTAATTCAACGGTCAACTAGTACTTTGACCGGAACCCCTAAAAAGGGTTTCGCCCAGGTTTAAGGATTCGATTTTTAAAAAATATTTCTCGACGACCAAACCGAACGAGAATCAAGATCCATCATTTTTAATGTTATTTCCAAAATTTTAGAAAAAAATTTATTTGATTGGGTAATTCAACGGTCAACTAGTACTTTGACCGGAACCCCTAAACTTGGTTTCGTCAGGGTATAAGGATTCGATTTTTAAAAAAATATTTCTGAAAGACCCAACTGAACGGGGATCAAGATCCATCATTTTTAATGTTATTCCCAAAATTTTAGAAAAAAAATTTATTTGATTGGGTAATTCAACGGTCAACTAGTACTTTGACCGCAACCCCTAAACAGGGTTTCGTCAGGGTTTAAGGATTCAATTTTTTAAAAAATATTTCTCGACGACCCAACCGAATGGGAATCATGATCCATCATTTTTAATGTTATTCCCAAAATTTTAGAAAAATTTTTTTTATTTGATTTGGTAATTCAACGGTCAACTAGTATTTTGACCGGAACCCCTAAATTGGGTTTCGTCAGGGTTTAAGGATTCCATTTTTTAAAAAATATTTCTCGATGACCCAACTGAAAAGGAATCAAGATCCATCATTTTTAATGTTATTCCCAAAATTTTAGAAAAAAAAAATTATTTGATTGGGTAATTCAACGGTCAACTAGTACCATGACCGGAACCCCTAAAAAGGGTTTCGTCAGGGTTTAAGGATTCGATTTTTTAAAAAATATTTCTCGACGACCCAACCGAACGGAAGTCAAGATCCATCATTTTTAATGTTATTCCCAAAATTTTAGAAAAAAATTATTTGATTGGGTAATTCAACGGTCAACTAGTACTTTGACCGGAACCCCTAAATTGGGTTTCGTCAGGGTTTAAGGATTCGATTTTTTAAAAAATATTTCTGAAAGACCCAACTGAACGGGAATCAAGATCCATCATTTTTAATGTTATTTCCAAAATTTTAGAAAAACAAATTTATTTGATTGGGTAATTCAACGGTCAACTAGTACTTTGACCGCAACCCCTAAACAGGGTTTCGTCAGGGTTTAAGGATTCAATTTTTTAAAAAATATTTCTCGACGACCCAACCGAACGGAAGTCAAGATCCATCATTTTTAATGTTATTCCCAAAATTTTAGAAAAAAATTATTTGATTGGGTAATTCAACGGTCAACTAGTACTTTGACCGGAACCCCTAAATTGGGTTTCGTCAGGGTTTAAGGATTCGATTTTTTAAAAAGTATTTCTCAAAGACCCAACTGAACGGGAATCAAGATCCATCATTTTTAATGTTATTTCCAAAATTTTAGAAAAACAAATTTATTTGATTGGGTAATTCAACGGTCAACTAGTACTTTGACCGCAACCCCTAAACAGGGTTTCGTCAGGGTTTAAGGATTCAATTTTTTAAAAAATATTTCTCGACGACCCAACCGAATAGGAATCAAGATACATCATTTTTAATGTTATTCCCAAAATTTTAGAAAATTTTTTTTTATTTGATTTGGTAATTCAACGGTCAACTAGTATTTTGACCGGAACCCCTAAATTGGGTTTCGTCAGGGTTTAAGGATTCCATTTTTTAAAAAATATTTCTCGATGACCCAACTGAAAAGGAATCAAGATCCATCATTCTTAATGTTATTCCCAAAATTTTAGAAATTTTTTTTTTATTTGATTGGGTAATTCAACGGTCAACTAGTACTTTGACCGGACCCCCTAAAAAGGTTTTCGCCGAGGTTTAAGGATTCGATTTTTAAAAAATATTTCTCGACGACCAAACCGAACGAGAATCAAGATCCATCATTTTTAATGTTATTTCCAAAATTTTAGAAAAAAATTTATTTGATTGGGTAATTCAACGGTCAACTAGTACTTTGACCGGAACCCCTAAACTGGGTTTCGTCAGGGTATAAGGATTCGATTTTTAAAAAAATATTTCTGAAAGACCCAACTGAACGGGGATCAAGATCCATCATTTTTAATGTTATTCCCAAAATTTTAGAAAAAAAATTTATTTGATTGGGTAATTCAACGGTCAACTAGTACTTTGACCGCAACCCCTAAACAGGGTTTCGTCAGGGTTTAAGGATTCAATTTTTTAAAAAATATTTCTCGACGACCCAACCGAATGGGAATCATGATCCATCATTTTTAATGTTATTCCAAAAATTTTAGAAAAATTTTTTTTATTTGATTTGGTAATTCAACGGTCAACTAGTATTTTGACCGGAACCCCTAAATTGGGTTTCGTCAGGGTTTAAGAATTCCATTTTTTTAAAAATATTTCTCGATGACCCAACTGAAAAGGAATCAAGATCCATCATTTTTAATGTTATTCCCAAAATTTTAGAAAAAAAAAATTATTTGATTGGGTAATTCAACGGTCAACTAGTACCATGACCGGAACCCCTAAAAAGGGTTTCGTCAGGGTTTAAGGATTCGATTTTTTAAAAAATATTTCTCGACGACCCAACCGAACGGAAGTCAAGATCCATCATTTTTAATGTTATTCCCAAAATTTTAGAAAAAAATTATTTGATTGGGTAATTCAACGGTCAACTAGTACTTTGACCGGAACCCCTAAATTGGGTTTCGTCAGGGTTTAAGGATTCGATTTTTTAAAAAATATTTCTGAAAGACCCAACTGAACGGGAATCAAGATCCATCATTTTTAATGTTATTTCCAAAATTTTAGAAAAACAAATTTATTTGATTGGGTAATTCAACGGTCAACTAGTACTTTGACCGCAACCCCTAAACAGGGTTTCGTCAGGGTTTAAGGATTCAATTTTTTAAAAAATATTTCTCGACGACCCAACCGAACGGAAGTCAAGATCCATCATTTTTAATGTTATTCCCAAAATTTTAGAAAAAAATTATTTGATTGGGTAATTCAACGGTCAACTAGTACTTTGACCGGAACCCCTAAATTGGGTTTCGTCAGGGTTTAAGGATTCGATTTTTTAAAAAGTATTTCTCAAAGACCCAACTGAACGGGAATCAAGATCCATCATTTTTAATGTTATTTCCAAAATTTTAGAAACACAAATTTATTTGATTGGGTAATTCAACGGTCAACTAGTACTTTGACCGCAACCCCTAAACAGGGTTTCGTCAGGGTTTAAGGATTCAATTTTTTAAAAAATATTTCTCGACGACCCAACCGAACGGAAGTCAAGATCCATCATTTTTAATGTTATTCCCAAAATTTTAGAAAAAAATTATTTGATTGGGTAATTCAACGGTCAACTAGTACTTTGACCGGAACCCCTAAATTGGGTTTCGTCAGGGTTTAAGGATTCGATTTTTTAAAAAGTATTTCTCAAAGACCCAACTGAACGGGAATCAAGATCCATCATTTTTAATGTTATTTCCAAAATTTTAGAAAAACAAATTTATTTGATTGGGTAATTCAACGGTCAACTAGTACTTTGACCGCAACCCCTAAACAGGGTTTCGTCAGGGTTTAAGGATTCAATTTTTTAAAAAATATTTCTCGACGACCCAACCGAATAGGAATCAAGATACATCATTTTTAATGTTATTCCCAAAATTTTAGAAAATTTTTTTTTATTTGATTTGGTAATTCAACGGTCAACTAGTATTTTGACCGGAACCCCTAAATTGGGTTTCGTCAGGGTTTAAGGATTCCATTTTTTAAAAAATATTTCTCGATGACCCAACTGAAAAGGAATCAAGATCCATCATTCTTAATCTTATTCCCAAAATTTTAGAAATTTTTTTTTTATTTGATTGGGTAATTCAACGGTCAACTAGTACTTTGACCGGACCCCCTAAAAAGGGTTTCGCCGAGGTTTAAGGATTCGATTTTTAAAAAATATTTCTCGACGACCAAACCGAACGAGAATCAAGATCCATCATTTTTAATGTTATTTCCAAAATTTTAGAAAAAAATTTATTTGATTGGGTAATTCAACGGTCAACTAGTACTTTGACCGGAACCCCTAAACTGGGTTTCGTCAGGGTATAAGGATTCGATTTTTAAAAAAATATTTCTGAAAGACCCAACTGAACGGGGATCAAGATCCATCATTTTTAATGTTATTCCCAAAATTTTAGAAAAAAAATTTATTTGATTGGGTAATTCAACGGTCAACTAGTACTTTGACCGCAACCCCTAAACAGGGTTTCGTCAGGGTTTAAGGATTCAATTTTTTAAAAAATATTTCTCGACGACCCAACCGAATGGGAATCATGATCCATCATTTTTAATGTTATTCCCAAAATTTTAGAAAAATTTTTTTTATTTGATTTGGTAATTCAACGGTCAACTAGTATTTTGACCGGAACCCCTAAATTGGGTTTCGTCAGGGTTTAAGAATTCCATTTTTTAAAAAATATTTCTCGATGACCCAACTGAAAAGGAATCAAGATCCATCATTTTTAATGTTATTCCCAAAATTTTAGAAAAAAAAAAATTATTTGATTGGGTAATTCAACGGTCAACTAGTACCATGACCGGAACCCCTAAAAAGGGTTTCGTCAGGGTTTATGGATTCGATTTTTTAAAAAATATTTCTCGACGACCCAACCGAACGGAAGTCAAGATCCATCATTTTTAATGTTATTCCCAAAATTTTAGAAAAAAATTATTTGATTGGGTAATTCAACGGTCAACTAGTACTTTGACCGGAACCCCTAAATTGGGTTTCGTCAGGGTTTAAGGATTCGATTTTTTAAAAAATATTTCTGAAAGACCCAACTGAACGGGAATCAAGATCCATCATTTTTAATGTTATTTCCAAAATTTTAGAAAAACAAATTTATTTGATTGGGTAAAACAACGGTCAACTAGTACTTTGACCGCAACCCCTAAACAGGGTTTCGTCAGGGTTTAAGGATTCAATTTTTTAAAAAATATTTCTCGACGACCCAACCGAACGGAAGTCAAGATCCATCATTTTTAATGTTATTCCCAAAATTTTAGAAAAAAATTATTTGATTGGGTAATTCAACGGTCAACTAGTACTTTGACCGGAACCCCTAAATTGGGTTTCGTCAGGGTTTAAGGATTCGATTTTTTAAAAAGTATTTCTCAAAGACCCAACTGAACGGGAATCAAGATCCATCATTTTTAATGTTATTTCCAAAATTTTAGAAACACAAATTTATTTGATTGGGTAATTCAACGGTCAACTAGTACTTTGACCGCAACCCCTAAACAGGGTTTCGTCAGGGTTTAAGGATTCAATTTTTTAAAAAATATTTCTCGACGACCCAACCGAATGGGAATCATGATCCATCATTTTTAATGTTATTCCCAAAATTTTAGAAAAATTATTTTTATTTGATTTGGTAATTCAACGGTCAACTAGTATTTTGACCGGAACCCCTAAATTGGGTTTCGTCAGGGTTTAAGGATTCCATTTTTTAAAAAATATTTCTCGATGACCCAACTGAAAAGGAATCAAGATCCATCATTTTTAATGTTATTCCCAAAATTTTAGAAAAAAAAATTATTTGATTGGGTAATTCAACGGTCAACTAGTACCATGACCGGAACCCCTAAAAAGGGTTTCGTCAGGTTTAAGGATTCGATTTTTTAAAAAATATTTCTCGACGACCCAACCGAACGGAAGTCAAGATCCATCATTTTTAATGTTATTCCCAAAATTTTAGAAAAAAATTATTTGATTGGGTAATTCAACGGTCAACTAGTACTTTGACCGGAACCCCTAAATTGGGTTTCGTCAAGGTTTAAGGATTCGATTTTTTAAAAAATATTTCTGAAAGACCCAACTGAACGGGAATCAAGATCCATCATTTTTAATGTTATTTCCAAAATTTTAGAAAAACAAATTTATTTGATTGGGTAATTCAACGGTCAACTAGTACTTTGACCGCAACACCTAAACACGGTTTCGTCAGGGTTTAAGGATTCAATTTTTTAAAAAATATTTCTCGACGACCCAACCGAACAGAAGTCAAGATCCATCATTTTTAATGTTATTCCCAAAATTTTAGAAAAAAATTATTTGATTGGGTAATTCAACGGTCAACTAGTACTTTGACCGGAACCCCTAAATTGGGTTTCGTCAGGGTTTAAGGATTCGATTTTTTAAAAATTATTTCTCAAAGACCCAACTGAACGGGAATCAAGATCCATCATTTTTAATGTTATTTCCAAAATTTTAGAAACACAAATTTATTTGATTGGGTAATTCAACGGTCAACTAGTACTTTGACCGCAACCCCTAAACAGGGTTTCGTCAGGGTTTAAGGATTCAATTTTTTAAAAAATATTTCTCGATGACCCAACCGAATAGGAATCAAGATACATCATTTTTAATGTCATTCCCAAAATTTTAGAAAATTTTTTTTTATTTGATTTGGTAATTCAACGGTCAACTAGTATTTTGACCGGAACCCCTAAATTGGGTTTCGTCAGGGTTTAAGGATTCCATTTTTTAAAAAATATTTCTCGATGACCCAACTGAAAAGGAATCAAGATCCATCATTCTTAATGTTATTCCCAAAATTTTAGAAATTTTTTTTTATTTGATTGGGTAATTCAACGGTCAACTAGTACTTTGACCGGAACCCCTAAAAAGGGTTTCGCCAAGGTTTAAGGATTCGATTTTTAAAAAATATTTCTCAACGACCAAACCGAACGAGAATCAAGATCCATCATTTTTAATGTTATTTCCAAAATTTTAGAAAAAAATTTATTTGATTGGGTAATTCAACGGTCAACTAGTACTTTGACCGGAACCCCTAAACTGGGTTTCGTCAGGGTATAAGGATTCGATTTTTAAAAAAATATTTCTGAAAGACCCAACTGAACGGGAATCAAGATCCATCATTTTTAATGTTATTCCCAAAATTTTAGAAAAAAAATTTATTTGATTGGGTAATTCAACGGTCAACTATTACTTTGACCGCAACCCCTAAACAGTGTTTCGTCAGGGTTTAAGGATTCAATTTTTTAAAAAATATTTCTCGACGACCCAACCGAATGGGAATCATGATCCATCATTTTTAATATTATTCCCAAAATTTTAGAAAATTTTTTTTTATTTGATTTGGTAATTCAACGGTCAACTAGTATTTTGACCGGAACCCCTAAATTGGGTTTCGTCAGGGTTTAAGGATTCCATTTTTTAAAAAATATTTCTCGATGACCCAACTGAAAAGGAATCAAGATCCATCATTTTTAATGTTATTCCCAAAATTTTAGAAAAAAAAAATTATTTGATTGGGTAATTCAACGGTCAACTAGTACCATGACCGGAACCCCTAAAAAGGTTTCGTCAGGGTTTAAGGATTCGATTTTTTAAAAAATATTTCTCGACGACCCAACCGAACGGAAGTCAAGTTCCATCATTTTTAATGTTATTCCCAAAATTTTAGAAAAAAATTATTTGATTGGGTAATTCAACGGTCAACTAGTACTTTGACCGGAACCCCTAAATTGGGTTTCGTCAGGGTTTAAGGATTCGATTTTTTAAAAAATATTTCTGAAAGACCCAACTGAACGGGAATCAAGATCCATCATTTTTAATGTTATTTCCAAAATTTTAGAAAAAAAATTTATTTGATTGGGTAATTCAACGGTCAACTAGTACTTTGACCGCAACCCCTAAACAGGGTTTCGTCAGGGTTTAAAGATTCAATTTTTTAAAAAATATTTCTCGGCGACCCAACCGAATAGGATTCAAGATCCATCATTTTTAATGTTATTCCCAAAATTTTAGAAAATTTTTTTTTATTTGATTTGGTAATTCAACGGTCAACTAGTATTTTGACCGGAACCCCTAAATTGGGTTTCGTCAGGGTTTAAGGATTCCATTTTTTAAAAAATATTTCTCGATGACCCAACTGAAAAGGAATCAAGATCCATTATTTTTAATGTTATTCCCAAAATTTTAGAAAAAAAAATTATTTGATTGGGTAATTCAACGGTCAACTAGTACCATGACCGGAACCCCTAAAAAGGGTTTCGTCAGGGTTTAAGGATTCGATTTTTTAAAAAATATTTCTCGACGACCCTACCGAACGGAAGTCAAGATCCATCATTTTTAATGTTATTCCCAAAATTTTAGAAAAAAATTATTTGATTGGGTAATTCAACGGTCAACTAGTACTTTGACCGGAACCCCTAAATTGGGTTTCGTCAGGGTTTAAGGATTCGATTTTTTAAAAAATATTTCTCAAAGACCCAACTGAACGGGAATCAAGATCCATCATTTTTAATGTTATTTCCAAAATTTTAGAAAAAAAATTTATTTGATTGGGTAATTCCACGGTCAACTAGTACTTTGACCGCAACCCCTAAACAGGGTTTCGTCAGGGTTTAAGGATTCAATTTTTTAAAAAATATTTCTTGACGACCCAACCGAATAGAAATCAAGATCCATCATTTTTAATGTTATTCCCAAAATTTTAGAAAGATTTTTTTTATTTGATTTGGTAATTCAACGGTCAACTAGTATTTTGACCGGAACCCCTAAATTGGGTTTCGTCAGGGTTTAAGGATTCCATTTTTTAAAAAATATTTCTCGATGACCCAACTGAAAAGGAATCAAGATCCATTATTTTTAATGTTATTCCCAAAATTTTAGAAAAAAAAATTATTTGATTGGGTAATTCAACGGTCAACTAGTACCATGACCGGAACCCCTAAAAAGGGTTTCGTCAGGGTTTAAGGATTCGATTTTTTAAAAAATATTTCTCGACGACCCAACCGAACGGAAGTCAAGATCCATCATTTTTAATGTTATTCCCAAAATTTTAGAAAAAAATTATTTGATTGGGTAATTCAACGGTCAACTAGTACTTTGACCGGAACCCCTAAATTGGGTTTCGTCAGGGTTTAATGATTCGATTTTTTAAAAAATATTTCTCAAAGACCCAACTGAACGGGAATCAAGATCCATCATTCTTAATGTTATTCCCAAAATTTTAGAAAATTTTTTTTATTTGATTGGGTAATTCAACGGTCAACTAGTACTTTGACCGGAACCCCTAAATAGGGTTTCGTCATGGTTTAAGGATTCGATTTTTTAAAAAATATTTCTCGATGACCCAACTAAACGGAAATCAAGATCCATCATTTTTAATGTTATTCCCCAAATTTTAGGGAAAAAAAATTATTTGATTGGGTAAATTAACGGTCAACTAGTACTTTGACCGGAACCCCTAAAAAGGGTTTCGTCAAGGTTTAAGGATTCAATTTTTTAAAAAATATTTCTCGATGACCCAACCGAACGGGAATCAAGATCCATCACTTTTTATGTTATTCCCAAAATTTTAGAAATTTTTTTTTATTTGATTGGGTAATTCAACGGTCAACTAGTACTTTGACCGGAACCCCTAAAAAGGGTTTCGCCAAGGTTTAAGGATTCGATTTTTAAAAATATTTCTCGACGACCCAACCGAACGAGAATCAAGATCCATCATTTTTAATGTTATTTCCAAAATTTTAGAAAAAAAATTATTTGATTTGGTAATTCAACGGTCAACTAGTACTTTGACCGGAACCCCTAAATTGGGTTTCGTCAGGGTTTAAGGATTCAATTTTTTAAAAAATATTTCTTAAAGACCCAACTGAACGGTAATCAAGATCCATCATTTTTAATGTTATTTCCAAAATTTTAGAAAAACAAATTTATTTGATTGGGTAATTCAACGGTCAACTAGTACTTTGACCGTAACCCCTAAACAGGGTTTCGTCAGGGTTTAAGGATTCAATTTTTTAAAAAATATTTCTCGACGACCCAACCGAATAGGAATCAAGATACATCATTTTTAATGTTATTCCCAAAATTTTAGAAAAATTTTTTTTATTTGATTTGGTAATTCAACGGTCAACTAGTATTTTGACCGGAACCCCTAAATTGGGTTTCGTCAGGGTTTATGGATTCCATTTTTTAAAAAATATTTCTCGATGACCCAACTGAAAAGGAATCAAGATCCATCATTCTTAATGTTATTCCCAAAATTTTAGAAATTTTTTTTTTATTTGATTGGGTAATTCAACGGTCAACTAGTACTTTGACCGGAACCCCTAAAAAGGGTTTCGCCCAGGTTTAAGGATTCGATTTTTAAAAAATATTTCTCGACGACCAAACCGAACGAGAATCAAGATCCATCATTTTTAATGTTATTTCCAAAATTTTAGAAAAAAATTTATTTGATTGGGTAATTCAACGGTCAACTAGTACTTTGACCGGAACCCCTAAACTGGGTTTCGTCAGGGTATAAGGATTCGATTTTTAAAAAAATATTTCTGAAAGACCCAACTGAACGGGGATCAAGATCCATCATTTTTAATGTTATTCCCAAAATTTTAGAAAAAAAATTTATTTGATTGGGTAATTCAACGGTCAACTAGTACTTTGACCGCAACCCCTAAACAGGGTTTCGTCAGGGTTTAAGGATTCAATTTTTTAAAAAATATTTCTCGACGACCCAACCGAATGGGAATCATGATCCATCATTTTTAATGTTATTCCCAAAATTTTAGAAAAATTTTTTTTATTTGATTTGGTAATTCAACGGTCAACTAGTATTTTGACCGGAACCCCTAAATTGGGTTTCGTCAGGGTTTAAGGATTCCATTTTTTAAAAAATATTTCTCGATGACCCAACTGAAAAGGAATCAAGATCCATCATTTTTAATGTTATTCCCAAAATTTTAGAAAAAAAAATTATTTGATTGGGTAATTCAACGGTCAACTAGTACCATGACCGGAACCCCTAAAAAGGGTTTCGTCAGGGTTTAAGGATTCGATTTTTTAAAAAATATTTCTCGACGACCCAACCGAACGGAAGTCAAGATCCATCATTTTTAATGTTATTCCCAAAATTTTAGAAAAAAATTATTTGATTGGGTAATTCAACGGTCAACTAGTACTTTGACCGGAACCCCTAAATTGGGTTTCGTCAGGGTTTAAGGATTCGATTTTTTAAAAAATATTTCTGAAAGACCCAACTGAACGGGAATCAAGATCCATCATTTTTAATGTTATTTCCAAAATTTTAGAAAAACAAATTTATTTGATTGGGTAATTCAACGGTCAACTAGTACTTTGACCGCAACCCCTAAACAGGGTTTCGTCAGGGTTTAAGGATTCAATTTTTTAAAAAATATTTCTCGACGACCCAACCGAACGGAAGTCAAGATCCATCATTTTTAATGTTATTCCCAAAATTTTAGAAAAAAATTATTTGATTGGGTAATTCAACGGTCAACTAGTACTTTGACCGGAACCCCTAAATTGGGTTTCGTCAGGGTTTAAGGATTCGATTTTTTAAAAAGTATTTCTCAAAGACCCAACTGAACGGGAATCAAGATCCATCATTTTTAATGTTATTTCCAAAATTTTAGAAAAACAAATTTATTTGATTGGGTAATTCAACGGTCAACTAGTACTTTGACCGCAACCCCTAAACAGGGTTTCGTCAGGGTTTAAGGATTCAATTTTTTAAAAAATATTTCTCGACGACCCAACCGAATAGGAATCAAGATACATCATTTTTAATGTTATTCCCAAAATTTTAGAAAATTTTTTTTTATTTGATTTGGTAATTCAACGGTCAACTAGTATTTTGACCGGAACCCCTAAATTGGGTTTCGTCAGGGTTTAAGGATTCCATTTTTTAAAAAATATTTCTCGATGACCCAACTGAAAAGGAATCAAGATCCATCATTCTTAATGTTATTCCCAAAATTTTAGAAATTTTTTTTTTATTTGATTGGGTAATTCAACGGTCAACTAGTACTTTGACCGGACCCCCTAAAAAGGGTTTCGCCGAGGTTTAAGGATTCGATTTTTAAAAAATATTTCTCGACGACCAAACCGAACGAGAATCAAGATCCATCATTTTTAATGTTATTTCCAAAATTTTAGAAAAAAATTTATTTGATTGGGTAATTCAACGGTCAACTAGTACTTTGACCGGAACCCCTAAACTGGGTTTCGTCAGGGTATAAGGATTCGATTTTTAAAAAAATATTTCTGAAAGACCCAACTGAACGGGGATCAAGATCCATCATTTTTAATGTTATTCCCAAAATTTTAGAAAAAAAATTTATTTGATTTGGTAATTCAACGGTCAACTAGTACTTTGACCGCAACCCCTAAACAGGGTTTCGTCAGGGTTTAAGGATTCAATTTTTTAAAAAATATTTCTCGACGACCCAACCGAATGGGAATCATGATCCATCATTTTTAATGTTATTCCAAAAATTTTAGAAAAATTTTTTTTATTTGATTTGGTAATTCAACGGTCAACTAGTATTTTGACCGGAACCCCTAAATTGGGTTTCGTCAGGGTTTAAGAATTCCATTTTTTTAAAAATATTTCTCGATGACCCAACTGAAAAGGAATCAAGATCCATCATTTTTAATGTTATTCCCAAAATTTTAGAAAAAAAAAATTATTTGATTGGGTAATTCAACGGTCAACTAGTACCATGACCGGAACCCCTAAAAAGGGTTTCGTCAGGGTTTAAGGATTCGATTTTTTAAAAAATATTTCTCGACGACCCAACCGAACGGAAGTCAAGATCCATCATTTTTAATGTTATTCCCAAAATTTTAGAAAAAAATTATTTGATTGGGTAATTCAACGGTCAACTAGTACTTTGACCGGAACCCCTAAATTGGGTTTCGTCAGGGTTTAAGGATTCGATTTTTTAAAAAATATTTCTGAAAGACCCAACTGAACGGGAATCAAGATCCATCATTTTTAATGTTATTTCCAAAATTTTAGAAAAACAAATTTATTTGATTGGGTAATTCAACGGTCAACTAGTACTTTGACCGCAACCCCTAAACAGGGTTTCGTCAGGGTTTAAGGATTCAATTTTTTAAAAAATATTTCTCGACGACCCAACCGAACGGAAGTCAAGATCCATCATTTTTAATGTTATTCCCAAAATTTTAGAAAAAAATTATTTGATTGGGTAATTCAACGGTCAACTAGTACTTTGACCGGAACCCCTAAATTGGGTTTCGTCAGGGTTTAAGGATTCGATTTTTTAAAAAGTATTTCTCAAAGACCCAACTGAACGGGAATCAAGATCCATCATTTTTAATGTTATTTCCAAAATTTTAGAAACACAAATTTATTTGATTGGGTAATTCAACGGTCAACTAGTACTTTGACCGCAACCCCTAAACAGGGTTTCGTCAGGGTTTAAGGATTCAATTTTTTAAAAAATATTTCTCGACGACCCAACCGAACGGAAGTCAAGATCCATCATTTTTAATGTTATTCCCAAAATTTTAGAAAAAAATTATTTGATTGGGTAATTCAACGGTCAACTAGTACTTTGACCGGAACCCCTAAATTGGGTTTCGTCAGGGTTTAAGGATTCGATTTTTTAAAAAGTATTTCTCAAAGACCCAACTGAACGGGAATCAAGATCCATCATTTTTAATGTTATTTCCAAAATTTTAGAAAAACAAATTTATTTGATTGGGTAATTCAACGGTCAACTAGTACTTTGACCGCAACCCCTAAACAGGGTTTCGTCAGGGTTTAAGGATTCAATTTTTTAAAAAATATTTCTCGACGACCCAACCGAATAGGAATCAAGATACATCATTTTTAATGTTATTCCCAAAATTTTAGAAAATTTTTTTTTATTTGATTTGGTAATTCAACGGTCAACTAGTATTTTGACCGGAACCCCTAAATTGGGTTTCGTCAGGGTTTAAGGATTCCATTTTTTAAAAAATATTTCTCGATGACCCAACTGAAAAGGAATCAAGATCCATCATTCTTAATCTTATTCCCAAAATTTTAGAAATTTTTTTTTTATTTGATTGGGTAATTCAACGGTCAACTAGTACTTTGACCGGACCCCCTAAAAAGGGTTTCGCCGAGGTTTAAGGATTCGATTTTTAAAAAATATTTCTCGACGACCAAACCGAACGAGAATCAAGATCCATCATTTTTAATGTTATTTCCAAAATTTTAGAAAAAAATTTATTTGATTGGGTAATTCAACGGTCAACTAGTACTTTGACCGGAACCCCTAAACTGGGTTTCGTCAGGGTATAAGGATTCGATTTTTAAAAAAATATTTCTGAAAGACCCAACTGAACGGGGATCAAGATCCATCATTTTTAATGTTATTCCCAAAATTTTAGAAAAAAAATTTATTTGATTGGGTAATTCAACGGTCAACTAGTACTTTGACCGCAACCCCTAAACAGGGTTTCGTCAGGGTTTAAGGATTCAATTTTTTAAAAAATATTTCTCGACGACCCAACCGAATGGGAATCATGATCCATCATTTTTAATGTTATTCCCAAAATTTTAGAAAAATTTTTTTTATTTGATTTGGTAATTCAACGGTCAACTAGTATTTTGACCGGAACCCCTAAATTGGGTTTCGTCAGGGTTTAAGAATTCCATTTTTTAAAAAATATTTCTCGATGACCCAACTGAAAAGGAATCAAGATCCATCATTTTTAATGTTATTCCCAAAATTTTAGAAAAAAAAAAATTATTTGATTGGGTAATTCAACGGTCAACTAGTACCATGACCGGAACCCCTAAAAAGGGTTTCGTCAGGGTTTATGGATTCGATTTTTTAAAAAATATTTCTCGACGACCCAACCGAACGGAAGTCAAGATCCATCATTTTTAATGTTATTCCCAAAATTTTAGAAAAAAATTATTTGATTGGGTAATTCAACGGTCAACTAGTACTTTGACCGGAACCCCTAAATTGGGTTTCGTCAGGGTTTAAGGATTCGATTTTTTAAAAAATATTTCTGAAAGACCCAACTGAACGGGAATCAAGATCCATCATTTTTAATGTTATTTCCAAAATTTTAGAAAAACAAATTTATTTGATTGGGTAAAACAACGGTCAACTAGTACTTTGACCGCAACCCCTAAACAGGGTTTCGTCAGGGTTTAAGGATTCAATTTTTTAAAAAATATTTCTCGACGACCCAACCGAACGGAAGTCAAGATCCATCATTTTTAATGTTATTCCCAAAATTTTAGAAAAAAATTATTTGATTGGGTAATTCAACGGTCAACTAGTACTTTGACCGGAACCCCTAAATTGGGTTTCGTCAGGGTTTAAGGATTCGATTTTTTAAAAAGTATTTCTCAAAGACCCAACTGAACGGGAATCAAGATCCATCATTTTTAATGTTATTTCCAAAATTTTAGAAACACAAATTTATTTGATTGGGTAATTCAACGGTCAACTAGTACTTTGACCGCAACCCCTAAACAGGGTTTCGTCAGGGTTTAAGGATTCAATTTTTTAAAAAATATTTCTCGACGACCCAACCGAATGGGAATCATGATCCATCATTTTTAATGTTATTCCCAAAATTTTAGAAAAATTATTTTTATTTGATTTGGTAATTCAACGGTCAACTAGTATTTTGACCGGAACCCCTAAATTGGGTTTCGTCAGGGTTTAAGGATTCCATTTTTTAAAAAATATTTCTCGATGACCCAACTGAAAAGGAATCAAGATCCATCATTTTTAATGTTATTCCCAAAATTTTAGATAAAAAATTATTTGATTGGGTAATTCAACGGTCAACTAGTACCATGACCGGAACCCCTAAAAAGGGTTTCGTCAGGTTTAAGGATTCGATTTTTTAAAAAATATTTCTCGACGACCCAACCGAACGGAAGTCAAGATCCATCATTTTTAATGTTATTCCCAAAATTTTAGAAAAAAATTATTTGATTGGGTAATTCAACGGTCAACTAGTACTTTGACCGGAACCCCTAAATTGGGTTTCGTCAAGGTTTAAGGATTCGATTTTTTAAAAAATATTTCTGAAAGACCCAACTGAACGGGAATCAAGATCCATCATTTTTAATGTTATTTCCAAAATTTTAGAAAAACAAATTTATTTGATTGGGTAATTCAACGGTCAACTAGTACTTTGACCGCAACACCTAAACACGGTTTCGTCAGGGTTTAAGGATTCAATTTTTTAAAAAATATTTCTCGACGACCCAACCGAACAGAAGTCAAGATCCATCATTTTTAATGTTATTCCCAAAATTTTAGAAAAAAATTATTTGATTGGGTAATTCAACGGTCAACTAGTACTTTGACCGGAACCCCTAAATTGGGTTTCGTCAGGGTTTAAGGATTCGATTTTTTAAAAATTATTTCTCAAAGACCCAACTGAACGGGAATCAAGATCCATCATTTTTAATGTTATTTCCAAAATTTTAGAAACACAAATTTATTTGATTGGGTAATTCAACGGTCAACTAGTACTTTGACCGCAACCCCTAAACAGGGTTTCGTCAGGGTTTAAGGATTCAATTTTTTAAAAAATATTTCTCGATGACCCAACCGAATAGGAATCAAGATACATCATTTTTAATGTCATTCCCAAAATTTTAGAAAATTTTTTTTTATTTGATTTGGTAATTCAACGGTCAACTAGTATTTTGACCGGAACCCCTAAATTGGGTTTCGTCAGGGTTTAAGGATTCCATTTTTTAAAAAATATTTCTCGATGACCCAACTGAAAAGGAATCAAGATCCATCATTCTTAATGTTATTCCCAAAATTTTAGAAATTTTTTTTTATTTGATTGGGTAATTCAACGGTCAACTAGTACTTTGACCGGAACCCCTAAAAAGGGTTTCGCCAAGGTTTAAGGATTCGATTTTTAAAAAATATTTCTCAACGACCAAACCGAACGAGAATCAAGATCCATCATTTTTAATGTTATTTCCAAAATTTTAGAAAAAAATTTATTTGATTGGGTAATTCAACGGTCAACTAGTACTTTGACCGGAACCCCTAAACTGGGTTTCGTCAGGGTATAAGGATTCGATTTTTAAAAAAATATTTCTGAAAGACCCAACTGAGCGGGAATCAAGATCCATCATTTTTAATGTTATTCCCAAAATTTTAGAAAAAAAATTTATTTGATTGGGTAATTCAACGGTCAACTATTACTTTGACCGCAACCCCTAAACAGTGTTTCGTCAGGGTTTAAGGATTCAATTTTTTAAAAAATATTTCTCGACGACCCAACCGAATGGGAATCATGATCCATCATTTTTAATATTATTCCCAAAATTTTAGAAAATTTTTTTTTATTTGATTTGGTAATTCAACGGTCAACTAGTATTTTGACCGGAACCCCTAAATTGGGTTTCGTCAGGGTTTAAGGATTCCATTTTTTAAAAAATATTTCTCGATGACCCAACTGAAAAGGAATCAAGATCCATCATTTTTAATGTTATTCCCAAAATTTTAGAAAAAAAAAATTATTTGATTGGGTAATTCAACGGTCAACTAGTACCATGACCGGAACCCCTAAAAAGGGTTTCGTCAGGGTTTAAGGATTCGAATTTTTAAAAAATATTTCTCGACGACCCAACCGAACGGAAGTCAAGTTCCATCATTTTTAATGTTATTCCCAAAATTTTAGAAAAAAATTATTTGATTGGGTAATTCAACGGTCAACTAGTACTTTGACCGGAACCCCTAAATTGGGTTTCGTCAGGGTTTAAGGATTCGATTTTTTAAAAAATATTTCTGAAAGACCCAACTGAACGGGAATCAAGATCCATCATTTTTAATGTTATTTCCAAAATTTTAGAAAAAAAATTTATTTGATTGGGTAATTCAACGGTCAACTAGTACTTTGACCGCAACCCCTAAACAGGGTTTCATCAGGGTTTAAGGATTCAATTTTTTAAAAAATATTTCTCGGCGACCCAACCGAATAGGATTCAAGATCCATCATTTTTAATGTTATTCCCAAAATTTTAGAAAATTTTTTTTTATTTGATTTGGTAATTCAACGGTCAACTAGTATTTTGACCGGAACCCCTAAATTGGGTTTCGTCAGGGTTTAAGGATTCCATTTTTTAAAAAATATTTCTCGATGACCCAATTGAAAAGGAATCAAGATCCATTATTTTTAATGTTATTCCCAAAATTTTAGAAAAAAAAATTATTTGATTGGGTAATTCAACGGTCAACTAGTACCATGACCGGAACCCCTAAAAAGGGTTTCGTCAGGGTTTAAGGATTCGATTTTTTAAAAAATATTTCTCGACGACCCAACCGAATGGAAGTCAAGATCCATCATTTTTAATGTTATTCCCAAAATTTTAGAAAAAAATTATTTGATTGGGTAATTCAACGGTCAACTAGTACTTTGACCGGAACCCCTAAATTGGGTTTCGTCAGGGTTTAAGGATTCGATTTTTTAAAAAATATTTCTCAAAGACCCAACTGAGCGGGAATCAAGATCCATCATTTTTAATGTTATTTCCAAAATTTTAGAAAAAAAATTTATTTGATTGGGTAATTCCACGGTCAACTAGTACTTTGACCGCAACCCCTAAACAGGGTTTCGTCAGGGTTTAAGGATTCAATTTTTTAAAAAATATTTCTTGACGACCCAACCGAATAGAAATCAAGATCCATCATTTTTAATGTTATTCCCAAAATTTTAGAAAAATTTTTTTTATTTGATTTGGTAATTCAACGGTCAACTAGTATTTTGACCGGAACCCCTAAATTGGGTTTCGTCAGGGTTTAAGGATTCCATTTTTTAAAAAATATTTCTCGATGACCCAACTGAAAAGGAATCAAGATCCATTATTTTTAATGTTATTCCCAAAATTTTAGAAAAAAAAATTATTTGATTGGGTAATTCAACGGTCAACTAGTACCATGACCGGAACCCCTAAAAAGGGTTTCGTCAGGGTTTAAGGATTCGATTTTTTAAAAAATATTTCTCGACGACCCAACCGAACGGAAGTCAAGATCCATCATTTTTAATGTTATTCCCAAAATTTTAGAAAAAAATTATTTGATTGGGTAATTCAACGGTCAACTAGTACTTTGACCGGAACCCCTAAATTGGGTTTCGTCAGGGTTTAAGGATTCGATTTTTTAAAAAATATTTCTCAAAGACCCAACTGAGCGGGAATCAAGATCCATCATTTTTAATGTTATTTCCAAAATTTTAGAAAAAAAATTTATTTGATTGGGTAATTCCACGGTCAACTAGTACTTTGACCGCAACCCCTAAACAGGGTTTCGTCAGGGTTTAAGGATTCAATTTTTTAAAAAATATTTCTTGACGACCCAACCGAATAGAAATCAAGATCCATCATTTTTAATGTTATTCCCAAAATTTTAGAAAAATTTTTTTTATTTGATTTGGTAATTCAATGGTCAACTAGTATTTTGACCGGAACCCCTAAATTGGGTTTCGTCAGGGTTTAAGGATTCCATTTTTTAAAAAATATTTCTCGATGACCCAACTGAAAAGGAATCAAGATCCATTATTTTTAATGTTATTCCCAAAATTTTAGAAAAAAAAATTATTTGATTGGGTAATTCAACGGTCAACTAGTACCATGACCGGAACCCCTAAAAAGGGTTTCGTCAGGGTTTAAGGATTCGATTTTTTAAAAAATATTTCTCGACGACCCAACCGAACGGAAGTCAAGATCCATCATTTTTAATGTTATTCCCAAAATTTTAGAAAAAAATTATTTGATTGGGTAATTCAACGGTCAACTAGTACTTTGACCGGAACCCCTAAATTGGGTTTCGTCAGGGTTTAATGATTCGATTTTTTAAAAAATATTTCTCAAAGACCCAACTGAACGGGAATTAAGATCCATCATTCTTAATGTTATTCCCAAAATTTTAGAAAAAATTTTTTATTTGATTGGGTAATTCAACGGTCAACTAGTACTTTGACCGGAACCCCTAAATAGGGTTTCGTCATGGTTTAAGGATTCGATTTTTTAAAAAATATTTCTCGATGACCCAACTAAACGGAAATCAAGATCCATCATTTTTAATGTTATTCCCCAAATTTTAGGGAAAAAAAATTATTTGATTGGGTAAATTAACGGTCAACTAGTACTTTGACCGGAACCCCTAAAAAGGGTTTCGTCAAGGTTTAAGGATTCAATTTTTTAAAAAATATTTCTCGATGACCCAACCGAACGGGAATCAAGATCCATCACTTTTTATGTTATTCCCAAAATTTTAGAAATTTTTTTTTATTTGATTGGGTAATTCAACGGTCAACTAGTACTTTGACCGGAACCCCTAAAAAGGGTTTCGCCAAGGTTTAAGGATTCGATTTTTAAAAAATATTTCTCGACGACCCAACCGAACGAGAATCAAGATCCATCATTTTTAATGTTATTTCCAAAATTTTAGAAAAAAAATTATTTGATTTGGTAATTCAACGGTCAACTAGTACTTTGACCGGAACCCCTAAATTGGGTTTCGTCAGGGTTTAAGGATTCAATTTTTTAAAAAATATTTCTTAAAGACCCAACTGAACGGGAATCAAGATCCATCATTTTTAATGTTATTTCCAAAATTTTAGAAAAACAAATTTATTTGATTGGGTAATTCAACGGTCAACTAGTACTTTGACCGCAACCCCCTAAACAGGGTTTCGTCAGGGTTTAAGGATTCAATTTTTTAAAAAATATTTCTCGATGACCCAACCGAATAGGAATCAATATCCATCATTTTTAATGTTATTCCCAAAATTTTAGAAAAAAAAATTTATTTGATTTGGTAATTCAACGGTCAACTAGTATTTTGACCGGAACCCCTAAATTGGGTTTCGTCAGGGTTTAAGGATTCCATTTTTTAAAATATATTTCTTGATGACCCAACCGAAAGGGAATCAGGATCCATCATTTTTAATGTTATTCCAAAAATTTTAGAAAAAAATAATTTATTTGATTGGGTAATTCAACGGTCAACTAGTACTTTGACCGGAACCTCTAAATTGGGTTTCGTCAGGGTTTAAGGATTCGATTTTTTAAAAAATATTTCTCAAAGACCCAACTGAACGGGAATCAAGATCCATCATTCTTAATGTTATTCCCAAAATTTTAGATAATTTTTTTTTATTTGATTGGGTAATTCAACGGTCAACTTGTATTTTGACCGGAACCCCTAAAAAGGGTTTCGTCAGGGTTTAAGGATTCGATTTCTAAAAAATATTTCATGACGACCCAACCGAACGAGAATCAAGATCCATCATTTTTAATGTTATTCCCAAAATTTTAGAAAAAAATTATTTGACTGGGTAATTCAAAGGTCAACTAGTACTTTGACTGGAACCCCTAAATAGGGTTTCGTCATAGTTTAAGGATTCGATTTTTTAAAAAATATTTCTCGATGACCCAACTAAACGGGAATCAAGATCCATCATTTTTAATGTTATTCCCAAAATTTTAGGAAAAAAAATTTATTTGATTGGGTAAATTAACGGTCAACTAGTACTTTGACCGGAACCCCTAAAAAGGTTTTCGTCAAGGTTTAAGGATTCGATTTTTTAAAAAATATTTCTCGATGACCCAACCGAACGGGAATCAAGATCCATCACTTTTTATGTTATTCCCAAAATTTTAGAAATTTTTTTTTATTTGATTGGGTAATTCAACGGTCAACTAGTACTTTGACCGGAACCCCTAAAAAGGGTTTCGCCAAGGTTTAAGGATTCGATTTTTAAAAAATATTTCTCGACGACCCAACCGAACGAGAATCAAGATCCATCATTTTTAATGTTATTTCCAAAATTTTAGAAAAAAATTTATTTGATTGGGTAATTCAACGGTCAACTAGTACTTTGACCGGAACCCCTAAATTGGGTTTCGTCAGGGTATAAGGATTCGATTTTAAAAAAATATTTCTGAAAGACCCAACTGAACGGGAATCAAGATCCATCATTTTTAATGTTATTCCCAAAATTTTAGAAAAAAAAATTTATTTGATTGGGTTATTCAACGGTCAACTAGTACTTTGACCGCAACCCTTAAACAGGGTTTCGTCAGGGTTTAAGGATTCAATTTTTTAAAAAATATTTCTCGACGACCCAACCGAATGGGAATCATGATCCATCATTTTTAATGTTATTCCCAAAATTTTAGAAAAAAAAAATTGTTTGATTTGGTAATTCAACGGTCAACTAGTATTTTGAGCGGAACCCCTAAATTAGGTTTCGTCAGGGTTTAAGGATTCCATTTTTTAAAAATTATTTCTCGATGACCCAACCGAAAGGGAATCAAGATCCATCATTTTTAATGTTATTCCCAAAATTTTAGAAAAAAAATTTATTTGATTGGGTAATTCAACGGTCAACTAGTACCTTGATCGGAACCCCTAAAAAGGGTTTCGTCAGGGTTTAAGGATTCAATTTTTTAAAAAATATTTCTCGACGACCCAACCGAACGGAAGTCAAGATCCATCATTTTTAATGTTATTCCCAAAATTTTAGAAAAAAATTATTTGATTGGGTAATTCAACGGTCAACTAGTACTTTGACCGGAACCCCTAAATTGGGTTTCGTCAGGGTTTAAGGATTCGATTTTTAAAAAAATTTTTCTCAAAGACCCAACTGAACGGGAATCAAGATCCATCATTCTTAATGTTATTCCCAAAATTTTAGAAATTTTTTTTTATTTGATTGGGTAATTCAACGGTCAACTAGTACTTTGACCGGAACCCCTAAATAGGGTTTCGTCATGGTTTAAGGATTCGATTTTTTAAAAAATATTTCTCGATGACCCAACTAAACGGAAATCAAGATCCATCATTTTTAATGTTATTCCCAAAATTTTAGGGAAAAAAATTTATTTGATTGGGTAAATTAACGGTCAACTAGTACTTTGACCGGAACCCCTAAAAAGGGTTTCGTCAAGGTTTAAGGATTCAATTTTTTAAAAAATATTTCTCGATGACCCAACCGAACGGGAATCAAGATCCATCACTTTTTATGTTATTCCCAAAATTTTAGAAAATTTTTTTTATTTGATTGGGTAATTCAACGGTCAACTAGTACTTTGACCGGAACCCCTAAAAAGGGTTTCGCCAAGGTTTAAGGATTCGATTTTTAAAAAATATTTCTCGACGACCCAACCGAACGAGAATCAAGATCCATCATTTTTAATGTTATTTCCAAAATTTTAGAAAAAAATTTATTTGATTGGGTAATTCAACGGTCAACTAGTACTTTGACCGGAACCCCTAAATTGGGTTTCGTCAGGGTTTAAGGATTCGATTTTTTAAAAAATATTTCTTCAAGACCCAACTGAACGGGAATCAAGATCCATCATTTTTAATGTTATTTCCAAAATTTTAGAAAAACAAATTCATTTGATTGGGTAATTCAACGGTCAACTAGTACTTTGACCGCAACCCCTAAACAAGGTTTCGTCAGGGTTTAAGGATTCAATTTTTTAAAAAATATTTCTTGACGACCCAACCGAATAGGAATCAATATCCATCATTTTTAATGTTATTCCCAAAATTTTAGAAAAAAAATTTATTTGATTTGGTAATTCAACGGTCAACTAGTATTTTGACCGGAACCCCTAAATTGGGTTTCGTCAGGGTTTAAGGATTCCATTTTTTAAAAAATATTTCTTGATGACCCAACCGAAAGGGAATCAGGATCCATCATTTTTAATGTTATTCCAAAAATTTTAGAAAAAAAAAATTTATTTGATTGGGTAATTCAACGGTCAACTAGTACTTTGACCGGAACCCATAAAATTGGGTTTCGTCAGGGTTTAAGGATTCGATTTTTTAAAAAATATTTCTCAAAGACCCAACTGAACGGGAATCAAGATCCATCATTCTTAATGTTATTCCCAAAATTTTAGAATTTTTTTTTATTTGATTGGGTAATTCAACGGTCAACTTGTACTTTGACCGGAACCCCTAAAAAGGGTTTCGTCAGGGTTTAAGGATTCGATTTCTAAAAAATATTTCTTGACAACCCAACCGAACGAGAATCAAGATCCATCATTTTTAATCTTATTCCCAAAATTTTAGAAAAAAATTATTTGATTGGGTAATTCAACGGTCAACTAGTACTTTGACTGGAACCCCTAAATAGGGTTTCGTCATAGTTTAAGGATTCGATTTTTTAAAAAATATTTCTCGATGACCCAACTAAACGGGAATCAAGATCCATCATTTTTAATGTTATTCCCAAAATTTTAGGAAAAAAAATTTATTTGATTGGGTAAATTAACGGTCAACTATTGCTTTGACCGGAACCCCTAAAAAGGGTTTCGTCAAGGTTTAAGGATTCGATTTTTAAAAAAATATTTCTCGATGACCCAACCGAACGGGAATCAAGATCCATAACTTTTTATGTTATTCCCAAAATTTTAGAAATTTTTTTATTTGATTGGGTAATTCAACGGTCAACTAGTACTTTGACCGGAACCCCTAAAAAGGGTTTCGCCAAGGTTTAAGGATTCGATTTTTAAAAAATATTTCTCGACGACCCAACCGAACGAGAATCAAGATCCATCATTTTTAATGTTATTTCCAAAATTTTAGAAAAAAATTTATTTGATTGGGTAATTCAACGGTCAACTAGTACTTTGACCGGAACCCCTAAATTGGGTTTCGTCAGGGTATAAGGATTCGATTTTTAAAAAAATATTTCTGAAAGACCCAACTGAACGGGAATCAAGATCCATCATTTTTAATGTTATTCCCAAAATTTTAGAAAAAAAATTTATTTGATTGGGTAATTCAACGGTCAACTAGTACTTTGACCGCAACCCCTAAACAGGGTTTCGTCAGGGTTTAAGGATTCAATTTTTTAAAAAATATTTCTCGACGACCCAACCGAATGGGAATCATGATCCATTATTTTTAATGTTATTCCCAAAATTTTAGAAAAAAAAAATTGTTTGATTTGGTAATTCAACGGTCAACTAGTATTTTGAGCGGAACCCCTAAATTAGGTTTCGTCAGGGTTTAAGGATTCCATTTTTTAAAAATTATTTCTCGATGACCCAACCGAAAGGGAATCAAGATCCATCATTTTTAATGTTATTCCCAAAATTTTAGAAAAAAAATTTATTTGATTGGGTAATTCAACGGTCAACTAGTACCTTGATCGGAACCCCTAAAAAGGGTTTGGTCAGGGTTTAAGGATTCGATTTTTAAAAAAATATTTCTCAATGACCCAACCGAACGGAAGTCAAGATCCATCATTTTTAATGTTATTCCCAAAATTTTAGAAATTTTTTTTTTATTTGATTGGGTAATTCAACGGTCAACTAGTACTTTGACCGGAACCCCTAAAAAGGGTTTCGTCTGGGTTTAAGGATTCGATTTCTAAAAGCTATTTCTTGACGACCCAACCGAACGAGAATCAAGACTCATCATTTTTAATGTTATTCCCAAAATTTTAGAAAAAAAATTATTTGATTGGGTAATTCAACGGTCAACTAGTACTTTGACCGGAACCCCTAAATTGGGTTTCGTCAGGGTTTAAGGATTCGATTTTTTAAAAAATATTTCTCAAAGACCCAACTGAACGGGAATCAAGATCCATCATTCTTAATGTTATTCCCAAAATTTAAAAAAAAAATTATTTGATTGGGTAATTCAACGGTCAACTAGTACTTTGACTAGAACCCCTAAACAGGGTTTCGTCAGGGTTTAAGGATTAAATTTTTTAAAAAATATTTCTCGATGACCCAACCGAATGGGAATCAAGATCCATCATTTTTAATGTAATTCCCAAAAGTTTAGGAAAAAAAATTTATTTGATTTGGTAATTCAACGGTCAACTAGTACTTTGTTCGGAACCCCTAAATTGGGTTTCGTTAGGGTTTAAGGATTAGATTTTTTAAAAAATATTTCTCGACGACTCAACCGAAAGAGAATCAAGATCCAACATTTTTAATGTTATTCCCAAAATTTTAGAAAAAAAAATTAATTTGATTGGGTAATTCAACGGTCAACTAGTATTTTGACCGGAACCCCTAAAAAGGGTTTCGTCAGGGTTTAAGGATTCGATTTTTTAAAAAATATTTCTCGACGACCCAACCGAACGGGAATCAAGATCCATCATTTTTGATTTTATTCCCAAAATTTTAGAAAAAAAAAATTGATTGATTTGGTAATTCAACGGTCAACTAGTATTTTGAGCGGAACCCTTAAATTGGGTTTCGTCAGGGTTTAAGGATTCCATTTTTTAAAAATTATTTCTCGATGACCCAACCGAAAGGGAATCAAGATCCATCATTTTTAATGTTATTTCAAAAATTTTAGAAAAAAAAATTTATTTGATTGGGTAATTCAACGGTCAACTAGTACCTTGACTTGAACCCCTAAAAAGGGTTTCGTCAGGGTTTAAGGATTCGATTTTTTAAAAAATATTTCTCGACGACCCAACCGAACGGAAGTCAAGATCCATCATTTTTAATGTTATTCCCAAAATTTTAGAAAAAAAAAATTTTATTTGATTGGGTAATTCAACGGTCAACTTGTACTTTGACGGGAGCCCCTAAAAAGGGTTTCGTCAGGGTTTAAGGATTCGATTTCTAAAAAATATTTCTTGACGACCCAAACGAACGAGAATCAAGATCCATCATTTTTAATGTTATTCCCAAAATTTTAGAAAAAAATTATTTGATTGGGTAATTCAACGGTCAACTAGTACTTTGACCGGAACCCCTAAATAGGGTTTCGTCATGGTTTAAGGATTCAATTTTTTAAACAATATTTCTCGATGACCCAACTAAACGGGAATCAAGATCCATCATTTTTAATGTTATTCCCAAAATTTTAGGAAAAAAAAATTATTTGATTGGGTAAATTAACGGTCAACTAGTACTTTCACCGGAACCACTAAAAAGGGTTTCGTCAAGGTTTAAGGATTCGATTTTTTAAAAACTATTTCTCGATGACCACCGAACGGGAATCAAGATCCATCACTTTTTATCTTATTCCCAAAATTTTAGAAATTTTTTTTTATTTGATTGGGTAATTCAACGGTCAACTAGTACTTTGACCGGAACCCCTAAAAAGGGTTTCGCCAAGGTTTAAGGATTCAATTTTTAAAAAATATTTCTCGACGACCCAACCGAACGAGAATCAAGATCCATCATTTTCAATGTTATTTTCAAAATTTTAGAAAAAAATTTATTTGATTGTGTAATTTAACGGTCAACTAGTACTTTGACCGGAACCCCTAAATTGGGTTTCGTCAGGGTATAAGGATTCGATTTTTAAAAAAATATTTCTGAAAGACCCAACTGAACAGGAATCAAGATCCATCATTTTTAATGTTATTCCCAAAATTTTAGAAAAAAATTTTATTTGATTGGGTAATTCAACGGTCAACTAGTACTTTGACAGCAACCCCTAAACAGGGTTTCGTCAGGGTTTAAGGATTCAATTTTTTAAAAAATATTTCTCGACGACCCAACCGAATGGGAATCAAGATCCATCATTTTTAATGTTATTCCCAAAATTTTAGAAAAAAAAAATTGTTTGATTTGGTAATTCAACGGTCAACTAGTATTTTGACCGGAACCCCTAAATTGGGTTTCGTCAGGGTTTAAGGATTCCATTTTTTAAAAATTATTTCTCGATGACCCAACCGAAAGGGAATCAAGATCCATCATTTTTAATGTTATTCCCAAAATTTTAGAAAAAAAATTTATTTGATTGGGTAATTCAACGGTCAACTAGTACCTTGATCGGAACCCTTAAAAAGGGTTTCGTTAGGGTTTAAGGATTCGATTTTTTAAAAAATATTTCTCGACGACCCAACCGAACGGAAGTCAAGATCCATCATTTTTAATGTTATTCCCAAAATTTTAGAAATTTTTTTTTTATTTGATTGGAAAATTCAACGGTCAACTAGTACTTTGACCGGAACCCCTAAAAAGGGTTTCGTCAAGGTTTAAGGATTCGATTTCTAAAAACTATTTCTTGACGACCCAACCGAACGAGAATCAAGATCCATCATTTTTAATTTTATTCCCAAACTTTTAGAAAAAAAATTATTTGATTTGGTAATTCAACAGTCAACTAGTACTTTGACCGGAACCCCTAAATTGGGTTTCGTCAGGGTTTAAGGATTCGATTTTTTAAAAAATATTTCTCAAAGACCCAACTGAACGGGAATCAAGATCCATCATTCTTAATGTTATTCCCAAAATTTTAAAAAAAAAATTATTTGATTGGGTAATTCAACGGTCAACTAGTACTTTGACTAGAACCCCTAAACAGGGTTTCGTCAGGGTTTAAGGATTAAATTTTTTAAAAAATATTTCTCGATGACCCAACCGAATGGGAATCAAGATCCATCATTTTTAAAGTAATTCCCAAAAGTTTAGGAAAAAAAAATTTATTTGATTTGGTAATTCAACGGTCAACTAGTACTTTGTCCGGAACCCCTAAATTGGGTTTCGTAGGGTTTAAGGATTCGATTTTTTAAAAAATATTTCTCGACGACTCAACCGAAAGGGAATCAAGATCCAACATTTTTAATGTTATTCCCAAAATTTTAGAAAAAAAATTTAATTTGATTGGGTAATTCAACGGTCAACTAGTATTTTGACCGGAACCCCTAAAAAGGGTTTCGTCATGGTTTAAGGATTCGATTTTTTAAAAAATATTTCTCGACGACCCAACCGAACGGGAATCAAGATCCATCATTTTTGATTTTATTCCCAAAATTTTAGAAAAAAAAAATTGTTTGATTTGGTAATTCAACGGTCAACTAGTATTTTGAGCGGAACCCCTAAATTGGGTTTCGTCAGGGTTTAAGGATTCCATTTTTTAAAAATTATTTCTCGATGACCCAACCGAAAGGGAATCAAGATCCATCATTTTTAATGTTATTCCAAAAATTTTAGAAAAAAAATTTATTTGATTGGGTAATTCAACGGTCAACTAGTACCTTGACTGGAAGGCCTAAAAAGGGTTTCGTCAGGGTTTAAGGATTCGATTTTTTAAAAAATATTTCTCGACGACCCAACCGAACGGAAGTCAAGATCCATCATTTTTAATGTTATTCCCAAAATTTTAGAAATTTTTTTTTTATTTGATTGGGTAATTCAACGGTCAACTTGTACTTTGACCGGAACCCCTAAAAAGGGTTTCGTCAGGGTTTAAGGATTCGATTTTTAAAAAATATTTCTTGACGACCCAAACGAACGAGAATCAAGATCCATCATTTTTAATGTTATTCCCAAAATTTTAGAAAAAAATTATTTGATTGGGTAATTCAACGGTCAACTAGTACTTTGACCGGAACCCCTAAATTGGGTTTCGTCAGGGTTTAAGGATTCGATTTTTTAAAAAATATTTCTCAAAGACCCAACTGAATGGGAATCAAGATCCATCATTCTTAATGTTATTCCCAAAATTTTAGAAATTTTTTTTTATTTGATTGGGTAATTCAACGGTCAACTTGTACTTTGACCGGAACCCCTAAAAAGGGTTTCGTCAGGGTTTAAGGATTCGATTTCTAAAAAATATTTCTTGACGATCCAACCGAACGAGAATCAAGATCCATCATTTTTAATGTTATTCCCAAAATTTTAGAAAAAAATTATTTGATTTGGTAATTCAACGGTCAACTAGTACTTTGACCGGAACCCCTAAATTGGGTTTCGTCAGGGTATAAGGATTCGATTTTTAAAAAAATATTTCTGAAAGACCCAACTGAACGGGAATCAAGATCCATCATTTTTAATGTTATTCCCAAAATTTTAGAAAAAATTTATTTGATTTGGTAATTCAACGGTCAACTACTATTTTGTCCGGAACCCTTAAATTGGGTTTCGTCAGGGTTTAAGGATTCGATTTTTTAAAAAATATTTCTCGACGACTCAACCGAAAGGGAACAAGATCCAACATTTTTAATGTTATTCCCAAAATTTTAAAAAAAAAAAATTTAATTCGATTGGGTAATTCAACGGTCAACTAGTATTTTGACCTGAACCCCTAAAAAGGGTTTCGTCAGGGTTTAAGGATTCGATTTTTTAAAAAATATTTCTCGACGACCCAACCGAACGGGAATCAAGATCCATCATTTTTGATTTTATTCCCAAAATTTTAGAAAAAAAATTTATTTGATTGGGTAATTCAACGGTCAACTAGTACTTTGACCGGAACCCCTAAATTGGGTTTCGTTAGGGTTTAAGGATTTGATTTTTTTAAAAATATTTCTCGACGACCCAACCGAATGGGAATCAAGATCCATCGTTTTTAATGTTATTCCGAAAATTTTAAAAAAAAAAATTAATTTGATTGGGTAATTCAACGGTATACATGGCCACGGTTCGTGAACCACCGGTTCCGGTTCGTGAACCGCCGGTTCCGGTTTGTAAAAATCTTGAACCGGAACCTAAACCTTAACAGGATATAAACCGCCGATTCCGGTTCAGACGGTTCAGTTTCAGGGTTTGACCCGGTTTTGACCCGGTTAAAGACCCGGTTCCGGTTCCGGTTTGAACCTTATATATACATTATATTTGATACGTTTTTTTTCGAAATACGATAAGTTTTTCTGAATTTGGATGGAATGAATTATAATTTAGAAGTATTGTAATGCTAAGTAATTTTTTAAAATTTGTAAGATGTAAACCGTTTTAAAAGTTCAATGATATAATAGTTTCACTTATATTAAGTGGTACTTTCACGTAAATTAATTTAATATTAAATTAATTGGTACTTTTTTTTATTAAAACATTAGTAAGTATATTACAATAAATTTTAAATATATTACAAGAATACAACAAACAATAAAATTTATTACAATAATTTTTATAATCTATACTACATTAATACATAACCAGTCATTACTAACGGTTAACCACCGGTTCGAATCACCGGTTTGAACCGCCGGTTCGAACCGCCGGTTCACCGGTTTCAATACACACAAACCTGAACCTGAACCTTTAAAATAAATAAACCGGCGGTTTAGGGCCGGTTCCGGTTCGGGTCGGTTTTGACCGGTTTTGACCCGGTCCAGTCCGGTCCGGTTTTCCGGTTCCGGTTCCGATTTGGCCATGTATATTCAACGGTCAACTAGTAATTTGACCGGAACCCCTAAAAAGGGTTTCGTCAGGATTTAAGGATTCGATTTTTTAAAAAATATTTCTCGATGACCCATCCAAACGGGAATCAAGATCCATCATTTTTAATGTTATTCCCAAAATTTTAGGAAAAAAAATTTATTTGATTGGGTAAATTAACGGTCAACTAGTACTTTGACCGGAACCCCTAAAAAGGTTTCGTCAAGGTTTATGGATTCGATTTTTTAAAAAATAATTCTCAATGACCCAACCGAACGGGAATCAAGATCCATCACTTTTAATGTTATTCCAAAAATTTTAGAAAAAAAAAATTTATTTGATTGGGTAATTCAACGGTCAACTAGTACTTTGACCGGAACCCCTAAAAAGGGTTTCGTCAGGGTTTAAGGATTCGATTTTTAAAAAATATTTCTCGACGACCCAACCGAACGAGCATCAAGATCCATCATTTTTAATGTTATTCCCAAAATTTTAGAAAAAAATTTATTTGATTGGGTAATTCAACGGTCAACTAGTACTTTAACCGGAACCCCTAAATTGGGTTTCGTCAGGGTTTAAGGATTCGATTTTTTAAAAAATATTTCTGAAAGATCCAACTGAACGGGAATCAAGATCCATCATTTTTAATGTTATTCCCAAAATTTAAGAAAAAAAATTTATTTGATTGGGTAATTCAACGGTCAACTAGTACTTTCACCGGAACCCCTAAACAGGGTTTCGTTAGCGTTTAAGGATTCAATTTTTTAAAAAATATTTCTCGACGACCCAACCGAATGGGAATCAAGATCCATCATTTTTAATGTTATTCCCAAAATTTTAGAAAAAAAAAATTTATTTGATTTGGTAATTCAACGGTCAACTAGTATTTTGACCGGAACCCCTAAATTGGGTTTCGAAAGGGTTTAAGGATTCGATTTTTTAAAAAATATTTTTCGATGACCCAACCAAACGGGAATCAAGATCCATCATTTTTAATGTTATTCCCAAAATTTTAGAAAAAAACAATTTATTTGATTTGGTAATTCAACGGTCAACTAGTATTTTGACCAGAACCCCTAAATTGGGTTTCGTCAGGGTTTAAGGATTCGATTTTTTTAAAAAAAAAATCTCGATGACCCAACTAAACGGGAATCAAGATCCATCATTTTTAATGTTATTCCCAAAATTTTAGGGAAAAAAAATTATTTGATTGGGTAAATTAACGGTCAACTAGTACTTTGACCGGAACCCCTAAAAAGGGTTTCGTCAAGGTTTAACGATTCGATTTTTTAAAAAATATTTCTCGATGACCCAACCAAACGGGAATCAAGATCCATCACTTTTAATATTATTCCCAAAATTTTAGAAAAAAAATTTATTTGATTGGGTAATTCAACGGTCAACTAGTACTTTGACTGGAACCCCTAAATTGGGTTTCGTCAGGGTTTAAGGATTCGATTTTTTAAAAAATATTTCCTAAAGACCCAACTGAACGGGAATCAAGATCCATCATTTTTAATGTTATTTCCTAAATTTTAGAAAAACAAATTTATTTGATTGGGTAATTCAACGGTCAACTAGTACTTTGACCGCAACCCCTAAACAGGGTTTCGTCAGGGTTTAAGGATTCAATTTTTTAAAAAATATTTCTCGACGACCCAACCGAATAGGAATCAAGATCCATCATTTTTAATGTTATTCCCAAAATTTTAGAAATTTTTTTTATTTGATTTGGTAATTCAACGGTCAACTAGTATTTTGACTGGAACCCCTAAATTGGGTTTCGTCAGGGTTTAAGGATTCCATTTTTTAAAAAATATTTCTCGATGACCCAACCGAAAAGGAATCAAGATCCATCATTTTTAATGTTATTCCCAAAATTTTAGAAAAAAAATAATTTATTTGATTGGGTAATTCAACGGTTAACTAGTACCTTGACCGGAACCCCTAAAAAGGGTTTCGTTAGGGTTTAAGGATTCGATTTTTTAAAAAATATTTCTCGATGATCCAACCGAACGGAAGTCAAGATCCATCATTTTTAATGTTATTCCCAAAATTTTAGAAATTTTTTTTTTTATTTGATTGGGTAATTCAACGGTCAACTTGTACTTTGACCAGAACCCCTAAAAAGGGTTTCGTCAGGGTTTAAGGATTCGATTTCTAAAAAATATTTCTTGACGACCCAACCGAACGAGAATCAAGATCCATCATTTTTAATGTTATTCCCAAAATTTTAGGAAAAAATTATTTGATTGGGTAATTCAATGGTCAACTAGTACTTTGACTGGAACCCCTAAATTGGGTTTCGTCAGGGTTTAAGGATTCGATTTTTTAAAAAATATTTCTTAAAGACCCAACTGAACGGGAATCAATATCCATCATTCTTAATGTTATTCCCAAAATTTTAGAAAAAAAAAATTTATTTGATTGGGTAATTCAACGGTCAACTAGTACTTTGACCGGAACCCCTAAGTAGGGTTTCATCATGGTTTAAGGATTCGATTTTTAAAAAAATATTTCTCGATGACCCAACTAAACGGGAATCAAGATCCATCATTTTTAATGTTATTCCCAAAATTTTTGGGAAAAAAAAATTATTTGATTGGGTAAATTAACGGTCAACTAGTACTTTGACCGGAACCCCTAAAAAGGGTTTCGTCAAGGTTTAAGGATTCGATTTTTTAAAAAATATTTCTCGATGACCCAACCGAACGGGAATCAAGATCCATCACTTTTTATGTTATTCCCAAAATTTTAGAAATTTTTTTTTATTTGATTGGGTAATTCAACGGTCAACTAGTACTTTGACCGGAACCCCTAAAAAGGGTTTCGCCAAGGTTTAAGGATTCGATTTTTTAAAAATACTTTTCGACGACCCAACCGAACGAGAATCAATATCCATCATTTTTAATGTTATTTCCAAAATTTTAGAAAAAAATTTATTTGATTGGGTAATTCAACGGTCAACTAGTACTTTGACCGGAACCCCTAAATTGGGTTTCGTCAGGGTTTAAGGATTCGATTTTTTAAAAAATATTTCCTAAAGACCCAACTGAACGGGAATCAAGATCCATCATTTTTAATGTTATTTCCTAAATTTTAGAAAAACAAATTTATTTGATTGGGTAATTCAACGGTCAACTAGTACTTTGACCGCAACCCCTAAACAGGGTTTCGTCAGGGTTTAAGGATTCAATTTTTTAAAAAATATTTCTCGACGACCCAACCGAATAGGAATCAAGATCCATCATTTTTAATGTTATTCCCAAAATTTTAGAAATTTTTTTTATTTGATTTGGTAATTCAACGGTCAACTAGTATTTTGACTGGAACCCCTAAATTGGGTTTCGTCAGGGTTTAAGGATTCCATTTTTTAAAAAATATTTCTCGATGACCCAACCGAAAAGGAATCAAGATCCATCATTTTTAATGTTATTCCCAAAATTTTAGAAAAAAAATAATTTATTTGATTGGGTAATTCAACGGTCAACTAGTACCTTGACCGGAACCCCTAAAAAGGGTTTCGTTAGGGTTTAAGGATTCGATTTTTTAAAAAATATTTCTCGATGACCCAACTGAACGGAAGTCAAGATCCATCATTTTTAATGTTTTTCCCAAAATTTTAGAAATTTTTTTTTTATTTGATTGGGTAATTCAACGGTCAACTTGTACTTTGACCAGAACCCCTAAAAAGGGTTTCGTCAGGGTTTAAGGATTCGATTTCTAAAAAATATTTCTTGACGACCCAACCGAACGAGAATCAAGATCCATCATTTTTAATGTTATTCCCAAAATTTTAGGAAAAAATTATTTGATTGGGTAATTCAACGGTCAACTAGTACTTTGACCGGAACCCCTAAATTGGGTTTCGTCAGGGTTTAAGGATTCGATTTTTTAAAAAATATTTCTTAAAGACCCAACTGAACGGGAATCAATATCCATCATTCTTAATGTTATTCCCAAAATTTTAGAAAAAAAAATTTTATTTGATTGGGTAATTCAACGGTCAACTAGTACTTTGACCGGAACCCCTAAATAGGGTTTCATCATGGTTTAAGGATTCGATTTTTTAAAAAATATTTCTCGATGACCCAACTAAACGGGAATCAAGATCCATCATTTTTAATGTTATTCCCAAAATTTTTGGGAAAAAAAAATTATTTGATTGGGTAAATTAACGGTCAACTAGTACTTTGACCGGAACCCCTAAAAAGGGTTTCGTCAAGGTTTAAGGATTCGATTTTTTATAAAATATTTCTCGATGACCCAACCGAACGGGAATCAAGATCCATCACTTTTTATGTTATTCCCAAAATTTTAGAAATTTTTTTTTATTTGATTGGGTAATTCAACGGTCAACTAGTACTTTGACCGGAACCCCTAAAAAGGGTTTCGCCAAGGTTTAAGGATTCGATTTTTTAAAAATATTTTTCGACGACCCAACCGAACGAGAATCAATATCCATCATTTTTAATGTTATTTCCAAAATTTTAGAAAAAAATTTATTTGATTGGGTAATTCAACGGTCAACTAGTACTTTGACCGGAACCCCTAAAAAGGGTTTCGTCAAGGTTTAGGGATTCGATTTCTAAAAACTATTTCTTGACGACCCAACCGAACGAGAATCAAGATCCATCATTTTTAATGTTATTCCCAAACTTTTAGAAAAAAAATTATTTGATTTGGTAATTCAACAGTCAACTAGTACTTTGACCGGAACCCCTAAATTGGGTTTCGTCAGGGTTTAAGGATTCGATTTTTTAAAAAATATTTCTCAAAGACCCAACTGAACGGGAATCAAGATCCATCATTCTTAATGTTATTCCCAAAATTTTAAAAAAAAAATTATTTGATTGGGTAATTCAACGGTCAACTAGTACTTTGACTAGAACCCCTAAACAGGGTTTCGTCAGGGTTTAAGGATTCAATTTTTTAAAAAATATTTCTCGATGACCCAACCGAATGGGAATCAAGATCCATCATTTTTAAAGTAATTTGATTTGGTAATTCAACGGTCAACTAGTACTTTGTCCGGAACCCCTAAATTGGGTTTCGTTAGGGTTTAAGGATTCGATTTTTTAAAAAATATTTCTCGACGACTCAACCGAAAGGGAATCAAGATCCAACATTTTTAATGTTATTCCCAAAATTTTAGAAAAAAAATTTAATTTGATTGGGTAATTCAACGGTCAACAAGTATTTTGACCGGAACCCCTAAAAAGGGTTTCGTCATGGTTTAAGGATTCGATTTTTTAAAAAATATTTCTCGACGACCCAACCGAACGGGAATCAAGATCCATCATTTTTTATTTTATTCCCAAAATTTTAGAAAAAAAAAATTGTTTGATTTGGTAATTCAACGGTCAACTAGTATTTTGAGCGGAACCCCTAAATTGGGTTTCGTCAGGGTTTAAGGATTCCATTTTTTAAAAATTATTTCTCGATGACCCAACCGAAAGGGAATCAAGATCCATCATTTTTAATGTTATTCCAAAAATTTTAGAAAAAAAATTTATTTGATTGGGTAATTCAACGGTCAACTAGTACCTTGACTGGAAGGCCTAAAAAGGGTTTCGTCAGGGTTTAAGGATTCGATTTTTTAAAAAATATTTCTCGACGACCCAACCGAACGGAAGTCAAGATCCATCATTTTTAATGTTATTCCCAAAATTTTAGAAAATTTTTTTTTTATTTGATTGGGTAATTCAACGGTCAACTTGTACTTTGACCGGAACCCCTAAAAAGGGTTTCGTCAGGGTTTAAGGATTCGATTTTTAAAAAATATTTCTTGACGACCCAAACGAACGAGAATCAAGATCCATCATTTTTAATGTTATTCCCAAAATTTTAGAAAAAAATTATTTGATTGGGTAATTCAACGGTCAACTAGTACTTTGACCGGAACCCCTAAATTGGGTTTCGTCAGGGTTTAAGGATTCGATTTTTTAAAAAATATTTCTCAAAGACCCAACTGAATGGGAATCAAGAGCCATCATTCTTAATGTTATTCCCAAAATTTTAGAAATTTTTTTTTATTTGATTGGGTAATTCAACGGTCAACTTGTACTTTGACCGGAACCCCTAAAAAGGGTTTCGTCAGGGTTTAAGGATTCGATTTCTAAAAAATATTTCTTGACGATCCAACCGAACGAGAATCAAGATCCATCATTTTTAATGTTATTCCCAAAATTTTAGAAAAAAATTATTTGATTTGGTAATTCAACGGTCAACTAGTACTTTGACCGGAACCCCTAAATTGGGTTTCGTCAGGGTATAAGGATTCGATTTTTAAAAAAATATTTCTGAAAGACCCAACTGAACGGGAATCAAGATCCATCATTTTTAATGTTATTCCCAAAATTTTAGAAAAAATTTATTTGATTTGGTAATTCAACGGTCAACTACTATTTTTTCCGGAACCCCTAAATTGGGTTTCGTCAGGGTTTAAGGATTCGATTTTTTAAAAAATATTTCTCGACGACTCAACCGAAAGGGAATCAAGATCCAACATTTTTAATGTTATTCCCAAAATTTTAAAAAAAAAAATTTAATTCGATTGGGTAATTCAACGGTCAACTAGTATTTTGACCTGAACCCCTAAAAAGGGTTTCGTCAGGGTTTAAGGATTCGATTTTTTAAAAAATATTTCTCGACGACCCAACCGAACGGGAATCAAGATCCATCATTTTTGATTTTATTCCCAAAATTTTAGAAAAAAAATTTATTTGATTGGGTAATTCAACGGTCAACTAGTACTTTGACCGGAACCCCTAAATTGGGTTTCGTTAGGGTTTAAGGATTTGATTTTTTTAAAAATATTTCTCGACGACCCAACCGAATGGGAATCAAGATCCATCGTTTTTAATGTTATTCCGAAAATTTTAGAAAAAAAATTAATTTGATTGGGTAATTCAACGGTCAACTAGTAATTTGACCGGAACCCCTAAAAAGGGTTTCGTCAGGATTTAAGGATTCGATTTTTTAAAAAATATTTCTCGATGACCCATCCAAACGGGAATCAAGATCCATCATTTTTAATGTTATTCCCAAAATTTTAGGAAAAAAAATTTATTTGATTGGGTAAATTAACGGTCAACTAGTACTTTGACCAGAACCCCTAAAAAGGTTTCGTCAAGGTTTATGGATTCGATTTTTTAAAAAATATTTCTCAATGACCCAACCGAACGGGAATCAAGATCCATCACTTTTAATGTTATTCCAAAAATTTTAGGAAAAAAAAAATTTATTTGATTGGGTAATTCAACAGTCAACTAGTACTTTGACCGGAACCCCTAAAAAGGGTTTCGTCAGGGTTTAAGGATTCGATTTTTAAAGAATATTTCTCGACGACCCAACCGAACGAGCATCAAGATCCATCATTTTTAATGTTATTCCCAAAATTTTAGAAAAAAATTTATTTGATTGGGTAATTCAACGGTCAACTAGTACTTTAACCGGAACCCCTAAATTGGGTTTCGTCAGGGTTTAAGGATTCGATTTTTTAAAAAATATTTCTGAAAGATCCAACTGAACGGGAATCAAGATCCATCATTTTTAATGTTATTCCCAAAATTTAAGAAAAAAAATTTATTTGATTGGGTAATTCAACGGTCAACTAGTACTTTCACCGGAACCCCTAAACAGGGTTTCGTTAGCGTTTAAGGATTCAATTTTTTAAAAAATATTTCTCGACGACCCAACCGAATGGGAATCAAGATCCATCATTTTTAATGTTATTCCCAAAATTTTAGAAAAAAAAAATTTATTTGATTTGGTAATTCAACGGTCAACTAGTATTTTGACCGGAACCCCTAAATTGGGTTTCGAAAGGGTTTAAGGATTCGATTTTTTAAAAAATATTTTTCGATGACCCAACCAAACGGGAATCAAGATCCATCATTTTTAATGTTATTCCCAAAATTTTAGAAAAAAACAATTTATTTGATTTGGTAATTCAACGGTCAACTAGTATTTTGACCAGAACCCCTAAATTGGGTTTCGTCAGGGTTTAAGGATTCGATTTTTTTAAAAAAAAATTCTCGATGACCCAACTAAACGGGAATCAAGATCCATCATTTTTAATGTTATTCCCAAAATTTTAGGGAAAAAAAATTATTTGATTGGGTAAATTAACGGTCAACTAGTACTTTGACCGGAATCCCTAAAAAGGGTTTCGTCAAGGTTTAACGATTCGATTTTTTAAAAAATATTTCTCGATGACCCAACCAAACGGGAATCAAGATCCATCACTTTTAATATTATTCCCAAAATTTTAGAAAAAAAATTTATTTGATTGGGTAATTCAACGGTCAACTAGTACTTTGACCGGAACCCCTAAATTGGGTTTCGTCAGGGTTTAAGGATTCGATTTTTTAAAAAATATTTCCTAAAGACCCAACTGAACGGGAATCAAGATCCATCATTTTTAATGTTATTTCCTAAATTTTAGAAAAACAAATTTATTTGATTGGGTAATTCAACGGTCAACTAGTACTTTGACCGCAACCCCTAAACAGGGTTTCGTCAGGGTTTAAGGATTCAATTTTTTAAAAAATATTTCTCGACGACCCAACCGAATAGGAATCAAGATCCATCATTTTTAATGTTATTCCCAAAATTTTAAAAAATTTTTTTATTTGATTTGGTAATTCAACGGTCAACTAGTATTTTGACTGGAACCCCTAAATTGGGTTTCGTCAGGGTTTAAGGATTCCATTTTTTAAAAAATATTTCTCGATGACCCAACCGAAAAGGAATCAAGATCCATCATTTTTAATGTTATTCCCAAAATTTTAGAAAAAAAATAATTTATTTGATTGGGTAATTCAACGGTTAACTAGTACCTTGACCGGAACCCCTAAAAAGGGTTTCGTTAGGGTTTAAGGATTCGATTTTTTAAAAAATATTTCTCGATGATCCAACCGAACGGAAGTCAAGATCCATCATTTTTAATGTTATTCCCAAAATTTTAGAAATTTTTTTTTTATTTGATTGGGTAATTCAACGGTCAACTTGTACTTTGACCAGAACCCCTAAAAAGGGTTTGGTCAGGGTTTAAGGATTCGATTTCTCAAAAATATTTCTTGACGACCCAACCGAACGAGAATCAAGATCCATCATTTTTAATGTTATTCCCAAAATTTTAGGAAAAAATTATTTGATTGGGTAATTCAATGGTCAACTAGTACTTTGACCGGAACCCCTAAATTGGGTTTCGTCAGGGTTTAAGGATTCGATTTTTTAAAAAATATTTCTTAAAGACCCAACTGAACGGGAATCAATATCCATCATTCTTAATGTTATTCCCAAAATTTTAGAAAAAAATTTTTTATTTGATTGGGTAATTCAACGGTCAACTAGTACTTTGACCGGAACCCCTAAATAGGGTTTCATCATGGTTTAAGGATTCGATTTTTAAAAAAATATTTCTCGATGACCCAACTAAACGGGAATCAAGATCCATCATTTTTAATGTTATTCCCAAAATTTTTGGGAAAAAAAAATTATTTGATTGGGTAAATTAACGGTCAACTAGTACTTTGACCGGAACCCCTAAAAAGGGTTTCGTCAAGGTTTAAGGATTCGATTTTTTAAAAAATATTTCTCGATGACCCAACCGAACGGGAATCAAGATCCATCACTTTTTATGTTATTCCCAAAATTTTAGAAATTTTTTTTTATTTGATTGGGTAATTCAACGGTCAACTAGTACTTTGACCGGAACCCCTAAAAAGGGTTTCGCCAAGGTTTAAGGATTCGATTTTTTAAAAATACTTTTCGACGACCCAACCGAACGAGAATCAATATCCATCATTTTTAATGTTATTTCCAAAATTTTAGAAAAAAATTTATTTGATTGGGTAATTCAACGGTCAACTAGTACTTTGACCGGAACCCCTAAATTGGGTTTCGTCAGGGTTTAAGGATTCGATTTTTTAAAAAATATTTCCTAAAGACCCAACTGAACGGGAATCAAGATCCATCATTTTTAATGTTATTTCCTAAATTTTAGAAAAACAAATTTATTTGATTGGGTAATTCAACGGTCAACTAGTACTTTGACCGCAACCCCTAAACAGGGTTTCGTTAGGGTTTAAGGATTCAATTTTTTAAAAAATATTTCTCGACGACCCAACCGAATAGGAATCAAGATCCATCATTTTTAATGTTATTCCCAAAATTTTAGAAATTTTTTTTATTTGATTTGGTAATTCAACGGTCAACTAGTATTTTGACTGGAACCCCTAAATTGGGTTTCGTCAGGGTTTAAGGATTCCATTTTTTAAAAAATATTTCTCGATGACCCAACCGAAAAGGAATCAAGATCCATCATTTTTAATGTTATTCCCAAAATTTTAGAAAAAAAATAATTTATTTGATTGGGTAATTCAACGGTCAACTAGTACCTTGACCGGAACCCCTAAAAAGGGTTTCGTTAGGGTTTAAGGATTCGATTTTTTAAAAAATATTTCTCGATGACCCAACTGAACGGAAGTCAAGATCCATCATTTTTAATGTTTTTCCCAAAATTTTAGAAATTTTTTTTTTTATTTGATTTGGTAATTCAACGGTCAACTTGTACTTTGACCAGAACCCCTAAAAAGGGTTTCGTCAGGGTTTAAGGATTCGATTTCTAAAAAATATTTCTTGACGACCCAACCGAACGAGAATCAAGATCCATCATTTTTAATGTTATTCCCAAAATTTTAGGAAAAAATTATTTGATTGGGTAATTCAACGGTCAACTAGTACTTTGACCGGAACCCCTAAATTGGGTTTAGTCAGGGTTTAAGGATTCGATTTTTTAAAAAATATTTCTTAAAGACCCAACTGAACGGGAATCAATATCCATCATTCTTAATGTTATTCCCAAAATTTTAGAAAAAAAAATTTTATTTGATTGGGTAATTCAACGGTCAACTAGTACTTTGACCGGAACCCCTAAATAGGGTTTCATCATGGTTTAAGGATTCGATTTTTTAAAAAATATTTCTCGATGACCCAACTAAACGGGAATCAAGATCCATCATTTTTAATGTTATTCCCAAAGTTTTTGGGAAAAAAAAATTATTTGATTGGGTAAATTAACGGTCAACTAGTACTTTGACCGGAACCCCTAAAAAGGGTTTCGTCAAGGTTTAAGGATTCGATTTTTTATAAAATATTTCTCGATGACCCAACCGAACGGGAATCAAGATCCATCACTTTTTATGTTATTCCCAAAATTTTAGAAATTTTTTTTTATTTGATTGGGTAATTCAACGGTCAACTAGTACTTTGACCGGAACCCCTAAAAAGGGTTTCGCCAAGGTTTAAGGATTCGATTTTTTAAAAATATTTTTCGACGACCCAACCGAACGAGAATCAATATCCATCATTTTTAATGTTATTTCCAAAATTTTAGAAAAAAATTTATTTGATTGGGTAATTCAACGGTCAACTAGTACTTTGACCGGAACCCCTAAAAAGGGTTTCGTCAAGGTTTAAGGATTCGATTTCTAAAAACTATTTCTTGACGACCCAACCGAACGAGAATCAAGATCCATCATTTTTAATGTTATTCCCAAACTTTTAGAAAAAAAATTATTTGATTTGGTAATTCAACAGTCAACTAGTACTTTGACCGGAACCCCTAAATTGGGTTTCGTCAGGGTTTAAGGATTCGATTTTTTAAAAAATATTTCTCAAAGACCCAACTGAACGGGAATCAAGATCCATCATTCTTAATGTTATTCCCAAAATTTTTAAAAAAAAATTATTTGATTGGGTAATTCAACGGTCAACTAGTACTTTGACTAGAACCCCTAAACAGGGTTTCGTCAGGGTTTAAGGATTCAATTTTTTAAAAAATATTTCTCGATGACCCAACCGAATGGGAATCAAGATCCATCATTTTTAAAGTAATTTGATTTGGTAATTCAACGGTCAACTAGTACTTTGTCCGGAACCCCTAAATTGGGTTTCGTTAGGGTTTAAGGATTCGATTTTTTAAAAAATATTTCTCGACGACTCAACCGAAAGGGAATCAAGATCCAACATTTTTAATGTTATTCCCAAAATTTTAGAAAAAAAATTTAATTTGATTGGGTAATTCAACGGTCAACTAGTATTTTGACCGGAACCCCTAAAAAGGGTTTCGTCATGGTTTAAGGATTCGATTTTTTAAAAAATATTTCTCGATGACCCAACCGAACGGGAATCAAGATCCATCATTTTTGATTTTATTCCCAAAATTTTAGAAAAAAAAAATTGTTTGATTTGGTAATTCAACGGTCAACTAGTATTTTGAGCGGAACCCCTAAATTGGGTTTCGTCAGGGTTTAAGGATTCCATTTTTTAAAAATTATTTCTCGATGACCCAACCGAAAGGGAATCAAGATCCATCATTTTTAATGTTATTCCAAAAATTTTAGAAAAAAAAATTTATTTGATTGGGTAATTCAACGGTCAACTAGTACCTTGACTGGAAGGCCTAAAAAGGGTTTCGTCAGGGTTTAAGGATTCGATTTTTTAAAAAATATTTCTCGACGACCCAACCGAACGGAAGTCAAGATCCATCATTTTTAATGTTATTCCCAAAATTTTAGAAATTTTTTTTTTATTTGATTGGGTAATTCAACGGTCAACTTGTACTTTGACCGGAACCCCTAAAAAGGGTTTCGTCAGGGTTTAAGGATTCGATTTTTAAAAAATATTTCTTGACGACCCAAACGAACGAGAATCAAGATCCATCATTTTTAATGTTATTCCCAAAATTTTAGAAAAAAATTATTTGATTGGGTAATTCAACGGTCAACTAGTACTTTGACCGGAACCCCTAAATTGGGTTTCGTCAGGGTTTAAGGATTCGATTTTTTAAAAAATATTTCTCAAAGACCCAACTGAATGGGAATCAAGATCCATCATTCTTAATGTTATTCCCAAAATTTTAGAAATTTTTTTTATTTGATTGGGTAATTCAACGGTCAACTTGTACTTTGACCGGAACCCCTAAAAAGGGTTTCGTCAGGGTTTAAGGATTCGATTTCTAAAAAATATTTCTTGACGATCCAACCGAACGAGAATCAAGATCCATCATTTTTAATGTTATTCCCAAAATTTTAGAAAAAAATTATTTGATTTGGTAATTCAACGGTCAACTAGTACTTTGACCGGAACCCCTAAATTGGGTTTCGTCAGGGTATAAGGATTCGATTTTTAAAAAAATATTTCTGAAAGACCCAACTGAACGGGAATCAAGATCCATCATTTTTAATGTGATTCCCAAAATTTTAGAAAAAATTTATTTGATTTGGTAATTCAACGGTCAACTACTATTTTGTCCGGAACCCCTAAATTGGGTTTCGTCAGGGTTTAAGGATTCGATTTTTTAAAAAATATTTCTCGACGACTCAACCGAAAGGGAATCAAAATCCAACATTTTTAATGTTATTCCCAAAATTTTAAAAAAAAAATTTAATTCGATTGGGTAATTCAACGGTCAACTAGTATTTTGACCTGAACCCCTAAAAAGGGTTTCGTCAGGGTTTAAGGATTCGATTTTTTAAAAAATATTTCTCGACGACCCAACCGAACGGGAATCAAGATCCATCATTTTTTATTTTATTCCCAAAATTTTAGAAAAAAAATTTATTTGATTGGGTAATTCAACGGTCAACTAGTACTTTGACCGGAACCCCTAAATTGGGTTTCGTTAGGGTTTAAGGATTTGATTTTTTTTAAAAATATTTCTCGACGACCCAACCGAATGGGAATCAAGATCCATCGTTTTTAATGTTATTCCAAAAATTTTAGAAAAAAAATTAATTTGATTGGGTAATTCAACGGTCAACTAGTAATTTGACCGGAACCCCTAAAACGGGTTTCGTCAGGATTTAAAGATTCGATTTTTTAAAAAATATTTCTCGATGACCCATCCAAACGGGAATCAAGATCCATCATTTTTAATGTTATTCCCAAAATTTTAGGAAAAAAAATTTATTTGATTGGGTAAATTAACGGTCAACTAGTACTTTGACCGGAACCCCTAAAAAGGTTTCGTCAAGGTTTATGGATTCGATTTTTTAAAAAATATTTCTCAATGACCCAACCGAACGGGAATCAAGATCCATCACTTTTAATGTTATTCCAAAAATTTTAGAAAAAAAAATTTTATTTGATTGGGTAATTCAACGGTCAACTAGTACTTTGACCGGAACCCCTAAATTGGGTTTCGTCAGGGTTTAAGGATTCGATTTTTTAAAAAATATTTCCTAAAGACCCAACTGAACGGGAATCAAGATCCATCATTTTTAATGTTATTTCCTAAATTTTAGAAAAACAAATTTATTTGATTGGGTAATTCAACGGTCAACTAGTACTTTGACCGCAACCCCTAAACAGGGTTTCGTCAGGGTTTAAGGATTCAATTTTTTAAAAAATATTTCTCAATGACCCAACCGAACGGGAATCAAGATCCATCACTTTTAATGTTATTCCAAAAATTTTAGAAAAAAAAAATTTATTTGATTGGGTAATTCAACGGTCAACTAGTACTTTGACCGGAACCCCTAAAAAGGGTTTCGTCAGGGTTTAAGGATTCGATTTTTAAAAAATATTTCTCGACGACCCAACCGAACGAGCATCAAGATCCATCATTTTTAATGTTATTCCCAAAATTTTAGAAAAAAATTTATTTGATTGGGTAATTCAACGGTCAACTAGTACTTTAACCGGAACCCCTAAATTGGGTTTCGTCAGGGTTTAAGGATTCGATTTTTTAAAAAATATTTCTGAAAGATCCAACTGAACGGGAATCAAGATCCATCATTTTTAATGTTATTCCAAAAATTTAAGAAAAAAAATTTATTTGATTGGGTAATTCAACGGTCAACTAGTACTTTCACCGGAACCCCTAAACAGGGTTTCGTTAGCGTTTAAGGATTCAATTTTTTAAAAAATATTTCTCGACGACCCAACCGAATGGGAATCAAGATCCATCATTTTTAATGTTATTCCCAAAATTTTAGAAAAAAAAAAATTTATTTGATTTGGTAATTCAACGGTCAACTAGTATTTTGACCGGAACCCCTAAATTGGGTTTCGAAAGGGTTTAAGGATTCGATTTTTTAAAAAATATTTTTCGATGACCCAACCAAACGGGAATCAAGATCCATCATTTTTAATGTTATTCCCAAAATTTTAGAAAAAAACAATTTATTTGATTTGGTAATTCAACGGTCAACTAGTATTTTGACCAGAACCCCTAAATTGGGTTTCGTCAGGGTTTAAGGATTCGATTTTTTTTAAAAAAAATTCTCGATGACCCAACTAAACGGGAATCAAGATCCATCATTTTTAATGTTATTCCCAAAATTTTAGGGAAAAAAAATTATTTGATTGGGTAAATTAACGGTCAACTAGTACTTTGACCGGAACCCCTAAAAAGGGTTTCGTCAAGGTTTAACGATTCGATTTTTTAAAAAATATTTCTCGATGACCCAACCAAACGGGAATCAAGATCCATCACTTTTAATATTATTCCCAAAATTTTAGAAAAAAAATTTATTTGATTGGGTAATTCAACGGTCAACTAGTACTTTGACCGGAACCCCTAAATTGGGTTTCGTCAGGGTTTAAGGATTCGATTTTTTAAAAAATATTTCCTAAAGACCCAACTGAACGGGAATCAAGATCCATCATTTTTAATGTTATTTCCTAAATTTTAGAAAAACAAATTTATTTGATTGGGTAATTCAACGGTCAACTAGTACTTTGACCGCAACCCCTAAACAGGGTTTCGTCAGGGTTTAAGGATTCAATTTTTTAAAAAATATTTCTCGACGACCCAACCGAATAGGAATCAAGATCCATCATTTTTAATGTTATTCCCAAAATTTTAGAAATTTTTTTTATTTGATTTGGTAATTCAACGGTCAACTAGTATTTTGACTGGAACCCCTAAATTGGGTTTCGTCAGGGTTTAAGGATTCCATTTTTTAAAAAATATTTCTCGATGACCCAACCGAAAAGGAATCAAGATCCATCATTTTTAATGTTATTCCCAAAATTTTAGAAAAAATATAATTTATTTGATTGGGTAATTCAACGGTTAACTAGTACCTTGACCGGAACCCCTAAAAAGGGTTTCGTTAGGGTTTAAGGATTCGATTTTTTAAAAAATATTTCTCGATGATCCAACCGAACGGAAGTCAAGATCCATCATTTTTAATGTTATTCCCAAAATTTTAGAAATTTTTTTTTTATTTGATTGGGTAATTCAACGGTCAACTTGTACTTTGACCAGAACCCCTAAAAAGGGTTTCGTCAGGGTTTAAGGATTCGATTTCTAAAAAATATTTCTTGACGACCCAACCGAACGAGAATCAAGATCCATCATTTTTAATGTTATTCCCGAAATTTTAGGAAAAAATTATTTGATTGGGTAATTCAACGGTCAACTAGTACTTTGACCGGAACCCCTAAATTGGGTTTCGTCAGGGTTTAAGGATTCGATTTTTTAAAAAATATTTCTTAAAGACCCAACTGAACGGGAATCAATATCCATCATTCTTAATGTTATTCCCAAAATTTTAGAAAATTTTTTTTTATTTGATTGGGTAATTCAACGGTCAACTAGTACTTTGACCGGAACCCCTAAATAGGGTTTCATCATGGTTTAAGGATTCGATTTTTTAAAAAATATTTCTCGATGACCCAACTAAACGGGAATCAAGATCCATCATTTTTAATGTTATTCCCAAAATTTTTGGGAAAAAAAATTATTTGATTGGGTAAATTAACGGTCAACTAGTACTTTGACCGGAACCCCTAAAAAGGGTTTCGTCAAGGTTTAAGGATTCGATTTTTTAAAAAATATTTCTCGATGACCCAACCGAACGGGAATCAAGATCCATCACTTTTTATGTTATTCCCAAAATTTTAGAATTTTTTTTTATTTGATTGGGTAATTCAACGGTCAACTAGTACTTTGACCGGAACCCCTAAAAAGGGTTTCGCCAAGGTTTAAGGATTCGATTTTTTAAAAATATTTTTCGACGACCCAACCGAACGAGAATCAATATCCATCATTTTTAATGTTATTTCCAAAATTTTAGAAAAAAATTTATTTGATTGGGTAATTCAACGGTCAACTAGTACTTTAACCGGAACCCCTAAATTGGGATTCGTCAGGGTTTAAGGATTCGATTTTTTAAAAAATATTTCCTAAAGACCCAACTGAACGGGAATCAAGATCCATCATTTTTAATGTTATTTCCTAAATTTTAGAAAAACAAATTTATTTGATTGGGTAATTCAACGGTCAACTAGTACTTTGACCGCAACCCCTAAACAGGGTTTCGTCAGGGTTTAAGGATTCAATTTTTTAAAAAATATTTCTCGACGACCCAACCGAATAGGAATCAAGATCCATCATTTTTAATGTTATTCCCAAAATTTTAGAAATTTTTTTATTTGATTTGGTAATTCAACGGTCAACTAGTATTTTGACTGGAACCCCTAAATTGGGTTTCGTCAGGGTTTAAGGATTCCATTTTTTAAAAAATATTTCTCGATGACCCAACCGAAAAGGAATCAAGATCCATCATTTTTAATGTTATTCCCAAAATTTTAGAAAAAAAATAATTTATTTGATTGGGTAATTCAACGGTCAACTAGTACCTTGACCGGAACCCCTAAAAAGGGTTTCGTTAGGGTTTAAGGATTCGATTTTTTAAAAAATATTTCTCGATGACCCAACCGAACGGAAGTCAAGATCCATCATTTTTAATGTTATTCCCAAAATTTTAGAAATTTTTTTTTATTTGATTGGGTAATTCAACGGTCAACTTGTACTTTGACCAGAACCCCTAAAAAGGGTTTCGTCAGGGTTTAAGGATTCGATTTCTAAAAAATATTTCTTGACGACCCAACCGAACGAGAATCAAGATCCATCATTTTTAATGTTATTCCCAAAATTTTAGGAAAAAATTATTTGATTGGGTAATTCAACGGTCAACTAGTACTTTGACCGGAACCCCTAAATTGGGTTTCGTCAGGGTTTAAGGATTCGATTTTTTAAAAAATATTTCTTAAAGACCCAACTGAACGGGAATCAATATCCATCATTCTTAATGTTATTCCCAAAATTTTAGAAAATTTTTTTTTATTTGATTGGGTAATTCAACGGTCAACTAGTACTTTGACCGGAACCCCTAAATAGGGTTTCATCATGGTTTAAGGATTCGATTTTTTAAAAAATATTTCTCGATGACCCAACTAAACGGGAATCAAGATCCATCATTTTTAATGTTATTCCCAAAATTTTTGGGAAAAAAAAATTATTTGATTGGGTAAATTAACGGTCAACTAGTACTTTGACCGGAACCCCTAAAAAGGGTTTCGTCAAGGTTTAAGGATTCGATTTTTTAAAAAATATTTCTCGATGACCCAACCGAACGGGAATCAAGATCCATCACTTTTTATGTTATTCCCAAAATTTTAGAAATTTTTTTTTATTTGATTGGGTAATTCAACGGTCAACTAGTACTTTGACCGGAACCCCTAAAAAGGGTTTCGCCAAGGTTTAAGGATTCGATTTTTTAAAAATATTTTTCGACGACCCAACCGAACGAGAATCAATATCCATCATTTTTAATGTTATTTCCAAAATTTTAGAAAAAAATTTATTTGATTGGGTAATTCAACGGTCAACTAGTACTTTAACCGGAACCCCTAAATTGGGATTCGTCAGGGTTTAAGGATTCGATTTTTTAAAAAATATTTCCTAAAGACCCAACTGAACGGGAATCAAGATCCATCATTTTTAATGTTATTTCCTAAATTTTAGAAAAACAAATTTATTTGATTGGGTAATTCAACGGTCAACTAGTACTTTGACCGCAACCCCTAAACAGGGTTTCGTCAGGGTTTAAGGATTCAATTTTTTAAAAAATATTTCTCGACGACCCAACCGAATAGGAATCAAGATCCATCATTTTTAATGTTATTCCCAAAATTTTAGAAATTTTTTTATTTGATTTGGTAATTCAACGGTCAACTAGTATTTTGACTGGAACCCCTAAATTGGGTTTCGTCAGGGTTTAAGGATTCCATTTTTTAAAAAATATTTCTCGATGACCCAACCGAAAAGGAATCAAGATCCATCATTTTTAATGTTATTCCCAAAATTTTAGAAAAAAAATAATTTATTTGATTGGGTAATTCAACGGTCAACTAGTACCTTAACCGGAACCCCTAAAAAGGGTTTCGTTAGGGTTTAAGGATTCGATTTTTTAAAAAATATTTCTCGATGACCCAACCGAACGGAAGTCAAGATCCATCTTTTTTAATGTTATTCCCAAAATTTTAGAAATTTTTTTTTTTATTTGATTGGGTAATTCAACGGTCAACTTGTACTTTGACCAGAACCCCTAAAAAGGGTTTCGTCAGGGTTTAAGGATTCGATTTCTAAAAAATATTTCTTGACGACCCAACCGAACGAGAATCAAGATCCATCATTTTTAATGTTATTCCCAAAATTTTAGGAAAAAATTATTTGATTGGGTAATTCAACGGTCAACTAGTACTTTGACCGGAACCCCTAAATTGGGTTTCGTCAGGGTTTAAGGATTCGATTTTTTAAAAAATATTTCTTAAAGACCCAACTGAACGGGAATCAATATCCATCATTCTTAATGTTATTCCCAAAATTTTAGAAAAAAAAATTTTATTTGATTGGGTAATTCAACGGTCAACTAGTACTTTGACCGGAACCCCTAAATAGGGTTTCATCATGGTTTAAGGATTCGATTTTTTAAAAAATATTTCTCGATGACCCAACTAAACGGGAATCAAGATCCATCATTTTTAATGTTATTCCCAAAATTTTTGGGAAAAAAAAATTATTTGATTGGGTAAATTAACGGTCAACTAGTACTTTGACCGGAACCCCTAAAAAGGGTTTCGCCAAGGTTTAAGGATTCGATTTTTTAAAAATATTTTTCGACGACCCAACCGAACGAGAATCAATATCCATCATTTTTAATGTTATTTCCAAAATTTTAGAAAAAAATTTATTTGATTGGGTATGTAATAACCGTAAATTTTCGAAATATATTTTGAGCCGAATTTTTAGAGTTTCGTTTTAATTAGCCAGCCGGGAGAAAACAAGCTGTTGGAGGGGTCATCAAATTTTTTTTTAAAAACAGCACTAACCTTATAATTATTATGCCATTTAGAATTGTTCCCCATTATTTATTTCTTTTTAATTAATAAAACACCACACTAAAATTTTCATCATTATTGATAATTATTAGAGGTGTTCAGTGTTATTGTATGAGACGGTAGAGTCTGTTTCATTTCTATTAGAACCTAAACACAAAACCGGGCATATATTTACAATCAGATAGCAAAGGCCACCCATTACTACTATTATTTCTAAACACAACGAACATATATACATACAAAAACAGAGTCAACCCAGGTAGATTTTATTTTCTCATTGTTTCATTTTTTTTTCTTTCCTTTCTTTTCTTTTTCGTTTCTTTGTACGGGGTGATTGGTTTTGGGCTGCTGGGTTTGTAAAAATCGAAGGGGGAAAGGGAGACAAGGGCAGGAGGAGAGGAGAGAGGGATGGTCGTTGAGAGAGATTGATGAATGTTGGCTTGATTAGTGTTGTGTTGTTCGATTTGGAGTGTTTTGTTGTGTGGTGTTCGACGGCGGCGGGAGAGAAAATGGTGAGGGAGAGAAGAGATCGTGTGTGTGTATCGGAGTTATAAGGATTGGTGGTGTGTGTATCGAACGGCGTTGGTGTGTGGTCGAAGGCGAAAAGAGAGAAGGAATTAGAGGGAGAAAGGAGTTTAGGGAGAGGAAGGGGATGAGAGAATTGTTGTTGTTTTGTATTGTTGAATTGGGTATTGTCGAGTGAGAGATTAGAGATCGAGTAGAGAGAGATGAATTGAGAGTGCAGGGAGGCTGGGAGAGTGACGCAGAGAGAGATGGTCGGAAAGAGAGGTGGCGGAGAGAGATACGGGAAAGGTTGAGGGAGAGAGATAGAGAAAAGAGAGAGAGAGAGAGAGAGAGAGAGAGGTTGAGAGAGGTTGAGAGAGGAGAGATTTGGGAGTTTGAGTGTAAATGAGAGAAGGTGCAGGGAAGGGGAAATGAAACAGGTGGGGCCCACATAGTGGGACCCACATCAATGATAAATAGCTGTTAAAATGTAATATTAACGTACTTTTGGTTCGTTATATTATGATAATCGGGATTTAATTGTTTCGTTAAAAATGGATTATTAATTAATTTGGTTAGTAATTAATAATTTACTTAAAATGGTTTAGTTAATTAATTAAATAAGATTTTAGATGTAATTTAGAATTTATTATTTATTAATTGAATAAGTGATATTATGTGATTTTGAAAATAAATTAGATAATTATTAATTTGCAATAAAAAGGGTTTAATAAAATGGATTAATTATTTGTTGATAAAAAGAAGAATATTTGTGAAATAAATAGAATAAAAAATGTTTCATTTTGGAAAAGCTGTTTTAATATTTTCCGGTTTATTTTTATTAACCGGATCAAGTCAGATTTAATTTGGAGATTTAATATTTGTTTTATATTAATGAGTTTAGTAAATTAGAATTCTTTGATAATTAGTTTAAAAAAATGAGAATAATAAATGTGGATTTAAATTGAATAAAAACGGATGTTTGAATTTTTCATTTTGAGTAAGAATTTAGATTTCCAGATATTAAAAATAGGATACATTCCCCAGATTTAATTCCTGTGTTCGAATAAATATTTATTTATCCGGAATTAATTTCTGTTATTTATTCCGGAGATTTTTATGAGATATTATTTTATTATCGGATCGGGAGTATTTTATTCTGAAGAATCGCTTACGTATTTCTGGTTGCTATTTTTTAGAAAATAATTCTCGAGACGTAGATCGACGCCAAGTTCACGGGTAGAGTATATATTTTAGCTTCATTCATTCGTACTTCGAGATCGAGGCAAGTTCGTTCTTACCCTAACTTTTGGAAACTGTGAATTTCTGTTCGTGTTATTTAATTCCTTAATTATTTTTGAGATATTATATATTGAGATTATCTGTTGCTCTATATGATGCAATAATTTCTTTTGAGAATTATTTCTTGTTAAATATTATTATATTGTCAAGTTAGTTTATTTGAGAATTATAATCCCTATAAGCGTAGAAACAATTTAATTGATATCGGGTCGATCTCATTAATTCGAGACGACTATTATTTTATTCAGTGAAACTAATCTCATTCGTCCGAGATAGTTAAATTTATTCTTTTCGATTGAATTTATTGTACAAATTCAATCCTTATTTATTGATTATCTTTCAGTTAGTTCCTCGTTTGAACTAACCGATAGGAGTTTAAAATTATAATTATTAGAGATTTTTATTCGTCGATCAAGTGAAAAATATTCTATTTACACGTTCATCAATGTTGAGTATTATAAATATCGAGAAGTACTATTTGTTCAGTACGACTCCCAATTACTTTAATCTTAGGACTATTCTCATAGATTCGAGATAGTCGATTTTATTGTCAAGGTTTGGCATTTTGTTCATGTCAACCGATAAATTATTATTGAGAATTTACATCAGTCCATTGTTCGGATTGGTGTTAAAATTGAGTCATACTGGCAGTCCGCCAGATTTGTAAATATTTTCTGAAAGAGTTATCTCAAGTTATCTGTACCCAACTATTCGGGAATTCTGTATTCTACTGGTCAATGTTGGGCAAGAGGCCCTTTATAGAGAAAGAGAGACTCGTGTACCGTTTTACGGACCCGAGAATATTTAGGCATTCGTTGCCTTGGTTGAATTGATAACCATTATGATGCTAGCATTCATACATATATATTATAGTTGATATCGTATTGTAGCCGTGATCGGGCGAAGTGCGGTGTCATCGGAGGCCGGTATTCTTGGTTGGTTAGTTGATCGCCCCACCGAGATACGGAGAGGTGGAAGACCAGTTCATTCTTACATCATGAGTTATCAGAGTTATATCAAATGAGTCTTTTGAGTATTCTGTTTTGAGATGAGTTTTGAGCCTTTCGAGTATGATATTTTTCAAGATAAATTTGAGTCAAATCACATTGTTGCATTCGATATTAAAATTTTGAGTACTTATTTCGGTAAACCTTATTATATTTATATACCGAGCGAGAAGAGAACTTGCTGAGCACTATAGTTGCTCATTCTTGCTTTACAACATTTTGTTCAGCTGTCAAGACGGAGAAAGGCGAGACATCCAGCCAGGGCTATAAAGGGAAAGGGAAAGCGCAAGGCTATGGCGACAACAATTAGAAGATCCAACTGGAATCTTTATATTTCTACTGATGTGAACCTTTGTAACATATTAATTCGAGATGTATCAAGTTGTTTTGTATTATACTGTGAAGACGATCTTGGACCTGCGGAGTGGGACATTTTATGCTCCGTTGTATTATATATTTTGCTTTGTTATTGCGTAACTTGTGCTACAGGATATTGAGACAATGTGACGACCCGGGTCCCCTGTCAGGGTGGATTTGGGGGCGTTACAGTTTTGGTATCAGAGCTTTAGTTATATTTTTAGGAATCGTACGAGCCTTGGAGTATAACCCGATGCGAGAATTTAGAGATGTAATACGAACCTAGAACTATAACGCGACGTGAGAATTTAGAGATATGATACGAATTTGAGATTTTGGCACTAAGCGCCTTACGCCTTGATATATATTTATAGGCATAGCTAGTTGATTGAAACCTGACCGAGATTTTCGTACTTTTGTAGATGTCTACTTCCGGACCAGCAGATTTCCGTTCTACCCGAGATAGATCTCCTACACCTTACCCGCATGGACCACTTAGCTCAGGTTCAGACAGTGACCCGTCTGAAGAGTTTATGCTGATGGTTAGTGACACGGAGGATTCTTCAGTTCAGATCCTTACACCTTCTCCTCCACATGTGATAGATTTAGTAGATTCTCCTGACCAGATCATTGAGATAGTCGATTCTCCTCCACCAGTGATTGATTTAGAGGCTCCTACCCCTGAGACGTTCAGAGTTGAGACCCCAGTGCCCGAGATTACTGATCCAGTTGATGAGAGCCAGCTTTCACCCGTCCGTATTGAGGTTGTACCTACCTTGTCAGCTCCAGTATCCGGAGTTGATGTACCTACAGGAGTAGCGGCTCTTGCTGAGTTGTTTACTTTACCTGTTCCCGTCTATGCTTCGACGCCGACAGTCCCTACCGTGCCTGACTACATGTTTCCACCTGTCAGTGCCATGCCTGCTTGTGATACTACTCCTCCTGCACCTGCTATACATATCCCTGCTTCAGAGGTGATTATCTCATCTGCTCCACCTTTCCCAGCACAGCCAGTTGGTATGCCCACGCAGCCGAGAGGGGATCGAGGGCCTGTACCATGGATGGTTCATGATTATCTTTTCCAGCAGTTTCGATGGGCATGGCTTCGTTATGAGGAGGTTTTTGCCACTAGAGATGCTATATTGCGATTACTGTCGGTCGACCCTACCACAGTTCATGGAGGAGGCAGCTTGCTTGTGAGGAATGTTCCTATGGAGATCGTACATCAGATCTCTATTGCTATTCTGACTGGGCTACAGACTGATCTCACAGCCCTACCATCCTCTAGTACAGGAGCCGTGGATCGCAATGCTGTTACAGAGTTGATTGCCAGAGCTATCGAGGAGTTCCAGGGACGCGTGGGTGAGATGTTTGGCCGTTGAGACCGTAGCTGATATTGTAGCTTGGGCTTGTTCTTGATGACCCACTTTCTGTATAGTGATGCATTAGATTTGTTTGCATTATGGTGTTTATGTATGAGTTGGCTAGCTTGTATCAGATGTATGCATTAAACGTACCTTATGGTACCATGATGGATTATATGTGGATATTAATATTTTTGCACCCTTACCTGTTTCAGATTTATTATTGTTGTTGCGCTTTAATAATAGTACTCCTGTAAAAAAAAATAATAATAATAATAATAATAATAATATATATTGTGACACATGAGATATATCTTCAGCATTTTCAGAAATTCGACATAAGATTTTAAGAGTTTACGTTACCAGCACCGATATTCTGTTATAATTTTACCTAGTTTGACCAAGCTCCTGTTTTCAATTTTAATAGAAAAAAAATGGCACCAAAAAGAGGAAGACCCGCAAAGAATCCTCGTCCTCAACCCGAGGTGAATCCAGGGAATGAAGTTCCACCTCAGAACCAAGTTCCAAACCCGGAACCACAACTCGCTCGAGGTCCCAACCAAGAAAATAACCCGATGAGTCTACTTATGAACTTTCTTATTCAGCATACCCAGAACCCTCAGCCTCAGCTATACCAAAATGTAGGAGGGAATCCACCTCCAGCTCAACTGACCCAAACTACTGTGAGTTTCAAATCATTCAAATCCTTGAGTCCACCTGAGTTTAAAGGTACCACTAACCCAGTGGAAGCTAGAATCTGGTTACGTGAAATAGAGAAGACCTTTGAGATCGTAGGGGTAGAAGAAGAGAAGAAAACCATCTTTGCAGCCTATATGTTAAAAGGTGAGGCGAATTATTGGTGGGAATCGAAGAGAGCAATGGAAGGGAACGTAGTCATACCCTGGACTAGGTTCACGCAGCTATTTTTAGAGAAGTATTTTCCTAAATATTTGGAGAGCCAAATGGAGGTCAAGTTTCTGGAACTCAAGCAAGGCAACATGACTGTAGCTGAATATGAAGTCAAGTTTTCTGAACTCTCTAGGTTTGTGCCTTACCATGTGGATACAGACGAAAAGAGAGCTAAACGTTTTCAACTAGGGCTGAAGCCGTGGATCCAGAATCGAGTTGCGGTCCTAGAAATCACCAACTATGCTACTGTGGTTCAAAAAGCATCTATTGTGGAAAGTGGATCTGAGTTGTACTCAAAGGACAAGGATATGAAGAAAAGGAAGTTTCAGAATCGTGGAAATAATTTTGAGAGGAAGCCGGACGATCGGAATGGAAAGAGACCTTTTGTGAAGCGGGAAGACAGAAGCAATGATACAAAGAGAACTGAGAATCAAGACGCTAGGGGAAACAATCAAAGGTCCAGACCCCCTCAGGCAGCCAATTTAATTCAAGGAAGGCCACCGCTACCCGAATGCAAAACGTGTGGAAGGAAGCACCCAGGACCATGTAATCTGGCCAGCATTGTTTGTTACAACTGTGGACAGAAAGGGCACTATTCTTCTCACTGCAAGGATAAGGCCGTTACTTGTTTCAATTGCGGAAAGAAAGGACATATTGCACGAGATTGCAAGTCACCACCAAAGGAGACAAATGCACCTAGACTCATGGCACCTCCCAGCAACAAACCAACTGCTCGTACTTTCAACATGACGGTAAAGGATGCTATTGCTGATAGTGATGTGATTGCAGGTACGCTTTTAGTCAATTCTGTAGATGCATGTGTTTTGTTTGATTCGGGAGCAACAAAATCTTTCATATCGGAGAATTTTAGGAATAAATTGGGTATTCAGTCCCTACCATTAGGGGAGACATTGATTATAGAAGTAGCAAATCAGGAAAAAGTCCCTGTAGATCAGATATGTCCAGATTGTGGAATCGAAATCCAAGGACAACGTTTCGAAGCAGACCTTCTTTCTTTTAATTTAGGGGAGTTTGATATAATTCTGGGAATGGATTGGTTGACACGTTATGATGCTCAAATCAATTGTCGGCGTAAGTGGGTTAGTGTAAAGGGACCCAACGGCAAAAGAATACAATTCCGCGGAAGGAAACCTACTAGTAATTTTCTAACTTTGATTCAAGCGAAGAAACTACTAAGGAGTGGGTGTCAAGCCTACTTAGCTTATGTGGTTGACAACGAGAAGCAAGCCCCTGCCATTGATGAAATCCCTGTAGTGAATCTATTCGAAGATGTTTTTCCTGAAGAGTTACCTGGATTACCGCCCGACAGAGAAATAGAATTCAATATCGATCTTGCCCCGGGAACTGCACCAATTTCCAAAGCACCATACCGTATGGCTCCAGTTGAGATGAAGGAGTTGGCTACCCAACTGCAAGAATTACTTGACAAAGGCGTAATCAGACCAAGTGTATCCCCGTGGGGAGCTCCAGTGCTGTTCGTGAAAAAGAAGGACGGATCTATGCGACTATGCATTGATTATCGTGAGTTGAACAAGATGACCATCAAGAATAAGTACCCCTTACCTCGAATCGACGATCTGTTTGACCAACTTAAGGGAGCTACATGTTTTTCAAAGATTGATTTGAGATCCGGCTATCATCAACTAAAGATCAAGCCTGAAGATATCCCTAAGACTGCCTTTAGGACCCGATATGGACATTACGAATTCTTAGTCATGTCTTTTGGATTGACGAATGCGCCAGCTGCTTTTATGGATTTGATGAATCGTGTGTTCAAGAGGTACTTGGACAAGTTCGTGATTGTATTTATTGATGACATCCTGATATACTCGAAGTCTCCTGAGGAACATGCTGAACACCTCCGTCTAGTTCTGGAAACGCTGCGGAAGGAAAAGTTATATGCGAAATTCTCGAAGTGTGAATTCTGGCTAAAAGAAGTTCAATTTTTGGGACACATTGTAAGCGGCGAAGGGATTTCTGTAGACCCCGCAAAGATAGAAGCCGTAGCAGACTGGGAGAGACCCAAGACTCCCACCGAAGTTAGAAGTTTCCTTGGTTTGGCTGGATACTATCGAAGATTCGTGAAGGATTTCTCAAAGATAGCTACACCACTGACTCGACTTACCAGAAAGAGTGAAAAGTTCGAATGGACACTCAAATGCGAAGATAGCTTTCAAGAATTGAAGAAGAGATTGACTACTGCCCCGGTGTTGACCTTACCCGATGAGAAAGGCGATTTCGTAATTTACAGCGACGCTTCTCACAAGGGTTTGGGATGTGTTTTGATGCAACACGGAAAAGTAATAGCTTATGCCTCTCGGCAACTGAAGGAATATGAGTCCCGTTACCCTACTCACGATTTGGAACTTGCTGCTATTGTTTTCGCACTCAAGATTTGGAGACATTACCTTTACGGAGAGAAATGCGAGATTTACACGGATCACAAGAGCTTAAAGTATATATTCACGCAAAAGGAATTAAACATGAGACAAAGAAGATGGTTAGAATTGATCAAGGACTATGACTGCTCGATAAACTACCACCCAGGGAAGGCTAATGTTGTAGCTGATGCTTTAAGTAGAAAGGAGAGACTAAACCTGTTGACAACCTCAGAAGAATTGGTCAGAGAATTTGAGAAAATGGAATTGGAAGTCAAGATCCCAGTCCAAAACAATGAAAGAGTTTACAGCATTCAGTTTCAACCGGAGTTACTCGAGAAGATTCGCCGTTGTCAAGAACAAGTGATGGAAGAAAGAAGATCAGAGTTGACCGGAGAAGAATTTCTAAGTTCAAAAGATGAAAAGGGAATTAAGCGATTTGCATCGAGAATATGGATTCCTAATGTTACAGAGTTGAAGGAAGAAATTATGAGCGAGGCGCATAACTCGAGATATTCCATTCACCCAGGGAGCACAAAAATGTATCAAGACATCAAGTTGAATTATTGGTGGCCCAACATGAAGAGGGAGATTGCAGAATGGGTAAGTAAGTGTTTGACATGTCAGAAAGTGAAGGCAGAACATCAACGACCAAGTGGACTTCTACAACCTTTAGAGATACCAGAGTGGAAATGGGAGCATATTACCATGGATTTTGTCGTAGGATTGCCCCGAACAAGAGCCAGTCACGATGCTATTTGGGTTATTGTCGACCGACTCACTAAATCTGCGCATTTCCTACCAATTAGTGATAAGTATTCCGTTGAGAGATTGGTGAACATATACCTAAAGGAAATTGTAGTTCGTCACGGAGTGCCTGTTTCGATTGTTTCTGATAGAGATGCCCGTTTTACTTCACGATTTTGGAAAAGTTTTCAAGAATGTCTTGGCACGAAGTTAAATCTGAGCACTGCATATCATCCACAGACCGACGGACAAAGTGAAAGGACGATTCAAACAGTTGAAGATATGTTAAGAGCCTGTGCACTTGATTTTAAAGGAAGTTGGGATGAACATTTGCCCCTAGTCGAGTTTGCTTACAACAATAGTTACCATTCGAGCATATGTATGGCACCTTATGAAGCTTTGTACGGAAGGAAGTGTAGATCACCGTTATATTGGGATGAAGTAGGAGAAAGAAAGATACTAGGACCAGAATTACTTCAACAAACTAAGCAAGCAACCGAGGTTATTCGAAAAAGGTTAATTGCAGCTCAAGATCGACAGAGGAAGTATGCAAATCAAAAGAGGAAAGACAAAGCGTTTGAAGTGGGAGATAAAGTGATGCTAAAAGTTTCACCTTGGAAAGGAGTAATGAGATTCGGAAAGAAAGGCAAGTTAAGCCCCAGATATATAGGACCTTTTGAGATTCTTAAGAAGATAGGACCACTAGCTTATCAGTTGGCCCTACCTCCAGACCTTCAGCATATCCACGATGTGTTTCATGTTTCTGCATTAAGAGAGTACCATTCTGATTTCAGGCATGTTATAACCTACGAACCAGTGGAAATTCGTCCAGATTTGACATACGAAGAAAAGCCAGTGGAGATCCTAAATTACAAAGTGCAAGAATTAAGAACTAAGAAAGTAAATTTAGTGAAAGTACTTTGGAGAAACCACCAAGTTGAGGAAGCCACGTGGGAATTAGAAAGTGAAATGCGGAATAAATACCCGGAATTGTTTAGTGCATAGTTTTGATTCCGAGGACGGAATCCTATAAGGGGGGAAGACTGTAATAACCGTAAATTTTCGAAATATATTTTGAGCCAAATTTTTAGAGTTTCGTTTTAATTAGCCAGCCGGGAGAAAACAAGCTGTTGGAGGGGTCATCAAATTTTTTTTTAAAAACAGCACTAACCTTATAATTATTATGCCATTTAGAATTGTTCCCCATTATTTATTTCTTTTTAATTAATAAAACACCACACTAAAATTTTCATCATTATTGATAATTATTAGAGGTGTTCAGTGTTATTGTATGAGACGGTAGAGTCTGTTTCATTTCTATTAGAACCTAAACACAAAACCGGGCATATATTTACAATCAGATAGCAAAGGCCACCCATTACTACTATTATTTCTAAACACAACGAACATATATACATACAAAAACAGAGTCAACCCAGGTAGATTTTATTTTCTCATTGTTTCATTTTTTTTTCTTTCCTTTCTTTTCTTTTTCGTTTCTTTGTACGGGGTGATTGGTTTTGGGCTGCTGGGTTTGTAAAAATCGAAGGGGGAAAGGGAGACAAGGGCAGGAGGAGAGGAGAGAGGGATGGTCGTTGAGAGAGATTGATGAATGTTGGCTTGATTAGTGTTGTGTTGTTCGATTTGGAGTGTTTTGTTGTGTGGTGTTCGACGGCGGCGGGAGAGAAAATGGTGAGGGAGAGAAGAGATCGTGTGTGTGTATCGGAGTTATAAGGATTGGTGGTGTGTGTATCGAACGGCGTTGGTGTGTGGTCGAAGGCGAAAAGAGAGAAGGAATTAGAGGGAGAAAGGAGTTTAGGGAGAGGAAGGGGATGAGAGAATTGTTGTTGTTTTGTATTGTTGAATTGGGTATTGTCGAGTGAGAGATTAGAGATCGAGTAGAGAGAGATGAATTGAGAGTGCAGGGAGGCTGGGAGAGTGACGCAGAGAGAGATGGTCGGAAAGAGAGGTGGCGGAGAGAGATACGGGAAAGGTTGAGGGAGAGAGATAGAGAAAAGAGAGAGAGAGAGAGAGAGAGAGAGAGAGGTTGAGAGAGGTTGAGAGAGGAGAGATTTGGGAGTTTGAGTGTAAATGAGAGAAGGTGCAGGGAAGGGGAAATGAAACAGGTGGGGCCCACACAGTGGGACCCACATCAATGATAAATAGCTGTTAAAATGTAATATTAACGTACTTTTGGTTCGTTATATTATGATAATCGGGATTTAATTGTTTCGTTAAAAATGGATTATTAATTAATTTGGTTAGTAATTAATAATTTACTTAAAATGGTTTAGTTAATTAATTAAATAAGATTTTAGATGTAATTTAGAATTTATTATTTATTAATTGAATAAGTGATATTATGTGATTTTGAAAATAAATTAGATAATTATTAATTTGCAATAAAAAGGGTTTAATAAAATGGATTAATTATTTGTTGATAAAAAGAAGAATATTTGTGAAATAAATAGAATAAAATATGTTTCATTTTGGAAAAGCTGTTTTAATATTTTCTGGTTTATTTTTATTAACCGGATCAAGTCAGATTTAATTTGGAGATTTAATATTTGTTTTATATTAATGAGTTTAGTAAATTAGAATTCTTTGATAATTAGTTTAAAAAAATGAGAATAATAAATGTGGATTTAAATTGAATAAAAACGGATGTTTGAATTTTTCATTTTGAGTAAGAATTTAGATTTCCAGATATTAAAAATAGGATACATTCCCCAGATTTAATTCCTGTGTTCGAATAAATATTTATTTATCCGGAATTAATTTCTGTTATTTATTCCGGAGATTTTTATGAGATATTATTTTATTATCGGATCGGGAGTATTTTATTCTGAAGAATCGCTTACGTATTTCTGGTTGCTATTTTTTAGAAAATAATTCTCGAGACGTAGATCGACGCCAAGTTCACGGGTAGAGTATATATTTTAGCTTCATTCATTCGTACTTCGAGATCGAGGCAAGTTCGTTCTTACCCTAACTTTTGGAAACTGTGAATTTCTGTTCGTGTTATTTAATTCCTTAATTATTTTTGAGATATTATATATTGAGATTATCTGTTGCTCTATATGATGCAATAATTTCTTTTGAGAATTATTTCTTGTTAAATATTATTATATTGTCAAGTTAGTTTATTTGAGAATTATAATCCCTATAAGCGTAGAAACAATTTAATTGATATCGGGTCGATCTCATTAATTCGAGACGACTATTATTTTATTCAGTGAAACTAATCTCATTCGTCCGAGATAGTTAAATTTATTCTTTTCGATTGAATTTATTGTACAAATTCAATCCTTATTTATTGATTATCTTTCAGTTAGTTCCTCGTTTGAACTAACCGATAGGAGTTTAAAATTATAATTATTAGAGATTTTTATTCGTCGATCAAGTGAAAAATATTCTATTTACACGTTCATCAATGTTGAGTATTATAAATATCGAGAAGTACTATTTGTTCAGTACGACTCCCAATTACTTTAATCTTAGGACTATTCTCATAGATTCGAGATAGTCGATTTTATTGTCAAGGTTTGGCATTTTGTTCATGTCAACCGATAAATTATTATTGAGAATTTACATCAGTCCATTGTTCGGATTGGTGTTAAAATTGAGTCATACTGGCAGTCCGCCAGATTTGTAAATATTTTCTGAAAGAGTTATCTCAAGTTATCTGTACCCAACTATTCGGGAATTCTGTATTCTACTGGTCAATGTTGGGCAAGAGGCCCTTTATAGAGAAAGAGAGACTCGTGTACCGTTTTACGGACCCGAGAATATTTAGGCATTCGTTGCCTTGGTTGAATTGATAACCATTATGATGCTAGCATTCATACATATATATTATAGTTGATATCGTATTGTAGACGTGATCGGGCGAAGTGCGGTGTCATCGGAGGCCGGTATTCTTGGTTGGTTAGTTGATCGCCCCACCGAGATACGGAGAGGTGGAAGACCAGTTCATTCTTACATCATGAGTTATCAGAGTTATATCAAATGAGTCTTTTGAGTATTCTGTTTTGAGATGAGTTTTGAGCCTTTCGAGTATGATATTTTTCAAGATAAATTTGAGTCAAATCACATTGTTGCATTCGATATTAAAATTTTGAGTACTTATTTCGGTAAACCTTATTATATTTATATACCGAGCGAGAAGAGAACTTGCTGAGCACTATAGTTGCTCATTCTTGCTTTACAACATTTTGTTCAGCTGTCAAGACGGAGAAAGGCGAGACATCCAGCCAGGGCTATAAAGGGAAAGGGAAAGCGCAAGGCTATGGCGACAACAATTAGAAGATCCAACTGGAATCTTTATATTTCTACTGATGTGAACCTTTGTAACATATTAATTCGAGATGTATCAAGTTGTTTTGTATTATACTGTGAAGACGATCTTGGACCTGCGGAGTGGGACATTTTATGCTCCGTTGTATTATATATTTTGCTTTGTTATTGCGTAACTTGTGCTACAGGATATTGAGACAATGTGACGACCCGGGTCCCCTGTCAGGGTGGATTTGGGGGCGTTACAGGGTAATTCAACGGTCAACTAGTACTTTAACCGGAACCCCTAAATTGGGATTCGTCAGGGTTTAAGGATTCGATTTTTTAAAAAATATTTCCTAAAGACCCAACTGAACGGGAATCAAGATCCATCATTTTTAATGTTATTTCCTAAATTTTAGAAAAACAAATTTATTTGATTGGGTAATTCAACGGTCAACTAGTACTTTGACCGCAACCCCTAAACAGGGTTTCGTCAGGGTTTAAGGATTCAATTTTTTAAAAAATATTTCTCGACGACCCAACCGAATAGGAATCAAGATCCATCATTTTTAATGTTATTCCCAAAATTTTAGAAATTTTTTTTATTTGATTTGGTAATTCAACGGTCAACTAGTATTTTGACTGGAACCCCTAAATTGGGTTTCGTCAGGGTTTAAGGATTCCATTTTTTAAAAAATATTTCTCGATGACCCAACCGAAAAGGAATCAAGATCCATCATTTTTAATGTTATTCCCAAAATTTTAGAAAAAAAATAATTTATTTGATTGGGTAATTCAACGGTCAACTAGTACCTTGACCGGAACCCCTAAAAAGGGTTTCGTTAGGGTTTAAGGATTCGATTTTTTAAAAAATATTTCTCGATGACCCAACCGAACGGAAGTCAAGATCCATCTTTTTTAATGTTATTCCCAAAATTTTAGAAATTTTTTTTTTTTATTTGATTGGGTAATTCAACGGTCAACTTGTACTTTGACCAGAACCCCTAAAAAGGGTTTCGTCAGGGTTTAAGGATTCGATTTCTAAAAAATATTTCTTGACGACCCAACCAAACGAGAATCAAGATCCATCATTTTTAATGTTATTCCCAAAATTTTAGGAAAAAATTATTTGATTGGGTAATTCAACGGTCAACTAGTACTTTGACCGGAACCCCTAAATTGGGTTTCGTCAGGGTTTAAGGATTCGATTTTTTAAAAAATATTTCTTAAAGACCCAACTGAACGGGAATCAATATCCATCATTCTTAATGTTATTCCCAAAATTTTAGAAAAAAAAATTTTATTTGATTGGGTAATTCAACGGTCAACTAGTACTTTGACCGGAACCCCTAAATAGGGTTTCATCATGGTTTAAGGATTCGATTTTTTAAAAAATATTTCTCGATGACCCAACTAAACGGGAATCAAGATCCATCATTTTTAATGTTATTCCCAAAATTTTTGGGAAAAAAAAATTATTTGATTGGGTAAATTAACGGTCAACTAGTACTTTGACCGGAACCCCTAAAATGGGTTCCGTCAAGGTTTAAGGATTCGATTTTTTAAAAAATATTTCTCGATGACCCAACCGAACGGGAATCAAGATCCATCACTTTTTATGTTATTCCCAAAATTTTAGAAATTTTTTTTTATTTGATTGGGTAATTCAACGGCCAACTAGTACTTTGACTGGAACCCCTAAAAAGGGTTTCGCCAAGGTTTAAGGATTCGATTTTTTAAAAATATTTTTCGACGACCCAACCGAACGAGAATCAATATCCATCATTTTTAATGTTATTTCCAAAATTTTAGAAAAAAATTTATTTGATTGGGTAATTCAACGGTCAACTAGTACTTTGACCGGAACCCTTAAATTGGGTTTCGTCAGGGTTTAAGTATTCGATTTTTTAAAAAATATTTCTTAAAGACCCAACTGAACGGGAATCAAGATCCATCATTTTTAATGTTATTTCCAAAATTTTAGAAAAAAATTTATTTGATTGGGTAATTCAACGGTCAACTAGTACTTTGACCGGAACCCCTAAATTGGGTTTCGTCAGGGTTTAAGGATTCAATTTTTTAAAAAATATTTCTTAAAGACCCAACTGAACGGGAATCAAGATCCATCATTTTTAATGTTATTTCCAAAATTTTAGAAAAACAAATTTATTTGATTGGGTAATTCAACGGTCAGCTAGTACTTTGACCGCAACCCCTAAATAGGGTTTCGTCAGGGTTTAAGGATTCAATTTTTTAAAAAATATTTCTCGATGACCCAACCGAATAGGAATCAATATCCATCATTTTTAATGTTATTCCCAAAATTTTAGAAAAAAAAAATTTATTTGATTTGGTAATTCAACGGTCAACTAGTATTTTGACCGGAACCCCTAAATTGGGTTTCGTCAGGGTTTAAGGATTCCATTTTTTAAAAAATATTTCTTGATGACCCAACCGAAAGGGAATCAGGATCCATCATTTTTAATGTTATTCCAAAAATTTTAGAAAAAAATAATTTATTTGATTGGGTAATTCAACGGTCAACTAGTACTTTGACCGGAACCTCTAAATTGGGTTTCGTCAGGGTTTAAGGATTCGATTTTTTAAAAAATATTTCTCAAAGACCCAACTGAACGGGAATCAAGATCCATCATTCTTAATGTTATTCCCAAAATTTTAGATAATTTTTTTTATTTGATTGGGTAATTCAACGGTCAACTTGTACTTTGACCGGAACCCCTAAAAAGGGTTTCGTCAGGGTTTAAGGATTCGATTTCTAAAAAATATTTCTTGACGACCCAACCGAACGAGAATCAAGATCCATCATTTTTAATGTTATTCCCAAAATTTTAGAAAAAAATTATTTGACTGGGTAATTCAAAGGTCAACTAGTACTTTGACTGGAACCCCTAAATAGGGTTTCGTCATAGTTTAAGGATTCGATTTTTTAAAAAATATTTCTCGATGACCAAACTAAACGGGAATCAAGATCCATCATTTTTAATGTTATTCCCAAAATTTTAGGAAAAAAAATTTATTTGATTGGGTAAATTAACGGTCAACTAGTACTTTGACCGGAACCCCTAAAAAGGTTTTCGTCAAGGTTTAAGGATTCGATTTTTTAAAAAATATTTCTCGATGACCCAACCGAACGGGAATCAAGATCCATCACTTTTTATGTTATTCCCAAAATTTTAGAAATTTTTTTTATTTGATTGGGTAATTCAACGGTCAACTAGTACTTTGACCGGAACCCCTAAAAAGGGTTTCGCCAAGGTTTAAGGATTCGATTTTTAAAAAATATTTCTCGACGACCCAACCGAACGAGAATCAAGATCCATCATTTTTAATGTTATTTCCAAAATTTTAGAAAAAAATTTATTTGATTGGGTAATTCAACGGTCAACTAGTACTTTGACCGGAACCCCTAAATTGGGTTTCGTCAGGGTATAAGGATTCGATTTTAAAAAAAATATTTCTGAAAGACCCAACTGAACGGGAATCAAGATCCATCATTTTTAATGTTATTCCCAAAATTTTAGAAAAAAAAATTTATTTGATTGGGTAATTCAACGGTCAACTAGTACTTTGACCGCAACCCCTAAACAGGGTTTCGTCAGGGTTTAAGGATTCAATTTTTTAAAAAATATTTCTCGACGACCCAACCGAATGGGAATCATGATCCATCATTTTTAATGTTATTCCCAAAATTTTAGAAAAAAAAAATTGTTTGATTTGGTAATTCAACGGTCAACTAGTATTTTGAGCGGAACCCCTAAATTAGGTTTCGTCAGGGTTTAAGGATTCCATTTTTTAAAAATTATTTCTCGATGACCCAACCGAAAGGGAATCAAGATCCATCATTTTTAATGTTATTCCCAAAATTTTAGAAAAAAAATTTATTTGATTGGGTAATTCAACGGTCAACTAGTACCTTGATCGGAACCCCTAAAAAGGGTTTCGTCAGGGTTTAAGGATTCAATTTTTTAAAAAATATTTCTCGACGACCCAACCGAACGGAAGTCAAGATCCATCATTTTTAATGTTATTCCAAAAATTTTAGAAAAAAATTATTTGATTGGGTAATTCAACGGTCAACTAGTACTTTGACCGGAACCCCTAAATTGGGTTTCGTCCGGGTTTAAGGATTCGATTTTTTAAAAAATATTTCTCAAAGACCCAACTGAACGGGAATCAAGATCCATCATTCTTAATGTTATTCCCAAAATTTTAGAAATTTTTTTTTTATTTGATTGGGTAATTCAACGGTCAACTAGTACTTTGACCGGAACCCCTAAATAGGGTTTCGTCATGGTTTAAGGATTCGATTTTTTAAAAAATATTTCTCGATGACCCAACTAAACGGAAATCAATATCCATCATTTTTAATGTTATTCCCAAATTTTAGGGAAAAAAAAATTATTTGATTGGGTAAATTAACGGTCAACTAGTACTTTGACCGGAACCCCTAAAAAGGGTTTCGTCAAGGTTTAAGGATTCAATTTTTTAAAAAATATTTCTCGATGACCCAACCGAACGGGAATCAAGATCCATCACTTTTTATGTTATTCCCAAAATTTTAGAATTTTTTTTTTATTTGATTGGGTAATTCAACGGTCAACTAGTACTTTGACCGGAACCCCTAAAAAGGGTTTCGCCAAGGTTTAAGGATTCGATTTTTAAAAAATATTTCTCGACGACCCAACCGAACGAGAATCAAGATCTATCATTTTTAATGTTATTTCCAAAATTTTAGAAAAAAATTTATTTGATTGGGTAATTCAACGGTCAACTAGTACTTTGACCGGAACCCCTAAATTGGGTTTCGTCAGGGTTTAAGGATTCGATTTTTTAAAAAATATTTCTTAAAGACCCAACTGAACGGGAATCAAGATCCATCATTTTTAATGTTATTTCCAAAATTTTAGAAAAACAAATTTATTTGATTGGGTAATTCAACGGTCAACTAGTACTTTGACCGCAACCCCTAAACAGGGTTTCGTCAGGGTTTAAGGATTCAATTTTTTAAAAAATATTTCTCGACGACCCAACCGAATAGGAATCAATATCCATCATTTTTAATGTTATTCCCAAAATTTTAGAAAAAAAATTTATTTGATTTGGTAATTCAACGGTCAACTAGTATTTTGACCGGAACCCCTAAATTGGGTTTCGTCAGGGTTTAAGGATTCCATTTTTTAAAAAATATTTCTTGATGACCCAACCGAAAGGGAATCAGGATCCATCATTTTTAATGTTATTCCAAAAATTTTAGAAAAAAAAAATTTATTTGATTGGGTAATTCAACGGTCAACTAGTACTTTGACCGGAACCCATAAAATTGGGTTTCGTCAGGGTTTAAGGATTCGATTTTTTAAAAAATATTTCTCAAAGACCCAACTGAACGGGAATCAAGATCCATCATTCTTAATGTTATTCCCAAAATTTTAGAATTTTTTTTTTATTTGATTGGGTAATTCAACGGTCAACTTGTACTTTGACCGGAACCCCTAAAAAGGGTTTCGTCATGGTTTAAGGATTCGATTTCTAAAAAATATTTCTTGACGACCCAACCGAACGAGAATCAAGATCCATCATTTTTAATCTTATTCCCAAAATTTTAGAAAAAAATTATTTGATTGGGTAATTCAACGGTCAACTAGTACTTTGACTGGAACCCCTAAATAGGGTTTCGTCATAGTTTAAGGATTCGATTTTTTAAAAAATATTTCTCGATGACCCAACTAAACGGGAATCAAGATCCATCATTTTTAATGTTATTCCCAAAATTTTAGGAAAAAAATTTATTTGATTGGGTAAATTAACGGTCAACTAGTGCTTTGACCGGAACCCCTAAAAAGGGTTTCGTCAAGGTTTAAGGATTCGATTTTTTAAAAAATATTTCTCGATGACCCAACCGAACGGGAATCAAGATCCATAACTTTTTATGTTATTCCCAAAATTTTAGAAATTTTTTTTATTTGATTGGGTAATTCAACGGTCAACTAGTACTTTGACCGGAACCCCTAAAAAGGGTTTCGCCAAGGTTTAAGGATTCGATTTTTAAAAAATATTTCTCGACGACCCAACCGAACGAGAATCAAGATCCATCATTTTTAATGTTATTTCCAAAATTTTAGAAAAAAATTTATTTGATTGGGTAATTCAACGGTCAACTAGTACTTTGACCGGAACCCCTAAATTGGGTTTCGTCAGGGTATAAGGATTCGATTTTTAAAAAAATATTTCTGAAAGACCCAACTGAACGGGAATCAAGATCCATCATTTTTAATGTTATTCCCAAAATTTTAGAAAAAAAATTTATTTGATTGGGTAATTCAACGGTCAACTAGTACTTTGACCGCAACCCCTAAACAGGGTTTCGTCAGGGTTTAAGGATTCAATTTTTTAAAAAATATTTCTCGACGACCCAACCGAATGGGAATCATGATCCATTATTTTTAATGTTATTCCCAAAATTTTAGAAAAAAAAAAATTGTTTGATTTGGTAATTCAACGGTCAACTAGTATTTTGAGCGGAACCCCTAAATTAGGTTTCGTCAGGGTTTAAGGATTCCATTTTTTAAAAATTATTTCTCGATGACCCAACCGAAAGGGAATCAAGATCCATCATTTTTAATGTTATTCCCAAAATTTTAGAAAAAAAATTTATTTGATTGGGTAATTCAACGGTCAACTAGTACCTTGATCGGAACCCCTAAAAAGGGTTTCGTCAGGGTTTAAGGATTCGATTTTTAAAAAAATATTTCTCGACGACCCAACCGAACGGAAGTCAAGATCCATCATTTTTAATGTTATTCCCAAAATTTTAGAATTTTTTTTTATTTGATTTGGTAATTCAACGGTCAACTAGTACTTTGACCGGAACCCCTAAAAAGGGTTTCGTCTGGGTTTAAGGATTCGATTTCTAAAAGCTATTTCTTGACGACCCAACCGAACGAGAATCAAGACTCATCATTTTTAATGTTATTCCCAAAATTTTAGAAAAAAAATTATTTGATTGGGTAATTCAACGGTCAACTAGTACTTTGACCGGAACCCCTAAATTGGGTTTCGTCAGGGTTTAAGGATTCGATTTTTTAAAAAATATTTCTCAAAGACCCAACTGAACGGGAATCAAGATCCATCATTCTTAATGTTATTCCCAAAATTTAAAAAAAAAATTATTTGATTGGGTAATTCAACGGTCAACTAGTACTTTGACTAGAACCCCTAAACAGGGTTTCGTCAGGGTTTAAGGATTAAATTTTTTAAAAAATATTTCTCGATGACCCAACCGAATGGGAATCAAGATCCATCATTTTTAATGTAATTCCAAAAAGTTTAGGAAAAAAAAATTTATTTGATTTGGTAATTCAACGATCAACTAGTACTTTGTTCGGAACCCCTAAATTGGGTTTCGTTAGGGTTTAAGGATTCGATTTTTTAAAAAATAATTCTCGACGACTCAACCGAAAGGGAATCAAGATCCAACATTTTTAATGTTATTCCCAAAATTTTAGAAAAAAAAATTAATTTGATTGGGTAATTCAACGGTCAACTAGTATTTTGACCGGAACCCCTAAAAAGGGTTTCGTCAGGGTTTAAGGATTCGATTTTTTAAAAAATATTTCTCGACGACCCAACCGAACGGGAATCAAGATCCATCATTTTTGATTTTATTCCCAAAATTTTAGAAAAAAAAAAATGTTTGATTTGGTAATTCAACGGTCAACTAGTATTTTGAGCGGAACCCCTAAATTGGGTTTCGTCAGGGTTTAAGGATTCCATTTTTTAAAAATTATTTCTCGATGACCCAACCGAAAGGGAATCAAGATCCATCATTTTTAATGTTATTCCAAAAATTTTAGAAAAAAAAATTTATTTGATTGGGTAATTCAACGGTCAACTAGTACCTTGACTAGAACCCCTAAAAAGGGTTTCGTCAGGGTTTAAGGATTCGATTTTTTAAAAAATATTTCTCGACGACCCAACCGAACGGAAGTCAAGATCCATCATTTTTAATGTTATTCCCAAAATTTTAGAAAAAAAAATTTTTATTTGATTGGGTAATTCAACGGTCAACTTGTACTTTGACCGGAGCCCCTAAAAAGGGTTTCGTCAGGGTTTAAGGATTCGATTTCTAAAAAATATTTCTTGACGACCCAAACAAACGAGAATCAAGATCCATCATTTTTAATGTTATTCCCAAAATTTTAGAAAAAAATTATTTGATTGGGTAATTCAACGGTCAACTAGTACTTTGACCGGAACCCCTAAATAGGGTTTCGTCATGGTTTAAGGATTCAATTTTTTAAACAATATTTCTCGATGACCCAACTAAACGGGAATCAAGATCCATCATTTTTAATGTTATTCCCAAAATTTTAGGAAAAAAAAATTATTTGATTGGGTAAATTAACGGTCAACTAGTACTTTGACCGGAACCACTAAAAAGGGTTTCGTCAAGGTTTAAGGATTCGATTTTTTAAAAAATATTTCTCGATGACCACCGAACGGGAATCAAGATCCATCACTTTTTATGTTATTCCCAAAATTTTAGAAATTTTTTTTATTTGATTGGGTAATTCAACGGTCAACTAGTACTTTGACCGGAACCCCTAAAAAGGGTTTCGCCAAGGTTTAAGGATTCGTTTTTAAAAAATATTTCTCGACGACCCAACCGAACGAGAATCAAGATCCATCATTTTCAATGTTATTTCCAAAATTTTAGAAAAAAATTTATTTGATTGGGTAATTCAACGGTCAACTAGTACTTTGACCGGAACCCCTAAATTGGGTTTCGTCAGGGTATAAGGATTCGATTTTTAAAAAAATATTTCTGAAAGACCCAACTGAACGGGAATCAAGATCCATCATTTTTAATGTTATTCCCAAAATTTTAGAAAAAAAATTTATTTGATTGGGTAATTCAACGGTCAACTAGTACTTTGACCGCAACCCCTAAACATGGTTTCGTCAGGGTTTAAGGATTCAATTTTTTAAAAAATATTTCTCGACGACCCAACCGAATGGGAATCAAGATCCATCATTTTTAATGTTATTCCCAAAATTTTAGAAAAAAAAAATTGTTTGATTTGGTAATTCAACGGTCAACTAGTATTTTGACCGGAACCCCTAAATTGGGTTTCGTCAGGGTTTAAGGATTCCATTTTTTCAAAATTATTTCTCGATGACCCAACCGAAGGGGAATCAAGATCCATCATTTTTAATGTTATTCCCAAAATTTTAGAAAAAAAATTTATTTGATTGGGTAATTCAACGGTCAACTAGTACCTTGATCGGAACCCTTAAAAAGGGTTTCGTCAGGGTTTAAGGATTCGATTTTTTAAAAAATATTTCTCGACGACCCAACCGAACGGAAGTCAAGATCCATCATTTTTAATGTTATTACCAAAATTTTAGAATTTTTTTTTTATTTGATTGGGAAATTCAACGGTCAACTAGTACTTTGACCGGAACCCCTAAAAAGGGTTTCGTCAAGGTTTAAGGATTCGATTTCTAAAAACTATTTCTTGACGACCCAACCGAACGAGAATCAAGATCCATCATTTTTAATGTTATTCCCAAACTTTTAGAAAAAAAATTATTTGATTTGGTAATTCAACAGTCAACTAGTACTTTGACCGGAACCCCTAAATTGGGTTTCGTCAGGGTTTAAGGATTCGATTTTTTTAAAAATATTTCTCAAAGACCCAACTGAACGGGAATCAAGATCCATCATTCTTAATGTTATTCCCAAAATTTTAAAAAAAAAATTATTTGATTGGGTAATTCAACGGTCAACTAGTACTTTGACTAGAACCCCTAAACAGGGTTTCGTCAGGGTTTAAGGATTAAATTTTTAAAAAAATATTTCTCGATGACCCAACCGAATGGGAATCAAGATCCATCATTTTTAAAGTAATTCCCAAAAGTTTAGGAAAAAAAAATTTATTTGATTTAGTACTTCAACGGTCAACTAGTACTTTGTCCGGAACCCCTAAATTGGGTTTCGTTAGGGTTTAAGGATTCGATTTTTTAAAAAATATTTCTCGACTACTCAACCGAAAGGGAATCAAGATCCAAAATTTTTAATGTTATTCCCAAAATTTTAGAAAAAAAATTTAATTTGATTGGGTAATTCAATGGTCAACTAGTATTTTGACCGGAACCCCTAAAAAGGGTTTCGTCAGGGTTTAAGGATACAATTTTTTAAAAAATATTTCTCGACGACCCAACCGAACGGGAATCAAGATCCATCATTTTTGATTTTATTCCCAAAATTTTAGAAAAAAAAAATTGTTTGATTTGGTAATTCAACGGTCAACTAGTATTTTGAGCGGAACCCCTAAATTGGGTTTCGTCAGGGTTTAAGGATTCCATTTTTTAAAAATTATTTCTCGATGACCCAACCGAAAGGGAATCAAGATCCATCATTTTTAATGTTATTCCAAAAATTTTAGAAAAAAAAATTTATTTGATTGGGTAATTCAACGGTCAACTAGTACCTTGACTGGAAGGCCTAAAAAGGGTTTCGTCAGGGTTTAAGGATTCGATTTTTTAAAAAATATTTCTCGACGACCCAACCGAATGGAAGTCAAGATCCATCATTTTTAATGTTATTCCCAAAATTTTAGAATTTTTTTTTTATTTGATTGGGTAATTCAACGGTCAACTTGTACTTTGACCGGAACCCCTAAAAAGGGTTTCGTCAGGGTTTAAGGATTCGATTTTTAAAAAATATTTCTTGACGACCCAAATGAACGAGAATCAAGATCCATCATTTTTAATGTTATTCCCAAAATTTTAGAAAAAAATTATTTGATTGGGTAATTCAACAGTCAACTAGTACTTTGACCGGAACCCCTAAATTGGGTTTCGTCAGGGTTTAAGGATTCGATTTTTTAAAAAATATTTCTCAAAGACCCAACTGAATGGGAATCAAGATCCATCATTCTTAATGTTATTCCCAAAATTTTAGAAATTTTTTTTTATTTGATTGGGTAATTCAACGGTCAACTTGTACTTTGACCAGAACCCCTAAAAAGGGTTTCGTCAGGGTTTAAGGATTCGATTTCTAAAAAATATTTCTTGACGATCCAACCGAACGAGAATCAAGATCCATCATTTTTAATGTTATTCCCAAAATTTTAGAAAAAAATTATTTGATTTGGTAATTCAACGGTCAACTAGTACTTTGACCGGAACCCCTAAATTGGGTTTCGTCAGGGTATAAGGATTCGATTTTAAAAAAATATTTCTGAAAGACCCAACTGAACGGGAATCAAGATCCATCATTTTTAATGTTATTCCCAAAATTTTAGAAAAAATTTATTTGATTTGGTAATTCAACGGTCAACTAGTATTTTGTCCGGAACCCCTAAATTTGGTTTCGTCAGGGTTTAAGGATTCGATTTTTTAAAAAATATTTCTCGACGACTCAACCGAAAGGGAATCAAGATCCAACATTTTTAATGTTATTCCCAAAATTTTAGAAAAAAAATTTAATTCGATTGGGTAATTCAACGGTCAACTAGTATTTTGACCGGAACCCCTAAAAAGGGTTTCGTCAGGGTTTAAGGATTCGATTTTTTAAAAAATATTTCTCGACGACCCAACCGAACGGGAATCAAGATCCATCATTTTTGATTTTATTCCCAAAATTTTAGAAAAAAAATTTATTTGATTGGGTAATTCAACGGTCAACTAGTACTTTGACCGAAACCCCTAAATTGGGTTTCGTTAGGGTTCAAGGATTCGATTTTTTAAAAAATATTTCTCGATGACCCATCCAAACGGGAATCAAGATCCATCATTTTTAATGTTATTTCCAAAATTTTAGGAAAAAAAATTTATTTGATTGGGTAAATTAACGGTCAACTAGTACTTTGACCGGAACCCCTAAAAAGGTTTCGTCAAGGTTTATGGATTCGATTTTTTAAAAAATATTTCTCAATGACCCAACCGAACGGGAATCAAGATCCATCACTTTTAATGTTATTCCAAAAATTTTAGAAAAAAAAAAATTTATTTGATTGGGTAATTCAACGGTCAACTAGTACTTTGACCGGAACCCCTAAAAAGGGTTTCGTCAGGGTTTAAGGATTCGATTTTTAAAAAATATTTCTCGACGACCCAACCGAACGAGCATCAAGATCCATCATTTTTAATGTTATTCCCAAAATTTTAGAAAAAAATTTATTTGATTGGGTAATTCAACGGTCAACTAGTACTTTAACCGGAACCCCTAAATTGGGTTTCGTCAGGGTTTAAGGATTCGATTTTTTAAAAAATATTTCTGAAAGATCCAACTGAACGGGAATCAAGATCCATCATTTTTAATGTTATTCCCAAAATTTAAGAAAAAAAATTTATTTGATTGGGTAATTCAACGGTCAACTAGTACTTTCACCGGAACCCCTAAACAGGGTTTCGTTAGCGTTTAAGGATTCAATTTTTTAAAAAATATTTCTCGACGACCCAACCGAATGGGAATCAAGATCCATCATTTTTAATGTTATTCCCAAAATTTTAGAAAAAAAAAATTTATTTGATTTGGTAATTCAACGGTCAACTAGTATTTTGACCGGAACCCCTAAATTGGGTTTCGAAAGGGTTTAAGGATTCGATTTTTTAAAAAATATTTTTCGATGACCCAACCAAACGGGAATCAAGATCCATCATTTTTAATGTTATTCCCAAAATTTTAGAAAAAAACAATTTATTTGATTTTGTAATTCAACGGTCAACTAGTATTTTGACCAGAACCCCTAAATTGGGTTTCGTCAGGGTTTAAGGATTCGATTTTTTAAAAAAAAAATTCTCGATGACCCAACTAAACGGGAATCAAGATCCATCATTTTTAATGTTATTCCCAAAATTTTAGGGAAAAAAAATTATTTGATTGGGTAAATTAACGGTCAACTAGTACTTTGACCGGAACCCCTAAAAAGGGTTTCGTCAAGGTTTAACGATTCGATTTTTTAAAAAATATTTCTCGATGACCCAACCAAACGGGAATCAAGATCCATCACTTTTAATATTATTCCCAAAATTTTAGAAAAAAAATTTATTTGATTGGGTAATTCAACGGTCAACTAGTACTTTGACCGGAACCCCTAAATTGGGTTTCGTCAGGGTGTAAGGATTCGATTTTTTAAAAAATATTTCCTAAAGACCCAACTGAACGGGAATCAAGATCCATCATTTTTAATGTTATTACCTAAATTTTAGAAAAACAAATTTATTTGATTGGGTAATTCAACGGTCAACTAGTACTTTGACCGCAACCCCTAAACAGGGTTTCGTCAGGGTTTAATGATTCAATTTTTTAAAAAATATTTCTCGACGACCCAACCGAATAGGAATCAAGATCCATCATTTTTAATGTTATTCCCAAAATTTTAGAAATTTTTTTTATTTGATTTGGTAATTCAACGGTCAACTAGTATTTTGACTGGAACCCCTAAATTGGGTTTCGTCAGGGTTTAAGGATTCCATTTTTTAAAAAATATTTCTCGATGACCCAACCAAAAAGGAATCAAGATCCATCATTTTTAATGTTATTCCCAAAATTTTAGAAAAAAAATAATTTATTTGATTGGGTAATTCAACGGTCAACTAGTACCTTGACCGGAACCCCTAAAAAGGGTTTCGTTTGGGTTTAAGGATTCGATTTTTTAAAAAATATTTCTCGATGACCCAACCGAACGGAAGTCAAGATCCATCATTTTTAATGTTATTCCCAAAATTTTAGAAATTTTTTTTTATTTGATTGGGTAATTCAACGGTCAACTTGTACTTTGACCAGAACCCCTAAAAAGGGTTTCGTCAGGGTTTAAGGATTCGATTTCTAAAAAATATTTCTTGACGACCCAACCAAACGAGAATCAAGATCCATCATTTTTAATGTTATTCCCAAAATTTTAGGAAAAAATTATTTGATTGGGTAATTCAACGGTCAACTAGTACTTTGACCGGAACCCCTAAATTGGGTTTCGTCAGGGTTTAAGGATTCGATTTTTTAAAAAATATTTCTTAAAGACCCAACTGAACGGGAATCAATATCCATCATTCTTAATGTTATTCCCAAAATTTTAGAAAATTTTTTTTTATTTGATTGGGTAATTCAACGGTCAACTAGTACTTTGACCGGAACCCCTAAATAGGGTTTCATCATGGTTTAAGGATTCGATTTTTTAAAAAATATTTCTCGATGACCCAACTAAACGGGAATCAAGATCCATCATTTTTAATGTTATTCCCAAAATTTTTGGGAAAAAAAATTATTTGATTGGGTAAATTAACGGTCAACTAGTACTTTGACCGGAACCCCTAAAAAGGGTTTCGTCAAGGTTTAAGGATTCGATTTTTTAAAAAATATTTCTCGGTGACCCAACCGAACGGGAATCAAGATCCATCACTTTTTATGTTATTCCCAAAATTTTAGAAATTTTTTTTTATTTGATTGGGTAATTCAACGGTCAACTAGTACTTTGACCGGAACCCCTAAAAAGGGTTTCGCCAAGGTTTAAGGATTCGATTTTTTAAAAATATTTTTCGACGACCCAACCGAACGAGAATCAATATCCATCATTTTTAATGTTATTTCCAAAATTTTAGAAAAAATTTTATTTGATTGGGTAATTCAACGGTCAACTAGTACTTTGACCGGAACCCCTAAATTGGGTTTCGTCAGGGTTTAAGGATTCGATTTTTTAAAAAATATTTCTTAAAGACCCAACTGAACGGGAATCAAGATCCATCATTTTTAATGTTATTTCCAAAATTTTAGAAAAACAAATTTATTTGATTGGGTAATTCAAAGGTCAACTAGTACTTTGACCGCAACCCCTAAACAGGGTTTCGTCAGGGTTTAAGGATTCAATTTTTTAAAAAATATTTCTCGACGACCCAACTGAATAGGAATCAAGATCCATCATTTTTAATGTTATTACCAAAATTTTAGAAAAAAAAATTTATTTGATTTGGTAATTCAACGGTCAACTAGTATTTTGACCGGAACCCCTAAATTGGGTTTCGTCAGGGTTTAAGGATTCCATTTTTTAAAAAATATTTCTTGATGACCCAACCGAAAGGGAATCAGGATCCATCATTTTTAACGTTATTCCAAAAATTTTAGGAAAAAAAAATTTATTTGATTGGGTAATTCAACGGTCAACTAGTACCTTGACTGGAACCCCTAAAAAGGGTTTCGTCAGGGTTTAAGGATTCGATTTTTTTAAAAATATTTCTCGACGACCCAACCGAACGAGAATCAAGATCCATCATTTTTAATGTTACTCCCAAAATTTTAGAAAAAAAATTTATTTGATTGGGTAATTCAACGGTCAACTAGTACTTTGACCGCAACCCCTAAAAAGGGTTTCGTCAGGGTTTAAGGATTCAATTTTTTAAAAAATATTTCTCGACGACCCAACCGAATGGGAATCAAGATCCATCATTTTTAATGTTATTCCCAAAATTTTAGAAAAAAAAAATTGTTTGATTTGGTAATTCAACGATCAACTAGTATTTTGACCGGAACCCATAAATTGGGTTTCGTCAGGGTTTAAGGATTCCATTTTTTAAAAATTATTTCTCGATGACCCAACCGAAAGGGAATCAAGATCCATCATTTTTAATGTTATTCCCAAAATTTTAGAAAAAAAATTTATTTGATTGGGTAATTCAACGGTCAACTAGTACCTTGATCGGAACCCTTAAAAAGGGTTTCGTCAGGGTTTAAGGATTCGATTTTTTAAAAAATATTTCTCGACGACCCAACCGAACGGAAGTCAAGATCCATCATTTTTAATGTTATTCCCAAAATTTTAGAATTTTTTTTTTATTTGATTGGGTAATTCAACGGTCAACTAGTACTTTGACCCAACTGAACGAGAATCAAGATCCATCATTTTTAATGTTATTCCCAAACTTTTAGAAAAAAAATTATTTGATTTGGTAATTCAACAGTCAACTAGTACTTTGACCGGAACCCCTAAATTGGGTTTCGTCAGGGTTTAAGGATTCGATTTTTTAAAAAATATTTCTCAAAGACCCAACTAAACGGGAATCAAGATCCATCATTCTTAATGTTATTCCCAAAATTTTAGAAAAAAAAATTAATTTGATTGGGTAATTCAACGGTCAACTAGTATTTTGACCGGAACCCCTAAAAAGGGTTTCGTCAGGGTTTAAGGATTCGATTTTTTAAAAAATATTTCTCGACGACCCAACCGAACGGGAATCAAGATCCATCATTTTTGATTTTATTCCCAAAATTTTAGAAAAAAAATTTATTTGATTGGGTAATTCAACGGTCAACTAGTACTTTGACCGGAACCCCTAAATTGGGTTTCGTTAGGGTTTAAGGATTTGATTTTTTTAAAAATATTTCTCGACGACCCAACCGAATGGGAATCAAGATCCATCATTTTTAATGTTATTCCGAAAATTTTAGAAAAAAAATTAATTTGATTGGGTAATTCAACGGTCAACTAGTACTTTGACCGGAACCCCTAAAAAGGGTTTCGTCAGGGTTTAAGGATTCGATTTTTTAAAAAATATTTCTCGATGACCCATCCAAACGGGAATCAAGATCCATCATTTTTAATGTTATTCCCAAAATTTTAGGAAAAAAAATTTATTTGATTGGGTAAATTAAGGGTCAACTAGTACTTTGACCGGAACCCCTAAAAAGGGTTTCGTCAAGGTTTATGGATTCGATTTTTTAAAAAATATTTCTCAATGACCCAACCGAACGGGAATCAAGATCCATCATTTTTAATGTTATTCCCAAAATTTTAGAAAAAAAAAATTTATTTGATTGGGTAATTCAACGGTCAACTAGTACTTTGACCGGAACCCCTAAAAAGGGTTTCGTCACGGTTTAAGGATTCGATTTTTAAAAAATATTTCTCGACGACCCAACCGAACGAGATCAAGATCCATCATTTTTAATGTTATTCCCAAAATTTTAGAAAAAAATTTATTTGATTGGGTAATTCAACGGTCAACTAGTACTTTAACCGGAACCCCTAAATTGGGTTTTGTCACGGTTTAAGGATTCGATTTTTTAAAAAATATTTCTGAAAGACCCAACTGAACGGGAATCAAGATCCATCATTTTTAATGTTATTCCCAAAATTTAAGAAAAAAATTTATTTGATTGGGTAATTCAACGGTCAACTAGTACTTTGACCGGAACCCCTAAACAAGGTTTCGTTAGCATTTAAGGATTCAATTTTTTAAAAAATATTTCTCGACGACCCAACCGAATGGGAATCAAGATCCATCATTTTTAATGTTATTCCCAAAATTTTAGAAAAAAAAAATTTATTTGATTTGGTAATTCAACGGTCAACTAGTACTTTGACCGGAACCCCTAAAAATGGTTTCGTTAGGGTTTAAGGATTCGATTTCTAAAAACTATTTCTTGACGACCCAACTGAACGAGAATCAAGATCCATCATTTTTAATGTTATTCCCAAACTTTTAGAAAAAAAATTATTTGATTTGGTAATTCAACAGTCAACTAGTACTTTGACCGGAACCCCTAAATTGGGTTTCGTCAGGGTTTAAGGATTCGATTTTTTAAAAAATATTTCTCAAAGACCCAACTAAACGGGAATCAAGATCCATCATTCTTAATGTTATTCCCAAAATTTTAAAAAAAAAAAAATTATTTGATTGGGTAATTCAACGGTCAACTAGTACTTTGACTAGAACCCCTAAATAGGGTTTCGTCAGGGTTTAAGGATTAAATTTTTTAAAAAATATTTCTCGATGACCCAACCGAATGGGAATCAAGATCCATCATTTTTAATGTAATTCCCAAAAGTTTAGGAAAAAAAAATTTATTTGATTTGGTAATTCAACGGTCAACTAGTACTTTGTCCGGAACCCCTAAATTGGGTTTCGTCAGGGTTTAAGGATTCGATTTTTTAAAAAATATTTCTCGACGACTCAACCGAAAGGGAATCAAGATCCAACATTTTTAATGTTATTCCCAAAATTTTAGAAAAAAAAATTAATTTGATTGGGTAATTCAACGGTCAACTAGTATTTTGACCGGAACCCCTAAAAAGGGTTTCGTCAGGGTTTAAGGATTCGATTTTTTAAAAAATATTTCTTGACGACCCAACCGAACGGGAATCAAGATCCATCATTTTTGATTTTATTCCCAAAATTTTAGAAAAAAAATTTATTTGATTGGGTAATTCAACGGTCAACTAGTACTTTGACCGGAACCCCTAAATTGGGTTTCGTTAGGGTTTAAGGATTTGATTTTTTTAAAAATATTTTTCGACGACCCAACCGAATGGGAATCAAGATCCATCATTTTTAATGTTATTCCGAAAATTTTAGAAAAAAAATTAATTTGATTGGGTAATTCAACGGTCAACTAGTACTTTGACCGGAACCCCTAAAAAGGGTTTCGTCAGGGTTTAAAGATTCGATTTTTTAAAAAATATTTCTCGATGACCCATCCAAACGGGAATCAAGATCCATCATTTTTAATGTTATTCCCAAAATTTTAGGAAAAAAAATTTATTTGATTGGGTAAATTAAGGGTCAACTAGTACTTTGACCGGAACCTCTAAAAAGGGTTTCGTCAAGGTTTATGGATTCGATTTTTTAAAAAATATTTCTCAATGACCCAACCGAACGGGAATCAAGATCCATCATTTTTAATGCTATTCCCAAAATTTTAGAAAAAAAAAATTTATTTGATTGGGTAATTCAACGGTCAACTAGTACTTTGACCGGAACCCCTAAAAAGGGTTTCGTCAGGGTTTAAGGATTCGATTTTTAAAAAATATTTCTCGACGACCCAACCGAACGAGATCAAGATCCATCATTTTTAATGTTATTCCCAAAATTTTAGAAAAAAATTTATTTGATTGGGTAATTCAACGGTCAACTAGTACTTTAACCGGAACCCCTAAATTGGGTTTCGTCACGGTTTAAGGATTCGATTTTTTAAAAAATATTTCTGAAAGACCCAACTGAACGGGAATCAAGATCCATCATTTTTAATGTTATTCCCAAAATTTAAGAAAAAAATTTATTTGATTGGGTAATTCAACGGTCAACTAGTACTTTGACCGGAACCCCTAAACAAGGTTTCGTTAGCATTTAAGGATTCAATTTTTTAAAAAATATTTCTCGACGACCCAACCGAATGGGAATCAAGATCCATCATTTTTAATGTTATTCCCAAAATTTTAGAAAAAAAATATTTATTTGATTTGGTAATTCAACGGTCAACTAGTATTTTGACCGGAACCCCTAAATTGGGTTTCGACAGGGTTTAAGGATTCGATTTTTTAAAAAATATTTTTCGATGACCCAACCAAACGGGAATCAAGATCCATCATTTTTAATGTTATTCCCAAAATTTTAGAAAAAAACAATTTATTTGATTTGGTAATTCAACGGTCAACTAGTATTTTGACCAGAACCCCTAAATTGGGTTTCGTTAGGGTTTAAGGATTCGATTTTTTTAAAAAAAAATTCTCGATGACCCAACTAAACGGGAATCAAGATCCATCATTTTTAATGTTATTCCCAAAATTTTAGGGAAAAAAATTATTTGATTGGGTAAATTAACGGTCAACTAGTACTTTGACCGGAACCCCTAAAAAGGGTTTCGTCAAGGTTTAACGATTCGATTTTTTAAAAAATATTTCTCGATGACCCAACCAAACGGGAATCAAGATCCATCACTATTAATATTATTCCCAAAATTTTAGAAAAAAAATTTATTTGATTGGGTAATTCAACGGTCAACTAGTACTTTGACCGGAACCCCTAAATTGGGTTTCGTCAGGGTTTAAGGATTCGATTTTTTAAAAAATATTTCTTAAAGACCCAACTGAATGGGAATCAGATCCATCATTTTTAATGTTATTTCCAAAATTTTAGAAAAACAAATTTATTTGATTGGGTAATTCAACGGTCAACTAGTACTTTGACCACAACCCCTAAACAGGGTTTCGTCAGGGTTTAAGGATTCAATTTTATAAAAAATATTTCTCGACGACCCAACCGAATATGAATCAAGATCCATCATTTTTAATGTTATTCCCAAAATTTTAGAAATTTTTTTTATTTGATTTGGTAATTCAACGGTCAACTAGTATTTTGACCGGAACCCCTAAATTGGGTTTCGTCAGGGTTTAAGGATTCCATTTTTTAAAAAATATTTCTCGATGACCCAACCGAAAAGGAATCAAGATCCATCATTTTTAATGTTATTCCCAAAATTTTAGAAAAAAATAATTTATTTGATTGGGTAATTCAACGGTCAACTAGTACCTTGACCGGAACCCCTAAAAAGGGTTTCGTCAGGGTTTAAGGATTCGATTTTTTAAAAAATATTTCTCAAAGACCCAACTGAACGGGAATCAATATCCATCATTCTTAATGTTATTCCCAAAATTTTAGAAAAATTTTTTTTATTTGATTGGACAATTCAACTGTCAACTAGTACTTTGACCGGAACCCCTAAATAGGGTTTCGTCATGGTTTAAGGATTCGATTTTTTAAAAAATATTTCTCGACGACTCAACCGAAAGGGAATCAAGATCCAACATTTTCAATGTTATTCCCAAAATTTTAGAAAAAAAAATTAATTTGATTGGGTAATTCAACGGTCAACTAGTATTTTGACCGGAACCCCTAAAAAGGGTTTCGTCAGGGTTTAAGGATTCGATTTTTTAAAAAATATTTCTCGACGACCCAACCGAACGGGAATCAAGATCCATCATTTTTGATTTTATTCCCAAAATTTTAGAAAAAAAATTTATTTGATTGGGTAATTCAACGGTCAACTAGTACTTTGACCGGAACCCCTAAATTGGGTTTCGTTAGGGTTTAAGGATTTGATTTTTTTAAAAATATTTCTCGACGACCCAACCGAATGGGAATCAAGATCCATCATTTTTAATGTTATTCCGAAAATTTTAGAAAAAAAATTAATTTGATTGGGTAATTCAACGGTCAACTAGTACTTTGACCGGAACCCCTAAAAAGGGTTTCGTCAGGGTTTAAGGATTCGATTTTTTAAAAAATATTTCTCGATGACCCATCCAAACGGGAATCAAGATCCATCATTTTTAATGTTATTCCCAAAATTTTAGGAAAAAAAATTTATTTGATTGGGTAAATTAAGGGTCAACTAGTACTTTGACCGGAACCCCTAAAAAGGGTTTCGTCAAGGTTTATGGATTCGATTTTTTAAAAAATATTTCTCAATGACCCAACCGAACGGGAATCAAGATCCATCATTTTTAATGTTATTCCCAAAATTTTAGAAAAAAAAAATTTATTTGATTGGGTAATTCAACGGTCAACTAGTACTTTGACCGGAACCCCTAAAAAGGGTTTCATCAGGGTTTAAGGATTCGATTTTTAAAAAATATTTCTCGACGACCCAACCGAACGAGATCAAGATCCATCATTTTTAATGTTATTCCCAAAATTTTAGAAAAAAATTTATTTGATTGGGTAATTCAACGGTCAACTAGTACTTTAACCGGAACCCCTAAATTGGGTTTCGTCACGGTTTAAGGATTCGATTTTTTAAAAAATATTTCTGAAAGACCCAACTGAACGGGAATCAAGATCCATCATTTTTAATGTTATTCCCAAAATTTAAGAAAAAAATTTATTTGATTGGGTAATTCAACGGTCAACTAGTACTTTGACCGGAACCCCTAAACAAGGTTTCGTTAGCATTTAAGGATTCAATTTTTTAAAAAATATTTCTCGACGACCCAACCGAATGGGAATCAAGATCCATCATTTTTAATGTTATTCCCAAAATTTTAGAAAAAAAAAATTTATTTGATTTGGTAATTCAACGGTCAACTAGTATTTTGACCGGAACCCCTAAATTGGGTTTCGACAGGGTTTAAGGATTCGATTTTTTAAAAAATATTTTTCGATGACCCAACCAAACGGGAATCAAGATCCATCATTTTTAATGTTATTCCCAAAATTTTAGAAAAAAACAATTTATTTGATTTGGTAATTCAACGGTCAACTAGTATTTTGACCAGAACCCCTAAATTGGGTTTCGTTAGGGTTTAAGGATTCGATTTTTTAAAAAAAAATTCTCGATGACCCAACTAAACGGGAATCAAGATCCATCATTTTTAATGTTATTCCCAAAATTTTAGGGAAAAAAATTATTTGATTGGGTAAATTAACGGTCAACTAGTACTTTGACCGGAACCCCTAAAAAGGGTTTCGTCAAGGTTTAACGATTCGATTTTTTAAAAAATATTTCTCGATGACCCAACCAAACGGGAATCAAGATCCATCACTATTAATATTATTCCCAAAATTTTAGAAAAAAAATTTATTTGATTGGGTAATTCAACGGTCAACTAGTACTTTGACCGGAACCCCTAAATTGGGTTTCGTCAGGGTTTAAGGATTCGATTTTTTAAAAAATATTTCTTAAAGACCCAACTGAATGGGAATCAGATCCATCATTTTTAATGTTATTTCCAAAATTTTAGAAAAACAAATTTATTTGATTGGGTAATTCAACGGTCAACTAGTACTTTGACCACAACCCCTAAACAGGGTTTCGTCAGGGTTTAAGGATTCAATTTTATAAAAAATATTTCTCGACGACCCAACCGAATATGAATCAAGATCCATCATTTTTAATGTTATTCCCAAAATTTTAGAAATTTTTTTTATTTGATTTGGTAATTCAACGGTCAACTAGTATTTTGACCGGAACCCCTAAATTGGGTTTCGTCAGGGTTTAAGGATTCCATTTTTTAAAAAATATTTCTCGATGACCCAACCGAAAAGGAATCAAGATCCATCATTTTTAATGTTATTCCCAAAATTTTAGAAAAAAATAATTTATTTGATTGGGTAATTCAACGGTCAACTAGTACCTTGACCGGAACCCCTAAAAAGGGTTTCGTCAGGGTTTAAGGATTCGATTTTTTAAAAAATATTTCTCAAAGACCCAACTGAACGGGAATCAATATCCATCATTCTTAATGTTATTCCCAAAATTTTAGAAAAAAATTTTTTATTTGATTGGACAATTCAACTGTCAACTAGTACTTTGACCGGAACCCCTAAATAGGGTTTCGTCATGGTTTAAGGATTCGATTTTTTAAAAAATATTTCTCGACGACTCAACCGAAAGGGAATCAAGATCCAACATTTTTAATGTTATTCCCAAAATTTTAGAAAAAAAAATTAATTTGATTGGGTAATTCAACGGTCAACTAGTATTTTGACCGGAACCCCTAAAAAGGGTTTCGTCAGGGTTTAAGGATTCGATTTTTTAAAAAATATTTCTCGACGACCCAACCGAACGGGAATCAAGATCCATCATTTTTGATTTTATTCCCAAAATTTTAGAAAAAAAATTTATTTGATTGGGTAATTCAACGGTCAACTAGTACTTTGACCGGAACCCCTAAATTGGGTTTCGTTAGGGTTTAAGGATTTGATTTTTTTAAAAATATTTCTCGACGACCCAACCGAATGGGAATCAAGATCCATCATTTTTAATGTTATTCCGAAAATTTTAGAAAAAAAATTAATTTGATTGGGTAATTCAACGGTCAACTAGTACTTTGACCGGAACCCCTAAAAAGGGTTTCGTCAGGGTTTAAGGATTCGATTTTTTAAAAAATATTTCTCGATGACCCATCCAAACGGGAATCAAGATCCATCATTTTTAATGTTATTCCCAAAATTTTAGGAAAAAAAATTTATTTGATTGGGTAAATTAAGGGTCAACTAGTACTTTGACCGGAACCCCTAAAAAGGGTTTCGTCAAGGTTTATGGATTCGATTTTTTAAAAAATATTTCTCAATGACCCAACCGAACGGGAATCAAGATCCATCATTTTTAATGTTATTCCCAAAATTTTAGAAAAAAAAAATTTATTTGATTGGGTAATTCAACGGTCAACTAGTACTTTGACCGGAACCCCTAAAAAGGGTTTCATCAGGGTTTAAGGATTCGATTTTTAAAAAATATTTCTCGACGACCCAACCGAACGAGATCAAGATCCATCATTTTTAATGTTATTCCCAAAATTTTAGAAAAAAATTTATTTGATTGGGTAATTCAACGGTCAACTAGTACTTTAACCGGAACCCCTAAATTGGGTTTCGTCACGGTTTAAGGATTCGATTTTTTAAAAAATATTTCTGAAAGACCCAACTGAACGGGAATCAAGATCCATCATTTTTAATGTTATTCCCAAAATTTAAGAAAAAAATTTATTTGATTGGGTAATTCAACGGTCAACTAGTACTTTGACCGGAACCCCTAAACAAGGTTTCGTTAGCATTTAAGGATTCAATTTTTTAAAAAATATTTCTCGACGACCCAACCGAATGGGAATCAAGATCCATCATTTTTAATGTTATTCCCAAAATTTTAGAAAAAAAAAATTTATTTGATTTGGTAATTCAACGGTCAACTAGTATTTTGACCGGAACCCCTAAATTGGGTTTCGACAGGGTTTAAGGATTCGATTTTTTAAAAAATATTTTTCGATGACCCAACCAAACGGGAATCAAGATCCATCATTTTTAATGTTATTCCCAAAATTTTAGAAAAAAACAATTTATTTGATTTGGTAATTCAACGGTCAACTAGTATTTTGACCAGAACCCCTAAATTGGGTTTCGTTAGGGTTTAAGGATTCGATTTTTTTAAAAAAAATTCTCGATGACCCAACTAAACGGGAATCAAGATCCATCATTTTTAATGTTATTCCCAAAATTTTAGGGAAAAAAATTATTTGATTGGGTAAATTAACGGTCAACTAGTACTTTGACCGGAACCCCTAAAAAGGGTTTCGTCAAGGTTTAACGATTCGATTTTTTAAAAAATATTTCTCGATGACCCAACCAAACGGGAATCAAGATCCATCACTATTAATATTATTCCCAAAATTTTAGAAAAAAAATTTATTTGATTGGGTAATTCAACGGTCAACTAGTACTTTGACCGGAACCCCTAAATTGGGTTTCGTCAGGGTTTAAGGATTCGATTTTTTAAAAAATATTTCTTAAAGACCCAACTGAATGGGAATCAGATCCATCATTTTTAATGTTATTTCCAAAATTTTAGAAAAACAAATTTATTTGATTGGGTAATTCAACGGTCAACTAGTACTTTGACCACAACCCCTAAACAGGGTTTCGTCAGGGTTTAAGGATTCAATTTTATAAAAAATATTTCTCGACGACCCAACCGAATATGAATCAAGATCCATCATTTTTAATGTTATTCCCAAAATTTTAGAAATTTTTTTTATTTGATTTGGTAATTCAACGGTCAACTAGTATTTTGACCGGAACCCCTAAATTGGGTTTCGTCAGGGTTTAAGGATTCCATTTTTTAAAAAATATTTCTCGATGACCCAACCGAAAAGGAATCAAGATCCATCATTTTTAATGTTATTCCCAAAATTTTAGAAAAAAATAATTTATTTGATTGGGTAATTCAACGGTCAACTAGTACCTTGACCGGAACCCCTAAAAAGGGTTTCGTCAGGGTTTAAGGATTCGATTTTTTAAAAAATATTTCTCAAAGACCCAACTGAACGGGAATCAATATCCATCATTCTTAATGTTATTCCCAAAATTTTAGAAAAAAAAATTTTATTTGATTGGACAATTCAACTGTCAACTAGTACTTTGACCGGAACCCCTAAATAGGGTTTCGTCATGGTTTAAGGATTCGATTTTTTAAAAAATATTTCTCGATGACCCAACTAAACAGGAATCAAGATCCATCATTTTTAATGTTATTCCCAAAATTTTGGGAAAAAAAAATTATTTGATTGGGTAAATTAACGGTCAACTAGTACTTTGACCGGAACCCCTAAAAAGGGTTTCGTCAAGGTTTATGGATTCGATTTTTTAAAAAATATTTCTCAATGACCCAACCGAACGGGAATCAAGATCCATCACTTTTAATGTTATTCCCAAAATTTTAGAAAAAAAAAATTTATTTGATTGGGTAATTCAACTGTAATAACCACGAATTTTCGAAATAGATTTTTATTTTTTAGCCGAATTTTTGAGTCTCGTTTTAATTAGCCAGCCGGGAGAAAATAAACTGATTAAGGGGTCATCATTTTTTTTTATTTTATAAATAGCACTAATCTTGTAATGATTATGCCATTTACAATTGTTTCCCATTATTTATTTCTTTTAATTAGTAAAATACCACACTAAAACTATCATCATTATTCAGCATTATTGTGGTTGACAATTTTATTTTATAAATAGTACGGGTACAATAGCCAGGCCAATATCATAATAGTCTCTTTCATTTTTTTCAAAACAAAAACACAGCCCATAGTACCGAGTAGTTCATGTCTTTCCTTTTCTTATAAATAGACCACCTCTTGTCTCTGTTAAACCAAAATACTCGACCTATAGTCAGATAACCGAACAAAGAAAACCCAGGTAGTTAAAATTTTCTCCTGATCAACTTCATTCTCTTCGTGTATTTTTCGAATTCATTTCTTTTTATTGCTTTGTTGAACTGATGGGCTCATGTAATTGGTTGGGTTGTTGGTTTTTGGTGAGGAGTCGAATTAAGGGGGAGGGGTATATCGGCTATAACAATCGAAGAACAGGGGGGGGGGGCGATATTGCTGGGATTATAATCCATGGGGTGTTGTGTTGTTGGTATAGAGGTAGAGAGAGTGAGAGACGCAGTAGAGAGAGAGAATTGGTGGAGGGTTTGTTCGGAGTTGTGGTGTTGATAGAAAGGTGCGAGAGAGGGGGATAGACGGAGGGAGTACAGAGAGGGGCAGGGAGAGATTTAGAGGGGAGGTTTGTGGTGGTGTCAGTGTTGCCGCGTAGTTGTAATCGATGGTTGGTTTGTATCGGAGAAAAGAGGGAGGTGGAGGGAGAGATGAGGTCGAGAGTGATGGAGGAATCGGGAGAGAAGGGGAGATGGAGAGGGAGGTAGAAAGAGATTGTGATGGGTAGAGAGGAATGAGAGAGTTGAGGGGGATTGTTGTTGATGGGTTTAATCGGAAGAAGGGAGTTTTGAGTGTTGTTTGTGTTGTTGTTGTAGTACAGAGTTCAGGGGAGAGGAAGAAGCAGGTGGGGCCCACACGGTGGGACCCACATCGTTGCTTAGTTGCTGTTAAATATAATAAATTATTAACGTAGATGTTCGGGTTTTAATAATCGGGATTTTGTTAATCGAATAAAACGGAATTCAATAAGTTTTGTTAAAAATGAAATATTAATTAATTTGGTTAATAAATAATAAAATTATTTAAAATGGATTAATTATTTGTTTGTTAAAAAGAGTCATTTTGTGATTTTTGGACGAAAATTATAGAGTTAATAATTTGTTGATAAAAAGAAGAATATTTGTGAAATAAATAGAATAAAATATGTTTTATTTGGAAAAGCTGTTTTAATATTTTCCGGTTTATTTTTAATTAACCGGATCAAGTCAGATTTAATTTAGAGATTTAATACTTGTTTAGTAAATTAGAATTCTTTGACAATTAGTTTAAAAATGAGAATAATAAATATGGTTTTAAATTGAATAAAAATGGATGTTTGAATTTTTCATTTTGAGTAAGAATTTAGATTTCCAGATATTAAAAATAGGATATTTTCCCCAAATTTATTTCCCGTGTTCGAATAAATATTTATTTATCCCGGAATTAATTTCTGTTATTTATTCCGGAGATTTTTATGAGATATTATTTTATTATTAATTAGATTATCGGATCGGGAGTATTTTATTCTGAAGAATCGCTTACGTATTTCTGGTTGCTATTTTTTTAGAAAATAATTCTCGAGACGTAGATCGACGCCAAGTTCACGGGTAGAGTATAATTTTTATCTGCATTCATTTGCACTTCGAGATCGAGGCAAGTTCGTTCTTACCCTAACTTTTGGAAACTGTGAATTTCTGTTCGTGTTATTTAATTCCGTAATTATTTTGAGATGTTATATATTGAGATTATCTGTTGCTCTATATGATGCAATAATTTCTTTTGAGAATTATTTCTTGTTAAATATTATTATATTGTCAAGTTAGTTTATTTGAGAATTATAATCCCTATATGCGTAGAAACAATTTAATTGATATCGGGTCGATCTCATTAATTCGAGACGACTATTATTTTATTCAGTGAAACTAATCTCATTCGTCCGAGATAGTTAAATTTATTCTTTTCGATTGAATTTATTGTACAAATTCAATCGTTATTTATTGATTATCTTTCAGTTAGTTCCTCGTTTGAACTAACCGATAAGAGTTTAAAATTATAATTATTAGAGATTTTTATTCGTCGATCAAGTGAAAAATATTCTATTTACACGTTCATCAATGTTGAGTATTATAAATATCGAGAAGTACTATTTGTTCGGTACGACTCCCAATTACTTTAATCTTAGGACTATTCTCATAGATTCGAGATAGTCGATTTTATTGTCAAGGTTTGGCATTTTGTTCATGTCAACCGATAAATTATTATTGAGGATTTACATCAGTCCATTGTTCGGATTGATGGTGAAATTGAGTCATACTGGCAGTCCGCCAGATTTGTAAATATTTTCTGAAAGAGTTATCTCAAGTTATCTGTACCCAACTATTCGGGAATTCTGTATTCTACTGGTCAATTTTGGGCAAGAGGCCCTTTATAGAGAAAGAGAGACTCGTGTACCGTTTTACGGACCCGAGAATATTTAGGCATTCGTTGCCTTGGTTGAATTGATAACCATTATGATGCTAGCATTCATACATATATATTATAGTTGATATCGTATTGTAGCCGTGATCGGGTGAAGTGCGGTGTCATCGGAGGCCGGTATTCTTGGTTGGTTAGTTGATCGCCCCACCGAGATACGGAGAGGTGGAAGACCAGTTCATTCTTACATCATGAGTTATCAGAGTTATATCAAATGAGTCTTTTGTGTATTCTGTTTTGAGATGAGTTTTGAGCCTTTCGAGTATGATATTTTTCAAGATAAATTTGAGTCAAATCACATTGTTACATTCGATATTAAAATTTTGAGTACTTATGTCGGTAAACCTTATTATATTTATATACCGAGCGAGAAGAGAACTTGCTGAGCACTATAGTTGCTCATTCTTGCTTTACAACATTTTGTTCAGCTGTCAAGACGGAGAAAGGCGAGACGTCCAGCCAGGGCTATAAAGGGAAAGGGAAAGCGCAAGGCTATGGCGACAACAATTAGAAGATCCAACTGGAATCTTTATATTTCTACTGATGTGAACTTTTGTAATATATTAATTCGAGATGTATCAAGTTGTTTTGTATTATACTGTGAAGACGATCTTGGACCTGCGGAGTGGGACATTTTATGCTCCGTTGTATTATATATTTTGCTTTGTTATTGCGTAACTTGTGCTACAGGATATTGAGACAATGTGACGACCCGGGTCCCCTGTCAGGGTGGATTTGGGGGCGTTACAGTTTTGGTATCAAAGCCATAGTTATATTTTTAGGAATCGTACTTGGAGTATAACCCGATGCGAGCATTTAGAGATATAATACGAACCTAGAACTATAACGCGACGTGAGAATTTAGAGATATGATACGAATTTGAGATTTTGGCACTAAGCGCCTTACGCCTTTATATATATTTATAGGCATAGCTAGTTGATTGAAACCTGACCGAGATTTTCGTACTTTTGTAGATGTCTACTTCCGGACCAGCAGATTTTCGTTCTACCCGAGATAGATCTCCTACACCTTACCCGCATGGACCACTTAGCTCAGGTTCAGACAGTGACCCGTCTGAAGAGTTTATGCTGATGGGTAGTGACACGGAGGATTCTTCAGTTCAGATCCTTACACCTTCTCCTCCACATGTGATAGATTTAGTAGATTCTCCTGACCAGATCATTGAGATAGTCGATTCTCCTCCACCAGTGATTGATTTAGAGGCTCCTACCCCTGAGACGTTCAGAGTTGAGACCCCAGTGCCCGAGATTACTGATCCAGTTGATGAGAGCCAGCTTTCACCCGTCCGTATTGAGGTTGTACCTACCTTGTCAGCTCCAGTATCCGGAGTTGATGTACCTACAGGAGTAGCAGCTCTTGCTGAGTTGTTTACCTTACCTGTTCCCGTCTATGCTGCGACGCCGACAGTCCCTACCGTGCCTGACTACATGTTTCCACCTGTCAGTGCCATGCCTGCTTATGATACTACTCCTCCTGCACCTGCTATACATATCCCTGCTTCAGTGGTGATTATCTCATCTGCTCCACCTTTCCCAGCACAGCCAGTTGGTATGCCCACGCAGCCGAGAGGGGATCGAGGGCATGTACCTTGGATGGTTCATGATTATCTTTTCCAGCAGTTTCGATGGGCATGGTTTCGTTATGAGGAGGTTTTTGCCACTAGAGATGCTATATTGCGATTACTGTCGGTCGACCCTACCACAGTTCATGGAGGAGGCAGCTTGCTTGTGAGGAATGTTCCTATGGAGATCGTACATCAGATCTCTATTGCTATTCTGACCGGGCTACAGACTGATCTCACAGCCCTACCATCCTCTAGTACAGGAGCCGTGGATCGCAATGCTGTTACAGAGTTGATTGCCAGAGCTATCGAGGAGTTCCAGGGACGCGTGGGTGAGATGTTTGGCCGTTGAGACCGTAGCTGATATTGTAGCTTGGGCTTGTTCTTGATGACCCACTTTCTGTATAGTGATGCATTAGATTTGTTTGCATTATGGTGTTTATGTATGAGTTGGCTAGCTTGTATCAGATGTATGCATTAAACGTACCTTAAGGTACCATGATGGATTATATGTGGATATTAATATTTTTGCACCCTTACCTGTTTCAGATTTATTATTGTTGTTGCGCTTTAATAATAGTACTCCTGTAAAAAAAAAAAAAAATATATTGTGACACATGAGATATATCTTCAGCATTTTCAGAAATTCGACATAAGATTTTAAGAGTTTACGTTACCAGCACCGATATTCTGTTATAATTTTACCTAGTTTGACCAAGCTCCTGTTTTCAATTTTAATAGAAAAAAAAATGGCACCAAAAAGAGGAAGACCCGCAAAGAATCCTCGTCCTCAACCCGAGGTGAATCCAGGGAATGAGGTTCCACCTCAGAACCAAGTTCCAAACCCGGAACCACAACTCGCTCGAGGTCCCAACCAAGAAAATAACCCGATGAGTCTACTTATGAACTTTCTTATTCAGCATACCCAGAACCCTCAGCCTCAGCTATACCAAAATATAGGAGGGAATCCACCTCCAGCTCAACTGACCCAAACTACTGTGAGTTTCAAATCATTCAAATCCTTGAGTCCACCTGAGTTTAAAGGTACCACTAACCCAGTGGAAGCTAGAATCTGGTTACGTGAAATAGAGAAAACCTTTGAGATCGTAGGGGTAGAAGAAGAGAAGAAAACCATTTTTGCAGCCTATATGTTAAAAGGTGAGGCGAATTATTGGTGGGAATCAAAGAGAGCAATGGAAGGAAACGTAGTCATACCCTGGACCAGGTTCACGCAGCTATTTTTAGAGAAATATTTTCCTAAATACTTGGAGAGCCAAATGGAGGTCAAGTTTCTGGAACTCAAGCAAGGCAACATGACTGTAGCTGAATACGAAGCCAAGTTTTCTGAACTCTCTAGGTTTGTACCTTACCATGTGGATACTGACGAAAAGAGAGCTAAACGTTTTCAACTAGGGCTGAAGCCGTGGATCCAGAATCGAGTTGCGGTCCTAGAAATCACCAACTATGCTACTGTGGTTCAAAAAACATCTATTGTGGAAAGTGGATCTGAGTTGTACTCAAAGGACAAGGATATGAAGAAAAGGAAGTTTCAGAATCGTGGAAATAATTTTGAGAGGAAGCCGGACGATCGGAATGGAAAGAGACCTTTTGTGAAGCGGGAAGACAGAAGCAATAATACAAAGAGAACTGAGAATCAAGACGCTAGGGGAAACAATCAAAGGTCCAGACCCCCTCAGGCAGCCAATTTAATTCAAGGAAGGCCACCGCTACCTGAATGCAAAACGTGTGGAAGGAAGCACCCAGGACCATGTAATCTGGCCAACATTGTTTGTTACAACTGTGGACAAAAAGGGCACTATTCTTCTCACTGCAAGGATAAGGCCGTTACTTGTTTCAATTGCGGAAAGAAAGGACATATTGCACGAGATTGCAAGTCACCACCAAAGGAGACAAATGCACCTAGACTCATGGCACCTCCCAGCAACAAGCCAACTGCTCGTACTTTCAACATGACGGTGAAGGATGCTATTGCTGATAGTGATGTGATTGCAGGTACGCTTTTAGTCAATTCTGTAGATGCGTGTGTTTTGTTTGATTCGGGAGCAACAAAATCTTTCATATCGGAGAATTTTAGGAATAAATTGGATATTCAGTCCGTACCATTAGGGGAGACATTGATTATAGAAGTAGCAAATCAGGAAAAAGTCCCTGTAGATCAGATATGTCCAGATTGTGGAATCGAAATCCAAGGACAACGTTTCGAAGCAGACCTTCTTTCTTTTAATTTAGGGGAGTTTGATATAATTCTGGGAATGGATTGGTTGACACGTTATGATGCTCAAATCAATTGTCGGCGTAAGTGGGTTAGTGTAAAGGGACCCAACGGCAAAAGAATACAATTCCGCGGAAGGAAACCTACTAGTAATTTTCTGACTTTGATTCAAGCGAAGAAACTACTAAGAAGTGGGTGTCAAGCCTACTTAGCTTATGTGGTTGACAACGAGAAGCAAGCCCCTGCCATTGATGAAATCCCTGTAGTGAATCAATTCGAAGATGTTTTTCCTGAAGAGTTACCTGGATTGCCGCCCGACAGAGAAATAGAATTCAATATCGATCTTGCCCCGGGAACTGCACCAATTTCAAAAGCACCATACCGAATGGCTCCAGTTGAGATGAAGGAGTTGGCTACCCAACTGCAAGAATTACTTGACAAAGGCGTAATCAGACCAAGTGTATCCCCGTGGGGAGCTCCAGTGCTGTTCGTGAAGAAGAAGGACGGATCTATGCGACTATGTATTGATTATCGTGAGTTGAACAAGATGACCATTAAGAATAAGTACCCCTTACCTCGAATCGACGATCTGTTTGACCAACTTAAGGGAGCTAGATGTTTTTCAAAGATTGATTTGAGATCCGGTTATCATCAACTTAAGATCAAGCTTGAAGATATTCCTAAGACTGCCTTTAGGACCCGATATGGACATTACGAATTCTTAGTCATGTCTTTTGGATTGACAAATGCGCCAGCTGCTTTTATGGATTTGATGAATCGTGTGTTCAAGAGATACTTGGACAAGTTCGTGATTGTATTTATTGATGACATCCTGATATACTCGAAGTCTCCTGAGGAACATGCTGAACACCTCCGTCTAGTTCTGGAAACGCTGCGGAAGGAAAAGTTATATGCGAAATTCTCGAAGTGTGAATTCTGGCTAAAAGAAGTTCAATTTTTGGGACACATTGTAAGCGGCGAAGGGATTTCTGTAGACCCCGCAAAGATAGAAGCCGTAGCAGATTGGGAGAGACCCAAGACTCCCACCGAAGTTAGAAGTTTCCTTGGATTGGCCGGATACTATCGTAGATTCGTGAAGGATTTCTCAAAGATAGCAACGCCACTGACTCGGCTTACCAGAAAGAGTGAAAAGTTCGAATGGACCCCCAAATGCGAAGATAGCTTTCAAGAATTGAAGAAGAGATTGACTACTGCCCCGGTGTTGACCTTACCCGATGAGAAAGGCGATTTCGTAATTTTCAGCGACGCCTCTCACAAGGGTTTAGGATGTGTTTTGATGCAACACGGAAAAGTAATAGCTTATGCCTCTCGGCAACTGAAGGAATATGAGTCCCGTTACCCTACTCACGATTTGGAACTTGCTGCTATTGTTTTCGCACTCAAGATTTGGAGACATTACCTTTACGGAGAGAAATGCGAGATTTACACGGATCACAAGAGCTTAAAGTATATATTCACGCAAAAGGAATTAAACATGAGACAAAGAAGATGGTTAGAATTGATCAAGGACTATGACTGCTCGATAAACTACCACCCAGGGAAGGCTAATGTTGTAGCTATTGCTTTAAGTAGAAAGGAGAGACTAAACCTGTTGACAACCTCAGAAGAATTGGTCAGAGAATTTGAGAAAATGGAATTGGAAGTCAAGATCCCAGTCCAAAACAATGAAAGAGTTTACAGCATTCAGTTTCAACCGGAGTTACTCGAGAAGATTCGCCGTTGTCAAGAACAAGTGATGGAAGAAAGAAGATCAGAGTTGACCGGAGAAGAATTTCTAAGTTCAAAAGATGAAAAGGGAATTAAGCGATTTGCATCGAGAATATGGATTCCTAATGTTACAGAGTTGAAGGAAGAAATTATGAGCGAAGCGCATAACTCGAGATATTCCATTCACCCAGGGAGCACAAAAATGTATCAAGACATCAAGTTGAATTATTGGTGGCCCAACATGAAGAGGGAGATTGCAGAATGGGTAAGTAAGTGTTTGACCTGTCAGAAAGTGAAAGCCGAACATCAACGACCAAGTGGACTTCTACAACCTTTAGAGATACCAGAGTGGAAATGGGAGCATATTACCATGGATTTTGTCGTAGGATTACCCCGAACTAGAGCCAGCCACGATGCTATTTGGGTTATTGTCGACCGACTCACTAAATCTGCGCATTTTCTACCAATTAGTGATAAGTATTCTGTTGAGAGATTGGTGAACATGTACCTAAAGGAGATTGTAGTTCGTCACGGGGTACCTGTTTCAATTGTATCTGATAGAGATGCCCGTTTTACTTCTCGATTTTGGAAAAGTTTTCAAGATTGTCTTGGCACGAAGTTAAATCTGAGCACTGCTTATCATCCACAGACCGACGGACAAAGTGAAAGGACGATTCAAACAGTTGAAGATATGTTAAGAGCCTGTGCACTTGATTTTAAAGGAAGTTGGGATGAGCATTTGCCCCTAGTCGAGTTTGCTTACAACAATAGTTACCATTCGAGCATATGTATGGCACCTTATGAAGCTTTGTACGGAAGGAAGTGTAGATCACCGTTATATTGGGATGAAGTAGGAGAAAGGAAGATACTAGGACCGGAATTACTTCAACAAACTAAGCAAGCAACCGAGGTTATTCGAAAAAGGTTAGTTGCAGCTCAAGATCGACAGAGGAAGTATGCAAATCAAAAGAGGAAAGACAAAGCGTTTGAAGTGGGAGATAAAGTGATGCTAAAAGTTTCACCTTGGAAAGGAGTAATGAGATTCGGAAAGAAAGGCAAGTTAAGTCCCAGATATATAGGACCCTTCGAGATTTTTAAGAAGATAGGACCACTAGCTTATCAGTTGGCCCTACCTCCAGACCTTCAGCATATCCACGATGTGTTTCATGTCTCTGCGTTAAGAGAGTACCATTCTGATTTCAGGCACGTTATAACCTACGAACCAGTGGAAATTCGCCCCGATTTGACATACGAAGAAAAGCCAGTGGAGATCCTAGATTACAAAGTGCAAGAGTTAAGAACTAAGAAAGTGAATTTAGTGAAAGTACTTTGGAGAAACCACCAAGTTGAGGAAGCCACGTGGGAATTAGAAAACGAGATGCGGAATAAATATCCTGAATTGTTTAGTGCATAGTTTTGATTCCGAGGACGGAATCCTATAAGGGGGGGAGACTGTAATAACCACGAATTTTCGAAATAGATTTTTATTTTTTAGCCGAATTTTTGAGTCTCGTTTTAATTAGCCAGCCGGGAGAAAATAAACTGATTAAGGGGTCATCATTTTTTTTTATTTTATAAATAGCACTAATCTTGTAATGATTATGCCATTTACAATTGTTTCCCATTATTTATTTCTTTTAATTAGTAAAATACCACACTAAAACTATCATCATTATTCAGCATTATTGTGGTTGACAATTTTATTTTATAAATAGTACGGGTACAATAGCCAGGCCAATATCATAATAGTCTCTTTCATTTTTTTCAAAACAAAAACACAGCCCATAGTACCGAGTAGTTCATGTCTTTCCTTTTCTTATAAATAGACCACCTCTTGTCTCTGTTAAACCAAAATACTCGACCTATAGTCAGATAACCGAACAAAGAAAACCCAGGTAGTTAAAATTTTCTCCTGATCAACTTCATTCTCTTCGTGTATTTTTCGAATTCATTTCTTTTTATTGCTTTGTTGAACTGATGGGCTCATGTAATTGGTTGGGTTGTTGGTTTTTGGTGAGGAGTCGAATTAAGGGGGAGGGGTATATCGGCTATAACAATCGAAGAACAGGGGGGGGGGCGATATTGCTGGGATTATAATCCATGGGGTGTTGTGTTGTTGGTATAGAGGTAGAGAGAGTGAGAGACGCAGTAGAGAGAGAGAATTGGTGGAGGGTTTGTTCGGAGTTGTGGTGTTGATAGAAAGGTGCGAGAGAGGGGGATAGACGGAGGGAGTACAGAGAGGGGCAGGGAGAGATTTAGAGGGGAGGTTTGTGGTGGTGTCAGTGTTGCCGCGTAGTTGTAATCGATGGTTGGTTTGTATCGGAGAAAAGAGGGAGGTGGAGGGAGAGATGAGGTCGAGAGTGATGGAGGAATCGGGAGAGAAGGGGAGATGGAGAGGGAGGTAGAAAGAGATTGTGATGGGTAGAGAGGAATGAGAGAGTTGAGGGGGATTGTTGTTGATGGGTTTAATCGGAAGAAGGGAGTTTTGAGTGTTGTTTGTGTTGTTGTTGTAGTACAGAGTTCAGGGGAGAGGAAGAAGCAGGTGGGGCCCACACGGTGGGACCCACATCGTTGCTTAGTTGCTGTTAAATATAATAAATTATTAACGTAGATGTTCGGGTTTTAATAATCGGGATTTTGTTAATCGAATAAAACGGAATTCAATAAGTTTTGTTAAAAATGAAATATTAATTAATTTGGTTAATAAATAATAAAATTATTTAAAATGGATTAATTATTTGTTTGTTAAAAAGAGTCATTTTGTGATTTTTGGACGAAAATTATAGAGTTAATAATTTGTTGTTAAAAAGAAGAATATTTGTGAAATAAATAGAATAAAATATGTTTTATTTGGAAAAGCTGTTTTAATATTTTCCGGTTTATTTTTAATTAACCGGATCAAGTCAGATTTAATTTAGAGATTTAATACTTGTTTAGTAAATTAGAATTCTTTGACAATTAGTTTAAAAATGAGAATAATAAATATGGTTTTAAATTGAATAAAAATGGATGTTTGAATTTTTCATTTTGAGTAAAAATTTAGATTTCCAGATATTAAAAATAGGATATTTTCCCCAAATTTATTTCCCGTGTTCGAATAAATATTTATTTATCCCGGAATTAATTTCTGTTATTTATTCCGGAGATTTTTATGAGATATTATTTTATTATTAATTAGATTATCGGATCGGGAGTATTTTATTCTGAAGAATCGCTTACGTATTTCTGGTTGCTATTTTTTTAGAAAATAATTCTCGAGACGTAGATCGACGCCAAGTTCACGGGTAGAGTATAATTTTTATCTGCATTCATTTGCACTTCGAGATCGAGGCAAGTTCGTTCTTACCCTAACTTTTGGAAACTGTGAATTTCTGTTCGTGTTATTTAATTCCTTAATTATTTTGAGATGTTATATATTGAGATTATCTGTTGCTCTATATGATGCAATAATTTCTTTTGAGAATTATTTCTTGTTAAATATTATTATATTGTCAAGTTAGTTTATTTGAGAATTATAATCCCTATATGCGTAGAAACAATTTAATTGATATCGGGTCGATCTCATTAATTCGAGACGACTATTATTTTATTCAGTGAAACTAATCTCATTCGTCCGAGATAGTTAAATTTATTCTTTTCGATTGAATTTATTGTACAAATTCAATCGTTATTTATTGATTATCTTTCAGTTAGTTCCTCGTTTGAACTAACCGATAAGAGTTTAAAATTATAATTATTAGAGATTTTTATTCGTCGATCAAGTGAAAAATATTCTATTTACACGTTCATCAATGTTGAGTATTATAAATATCGAGAAGTACTATTTGTTCGGTACGACTCCTAATTACTTTAATCTTAGGACTATTCTCATAGATTCGAGATAGTCGATTTTATTGTCAAGGTTTGGCATTTTGTTCATGTCAACCGATAAATTATTATTGAGGATTTACATCAGTCCATTGTTCGGATTGATGGTGAAATTGAGTCATACTGGCAGTCCGCCAGATTTGTAAATATTTTCTGAAAGAGTTATCTCAAGTTATCTGTACCCAACTATTCGGGAATTCTGTATTCTACTGGTCAATTTTGGGCAAGAGGCCCTTTATAGAGAAAGAGAGACTCGTGTACCGTTTTACGGACCCGAGAATATTTAGGCATTCGTTGCCTTGGTTGAATTGATAACCATTATGATGCTAGCATTCATACATATATATTATAGTTGATATCGTATTGTAGCCGTGATCGGGCGAAGTGCGGTGTCATCGGAGGCCGGTATTCTTGGTTGGTTAGTTGATCGCCCCACCGAGATACGGAGAGGTGGAAGACCAGTTCATTCTTACATCATGAGTTATCAGAGTTATATCAAATGAGTCTTTTGTGTATTCTGTTTTGAGATGAGTTTTGAGCCTTTCGAGTATGATATTTTTCAAGATAAATTTGAGTCAAATCACATTGTTACATTCGATATTAAAATTTTGAGTACTTATGTCGGTAAACCTTATTATATTTATATACCGAGCGAGAAGAGAACTTGCTGAGCACTATAGTTGCTCATTCTTGCTTTACAACATTTTGTTCAGCTGTCAAGACGGAGAAAGGCGAGACGTCCAGCCAGGGCTATAAAGGGAAAGGGAAAGCGCAAGGCTATGGCGACAACAATTAGAAGATCCAACTGGAATCTTTATATTTCTACTGATGTGAACTTTTGTAATATATTAATTCGAGATGTATCAAGTTGTTTTGTATTATACTGTGAAGACGATCTTGGACCTGCGGAGTGGGACATTTTATGCTCCGTTGTATTATATATTTTGCTTTGTTATTGCGTAACTTGTGCTACAGGATATTGAGACAATGTGACGACCCGGGTCCCCTGTCAGGGTGGATTTGGGGGCGTTACATCAACGGTCAACTAGTACTTTGACCGGAACCCCTAAAAAGGGTTTCGTCAGGGTTTAAGGATTCGATTTTTAAAAAATATTTCTCGACGACCCAACCGAACGAGCATCAAGATCCATCATTTTTAATGTTATTCCCAAAATTTTAGAAAAAAATTTATTTGATTGGGTAATTCAACGGTCAACTAGTACTTTAACCGGAACCCCTAAATTGGGTTTCGTCACGGTTTAAGGATTCGATTTTTTAAAAAATATTTCTGAAAGACCCAACTGAACGGGAATCAAGATCCATCATTTTTAATGTTATTCCCAAAATTTAAGAAAAAAAATTTATTTGATTGGGTAATTCAACGGTCAACTAGTACTTTGACCGGAACCCCTAAACAGGGTTTCGTTAGCATATAAGGATTCAATTTTTTAAAAAATATTTCTCGACGACCCAACTGAATGGGAATCAAGATCCATCATTTTTAATGTTATTCCCAAAATTTTAGAAAAAAAAAATTTATTTGATTTGGTAATTCAACGGTCAACTAGTATTTTGACCGGAACCCCTAAATTGGGTTTCGACAGGGTTTAAGGATTCGATTTTTTAAAAATATTTTTCGATGACCCAACCAAACGGGAATCAAGATCCATCATTTTTAATGTTATTCCCAAAATTTTAGAAAAAAACAATTTATTTGATTTGGCAATTCAACGGTCAACTAGTATTTTGACCAGAACCCCTAAATTGGGTTTCGTTAGGGTTTAAGGATTCGATTTTTTTAAAAAAAAATTCTAGATGACCCAACTAAACGGGAATCAAGATCCATCATTTTTAATGTTATTCCCAAAATTTTAGGGAAAAAAATTATTTGATTGGGTAAATTAACGGTCAACTAGTACTTTGACCGGAACCCGTAAAAAGGGTTTCGTCAAGGTTTAACGATTCGATTTTTTAAAAAATATTTCTCGATGACCCAACCAAACGGGAATCAAGATCCATCACTATTAATATTATTCCCAAAATTTTAGAAAAAAAATTTATTTGATTGGGTAATTCAACGGTCAACTAGTACTTTGACCGGAACCCCTAAATTGGGTTTCGTCAGGGTTTAAGGATTCGATTTTTTAAAAAATATTTCTTAAAGACCCAACTGAACGGGAATCAGATCCATCATTTTTAATGTTATTTCCAAAATTTTAGAAAAACAAATTTATTTGATTGGGTAATTCAACGGTCAACTAGTACTTTGACCACAACGCCTAAACAGGGTTTCGTCAGGGTTTAAGGATTCAATTTTTTAAAAAATATTTCTCGACGACCCAACCGAATATGAATCAAGATCCATCATTTTTAATGTTATTCCCAAAATTTTAGAAATTTTTTTTATTTGATTTGGTAATTCAACGGTCAACTAGTATTTTGACCGGAACCCCTAAATTGAGTTTCGTCAGGGTTTAAGGATTCCATTTTTTAAAAAATATTTCTCGATGACCCAACCGAAAAGGAATCAAGATCCATCATTTTTAATGTTATTCCCAAAATTTTAGAAAAAAAATAATTTATTTGATTGGGTAATTCAACGGTCAACTAGTACCTTGACCGGAACCCCTAAAAAGGGTTTCGTCAGGGTTTAAGGATTCGATTTTTTAAAAAATATTTCTCAAAGACCCAACTGAACGGGAATCAATATCCATCATTCTTAATGTTATTCCCAAAATTTTAGGAAAAAAAAAATTTATTTGATTTGGTAATTCAACGGTCAACTAGTATTTTGACCGGAACCCCTAAATTGGGTTTCGTCAGGGTTTAAGGATTCCATTTTTTAAAAAATATTTTTCGATGACCCAACCAAACGGGAATCAAGATCCATCATTTTTAATGTTATTCCCAAAATTTTAGAAAAAAAATAATTTATTTGATTGGGTAATTCAACGGTCAACTAGTACCTTGACCGGAACCCCTAAAAAGGGTTTCGTCAGGGTTTAAGGATTCGATTTTTTAAAAAATATTTCTCCAAGACCCAACTGAACGGGAATCAATATCCATCATTCTTAATGTTATTCCCAAAATTTTAGAAAAAAATTTTTATTTGATTGGGTAATTCAACGGTCAACTAGTACTTTGACCGGAACCCCTAAATAGGGTTTCATCATGGTTTAAGGATTCGATTTTTTTAAAAAATATTTCTCGATGACCCAACTAAACGGGAATCAAGATCCATCATTTTTAATGTTATTCCCAAAATTTTTGGGAAAAAAATTATTTGATTGGGTAAATTAACGGTCAACTAGTACTTTGACCGGAACCCCTAAAAAGGGTTTCGTCAAGTTTTAAGGATTCGATTTTTTAAAAAATATTTCTCGATGACCCAACCGAACGGGAATCAAGATCCATCACTTTTTATGTTATTCCCAAAATTTTAGAATTTTTTTTTATTTGATTGGGTAATTCAACGGTCAACTAGTACTTTGACCGGAACCCCTAAAAAGGGTTTCGCCAAGGTTTAAGGATTCGATTTTTTAAAAATATTTTTCGACGACCCAACCGAACGAGAATCAATATCCATCATTTTTAATGTTATTTCCAAAATTTTAGAAAAAAATTTATTTGATTGGGTAATTCAACGGTCAACTAGTACTTTGACCGGAACCCCTAAATTGGGTTTCGTCAGGGTTTAAGGATTCGATTTTTTAAAAAATATTTCTTAAAGACCCAACTGAACGGGAATCAAGATCCATCATTTTTAATGTTATTTCCAAAATTTTATAAAAACAAATTTATTTGATTGGGTAATTCAACGGTCAACTAGTACTTTGACCGCAACCCCTAAACAGGGTTTCGTCAGGGTTTAAGGATTCAATTTTTTAAAACATATTTCTCGACGACCCAACCGAATAGGAATCAAGATCCATCATTTTTAATGTTATTACCAAAATTTTAGAAAAAAAATTATTTGATTTGGTAATTCAACGGTCAACTAGTATTTTGACCGGAACCCCTAAATTGGGTTTCGTCAGGGTTTAAGGATTCCATTTTTTAAAAAATATTTCTTGATGACCCAACCGAAAGGGAATCAAGATCCATCATTTTTAATGTTATTCCAAAAATTTTAGAAAAAAAAAATTTATTTGATTGGGTAATTCAACGGTCAACTAGTACCTTGACTGGAACCCATAAAAAGGGTTTCGTCAGGGTTTAAGGATTCGATTTTTTAAAAAATATTTCTCGATGACCCAACTGAACGGAAGTCAAGATCCATCATTTTTAATGTTATTCCCAAAATTTTAGAAATTTTTTTTTATTTGATTGGGTAATTCAACGGTCAACTTGTACTTTGACCGGAACCCCTAAAAAGGGTTTCGTCAGGGTTTAAGGATTCGATTTCTAAAAAATATTTCTTGACGACCCAACCGAACGAGAATCAATATCCATCATTTTTAATGTTATTCCCAAAATTTTAGAAAAAAATTATTTGATTGGGTAATTCAACGGTCAACTAGTACTTTGACCGGAACCCTTAAATTGGGTTTCGTCAGGGTTTAAGGATTCGATTTTTTAAAAAATATTTCTCAAATACCCAATTGAACGGGAATCAAGATCCATCATTCTTAATGTTATTCCCAAAATTTTAGAATTTTTTTTTATTTGATTGGGTAATTCAACGGTCAACTTGTACTTTGACCGGAACCCCTAAAAAGGGTTTCGTTAGGGTTTAAGGATTCGATTTCTAAAAAATATTTATGGACGACCCAACCGAACGAGAATCAAGATCCATCATTTTTAATGTTAATCCCAAAATTTTAGGAAAAAATTATTTGATTGGGTAATTCAACGGTCAACTAGTACTTTGACCGGAACCCCTAATTTGGGTTTCGTCAGGGTTTAAGGATTCGATTTTTTAAAAAATATTTCTTAAAGACCCAACTGAACGGGAATCAATATCCATCATTCTTAATGTTATTCCCAAAATTTTAGAAAAAAAAATTTTATTTGATTGGGTAATTCAACGGTCAACTAGTACTTTGACCGGAACCCCTAAATAGGGTTTCGTCATGGTTTAAGGATTCGATTTTTTAAAAAATATTTCTTAAAGACCCAACTGAACGGGAATCAAGATCCATCATTTTTAATGTTTTTTCCAAAATTTTATAAAAACAAATTTATTTGATTGGGTAATTCAACGGTCAACTAGTACTTTGACCGGAACCCCTAAATAGGGTTTCGTCAGGGTTTAAGGATTCGATTTTTTAAAAAATATTTCTTAAAGACCCAACTGAACGGGAATCAGATCCATCATTTTTAATGTTACTTCCAAAATTTTAGAAAAACAAATTTATTTGATTGGGTAATTCAACGGTCAACTAGTACTTTGACCACAACCCCTAAACAGAGTTTCGTCAGGGTTTAAGGATTCAATTTTTTAAAAAATATTTCTCGACGACCCAACCGAATATGAATCAAGATCCATCATTTTTAATGTTATTCCCAAAATTTTAGAAATTTTTTTTATTTGATTTGGTAATTCAACGGTCAAGTAGTATTTTGACCGGAACCCCTAAATTGGGTTTCGTCAGGGTTTAAGGATTCCATTTTTTAAAAAATATTTCTCGATGACCCAACCGAAAAGGAATCAAGATCCATCATTTTTAATGTTATTCCCAAAATTTTAGAAAAAAAATAATTTATTTGATTGGGTAATTCAACGGTCAACTAGTACCTTGACCGGAACCCCTAAAAAGGGTTTCGTCAGGGTTTAAGGATCCGATTTTTTAAAAAATATTTCTCAAAGACCCAACTGAACGGGAATCAATATCCATCATTCTTAATGTTATTCCCAAAATTTTAGAAAAAAAAATTTATTTGATTTGGTAATTCAACGGTCAACTAGTATTTTGACCGGAACCCCTAAATTGGGTTTCGTCAGGGTTTAAGGATTCCATTTTTTAAAAAATATTTTTCGATGACCCAACCAAACGGGAATCAAGATCCATCATTTTTAATGTTATTCCCAAAATTTTAGAAAAAAAATAATTTATTTGATTGGGTAATTCAACGGTCAACTAGTACCTTGACCGGAACCCCTAAAAAGGGTTTCGTCAGGGTTTAAGGATTCGATTTTTTAAAAAATATTTCTCCAAGACCCAACTGAACGGGAATCAATATCCATCATTCTTAATGTTATTCCCAAAATTTTAGAAAAAAAAATTTTATTTGATTGGGTAATTCAACGGTCAACTAGTACTTTGACCGGAACCCCTAAATAGGGTTTCATCATGGTTTAAGGATTCGATTTTTTAAAAAATATTTCTCGATGACCCAACTAAACGGGAATCAAGATCCATCATTTTTAATGTTATTCCAAAAATTTTTGGGAAAAAAAATTATTTGATTGGGTAAATTAACGGTCAACTAGTACTTTGACCGGAACCCCTAAAAAGGGTTTCGTCAAGGTTTAAGGATTCGATTTTTTAAAAAATATTTCTCGATGACCCAACCGAACGGGAATCAAGATCCATCACTTTTTATGTTATTCCCAAAATTTTAGAAATTTTTTTTTATTTGATTGGGTAATTCAACGGTGAACTAGTACTTTGACCGGAACCCCTAAAAAGGGTTTCGCCAAGGTTTAAGGATTCGATTTTTTAAAAATATTTTTCGACGACCCAACCGAACGAGAATCAATATCCATCATTTTTAATGTTATTTCCAAAATTTTAGAAAAAAATTTATTTGATTGGGTAATTCAACGGTCAACTAGTACTTTGACCGGAACCCCTAAATTGGGTTTCGTCAGGGTTTAAGGATTCGATTTTTTAAAAAATATTTCTTAAAGACCCAACTGAACGGGAATCAAGATCCATCATTTTTAATGTTATTTCCAAAATTTTATAAAAACAAATTTATTTGATTGGGTAATTCAACGGTCAACTAGTACTTTGACCGCAACCCCTAAACAGGGTTTCGTCAGGGTTTAAGGATTCAAATTTTTTAAAAAATATTTCTCGACGACCCAACCGAATAGGAATCAAGATCCATCATTTTTAATGTTATTACCAAAATTTTAGAAAAAAAAATTATTTGATTTGGTAATTCAACGGTCAACTAGTATTTTGACTGGAACCCCTAAATTGGGTTTCGTCAGGGTTTAAGGATTCCATTTTTTAAAAAATATTTCTTGATGACCCAACCGAAAGGGAATCAAGATCCATCATTTTTAATGTTATTCCAAAAATTTTAGAAAAAAAAAATTTATTTGATTGGGTAATTCAACGGTCAACTAGTACCTTGACTGGAACCCCTAAAAAGGGTTTCGTCAGGGTTTAAGGATTCGATTTTTTAAAAAATATTTTTCGACGACCCAACTGAACGGAAGTCAAGATCCATCATTTTTAATGTTATTCCCAAAATTTTAGAAAATTTTTTTTATTTGATTGGGTAATTCAACGGTCAACTTGTACTTTGACCGGAACCCCTAAAAAGGGTTTCGTCAGGGTTTAAGGATTCGATTTCTAAAAAATATTTCTTGACGACCCAACCGAACGAGAATCAAGATCCATCATTTTTAATGTTATTCCCAAAATTTTAGAAAAAAATTATTTGATTGGGTAATTCAACGGTCAACTAGTACTTTGACCGGAACCCTTAAATTGGGTTTCGTCAGGGTTTAAGGATTCGATTTTTTAAAAAATATTTCTCAAAGACCCAACTGAACAGGAATCAAGATCCATCATTCTTAATGTTATTCCCAAAATTTTAGAATTTTTTTTTATTTGATTGGGTAATTCAACGGTCAACTTGTACTTTGACCGGAACCCCTAAAAAGGGTTTCGTTAGGGTTTAAGGATTCGATTTCTAAAAAATATTTCTGGACGACCCAACCGAACGAGAATCAAGATCCATCATTTTTAATGTTATTCCCAAAATTTTAGGAAAAAATTATTTGATTGGGTAATTCAACGGTCAACTAGTACTTTGACCGGAACCCCTAAATTGGGTTTCGTCAGGGTTTAAGGATTCGATTTTTTAAAAAATATTTCTTAAAGACCCAACTGAACGGGAATCAATATCCATCATTCTTAATGTTATTCCCAAAATTTTAGAAAATTTTTTTTTATTTGATTGGGTAATTCAACGGTCAACTAGTACTTTGACCGGAACCCCTAAATAGGGTTTCGTCATGGTTTAAGGATTCGATTTTTTAAAAAATATTTCTTAAAGACCCAACTGAACGGGAATCAAGATCCATCATTTTTAATGTTATTTCCAAAATTTTATAAAAACAAATTTATTTGATTGGGTAATTCAACGGTCAACTAGTACTTTGACCGCAACCCCTAAACAGGGTTTCGTCAGGGTTTAAGGATTCAATTTTTTAAAAAATATTTCTCGACGACCCAACCGAATAGGAATCAAGATCCATCATTTTTAATGTTATTACCAAAATTTTAGAAAAAAAAAATTTATTTGATTTGGTAATTCAACGTCAACTAGTATTTTGACCGGAACCCCTAAATTGGGTTTCGTCAGGGTTTAAGGATTCCAATTTTTAAAAAATATTTCTTGATGACCCAACTGAAAGGGAATCAAGATCCATCATTTTTAATGTTATTCAAAAAATTTTAGAAAAAAAAAAATTATTTGATTGGGTAATTCAACGGTCAACTAGTACCTTGACTAGAACCCCTAAAATTCGTCAGGGTTTAGGGATTCGATTTTTTAAAAAATATTTCTCGACGACCCAACTGAACGGAAGTCAAGATCCATCATTTTTAATGTTATTCCCAAAATTTTAGAAATTTTTTTTTATTTGATTGGGTAATTCAACGGTCAACTTGTACTTTGACCAGAACCCCTAAAAAGGGTTTCGTCAGGGTTTAAGGATTCGATTTCTAAAAAATATTTCTTGACGACCCAACCGAACAAGAATCAAGATCCATCATTTTTAATGTTATTCCCAAAATTTTAGAAAAAAATTATTTGATTGGGTAATTCAACGGTCAACTAGTACTTTGACCGGAACCCCTAAATTGGGTTTCGTCAGGGTTTAAGGATTCGATTTTTTAAAAAATATTTCTCAAAGACCCAACTGAACGGGAATCAAGATCCATCATTCTTAATGTTATTCCCAAAATTTTAGAATTTTTTTTATTTGATTGGGTAATTCAACGGTCAACTTGTACTTTGACCGGAACCCCTAAAAAGGGTTTCGTTAGGGTTTAAGGATTCGATTTCTAAAAAATATTTCTGGACGACCCAACCGAACGAGAATCAAGATCCATCATTTTTAATGTTATTCCCAAAATTTTAGAAAAAAATTATTTGATTGGGTAATTCAACGGTCAACTAGTACTTTGACCGGAACCCCTAAATAGGGTTTCGTCATGGTTTAAGGATTCGATTTTTTAAAAAATATTTCTCGATGACCCAACTAAACGGGAATCAAGATCCATCATTTTTAATGTTATTCCCAAAATTTTAGGAAAAAAAATAATTATTTGATTGGGTAAATTAACGGTCAACTAGTACTTTGACCGGAACCCCTAAAAAGGGTTTCGCCAAGGTTTAAGGATTCGATTTTTAAAAAATATTTCTCCACGACCCAACCGAACTGGAATCAAGATCCATCACTTTTAATGTTATTTCCAAAATTTTAGAAAAAAATTTATTTGATTGGGTAATTCAACGGTCGACTAGTACTTTGACCGGAACCCCTAAATTGGGTTTCGTCAGGGTTTAAGGATTCGATTTTTAAAAAAATATTTCTGAAAGACCCAACTGAACGGGAATCAAGATCCATCATTTTTAATGTTATTCCCAAAATTTTAGAAAAAAAAAATTATTTGATTGGGTAATTCAACGGTCAACTAGTACTTTGACCGCAACCCCTAAACATGGTTTCGTCAGGGTTTAAGGATTCAATTTTTTAAAAAATATTTCTGGATGACCCAACCGAATGGGAATCAAGATCCATCATTTTTAATGTTATTCCCAAAATTTTAGAAAAAAAATTGTTTGATTTGGTAATTCAACGGTCAACTATTATTTTGACCGGAACCCCTAAATTGGGTTTTGTAATAACCGCGAATTCTCGAATTTATGTTCTTCTCAATATTTTAAATTGGATTTAAGAGCGATGCGTTATTAGGGCATTTTTTTTAAAAATTTTTTGAAATTTTATATATTCGTTTTTATATTTAGTTATTCATATTTATTTAGTGTTTACTAAAATTAGGAAAATAGAATTTTTATTTTTATTTTGGGTCGAATTTATTTTAGGAAACGAAATTTAGAGTATCGTTTTAATTAGCCAGCCGGGAGAAAATTAGCTGATTAAGGGGTCATCATTTTTTTTATTTTTTTAAATAGCACTAATCTTGTAATTATTATGCCATTTACAATTGTTCCCCATTATTTACTTCTTTTTAATTAATAAAATACCACACTAAAATTTTCATCATTATTGTACATTATTAGAAGCATACAGGGTTGTTTTATAAGACCAGGCCTGAGAGTCTATTTCGTTTCAAACAAAACCATAGTGGCACAATATTGTTTCTCTGAGTTAAAGAACCCACAGAGTTTTTTTTTTTCAGGATCTATTTTGTTTCTCTCTTCCTCTTTTATTCTGCAACACGGGGTATAACAGAAAAGGGAACAAGGTAGTTTACCCTCTCCTATTTTTTTATGTAATTGGCCTTAGTTAATATTCGGTTTTGTGATTGGATTGGTTTTGTGTTGTGATCGATGGGGGTGTGATTGTTGTTGCCGGAGTTACAAGGGATGAGTCGGAGAGATTGAGACGAAGAGAGGAGAGATAGACGATGAGAAGGAGATTGAGAGAGAACGAGAGGTTGAGAGAGATTGGGAGCAGGGAGAGGCGAGAAAGTGAGAGAGAGTGATGCAGAGAGAGATTGGAACGAGAGAGAGAGAGGGAGAGAGAGAGAGAGAGAGAGAGAGAGAGAGAGATGGAGAGGGAGGTCGAGAGAGAGTTTGAGAGACAGAGAGATTGATTTGGTGGGTGTGTTGTGCAATCGGAAAATCAGGGGAGGGGGAAGGTGCACGGCGGCGGTGGAGGCGCGTGGGCCCCACGCGCCGCTGCGATTTCGTGAAGCTAATTTTGGTAGTGATTGTATAATAAATGGGATAAATAAAATAGAAATGTATTTATATAATAATAATAATATAGAGTTAATAACAATATGAATAAAAAGAGATTAATTATTCTTTTTTTAAAATTAGTTTTAATAATTAAGATATTAGTTTAAAATTTTGAGAAATAAAGAGATATTATTAATAAAGGAGGTTCAATATTGCTAAAATTGGGTTTTAATAATTGAGATAATATTATTAAAAATTATGAGAAATAAATCGAGTTTAATAAAATGGTGATAGATTTATTATTTAATATTTTGTGACGTAAATTAGAGATTTATTAATTTTCAATAAAAGAAGAATATTTGTGAAATAAATAGAATAAAATATGTTTTATTTGGAAAAGCTGTTTTTATTATTTTCCGGTTTATTTTAATTGACCGGATCGAGTCATATTTAATTTAGAGATTTAAAAATTGTTTTATATTATTAATGAGTTTAGAATTCTTTGATAATTAGTTTTCAAATGAGAATAATAAATATGGATTTAAATTGAATAAAAACGGATGTTTGAATTTTTCATTTTGAGTAAGAATTTAGATTTCTAGAGATTAAAAATAGGATATATTCTCCAGATTTAATTCCTGTGTTTGAAGAAATATTTATTTATCCCGGAATTGATTTCTGTTATTTATTCCAGATATTTTGTGAGATATTATATTATTATTAATTAGATTATCGGTTCGGGAGTATTTTATTTTGAAGAATCGCTCACGTATTTCTGGTTGCCATTTTTAGAGAATAATCCCCGAGCCGTAGACCGAAGCCGAGTTCACGGGTAGAGTATAATTTTTATCTGCATTCATTTGCACTTCGAGATCGAGGCAAGTTCGTTCTTACCCTAACTTTTGGAAACTGTGAATTTCTGTTCGTGTTATTTAATTTCTTAATTATTTTTGAGATATTATATATTGAGATTATCTGTTGCTCTATATGATGCAATAATTTCTTTTGAGATTTATTTCTTGTTAAATATTATTATATTGTCAAGTTAGTTTATTTGAGAATTATAATCCCTATAAGCGTAGAAACAATTTAATTGATATCGGGTCGATCTCATTAATTCGAGACGACTATTATTTTATTCAGTGAAACTAATCTCATTCGTCCGAGATAGTTAAATTTATTCTTTTCTATTGAATTTATTGTACAAATTCAATCCTTATTTATTGATTATCTTTCAGTTAGTTCCTCGTTTGAACTAACCGATCGGAGTTTAAAATTATAATTATTAGAGATTTTTATTCGTCGATCAAGTGAAAAATATTCTATTTAAACGTTCATCAATGTTGAGTATTATAAATATCGAGAAGTACTATTTGTTCAGTACAACTCCCAATTACTTTAATCTTAGGACTATTCTCATAGATTCGAGATAGTCGATTTTATTGTCAAGATTTTGCATTTCGTTCATGTCAACCGATAAATTATTATTGAGAATTTACATCAGTCCATTGTTCGGATTGGTGGTAAAATTGAGTCATACTGGCAGTCCGCCAAATTTGTAAATATTTTCTGAAAGAGTTATCTCAAGTTATCTGTACCCCAAATGTTCGGGAATTCTGTATTCTACTGGTCAATTTTGGGCAAGAGGCCCTTTATAGAGAAAGAGAGACTCGCGTACCGTTTTACGGACCCGAGAATATTTAGGCATTCGTTGCCTTGGTTGAATTGATAACCATTATGATGCTAGCATTCATACCTATATATTATAGTTGATATCGTATTGTAACCGTGATCGGGCGAAGTGCGGTGTCATCGGAGGCCGGTATTCTTGGTTGGTTAGTTGATCGCCCCACCGAGATACGGAGAGGTGGAAGACCAGTTCATTCTTACATCATGAGTTATCAGAGTTATATCAATTGAGTCTTTTGTGTATTCTGTTTTGAGATGAGTTTTGAGCCTTTCGAGTATGATATTTTCAAGATAAATTTGAGTCAAATCACATTGTTACATTCGATATTAAAATTTTGAGTACTTATTTCGGTAAACCTTATTATATTTATATACCGAGCGAGAAGAGAACTTGCTGAGCACTATAGTTGCTCATTCTTGCTTTACAACATTTTGTTCAGCTGTCAAGACGGAGAAAGGCGAGACGTCCAGCCAGGGCTATAAAGGGAAAGGGAAAGCGCAAGGCTATGGCGACAACAATTAGAAGATCCAACTGGAATCTTTATATTTCTATTGATGTGAACTTTTGTAACATATTAATTCGAGATGTATCAAGTTGTTTTGTATTATACTGTGAAGACGATCTTGGACCTGCGGAGTGGGACATTTTATGCTCCGTTGTATTATATATTTTGCTTTGTTATTGCGTAACTTGTACTACAGGATATTGAGACAATGTGACGACCCGGGTCCCCTGTCAGGGTGGATTTGGGGGCGTTACAGTTTTGGTATCAGAGCTTTAGTTATATTTTTAGGAATCGTACGAGCCTTGGAGTATAACCCGATGCGAGAATTTAGAGATGTAATACGAACCTAGAACTATAACGCGACGTGAGAATTTAGAGATATGATACGAATTTGAGATTTTGGCACTAAGCGCCTTACGCCTTTATATATATTTATAGGCATAGCTAGTTGATTGAAACCTGACCGAGATTTTCGTACTTTTGTAGATGTCTACTTCCGGACCAGCAGATTTCCGTTCTACCCGAGATAGATCTCCTACACCTTACCCGCATGGACCACTTAGCTCAGGTTCAGACAGTGACCCGTCTGAAGAGTTTATGCTGATGGTTAGTGACACGGAGGATTCTTCAGTTCAGATCCTTACACCTTCTCCTCCACATGTGATAGATTTAGTAGATTCTCCTGACCAGATCATTGAGATAGTCGATTCTCCTCCACCAGTGATTGATGTAGAGGCTCCTACCCCTGAGACGTTCAGAGTTGAGACCCCAGTGCCCGAGATTACGGATCCAGTTGATGCGAGCCAGCTTTCACCCGTCCGTATTGAGGTTGTACCTACCTTGTCAGCTCCAGTATCCGGAGTTGATGTACCTACAGGAGTAGCGGCTCTTGCTGAGTTGTTTACTTTACCTGTTCCCGTCTATGCTTCGACGCCGACAGTCCCTACCGTGCCTGACTACATGTTTCCACCTGTCAGTGCCATGCCTGCATGTGATACTACTCCTCCTGCACCTGCTATACATATCCCTGCTTCAGTGGTGATTATCTCATCTGCTCCACCTTTCCCAGCACAGCCAGTTGGTATGCCCACGCAGCCGAGAGGGGATCGAGGGCCTGTACCTTGGATGGTTCATGATTATCTTTTCCAGCAGTTTCGATGGGCATGGCTTCGTTATGAGGAGGTTTTTGCCACTAGAGATGCTATATTGCGATTACTGTCGGTCGACCCTACCACAGTTCATGGAGGAGGCAGCTTGCTTGTGAGGAATGTTCCTATGGAGATCGTACATCAGATCTCTATTGCTATTCTGACTGGGCTACAGACTGATCTCACAGCCCTACCATCCTCTAGTGCAGGAGCCGTGGATCGCAATGCTGTTACAGAGTTGATTGCCAGAGCTATCGAGGAGTTCCAGGGACGCGTGGGTGAGATGTTTGGCCGTTGAGACCGTAGCTGATATTGTAGCTTGGGCTTGTTCTTGATGACCCACTTTCTGTATAGTGATGCATTTGATTTGTTTGCATTATGGTGTTTATGTATGAGTTGGCTAGCTTGTATCAGATGTATGCATTAAACGTACCTTATGGTACCATGATGGATTATATGTGGATATTAATATTTTTGCACCCTTACCTGTTTCAGATTTATTATTGTTGTTGCGCTTTAATAATAGTACTCCTGTAAATAAAAAAAATATATATATATATTGTGACACATGAGATATATCTTCAGCATTTTCAGAAATTCGACATAAGATTTAAGAGTTTACGTTACCAGCACCGATATTCTGTTATAATTTTACCTAGTTTGACCAAGCTCCTGTTTTCAATTTTAATAGAAAAAAAAATGGCACCAAAAAGAGGAAGACCCGCAAAGAATCCTCGTCCTCAACCCGAGGTGAATCCAGGGAATGAGGTTCCACCTCAGAACCAAGTTCCAAACCCGGAACCACAACTCGCTCGAGGTCCCAACCAAGAAAATAACCCGATGAGTCTACTTATGAACTTTCTTATTCAGCATACCCAGAACCCTCAGCCTCAGCTATACCAAAATGTAGGAGGGAATCCACCTCCAGCTCAACTGACCCAAACTACTGTGAGTTTCAAATCATTTAAATCTCTGAATCCCCCTGAGTTTAAGGGTACTACCGATCCCGTTGAAGCAAGAATATGGTTACGTGAAATAGAGAAGACCTTTGAGATCGTAGGGGTAGAAGAAGAGAAGAAAACCATCTTTGCGGCCTATATGTTAAAAGGTGAAGCGAATTATTGGTGGGAATCAAAGAGAGCAATGGAAGGGAACGTAGTCATACCCTGGACTAGGTTCACGCAGCTATTTTTGGAGAAATATTTTCCTAAATACTTGGAGAGTCAAATGGAGGTCAAGTTTCTGGAACTCAAGCAAGGCAACATGACTGTAGCTGAATATGAAGCCAAGTTTTCTGAACTCTCTAGGTTTGTGCCTTACCATGTGGATACAGACGAAAAGAGAGCTAAACGTTTTCAACTAGGGCTGAAGCCGTGGATCCAGAATCGAGTTGCGGTCCTAGAAATCACCAACTATGCTACTGTGGTTCAAAAAGCATCTATTGTGGAAAGTGGATCTGAGTTGTACTCAAAGGACAAGGATATAAAGAAGAGGAAGTTTCATAATCGTGGAAATAATTTTGAGAGGAAGCCGGACGATCGGAATGGAAAGAGACCTTTTGTGAAGCGGGAAGACAGAAGCAATGATACGAAGAGAACTGAGAATCAAGACACTAGGGGAAACAATCAAAAGTCCAGACCCCCTCAGGCATCCAATCTAATTCAAGGAAGGCCACCGCTACCCGAATGCAAAACGTGTGGAAGGAAGCACCCAGGACCATGTAATCTGGCCAACATTGTTTGTTACAACTGTGGACAAAAAGGGCACTATTCTTCTCACTGCAAGGATAAGGCCGTTACTTGTTTCAATTGCGGAAAGAAAGGACATATCGCACGAGATTGCAAGTCACCACCAAAGGAGACAACTGCACCTAGACTCATGGCACCTCCCAGCAACAAGCCAACTGCTCGCACTTTCAACATGACGGTGAAGGATGCTATTGCTGATAGTGATGTGATTGCAGGTACGCTTTTAGTCAATTCTGTAGATGCATGTGTTTTGTTTGATTCGGGAGCAACAAAATCTTTCATATCGGAGAATTTTAGGAATAGATTGGAGATTCAGTCCGTACCATTAGGGGAGACATTGATTATAGAAGTAGCAAATCAGGAAAAAGTCCCTGTAGATCAGATATGTCCAGATTGTGGAATCGAAATCCAAGGACAACGTTTCGAAGCAGACCTTCTTTCTTTTAATTTAGGGGAGTTTGATATAATTCTGGGAATGGATTGGTTGACACGTTATGATGCTCAAATCAATTGTCGGCGTAAGTGGGTTAGTGTAAAGGGACCCAACGGCAAAAGAATACAATTCCGCGGAAGGAAACCTACTAGTAATTTTCTGACTTTGATTCAAGCGAAGAAACTACTAAGAAGTGGGTGTCAAGCCTACTTAGCTTATGTGGTTGACAACGAGAAGCAAGCCCCTGCCATTGATGAAATTCCTGTAGTGAATCAATTCGAAGATGTTTTTCCTGAAGAGTTACCTGGATTGCCGCCCGACAGAGAAATAGAATTCAATATCGATCTTGCCCCGGGAACTGCACCAATTTCCAAAGCACCATACCGAATGGCTCCAGTTGAGATGAAGGAATTGGCTACCCAACTACAAGAATTACTTGACAAAGGCGTAATCAGACCAAGTGTATCCCCGTGGGGAGCTCCAGTGCTGTTCGTGAAGAAGAAGGACGGATCCATGCGACTATGTATTGATTATCGTGAGTTGAACAAGATGACCATCAAGAATAAGTACCCTCTACCTCGAATCGACGATCTGTTTGACCAACTTAAGGGAGCTAGATGTTTTTCAAAGATTGATTTGAGATCCGGTTATCATCAACTAAAGATCAAGCCTGAGGATATTCCTAAGACTGCCTTTAGGACCCGATATGGACATTACGAATTCTTAGTCATGTCTTTTGGATTGACGAATGCGCCAGCTGCTTTTATGGATTTGATGAATCGTGTGTTCAAGAGATACTTGGACAAGTTCGTGATTGTATTTATTGATGACATCCTGATATACTCGAAGTCTCCTGAGGAACATGCTGAACACCTCCGTCTAGTTCTGGAAACGCTGCGGAAGGAAAAGTTATATGCGAAATTCTCGAAGTGTGAATTCTGGCTAAAAGAAGTTCAATTTTTGGGACACATTGTAAGCGGCGAAGGGATTTCTGTAGACCCCGCAAAGATAGAAGCCGTAGCAGATTGGGAGAGACCCAAGACTCCCACCGAAGTTAGAAGTTTCCTTGGTTTGGCCGGATACTATCGAAGGTTCGTGAAGGATTTCTCAAAGATAGCGACGCCACTGACTCGGCTTACCAGAAAGAGTGAAAAGTTCGAATGGACCCCCAAATGCGAAGATAGCTTTCAAGAATTGAAGAAGAGATTGACTACTGCCCCGGTGTTGACCTTACCCGATGAGAAAGGCGATTTCGTAATTTACAGCGACGCTTCTCACAAGGGTTTGGGATGTGTTTTGATGCAACACGGAAAAGTGATAGCTTATGCCTCTCGGCAACTGAAGGAATATGAGTCCCGTTACCCTACTCACGATTTGGAACTTGCTGCTATTGTTTTCGCACTCAAGATTTGGAGACATTACCTTTACGGAGAGAAATGCGAGATTTACACGGATCACAAGAGCTTAAAGTATATATTCACGCAGAAGGAATTAAACATGAGACAAAGAAGATGGTTGGAGTTGATCAAAGACTATGATTGCTCGATAAACTATCACCCAGGGAAGGCTAATGTTGTAGCTGATGCATTAAGTAGAAAGGAGAGACTAAACCTGTTGACAACCTCAGAAGAATTGGTCAGAGAATTTGAGAAAATGGAATTGGAAGTCAAGATCCCAGTCCAAAACAATGAAAGAGTTTACAGCATTCAGTTTCAACCGGAGTTACTCGAGAAGATTCGACGTTGTCAAGAGCAAGTGATGGAAGAAAGAAGATCAGAGTTGACCGGAGAAGAATTTCTAAGTTCAAAAGATGAAAAGGGAATTAAGCGATTTGCATCGAGAATATGGATTCCTAATGTTACAGAGTTGAAGGAAGAAATTATGAGTGAAGCGCATAACTCGAGATATTCCATTCACCCAGGGAGCACAAAAATGTATCAAGACATCAAGTTGAATTATTGGTGGCCCAACATGAAGAGGGAGATTGCAGAATGGGTAAGTAAGTGTTTGACATGTCAGAAAGTGAAGGCAGAACATCAACGACCAAGTGGACTTCTACAACCTTTAGAGATACCAGAGTGGAAATGGGAGCATATTACCATGGATTTTGTCGTAGGATTGCCCCGAACAAGAGCCAGCCACGATGCTATTTGGGTTATTGTCGACCGACTCACTAAATCTGCGCATTTCCTACCAATTAGTGATAAGTATTCCGTTGAGAGATTGGTGAACATGTACCTAAAGGAGATTGTAGTTCGTCACGGAGTACCTGTTTCATGTTTCTGCGTTAAGAGAATACCATTCTGATTTCAGACATGTAATAACCTACGAACCAGTGGAAATTCGTCCTGATTTGACCTATGAAGAACAGCCAGTAGAGATTCTAGATTACAAAGTGCAAGAGTTAAGAACTAAGAAAGTAAATTTAGTGAAGGTACTTTGGAGAAACCACCAGGTTGAGGAAGCCACGTGGGAATTAGAAAGCGAAATGCGAAATAAATATCCTGAATTGTTTAGTGCGTAAATTTTGATTCCGAGGACGGAATCCTATAAGGGGGGAAGACTGTAATAACCGCGAATTCTCGAATTTATGTTCTTCTCAATATTTTAAATTGGATTTAAGAGCGATGCGTTATTAGGGCATTTTTTTTAAAAAATTTTTGAAATTTTATATATTCGTTTTTATATTTAGTTATTCATATTTATTTAGTGTTTACTAAAATTAGGAAAATAGAATTTTTATTTTTATTTTGGGTCGAATTTATTTTAGGAAACGAAATTTAGAGTATCGTTTTAATTAGCCAGCCGGGAGAAAATTAGCTGATTAAGGGGTCATCATTTTTTTTATTTTTTTAAATAGCACTAATCTTGTAATTATTATGCCATTTACAATTGTTCCCCATTATTTACTTCTTTTTAATTAATAAAATACCACACTAAAATTTTCATCATTATTGTACATTATTAGAAGCATACAGGGTTGTTTTATAAGACCAGGCCTGAGAGTCTATTTCGTTTCAAACAAAACCATAGTGGCACAATATTGTTTCTCTGAGTTAAAGAACCCACAGAGTTTTTTTTTTCAGGATCTATTTTGTTTCTCTCTTCCTCTTTTATTCTGCAACACGGGGTATAACAGAAAAGGGAACAAGGTAGTTTACCCTCTCCTATTTTTTTATGTAATTGGCCTTAGTTAATATTCGGTTTTGTGATTGGATTGGTTTTGTGTTGTGATCGATGGGGGTGTGATTGTTGTTGCCGGAGTTACAAGGGATGAGTCGGAGAGATTGAGACGAAGAGAGGAGAGATAGACGATGAGAAGGAGATTGAGAGAGAACGAGAGGTTGAGAGAGATTGGGAGCAGGGAGAGGCGAGAAAGTGAGAGAGAGTGATGCAGAGAGAGATTGGAACGAGAGAGAGAGAGAGGGAGAGAGAGAGAGAGAGAGAGAGAGAGAGAGAGAGAGAGAGAGAGAGAGAGAGAGATGGAGAGGGAGGTCGAGAGAGAGTTTGAGAGACAGAGAGATTGATTTGGTGGGTGTGTTGTGCAATCGGAAAATCAGGGGAGGGGGAAGGTGCACGGCGGCGGTGGAGGCGCGTGGGCCCCACGCGCCGCTGCGATTTCGTGAAGCTAATTTTGGTAGTGATTGTATAATAAATGGGATAAATAAAATAGAAATGTATTTATATAATAATAATAATATAGAGTTAATAACAATATGAATAAAAAGAGATTAATTATTCTTTTTTTAAAATTAGTTTTAATAATTAAGATATTAGTTTAAAATTTTGAGAAATAAAGAGATATTATTAATAAAGGAGGTTGAATATTGCTAAAATTGGGTTTTAATAATTGAGATAATATTATTAAAAATTATGAGAAATAAATCGAGTTTAATAAAATGGTGATAGATTTATTATTTAATATTTTGTGACGTAAATTAGAGATTTATTAATTTTCAATAAAAGAAGAATATTTGTGAAATAAATAGAATAAAATATGTTTTATTTGGAAAAGCTGTTTTTATTATTTTCCGGTTTATTTTAATTGACCGGATCGAGTCATATTTAATTTAGAGATTTAAAAATTGTTTTATATTATTAATGAGTTTAGAATTCTTTGATAATTAGTTTTCAAATGAGAATAATAAATATGGATTTAAATTGAATAAAAACGGATGTTTGAATTTTTCATTTTGAGTAAGAATTTAGATTTCTAGAGATTAAAAATAGGATATATTCTCCAGATTTAATTCCTGTGTTTGAAGAAATATTTATTTATCCCGGAATTGATTTCTGTTATTTATTCCAGATATTTTGTGAGATATTATATTATTATTAATTAGATTATCGGTTCGGGAGTATTTTATTTTGAAGAATCGCTCACGTATTTCTGGTTGCCATTTTTAGAGAATAATCCCCGAGCCGTAGACCGAAGCCGAGTTCACGGGTAGAGTATAATTTTTATCTGCATTCATTTGCACTTCGAGATCGAGGCAAGTTCGTTCTTACCCTAACTTTTGGAAACTGTGAATTTCTGTTCGTGTTATTTAATTTCTTAATTATTTTTGAGATATTATATATTGAGATTATCTGTTGCTCTATATGATGCAATAATTTCTTTTGAGATTTATTTCTTGTTAAATATTATTATATTGTCAAGTTAGTTTATTTGAGAATTATAATCCCTATAAGCGTAGAAACAATTTAATTGATATCGGGTCGATCTCATTAATTCGAGACGACTATTATTTTATTCAGTGAAACTAATCTCATTCGTCCGAGATAGTTAAATTTATTCTTTTCGATTGAATTTATTGTACAAATTCAATCCTTATTTATTGATTATCTTTCAGTTAGTTCCTCGTTTGAACTAACCGATCGGAGTTTAAAATTATAATTATTAGAGATTTTTATTCGTCGATCAAGTGAAAAATATTCTATTTAAACGTTCATCAATGTTGAGTATTATAAATATCGAGAAGTACTATTTGTTCAGTACAACTCCCAATTACTTTAATCTTAGGACTATTCTCATAGATTCGAGATAGTCGATTTTATTGTCAAGATTTGGCATTTCGTTCATGTCAACCGATAAATTATTATTGAGAATTTACATCAGTCCATTGTTCGGATTGGTGGTAAAATTGAGTCATACTGGCAGTCCGCCAAATTTGTAAATATTTTCTGAAAGAGTTATCTCAAGTTATCTGTACCCCAAATGTTCGGGAATTCTGTATTCTACTGGTCAATTTTGGGCAAGAGGCCCTTTATAGAGAAAGAGAGACTCGCGTACCGTTTTACGGACCCGAGAATATTTAGGCATTCGTTGCCTTGGTTGAATTGATAACCATTATGATGCTAGCATTCATACCTATATATTATAGTTGATATCGTATTGTAGCCGTGATCGGGCGAAGTGCGGTGTCATCGGAGGCCGGTATTCTTGGTTGGTTAGTTGATCGCCCCACCGAGATACGGAGAGGTGGAAGACCAGTTCATTCTTACATCATGAGTTATCAGAGTTATATCAATTGAGTCTTTTGTGTATTCTGTTTTGAGATGAGTTTTGAGCCTTTCGAGTATGATATTTTCAAGATAAATTTGAGTCAAATCACATTGTTACATTCGATATTAAAATTTTGAGTACTTATTTCGGTAAACCTTATTATATTTATATACCGAGCGAGAAGAGAACTTGCTGAGCACTATAGTTGCTCATTCTTGCTTTACAACATTTTGTTCAGCTGTCAAGACGGAGAAAGGCGAGACGTCCAGCCAGGGCTATAAAGGGAAAGGGAAAGCGCAAGGCTATGGCGACAACAATTAGAAGATCCAACTGGAATCTTTATATTTCTATTGATGTGAACTTTTGTAACATATTAATTCGAGATGTATCAAGTTGTTTTGTATTATACTGTGAAGACGATCTTGGACCTGCGGAGTGGGACATTTTATGCTCCGTTGTATTATATATTTTGCTTTGTTATTGCGTAACTTGTACTACAGGATATTGAGACAATGTGACGACCCGGGTCCCCTGTCAGGGTGGATTTGGGGGCGTTACAGGTTTCGTCAGGGTTTAAGGATTCCTTTTTTTAAAAAATATTTCTCGATGACCCAACCGAAAGGGAATCAAGATCCATCATTTTTAATGTTATTCCCAAAATTTTAGAAAAAAAATTTATTTGATTGGGTAATTCAACGGTCAACTAGTACCTTGATCGGAACCCCTAAAAAGGGTTTCGTCAGGGTTTAAGGTTTCGATTTTTTTAAAAATATTTCTTGACGACCCAACCGAACGGAAGTCAAGATCCATCATTTTTAATGTTATTCCCAAAATTTTAGAATTTTTTTTTATTTGATTGGGTAATTCAACGGTCAACTAGTACTTTGACCGGAACCCCTAAAAAGGGTTTCGTCAGGGTTTAAGGATTCGTTTTCTAAAAACTATTTCTTGACGACCCAACCAAACGAGAATCAAGATCCATCATTTTTAATGTTATTCCCAAAATTTTAGAAAAAAAATTATTTGATTGGGTAATTCAACGGTCAACTAGTACTTTGACCGGAACCCTTAAATTGGGTTTCGTCAGGGTTTAAGGATTCGATTTTTTAAAAAATATTTTTCAAAGACCCAACTGAACGGGAATCAAGATCCATCATTCTTAATGTTATTCCTTAAATTTTAAAAAAAAAATTATTTGATTGGGTAATTCAACGGTCAACTAGTACTTTGACTAGAACCCCTAAATAGGGTTTCGTCAGGGTTTAAGGATTAAATTTTTTAAAAAATATTTCTCGATGACCCAACCGAATGGGAATCAAGATCCATCATTTTTAATTTAATTCCCAAAAGTTTAGGAAAAAAAAAATTTATTTGATTTGGTAATTCAACGGTCAACTAGTACTTTGTCCGGAACCCCTAAATTGGGTTTCGTCAGGGTTTAAGGATTCGATTTTTTAAAAAATATTTCTCGATGACTCAACCGAAAGGGAATCAAGATCCAACATATTTAATGTTATTCCCAAAATTTTAGAAAAAAAATTTAATTTGATTGGGTAATTCAACGGTCAACTAGTACTTTGACCGGAACCCCTAAAAAGGGTTTCGTCAGGGTTTAAGGATTCGATTTTTTAAAAAATATTTCTCCACGACCCAACCGAACGGGAATCAAGATCCATCATTTTTTATTTTATTCCCAAAATTTTAGAAAAAAAAATTTATTTGATTGGGTAATTCAACGGTCAACTAGTACTTTGACCGGAACCCCTAAATTGGGTTTCGTCAGGGTTTAAGGATTTGATTTTTTTAAAAATATTTCTCGACGACCCAACCGAATGGGAATCAAGATCCATCATTTTTAATGTTTTTCCCAAAATTTTAGAAAAAAATTAATTTGATTGGGTAATTCAACGGTCAACTAGTACTTTGACTGGAACCCCTAAAAAGGGTTTCGTCAGGGTTTAAGGATTCGATTTTTTAAAAAATATTTCTCGATGACCCATCCAAACGGGAATCAAGATCCATCATTTTTAATGTTATTACCAAAATTTTAGGAAAAAAATTTATTTGATTGGGTAAATTAACGGTCAACTAGTACTTTGACCGGAACCCCTAAAAAGGGTTTCGTCAAGGTTTATGGATTCGATTTTTTAAAAAATATTTCTCAATGACCCAACCGAACGGGAATCAAGATCCATCACTTTTAATGTTATTCCCAAAATTTTAGAAAAAAAATTTTATTTGATTGGGTAATTCAACGGTCAACTAGTACTTTGACCGGAACCCCTAAAAAGGGTTTCGTCAGGGTTTAAGGATTCGATTTTTAAAAAATATTTCTCGACGTGTGACAATCCGAATTTTCAAAATAAATTATTATTATTGTTTTTATGATTTGTGTTTAAAAATTATTATTACTTGTAAAATGCATATTAAATTGGAAAATTGAGATTTAATTCTAATTCCTTCTCCATAAATCTTTAAAAATATTCTAGTATTTAATTATGCTAGAAATTTTATTTTATTTTTTTTATTTTACAAACTAGTTTTATTTACTCTTTATATTAATTGGGATATGTGGTAATATGTATTACTTTTAAATTGGTTTGGGCCCAAGGCCCATTAGATTTCTAACACAAAACAGCCATAACACAGATACATACATACGCAGCCGCATTCTATCAATCGGGGGAGAGGGGAAGAAAAAGAAAGAGGGGAGGAATGGAGTACATACAAATACATACATATATATATATATACAATCATGTGTGTGTGGGTGTGTGTAATTCAGTGTGTGTGTGTGTGTTCTGGTTAGTCGCGGGAAGGGGGAGGAGCCGCGCGGTGGCTGTGCAGGCGGCGGCGCGCCGGCGAGGACAGGTGGCAGCCACGTGGTGGCGCGACTAGGCAGTAAGGGAGAGAGAGACCAGCGGGGTAGCAGCTAGAGAGAGAAAGAAAGAGAGAGAGAGAGAGAGAGAGAGAGAGAGAGAGAGAGAGAGAGAGAGAGAGAGAGAGAGAGAGAGAGAGAGAGGAGAGAGATTGTTGGGGAGCTTGAAAATCGAAGAGGTATATTTCGTTTCGTGTTTTAATTATGAAATCTTCGTATGAATTCGTAGTAAATTTGAGTTTGATTATGTAATTATTGTGATTGAATTAGTTTAATTGTGTAATTATCGTTGTAATTGTATTGATTAAAATTGCTAGTTAATTAATAATTTCGTAATTAGATTAATGTAGTAAGTTAAGAATATTAGTTGATTTTCCGTATTTAATTCGGAGGAGTATAATTGCTATTTATAATTGTGGTGATTTAATTGGAGATAAATTGTGAGTTTAATGTGTTAATTGTAGTAGTAATTATTAAATTAGTATTGTTGCAATTTAATTAGATTTAAATTGCGAGTATGGATTAATTGTCGTTAGTTAATTGATTTTAAATTGCGAGATTATTTGCTAATTTTAGTAATTAACTTAGTAGTGTTAATTATGTGTATTGATGTGGATAATAAGATTTTGTTATTGGTTAAACATGATTTAGTGATTTTTATTTGATAATTGGATAATTGGTTAATTATTGATGTTTGGTTATAAATTGCGGATTGTATAGCAATGTAAATGGTACAAGTAGTGTTAATAATGTAATTTTGGGCTTGTAGGTGGATTTTAAGTCCATCGGATAATTTGATTGTTGTTTTGAGTCGGTTATGTTCCGACGGGTTAATTCACTTTATCAAGGAGATGCTGTCCGATTTTTTATTAAAAAAAAAAAATTATTTTACAATCCTTATATTAATTTGATAGGTACTATTTGTTAATCAGTGATGAATGTTTATGTGCTAAATATTATAAGTCGAGTTTGTGTAATTATCGAAATTTGTAATTGTCGAATACTTGGTATTGATTAGTAGGTGGTTACTAATTTACCTTGATAATTGTTAGTTGCATAATGTGTGGGTTAGTAATTGAGAAATGTTAATTGTTAAAATGTGAGAGTCGAATAATATTTAAAGGTTATACGATCTTACTAATTATAAAGGTTCAAGTGCTAATTGTTAAGTGCTAGTTGTAATTGTTGGAATCATTTTGTGGTATCGAGAATATTCGGGTTTAACGATTATCGGTGGTCAATGGTGATGTTGGCATTAATTGTGGAGTTTATACGAGTTGACTAAATGGTAAATGTTTATGTCCTAAATCCTAAATGGTATAAATCAAGTCTTAGTATTTGTTGAATATATAATCGTCAATTACTTGGTGTTGGTAAGTATGGGAATACGTGATACATGTTAATTGTTAGAATCTTATAATAATTAGAATTGTGCTAGGGGTTATGAGAAGATCACAAGTTTTTAAATGTCAATATTTAAAGGACTTGTGTAATTCTTTTCGACTAATCCCTCGGGCTTACGAATATCCATGATTAACTATCACGGGTATAATTCATATACTTATGTGGTGTGATCATCGATATAGCGTAAGTAATAGTTAGTGCTAGGGGTTGTTCCCTAGGGCTTACGAACATCAATGATTGATTGTCACGTGTATCATTAAAATACGTGAGAAATACGATCATTGGTGTAGCGTAAGTAGTAGTGTAATATAAATCATTCTGTGCTATGTGCCGCATGTCAGGGCGGATACTTTCTTATGTGTTTATTTTATGTTGCTGCAAGTTGAGGCAGCTTATTTTTTTGCTAAAACAGGGTTGTATTGTAATTGAGGGGCTGTGCCCATAGTCCGATAAACGAATAGGTCATGCCGAAATTTTCTAAAAATCTCCTGCATTTAAATTTATTTAACTTATTTGACTTTAATGGTCTAAAGGCATGTTTTGAGGTGCTAAATGTGTTATGTGTATTAGGTGATAATAGAATAGTCAACTATAGGGAGGACACCTATAGTTTGACTTTATATGATTTAGTGACAATTCCAAGTTGTGTTTACTCGAGATACGAGGTAGGACTGACACGTCTCGTAACTATTTCAGTACCATTAGGGTATAATCAAGTTGGAACGACGTGCATCAAAGGGGAAGGATCGGGGCGTCGTATGAAGAAAGGTAAGTTACCTCAATGGAATTGCTTGGACAAGGTGCGAAGGATTTATTCGCGGTTTTCTGCTTTATGCTCAGGACCAGAGGCAAGTTTATCTAATGCATACTCTATCGTTCAGAGTATTCGTATTTTGAAATATATGAAATGTGCGAACTAGATTTAAATCCATAATTGCAAATTATTTACTTTATGCTCTATTGTTCAGAGTATATTCTATATTGAAAGTACGTTGCATGTATTGCAAGACTACTAACCGTGCTCTTTCATTCAGAGTATGCATGTTTTAAAATTATCTATGATGAATGCTCTAGTGTAGTATTATGCTTTCTTAAAAATGAAAGTTCTGCAAATGCCTTATTTAAAACTCTTAAATTCGTGAGAAATCGTTCAAGTTTTTTTAATCAGTTTTATAACTGCTTTCAATTTATCCCACTTGCGATTTTATCCATTGTGTTATAAAAGTTTACAATTGTTCTTTACCCTATAAGAACTGTTTATATCCTGTCATGATTATGACACACCCCAATATCTGTTGGGAATGTGAATTCTCCTTTTTAAATATCCTTATCATATTGGAAGTCGTTCTTATTATTTCAAGACGACTCCACAAGATTTATTCTGATCCGCGAACCTTTCTTGTTCAAGGTTGCTACCTTATTGCCTTGAATTGACATATAGTTTGTGTCAATATAGTAAATTAGTTCCTTTTGAGATTATTGTGACGGCCTATTGTCCAGGTCAGTTTTGTACAAAGTGTAGACTGGCGATCGGCCAGAAGTGAATATGAATCCAAATTCAATCAATTTTATTCGGAGGAATAATCGTATGATCCACTGGTCAACATGGGAGATGGCCAATGGGTTTCTTTCAGATCAACACGGGGAAAATATAAACTCATGGTATCGAAATAGAATGTTTATATTTTGGCACAAATGTTGCCAGGTTGACTTTTCAACCACCTTTACGCTAGCAGAATGATATTGTGGTACTTGCGACATAGTAGTGATCGTGCTATGGGGTATCACGGGAGTGCGGTACTTGCGACACAGCGGTTGATCGCGCTGTGGGGTATCGTAGAGGCGGAAGACCAGTACTCAAGCTTTTCAATTTCAACTTCTTTATTCTGAGATAGATTGTTATTGTCTATCAGTAAGTGTTATCATTATCAAGACACATTGCCTGCAAATGAGAATCTTTCTGGATTAGAGTTGATCTCTTTTCAAAAGTAATTATATTTATAAGTCGTATGGAGTAGTAAAAATCATATTTTCATCGTTGAGAGTCAAGCGTCGAATCTTTTTGAATTGTTCTAAATTAATTCGAGGTTCAGACTGTCGTTGAAGCATTTGTTGCATAGTGACTGTCAAAAATCGAGAATGAATTGAGATCTTCTCAATTATTCAACTCATTATTGTCAGGCCGGTTTGGCAGCTAGGTATATGGGTGCCTAGTGGACAATAATGAGATTGTAATAGTTGCGAATTTCTTGAATGTTTGTTTAATTGAGAGTTGATGTAGCTTCGTGAATTTCTTAAACGTTGTCTCTTAGTAGCTGAAGCATCTGTTGCTCAGTTATTCAAGGTTTTGATCGGAAATCGCTATAAAAATTATTGAGTTAAATATCAAAATCGTTTATAAAGCTGTCGAGATGAATTTCTTGTTGAATTCTGCAAACCTCTTTCCTATTGAAAAATTATCGTTATGAATATTTCAAGAATGGTATCATCCTCAAAGTTGGATTTTAAAACCTTCAAAGTTTTCCAAAAGTATTTTAGTATACTCTATTATATACTTGCTGAGCTCCTCTTTCGCTCATTCTTGCTTTTGTTTAATCTTATTTTACAGAGATAGATAGTGGATGCAGTTGACTTAGTTTAGCTCGAAGCAGGGCAAGTCATGGATCGAGTTGATGTTCGGCTCAGAGTGATTCTGTAATTTGAGTTTGTCTACCAGATGTTTAGTTAGACTGGTATGGTATTCATATTTCTGAGTTATAATATTTGTTGTATTAGAATATTGTGGTTGTTGTATACCTTATATCAAGGTGATACTAACAACATAAGTTTGTATAAGAGATTGTTGTACCAAGAGTTGTAAGTTATTATAAGCATTTTTGGATTCCTTGTTTCCAAGTCTATAACCTGTAAAGATTCTTGGTAGTTAGGGGTCGGATGTCATGTTTTAGATTTAACATTGGCAGTTGATTGTTTGGTTGTTAAGGTTTTCCGCGGTAGCCACCCATATCCCTGACCCCGGATTTGGGGGCGTTACAGAATGGTATCAGAGCAAAGGTTATAGAAACTAGAAACAAGCGAGAGCGTAGGATTATATATATAGTTATGTGAGGGTGTCTGAACTCACATAGAGTTTGTGTTGGATTATCGGACATATTCCAATGAGTAAGTCGAGATTAGGATTCTACCTTATGATGATGGTTCCGAGCCAAGTAGAATTCCTTGCGATTGGAGATTGCGGCAGTAGAGTCTTTAGAGACTGCTATGAGTTGTTATCGATGTAGGGTATCGTGTATCTTAAGACGTTGCGAAGAGAGTTTAGAATTGATTGATCGTTCGTCAGAAGAACCGACCGAGGATGCATCTGTGGAGATCGCGACAATATTCTTTTTCATCCATAATTTATTTGATACTCCTTCATTGGAGGATTGTGTTAGAAGATATATTCCGTCTTCTAAGTTATAGTTCTTTTAAACATTTGTATTCACCCGAATGTTGGGTTTCGATTGTGTCAGAGGCTGTCATGATACCTATTTTTCAGGTTTTTCTGAAGCCCTGATAGGTTTGTTCAAATTGAACTTCCGCCTTAATTTTTCTAATGGTGGATAAATTTTATTCGTGGTACAGCACTACTTGCTCGTCATGTGCTAGTATCCTCTCCCGTTAAATCTTTCTTTCGGGAATAACACCTTTGGAATTTGTTTAGTTTTGTCCAAGGTGTACGTTTGAAAGTTTCTTGCTATAAGATGCTATTTATTTGTTTAACCAGAAATTTCTTTCCAAAACTCCTTACTCTAGCTGAGACAAACAACCCTATTATATAGGGGACACAAGGACTATCTGTCTGTGTGATAGAAGTTGGATGGGACGCCATCACTTGTGTGTTGTGCAATACAAGAAGGCTAATTACCTTTAGTAATGTCTTAACTGAGACACGCAACGTTGAGTTTCTTGGATCATATTGATCTCTCAGTTATTCTTTTGTAACCTTTAATGGTTGCCTCAAGCTTTTAATCATGATCACATTGTGTGACATTCAAATTGAGAAGGAATCTCTTTTATTCAAGGATTCCGTCACTTTAGTTGTTTTCATTATTCTTTTGTGTCTTAACGAATGGCGACATGGTGTTCGTGTTCTAGCGTTGTTGCTCGGTAAACAGTTGAATAAGGAATAAATCGAGATCTTCCGATTGTTAGGTTCCTCGATCGACATTGTACGTTGAAAGTGGAATCATGGCTATTAGGGGTTTCTCGAAATTCTTTTCACGGTTTAACCCGAAGCACTATGGATATGAAGAATTGGAAATATGTGTACCGAATCGTCTGAGTCGCGAGATAGCGAGGTTGCGGGGATTTCCGTAGGCCTTGGGAATTTCAGTCGGAAGGAAGCGGTGCGTCTTAGAATCCCGTTCTTTCTTCTGCGGATTCCGGGGACGGAATCCTGTTAAGGAGGGAAGACTGTGACAATCCGAATTTTCAAAATAAATTATTATTATTGTTTTTATGATTTGTGTTTAAAAATTATTATTACTTGTAAAATGCATATTAAATTGGAAAATTGAGATTTAATTCTAATTCCTTCTCCATAAATCTTTAAAAATATTCTAGTATTTAATTATGCTAGAAATTTTATTTTATTTTTTTTTATTTTACAAACTAGTTTTATTTACTCTTTATATTAATTGGGATATGTGGTAATATGTATTACTTTTAAATTGGTTTGGGCCCAAGGCCCATTAGGTTTCTAACACAAAACAGCCATAACACAGATACATACATACGCAGCCGCATTCTATCAATCGGGGGAGAGGGGAAGAAAAAGAAAGAGGGGAGGAAGGGAGTACATACAAATACATACATATATATATATACAATCATGTGTGTGTGGGTGTGTGTAATTCAGTGTGTGTGTGTGTGTTCTAGTTAGTCGCGGGAAGGGGGAGGAGCCGCGCGGTGGCTGTGCAGGCGGCGGCGCGCCGGCGAGGACGGCTGGCAGCCACGTGGTGGCGCGACTAGGCAGCAAGGGAGAGAGAGACCGGCGGGGTAGCAGCTAGAGAGAGAGAGAGAGAGAGAGAGAGAGAGAGAGAGAGAGAGAGAGAGAGAGAGAGAGATTGCTGGGGAGCTTGAAAATTGAAGAGGTATATTTCGTTTCGTGTTTTAATTATGAAATCTTCGTATTAATTCGTAGTAAATTTGAGTTTGATTATGTAATTGTTGTGATTGAATTAGTTTAATTGTGTAATTATCGTTGTAATTGTATTGATTTAAATTGCAAGTTAATTAATAATTTCGTAATTAGATTAATGTAGTAAGTTAAGAATATTAGTTGATTTTCCGTATTTAATTCGGAGGAGTATAATTGCTATTTATAATTGTGGTGATTTAATTGGAGATAAATTGTGAGTTTAATGTGTTAATTGTAGTAGTAATTATTAAATTAGTATTGTTGCAATTTAATTAGATTTAAATTGCGAGTATGGATTAATTGTCGTTAGTTAATTGATTTTAAATTGCGAGATTATTTGCTAATTTTAGTAATTAGCTTAGTAGTGTTAATTATGTGTATTGATGTGGATTATAAGATTTTGTGATTGGTTAAACATGATTTAGTGATTTTTATTTGATAATTGGATAAATGGTTAATTATTGATGTTTGGTTATAAATTGCGGATTGTATAGCAATGTAAATGGTACAAGTAGTGTTAATAATGTAATTTTGGGCTTGTAGGTGGATTTTAAGTCCATCGGATAATTTGATTGTTGTTTTGAGTCGGTTATGTTCCGACGGGTTAATTCACTTTATAAAGGAGATGCTGTCCGATTTTTTATTAAAAAAATATATATATATTTTACAATCCTTATATTAATTTGATAGGTACTATTTGTTAATCAGTGATGAATGTTTATGTGCTAAATATTATAAGTCGAGTTTGAGTAATTATCGAAATTTGTAATTGTCGAATACTTGGTATTGATTAGTAGGTGGTTACTAATTTACCTTGATAATTGTTAGTTGCATAATGTGTGGGTTAGTAATTGAGAAATGTTAATTGTTAAAATGTGAGAGTCGAATAATATTTAAAGGTTATACGATCTTACTAATTATAAAGGTTCAAGTGCTAATTGTTAAGTGCTAGTTGTAATTGTTGGAATCATTTTGTGGTATCGAGAATATTCGGGTTTAACGATTATCGGTGGTCAATGGTGATGTTGGCATTAATTGTGGAGTTTATACGAGTTGACTAAATGGTAAATGTTTATGTCCTAAATCCTAAATGGTATAAATCAAGTCTTAGTATTTGTTGAATATATAATCGTCAATTACTTGGTGTTGGTAAGTATGGGAATACGTGATACATGTTAATTGTTAGAATCTTATAATAATTAGAATTGTGCTAGGGGTTATGAGAAGATCACAAGTTTTTAAATGTCAATATTTAAAGGACTTGTGTAATTCTTTTCGACGAATCCCTAGGGCTTAAGAATATCCATGATTAACTATCACGGGTATAATTCATATACTTATGTGGTGTGATCATCGATATAGCGTAAGTAATAGTTAGTGCTAGGGGTTGTTCCCTAGGGCTTACGAACATCAATGATTGATTGTCACGTGTATCATTAAAATACATGAGAAATACGATCATTGGTGTAGCGTAAGTAGTAGTGTAATATAAATCATTCTGTGCTATGTGCCGCATGTCAGGGCGGATACTTTCTTATGTGTTTATTTTATGTTGCTGCAAGTTGAGGCAGCTTATTTTTTTGCTAAAACAGGGTTGTATTGTAATTGAGGGGCTGTGCCCATAGTCCGATAAACGAATAGGTCATGCCGAAATTTTCTGAAAATCTCCTGCATTTAAATTTATTTAACTTATTTGACTTTAATGGTCTAAAGGCATGTTTTGAGGTGCTAAATGTGTTATGTGTATTAGGTGATAATAGAATAGTCAACTATAGGGAGGACACCTATAGTTTGACTTTATATGATTTAGTGAGAATTCCAAGTTGTGTTTACTCGAGATACGAGGTAGGACGGACACGTCTCGTAACTATTTCAGTACCATTAGGGTATAATCAAGTTGGAACGACGTGCATCAAATGGGAAGGATCGGGGCGTCGTATGAAGAAAGGTAAGTTACCTCAATGGAATTGCTTGGACAAGGTGCGAAGGATTTATTCGCGGTTTTCTGCTTTATGCTCAGGACCAGAGGCAAGTTTATCTATGCATACTCTATCGTTCAGAGTATTCGTATTTTGAAATATATGAAATGTGCGAACTAGATTTAAATCCATAATTGCAAATTATTTACTTTATGCTCTATTGTTCAGAGTATATTCTATATTGAAAGTACGTTGCATGTATTGCAAGACTACTAACCGTGCTCTTTCATTCAGAGTATGCATGTTTTTAAATTATCTATGATGAATGCTCTAGTGTAGTATTATGCTTTCTTAAAAATTAAAGTTCTGCAAATGCCTTATTTAAAACTCTTAAATTCGTGAGAAATCGTTCAAGTTTTTTTAATCAGTTTTATAACTGCTTTCAATTTATCCCACTTGCGATTTTATCCATTGTGTTATAAAAGTTTACAATTGTTCTTTACCCTATAAGAACTGTTTATATCCTGTCATGATTATGACACACCCCAATATCTGTTGGGAATGTGAATTCTCCTTTTTAAATATCCTTATCATATTGGAAGTCGTTCTTATTATTTCAAGACGACTCCACAAGATTTATTATGATCCGCGAACCTTTCTTGTTCAAGGTTGCTACCTTATTGTCTTGAATTGACATATAGTTTGTGTCAATACAGTAAATTAGTTCCTTTTGAGATTATTGTGATGGCCTATTGTCCAGGTCGGTTTTGTACAAAGTGTAGACTGGCGATCGGCCAGAAGTGAATATGAATCCAAATTCAATCAATTTTATTCGGAGGAATAATCATATGATCCACTGGTCAACATGGGAGATGGCCCATGGGTTTCTTTCAGATCAACACGGGGAAAATATAAACTCGTGGTATCGAAAGAGAATGTTTATATTTTGGCACAAATGTTGCCAGGTTGACTTTTCAACCACCTTTACGCTAGCAGAATGATATTGTGGTACTTGCGACATAGTAGTGATCGTGCTATGGGGTATCACGGGAGTGCGGTACTTGCGACACAGCGGTTGATCGCGATGTGGGGTATCGTAGAGGCGGAAGACCAGTATCTCAAGCTTTTCAATTTCAACTTCTTTATTCTGAGATAGATTGTTATTGTCTATCAGTAAGTGTTATCATTATCAAGACACATTGCCTGCAAATGAGAATCTTTCTGGATCAGAGTTGATCTCTTTTCAAAAGTAATTATATTTATAAGTCATATGGAGTAGTAAAAATCATATTTTCATCGTTGAGAGTCAAGCGTCGAATCTTTTTGAATTGTTCTAAATTAATTCGAGATTCAGACTGTCGTTGAAGCATTTGTTGCACAGTGACTGTCAGAAATCGAGAATGAATTGAGATCTTCTCAATTATTCAACTCATTATTGTCAGGCCGGTTCGGCAGCTAGGTATATGGGTGCCTAGTGGACAATAATGAGATTGTAATAGTTACGAATTTCTTGAATGTTTGTTTAATTAAGAGTTGATGTAGCTTCGTGAATTTCTTAAACGTTGTCTCTTAGTAGCTGAAGCATCTGTTGCTCAGTTATTCAAGGTTTTGATCGGAAATCGCTATAATAATTGTTGAGTTAAATATCAAAATCGTTTATAAAGCTGTCGAGATGAATTTCTTGTTGAATTCTGCAAACCTCTTTCCTATTGAAAAATTATCTGTAATAACCACAAATTTTCGAATAATATTCTCTACTCGTTATTTAAATTTATTTAAGGTCGATGCGTTAATATATTTAATTAGCGAATTTTTGGTTAAATTTTAAAATTTTATATTCGTATGTACAATAAATGTTTATTTTATCTATTTATTTATAATTATTAGGTATTTATTAAAATTAGAAATTTAGGAAATAGGATTTTAATTTTGGACGGATATTAATTTTATATCGCAGAATTTATTTTAGAAAACGAATTTGGGTCTCGTTATAATTATCCAGCAGGAAAAACGACGATATTAATGTTTCGGTTTTAACTGATCGGGTCGTTAAACACGAGAAGAGACAACATTTTCGATCGCAGAGAACGAGTTATCCTGTACAAAACACGATTATTCTTTCACAAAACACAACATCACTTTTGCAAAACACGAATTGTTCTAACCCTTTTCTTTCACAGAACACTAAATGTTCTAGCTCTTCTTTTAGCTCCCTCGTGTCCTTTTTTTAAATAATTGTCACAGACCCACCTCATTTTTTTTTCAAGCACGGTTATATCTCTCACTTAGTCCCTTGGTCACAAAACAAATACAAAGCACCCCATCCTTTTGTTTCCTGCAAAAAGGTATCACCCCCTCTATTTCTTTCAACCAAAAACCCAAATTGTTTCTCCTTTCCTTTCACCAAGTAGAAACCGAGCTCTTACCCACAAACTTATATTTCTTTCTCTACTCTTCAAAACCGAGTGCCTATCAGGTAGAATAACATTGTTTTCTTTCTTTTGTTTCTTCATTTATTCCTTTTCTTTCTTTTTCAATTCTTTCAATCCCTTTTCTTGTTCTATTTAATTCTTTCGGTTCCTTCATTTACATCATAGCTCTGTGTTGTCCGATATGTATCGAGGGAGAGGGGAGTAATTGTCTGGGTTGTGTTGTATTGGAGAGGTTAGAAGTGAGATGTGTGTCGTTGGTTGTGGAGATTTGGGGGGCTGGGCAATTGACAATAGAGGTTACGTATGTGATTTATATGTGCGATATGGAAGTGGGTGTGGCAGTTTTGATGTCCCGGTTGTTGTTGCAGGGGTATGGGGTTCGAACTTAGTGAGGGCTGAGGGGTGGTGTTGGCACGGTTAGGTGCAGTGAGTGTGGATGGGATTAAAGGTATGATGTGTGTGGTTATGTGAGCGTGTGTGTACGGTGGTATGGGTAGGCTGTGAAGCCCAGGGCAGAGAGTGAAGTGACTATGGGTGTAGAAATCAATTGAGTCCGCAGGCAGGAAGTGAGAGTCTCGGTTAGAACCAATGACTCTGTGTTGTTTTGTGGGTGTGCGTTTTGGGTGCTAAGGCCGATAGGAATGAGGGTGGTATAGCGTATAATTGTATGTGGCTGGTGTGTTGGTGTATGAGGTATTTACATTTTGATGTATGCTGGTATGCAGGACAGGTGGGTACTTTTCCTGCAAAACTAAAAGACTTGCCACTACTGGTCCTTAACATTACAGGAAACAACTTTTCGGGGGAAATTCCAGCTGAATTAGGGAGGATCAATTGCTTACAAAGCCTTGATTTGTCATATAATAATTTCTCTGGAGAATTCCCTGCTAGCTTAAGCAACTTGAATGAGCTAAACAAGTTTAATATCTCCTACAATCAGTATATTTCTGGAGTAATACCAACAACTGGACAATTTCCAACATTTGAGAAATGGTCATTTCTTGGTGATCCATTGCTACGGCTTCCAACCTATCTAAACAACAGAACCAATACCTCGGGTATCACCGAACACCCGAGAAGGACTATGAAACCAGGAGCATTCTTGGCGTTTTTAGTAATCCTAATTGCTTGCTTAGTATTTGGAATAATGGGTCTCGCAGTCTGTGTTGTGGTAAAGAGCTCTCCAGGCTCAAATAATTATATGCTGGAAGATTCAAAGTTAAGGCACATCACCGTTTCAAGCTCTGGTGGGTCTTCACCCTTGTTTTCTGATGGAATTAAAATTATTCGCCTGGACAAAACAGCATTCACGCCTAGAGACATCTTAGTGGCCACAGGAAACTTCTCCAATGAGAGAATTATTGGACGGGGAGGATTTGGAACTGTATATCGAGGAGTGTTGCCAGATGGGAGAGAGGTTGCTGTGAAGAAGTAACAAAGGGAGACAGAAAAGAATAAAAGGAGTTGGATATAAAGGGAGTATTTATTTATTAATGTGTTAAAAGTAATCATTTAATGATAAAAATTGGAGATTTATTGATTTGTCGATAAAAAGAGAAATAATTGTGGATAAATAGGATTAAAAACGGTGTTATCTTTAGAAGACTTATAATTAGCGATTCTGATTTATTTTAATTAATCAGATCAAGCCAGACTAATTTAGAGTCTATTCGGGGTTTTATAATGATAATTACGAGATAAAAAAAAATGGTGAGAGTAATAATAATAACTTTAGATTTAAAATTTGAATAAAAGTGGATGGTTGGACTATTTTGTTGTGAGAATAAATAGGGGTTATTATTATTTTATTTGCGAGATTTAAAAATAGATAATTGCCGTTATTTTTTTGGTAACCCTATTTGTCGTCTTAAGCGAGACTTACGGATATTAAAATATTATATTTTCGAGAGGTGATTTCTAAGTTTGAAAGAGAGTTATTACCCGGGGTTTTAATTTCCGTTAAGTACATTAGAGATTTTCGGGAAAATATTTTAGTATTTAAATATTATATTATCGGATCAGGTATATTCCTTTTTGACGATTCGCTCACGTATTTTCTGGTTGACATTGTTAGTGCCTAATTCTCAAGCCGTAAACCGAAGTCGAGCCCACGGGTAGAGTATAAATCTTTTCTGCATTTCCCACACTTCGAGATCGAGGCGTCGTATGAAGAAAAGTAAGTTACCTCCATGGAATTGCTTGGACAAGGTGCAAAGGATTTAATCGCGATTTTCTGCTTTATGCTCAGGACCAGAGGCAAGTTTATCTATGCATACTCTATCGTTCAGAGTATTCGTATTTTGAAATATATGAAATGTGCGAACTAGATTTAAATCCATAATTGCAAATTATTTACTTTATGCTCTATTGTTCATAGTATATCCTATATTGAAAGTATGTTGCATGTGATTCTATCCCTTGTGTTACAAAAGTTTACAATTGTTCTTCACCCTATAAGAACTGTATTATATTCTGTCGTGATTATGACACAACGTATTTAGAGGTTTCATTCCGTATCATGTCGTTCTTATTATTTCAAGACGACTCACAAGATTTATTCTGATCCGCAAACCTTTCTTGTTCAAGGTTGCTACTTTATTGTCTTGAATTGACATATTGTTTGTGTCAATAAAATAAATTAATTCCTTTTGAGATTATTGTGACGGCCTATTGTCCAGGTCGGTTTTGTACAAAGTGTAGACTGGCGATCGGCCAGAAGTGAATATGAATCCAAATCAATCAATTTTATTCGGAGGAATAATCGTATAATCCACTGGTCAACATGGGAGATGGCCCATGGGTTTCTTTCAGATCAACACGGGGAAATGAACTCGTGGTATCGAAAGAGAATGTTTATATTTTGGCACAAATGTTGCCAGGTTGGCTTTTCAACCACCTTTACGCTAGCAGAATGATATTGTGGTACTTGCGACATAGTAGTGATCGTGCTATGGGGTATCACGGGAGTGCGGTACTTGCGACACAGCGGTTGATCGCGCTGTGGGGTATCATAGAGGCGGAAGACCAGTATCTCAAGCTTTTCCATTTCAACTTCTTTATTCTGAGATAGATCGTTATTGTCTATCAGTAAGTGTTATCATTATCAAGACACATTGCCTGTAAAATCATATTTTCTTCGTTGAGAATCGAACGTCAAATCTTTTTGATTGGTTCTAAATTAATTCGAGATTCAGACTGTCGTTGAAGCATTTGTTGCACAGTGACTGTCAAAAATCGAGAATGAATTGAGATCTTCTCAATTATTCAACTCATTATTGTCAGGCCGGTTCGGCAGCTAGGTATATGGGTGCCTAGTGGACAATAATGAGATTGTAATAGCTGCGAATTTCTTGAATGTTTGTTTAATTGAGAGTTGATGTAGCTTCGCGAATTTCTTAAATGTTGTCTCTTAGTAGCTGAAGCATCTGTTGCTCAGTTATTCAAGGTTTTGATCGGAAATCGCTATAAAAATTGTTGAGTTAAATATCAAAATCGTTCATAAAGCTGTCGAGGTGAACTCCTTGTTGAATTCTATAAACCTCTTTCCTATTGAAAAATTTTCGTTATGAATATTTCAAGAATGGTTTCATCCTCAAAGTTGGATTTTTAAAACCTTCAAAGTTTTCCAAAAGTATTTCAGTATACTCTATTATATACTTGCTGAGCGCCTCTTTCGCTCATTCTTGCTTTTGTTTAATGTTATTTTACAGAGATAGATAGTGGATGCAGTTGACTTAGTTTAGCTCGAAGCAGGGCAAGTCATGGATCGAGTTGATGTTCGGCGCAGAGTGATTCTGTATTTTGAGTTTGTCTACCAGAGGTTTAGTTAGACTAGTATGGTATTCATATTCCTGAGTTGTAATATTTGTTGTATTAGAATATTGTGGTTGTTGTATACCTTATGTCAAGGTGATACTAACAACATAAGACTGTATAAGAGAATTGTTGTACCAAGAGTTGTAAGTTATTGTAAGCATTTTTGGATTTCTTGTTTCCAAGTCTATAACCTGAAAAGATTCTTGGTAGTTAGGGGTCGGATGTCATGTTTCAGATTTATTATCGGCAGTTGTTTGTTTGGTTGTTAAGGTTTTCCGCGGTAGCGACCCATATCCCTGACCCCGGATTTGGGGGAGTTACATTATCGTTATGAATATTTCAAGAATGGTATCATCCTCAAAGTTGGATTTTAAAACCTTCAAAGTTTTCCAAAAGTATTTTAGTATACTCTATTATATACTTGCTGAGCGCCTCTTTCGCTCATTCTTGCTTTTGTTTAATCTTATTTTACAGAGATAGATAGTTGATGCAGTTGACTTAGTTTAGCTCGAAGCAGGGCAAGTCATGGATCGAGTTGATGTTCGGCTCAGAGTGATTCTGTAATTTGAGTTTGTCTACCAGATGTTTAGTTAGACTGGTATGGTATTCATATTTCTGAGTTATAATATTTGTTGTATTAGAATATTGTGGTTGTTGTATACCTTATATCAAGGTGATACTAACAACATAATTTGTATAAGAGATTGTTGTACCAAGAGTTGTAAGTTATTATAAACATTTTTGGATTCCTTGTTTCCAAGTCTATAACCTGTAAAGATTCTTGGTAGTTAGGGGTCGGATGTCATGTTTTAGATTTAACATTAGAAGTTGATTGTTTGGTTGTTAAGGTTTTCCGCGGTAGCGACCCATATCCCTGACCCCGGATTTGGGGGCGTTACACGACGACCCAACCGAACGAGCATCAAGATCCATCATTTTTAATGTTATTCCCAAAATTTTAGAAAAAAATTTATTTGATTGGGTAATTCAACGGTCAACTAGTACTTTGACCGGAACCCCTAAATTGGGTTTCGTCAGGGTTTAAGGATTCGATTTTTTAAGAAATATTTCTGAAAGACCCAACTGAACAGGAATCAAGATCCATCATTTTTAATGTTATTCCCAAAATTTAAGAAAAAAAATTTATTTGATTGGGTAATTCAACGGTCAACTAGTACTTTGACCGGAACCCCTAAACAGGGTTTCGTTAGCGTTTAAGGATTCAATTTTTTAAAAAATATTTCTCGACGACCCAACCCAATGGGAATCAAGATCCATCATTTTTAATGTTATTCCCAAAATTTTAGAAAAAAAAATTTATTTGATTTGGTAATTCAACGGTCAACTAGTATTTTGACCGGAACCCCTAAATTGGGTTTCGACAGGGTTTAAGGATTCGATTTTTAAAAAAATATTTTTCGATGACCCAACCAAACGGGAATCAGGATCCATCATTTTTAATGTTACTCCCAAAATTTTAGAAAAAAAACAATTTATTTGATTTGGTAATTCAACGGTCAACTAGTACCTTGACCGGAACCCCTAAAAAGGGTTTCGTCAGGGTTTAAGGATTCGATTTTTTAAAAAATATTTCTCGATGACCCAACCAAACGGGAATCAAGATCCATCATTTTTAATGTTATTACCAAAATTTTAGAAAAAAAAATTTATTTGATTTGGTAATTCAACGGTCAACTAGTATTTTGACCGGAACCCCTAAATTGGGTTTCGTCAGGGTTTAAGGATTCGATTTTTAAAAAAAAAATTCTCGATGACCCAACTAAACGGGAATCAAGATCCATCACTTTTAATATTATTCCCAAAATTTTAGAAAAAAAATTAATTTGATTGGGTAATTCAACGGTCAACTAGTACTTTGACCAGAACCCCTAAAAAGGGTTTCGTCAAGGTTTAAGTATTCGATATTTGAAAAATATTTCTCGACGACCCAACCGAACGAGAATCAAGATCCATCATTTTTAATGTTATTTCCAAAATTTTAGAAAAAAATTTATTTGATTGGGTAATTCAACGGTCAACTAGTACTTTGACCGGAACCCCTAAATTGGGTTTCGTCAGGGTTTAAGGATTCGATTTTTTAAAAAATATTTCTGAAAGACCAAACTGAACGGGAATCAAGATCCATCATTTTTAATGTTATTCCCAAAATTTTAGGAAAAAAAAATTTATTTGATTGGGTAATTCAACGGTCAACTAGTACTTTGACCGGAACCCCTAAACAGGGTTTCGTCAGGGTTTAAGGATTCAATTTTTTAAAAAATATTTCTCGACGACCCAACCGAATGGGAATCAAGATCCATCATTTTTAATGTTATTCCCAAAATTTTAGAAAAATTTTTTTTAATTGATTTGGTAATTCAACGGTCAACTAGTATTTTGACCGGAACCCCTAAATTGGGTTTCGTCAGGGTTTAAGGATTCCATTTTTTAAAAAATATTTCTCGATGACCCAACCGAAAGGGAATCAAGATCCATCATTTTTAATGTTATTCCCAAAATTTTAGAAAAAAAAAAATTTATTTGATTGGGTAATTCAACGGTCAACTAGTACCTTGACCGGAACCCCTAAAAAGGGTTTCGTCAGGGTTTAAGGATTCGATTTTTTGAAAAATATTTCTCGACGACCCAACCGAACTGAAGTCAAGATCCATCATTTTTAATGTTATTCCCAAAATTTTAGAAAATTTTTTTTTAATTGATTTGGTAATTCAACGGTCAACTAGTATTTTGACCGGAACCCCTAAATTGGGTTTCGTCAGGGTTTAAGGATTCGATTTTTTAAAAAATATTTCTGAAAGACCAAACTGAACGGGAATCAAGATCCATCATTTTTAATGTTATTCCCAAAATTTTAGGAAAAAAAAATTTATTTGATTGGGTAATTCAACGGTCAACTAGTACTTTGACCGGAACCCCTAAACAGGGTTTCGTCAGGGTTTAAGGATTCAATTTTTTAAAAAATATTTCTCGACGACCCAACCGAATGGGAATCAAGATCCATCATTTTTAATGTTATTCCCAAAATTTTAGAAAATTTTTTTTTAATTGATTTGGTAATTCAACGGTCAACTAGTATTTTGACCGGAACCCCTAAATTGGGTTTCGTCAGGGTTTAAGGATTCCATTTTTTAAAAAATATTTCTCGATGACCCAACCGAAAGGGAATCAAGATCCATCATTTTTAATGTTATTCCCAAAATTTTAGAAAAAAAAAAATTTATTTGATTGGGTAATTCAACGGTCAACTAGTACCTTGACCGGAACCCCTAAAAAGGGTTTCGTCAGGGTTTAAGGATTCGATTTTTTGAAAAATATTTCTCGACGACCCAACCGAACTGAAGTCAAGATCCATCATTTTTAATGTTATTCCCAAAATTTTAGAAAAAAAAAATTTATTTGATTGGGTAATTCAACGGTCAACTTGTACTTTGACCAGAACCCCTAAAAAGGGTTTCGTCAGGGTTTAAGGATTCGATTTCTAAAAAATATGTTAGGCCGAATACACAATTAATAATCAACTTTGTATGAGAGATTAATAAGTAAAAGCGTTTATGCACTTAAAAACTTCTTATATTTCAAACCCTCTTCGTGATGTAAAATATCACAAAGAGCTGCTAGGTTACAATAATGATAATTCGTTATCGATACCCTTCTAGGGTTAACCTATCTGTATTTATATACCATACAGCTACGATACAATCTCTAATTGATATTCCTAATAATCAGCTATACAATGATATCAATTACAGATTGTCACACGTCTCCTATGTCAACTCGATCTCTTTGATAGCTATCCAATCTTCAAAGATATCGCTTCCATAATTAACCTTCAATCACTGTTGAACAGTAGACGCGCTTCCTTCAGACAAAGTTTAACAAACTCTGTCGAGCTTCCAACTGTCAGAGTTTACCCAAACTCTGACTGCTTCCAGCTAAACTCTGATAACTCCCTGTAACACTTAAACACTGATCAAAACACATCAATTATATTTAACAATCTCCCCCAACTTGTTCATTAGCAAAAATGTACAAGTTAATGACAGTAATTGATGATGTCAAAACAAATAGACAAATACAGTGTTTATACAAATTTAGAGTTTAAGCTTAAAAACTATAGAGAATAAGAAAATTCTTACAGAACTTAATCTCTAATCATTTCAAGATCTGGCATGGTTCTGAGATAATCAATCAGCAATCTTCTTTCTGCATTTTCAAGTTCAATCTTCATTGCTTCTTTGATTTCTCTGAGTTGAGGATCACTTTCATCTGTTTGGTAAATAGCAGCCCTAAGATCATAAATCTTGTTCTTCTCATTTCATTACCCAGTCTGATAAATCTAACTTTTTCTGCCTGTGTATTGAAATCAAGTACTGTGATTCCCAAATCAGTTTTTAACTTTGCAGTACCTTTCTTCATTTCAATGAGATTGCCTTGGTAATCCCTGTACTTAGGAATATATCTGCTATTGTATTTCTGTCCTCTAATTGCCAGATTCTGAGTCATTTTCTGTCTGAGTACATTAGCAACTGACTGAGTCCTTCGACTATTCACCTTGAGAAGATATAGAACATACTCTAGTTCTTCCCAACATTTCAAGCCAATATCATCCTCACCAACTTTGAATACTGTCCCATCAGCCATGAAGTATAAAAGAAAATCCTTGTCTAAACTCTTCTGATGAACCAACTGCACTGATTCCAGTCTATCCAAACTCTCTTGAGGAACACCACGACCTGGAACAGCCAGTGAAGAAGGATCTCTAGAACCAGTATATTGCCTTCTGTCTCTATGTGAACCTAGTCCACCCTTATTATTACCAACCTTGCCAGATAGAGCTTTTCCATCAGAAACATTCATTGAGACTCCAGATAACACATTTGGATCAGAAATTGTTCCTTTTCCAAAAACAGATTTCAACTGTGAAGATTGTAAAGGTGTGATCATTGATTGAGATGCAACAGAAGTTGTAACTTTCTTCTGTGAACTTTCACCTTCAATGCCTTTTAGCTTGAGTTTAGCCTCTGCTGCAATTTCTTCCTTTGAGAACCGAGAACTTTGACTAACATCAGTCCTCTCTCTGATCACAACACCTTTAACAACAGGTCTAGGAGCTTTTCCTCTTTGTACCTTATCAGACTTTAAAGCTTTAAGATGTTCTTCTTGTAAACTCTTTTCCTCAGCTTCAATGTCCTCAATCGTTACTCCTTCCTCATTCTCTTCAATGAACAGCTTAGCAGCCAATTCTTCATCAGTTTGTGGATTTGAAGATAACAGTAAACTCTTGGTCCTTGAAGTTCCTTGAGTATCAGTATTTCTCCCAACAGACTGTGATTTTGATGACTTGCTAGTTCTCAGAGTTTGAACGTCTTCAGCCTTTTTCTTTCCTTTGTTACTTGCCCATCCATCTCCAGCACTATCCCTTCTGACAACTCTCTCCCCCTTTTTGACATCATCAGGCATAAGGATAGAAGTAATTAACTCCAGGGAGGTAGCAATAGAATCAATTTTAGCAGATAAGTCAGACTGGTTCTCTTCAACTTTACTCAGCCTGGCAAAGATATTGTCTTGAGCTTTAGAGAATTTTGTAGTCACTAGTTTTGAATGTGTTTCCATTTTCATTTCTCTAGCTACAACCTCATTTCGCAAAGCAGTGATTGCCAAATTAGTATCATCAAATCTTCTATCCAGAGTTTTTACTTGAACTACAGTTGCTTTCAAGCAAGAAAGAATCTCTGGATTGGAGATAGTATCAGCACTTTTCTTAACAAACTTAGCTGCTCTTTCCGGTGGAAAAATACAATCTTCTTTGTACCATTCAGCAGCATTCTTGGCAAATTGTGCTCTCTCAACTTCATGAGAAGTACAAGGTTGAGGAAAAGGTGTATGTTTATTGTCAGTTTGTACTGGTGCACTCAGAGAAGCATCAGAGTTTGCACTACTGTCACCTTCAGCTTCAACACTTGTAGCTTTAACTGGTTCATCTTCAGCCATAGATTTAGCAATTTCTTCTGTAGGCTTGACAAGATTTTCTCCATGTTGCTCAGGCTCAGCAACAGGCATGGACTGAGAAGTTACTTTGGTTCCCTGATCAATTTCTTCACCTTCTTCAACAGTTTGGTGAGCATCAGATATTAACTCAGTATGAGATGCCACAGCTTCAGAAAGAACAGCCGTAGGTTGATCAGCTACACCAATATCAGAGATAGGATCAGAGAATGGCATAAATGAATCAGGAATATCATTTATTGGAGAAACACCATCTCTTGCATCCTCTTCTGCAGGCATTTTATCCTCTGCAGGCATTTTGTCCTCTGGAGGTATTTCATCTTTCTCAACCTCAACAGGAGGTGTTTGCTGTGAAACAACCTCTGGAGCTTCAATATCTTCATCCACAGAATCAGAGAATATCACTTTTCTTCGTTTTGCTAGAGGTACATTATCTGAATCCTCTTCACTGGTTGGTGGAGTTTGTTCTACCACTGAGAGTGACTTAGGTATGTTTGTCCGAGCTTTCATTCTTTTCCCCCTTCTAGTGTAAACAGCTTCAGGAGATTTCCGGTTTGATTTTCTTTGTGTCTCTTCTGCCTGCTTTAGACTTGCACGTCGTTTAGTAATTGCCTTCTTAACTCTTTGCATTCTAGACTGTGATGCTGGTGGAGATTATGACGAATCAGAGTTTGTGTTTGAAGTGGGTGAAGGTTGCTTTGTTGGTGCTGACTGAGCAGTTGAATCAGTGTTTGGTTCTGGTTGAGGTTCAGGTTGTTGATGTTGTTGTTCAGGTTGTTGTTGTGGTTCTTGTTGATCTTGTTGTTCTGGTTGAGGTTCAGATGGTTGTGGTTCTTGTGGTTGATTTAGAAAATTTCGTAGAGCAAGAGGCATGACAAAAGCAGGGAGATTTGCTTTACCAACATCCTTGTTAGTCATATCAGAGAATATTCGTTTATTGACTCTAAAAGGATCAATTTCATCAGTTTCATCAATTTCAAGACCAGGTACACATGCATTGAACAACATTTGACAGAAACGAGCATAATAAACAGTAGTAGATTCTGACAATTTATCACCTAAGCTCATCAGAACATGTCGACCAAAATCAAAATTAGTACCATAGAGCAGAGAATACCCGATTTGGAGACTGTCTATAGGAATGGCATCCCAGTTTGTGACTTTCTTCTGGAACGTCCTTGTTATGCAATCAAAGAAGAAGTTCCATTCCTTTTTGAGATTTGGTCTCTTTATGCCGCCAATCTTGTCAAGAGATTCCATGTAACCAATCTCTCGTAGCATCTCTCTCAGATAAGTTTCATTAACCAGAGTATAAGAAGTATGTGTCTCAAACCCCATTGTATCTCGTACAGTCTGTGGAGTAATCACATGATCTTGGTCTTCGTAAGTGAAGATAATGGTAGGAGTTCCACTTTCTCCTCCATCCACATAAACTGAATTCTGCCAGAATGAAGCAATTTAAGACGCAGAAAGAGTAGCAGGTCCAATCAGAGCCTGTCCAATCTCTGAATCCCTCAAGAAGTTTTGCATGAGATGAAACGATTCTGGAACGCGTTGATGATAGAGTGGAGCTTCATAGTTATTAGGAACAAACCGTAAGCCAAGAGCAGTGAATGCTTTAGATGCCATTGAGTTAAGAATTTCCAAGAGATATATATGTAGAAAGGTGTTTGCGTGAGTGCCCAAGAGAAAATAAGAAAACTGTGAGATGTAAGAATAAGGCAAAATTGTTTGGACACAAAAGTGATTAAAGTAATGAAAAACTCAATCTCTTATGTATCAAACACTCAATCAGTTCCTTGATTAATGTGTAGTGGGACACGATAATAGGTAAGTGGGACACATTAAAGGACGAGTGGGGCACGTGCGCCTATTTTTAAGAAGAGTATATTAAAGAATTAAAACATTAAAATATTTGATTTAAGCAAAAATCAAATAATACTCTTTTAAAAATATCTTGACCCAAGTAAGACTAGAATTTGAACCGTTTACCTGTTGCCTTTAATAACCAGAATACGAAGCGATTAAGAACTTCGTTCTTACCCATCTCTATTTAAGGCCTAGAGACTTGCTCAGATTATTTCATTAAATCTTTAACCTTTCAGTCTCCCCTGTAAAATCACAAACCCTTCAAACCAAATACTCTTGAAAAACAATGGCTAACCTTACCATCAAAGAAAAGAACCTTCATCTTGTCGAAAATAGAGACATCTTCAGCTATACGCGTGAAGAGTTTGAAGCATTTGAGTAGGAAAGGCAGCTTGAGACGCTGTGGCTGCAATGGATGCTGGTCTGGAAGAGCTCGAGAGAGAGAAACCTGCAAGGGTGATCGACATCGATGCTGCCCTCCAAGCAACATTGGCATGGCTCTCCTCGAAGGCATCCTCATCCACCACCACCAACCATTGTTAATGAATATGTCAGCAAAAATAACCTTATCCCTTCAACTTCCACCCAAACAAAGTGGCAAAGATGGGATCTGGGAATTTTTGCTAACAATGGAGTGGTGTGGACGGACCTTTTACTTTCCTGTTGAATAGATTAGCAGATAGAGAGAACAAAAAGATGTAATATTTGCTTGTAATCTCTTTCTTATTATCAATGAAAATTTTGTTTTTCTAATCATATTCATTGTGTTCTGCAACTGTTATTTATGTTATATGAACTGTTCTTCAAGAAAATGAATCAAGAAGAGAATATGAAAACTAATTAAAGTAATCATATAAAGAACACATTCATCAACTATCCACTGATTAACAGTTGTCAAAAACCCTACTTACTCCAAGACTTTCAAGTTGTCCAAGTGAAAAGTTACCTTAGAGTACAAATCACGAATCAACAGCGTTTGTCAATTCTCCAACTTTATCACCGAAACCCTTTCATAAATTGCACAGTTGTGAGTATTTGTGTGTGTGAAGCAGAGTTTACTAAGTCAATTTTTAGAGCATCTAATTTTTCATAAAATCCATAAAGTAAATCAATAAACACTGAATGCACAAACTGTCATAGTAAACACTGACTGTATGATGAAAGCTAAACTCTGAAGTAATCGAACTTTATATAGTAATTTTTATTTTATACCCCCTTTATATACATTTTTTTTATTTTCATCATTTTTTTTTTATTTTTTTTATTTTTATTTTTTTTATTTTTATTTTATTTTTCATTCCAGTAATCAGAGGTTGGAACCAGTCACCAAAAATTCAAAAATTTTAGCCCTTATCATTTTGATAAGTTCCTGGGTCATCCTAATTTAACTGGTCACCAAAAATCAGAGAATTTTAGCACATATTATATACCAATAGGTTCCTGGGTCATCCTAGTATCCAACATAATCTCAAAGGAGTATAACAACCTATATACATTTTCTTTGGGGTATTGCAGTAAACATTTTATTTTATCAGAGTATAACTAACAGAGTTTAGAGTTCATCAACATCAGTAGTTTTTCATGAAAGGTAATGCACACAGTATTTATAGACTCAGAGTTTAGGACAAAATAAACTAAGAGATGCTATAAATATGAGCCAGTATCATGCTGTGTTAACTTTCTGCACAATCTAAGATTAGATCACAATAACTCAGAAAGATTCATGATTAATTGCTGAGAATCATGCTTCATACATATTTCTTCATTGGTGTTTTCATTCAGACAAAAATCAACTCAGAGTTCACAGAGTTTATCAAACTTATTAACAGTGTATGACATACAGACATACTGACAGAGTTTAACAGAGTATGCATAACAGAGTTTAATCAACGGAGTTCACTTAGCATTTAACCAATCAGGAAATATGATTAATACATCACATAAGTAAAGTTTGAATCTAACCAACATTTCTAGTCAGAACCAGAGACCATTCCTAGTTCATTGACTAGTCTTGTAAATGTAGCTTCACTCAATGGTTTAGTGAAGATATCTGCAAGCTGTTGTTCTGTAGATACAAAATGTAGTTCAATATTTCCTTCTTCCACATGTTCTCTGATGAAGTGGTACCTTATGCTGATGTGCTTGGTCATTGAATGCTGTACTGGATTACCTGTCATAGCAATAGCACTTTGATTATCACAGTAAATAGGGATATTACTGTACCTCAATCCATAATCCAGCAATTGATTCTTCATCCATAAGATCTGTGCACAACAGCTACCAGCTGCAATATACTCTGCTTCAGCTGTAGATGTGGAGATTGATTTCTGTTTCTTGCTGTACCAGGAAACAAGTCTGTCACCAAGAAATTGACAACTTCCACTAGTGCTCTTTCTGTCTACCTTGCAGCCTGCAAAGTCTGCATCAGAATACCCAAGTAGCTTAAAATCTGATTCTCTGGGGTACCACAGACCTAATGATATAGTGTCCTTGAGATACTTGAAGATTCTTTTCACAGCTGTCAGATGTGGCTCTCTAGGATCTGCCTGAAACCTTGCACAAAGACAGGTTGCATACATGATGTCAGGCCTACTAGCTGTCAAGTATAGAAGAGATCCTATCATGCCCCTGTAGTTTGTCATATCCACTGAAACTCCTGTGTCTTTGTCCAGTTTAGTTGCTGTTGCCATGGGAGTTGATGCAGATGAACAGTCAAGCATACCAAATTTCTTGAGAAGATTTCTGGTGTATTTTTCTTGATTAATGAAAATTCCATCTTCTGTTTGTTTCACCTGTAGGCCTAGAAAGTAACTAAGCTCTCCCATCATGCTCATTTGATATCTGGACTGCATGAGCTTGGCAAACTTCTTACAGAGTTTATCATTAGTAGACCCAAAGATGATGTCATCAACATAAATTTGAACTAAAAGGAGGTCACTTCCTTGATTGAAATAAAACAGAGTTTTGTCAATTTTTCCTCTGTTGAATCCACTTTCTAGAAGAAACTGAGCAAGTGTCTCATACCATGCTCTTGGTGCCTGCTTAAGTCCATATAGTGCTTTATCTAGCCTGTAGACATAATCTGTATATTTGGGGTCCACAAATCCTGGTGGTTGTTCAACAAACACTTCTTCTTCAAGCTTTCCATTCAAAAAAGCACTTTTCACATCCATCTGGAACACTTTGAATTTCTTGTGAGAGGCATATGCTAGAAAAATTCTGATTGCCTCCAATCTTGCTACTGGAGCAAATGTTTCATCATAATATATTCCTTCCTGCTGTGAATAACCTTTTGCTACCAGTCTAGCCTTGTTCCTCGTGATAACACCTTCACTGTCAGTCTTGTTTCTGAAAACCCATTTAGTACCAACAATAGATCTGTTCTTTGGTCTTGGTACAAGGGTCCAAACTTCATTTCTTTCAAATTCATTTAACTCTTCCTGCATTGCTGTTATCCAGTCTGCATCTTGAAGAGCTTCTTCCACTTTCTTTGGTTCATTTTTAGACAAGAATGCATGAAACAGACATTCACTTGCAGTAGCACTTCTTGTCTTTACTTTTGCATCTGGATCACCAATTATCAAATCAGGTGTATGTGATTTAGTCCATTTCCTAGCAGAAGGCAAATGACTTCTATCAGCATGTGATCCTCCCCCTTGATCCATGCTCTCCTGATTCTGTTGTGATCTATCTTCGTTTTCTGAGACTCCCCCTGAACTTGACTGCCCAGAGTCAGAATTTGAATTTTCAGAATTTGAAGCATCAGAGTTTGATCCAGATTTTTCAGTTGACTCAGTATCAGTGTTTGAGTCTTCATCTTGATCATGCTCCCCCTCAACTGGTTCTCCCCTTTGTTGTGACTGAGAAGTTTCTCCAGTATTTACCAGTAGAGGTTCAGAGTTTGTTTCAACAGAGTCTGTCAGAATTGTTTCATCAGAGTTTCCTTCATCAGAGTTTAAAACTTCATTTTCAAAGTTCAGTTGATCATATTCGTCTTTGTCTTCAAGGCCAGTTATCTTCTTATCATCAAAAGAAACATGTATAGATTCCATGATCACTTTAGTTCTCAGATTGTAAACTCTGAATGCCTTTGTTGACAGTGGATAGCCAACAAAAATTCCTTCATCTGCCTTTAACTCAAACTTGGTCAACTGTTCTGGATGAGTCTTCAAAACAAAACATTTGCACCCGAAAATATGAAAGTATTTCAGGTTAGGCTTCTATTTCTTCACCATCTCATATGGTGTCTTTCCATGCTTATTGATCAGTGTTGCATTTTGAGTAAAACAAGCAGTTTGAACAGCTTCTGCCCAGAAATAAGTTGGCAGTTTTGCTTCATCAAGCATAGTTCTGGCAGCTTCAATTAAGGTTATATTTTTCCTTTCAACTACACCATTTTGTTGTGGTGTACCAGGTGCTGAAAATTCTTGTTTCACTTCATTGTCCTTGCAGAATTCTTCCATTGTTGCATTTCTGAACTCAGTTCCATTATCACTTCTGATGATTCTGACTTTGTTGCTTGATCCTTTGTCCAGAAGCTTCACATGATCCATCAGAGTTAATGCAGTTTCATCCTTCTTTGCTAGAAAATACACCCAGGTGAATCTAGTGTATTCATCAACAATGACTAAAGCATATTTCTTCCTTGCAATAGACATAACATTTACTGGACCAAAGAGATCAACATGCAGAAGATGATAGGGATCAGTGATAGAAAATTCTGTCTTGCTCTTGAAAGATTACTTCCTTTGTTTAGCCTTCTGACATGAGTCACATAGGCCATCAACATTTAATAGGGTCTTTGGGAGTCCTCTTACAAGATCCTTTCTGATCAATTCATTGATGTTGTTCAAGTTCAAATGTGAGAGTTTCTTGTGCCACTTCCAACTCTCTTCACTAGACATTCTTGTAGACAGGCAAACAGCTTTTCCAACAGAGTCTATCAAAAGCTTGATTTCATAAATGTTGTTTTGCCTGTGACCAACTAGAACAACCTTTCCTGTAGATTTGCTGATAACTTCACAATATTCAGGTTGAAAATCTACATGATATCCCTTGTCACAGATTTGACTCACAGATAGCAAGTCATGCTTGAGTCCTGGGACATGAGCTACATTGTTGATGATGACATTTCCAAGGTTGATATTGCCATATCCCAATGTTCTTCCTATATTGCCATCACCATAGGAAACTTTTGGGCCATCCTTCTCCTCATATTCTGATAGCAGGGCTTTATTTCCAGTCATGTGTCCTGAACATCCACTGTCCACGACTAGGGTTGCCTCCCTGTTACCCTGCAATCAAAAACAATTACTGAGGATTAGTTTTAAGGATCCAGACTTGCTTGGATCCTTTGGCATTCTTAACTTTGTTAGCTTTTGCAGCGGAATTAACATTATCAAAGTTTGAGCTAACAGTATCAGTGTTTACACTTGCAGTATCAACTTTAACCCATTTTAGATTGGGTTTCAGTTCATAGTAATTATGATAGATAGCATGATATTTTCTGCAAGTATAGATGGAATGCCAAGTGCTTCCACAGTGTGTGCATAGAGTCTGTGGCTTAGTTCTAGCAAAATCCTTCTTTACCTCAGACTTTGTAGGTAAAGAATTTATATTTTTATTTTTCTTGCAGAAATTTGCAAGATGCTTAGTACTACCACAGTTATGACATGTCTTTCTTGGAGCATAACTAGCAAGCATTGGTTTATTTCCTGAAGTGATGCCTACTTTTCCATTTCTGTTCTTGTTTGACACTTTCTTTTTCTCAACAGATTTTAACTCCTTCAGTTTATGTTTGAGTTGTTTATCTGTCATTGAACCAATATTAACCTGTTTAACACTAGTTTTTACTGGTTTTCTTTTGACAGCTTCTTTTTCATCCTCAGACAAAAATTTACTGGTTCCATGAACAAATTTAGTTCTGACTTTAACTTGATTTTGAAATCTAAGTTCATCTCCCTCATTATAACCTAGACCAACAGTGTCTGTTTGAAAAATCTGTTGAGTGTCCTTTCCAGAATTAGTCCAAGTCCTAATTTTCTTATTTGCTTCCTCCAACTCAGATTCTAGTTGTTTATATTTCTGAAGCAAATCCTGTTCTATAGAAACAGCATCATCTCTCTCTTTCTGAACTTGTTGCATGTTTTCAAGTTTCTCTTCAACAAGTTTATTTCTTTCTTTAAGTTCAAAATTTTCAGCTTTTATCCTCTCATTTTCTAAAGTCTGATCCCTATAACTTATATGCAATGACTTAAGAAAAAATCTTAATTGAGCAATGTCATCAATATTATAAGCATAGGTAGTTGGAGGTACCTGATTTTCAGAGGATTCTGATTCAGTAGTAGCCATGAGAGCATAGTTTACTTCTTCATCAGAATCTGAAGTATCTGCCCAATCTCTGCCTTTAGTGTAGAGTACCTTTCCAGTTTTACCCTTCTTGCACTCAGGAGCATAGTGGCCCATCTCCTTACACTTGTAGCATTGAATTTCAGACTTATCCTTCTTTCCTTTAGAATCTCTCTTATCAGACTTCCTGTAGCTTTTCCTGTCTTCATTTGAATCCCTAGAAAACCTTTTTCCTTTCTTGAAATTCTTGAAGCCCATTTTCTTGAAAGTCTTCACCATTAACACAGCCATTTTTCTCATTTCTTCTTCATCATTCTCAGAGTCAGATGATTCAGAAGAGTTTGAATCATAATCAGAGTTTGGTGAATCACTTTCTGAACGTATGACCAAAGCTTTTCCCTTCATTTTCCTTCTTGTTGCCTCTTTCTTCTGAGGCTTCTCTTCAACATTAAGAGCAACAGACTTTCCTTTTCTGCTTGATCTCCTGTTTCTCTGCTCCATTTCCAATTCATGAGTTTTGAGCAGTCCATAGATTTCATCAATCTCTGTTTCAGCAAGATCATAGTTGTCTCTAATAGTGGTTGTTTTCACATCCCACTTTTCAGGTAGAAAAAGAAGAAACTTGAGATTCGAGTCTTCTAGATCATACTCTTTGTTGACCAATGACAGATCATTAATCAGTTTACAGAATCTATCAAATGTTTCTGCCATGGTCTCTTCAGGTTTAGCCTCAAAATGCTCATACTCTTGTGTGAGTATGTTTCTCCTATTCTTCTTAATAGCTGCAGTTCCTTGACACCTGACTTCAAGAGCATCCCATATCTCTTTTGCAGTGGTGCAGTTAATGACTTTGTTAGACATAACATTGTCTAAAGCACTATGCAGTAAATGCCTAACTTTTGCATCCTTAGCAATTGATGATAGATCCTCAGGAGTCATGTCCTTCTTTTCCTTTGGAACCATTTTTGCTGCTTCACCAGCAACTGCAACAGATAGCTTTGTAGGATTGTGAGGGCCTTCATAAATCCTGTCAAGATATTCTGGATCTGTAGCCTCCAGAAACATAGTCATCTTGACCTTCCACATAGCATACTCTAATGGCCTCAGAATAGGAACCCTGATTGGTTCATAACGACTCACAGTAGTAGGAGCCTTTTCAGAAACAGTAGGTGTTGGTGGAGGGATTTCTGACATGATTATTGTTGTGTTTGGATCTTAACCTGTAATAAAGTAACAGATTGGCTCTGATACCACTTGTTAGGCCGAATACACAATTAATAATCAACTTTGTATGAGAGATTAATAAGTAAAAGCGTTTATGCACTTAAAAACTTCTTATATTTCAAACCCTCTTCGTGATGTAAAATATCACAAAGAGCTGCTAGGTTACAATAATGATAATTCGTTATCGATACCCTTCTAGGGTTAACCTATCTGTATTTATATACCATACAGCTACGATACAATCTCTAATTGATATTCCTAATAATCAGCTATACAATGATATCAATTACAGATTGTCACACGTCTCCTATGTCAACTCGATCTCTTTGATAGCTATCCAATCTTCAAAGATATCGCTTCCATAATTAACCTTCAATCACTGTTGAACAGTAGACGCGCTTCCTTCAGACAAAGTTTAACAAACTCTATCGAGCTTCCAACTGTCAGAGTTTACCCAAACTCTGACTGCTTCCAGCTAAACTCTGATAACTCCCTGTAACACTTAAACACTGATCAAAACACATCAATTATATTTAACAAAATATTTCTTGACGACCCAACCGAACGAGAATCAAGATCCATCATTTTTAATGTTATTCCCAAAAGTTTAGAAAAAAATTATTTGATTGGGTAATTCAACGGTCAACTAGTACTTTGACCGGAACCCCAAAATTGGGTTTCGTCAGGGTTTAAGGATTCGATTTTTTAAAAAATATTTCTCAAAGACCCAACTGAACGGGAATCAAGATCCATCATTCTTAATGTTATTCCCAAAATTTTAGAAATTTTTTTTTATTTGATTGGGTAATTCAACGGTCAACTAGTACTTTGACCGGAACCCCTAAATAGGGTTTCGTCATGGTTTAAGGATTCGATTTTTTAATAAATATTTCTCGATGACCCAACTAAACGGGAATCAAGATCCATCATTTTTAATGTTATTCCCAAAATTTTAGGAAAAAAAAATTAATTGATTGGGTAAATTAACGGTCAACTAGTACTTTGACCGGAACCCCTAAAAAGGGTTTCGTCAAGGTTTAAGGATTCGATTTTTTAAAAAATATTTCTCGATGACCCAACCGAACGGGAATCAAGATCCATCACTTTTTATGTTATTCCCAAAATTTTAGAAATTTTTTTATTTGATTGGGTAATTCAACGGTCAACTAGTACTTTGACCGGAACCCCTAAAAAGGGTTTCGCAAGGTTTAAGGATTCGATTTTTAAAAAATATTTCTCGACGACCCAACCGAACGAGAATCAAGATCCATCATTTTTAATGTTATTTCCAAAATTTTAGAAAAAAATTTATTTGATTGGGTAATTCAACGGTCAACTAGTACTTTGACCGGAACCCCTAAATTGGGTTTCGTCTAGGGTTTAAGGATTCGATTTTTTTAAAAATATTTCTCGATGACCCAACCGAATGGGAATCAGGATCCATCATTTTTAATGTTATTCCCAAAATTTTAGAAAAAAAATTATTTGATTGGGTAATTCAACAGTCAACTAGTACTTTTACCGGAACCCCTAAACAGGGTTTCGTCAGGGTTTAAGGATTCGATTTTTTTAAAAATATTTCTCATTGACCCAACCGAACGGGAATCAAGATCCAAAATTTTTAATGTTATTCCCAAAATTTTAGAAAAAAAAAATTTACTTGATTGGGTAATTCAACGGTCAACTAGTACTTTGACCATAACCCCTAAATTGGGTTTCGTCAGGGTTTAAGGATTCAATTTTTTAATAAATATTTCTCGATGACATTAACCGAACGGGAATCAAGATCAATCATTTTTAATGTTATTCCCAAAATTTTAAAAAAAAATTTTTGATTGGGTAATTCAACGTTCAACTAGTACTTTGACTGGAACCCCTAAAAAGGGTTTCGTCAGGTTTAAGGATTCGATTTTTTAAAAAATATTTCTCGATGACCCAACCGAACGGGAATCAAGATCCATCATTTTTAATGTTATTCCAAAAATTTTAGAAAAAAAAAAAATTTATTTGACTTTGTAATTCAACGGTCAACTAGTTCTTTGACCAGAACCCCTAAATAGGGTTTCGTTAGAGTTTAAGGATTCGATTTTTTAAAAAATATTTCTCGACGACCCAACCGAACAGGAATCAATATCCATCATTTTTAATGTTATTCCCAAAATTTTAGAAAAAAAAAAATTTTATTTGATTGGGTAATTCAACGGTCAACTTGTACTTTGACCGGAACCCCTAAAAAGGGTTTCGTCAGGGTTTAAGGATTCGATTTCTAAAAAATATTTCTTGATGACCCAACCGAACGAGAATCAAGATCCATCATTTTTAATGTTATTCCCAAAATTTTAGAAAAAAAAAATTTATTTGATAGGGTAATTCAACGGTCAACTAGTACTTTGACCGGAACCCCTAAAAAGCGTTTCGTTAGGGTTTAAGGATTCGATTTTTTAAAAAATATTTCTCGATGACCCAATTGAACGGGAATCAAGATCCATCATTTTTAATGTTATTCCCAAAATTTTAGAAAAAAAATTTATTTGATTGGGTAATTCAACGGTCAACTAGTACTTTGACCGGAACCCCTAAATAGGGTTTCGTCATGGTTTAAGGATTCGATTTTTTCAGAAATATTTCTCAATGACCCAACCAAACGGGAATCAAGATCCATCATTTTTGATGTTATTACTAAAATTTTAGAAAAAAAAATTTATTTGATTGGGTAATTCAACGGTCAACTAGTACTTTGACCGGAACCCCTAAACAGGGTTTCGTCAGGATTTAAGGATTCGATTTATTAGAAAATATTTCTCGACGACCCAACCGAACGGGAATCAAGATCCATCATTTTTAATGTTATTACCAAAATTTTAGAAAAAAAAATTTATTTGATTGGGTAATTCAACGGTCAACTAGTACCTTGACCGGAACCCCTAAAAAGGGTTTCGTCAGGGTTTAAGGATTCAATTTTTTAAAAAATATTTCTCGATGACCCAACCAAACGGGAATCAAGATCCATCATTTTTAATGTTATTACCAAAATTTTAGAAAAAAAAAAAATTATTTCATTTGGTAATTCAACGGTCAACTAGTATTTTGACCGGAACCCCTAAATTGGGTTTCGTCAGGGTTTAAGGATTCGATTTTTTTAAAAAAAAATTCTCGATGACCCAACTAAACGGGAATCAAGATCCATCATTTTTAATGTTATTCCCAAAATTTTAGGAAAAAAAAATTTTTGATTGGGTAAATTAACGGTCAACTAGTACTTTGACCAGAACCCCTAAAAAGGATTTCGTCAGGGTTTAAGGATTCGATTTCTAAAAAATATTTCTTGACGACCCAACCGAACGAGAATCAAGATCCATCATTTTTAATGTTATTCCCAAAAGTTTAGAAAAAAATTATTTGATTGGGTAATTCAACGGTCAACTAGTACTTTGACCGGAACCCCAAAATTGGGTTTCGTCAGGGTTTAAGGATTCGATTTTTTAAAAAATATTTCTCGACGACTCAACCGAAAGGGAATCAAGATCCATCATTTTTAATTTTATTCCCAAAATTTTAGAAAAAAAAATTAATTTGATTGGGTAATTCAACGGTCAACTAGTACTTTGACCGGAACCCCTAAAAAGGGTTTCGTCAGGGTTTAAGGATTCGATTTTTTAAAAAATATTTTTCGACGACCCAACCGAACGGGAATCAAGATCCATCATTTTTAATGTAATTCCCAAAAGTTTAGAAAAAAAAATTTATTTGATTTGGTAATTCAACGATCAACTAGTACTTTGTCCGGAACCCCTAAATTGGGTTTCGTCAGGGTTTAAGGATTCGATTTTTTAAAAAATATTTCTCGACGACTCAACTGAAAAGGAATCAAGATCCATCATTTTTAATGTTATTCCCAAAATTTTAGAAAAAAAAATTAATTTGATTGGGTAATTCAACGGTCAACTAGTACTTTGACCGGAACCCCTAAACAGGGTTTCGTCAGGGTTTAAGGATTCAATTTTTTAAAAAATATTTCTCGACGACCCAACCGAATGGGAATCAAGATCCATCATTTTTAATGTTATTCCCAAAATTTTAGAAAAATTTTTTTTAATTGATTTGGTAATTCAACGGTCAACTAGTATTTTGACCGGAACCCCTAAATTGGGTTTCGTCAGGGTTTAAGGATTCCATTTTTTAAAAAATATTTCTCGATGACCCAACCGAAAGGGAATCAAGATCCATCATTTTTAATGTTATTCCCAAAATTTTAGAAAAAAAAAATTTATTTGATTGGGTAATTCAACGGTCAACTAGTACCTTGACCGGAACCCCTAAAAAGGGTTTCCTCAAGGTTTAAGGATTCGATTTTTTAAAAAATATTTCTTGACGACCCAACCGAACGGAAGTCAAGATCCATCATTTTTAATGTTATTCCCAAAATTTTAGAAAAAAAAAAATTTATTTGATTGGGTAATTCAACGGTCAACTTGTACTTTGACCAGAACCCCTAAAAAGGATTTCGTCAGGGTTTAAGGATTCGATTTCTAAAAAATATTTCTTGACGACCCAACCGAACGAGAATCAAGATCCATCATTTTTAATGTTATTCCCAAAAGTTTAGAAAAAAATTATTTGATTGGGTAATTCAACGGTCAACTAGTACTTTGACCGGAACCCCAAAATTGGGTTTCGTCAGGGTTTAAGGATTCGATTTTTTAAAAAATATTTCTCGACCACTCAACCGAAAGGGAATCAAGATCCATCATTTTTAATGTTATTCCCAAAATTTTAGAAAAAAAAATTAATTTGATTGGGTAATTCAACGGTCAACTAGTACTTTGACCAGAACCCCTAAAAAGTGATTCGTCAAGGTTTAAGGATTCGATTTTTTAAAAAATATTTCTCGATGACCCAACCAAACGGGAATCAAGATCCATCACTTTTAATATTATTCCCAAAATTTTAGAAAAAAAAATTTATTTAATTGGGTAATTCAACGGTCAACTAGTACTTTGACCAGAACCCTTAAAAAGGGTTTCGTCAGGGTTTAAGTATTCGATTTTTAAAAATATTTCTCGACGACCCAACCGAACGAGAATCAATATCCATCATTTTTAATGTTATTTCCAAAATTTTAGAAAACAATTTATTTGATTGGGTAATTCAACGGTCAACTAGTACTTTGACCGGAACCCCTAAATTGGGTTTCGTCTGGGTTTAAGGATTCGATTTTTTAAAAAATATTTCTGAAAGACCAAACTGAACGGGAATCAAGATCCATCATTTTTAATGTTATTCCCAAAATTTTAGGGAAAAAAAAATTATTTGATTGGGTAATTCAACGGTCAACTAGTACTTTGACCGGAACCCCTAAACCGTCAGGGTTTAAGGATTCAATTTTTTAAAAAATATTTCTCGACGACCCAACCGAATGGGAATCAAGATCCATCATTTTTAATGTTATTCCAAAAATTTTAGAAAAAATTTTTTAATTGATTTGGTAATTCAACGGTCAACTAGTATTTTGACCGGAACCCCTAAATTGGGTTTCGTCAGGGTTTAAGGATTCCATTTTTTAAAAAATATTTCTCGATGACCCAACTGAAAGGGAATCAAGATCCATCATTTTTAATGTTATTCCCAAAATTTTAGAAAAAAAAAAATTTATTTGATTGGGTAAGTCAACGGTCAACTAGTACCTTGACCGGAACCCCTAAAAAGGGTTTCCTCAAGGTTTAAGGATTCGATTTTTTAAAAAATATTTCTTGACGACCCAACCGAACGGAAGTCAAGATCCATCATTTTTAATGTTATTCCCAAAATTTTAGAAAAAAAAAAATTTATTTGATTGGGTAATTCAACGGTCAACTTGTACTTTGACCGGAACCCCTAAAAAGTGATTCGTCAAGGTTTAAGGATTCGATTTTTTAAAAAATATTTCTCGATGACCCAACCAAACGGAAATCAAGATCCATCACTTTTAATATTATTCCCAAAATTTTAGAAAAAAAAATTTATTTAATTGGGTAATTCAACGGTCAACTAGTACTTTGACCAGAACCCTTAAAAAGGGTTTCGTCAGGGTTTAAGTATTCGATTTTTAAAAAATATTTCTCGACGACCCAACCGAACGAGAATCAATATCCATCATTTTTAATGTTATTTCCAAAATTTTAGAAAAAAATTTATTTGATTGGGTAATTCAACGGTCAACTAGTACTTTGACCGGAACCCCTAAATTGGGTTTCGTCTGGGTTTAAGGATTCGATTTTTAAAAAAATATTTCTGAAAGACCAAACTGAACGGGAATCAAGATCCCTCATTTTTAATGTTATTCCCAAAATTTTAGGGAAAAAAAATTTATTTGATTGGGTAATTCAACGGTCAACTAGTACTTTGACCGGAACCCCTAAACAGGGTTTCGTCAGGGTTTAAGGATTCAATTTTTTAAAACATATTTCTCGACGACCCAACCGAATGGGAATCAAGATCCATCATTTTTAATGTTATTCCCAAAATTTTAGAAAAAATTTTTTAATTGATTTGGTAATTCAACGGTCAACTAGTATTTTGACCGGAACCCCTAAATTGGGTTTCGTTAGGGTTTAAAGATTCCATTTTTTAAAAAATATTTCTCGATGACCCAACCGAAAGGGAATCAAGATCCATCATTTTTAATGTTATTCCCAAAATTTTAGAAAAAAAAAATTTATTTGATTGGGTAATTCAACGGTCAACTAGTACCTTGACCGGAACCCCTAAAAAGGGTTTCCTCAAGGTTTAAGGATTCGATTTTTTAAAAAATATTTCTTGACGACCCAACCGAACGGAAGTCAAGATCCATCATTTTTAATGTTATTCCCAAAATTTTAGAAAAAAAAAAAATTTATTTGATTGGGTAATTCAACGGTTAACTAGTACTTTGACCAGAACCCTTAAAAAGGGTTTCGTCAGGGTTTAAGTATTCGATTTTTAAAAAATATTTCTCGACGACCCAACCGAACGAGAATCAATATCCATCATTTTTAATGTTATTTCCAAAATTTTAGAAAAAAATTTATTTGATTGGGTAATTCAACGGTCAACTAGTACTTTGACCGGAACCCCTAAATTGGGTTTCGTCTGGGTTTAAGGATTCGATTTTTTAAAAAATATTTCTGAAAGACCAAACTGAACGGGAATAAAGATCCATCATTTTTAATGTTATTCCCAAAATTTTAGGGAAAAAAAATTTATTTGATTGGGTAATTCAACGGTCAACTAGTACTTTGACCGGAACCCCTAAACAGGGTTTCGTCAGGGTTTAAGGATTCAATTTTTTAAAAAATATTTCTCGACGACCCAACCGAATGGGAATCAAGATCCATCATTTTTAATGTTATTCCCAAAATTTTAAAAAAAAAATTTTAATTGATTTGGTAATTCAACGGTCAACTAGTATTTTGACCGGAACCCCTAAATTGGGTTTCGTCAGGGTTTAAGGATTCCATTTTTTAAAAAATATTTCTCGATGACCCAACCGAAAGGGAATCAAGATCCATCATTTTTAATGTTATTCCCAAAATTTTAGAAAAAAAAAATTTATTTGATTGGGTAATTCAACGGTCAACTAGTACCTTGACCGGAACCCCTAAAAAGGGTTTCCTCAAGGTTTAAGGATTCGATTTTTTAAAAAATATTTCTTGACGACCCAACCGAACGGAAGTCAAGATCCATCATTTTTAATGTTATTCCCAAAATTTTAGAAAAAAAAAAATTTATTTGATTGGGTAATTCAACGGTCAACTTGTACTTTGACCAGAACCCCTAAAAAGGATTTCGTCAGGGTTTAAGGATTCGATTTCTAAAAAATATTTCTTGACGACCCAACTGAACGAGAATCAAGATCCATCATTTTTAATGTTATTCCCAAAAGTTTAGAAAAAAATTATTTGATTGGGTAATTCAACGGTCAACTAGTACTTTGACCGGAACCCCAAAATTGGGTTTCGTCAGGGTTTAAGGATTCGATTTTTTAAAAAATATTTCTCGACGACTCAACCGAAAGGGAATCAAGATCCATCATTTTTAATGTTATTCCCAAAATTTTAGAAAAAAAAATTAATTTGATTGGGTAATTCAACGGTCAACTAGTACTTTGACCGGAACCCCTAAAAAGGGTTTCGTCAAGGTTTAAGGATTCGATTTTTTAAAAAATATTTTTCGACGACCCAACCGAACGGGAATCAAGATCCATCATTTTTAATGTAATTCCCAAAAGTTTAGAAAAAAAAAAATTTATTTGATTTGGTAATTCAACGATCAACTAGTACTTTGTCCGGAACCCCTAAATTGGGTTTCGTCAGGGTTTAAGGATTCGATTTTTTAAAAAATATTTCTCGATGACCCAACCAAACGGGAATCAAGATCCATCATTTTTAATGTTATTCCCAAAATTTTAGAAAAAAAAATTAATTTGATTGGGTAATTCAACGGTCAACTAGTACTTTGACCGGAACCCCTAAAAAGTGATTCGTCAAGGTTTAAGGATTCGATTTTTTAAAAAATATTTCTCGACGACCCAACCGAACGGGAATCAAGATCCATCATTTTTAATGTTATTCCCAAAATTTTAGAAAAAAAAATTAATTTGATTGGGTAATTCAACGGTCAACTAGTACTTTGACCGGAACCCCTAAAAAGGGTTTCGTCAGGGTTTAAGGATTCGATTTTTTAAAATATATTTCTCAACGACCCAACCGAACGGGAATCAAGATCCATCATTTTTAATGTAATTCCCAAAAGTTTAGAAAAAAAATTTATTTGATTTGGTAATTCAACGGTCAACTAGTACTTTGTCCGGAACCCCTAAATTGGGTTTCGTCAGGGTTTAAGGATTCGATTTTTTAAAAAATATTTCTCGACGACTCAACCGAAAGGGAATCAAGATCCATCATTTTTAATGTTATTCCCAAAATTTTAGAAAAAAAATTAATTTGATTGGGTAATTCAACGGTAAACTAGTACTTTGACCGGAACCCCTAAAAAGGGTTTCGTCAGGGTTTAAGGATTCGATTTTTTAAAAAATATTTCTCGACGACCCAACCGAACGGGAATCAAGATCCATAATTTTTAATTTTATTCCAAAAATTTTAGAAAAAAAATTTATTTGATTGGGTAATTCAACGTTCAACTAGTACTTTGACTGGAACCCCTAAAAAGGGTTTCGTCAGGGTTAAAGGATTCGATTTTTTAAAAAATATTTCTCGATGACCTAACCGAACGGGAATCAAGATCCATCATTTTTAATGTTATTCAAAAAAATTTAGAAAAAAAAAATTTATTTGACTTTGTAATTCAACGGTCAACTAGTTCTTTGACCGGAACCCCTAAACAGGGTTTCGTTAGAGTTTAAGGATTCGATTTTTTAAAAAATATTTCTCGACGACCCAACCGAACGGGAATCAAGATCCATCATTTTTAATGTTATTCCCAAAATTTTAGAAAAAAAAAATTTTATTTGATTGGGTAATTCAACGGTCAACTTGTACTTTGAACGGAACCCCTAAATAGGGTTTCGTCATGGTTTAAGGATTCGATTTTTTCAGAAATATTTCTCAATGACCCAACCAAACGGGAATCAAGATCCATCATTTTTGATGTTATTACTAAAATTTTAGAAAAAAAATTTTATTTGATTGGGTAATTCAACGGTCAACTAGTACTTTGACCGGAACCCCTAAACAGGGTTTCGTCAGGATTTAAGGATTCGATTTATTAGAAAATATTTCTCGACGACCCAACCGAACGGGAATCAAGATCCGTCATTTTTAATGTTATTCCCAAATTTTAGAAAAAAAAATTTATTAGATTTGGTAATTCCACTTTCAACTAGTACTTTGACCGGAACCCCTCAGGGTTTAAGGATTCGATTTTTTAAAAAATATTTCTCGATGACCCAACCAAACGGGAATCAAGATCCATCATTTTTAATGTTATTCCCAAAATTTTAGAAAAAAAAAAATTTATTTGATTGGGTAATTCAACGGTCAACTAGTACTTTGACCGGAACCCCTAAAATGGGTTTCGTTAGGCTTTAAGGATTCGATTTTTTAAAAAATATTTCTCCATGACCCAACTGAACGGGAATCAAGATCCATCATTTTTAATGTTATTCCCAAAATTTTAGAAAAAAAAATTTATTTGATTGGGTAATTCAACGGTCAACTAGTACTTTGACCGGAACCCCTAAACAGGGTTTCGTCAGGGTTTAAGTATTCGATTTTTTAAAAAATATTTCTCGATGACTAAACTGAACGGGAATCAAGATCCATCATTTTTAATGTTAATCCCAAAATTTTAGAAAAAAAAAATTTATTTGATTGGGTAATTCAACGGTTAACTAGTACTTTGACCGGAACCCCTAAATTGGGTTTCGTTAGGGTTTAAGGATTCGATTTTTTTAAAAATATTTCTCGATGACCCAACCGAATTGGAATCAGGATCCATCATTTTTAATGTTATTCCCAAAATTTTAGAAAAAAAATTATTTGATTGGGTAATTCAACAGTCAACTAGTACTTTTACCGGAACCCCTAAACAGGGTTTCGTCAGGGTTTAAGGATTCGATTTTTTTAAAAATATTTCTCATTGACCCAACCGAACGGGAATCAAGATCCATAATTTTTAATGTTATTCCCAAAATTTTAGAAAAAAAAATTTACTTGATTGGGTAATTCAACGGTCAACTAGTACTTTGACCATAACCCCTAAATTGGGTTTCGTCAGGGTTTAAGGATTCAATTTTTTAATAAATATTTCTCGATGACATTAACCGAACGGGAATCAAGATCCATCATTTTTAATGTTATTCCCAAAATTTTAGAAATTGTTTTTCTTTGATTGGGTAATTCAACGTTCAACTAGTACTTTGACTGGAACCCCTAAAAAGGGTTTCGTCAGGGTTTAAGGATTCGATTTTTTAAAATATATTTCTCAACGACCCAACCGAACGGGAATCAAGATCCATCATTTTTAATGTAATTCCCAAAAGTTTAGAAAAAAAATTTATTTGATTTGGTAATTCAACGGTCAACTAGTACTTTGTCCGGAACCCCTAAATTGGGTTTCGTCAGGGTTTAAGGATTCGATTTTTTAAAAAATATTTCTCGACGACTCAACCGAAAGGGAATCAAGATCCATCATTTTTAATGTTATTCCCAAAATTTTAGAAAAAAAATTAATTTGATTGGGTAATTCAACGGTAAACTAGTACTTTGACCGGAACCCCTAAAAAGGGTTTCGTCAGGGTTTAAGGATTCGATTTTTTAAAAAATATTTCTCGACGACCCAACCGAACGGGAATCAAGATCCATAATTTTTAATTTTATTCCAAAAATTTTAGAAAAAAAATTTATTTGATTGGGTAATTCAACGTTCAACTAGTACTTTGACTGGAACCCCTAAAAAGGGTTTCGTCAGGGTTTAAGGATTCGATTTTTTAAAAAATATTTCTCGATGACCTAACCGAACGGGAATCAAGATCCATCATTTTTAATGTTATTCAAAAAAATTTAGAAAAAAAAATTTTATTTGACTTTGTAATTCAACGGTCAACTAGTTCTTTGACCGGAACCCCTAAACAGGGTTTCGTTAGAGTTTAAGGATTCGATTTTTTAAAAAATATTTCTCGACGACCCAACCGAACGGGAATCAAGATCCATCATTTTTAATGTTATTCCCAAAATTTTAGAAAAAAAAAATTTTATTTGATTGGGTAATTCAACGGTCAACTTGTACTTTGAACGGAACCCCTAAATAGGGTTTCGTCATGGTTTAAGGATTCGATTTTTTCAGAAATATTTCTCAATGACCCAACCAAACGGGAATCAAGATCCATCATTTTTGATGTTATTACTAAAATTTTAGAAAAAAAATTTTATTTGATTGGGTAATTCAACGGTCAACTAGTACTTTGACCGGAACCCCTAAATAGGGTTTCGTCAGGATTTAAGGATTCGATTTATTAGAAAATATTTCTCGACGACCCAACCGAACGGGAATCAAGATCCGTCATTTTTAATGTTATTCCCAAATTTTAGAAAAAAAAATTTATTAGATTTGGTAATTCCACTTTCAACTAGTACTTTGACCGGAACACCTCAGGGTTTAAGGATTCGATTTTTTAAAAAATATTTCTCGACGACCCAACCGAACGGGAATCAAGATCCATCATTTTTAATGTTATTCCCAAAATTTTAGAAAAAAAAATTTTATTTGATTGGGTAATTCAACGGTCAACTTGTACTTTGAACGGAACCCCTAAAAAGGGTTTCGTCAGGGTTTAAGGATTCGATTTCTAAAAAATATTTCTTGACGACCCAACCGAACGAGAATCAAGATCCATCATTTTTAATGTTATTCCCAAAATTTTAGAAAAAAAAAATTATTTGATTGGGTAATTCAACGGTCAACTAGTACTTTGACCGGAACCCCTAAAAAGGGTTTCGTTAGGGTTTAAGGATTCGATTTTTTAAAAAATATTTCTCGATGACCCAACTGAACGGGAATCAAGATCCATCATTTTTAATGTTATTCCCAAAATTTTAGAAAAAAAATATTTATTTGATTGGGTAATTCAACGGTCAACTAGTACTTTGACCGGAACCCCTAAACAGGGTTTCGTCAGGATTTAAGGATTCGATTTATTAGAAAATATTTCTCGACGACCCAACCGAACGGGAATCAAGATCCGTCATTTTTAATGTTATTCCCAAATTTTAGAAAAAAAAATTTATTTGATTTGGTAATTCCACTTTCAACTAGTACTTTGACTGGAACCCCTAAACAGGGTTTCGTCAGGGTTTAAGGATTCGATTTTTTAAAAAATATTTCTCGATGACCCAACCAAACGGGAATCAAGATCCATCATTTTTAATGTTATTCCCAAAATTTTAGGAAAAAAAATTTATTTGATTGGGTAATTCAACGGTCAACTAGTACTTTGACCGGAACCCCTAAAAAGGGTTTCGTTAGGGTTTAAGGATTCGATTTTTTAAAAAATATTTCTCGATGACCCAACCAAACGGGAATCAAGATCCATCATTTTTAATGTTATTCCCAAAATTTTAGAGAAAAAAATTTATTTGATTTGGTAATTCATCGGTCAACTAGTACTTTGACCGGAACCCCTAAACAGGGTTTCGTCAGGGTTTAAGGATTCGATTTTTTAAAAAATATTTCTCGATGACTAAACTGAACGGGAATCAAGATCCATCATTTTTAATGTTATTCCCAAAATTTTTGGAAAAAAAAATTTATTTGATTGGGTAATTCAACGGTTAACTAATACTTTGACCGGAACCCCTAAATTGGGTTTCGTTAGGGTTTAAGGATTCGAATTTTTAAAAAATATTTCTCGATGACCCAACTGAACGGGAATCAAGATCCATCATTTTTAATGTTATTCCCAAAATTTTAGAAAAAAAAAATTTATTTGATTGGGTAATTCAACGGTCAACTAGTACTTTGACCATAACCCCTAAATTGGGTTTCGTCAGGGTTTAAGGATTCGATTTTTTTATAAATATTTCTCGATGACATTAACCGAACGGGAATCAAGATCCATCATTTTTAATGTTATTCCCAAAATTTTAGAATTTTTTTTTTTGATTGGGTAATTCAACGTTCAACTAGTACTTTGACTGGAACCCCTAAACAGGGTTTCGTCAGGGTTTAAGGATTCGATTTTTTAAAAAATATTTCTCGATGACCCAACCGAACGGGAATCAAGATCCATTATTTTTAATGTTATTCCAAAAAGTTTAGAAAAAAAAAAATTTATTTGACTTTGTAATTCAACGGTCAACTAGTTCTTTGACCGGAACCCCTAAACAGGGTTTCGTTAGAGTTTAAGGATTCGATTTTTTAAAAAATATTTCCCGAAGACCCAACCGAACGGGAATCAAGATCCATCATTTTTAATGTTATTCCCAAATTTTAGAAAAAAAAATTTATTAGATTTGGTAATTCCACTTTCAACTAGTACTTTGACCGGAACCCCTCAGGGTTTAAGGATTCGATTTTTTAAAAAATATTTCTCGATGACCCAACCAAACGGGAATCAAGATCCATCATTTTTAATGTTATTCCCAAAATTTTAGAAAAAAAAAATTTATTTGATTGGGTAATTCAACGGTCAACTAGTACTTTGACCGGAACCCGTAAAATGGGTTTCGTTAGGCTTTAAGGATTCGATTTTTTAAAAAATATTTCTCCATGACCCAACTGAACGGGAATCAAGATCCATCATTTTTAATGTTATTCCCAAAATTTTAGAAAAAAAAATTTATTTGATTGGGTAATTCAACGGTCAACTAGTACTTTGACCGGAACCCCTAAACAGGGTTTCGTCAGGGTTTAAGTATTCGATTTTTTAAAAAATATTTCTCGATGACTAAACTGAACGGGAATCAAGATCCATCATTTTTAATGTTAATCCCAAAATTTTAGAAAAAAAAAAAATTTATTTGATTGGGTAATTCAACGGTTAACTAGTACTTTGACCGGAACCCCTAAATTGGGTTTCGTTAGGGTTTAAGGATTCGATTTTTTTAAAAATATTTCTCGTTGACCCAACCGAATTGGAATCAGGATCCATCATTTTTAATGTTATTCCCAAAATTTTAGAAAAAAAATTATTTGATTGGGTAATTCAACAGTCAACTAGTACTTTTACCGGAACCCCTAAACAGGGTTTCGTCAGGGTTTAAGGATTCGATTTTTTTAAAAATATTTCTCATTGACCCAACCGAACGGGAATCAAGATCCATAATTTTTAATGTTATTCCCAAAATTTTAGAAAAAAAAATTTACTTGATTGGGTAATTCAACGGTCAACTAGTACTTTGACCATAACCCCTAAATTGGGTTTCGTCAGGGTTTAAGGATTCAATTTTTTAATAAATATTTCTCGATGACATTAACCGAACGGGAATCAAGATCCATCATTTTTAATGTTATTCCCAAAATTTTAGAAATTGTTTTTTTTGATTGGGTAATTCAACGTTCAACTAGTACTTTGACTGGAACCCCTAAAAAGGGTTTCGTCAGGGTTTAAGGATTCGAGTTTTTAAAAAATATTTCTCGATGACCTAACCGAATGGGAATCAAGATCCATCATTTTTAATGTTATTCCAAAAATTTTAGAAAAAAAAATTTTATTTGACTTTGTAATTCAACGGTCAACTAGTTCTTTGACCGGAACCCCTAAACAGGGTTTCGTTAGAGTTTAAGGATTCGATTTTTTAAAAAATATTTCTCCACGACCCAACCGAATGGGAATCAAGATCCATCATTTTTAATGTTATTCCCAAAATTTTAGAAAAAAAAATTTTATTTGATTGGGTAATTCAACGGTCAACTTGTACTTTGAACGGAACCCCTAAAAAGGGTTTCGTCAGGGTTTAAGGATTCGATTTCTAAAAAATATTTCTTGACGACCCAACCGAACGAGAATCAAGATCCATCATTTTTAATGTAATTCCCAAAATTTTAGAAAAAAAAAATTATTTGATTGGGTAATTCAACGGTCAACTAGTACTTTGACCGGAACCCCTAAAAAGGGTTTCGTTAGGGTTTAAGGATTCGATTTTTTAAAAAATATTTCTCGATGACCCAACTGAACGGGAATCAAGATCCATCATTTTTAATGTTATTCCCAAAATTTTAGAAAAAAAATATTTATTTGATTGGGTAATTCAACGGTCAACTAGTACTTTGACCGGAACCCCTAAACAGGGTTTCGTCAGGATTTAAGGATTCGATTTATTAGAAAATATTTCTCGACGACCCAACCGAACGGGAATCAAGATCCGTCATTTTTAATGTTATTCCCAAATTTTAGAAAAAAAAATTTATTTGATTTGGTAATTCCACTTTCAACTAGTACTTTGACTGGAACCCCTAAACAGGGTTTCGTCAGGGTTTAAGGATTCGATTTTTTAAAAAATATTTCTCGATGACCCAACCAAACGGGAATCAAGATCCATCATTTTTAATGTTATTCCCAAAATTTTAGGAAAAAAATTTTATTTGATTGGGTAATTCAACGGTCAACTAGTACTTTGACCGGAACCCCTAAAAAGGGTTTCGTTAGGGTTTAAGGATTCGATTTTTTAAAAAATATTTCTCGATGACCCAACCAAACGGGAATCAAGATCCATCATTTTTAATGTTATTCCCAAAATTTTAGAGAAAAAAATTTATTTGATTTGGTAATTCATCGGTCAACTAGTACTTTGACCGGAACCCCTAAACAGGGTTTCGTCAGGGTTTAAGGATTCGATTTTTTAAAAAATATTTCTCGATGACTAAACTGAACGGGAATCAAGATCCATCATTTTTAATGTTATTCCCAAAATTTTAGAAAAAAAAATTTATTTGATTGGGTAATTCAACGATTAACTAATACTTTGACCGGAACCCCTAAATTGGGTTTCGTTAGGGTTTAAGGATTCGAATTTTTAAAAAATATTTCTCGATGACCCAACTGAACGGGAATCAAGATCCATCATTTTTAATGTTATTCCCAAAATTTTAGAAAAAAAAAAATTTATTTGATGGGGTAATTCAACGGTCAACTAGTACTTTGACCATAACCCCTAAATTGGGTTTCGTCAAGGTTTAAGGATTCGATTTTTTTATAAATATTTCTCGATGACATTAACCGAACGGGAATCAAGATCCATCATTTTTAATGTTATTCCCAAAATTTTAGAATTTTTTTTTTTGATTGGGTAATTCAACGTTCAACTAGTACTTTGACTGGAACCCCTAAACAGGGTTTCGTCAGGGTTTAAGGATTCGATTTTTTAAAAAATATTTCTCGATGACCCAACCGAACGGGAATCAAGATCCATTATTTTTAATGTTATTCCAAAAAGTTTAGAAAAAAAAAATTTATTTGACTTTGTAATTCAACGGTCAACTAGTTCTTTGACCGGAACCCCTAAACAGGGTTTCGTTAGAGTTTAAGGATTCGATTTTTTAAAAAATATTTCCCGAAGACCCAACCGAACGGGAATCAAGATCCATCATTTTTAATGTTATTCCTAAAATTTTAGAAAAAAATTTTATTTGATTGGGTAATTCAACGGTCAACTAGTAGTTTGACCGGAACCCCTAAATTGGGTTCCGTCAGGGTTTAAGGATTCGATTTTTTTAAAAAATATTTCTCGATGACCCAACCGAACGGGAATCAAGATCCATCATTTTTAATGTTATTCCCAAAATTTTAGAAAAAAAAAAATTTATTTGATTGGGTAATTCAACGGTCAACTAGTACTTTGACCGGAACTCCTAAAAAGTGTTTCGTTAGGGTTTAAGGATTCGATTTTTTAAAAAATATTTCTCGATGACCCAACTGAACAGGAATCAAGATCCATCATTTTTAATGTTATTCCCAAAATTTTAGAAAAAAAATTTATTTGATTGGGTAATTCAACGGTCAACTAGTACTTTGACCGGAACCCCTAAACAGGGTTTCGTCAGGGTTTAAGGATTCGATTTTTTAAAAAATATTTCTCGATGACTCAACTGAACGGGAATCAAGATCCATCATTTTTAATGTTATTCCCAAAATTTTAGAAAAAAAGAATTATTTGATTGGGTAATTCAACGGTCAACTAGTACTTTGACCAGAACCCCTAAATTGGGTTTCGTTAGGGTTTAAGCATTCGATTTTTTTAAAAATATTTCTCGATGACCCAACCGAATGGGAATCAGGATCCATCATTTTTAATGTTATTCCCAAAATTTTAGAAAAATTTTTTTACTTGATTGGGTAATTCAACGGTCAACTAGTACTTTGACTGGAACCCCTAAATTGGGTTTCGTCAGGGTTCAAGGATTCGATTTTTTAATAAATATTTCTCGATGACCCAACTGAACGGGAATCAAGATCCATCATTTTTAATGTTATTCCCAAAATTTTAGAAAAAAAAAATTTATTTGATTGGGTAATTCAACGGTCAACTTTTACTTTGACCGGAACCCTTAAAAAGGGTTTCGTCAGGGTTTAAGGATTCGATTTCTAAAAAATATTTCTTGACGACCCAACCGAACGAGAATCAAGATCCATCATTTTTAATGTTATTCCCAAAATTTTAGAAAAAAAAATTTATTTGATTGGGTAATTCAACGGTCAACTAGTACTTTGACCGGAACCCCTAAAAAGGGTTTCGTTAGGGTTTAAGGATTCGATTTTTTAAAAAATATTTCTCGATGACCCAACTGAACGGGAATCAAGATCCATCATTTTTAATGTTATTCCCAAAATTTTAGAAAAAAAAATTTATTTGATTGGGTAATTCAACGGTCAACTAGTACTTTGACCAGAACCCCTAAATAGGGTTTCGTCAGGTTTTTTTTTTTTTTTTTGGTAAATGAGGACGGCACCTCGAGAAAATTTTATACCATCAAAAAAACCATATACAAGCATGGGAGTAAAGCTCCCCAAGTTCCAAAAAAGGCAATCTCAAGGACACCCCCAAGAGAGAGCCAAAACAAAACGAAAAAACAAGCAAAATACAAGAGGAAAGAAATACGACTACTAGCCAACAAAAACCACACTAAGCAACCACTAGCACCAACCCGCCAACAATCGCAGCCAAGGACCCCTACAAGCCTCGCCACACCTGACCACTCCCTGCCACTAAACTGCACATTCAGGACTCCCACTGAGCAAAAGAGGACACACCACCACTTCAAACAACTAGCAACACAAAACGCCTGCATTCTACCAGCCCAACTAACCAACCAGATACATAACCAACTACTAAATACCCCCCCTGCTTTCTGACGCCATATGAATAAATTCCTGGCCATTAGAATTATTTTGGATCAAAGGCAGCTCCCACGAAATATTCCACAATCGAAGAGTGTTAAAAATCCGCCTAGAAACTCGAATTTTTAACCCCATAATTTTCAAACGGACTGTATCTACAATGATCTTTATCACCTGCCTAGGAGAACGAAACTGATTTTGGAAAAGACGCATATTTCTCTCCTGCCAAATGAAATAAATAAGGCTGCCTAACACAAGCTTATTAACAATATTAACCAACGAATTACCTCGCCAGTTCTCAGAGGCAAATTCCACCAACTCATTCCAACAGAGGTGCCTAGGAATTACCACACCCAGCTGAGCAAAGTAGTCTCTAATTTCCTTGCTGAAGAAGCAGTCAAAAAACAGGTGGTTTAGAGAATCAGGTTGGCCTCTACAGAACGCACAACTTCCAATATCAACTCCTTGCCACGTTTGCATTCTGTCTTGGGTTAACAGTTTACCACGAACAGCTAGCCAGAGAATAAATGAATGTTTAGGGATAGCGTTCGAGAACCACACCAGCTTAGCCCACCCAACTCGAGGGTGAACCTCTTTAACATCAGCCAACACAGAAATAGATTTAAATTTGTCTTTTTTACCATTACACGACCTCCAGAGAATTAAATCCTTCCTGCTTTCATGAACACTAACCAACTTACCTCTTAACTCCGGCCAAAGCACCAGCAGCTCTTCCGGGAATCGCACCTGACCATCAACAACAAAATCAGCCACTTTGTCAACACTCTCACAACCCATACCAGCCATCTCACGAGAGGAAACTCTAGAACAGAGAGGGACCTCCAAAATCCAGTTATCGTGCCAAAAGAAAGTATCAGCCCCATTTCCAATTTCCGAAACAAAAAATTTCCGAAACTCCTCCCTAATACCCAAGATACGCTTCCAACTAATAGACGCATCCCACGCCACTTTAACTTGCCAAAAACTCCTACCCTTCAATCTGTAAGTATGTATCCACTTCACCCAGAGAGAATCTCTATTCGAGATAATACTCCATATGTGGAAAGCCATAAGAGCTTTATTCCAAGAGCGAAGCGGACGAACACCTAACCCCCCTTCCTCTTTAGGCCTACAGACATCATTCCAGGACACTTTCGACCTACCTTGGACCATCTCCGTACCTCCCCAAATAAAATTCCTAACCAACTTTTCAATAGCCTTCGAAACTGAAACCGGGAGGATAAACACTGAGCTCCAATACACTTGCATAGACAGAAGGACAGAAAGAGCAAGCTGCAGCCTACCAGCATAGGACAACCAATTGTTCTGCCACTGTTGGATTTTCCCCTTAACTTGGTTAATAAGCGGAGCACAATCAGCATGCCAGAGACTCGTAGTAACCAGCGGAACCCCAAGATATCTCACAGGTAACGAGCCTTCCTCAAACCTCATAATACTACTGATCAGCCTTTTATTTGAACTCGAGATTCGACAAAAGAAAGCTATGCTTTTATCCTCATTTGGCCACAAGCCTGATGCTGCTCCAAACTCATCTAGTGAATCTTTTAAAACCTGCACTGACCAAGGATCACCATGGGAGAAAAGAAACAGATCATCAGCGAAGCATAAGTGAGATATACCCAGCTGCTCACACTTCAAATGATAATTAAAACTCCCATCTTCTGAAATCCTCTTCTTCAAAATAATAGACAAAACCTGCATGACCAAGGTGAACAAATAGGGAGACAACGGGTCTCCTTGACGAAGCCCTTTTTCAGCTTTAAAAAATCCATGAGCTTCACCATTAACAATAACCGAGTAACAAGGAGTAGTGACAGACTCCTTAATCCAACCCACCATTTTTTCCGGAAATCCAAACAACCGAAGGGCTGAGAACAGAAAATCCCAACTAACGCTATCATAAGCTTTCCGGATATCAACTTTAAAAGCACACCTAGGCTTACCTTGTTGCCGTTGATAATCCTTAAACAATTCCTGAGTAAGCAAAATATTATCGCTTATCCTTCTACCCGGGATAAAGGCGTTTTGGTTTTCATCAACAATGGATTCAAGGCAATCCTTAATTCTATTCGCTAGAATTTTGGCCACACACTTATAGAGGACATTACAAAGAGCGATGGGCCTAAATTCCCCCACATTTAGCGGCTGATCAACCTTAGGAATAAGGGCAATCAATGTTGCATTTACCTCCTTTAGCAACTTGCCAGAACCAAAGAACTCCTTAACTGCTTCACACACATCACCACCAACAACAGGCCAAGCCGACTTGAAAAATTTCGCAGAATACCCATCTGGGCCTGAGGCTTTATCGTCTCCCATAGAAAAAATAACCTCTTTTATTTCCTCATCTGTAACATTCTGCACCATCGAATGACACAAATCAGGGGGACTTTTTTATCAAAGAAATCAGCAAGATTATCAATGGGCTCAACATCAGACTTAGTGCCAAGCAGCTGCTTATAAAACGCCACAAAGCGCTGGACCATCCGATCACCCTCAATCTCTGTACCAGTCTCATCCAGGATAGTAGAAATACGACTGCGATTTCGTTTAACCTGAAGACTCTTGTGGACAAATTTATTATTCTGGTCCCCAACCCTTAACCAATGAATTTTAGATTTTTGCTTAAGCATCCTCTCCTCTTCCAACGAAGCAGCTCTATACTCTCTAGCCAAGCGATTCTCTTCATCTTTTAAAGAATCATTAAAAGGATCGCAATCAAGGGCAAGTTGAACATTTTGAAGAGCCAATTGCAGCTCCTTCACTTTAACACACAAATTTCCACTGGCCTTAGCTTCATAACGAAACACTGGCTTCAGACGTTTCAATTTTTGGACTACTCTATACATCTTAACTCCTCCACAACCATTAGTCCAATTTTGTCTTACTAACTCCAGAAAATTCCGACGGTGAACCAAATAATTCTGAAATTTGAAAGAAGACTTTTTCTTGACTTCCACATACCCTCCTGTATCCAAGATAGCGGGACTATGGTCACTCGACTTCGGAGCCAGAAATTTAGCCTTTGAATTTCGAAACTTCCGAAGAAAAGCTTCATTAACTAGAACTCTATCAAGTTTACGGACCACCCCAACCCCATGAGGACTGCCAGACCAAGTAAATCGCATGCCGGAATAGTGAATATCCACAACTTCAATCTTAGTCACACACGCACAAAATTCAGAGATAGCAGGAGAACTACCCACACTCCCCCCTGCGTTTTCTTCCTCCTTCAACATTGCATTAAAATCACCCATTATAACCCAAGGAAAACCACTAACCAGCTTTTGAAAAACTTCCAACGAATGCCATAAAGAGCGACGAGGAACATGGTCATTAGCGGCATAGACAAAAGAACAATAAAAATGCTCTGCAGAACATTTCTGTTTAACCAGACAGTGGATGACCTGATCTGTCTCAAACAAATGCATAACTTCAAACGATTTCGGATCCCAACCTACAACAATTCTACAATTTTTTGAACAGCTCTCAACATTAGAAAACCAATCCCAACTTCTAAACAAATTTCTAAAAATTTTCCCCACTCTAGCTTTTGCAACACGAGTTTCTAAAATACCACAAAGCCCAATATTATTCTCCTTAATCAATTCTTTCATCTCTTTACTTTTAAAGGGCTGATTAAACCCACGAACATTCCAACAAGAAACACTATTCATTTAGAGAGTTCTTAATAGTACCTGCCTCCTTTTCCACCCCTTTATCTCCACCAAAAAGCTGCTCAATCACAAAAGCTTCATGTTCCTTATCTTCCTCAAAATCAGATCCGCAATTCTCATTCTGACTTCTATCCTCTACCATAAACCGGGCCGTATCGTCATAATCAGACTCAACCTCGTTTTCCATATTTAACCCACACTCCTCCTCTTCTTTATTCTGGGCATCAGGCATCCCCATACTACCCTGAATCTCACTCGACACCAAAGATTTAGAAGCTTCTTGATCTGAATTCTGCCTCAGCTCCCCTGAACTTCCACCTCCTTTAATACCCACTTCACAAGCTCCTTTAATCACCTCACCCTTTGAGACCTTACTATACTGTCCATCCCCCGAATTTTTGAACTCCACCTTAGTGGATAAAGCTTCTAAGTTATCCAACAGATTTGTCGAAGCCAGAACCCCAAATTTATTCCCAGTCATAATGCCACTAGATTTAACCTCCCCTTCCTTTCTAACTCCCGAATTCTCCCCTTTATACAAATTCTTCGAAAACCCAGCAGAGTTGGCATTTGGATATTTACCACGCTGCACATAGGAGGAATTGCTCTGATTTTTCTTATTAATCACCAAGTTTTTATTACCCTGGTATTGACCCACCTGCTGCTGGTAGCCAGAATTAAAACACACCTTATCCTTCCCTTTACGACTAACAGTAGTAAAACCATCCTCAGGTTGTTTGTTCTGTTTTTCTTTAATCGCTTCTTGTTCCTCCCTCAAATTCTTCTCCTAAGCTGCACTCATAGAAGGACAGTTATGAACAGAGTGCCCAAAGATACTACAGTTGGGGCACCAAGATGGCCTCCAAGGATATTCAACTCTCAAGCAAACCTCCATGGGATCCACCCCTTCCTCATTAGGAATAACAACAAATAAATTATCAGGGAGGGGTTTATTCGCATCCACCTCAATAAGTAACTTAACAAAACTAAGTCTACCCGTGGCTTCTCTACACATTTTCTCTGTCAATCCATCCGCCAGCAAAATATTCCCAATTCCACTCCCAATTCGACTTAGGCCTCCCCTATTCCAATATTGCAGAGGAATATTGAAAATTTTAACCCACAACGGAATGGTTTTAGGAACAACCTTGGTAAGAACAATCTGAGGATACCATCTTTGCAAAATCAAAGGCTTACCTTCAATCATACACACATCATCTTCCAGAACTTCCAACAGATCATCTTCTCCATCAAATTTAAAGAAAAAGAAACCTCCATCATTCATTATCACTTCTTTAAGCCCCCTATTCCCCCACCTTCGCTTGGCATGATACTCCATAGTATGGAACGCAACCCTCCTTTCAAAAAAATATCCCACCAAACAATTTTCCCAAACTTTTCTCCCCTGTAAATCAACACTCAAAGGAGGCCGAATAACAATACGACCTTCATCAATCTCAGGACAATGATACTCAAATTTCATCCTCTCCTTTGACACCTTGGGTTTCAGAACCTCAGTCCATGGCTTAGTGGCAGACCCATCAACCTCAGCCTTCGAATTAGATTGAACCTTAGGTCCCCCCTCGCCTCCTACTGCCTTAACAGAGCCTCTCACACCTTCAATCCCAGCTTCATCAACAGTAATCCGCTTCTCATTCCCATCCGCTCCATCACCAACATCGTCCCCATCCATTACCAAATCAACAGAATCCGTCACTATCTTACCCACACCTTTATTAGCACTACCATCTTTTTTCAATCTCCTTGCCTCATTCATCAAACCCTTAATCCGACTATTGCTCATACTAGCAAAGGACGCAGTCGCCCTTCTCTTCATATTCAAACCCGAACCTTGAACACGAACACCATTTCTCCTCGAGTTTTGACTATTTCCTTCAAAATAATTCACATTTTGACTATCAGATCGATTGGGGTATTGGGGTGGGCTCATTATAGATGCAAAAAACAAGAGAATCAGAAGAAAAAGAAAGCAAAATTATGGATTTTTTAGAAAATCGCCAGAAAGAGAACAGGGGGGCTAGAGAGAAAAACACGATGCATCTTTTTCCTGTTTTTGGTTTCGTCAGGATTTAAGGATTCGATTTATTAGAAAATATTTCTCAACGACCCAACCAAACAGGAATCAAGATCCGTCATTTTTAATGTTATTCCCAAATTTTAGAAAAAAAAAATTTATTTGATTTGGTAATTCCACTTTCAACTAGTACTTTGACCGGAACCCCTAAACATGGTTTCGTCAGGGTTTAAGGATTCGATTTTTTAAAAAATATTTCTCGATGACCCAACCAAACGGGAATCAAGATCCATCATTTTTAATGTTATTCCCAAAATTTTAGAGAAAAAAATTTATTTGATTTGGTAATTCATCGGTCAACTAGTACTTTGACCGGAACCCCTAAACAGGGTTTCGTCAGGGTTTAAGGATTCGATTTTTTAAAAAATATTTCTCGATGACTAAACTGAACGGGAATCAAGATCCATCATTTTTAATGTTATTCCCAAAATTTTAGAAAAAAAAATTTATTTGATTGGGTAATTCAACGGTTAACTAATACTTTGACCGGAACCCCTAAATTGGGTTTCGTTAGGGTTTAAGGATTCGAATTTTTAAAAAATATTTCTCGATGACCCAACTGAACGGGAATCAAGATCCATCATTTTTAATGTTATTCCCAAAATTTTAGAAAAAAAAAATTTATTTGATTGGGTAATTCAACGGTCAACTAGTACTTTGACCATAACCCCTAAATTGGGTTTCGTCAGGGTTTAAGGATTCGATTTTTTTATAAATATTTCTCGATGACATTAACCGAACGGGAATCAAGATCCATCATTTTTAATGTTATTCCCAAAATTTTAGAATTTTTTTTTTGATTGGGTAATTCAACGTTCAACTAGTACTTTGACTGGAACCCCTAAACAGGGTTTCGTCAGGGTTTAAGGATTCGATTTTTTAAAAAATATTTCTCGATGACCCAACCGAACGGGAATCAAGATCCATTATTTTTAATGTTATTCCAAAAAGTTTAGAAAAAAAAAATTTTATTTGACTTTGTAATTCAACGGTCAACTAGTTCTTTGACCGGAACCCCTAAACAGGGTTTCGTTAGAGTTTAAGGATTCGATTTTTTAAAAAATATTTCCCGAAGACCCAACCGAACGGGAATCAAGATCCATCATTTTTAATGTTATTCCTAAAATTTTAGAAAAAAATTTTATTTGATTGGGTAATTCAACGGTCAACTAGTACTTTGACCGGAACCCCTAAATTGGGTTCCGTCAGGGTTTAAGGATTCGATTTTTTTAAAAAATATTTCTCGATGACCCAACCGAACGAGAATCAAGATCCATCATTTTTAATGTTATTCCCAAAATTTTAGAAAAAAAAAATTTATTTGATTGGGTAATTCAACGGTCAACTAGTACTTTGACCGGAACTCCTAAAAAGTGTTTCGTTAGGGTTTAAGGATTCGATTTTTTAAAAAATATTTCTCGATGACCCAACTGAACAGGAATCAAGATCCATCATTTTTAATGTTATTCCCAAAATTTTAGAAAAAAAAATTATTTGATTGGGTAATTCAACGGTCAACTAGTACTTTGACCGGAACCCCTAAACAGGGTTTCGTCAGGGTTTAAGGATTCGATTTTTTAAAAAATATTTCTCGATGACTCAACTGAACGGGAATCAAGATCCATCATTTTTAATGTTATTCCCAAAATTTTAGAAAAAAAGAATTATTTGATTGGGTAATTCAACGGTCAACTAGTACTTTGACCAGAACCCCTAAATTGGGTTTCGTTAGGGTTTAAGGATTCGATTTTTTTAAAAATATTTCTCGATGACCCAACCGAATGGGAATCAGGATCCATCATTTTTAATGTTATTCCCAAAATTTTAGAAAAAATTTTTTACTTGATTGGGTAATTCAACGGTCAACTAGTACTTTGACTGGAACCCCTAAATTGGGTTTCGTCAGGGTTCAAGGATTCGATTTTTTAATAAATATTTCTCGATGACCCAACTGAACGGGAATCAAGATCCATCATTTTTAATGTTATTCCCAAAATTTTAGAAAAAAAAAATTTATTTGATTGGGTAATTCAACGGTCAACTTGTACTTTGACCGGAACCCCTAAAAAGGGTTTCGTCAGGGTTTAAGGATTCGATTTCTAAAAAATATTTCTTGACGACCCAACCGAACGAGAATCAAGATCCATCATTTTTAATGTTATTCCCAAAATTTTAGAAAAAAAAAATTTATTTGATTGGGTAATTCAACGGTCAACTAGTACTTTGACCGGAACCCCTAAAAAGGGTTTCGTTAGGGTTTAAGGATTCGATTTTTTAAAAAATATTTCTCGATGACCCAACTGAACGGGAATCAAGATCCATCATTTTTAATGTTATTCCCAAAATTTTAGAAAAAAAAATTTATTTGATTGGGTAATTCAACGGTCAACTAGTACTTTGACCAGAACCCCTAAATAGGGTTTCGTCAGGATTTTTTTTTTTTTTTTTGGTAAATGAGGACGGCACCTCGAGAAAATTTTATACCATCAAAAAAACCATATACAAGCATGGGAGTAAAGCTCCCCAAGTTCCAAAAAAGGCAATCTCAAGGACACCCCCAAGAGAGAGCCAAAACAAAACGAAAAAACAAGCAAAATACAAGAGGAAAGAAATACGACTACTAGCCAACAAAAACCACACTAAGCAACCACTAGCACCAACCCGCCAACAATCGCAGCCAAGGACCCCTACAAGCCTCGCCACACCTGACCACTCCCTGCCACTAAACTGCACATTCAGGACTCCCACTGAGCAAAAGAGGACACACCACCACTTCAAACAACTAGCAACACAAAACGCCTGCATTCTACCAGCCCAACTAACCAACCAGATACATAACCAACTACTAAATACCCCCTGCTTTCTGACGCCATATGAATAAATTCCTGGCCATTAGAATTATTTTGGATCAAAGGCAGCTCCCACGAAATATTCCACAATCGAAGAGTGTTAAAAATCCGCCTAGAAACTCGAATTTTTAACCCCATAATTTTCAAACGGACTGTATCTACAATGATCTTTATCACCTGCCTAGGAGAACGAAACTGATTTTGGAAAAGACGCATATTTCTCTCCTGCCAAATGAAATAAATAAGGCTGCCTAACATAAGCTTATTAACAATATTAACCAACGAATTACCTCGCCAGTTCTCAGAGGCAAATTCCACCAACTCATTCCAACAGAGGTGCCTAGGAATTACCACACCCAGCTGAGCAAAGTAGTCTCTAATTTCCTTGCTGAAGAAGCAGTCAAAAAACAGGTGGTTTAGAGAATCAGGTTGGCCTCTACAGAACGCACAACTTCCAATATCAACTCCTTGCCACGCTTGCATTCTGTCTTGGGTTAACAGTTTACCACGAACAGCTAGCCAGAGAATAAATGAATGTTTAGGGATAGCGTTCGAGAACCACACCAGCTTAGCCCACCCAACTCGAGGGTGAACCTCTTTAACATCAGCCAACACAGAAATAGATTTAAATTTGTCTTTTTTACCATTACACGACCTCCAGAGAATTAAATCCTTCCTGCTTTCATGAACACTAACCAACTTACCTCTTAACTCCGGCCAAAGCACCAGCAGCTCTTCCGGGAATCGCACCTGACCATCAACAACAAAATCAGCCACTTTGTCAACACTCTCACAACCCATACCAGCCATCTCACGAGAGGAAACTCTAGAACAGAGAGGGACCTCCAAAATCCAGTTATCGTGCCAAAAGAAAGTATCAGCCCCATTTCCAATTTCCGAAACAAAAAATTTCCGAAACTCCTCCCTAATACCCAAGATACGCTTCCAACTAATAGACGCATCCCACGCCACTTTAACTTGCCAAAAACTCCTACCCTTCAATCTGTAAGTATGTATCCACTTCACCCAGAGAGAATCTCTATTCGAGATAATACTCCATATGTGGAAAGCCATAAGAGCTTTATTCCAAGAGCGAAGCGGACGAACACCTAACCCCCCTTCCTCTTTAGGCCTACAGACATCATTCCAGGACACTTTCGACCTACCTTGGACCATCTCCGTACCTCCCCAAATAAAATTCCTAACCAACTTTTCAATAGCCTTCGAAACTGAAACCGGGAGGATAAACACTGAGCTCCAATACACTTGCATAGACAGAAGGACAGAAAGAGCAAGCTGCAGCCTACCAGCATAGGACAACCAATTGTTCTGCCACTGTTGGATTTTCCCCTTAACTTGGTTAATAAGCGGAGCACAATCAGCATGCCAGAGACTCGTAGTAACCAGCGGAACCCCAAGATATCTCACAGGTAACGAGCCTTCCTCAAACCTCATAATACTACTGATCAGCCTTTTATTTGAACTCGAGATTCGACAAAAGAAAGCTCTGCTTTTATCCTCATTTGGCCACAAGCCTGATGCTGCTCCAAACTCATCTAGTGAATCTTTTAAAACCTGCACTGACCAAGGATCACCATGGGAGAAAAGAAACAGATCATCAGCGAAGCATAAGTGAGATATACCCAGCTGCTCACACTTCAAATGATAATTAAAACTCCCATCTTCTGAAATCCTCTTCTTCAAAATAATAGACAAAACCTGCATGACCAAGGTGAACAAATAGGGAGACAACGGGTCTCCTTGACGAAGCCCTTTTTCAGCTTTAAAAAATCCATGAGCTTCACCATTAACAATAACCGAGTAACAAGGAGTAGTGACAGACTCCTTAATCCAACCCACCATTTTTTCCGGAAATCCAAACAACCGAAGGGCTGAGAACAGAAAATCCCAACTAACGCTATCATAAGCTTTCCGGATATCAACTTTAAAAGCACACCTAGGCTTACCTTGTTGCCGTTGATAATCCTTAAACAATTCCTGAGTAAGCAAAATATTATCGCTTATCCTTCTACCCGGGATAAAGGCGTTTTGGTTTTCATCAACAATGGATTCAAGGCAATCCTTAATTCTATTCGCTAGAATTTTGGCCACACACTTATAGAGGACATTACAAAGAGCGATGGGCCTAAATTCCCCCACATTTAGCGGCTGATCAACCTTAGGAATAAGGGCAATCAATGTTGCATTTACCTCCTTTAGCAACTTGCCAGAACCAAAGAACTCCTTAACTGCTTCACACACATCACCACCAACAACAGGCCAAGCCGACTTGAAAAATTTCGCAGAATACCCATCTGGGCCTGAGGCTTTATCGTCTCCCATAGAAAAAATAACCTCTTTTATTTCCTCATCTGTAACATTCTGCACCATCGAATGACACAAATCAGGGGGGACTTTTTTATCAAAGAAATCAGCAAGATTATCAATGGGCTCAACATCAGACTTAGTGCCAAGCAGCTGCTTATAAAACGCCACAAAGCGCTGGACCATCCGATCACCCTCAATCTCTGTACCAGTCTCATCCAGGATAGTAGAAATACGACTACGATTTCGTTTAACCTGAAGACTCTTGTGGAAAAATTTATTATTCTGGTCCCCAACCCTTAACCAATGAATTTTAGATTTTTGCTTAAGCATCCTCTCCTCTTCCAACGAAGCAGCTCTATACTCTCTAGCCAAGCGATTCTCTTCATCTTTTAAAGAATCATTAAAAGGATCGCAATCAAGGGCAAGTTGAACATTTTGAAGAGCCAATTGCAGCTCCTTCACTTTAACACACAAATTTCCACTGGCCTTAGCTTCATAACGAAACACTGGCTTCAGACGTTTCAATTTTTGGACTACTCTATACATCTTAACTCCTCCACAACCATTAGTCCAATTTTGTCTTACTAACTCCAGAAAATTCCGACGGTGAACCAAATAATTCTGAAATTTGAAAGAAGACTTTTTCTTGACTTCCACATACCCTCCTGTATCCAAGATAGCGGGACTATGGTCACTCGACTTCGGAGCCAGAAATTTAGCCTTTGAATTTCGAAACTTCCGAAGAAAAGCTTCATTAACTAGAACTCTATCAAGTTTACGGACCACCCCAACCCCATGAGGACTGCCAGACCAAGTAAATCGCATGCCGGAATAGTGAATATCCACAACTTCAATCTTAGTCACACACGCACAAAATTCAGAGATAGCAGGAGAACTACCCACACTCCCCCCTACGTTTTCTTCCTCCTTCAACATTGCATTAAAATCACCCATTATAACCCAAGGAAAACCACTAACCAGCTTTTGAAAAACTTCCAACGAATGCCATAAAGAGCGACGAGGAACATGGTCATTAGCGGCATAGACAAAAGAACAATAAAAATGCTCTGCAGAACATTTCTGTTTAACCAGACAGTGGATGACCTGATCTGTCTCAAACAAATGCATAACTTCAAACGATTTCGGATCCCAACCTACAACAATTCTACAATTTTTTGAACAGCTCTCAACATTAGAAAACCAATCCCAACTTCTAAACAAATTTCTAAAAATTTTCCCCACTCTAGCTTTTGCAACACGAGTTTCTAAAATACCACAAAGCCCAATATTATTCTCCTTAATCAATTCTTTCATCTCTTTACTTTTAAAGGGCTGATTAAACCCACGAACATTCCAACAAGAAACACTATTCATTTAGAGAGTTCTTAATAGTACCTGCCTCCTTTTCCACCCCTTTATCTCCACCAAAAAGCTGCTCAATCACAAAAGCTTCATGTTCCTTATCTTCCTCAAAATCAGATCCGCAATTCTCATTCTGACTTCTATCCTCTACCATAAACCGGGCCGTATCGTCATAATCAGACTCAACCTCGTTTTCCATATTTAACCCACACTCCTCCTCTTCTTTATTCTGGGCATCAGGCATCCCCATACTACCCTGAATCTCACTCGACACCAAAGATTTAGAAGCTTCTTGATCTGAATTCTGCCTCAGCTCCCCTGAACTTCCACCTCCTTTAATACCCACTTCACAAGCTCCTTTAATCACCTCACCCTTTGAGACCTTACTATACTGTCCATCCCCCGAATTTTTGAACTCCACCTTAGTGGATAAAGCTTCTAAGTTATCCAACAGATTTGTCGAAGCCAGAACCCCAAATTTATTCCCAGTCATAATGCCACTAGATTTAACCTCCCCTTCCTTTCTAACTCCCGAATTCTCCCCTTTATACAAATTCTTCGAAAGCAGAGTTGGCATTTGGATATTTACCACGCTGCACATAGGAGGAATTGCTCTGATTTTTCTTATTAATCACCAAGTTTTTATTACCCTGGTATTGACCCACCTGCTGCTGGTAGCCAGAATTAAAACACACCTTATCCTTCCCTTTACGACTAACAGTAGTAAAACCATCCTCAGGTTGTTTGTTCTGTTTTTCTTTAATCGCTTCTTGTTCCTCCCTCAAATTCTTCTCCTGAGCTGCACTCATAGAAGGACAGTTATGAACAGAGTGCCCAAAGATACTACAGTTGGGGCACCAAGATGGCCTCCAAGGATATTCAACTCTCAAGCAAACCTCCATGGGATCCACCCCTTCCTCATTAGGAATAACAACAAATAAATTATCAGGGAGGGGTTTATTCGCATCCACCTCAATAAGTAACTTAGCAAAACTAAGTCTACCCGTGGCTTCTCTACACATTTTCTCTGTCAATCCATCCGCCAGCAAAATATTCCCAATTCCACTCCCAATTCGACTTAGGCCTCCCCTATTCCAATATTGCAGAGGAATATTGAAAATTTTAACCCACAACGGAATGGTTTTAGGAACAACCTTGGTAAGAACAATCTGAGGATACCATCTTTGCAAAATCAAAGGCTTACCTTCAATCATACACACATCATCTTCCAGAACTTCCAACAGATCATCTTCTCCATCAAATTTAAAGAAAAAGAAACCTCCATCATTCATTATCACTTCTTTAAGCCCCCTATTCCCCCACCTTCGCTTGGCATGATACTCCATAGTATGGAACGCAACCCTCCTTTCAAAAAAATATCCCACCAAACAATTTTCCCAAACTTTTCTCCCCTGTAAATCAACACTCAAAGGAGGCCGAATAACAATACGACCTTCATCAATCTCAGGACAATGATACTCAAATTTCATCCTCTCCTTTGACACCTTGGGTTTCAGAACCTCAGTCCATGGCTTAGTGGCAGACCCATCAACCTCAGCCTTCGAATTAGATTGAACCTTAGGTCCCCCCTCGCCTCCTACTGCCTTAACAGAGCCTCTCACACCTTCAATCCCAGCTTCATCAACAGTAATCCGCTTCTCATTCCCATCCGCTCCATCACCAACATCGTCCCCATCCATTACCAAATCAACAGAATCCGTCACTATCTTACCCACACCTTTATTAGCACTACCATCTTTTTTCAATCTCCTTGCCTCATTCATCAAACCCTTAATCCGACTATTGCTCATACTAGCAAAGGACGCAGTCGCCCTTCTCTTCATATTCAAACCCGAACCTTGAACACGAACACCATTTCTCCTCGAGTTTTGACTATTTCCTTCAAAATAATTCACATTTTGACTATCAGATCGATTGGGGTATTGGGGTGGGCTCATTATAGATGCAAAAAACAAGAGAATCAGAAGAAAAAGAAAGCAAAATTATGGATTTTTTAGAAAATCGCCAGAAAGAGAACAGGGGGGCTAGAGAGAAAAACACGATGCATCTTTTTCCTGTTTTTGGTTTCGTCAGGATTTAAGGATTCGATTTATTAGAAAATATTTCTCAACGACCCAACCAAACGGGAATCAAGATCCGTCATTTTTAATGTTATTCCCAAATTTTAGAAAAAAAAAATTTATTTGATTTGGTAATTCCACTTTCAACTAGTACTTTGACCGGAACCCCTAAACATGGTTTCGTCAGGGTTTAAGGATTCGATTTTTTAAAAAATATTTCTCGATGACCCAACCAAACGGGAATCAAGATCCATCATTTTTAATGTTATTCCCAAAATTTTAGAAAAAAAAATTTATTTGATTGGGTAATTCAACGGTCAACTAGTACTTTGACCGGAACCCCTAAAAAGGGTTTCGTTAGGGTTTAAGGATTCGATTTTTTAAAAAATATTTCTCGATGACCCAACTGAACGTGAATCAAGATCCATCATTTTTAATGTTATTCCCAAAATTTTAGAAAAAAAAATTTATTTGATTGGGTAATTCAACGGTCAACTAGTACTTTGACCGGAACCCCTAAACAGGGTTTCGTCAGGGTTTAAGGATTCGATTTTTTAAAAAATATTTCTCGATGACTAAACTGAACGGGAATCAAGATCCATCATTTTTAATGTTATTCCCAAAATTTTAGAAAAAAAAATTTATTTGATTGGATAATTCAACGGTTAACTAGTACTTTGCCCGGAACCCCTAAATTGGGTTTCGTTAGGGTTTAAGGATTCGATTTTTTTAAAAATATTTCTCGATGACCCCACCGAATGGGAATCAGGATCCATCATTTTTAATGTTATTCCCAAAATTTTAGAAAAAAAATTAATTGATTGGGTAATTCAACAGTCAACTAGTACTTTTACCGGAACCCCTAAACAGGGTTTCGTCAGGGTTTAAGGATTCGATTTTTTTAAAAATATTTCTCATTGACCCACCGAACGGGAATCAAGATCTATAATTTTTAATGTTATTCCCAAAATTTTAGAAAAAAAAATTTACTTGATTGGGTAATTCAACGGTCAACTAGTACTTTGACCATAACCCCTAAATTGGGTTTCGTTAGGGTTTAAGGATTCGATTTTTTAATAAATATTTCTCGATGACATTAACCGAACGGGAATCAAGATCCATCATTTTTAATGTTATTCCCAAAATTTTAGAAATTTTTTTTTTGATTGGGTAATTCAACGTTCAACTAGTACTTTGACTGGAACCCCTAAACAGGGTTTCGTCAGGGTTTAAGGATTCGATTTTTTAAAAAATATTTCTCGATGACCCAACCGAACGGGAATCAAGATCCATCATTTTTAATGTTCTTCCAAAAATTTTAGAAAAAAAAAAAATTTATTTGACTTTGTAATTCAACGGTCAACTAGTTCTTTGACCGAAACCCCTAAACAGGGTTTCGTTAGAGTTTAAGGATTCGATTTTTTAAAAAATATTTCCCGAAGACCCAACCGAACGGGAATCAAGATCCATCATTTTTCATGTTATTCCCAAAATTTTAGAAAAAAAAATTATTTGATTGGTTAATTCAACGGTCAACTAGTACTTTGACCGGAACCCCTAAATTGGGTCCCATCAGGGTTTAAGGATTCGATTTTTTTAAAAAATATTTCTCGATGACCCAACCGAACGGGAATCAAGATCCATCATTTTTAATGTTATTCCCATAATTTTAGAAAAAAAATTTATTTGATTGGGTAATTCAACGGTCAACTAGTACTTTGACCGGAACTCCTAAAAAGGGTTTCGTTAGGGTTTAAGGATTCGATTTTTTTAAAAAATATTTCTCGATGACCCAACTGAACGGGAATCAAGATCCATCATTTTTAATGTTATTCCCAAAATTTTAGAAAAAAAATTTATTTGATTGGGTAATTCAACGGTCAACTAGTACTTTGACCGGAACCCCTAAACAGGGTTTCGTCAGGGTTTAAGGATTCGATTTTTTAAAAAATATTTCTCGATGACTCAACTGAACGGGAATCAAGATCCATCATTTTTAATGTTATTCCCAAAATTTTAGAAAAAAAAATTTATTTGATTGGGTAATTCAACGGTCAACTAGTACTTTGACTAGAACCCCTAAATTGGGTTTCGTTAGGGTTTAAGGATTCGATTTTTTTAAAAATATTTCTCGATGACCCAACCGAATGGGAATCATGATCCATCATTTTTAATGTTATTCCCAAAATTTTAGAAAAAAAAATTTTACTTGATTGGGTAATTCAACGTTCAACTAGTACTTTGACTGGAACCCCTAAATTGGGTTTCGTTAGGGTTTAAGGATTCGGTTTTTTTAAAAATATTTCTCGATGACCCAACCGAATGGGAATCAGGATCCATCATTTTTAATGTTATTCCCAAAATTTTAGAAAAAAATTTACTTGATTGGATAATTCAACGGTCAACTAGTACTTTGACCATAACCCCTAAATTGGGTTTCGTCAGGGTTTAAGGATTCGATTTTTTAATAAATATTTCTCGATGACATTAACCGAACGGGAATCAAGATCCATCATTTTTAATGTTATTCCCAAAGTTTTAGAAATTTTTTTTTTGATTGGGTAATTCAACGTTCAACTAGTACTTTGACTGGAACCCCTAAACAGGGTTTCGTCAGGGTTTAAGGATTCGATTTTTTTAAAAAATATTTCTCGATAACCCAACCGAACGGGAATCAAGATCCATCATTTTTAATGTTATTCCCAAAATTTTAGGAAAAAAAAATTTATTTGATTGGGTAATTCAACGGTCAACTAGTACTTTGACCGGAACTCCTAAAAAGTGTTTCGTTAGGGTTTAAGGATTCGATTTTTTAAAAAATATTTCTCGATGACCCAACTGAACAGGAATCAAGATCCATCATTTTTAATGTTATTCCCAGAATTTTAGAAAAAAATTTATTTGATTGGGTAATTCAACGGTCAACTAGTACTTTGACCGGAACCCCTAAACAGGGTTTCGTCAGGGTTTAAGGATTCGATTTTTTAAAAAATATTTCTCGATGACTCAACTGAACGGGAATCAAGATCCATCATTTTTAATGTTATTCCCAAAATTTTAGAAAAAAAAATTTATTTGATTGGGTAATTCAACGGTCAACTAGTACTTTGACCAGAACCCCTAAATTGGGTTTCGTTAGGGTTTAAGGATTCGATTTTTTAAAAAATATTTCTCGATGACCCAACTGAACGGGAATCAAGATCCATCATTTTTAATGTTATTCCCAAAATTTTACAAAAAAAATTTACTTGATTGGGTAATTCAACGGTCAACTAGTACTTTGACTAGAACCCCTAAATTGGGTTTCGTCAGGGTTCAAGGATTCGATTTATTAGAAAATATTTCTCGATGACCCAACCGAACGGGAATCAAGATCCATCATTTTTAATGTTATTCCTAAAATTTTAGAAAAAAAAAATTTATTTGAATGGGTAATTCAACGGTCAACTAGTACTTTGACCGGAACTCCTAAAAAGTGTTTCGTTAGGGTTTAAGGATTCGATTTTTTAAAAATATTTCTCGATGACCCAACTGAACAGGAATCAAGATCCATCATTTTTAATGTTATTCCCAAAATTTTACAAAAACAATTTATTTGATTGGGTAATTCAACGGTCAACTAGTACTTTGACCGGAACCCCTAAACAGGGTTTCGTCAGGGTTTAAGGATTCGATTTTTTAAAAAATATTTCTCGATGACTCAACTGAACGGGAATCAAGATCCATCATTTTTAATGTTATTCCCAAAATTTTAGAAAAAAAAAATTATTTGATTGGGTAATTCAACGGTCAACTAGTACTTTGACCAGAACCCCTAAATAGGGTTTCGTCAGGATTTAAGGATTCGATTTATTAGAAAATATTTCTCAACGACCCAACCAAACGGGAATCAAGATCCATCATTTTTAATGTTATTCCCAAATTTTAGAAAAAAAAATTTATTTGATTTGGTAATTCCACTTTCAACGAGTACTTTGACCGGAACCCCTAAACAGGGTTTCGTCAGGGTTTAAGGATTCGATTTTTAAAAAAATATTTCTCGATGACCCAACCAAACGGGAATCAAGATCCATCATTTTTAATGTTATTCGCAAAATTTTAGAAAAAAAATTTATTTGATTGGGTAATTCAACGGTCAACTAGTACTTTGACCGGAACCCCTAAAAAGGGTTTCGTTAGGGTTTAAGGATTCAATTTTTTAAAAAATATTTCTCGATGACCCAACTGAACGTGAATCAAGATCCATCATTTTTAATGTTATTCCCAAAATTTTAGAAAAAAAAATTTATTTGATTGGGTAATTCAACGGTCAACTAGTACTTTGACCGGAACCCCTAAACAGGGTTTCGTCAGGGTTTAAGGATTCGATTTTTTAAAAAATATTTCTCGATGACCCAACTGAACAGGAATCAAGATCCATCATTTTTAATGTTATTCCCAAAATTTTAGAAATTTTTTTTTATTTGATTGGGTAATTCAACGGTCAACTAGTACTTTGACCGGAACCCCTAAATTGGGTTTCGTCAGGATTTAAGGATTCGATTTATTAGAAAATATTTCTCGTTGACCCAATCGAACGGGAATCAAGATCCATCATTTTTAATGTTATTCCCAAAATTTTAGAAAAAAAAAATTATTTGATTGGGTAATTCAACGGTCAACTAGTACTTTGACCGGAACTCCTAAAAAGTGTTTCCTTAGGGTTTAAGGATTCGATTTTTTAAAAAATATTTCTCGATGACCCAACTGAACAGGAATAAAGATCCATCATTTTTAATGTTATTCCCAAAATTTTACAAAAAAAATTTATTTGATTGGGTAATTCAACGGTCAACTAGTACTTTGACCGGAACCCCTAAACAGGGTTTCGTCAGGGTTTAAGGATTCAATTTTTTAAAAAATATTTCTCGATGACTCAACTGAACGGGAATCAAGATCCATCATTTTTAATGTTATTCCCAAAATTTTAGAAAAAAAAATTTATTTGATTGGGTAATTCAACGGTCAACTAGTACTTTGACCAGAACCCCTAAATTGGGTTTCGTTAGGGTTTAAGGATTCGATTTTTTTAAAAATATTTCTCGATGACCCAACCGAATGGAAATCATGATCCATCATTTTTAATGTTATTCCCAAAATTTTAGAAAAAAAAATTTACTTGATTGGGTAATTCAACGTTCAACTAGTACTTTGACTGGAACCCCTAAATTGGGTTTCGTTAGGGTTTAAGGATTCGGTTTTTTTAAAAATATTTCTCGATGACCCAACCGAATGGGAATCAGGATCCATCATTTTTAATGTTATTCCCAAAATTTTAGAAAAAAATTTACTTGATTGGGTAATTCAACGGTCAACTAGTACTTTGACCATAACCCCTAAATTGGGTTTCGTCAGGGTTTAAGGATTCGATTTTTTAATAAATATTTCTCGATGACATTAACCGAACGGGAATCAAGATCCATCATTTTTAATGTTATTCCCAAAGTTTTAGAAATTTTTTTTTTGATTGGGTAATTCAACGTTCAACTAGTACTTTGACTGGAACCCCTAAACAGGGTTTCGTCAGGGTTTAAGGATTCGATTTTTTTAAAAAATATTTCTCGATGACCCAACCGAACGGGAATCAAGATCCATCATTTTTAATGTTATTCCCAAAATTTTAGGAAAAAAAAATTTATTTGATTGGGTAATTCAACGGTCAACTAGTACTTTGACCGGAACTCCTAAAAAGTGTTTCGTTAGGGTTTAAGGATTCGATTTTTTAAAAAATATTTCTCGATGACCCAACTGAACAGGAATCAAGATCCATCATTTTTAATGTTATTCCCAGAATTTTAGAAAAAAATTTATTTGATTGGGTAATTCAACGGTCAACTAGTACTTTGACCGGAACCCCTAAACAGGGTTTCGTCAGGGTTTAAGGATTCGATTTTTTAAAAAATATTTCTCGATGACTCAACTGAACGGGAATCAAGATCCATCATTTTTAATGTTATTCCCAAAATTTTAGAAAAAAAAATTTATTTGATTGGGTAATTCAACGGTCAACTAGTACTTTGACCAGAACCCCTAAATTGGGTTTCGTTAGGGTTTAAGGATTCGATTTTTTAAAAAATATTTCTCGATGACCCAACTGAACGGGAATCAAGATCCATCATTTTTAATGTTATTCCCAAAATTTTACAAAAAAAATTTACTTGATTGGGTAATTCAACGGTCAACTAGTACTTTGACTGGAACCCCTAAATTGGGTTTCGTCAGGGTTCAAGGATTCGATTTATTAGAAAATATTTCTCGATGACCCAACCGAACGGGAATCAAGATCCATCATTTTTAATGTTATTCCCAAAATTTTAGAAAAAAAAATTTATTTGATTGGGTAATTCAACGGTCAACTAGTACTTTGACCGGAACTCCTAAAAAGTGTTTCGTTAGGGTTTAAGGATTCGATTTTTTAAAAAATATTTCTCGATGACCCAACTGAACAGGAATCAAGATCCATCATTTTTAATGTTATTCCCAAAATTTTACAAAAAAAATTTATTTGATTGGGTAATTCAACGGTCAACTAGTACTTTGACCGGAACCCCTAAACAGGGTTTCGTCAGGGTTTAAGGATTCGATTTTTTAAAAAATATTTCTCGATGACTCAACTGAACGGGAATCAAGATCCATCATTTTTAATGTTATTCCCAAAATTTTAGAAAAAAAAAATTATTTGATTGGGTAATTCAACGGTCAACTAGTACTTTGACCAGAACCCCTAAATAGGGTTTCTTCAGGATTTAAGGATTCGATTTATTAGAAAATATTTCTCAACGACCCAACCAAACGGGAATCAAGATCCATCATTTTTAATGTTATTCCCAAATTTTAGAAAAAAAAATTTATTTGATTTGGTAATTCCACTTTCAACTAGTACTTTGACCGGAACCCCTAAACAGGGTTTCGTCAGGGTTTAAGGATTCGATTTTTTAAAAAATATTTCTCGATGACCCAACCAAACGGGAATCAAGATCCATCATTTTTAATGTTATTCGCAAAATTTTAGAAAAAAAATTTATTTGATTGGGTAATTCAACGGTCAACTAGTACTTTGACCGGAACCCCTAAAAAGGGTTTCGTTAGGGTTTAAGGATTCAATTTTTTAAAAAATATTTCTCGATGACCCAACTGAACGTGAATCAAGATCCATCATTTTTAATGTTATTCCCAAAATTTTAGAAAAAAAAATTTATTTGATTGGGTAATTCAACGGTCAACTAGTACTTTGACCGGAACCCCTAAACAGGGTTTCGTCAGGGTTTAAGGATTCGATTTTTTAAAAAATATTTCTCGATGACCCAACTGAACAGGAATCAAGATCCATCATTTTTAATGTTATTCCCAAAATTTTAGAAAAAAATTTTTATTTGATTGGGTAATTCAACGGTCAACTAGTACTTTGACTGGAACCCCTAAATAGGGTTTCGTCAGGATTTAAGGATTCGATTTATTAGAAAATATTTCTCGATGACCCAACCGAACGGGAATCAAGATCCATCATTTTTAATGTTATTCCCAAAATTTTAGAAAAAAAAATTTATTTGATTGGGTAATTCAACGGTCAACTAGTACTTTGACCGGAACTCCTAAAAAGTGTTTCCTTAGGGTTTAAGGATTCGATTTTTTAAAAAATATTTCTCGATGACCCAACTGAACAGGAATCAAGATCCATCATTTTTAATGTTATTCCCAAAATTTTACAAAAAAAATTTATTTGATTGGGTAATTCAACGGTCAACTAGTACTTTGACCGGAACCCCTAAACAGGGTTTCGTCAGGGTTTAAGGATTCGATTTTTTAAATAATATTTCTCGATGACTCAACTGAACGGGAATCAAGATCCATCATTTTTAATGTTATTCCCAAAATTTTAGAAAAAAAAATGTATTTGATTGGGTAATTCAACGGTCAACTAGTACTTTGACCAGAACCCCTAAATTGGGTTTCGTTAGAGTTTAAGGATTCGATTTTTTTAAAAATATTTCTCGATGACCCAACCGAATGGGAATCAGGATCCATCATTTTTAATGTTATTCCCAAAATTTTAGAAAAAAAAATTTACTTGATTGGGTAATTCAACGGTCAACTAGTACTTTGACTGGAACCCCTAAATTGGGTTTCGTCAGGGTTCAAGGATTCGATTTTTTAATAAATATTTCTCGATGACCCAACTGAACGGGAATCAAGATCCATCATTTTTAATGTTATTCCCAAAATTTTAGAAAAAAAAATTTATTTGATTGGGTAATTCAACGGTCAACTTGTACTTTGACCGGAACCCCTAAAAAGGGTTTCGTCAGGGTTTAAGGATTCGATTTCTAAAAAATATTTCTTGACGACTCAACTGAACGAGAATCAAGATCCATCATTTTTAATGTTATTCCCCAAATTTTAGAAAAAAAAAAAATTTATTTGATTGGGTAATTCAACGGTCAACTAGTACTTTGACCGGAACCCCTAAAAAGGGTTTCGTTAGGGTTTATGGATTCGATTTTTTAAAAAATATTTCTCGATGACCCAACTGAACGGGAATCAAGATCCATCATTTTTAATGTTATTCCCAAAATTTTAGAAAAAAAAAATTATTTGATTGGGTAATTCAACGGTCAACTAGTACTTTGACCAGAACCCCTAAATAGGGTTTCGTCAGGATTTAAGGATTCGATTTATTAGAAAATATTTCTCAACGACCCAACCAAACGGGAATCAAGATCCATCATTTTTAATGTTATTCCCAAATTTTAGAAAAAAAAATTTATTTGATTTGGTAATTCCACTTTCAACTAGTACTTTGACCGGAACCCCTAAACAGGGTTTCGTCAGGGTTTAAGGATTCGATTTTTTAAAAAATATTTCTCGTTGACCCAACCAAACGGGAATCAAGATCCATCATTTTTAATGTTATTCGCAAAATTTTAGAAAAAAAATTTATTTGATAGGGTAATTCAACGGTCAACTAGTACTTTGACCGGAACCCCTAAAAAGGGTTTCGTTAGGGTTTAAGGATTCGATTTTTTAAAAAATATTTCTCGATGACCCAACTGAACGTGAATCAAGATCCATCATTTTTAATGTTATTCCCAAAATTTTAAAAGAAAAAATTTATTTGATTGGGTAATTCAACGGTCAACTAGTACTTTGACCGGAACCCCTAAACAGGGTTTCGTCAGGGTTTAAGGATTCGATTTTTTAAAAAATATTTCTCGATGACTAAACTGAACGGGAATCAAGATCCATCATTTTTAATGTTATTCCCAAAATTTTAGAAAAAAAAAATTAATTTGATTGGGTAATTCAACGGTTAACTAGTACTTTGCCCGGAACCCCTAAATTGGGTTTCGTTAGGGTTTAAGGATTCGATTTTTTTAAAAATATTTCTCGATGACCCCACCGAATGGGAATCAGGATCCATCATTTTTAATGTTATTCCCAAAATTTTAGAAAAAAAATTAATTGATTGGGTAATTCAACAGTCAACTAGTACTTTTACCGGAACCCCTAAACAGGGTTTCGTCAGGGTTTAAGGATTCGATTTTTTTAAAAATATTTCTCATTGACCCAACCGAACGGGAATCAAGATCTATAATTTTTAATGTTATTCCCAAAATTTTAGAAAAAAAAATTTACTTGATTGGGTAATTCAACGGTCAACTAGTACTTTGACCATAACCCCCAAATTGGGTTTCGTCAGGGTTTAAGGATTCGATTTTTTTAAAAATATTTCTCGATGACCCAACCGAATGGGAATCTTGATCCATCATTTTTAATGTTATTCCCAAAATTTTAGAAAAAAAAATTTACTTGATTGGGTAATTCAACGGTCAACTAGTACTTTGACTGGAACCCCTAAATTGGGTTTCGTTAGGGTTTAAGGATTCGGTTTTTTTAAAAATATTTCTCGATGACCAAACCGAATGGGAATCAGGATCCATCATTTTTAATGTTATTCCCAAAATTTTAGAAAAAAATTTACTTGATTGGGTAATTCAACGGTCAACTAGTACTTTGACCATAACCCCTAAATTGGGTTTCGTCAGGGTTTAAGGATTCGATTTTTTAATAAATATTTCTCGATGACATTAACCGAACGGGAATCAAGATCCATCATTTTTAATGTTATTCCCAAAGTTTTAGAAATTTTTTTTTGATTGGGTAATTCAACGTTCAACTAGTACTTTGACAGGAACCCCTAAACAGGGTTTCGTCAGGGTTTAAGGATTCGATTTTTTAAAAAAATATTTCTCGATGACCCAACCGAACGGGAATCAAGATCCATCATTTTAATGTTATTCCCAAAATTTTAGAAAAAAAAAATTTATTTGATTGGGTAATTCAACGGTCAACTAGTACTTTGACCGAAACTCCTAAAAAGTGTTTCGTTAGGGTTTAAGGATTCGATTTTTTAAAAAATATTTCTCGATGACCCAACTGAACAGGAATCAAGATCCATCATTTTTAATGTTATTCCCAGAATTTTAGAAAAAAATTTATTTGATTGGGTAATTCAACGGTCAACTAGTACTTTGACCGGAACCCCTAAACAGGGTTTCGTCAGGGTTTAAGGATTCGATTTTTTAAAAAATATTTCTCGATGACTCAACTGAACGGGAATCAAGATCCATCATTTTTAATGTTATTCCCAAAATTTTAGAAAAAAAAATTTACTTGATTGGGTAATTCAACGGTCAACTAGTACTTTGACCATAACCCCTAAATTGGGTTTCGTCAGGGTTTAAGGATTCGATTTTTTTTAAAATATTTCTCGATGACCCAACCGAATGGGAATCATGATCCATCATTTTTAATATTATTCCCAAAATTTTAGAAAAAAAATTTACTTGATTGGGTAATTCAACGGTCAACTAGTACTTTGACTGGAACCCCTAAATTGGGTTTCGTTAGGGTTTAAGGATTCGGTTTTTTTAAAAATATTTCTCGATGACCCAACCGAATGGGAATCAGGATCCATCATTTTTAATGTTATTCCCAAAATTTTAGAAAAAAATTTACTTGATTGGGTAATTCAACGGTCAACTAGTACTTTGACCATAACCCCTAAATTGGGTTTCGTCAGGGTTTAAGGATTCGATTTTTTAATAAATATTTCTCGATGACATTAACCGAACGGGAATCAAGATCCATCATTTTTAATGTTATTCCCAAAGTTTTAGAATTTTTTTTTTGATTGGGTAATTCAACGTTCAACTAGTACTTTGACTGGAACCCCTAAACAGGGTTTCGACAGGGTTTAAGGATTCGATTTTTTAAAAAAATATTTCTCGATGACCCAACCGAACGGGAATCAAGATCCATCATTTTTAATGTTATTCCCAAAATTTTAGAAAAAAAAATTTTATTTGATTGGGTAATTCAACGGTCAACTAGTACTTTGACCGAAACTCCTAAAAAGTGTTTCGTTAGGGTTTAAGGATTCGATTTTTTAAAAAATATTTCTCGATGACCCAACTGAACAGGAATCAAGATCCATCATTTTTAATGTTATTCCCAGAATTTTAGAAAAAAATTTACTTGATTGGGTAATTCTACGGTCAACTAGTACTTTGACCATAACCCCTAAATTGGGTTTCGTCAGGGTTTAAGGATTCGATTTTTTAATAAATATTTCTCGATGACATTAACCGAACGGGAATCAAGATCCATCATTTTTAATGTTATTCCCAAAGTTTTAGAAATTTTTTTTTTGATTGGGTAATTCAACGTTCAACTAGTACTTTGACTGGAACCCCTAAACAGGGTTTCGTCAGGGTTTAAGGATTCGATTTTTTTAAAAAATATTTCTCGATGACCCAACCGAACGGGAATCAAGATCCATCATTTTTAATGTTATTCCCAAAATTTTAGGAAAAAAAATTTATTTGATTGGGTAATTCAACGGTCAACTAGTACTTTGACCGGAACTCCTAAAAAGTGTTTCGTTAGGGTTTAAGGATTCGATTTTTTAAAAAATATTTCTCGATGACCCAACTGAACAGGAATCAAGATCCATCATTTTTAATGTTATTCCCAGAATTTTAGAAAAAAATTTATTTGATTGGGTAATTCAACGGTCAACTAGTACTTTGACCGGAACCCCTAAACAGGGTTTCGTCAGGGTTTAAGGATTCGATTTTTTAAAAAATATTTCTCGATGACTCAACTGAACGGGAATCAAGATCCATCATTTTTAATGTTATTCCCAAAATTTTAGAAAAAAAAATTTATTTGATTGGGTAATTCAACGGTCAACTAGTACTTTGACCAGAACCCCTAAATTGGGTTTCGTTAGGGTTTAAGGATTCGATTTTTTAAAAAATATTTCTCGATGACCCAACTGAACGGGAATCAAGATCCATCATTTTTAATGTTATTCCCAAAATTTTAGAAAAAAAATTTTATTTGATTGGGTAATTCAACGGTCAACTAGTACTTTGACCGGAACCCCTAAATAGGGTTTCGTCAGGATTTAAGGATTCGATTTATTAGAAAATATTTCTCGATGACCCAACCGAACGGGAATCAAGATCCATCATTTTTAATGTTATTCCCAAAATTTTAGAAAAAAAATTTATTTGATTGGGTAATTCAACGGTCAACTAGTACTTTGACCTGAACTCCTAAAAAGTGTTTCGTTAGGGTTTAAGGATTCGATTTTTTAAAAAATATTTCTCGATGACCCAACTGAACAGGAATCAAGATCCATCATTTTTAATGTTATTCCCAAAATTTTACAAAAAAAATTTATTTGATTGGGTAATTCAACGGTCAACTAGTACTTTGACCGGAACCCCTAAACAGGGTTTCGTCAGGGTTTAAGGATTCGATTTTTTAAAAAATATTTCTCGATGAGTCAACTGAACGGGAATCAAGATCCATCATTTTTAATGTTATTCCCAAAATTTTAGAAAAAAAAATTTATTTGATTGGGTAATTCAACTGTCAACTGGTACTTTGACCAGAACCCCTAAATTGGGTTTCGTTAGGGTTTAAGGATTCGATTTTTTTAAAAATATTTCTCGATGACCCAACCGAATGGGAATCAGGATCCATCATTTTTAATGTTATTCCCAAAATTTTAGAAAAAAAAATTTACTTGATTGGGTAATTCAACGGTCAACTAGTACTTTGACTGGAACCCCTAAATTGGGTTTCGTCAGGGTTCAAGGATTCGATTTTTTAATAAATATTTCTCGATGACCCAACTGAACGGGAATCAAGATCCATCATTTTTAATGTTATTCCCAAAATTTTAGAAAAAAAAATTTATTTGATTGAGTAATTCAACGGTCAACTTGTACTTTGACCGGAACCCCTAAAAAGGGTTTCGTCAGGGTTTAAAGATTCGATTTCTAAAAAATATTTCTTGACGACCCAACCGAACGAGAATCAAGATCCATCATTTTTAATGTTATTCCCAAAATTTTAGAAAAAAAAAATTTATTTGATTGGGTAATTCAACGGTCAACTAGTACTTTGACCGGAACCCCTAAAAAGGGTTTCGTTAGGGTTTATGGATTCGATTTTTTAAAAAATATTTCTCGATGACCCAACTGAACGGGAATCAAGATCCATCATTTTTAATGTTATTCCCAAAATTTTAGAAAAAAAAAAATTATTTGATTGGGTAATTCAACGGTCAACTAGTACTTTGACCAGAACCCCTAAATAGGGTTTCGTCAGGATTTAAGGATTCGATTTATTAGAAAATATTTCTCAACGACCCAACCAAACGGGAATCAAGATCCATCATTTTTAATGTTATTCCCAAATTTTAGAAAAAAAAATTTATTTGATTTGGTAATTCCACTTTCAACTAGTACTTTGACCGGAACCCCTAAACAGGGTTTCGTCAGGGTTTAAGGATTCGATTTTTTAAAAAATATTTCTCGATGACCCAACCAAACGGGAATCAAGATCCATCATTTTTAATGTTATTCGCAAAATTTTAGAAAAAAAATTTATTTGATTGGGTAATTCAACGGTCAACTAGTACTTTGACCGGAACCCCTAAAAAGGGTTTCGTTAGGGTTTAAGGATTCGATTTTTTAAAAAATATTTCTCGATGACCCAACTGAACGTGAATCAAGATCCATCATTTTTAATGTTATTCCCAAAATTTTAGAAAAAAAAATTTATTTGATTGGGTAATTCAACGGTCAACTAGTACTTTGACCGGAACCCCTAAACAGGGTTTCGTCAGGGTTTAAGGATTCGATTTTTTAAAAAATATTTCTCGATGACTAAACTGAACGGGAATCAAGATCCATCATTTTTAATGTTATTCCCAAAATTTTAGAAAAAAAAATTAATTTGATTGGGTAATTCAACGGTTAACTAGTACTTTGCCCGGAACCCCTAAATTGGGTTTCGTTAGGGTTTAAGGATTCGATTTTTTTAAAAATATTTCTCGATGACCCCACTGAATGGGAATCAGGATCCATCATTTTTAATGTTATTCCCAAAATTTTAGAAAAAAAATTAATTGATTGGGTAATTCAACAGTCAACTAGTACTTTTACCGGAACCCCTAAATAGGGTTTCGTCAGGGTTTAAGGATTCGATTTTTTTAAAAATATTTCTCATTGACCCAACCGAACGGGAATCAAGATCTATAATTTTTAATGTTATTCCCAAAATTTTAGAAAAAAAAATTTACTTGATTGGGTAATTCAACGGTCAACTAGTACTTTGACCATAACCCCTAAATTGGGTTTCGTCAGGGTTTAAGGATTCGATTTTTTTAAAAATATTTCTCATTGACCCAACCGAATGGGAATCATGATCCATCATTTTTAATGTTATTCCCAAAATTTTAGAAAAAAAATTTTACTTGATTGGGTAATTCAACGGTCAACTAGTACTTTGACTGGAACCCCTAAATTGGGTTTTGTTAGGGTTTAAGGATTCGGTTTTTTTAAAAATATTTCTCGATGACCCAACCGAATGGGAATCAGGATCCATCATTTTTAATGTTATTCCCAAAATTTTAGAAAAAAATTTACTTGATTGGGTAATTCAACGGTCAACTAGTACTTTGACCATAACCCCTAAATTGGGTTTCGTCAGGGTTTAAGGATTCGATTTTTTTAATAAATATTTCTCGATGACATTAACCGAACGAGAATCAAGATCCATCATTTTTAATGTTATTCCCAAAGTTTTAGAAATTTTTTTTTTGATTGGGTAATTCAACGTTCAACTAGTACTTTGACTGGAACCCCTAAACAGGGTTTCGTCAGGGTTTAAGGATTCGATTTTTAAAAAAAATATTTCTCGATGACCCAACCGAACGGGAATCAAGATCCATCATTTTTAATGTTATTCCCAAAATTTTAGGAAAAAAAATTTATTTGATTGGGTAATTCAACGGTCAACTAGTACTTTGACCGAAACTCCTAAAAAGTGTTTCGTTAGGGTTTAAGGATTCGATTTTTTTTAAAATATTTCTCGATGACCCAACTGAACAGGAATCAAGATCCATCATTTTTAATGTTATTCCCAGAATTTTAGAAAAAAATTTATTTGATTGGGTAATTCAACGGTCAACTAGTACTTTGACCGGAACCCCTAAACAGGGTTTCGTCAGGGTTTAAGGATTCAATTTTTTAAAAAATATTTCTTGATGACTCAACTGAACGGGAATCAAGATCCATCATTTTTAATGTTATTCCCAAAATTTTAGAAAAAAAAATTTATTTGATTGGGTAATTCAATGGTCAACTAGTACTTTGACCAGAACCCCTAAATTGGGTTTCGTTAGGGTTTAAGGATTCGATTTTTTAAAAAATATTTCTCGATGACCCAACTGAACGGGAATCAAGATCCATCATTTTTAATGTTATTCCCAAAATTTGAGGAAAAAAATTTTATTTGATTGGGTAATTCAACGGTCAACTAGTACTTTGACCGGAACCCCTAAATAGGGTTTCGTCAGGATTTAAGGATTCGATTTATTAGAAAATATTTCTCGATGACCCAACCGAACGGGAATCAAGATCCATCATTTTTAATGTTATTCCCAAAATTTTAGAAAAAAAAATTTATTTGATTGGGTAATTCAACGGTCAACTAGTACTTTGACCGGAACCCCTAAACAGGGTTTCGTCAGGGTTTAAGGATTCGATTTTTTAAAAAATATTTCTCGATGACTAAACTGAACGGGAATCAAGATCCATCATTTTTAATGTTATTCCCAAAATTTTAGAAAAAAAAATTAATTTGATTGGGTAATTCAACGGTTAACTAGTACTTTGCCCGGAACCCCTAAATTGGGTTTCGTTAGGGTTTAAGGATTCGATTTTTTTAAAAATATTTCTCGATGACCCCACCGAATGGGAATCAGGATCCATCATTTTTAATGTTATTCCCAAAATTTTAGAAAAAAAATTAATTGATTGGGTAATTCAACAGTCAACTAGTACTTTTACCGGAACCCCTAAACAGGGTTTCGTCAGGGTTTAAGGATTCGATTTTTTTAAAAATATTTCTCATTGACCCAACCGAACGGGAATCAAGATCTATAATTTTTAATGTTATTCCCAAAATTTTAGAAAAAAAAATTTACTTGATTGGGTAATTCAACTGTCAACTAGTACTTTGACCATAACCCCTAAATTGGGTTTCTTGACGACCCAACCGAACGAGAATCAAGATCCATCATTTTTAATGTTATTCCCAAAAGTTTAGAAAAAAATTATTTGTTTGGGTAATTCAACGGTCAACGAGTACTTTGACCGGAACCCCAAAATTGGGTTTCGTCAGGGTTTAAGGATTCGATTTTTTAAAAAATATTTCTCAAAGACCCAACTGAACGGGAATCAAGATCCATCATTCTTAATGTTATTCCCAAAATTTTAGAAATTTTTTTTTATTTGATTGGGTAATTCAACGGTCAACTAGTACTTTGACCGGAACCCCTAAATAGTGTTTCGTCATGGTTTAAGGATTCGATTTTTTAATAAATATTTCTCGATGACCCAACTAAACGGGAATCAAGATCCATCATTTTTAATGTTATTCCCAAAATTTTAGGAAAAAAAAATTAATTGATTGGGTAAATTAACGGTCAACTAGTACTTTGACCGGAACCCCTAAAAAGGGTTTCGTCAAGGTTTAAGGATTCGATTTTTTAAAAAATATTTCTCGATGACCCAACCGAACGGGAATCAAGATCCATCACTTTTTATGTTATTCCCAAAATTTTAGAAATTTTTTTTATTTGATTGGGTAATTCAACGGTCAACTAGTACTTTGACCGGAACCCCTAAAAAGGGTTTCGCCAAGGTTTAAGGATTCGATTTTTAAAAAATATTTCTCGACGACCCAACCGAACGAGAATCAAGATCCATCATTTTTAATGTTATTTCCAAAATTTTAGAAAAAAATTTATTAGATTGGGTAATTCAACGGTCAACTAGTACTTTGACCGGAACCCCTAAATTGGGTTTCGTCAGGGTTTAAGGATTCGATTTTTTAAAAAATATTTCTGAAAGACCCAACTGAACGGGAATCAAGATCCATCATTTTTAATGTTATTCCCAAAATTTTAGAAAAAAAAATTTATTTGATTTGGTAATTCAACGGTCAACTTGTACTTTGACCGGAACCCCTAAAAAGGGTTTCGTCAGGGTTTAAGGATTCGATTTTTTAAAAAATATTTCTCGATGACCCAACTGAACAGGAATCAAGATCCATCATTTTTAATGTTATTCCCAGAATTTTAGAAAAAAATTTATTTGATTGGGTAATTCAACGGTCAACTAGTACTTTGACCGGAACCCCTAAACAGGGTTTCGTCAGGGTTTAAGGATTCGATTTTTTAAAAAATATTTCTCGATGACTCAACTGAACGGGAATCAAGATCCATCATTTTTAATGTTATTCCCAAAATTTTAGAAAAAAAAATTTACTTGATTGGGTAATTCAACGGTCAACTAGTACTTTGACCATAACCCCTAAATTGGGTTTCGTCAGGGTTTAAGGATTCGATTTTTTTTAAAATATTTCTCGATGACCCAACCGAATGGGAATCATGATCCATCATTTTTAATATTATTCCCAAAATTTTAGAAAAAAAATTTACTTGATTGGGTAATTCAACGGTCAACTAGTACTTTGACTGGAACCCCTAAATTGGGTTTCGTTAGGGTTTAAGGATTCGGTTTTTTTAAAAATATTTCTCGATGACCCAACCGAATGGGAATCAGGATCCATCATTTTTAATGTTATTCCCAAAATTTTAGAAAAAAATTTACTTGATTGGGTAATTCAACGGTCAACTAGTACTTTGACCATAACCCCTAAATTGGGTTTCGTCAGGGTTTAAGGATTCGATTTTTTTAATAAATATTTCTCGATGACATTAACCGAACGGGAATCAAGATCCATCATTTTTAATGTTATTCCCAAAGTTTTAGAATTTTTTTTTTGATTGGGTAATTCAACGTTCAACTAGTACTTTGACTGGAACCCCTAAACAGGGTTTCGTCAGGGTTTAAGGATTCGATTTTTTAAAAAAATATTTCTCGATGACCCAACCGAACGGGAATCAAGATCCATCATTTTTAATGTTATTCCCAAAATTTTAGAAAAAAAAATTTTATTTGATTGGGTAATTCAACGGTCAACTAGTACTTTGACCGAAACTCCTAAAAAGTGTTTCGTTAGGGTTTAAGGATTCGATTTTTTAAAAAATATTTCTCGATGACCCAACTGAACAGGAATCAAGATCCATCATTTTTAATGTTATTCCCAGAATTTTAGAAAAAAATTTACTTGATTGGGTAATTCAACGGTCAACTAGTACTTTGACCATAACCCCTAAATTGGGTTTCGTCAGGGTTTAAGGATTCGATTTCTTAATAAATATTTCTCGATGACATTAACCGAACGGGAATCAAGATCCATCATTTTTAATGTTATTCCCAAAGTTTTAGAAATTTTTTTTTTGATTGGGTAATTCAACGTTCAACTAGTACTTTGACTGGAACCCCTAAACAGGGTTTCGTCAGGGTTTAAGGATTCGATTTTTTTAAAAAATATTTCTCGATGACCCAACCGAACGGGAATCAAGATCCATCATTTTTAATGTTATTCCCAAAATTTTAGGAAAAAAAATTTATTTGATTGGGTAATTCAACGGTCAACTAGTACTTTGACCGGAACTCCTAAAAAGTGTTTCGTTAGGGTTTAAGGATTCGATTTTTTAAAAAATATTTCTCGATGACCCAACTGAACAGGAATCAAGATCCATCATTTTTAATGTTATTCCCAAAATTTTAGAAAAAAATTTATTTGATTGGGTAATTCAACGGTCAACTAGTACTTTGACCGGAACCCCTAAACAGGGTTTCGTCAGGGTTTAAGGATTCGATTTTTTAAAAAATATTTCTCGATGACTCAACTGAACGGGAATCAAGATCCATCATTTTTAATGTTATTCCCAAAATTTTAGAAAAAAAAATTTATTTGATTGGGTAATTCAACGGTCAACTAGTACTTTGACCAGAACCCCTAAATTGGGTTTCGTTAGGGTTTAAGGATTCGATTTTTTAAAAAATATTTCTCGATGACCCAACTGAACGGGAATCAAGATCCATCATTTTTAATGTTATTCCCAAAATTTTAGAAAAAAAATTTTATTTGATTGGGTAATTCAACGGTCAACTAGTACTTTGACCGGAACCCCTAAATAGGGTTTCGTCAGGATTTAAGGATTCGATTTATTAGAAAATATTTCTCGATGACCCAACCGAACGGGAATCAAGATCCATCATTTTTAATGTTATTCCCAAAATTTTAGAAAAAAAATTTATTTGATTGGGTAATTCAACGGTCAACTAGTACTTTGACCTGAACTCCTAAAAAGTGTTTCGTTAGGGTTTAAGGATTCGATTTTTTAAAAAATATTTCTCGATGACCCAACTGAACAGGAATCAAGATCCATCATTTTTAATGTTATTCCCAAAATTTTACAAAAAAAATTTATTTGATTGGGTAATTCAACGGTCAACTAGTACTTTGACCGGAACCCCTAAACAGGGTTTCGTCAGGGTTTAAGGATTCGATTTTTTAAAAAATATTTCTCGATGAGTCAACTGAACGGGAATCAAGATCCATCATTTTTAATGTTATTCCCAAAATTTTAGAAAAAAAAATTTATTTGATTGGGTAATTCAACTGTCAACTGGTACTTTGACCAGAACCCCTAAATTGGGTTTCGTTAGGGTTTAAGGATTCGATTTTTTTAAAAATATTTCTCGATGACCCAACCGAATGGGAATCAGGATCCATCATTTTTAATGTTATTCCCAAAATTTTAGAAAAAAAAATTTACTTGATTGGGTAATTCAACGGTCAACTAGTACTTTGACTGGAACCCCTAAATTGGGTTTCGTCAGGGTTCAAGGATTCGATTTTTTAATAAATATTTCTCGATGACCCAACTGAACGGGAATCAAGATCCATCATTTTTAATGTTATTCCCAAAATTTTAGAAAAAAAAATTTATTTGATTGAGTAATTCAACGGTCAACTTGTACTTTGACCGGAACCCCTAAAAAGAGTTTCGTCAGGGTTTAAAGATTCGATTTCTAAAAAATATTTCTTGATGACCCAACCGAACGAGAATCAAGATCCATCATTTTTAATGTTATTCCCAAAATTTTAGAAAAAAAAAATTTATTTGATTGGGTAATTCAACGGTCAACTAGTACTTTGACCGGAACCCCTAAAAAGGGTTTCGTTAGGGTTTATGGATTCGATTTTTTAAAAAATATTTCTCGATGACCCAACTGAACGGGAATCAAGATCCATCATTTTTAATGTTATTCCCAAAATTTTAGAAAAAAAAAAATTATTTGATTGGGTAATTCAACGGTCAACTAGTACTTTGACCAGAACCCCTAAATAGGGTTTCGTCAGGATTTAAGGATTCGATTTATTAGAAAATATTTCTCAACGACCCAACCAAACGGGAATCAAGATCCATCATTTTTAATGTTATTCCCAAATTTTAGAAAAAAAAATTTATTTGATTTGGTAATTCCACTTTCAACTAGTACTTTGACCGGAACCCCTAAACAGGGTTTCGTCAGGGTTTAAGGATTCGATTTTTTAAAAAATATTTCTCGATGACCCAACCAAACGGGAATCAAGATCCATCATTTTTAATGTTATTCGCAAAATTTTAGAAAAAAAATTTATTTGATTGGGTAATTCAACGGTCAACTAGTACTTTGACCGGAACCCCTAAAAAGGGTTTCGTTAGGGTTTAAGGATTCGATTTTTTAAAAAATATTTCTCGATGACCCAACTGAACGTGAATCAAGATCCATCATTTTTAATGTTATTCCCAAAATTTTAGAAAAAAAAATTTATTTGATTGGGTAATTCAACGGTCAACTAGTACTTTGACCGGAACCCCTAAACAGGGTTTCGTCAGGGTTTAAGGATTCGATTTTTTAAAAAATATTTCTCGATGACTAAACTGAACGGGAATCAAGATCCATCATTTTTAATGTTATTCCCAAAATTTTAGAAAAAAAAATTAATTTGATTGGGTAATTCAACGGTTAACTAGTACTTTGCCCGGAACCCCTAAATTGGGTTTCGTTAGGGTTTAAGGATTCGATTTTTTTAAAAATATTTCTCGATGACCCCACCGAATGGGAATCAGGATCCATCATTTTTAATGTTATTCCCAAAATTTTAGAAAAAAAATTAATTGATTGGGTAATTCAACAGTCAACTAGTACTTTTACCGGAACCCCTAAACAGGGTTTCGTCAGGGTTTAAGGATTCGATTTTTTTAAAAATATTTCTCATTGACCCAACCGAACGGGAATCAAGATCTATAATTTTTAATGTTATTCCAAAAATTTTAGAAAAAAAAATTTACTTGATTGGGTAATTCAACGGTCAACTAGTACTTTGACCATAACCCCTAAATTGGGTTTCGTCAGGGTTTAAGGATTCGATTTTTTTAAAAATATTTCTCATTGACGCAACCGAATGGGAATCATGATCCATCATTTTTAATGTTATTCCCAAAATTTTAGAAAAAAAATTTTACTTGATTGGGTAATTCAACGGTCAACTAGTACTTTGACTGGAACCCCTAAATTGGGTTTTGTTAGGGTTTAAGGATTCGGTTTTTTTAAAAATATTTCTCGATGACCCAACCGAATGGGAATCAGGATCCATCATTTTTAATGTTATTCCCAAAATTTTAGAAAAAAATTTACTTGATTGGGTAATTCAACGGTCAACTAGTACTTTGACCATAACCCCTAAATTGGGTTTCGTCAGGGTTTAAGGATTCGATTTTTTTAATAAATATTTCTCGATGACATTAACCGAACGGGAATCAAGATCCATCATTTTTAATGTTATTCCCAAAGTTTTAGAATTTTTTTTTTTGATTGGGTAATTCAACGTTCAACTAGTACTTTGACTGGAACCCCTAAACAGGGTTTCGTCAGGGTTTAAGGATTCGATTTTTAAAAAAAATATTTCTCGATGACCCAACCGAACGGGAATCAAGATCCATCATTTTTAATGTTATTCCCAAAATTTTAGGAAAAAAAAATTTATTTGATTGGGTAATTCAACGGTCAACTAGTACTTTGACCGAAACTCCTAAAAAGTGTTTCGTTAGGGTTTAAGGATTCGATTTTTTAAAAAATATTTCTCGATGACCCAACTGAACAGGAATCAAGATCCATCATTTTTAATGTTATTCCCAGAATTTTAGAAAAAAATTTATTTGATTGGGTAATTCAACGGTCAACTAGTACTTTGACCGGAACCCCTAAACAGGGTTTCGTCAGGGTTTAAGGATTCAATTTTTTAAAAAATATTTCTTGATGACTCAACTGAACGGGAATCAAGATCCATCATTTTTAATGTTATTCCCAAAATTTTAGAAAAAAAAATTTATTTGATTGGGTAATTCAACGGTCAACTAGTACTTTGACCAGAACCCCTAAATTGGGTTTCGTTAGGGTTTAAGGATTCGATTTTTTAAAAAATATTTCTCGATGACCCAACTGAACGGGAATCAAGATCCATCATTTTTAATGTTATTCCCAAAATTTGAGGAAAAAAATTTTATTTGATTGGGTAATTCAACGGTCAACTAGTACTTTGACCGGAACCCCTAAATAGGGTTTCGTCAGGATTTAAGGATTCGATTTATTAGAAAATATTTCTCGATGACCCAACCGAACGGGAATCAAGATCCATCATTTTTAATGTTATTCCCAAAATTTTAGAAAAAAAAAATTTATTTGATTGGGTAATTCAACGGTCAACTAGTACTTTGACCGGAACCCCTAAACAGGGTTTCGTCAGGGTTTAAGGATTCGATTTTTTAAAAAATATTTCTCGATGACTAAACTGAACGGGAATCAAGATCCATCATTTTTAATGTTATTCCCAAAATTTTAGAAAAAAAAATTAATTTGATTGGGTAATTCAACGGTTAACTAGTACTTTGCCCGGAACCCCTAAATTGGGTTTCGTTAGGGTTTAAGGATTCGATTTTTTTAAAAATATTTCTCGATGACCCCACCGAATGGGAATCAGGATCCATCATTTTTAATGTTATTCCCAAAATTTTAGAAAAAAAATTAATTGATTGGGTAATTCAACAGTCAACTAGTACTTTTACCGGAACCCCTAAACAGGGTTTCGTCAGGGTTTAAGGATTCGATTTTTTTAAAAATATTTCTCATTGACCCAACCGAACGGGAATCAAGATCTATAATTTTTAATGTTATTCCCAAAATTTTAGAAAAAAAAATTTACTTGATTGGGTAATTCAACGGTCAACTAGTACTTTGACCATAACCCCTAAATTGGGTTTCTTGACGACCCAACCGAACGAGAATCAAGATCCATCATTTTTAATGTTATTCCCAAAAGTTTAGAAAAAAATTATTTGTTTGGGTAATTCAACGGTCAACGAGTACTTTGACCGGAACCCCAAAATTGGGTTTCGTCAGGGTTTAAGGATTCGATTTTTTAAAAAATATTTCTCAAAGACCCAACTGAACGGGAATCAAGATCCATCATTCTTAATGTTATTCCCAAAATTTTAGAAATTTTTTTTTATTTGATTGGGTAATTCTACGGTCAACTAGTACTTTGACCGGAACCCCTAAATAGTGTTTCGTCATGGTTTAAGGATTCGATTTTTTAATAAATATTTCTCGATGACCCAACTAAACGGGAATCAAGATCCATCATTTTTAATGTTATTCCCAAAATTTTAGGAAAAAAAAATTAATTGATTGGGTAAATTAACGGTCAACTAGTACTTTGACCGGAACCCCTAAAAAGGGTTTCGTCAAGGGTTAAGGATTCGATTTTTTAAAAAATATTTCTCGATGACCCAACCGAACGAGAATCAAGATCCATCACTTTTTATGTTATTCCCAAAATTTTAGAAATTTTTTTTATTTGATTGGGTAATTCAACGGTCAACTAGTACTTTGACCGGAACCCCTAAAAAGGGTTTCGCCAAGGTTTAAGGATTCGATTTTTAAAAAATATTTCTCGATGACCCAACCGAACGAGAATCAAGATCCATCATTTTTAATGTTATTTCCAAAATTTTAGAAAAAAGAATTTATTAGATTGGGTAATTCAACGGTCAACTAGTACTTTGACAGGAACCCCTAAATTGGGTTTCGTCAGGGTTTAAGGATTCGATTTTTTAAAAAATATTTCTGAAAGACCCAACTGAACGGGAATCAAGATCCATCATTTTTAATGTTATTCCCAAAATTTTAGAAAAAAAAATTTATTTGATTTGGTAATTCAACGGTCAACTTGTACTTTGACCGGAACCCCTAAAAAGGGTTTCGTCAGGGTTTAAGGATTCGATTTCTAAAAAATATTTCTTCACGACCCAACCGAACGAGAATCAAGATCCATCATTTTTAATGTTATTCCCAAAATTTTAGAAAAAAAAAATTTATTTGATTGGGTAATTCAACGGTCAACTAGTACTTTGACCGGAACCCCTAAAAAGGGTTTCGTTAGGGTTTAAGGATTCGATTTTTTAAAAAATATTTCTCGATGACCCAACTGAACGGGAATCAAGATCCATCATTTTTAATGTTATTCCCAAAATTTTAGAAAAAAAAAATTATTTGATTGGGTAATTCAACGGTCAACTAGTACTTTGACCAGAACCCCTAAATAGGGTTTCGTCAGGATTTAAGGATTCGATTTATTAGAAAATATTTCTCAACGACCCAACCAAACGGGAATCAAGATCCATCATTTTTAATGTTATTCCCAAATTTTAGAAAAAAAAATTTATTTGATTTGGTAATTCCACTTTCAACTAGTACTTTGACCGGAACCCCTAAACAGGGTTTCGTCAGGGTTTAAGGATTCGATTTCTTAAAAAATATTTTTCGATGACCCAACCAAACGGGAATCAAGATCCATCATTTTTAATGTTATTCGCAAAATTTTAGAAAAAAAATTTATTTGATTGGGTAATTCAACGGTCAACTAGTACTTTGACCGGAACCCCTAAAAAGGGTTTCGTTAGGGTTTAAGGATTCGATTTTTTAAAAAATATTTCTCGATGACCCAACTGAACGTGAATCAAGATCCATCATTTTTAATGTTATTCCCAAAATTTTAGAAAAAAAATTTATTTGATTGGGTAATTCAACGGTCAACTAGTACTTTGACCGGAACCCCTAAATTGGGTTTCGTTAGGGTTTAAGGATTCGATTTTTTTAAAAATATTTCTCGATGAATAAACTGAACGGGAATCAAGATCCATCATTTTTAATGTTATTCCCAAAATTTTAGAAAAAAAAATTAATTTGATTGGGTAATTCAACGGTTAACTAGTACTTTGCCCGGAACCCCTAAATTGGGTTTCGTTAGGGTTTAAGGATTCGATTTTTTTAAAAATATTTCTCGATGACCCCACCGAATGGGAATCAGGATCCATCATTTTTAATGTTATTCCCAAAATTTTAGAAAAAAAATTAATTGATTGGGTAATTCAACAGTCAACTAGTACTTTTACCGGAACCCCTAAACAGGGTTTCGTCAGGGTTTAAGGATTCGATTTTTTTAAAAATATTTCTCATTGACCCAACCGAACGGGAATCAAGATCTATAATTTTTAATGTTATTCCCAAAATTTTAGAAAAAAAAATTTACTTGATTGGGTAATTCAACGGTCAACTAGTACTTTGACCATAACCCCTAAATTGGGTTTCGTCAGGGTTTAAGGATTCGATTTTTTTAAAAATATTTCTCGATGACCCAACCGAATGGGAATCATGATCCATCATTTTTAATGTTATTCCCAAAATTTTGGAAAAAAAAATTTACTTGATTGGGTAATTCAACGGTCAACTAGTACTTTGACTGGAACCCCTAAATTGGGTTTCGTTAGGGTTTAAGGATTCGGTTTTTTTAAAAATATTTCTCGATGACCCAACCGAATGGGAATCAGGATCCATCATTTTTAATGTTATTCCCAAAATTTTAGAAAAAAATTTACTTGATTGGGTAATTCAACGGTCAACTAGTACTTTGACCATAACCCCTAAATTGGGTTTCGTCAGGGTTTAAGGATTCGATTTTTTAATAAATATTTCTCGATGACATTAACCAAACGGGAATCAAGATCCATCATTTTTAATGTTATTCCCAAAGTTTTAGAAATTTTTTTTTTGATTGGGTAATTCAACGTTCAACTAGTACTTTGACTGGAACCCCTAAACAGGGTTTCGTCAGGATTTAAGGATTCGATTTTTAAAAAAAATATTTCTCGATGACCCAACCGAACGGGAATCAAGATCCATCATTTTTAATGTTATTCCCAAAATTTTAGAAAAAAAAAATTATTTGATTGGGTAATTCAACGGTCAACTAGTACTTTGACCGAAACTCCTAAAAAGTGTTTCGTTAGGGTTTAAGGATTCGATTTTTTAAAAAATATTTCTCGATGACCCAACTGAACAGGAATCAAGATCCATCATTTTTAATTTTATTCCCAGAATTTTAGAAAAAAATTTATTTGATTGGGTAATTCAACGGTCAACTAGTACTTTGACCGGAACCCCTAAACAGGGTTTCGTCAGGGTTTAAGGATTCGATTTTTTAAAAAATATTTCTCGATGACTCAACTGAACGGGAATCAAGATCCATCATTTTTAATGTTATTCCCAAAATTTTAGAAAAAAAAATTTATTTGATTGGGTAATTCAACGGTCAACTAGTACTTTGACCAGAACCCCTAAATTGGGTTTCGTTAGGGTTTAAGGATTCGATTTTTTAAAAAATATTTCTCGATGACCCAACTGAGCGGGAATCAAGATCCATCATTTTTAATGTTATTCCCAAAATTTTAGGAAAAAAATTTTATTTGATTGGGTAATTCAACGGTCAACTAGTACTTTGACCGGAACCCCTAAATAGGGTTTCGTCAGGATTTAAGGATTCGATTTATTAGAAAATATTTCTCGATGACCCAACCGAACGGGAATCAAGATCCATCATTTTTAATGTTATTCCCAAAATTTTAGAAAAAAAAATTTATTTGATTGGGTAATTCAACGGTCAACTAGTACTTTGACCGGAACCCCTAAACAGGGTTTCGTCAGGGTTTAAGGATTCGATTTTTAAAAAAATATTTCTCGATGACTAAACTGAACGGGAATCAAGATCCATCATTTTTAATGTTATTCCCAAAATTTTAGAAAAAAAAATTAATTTGATTGGGTAATTCAACGGTTAACTAGTACTTTGCCCGGAACCCCTAAATTGGGTTTCGTTAGGGTTTAAGGATTCGATTTTTTTAAAAATATTTCTCGATGACCCCACCGAATGGGAATCAGGATCCATCATTTTTAATGTTATTCCCAAAATTTTAGAAAAAAAATTAATTGATTGGGTAATTCAACAGTCAACTAGTACTTTTACCGGAACCCCTAAACAGGGTTTCGTCAGGGTTTAAGGATTCGATTTTTTTAAAAATATTTCTCATTGACCCAACCGAACGGGAATCAAGATCTATAATTTTTAATGTTATTCCCAAAATTTTAGAAAAAAAAATTTATTTGATTGGGTAATTCAACGGTCAACTAGTACTTTGACCATAACCCCTAAATTGGGTTTCTTGACGACCCAACCGAACGAGAATCAAGATCCATCATTTTTAATGTTATTCCCAAAAGTTTAGAAAAAAATTATTTGATTGGGTAATTCAACGGTCAACTAGTACTTTGACCGGAACCCCAAAATTGGGTTTCGTCAGGGTTTAAGGATTCGATTTTTTAAAAAATATTTCTCAAAGACCCAACTGAACGGGAATCAAGATCCATCATTCTTAATGTTATTCCCAAAATTTTAGAAATTTTTTTTTTATTTCATTGGGTAATTCAACGGTCAACTAGTACTTTGACCGGAACCCCTAAATAGTGTTTCGTCATGGTTTAAGGATTCGATTTTTTAATAAATATTTCTCGATGACCCAACTAAACGGGAATCAAGATCCATCATTTTTAATGTTATTCCCAAAATTTTAGGAAAAAAAAATTAATTGATTGGGTAAATTAACGGTCAACTAGTACTTTGACCGGAACCCCTAAAAAGGGTTTCGTCAAGGTTTAAGGATTCGATTTTTTAAAAAATATTTCTCGATGACTAAACTGAACGGGAATCAAGATCCATTATTTTTAATGTTATTCCCAAAATTTTAGAAAAAAAAATTAATTTGATTGGGTAATTCAACGGTTAACTAGTACTTTGCCCGGAACCCCTAAATTGGGTTTCGTTAGGGTTTAAGGATTCGATTTTTTTAAAAATATTTCTCGATGACCCCACCGAATGGGAATCAGGATCCATCATTTTTAATGTTATTCCCAAAATTTTAGAAAAAAAATTAATTGATTGGGTAATTCAACAGTCAACTAGTACTTTTACCGGAACCCCTAAACAGGGTTTCGTCAGGGTTTAAGGATTCGATTTTTTTAAAAATATTTCTCATTGACCCAATCGAACGGGAATCAAGATCTATAATTTTTAATGTTATTCCCAAAATTTTAGAAAAAAAAATTTACTTGATTGGGTAATTCAACGGTCAACTAGTACTTTGACCATAACCCCTAAATTGGGTTTCGTCAGGGTTTAAGGATTCGATTTTTTTAAAAATATTTCTCGATGACCCAACCGAATGGGAATCATGATCCATCATTTTTAATGTTATTCCCAAAATTTTGGAAAAAAAAATTTACTTGATTGGGTAATTCAACGGTCAACTAGTACTTTGACTGGAACCCCTAAATTGGGTTTCGTTAGGGTTTAAGGATTCGGTTTTTTTAAAAATATTTCTCGATGACCCAACCGAATGGGAATCAGGATCCATCATTTTTAATGTTATTCCCAAAATTTTAGAAAAAAATTTACTTGATTGGGTAATTCAACGGTCAACTAGTACTTTGACCATAACCCCTAAATTGGGTTTCGTCAGGGTTTAAGGATTCGATTTTTTAATCAATATTTCTCGATGACATTAACCAAACGGGAATCAAGATCCATCATTTTTAATGTTATTCCCAAAGTTTTAGAAATTGTTTTTTTTGATTGGGTAATTCAACGTTCAACTAGTACTTTGACTGGAACCCCTAAACAGGGTTTCGTCAGGGTTTAAGGATTCGATTTTTTAAAAAAATATTTCTCGATGACCCAACCGAACGGGAATCAAGATCCATCATTTTTAATGTTATTCCCAAACTTTTAGAAAAAAAAAATTATTTGATTGGGTAATTCAACGGTCAACTAGTACTTTGACCGAAACTCCTAAAAAGTGTTTCGTTAGGGTTTAAGGATTCGATTTTTTAAAAAATATTTCTCGATGACCCAACTGAACAGGAATCAAGATCCATCATTTTTAATTTTATTCCCAGAATTTTAGAAAAAAATTTATTTGATTGGGTAATTCAACGGTCAACTAGTACTTTGACCGGAACCCCTAAACAGGGTTTCGTCAGGGTTTAAGGATTCGATTTTTTAAAAAATATTTCTCGATGACTCAACTGAACGGGAATCAAGATCCATCATTTTTAATGTTATTCCCAAAATTTTAGAAAAAAAAAATTATTTGATTGGGTAATTCAACGGTCAACTAGTACTTTGACCAGAACCCCTAAATTGGGTTTCGTTAGGGTTTAAGGATTCGATTTTTTAAAAAATATTTCTCGATGACCCAACTGAACGGGAATCAAGATCCATCATTTTTAATGTTATTCCCAAAATTTTAGGAAAAAAATTTTATTTGATTGGGTAATTCAACGGTCAACTAGTACTTTGACCGGAACCCCTAAATAGGGTTTCGTCAGGATTTAAGGATTCGATTTATTAGAAAATATTTCTCGATGACCCAACCGAACGGGAATCAAGATCCATCATTTTTAATGTTATTCCCAAAATTTTAGAAAAAAAAATTTATTTGATTGGGTAATTCAACGGTCAACTAGTACATTGACCGGAACCCCTAAACAGGGTTTCGTCAGGGTTTAAGGATTCGATTTTTTAGAAAATATTTCTCGATGACTAAACTGAACGGGAATCAAGATCCATCATTTTTAATGTTATTCCCAAAATTTTAGAAAAAAAAAATTAATTTTATTGGGTAATTCAACGGTTAACTAGTACTTTGCCCGGAACCCCTAAATTGGGTTTCGTTAGGGTTTAAGGATTCGATTTTTTTAAAAATATTTCTCGATGACCCCACCGAATGGGAATCAGGATCCATCATTTTTAATGTTATTCCCAAAATTTTAGAAAAAAAATTAATTGATTGGGTAATTCAACAGTCAACTAGTACTTTTACCGGAACCCCTAAACAGGGTTTCGTCAGGGTTTAAGGATTCGATTTTTTTAAAAATATTTCTCATTGACCCAACCGAACGGGAATCAAGATCTATAATTTTTAATGTTATTCCCAAAATTTTAGAAAAAAAAATTTACTTGATTGGGTAATTCAACGGTCAACTAGTACTTTGACCATAACCCCTAAATTGGGTTTCTTGACGACCCAACCGAACGAGAATCAAGATCCATCATTTTTAATGTTATTCCCAAAAGTTTAGAAAAAAATTATTTGATTGGGTAATTCAACGGTCAACTAGTACTTTGACCGGAACCCCAAAATTGGGTTTCGTCAGGGTTTAAGGATTCGATTTTTTAAAAAATATTTCTCAAAGACCCAACTGAACGGGAATCAAGATCCATCATTCTTAATGTTATTCCCAAAATTTTAGAATTTTTTTTTTATTAGATTGGGTAATTCAACGGTCAACTAGTACTTTGACCGGAACCCCTAAATAGTGTTTCGTCATGGTTTAAGGATTCGATTTTTTAATAAATATTTCTCGATGACCCAACTAAACGGGAATCAAGATCCATCATTTTTAATTTTATTCCCAAAATTTTAGGAAAAAAAAATTAATTGATTGGGTAAATTAACGGTCAACTAGTACTTTGACCGGAACCCCTAAAAAGGGTTTCGTCAAGGTTTAAGGATTCGATTTTTTAAAAAATATTTCTCGATGACTAAACTGAACGGGAATCAAGATCCATTATTTTTAATGTTATTCCCAAAATTTTAGAAAAAAAAATTAATTTGATTGGGTAATTCAACGGTTAACTAGTACTTTGCCCGGAACCCCTAAATTGGGTTTCGTTAGGGTTTAAGGATTCGATTTTTTTAAAAATATTTCTCGATGACCCCACCGAATGGGAATCAGGATCCATCATTTTTAATGTTATTCCCAAATTTTAGAAAAAAAATTAATTGATTGGGTAATTCAACAGTCAACTAGTACTTTTACCGGAACCCCTAAACAGGGTTTCGTCAGGGTTTAAGGATTCGATTTTTTTAAAAATTTTTCTCATTGACCCAACCGAACGGGAATCAAGATCTATAATTTTTAATGTTATTCCCAAAATTTTAGAAAAAAAAATTTACTTGATTGGGTAATTCAACGGTCAACTAGTACTTTGACCATAACCCCTAAATTGGGTTTCGTCAGGGTTTAAGGATTCGATTTTTTAAAAATATTTCTCGATGACCCAACTGAACGGGAATCAAGATCCATCATTTTTAATGTTATTCCCAAAATTTTAGGAAAAAAATTTTATTTGATTGGGTAATTCAACGGTCAACTAGTACTTTGACCGGAACCCCTAAATAGGGTTTCGTCAGGATTTAAGGATTCGATTTATTAGAAAATATTTCTCGATGACCCAACCGAACGGGAATCAAGATCCATCATTTTTAATGTTATTCCCAAAATTTTAGAAAAAAAAATTTATTTGATTGGGTAATTCAACGGTCAACTAGTACTTTGACCGGAACCCCTAAACAGGGTTTCGTCAGGGTTTAAGGATTCGATTTTTTAAAAAATATTTCTCGATGACCCAACTGAACAGGAATCAAGATCCATCATTTTTAATTTTATTCCCAGAATTTTAGAAAAAAATTTATTTGATTGGGTAATTCAACGGTCAACTAGTACTTTGACCGGAACCCCTAAACAGGGTTTCGTCAGGGTTTAAGGATTCGATTTTTTAAAAAATATTTCTCGATGACTCAACTGAACGGGAATCAAGATCCATCATTTTTAATGTTATTCCCAAAATTTTAGAAAAAAAAAATTATTTGATTGGGTAATTCAACGGTCAACTAGTACTTTGACCAGAACCCCTAAATTGGGTTTCGTTAGGGTTTAAGGATTCGATTTTTTAAAAAATATTTCTCGATGACCCAACTGAACGGGAATCAAGATCCATCATTTTTAATGTTATTCCCAAAATTTTAGGAAAAAAATTTTATTTGATTGGGTAATTCAACGGTCAACTAGTACTTTGACCGGAACCCCTAAATAGGGTTTCGTCAGGATTTAAGGATTCGATTTATTAGAAAATATTTCTCGATGACCCAACCGAACGGGAATCAAGATCCATCATTTTTAATGTTATTCCCAAAATTTTAGAAAAAAAAATTTATTTGATTGGGTAATTCAACGGTCAACTAGTACTTTGACCGGAACCCCTAAACAGGGTTTCGTCAGGGTTTAAGGATTCGATTTTTTAAAAAATATTTCTCGATGACTAAACTGAACGGGAATCAAGATCCATCATTTTTAATGTTATTCCCAAAATTTTAGAAAAAAAAATTAATTTGATTGGGTAATTCAACGGTTAACTAGTACTTTGCCCGGAACCCCTAAATTGGGTTTCGTTAGGGTTTAAGGATTCGATTTTTTTAAAAATATTTCTCGATGACCCCACCGAATGGGAATCAGGATCCATCATTTTTAATGTTATTCCCAAAATTTTAGAAAAAAAATTAATTGATTGGGTAATTCAACAGTCAACTAGTACTTTTACCGGAACCCCTAAACAGGGTTTCGTCAGGGTTTAAGGATTCGATTTTTTTAAAAATATTTCTCATTGACCCAACCGAACGGGAATCAAGATCTATAATTTTTAATGTTATTCCCAAAATTTTAGAAAAAAAAATTTACTTGATTGGGTAATTCAACTGTCAACTAGTACTTTGACCATAAACCCTAAATTGGGTTTCTTGACGACCCAACCGAACGAGAATCAAGATCCATCATTTTTAATGTTATTCCCAAAAGTTTAGAAAAAAATTATTTGATTGGGTAATTCAACGGTCAACTAGTACTTTGACCGGAACCCCAAAATTGGGTTTCGTCAGGGTTTAAGGATTCGATTTTTTAAAAAATATTTCTCAAAGACCCAACTGAACGGGAATCAAGATCCATCATTCTTAATGTTATTCCCAAAATTTTAGAAATTTTTTTTTTATTTGATTGGGTAATTCAACGGTCAACTAGTACTTTGACCGGAACCCCTAAATAGTGTTTCGTCATGGTTTAAGGATTCGATTTTTTAATAAATATTTCTCGATGACCCAACTAAACGGGAATCAAGATCCATCATTTTTAATGTTATTCCCAAAATTTTAGGAAAAAAAAATTAATTGATTGGGTAAATTAACGGTCAACTAGTACTTTGACCGGAACCCTTAAAAAGGGTTTCGTCAAGGTTTAAGGATTCGATTTTTTAAAAAATATTTCTCGATGACCCAACCGAACGGGAATCAAGATCCATCACTTTTTATGTTATTCCCAAAATTTTAGAAATTTTTTTTTATTTGATTGGGTAATTCAACGGTCAACTAGTACTTTGACCGGAACCCCTAAAAAGGGTTTCGCCAAGGTTTAAGGATTCGATTTTTAAAAAATATTTCTCGACGACCCAACCGAACGAGAATCAAGATCCTTCATTTTTAATGTTATTTCCAAAATTTTAGAAAAAAATTTATTAGATTGGGTAATTCAACGGTCAACTAGTACTTTGACCGGAACCCCTAAATTGGGTTTCGTCAGGGTTTAAGGATTCGATTTTTTAAAAAATATTTCTGAAAGACCCAACTGAACGGGAATCAAGATCCATCATTTTTAATGTTATTCCCAAAATTTTAGAAAAAAAAATTTATTTGATTAGGTAATTCAACGGTCAACTATTACTTTGACCACAAGCCCTAAACAGGGTTTCGTCAGGGTTTAAGGATACAATTTTTTAAAAAATATTTCTCGACGACCCAACCGAATGGGAATCAAGATCCATCATTTTGAATGTTATTCCCAAAATTTTAGAAAAAAAAATTTATTTGATTGGGTAATTCAACGGTCAACTAGTACCTTGATCGAAACCCCTAAAAAGGGTTTCGTCAGGGTTTAAGGATTCGATTTTTTAAAAAATATTTCTCGACAACCCAACCGAACGGAAGTCAAGATCAATCATTTTTAATGTTATTCCCAAAATTTTAGAAATTTTTTTTTTGATTGGGTAATCCAACGGTCAACTAGTACTTTGACCGGAACCCCTAAAAAGGGTTTCGTCAGGGTTTAAGGATTCGATTTCTAAAAAATGTTTCTTGACGACCCAACCGAACGAGAATCAAGATCCATAATTTTTAATGTTATTCCCAAAATTTTAGAAAAAAAATTATTTGATTGGGTAATTCAACGGTCAACTAGTACTTTGACCGGAACCCCTAAATTGGGTTTCGTCAGGGTTAAAGGATTCGATTTTTTAAAAAATATTTCTCGACGACTCAACCGAAAGGGAATCAAGATCCATCATTTTTAATGTTATTCCCAAAATTTTAGAAAAAAAAATTAATTTGATTGGGTAATTCAACGGTCAACTAGTACTTTGAGCGGAACCCCTAAAAAGGGTTTCGTCAGGGTTTAAGGATTCGATTTTTTAAAAAATATTTTTCGACGACCCAACCGAACGGGAATCAAGATCCATCATTTTTAATGTAATTCCCAAAAGTTTAGAAAAAAAAATTTATTTGATTTGGTAATTCAACGGTCAACTAGTACTTTGTCCGGAACCCATAAATTGGGTTTCGTCAGGGTTTAAGGATTCGATTTTTTAAAAAATATTTCTCGACGACTCAACCGAAAGGGAATCAAGATCCATCATTTTTATTGTTATTCCCAAAATTTTAGAAAAAAAAATTAATTTGATTGGGTAATTCAACGGTCAACTAGTACTTTGACCGGAACCCCTAAAAAGGGTTTCGTCAGGGTTTAAGGATTCGATTTTTTAAAAAATATTTCTCGACGACCCAACCGAACGGGAATCAAGATCCATAATTTTTAATTTTATTCCAAAAATTTTAGAAAAAAAATTTATTTGATTGGGTAATTCGACGGTCAACTAGTACTTTGACCAGAACCCCTAAATTGGGTTTCGTAAGGGTTTAAGGATTTGATTTTTTTAAAAATATTTCTCGATGACCAAACCGAACGGGAATCAAGATACATCATTTTTAGTGTTATTCCAAAAATTGTTGAAAAAAAATTTATTTGATTGGGTAATTCAACGGTCAACTAGTACTTTGACCGGAACCCCTAAACAGGGTTTCGTCAGGGTTTTAGGATTCGATTTTTTTAAAAATATTTATCGATGACCCAACAGAACGGGAATCAAGATCCATCATTTTTAATGTTATTCCCAAAATTTTAGAAATTTTTTTTTATTTGATTGGGTAATTCAACGGTCAAGTAGTACTTTGACCGGAACCCCTAAATAGGGTTTCGTCATGGTTTAAGGATTCGATTTTCTCAGAAATATTTCTCAATGACCCAACCAAACGGGAATCAAGATCCATCATTTTTGATGTTATTACTAAAATTTTAGAAAAAAAAATTTATTTGATTGGGTAATTCAACGGTCAACTAGTACTTTGACCGGAACCCCTAAACAGGGTTTCGTCAGGATTTAAGGATTCAATTTATTAGAAAATATTTCTCGACGACCCAACCGAACGGGAATCAAGATCCGTCATTTTTAATGTTATTCCCAAATTTTAGAAAAAAAAATTTATTTGATTTGGTAATTCCACTTTCAACTAGTACTTTGACCGGAACCCCTCAGGGTTTAAGGATTCGATTTTTTAAAAAGTATTTCTCGATGACCCAACCAAACGGGAATCAAGATCCATCATTTTTAATGTTATTCCCAAAATTTTAGAAAAAAAAAAAAATTTATTTGATTGGGTAATTCAACGGTCAACTAGTACTTTGACCGGAACCCCTAAAAAGGGTTTCGTTAGGGTTTAAGGATTCGATTTTTTAAAAAATATTTCTCGATGACCCAACTGAACGGAAATCAAGATCCATCATTTTTAATGTTATTCCCAAAATTTTAGAAAAAAAATTTATTTGATTGGGTAATTCAACGGTCAACTAGTACTTTGACCGGAACCCCTAAACAGGGTTTCGTCAGGGTTTAAGTATTCGATTTTTTAAAAAATATTTCTCGATGACTAAACTGAACGGGAATCAAGATCCATCATTTTTAATGTTAATCCCAAAATTTTAGAAAAAAATTTTTATTTGATTGGGTAATTCAACGGTTAACTAGTACTTTGACTGGAACCCATAAATTGGGTTTCGTTAGGGTTTAAGGATTCGATTTTTTTAAAAATATTTCTCGATGACCCAACCGAATGGGAATCAGGATCCATCATTTTTAATGTTATTCCCAAAATTTTAGAAAAAAAATTATTTGATTGGGTAATTCAACAGTCAACTAGTACTTTTACCGGAACCCCTAAACAGGGTTTCGTCAGTGTGACAATCCGAATTTTTCAAAATAAATTATTATTATTATTTTTATGATTTGTGTTTAAAAATTATTATTATTTGTAAAATGCATATTAAATTGGAAAATTGAGATTTAATTCTAATTCCTTCTCCGTAAATCTTTAAAAATATTCTAGTATTTAATTATGCTAGAAATTTTTATTTTTACAAATTAGAGTTTTTAATTAAAAATGTTATTTAAAGACATGTAGTATTAAATTGTAATTCTTTTAAATAGTTTTGGGCTTGATCCCATTAGGGTTAAAACACACAACAGATACAACACAGCCGCATACATTAGTCGGGAAAAGAAGAGTAAATAAGGAGAGAAAGGGGAGAGGAAGAATGAAGAGATTTCTTGATAATTTGCTCGATTCTTGTCGGAATCGCTTGATTTCGGTTTCGTTGTTCACCTCTCTTCGGACCCGTTCTTTCCTAGCCATCATCTTCATCATCAAGCACCACTTTCCACCATGATTTCTTGAAGAGCAAAGGCTGCGTTTTTGGGGAAAACCATAGCATTGATTGAGTGTTGTGTTGTTTAGCTCAAATCGAAGTACCATTAGGGTATAATCAAGTTGGAACGACGTGAATCAAAGAGGAAAGATCGAGGCGTCGTATGAAGAAAGGTAAGTTACCTCCATGGAATTGCTTGGACAAGGTGCGAAGGATTTATTCGCGGTTTTCTGCTTTATGCTCAGGACCAGAGGCAAGTTTATCTATGCATACTCTATCGTTCAGAGTATTCGTATTTTGAAATATATGAAATGTGCGAACTAGATTTAAATCCGTAATTGCAAATTATTTACTTTATGCTCTATTGTTCAGTGTATATCCTATATTGAAAGTATGTTGCATGTATTGCAAGACTACTAACCGTGCTCTTTCTTTCAGAGTATGCATGTTTTTAAAATATCTATGATGAATGCTCTAGTGTAATATTATGCTTTCTTAAAAATGAGAATTCTGCAAATGCTTTATTTAATCTCGTAAATTCGCGAGAAATCGCTCAAGTCATTTACCAGTTTTATAATTGCTTTCAACTTATCGCAAGCATGTGATTCTATCCCTTGTGTTACAAAAGTTTACATTGTTCTTCACCCTATAAGAACTGTTTTATATTCTGTCATGATTATGACACACCTCAGTATCTGTTGGGAATGTGAATTCTCCTTTTTTTTAAATATCCTTATCATATTGGAAGTCGTTCTTATTATTTCAAGACGACTCCACAAGATTTATTCTGAGCCGCAAACCTTTCTTGTTCAAGGTTGCTACTTTATTGTCTTGAATTGACATATTGTTTGTGTCAATAAAATAAATTAATTCCTTTTGAGATTATTGTGACGGTCTATTGTCCAGGTCGGTTTTGTTCAAAGTGTAGACTGGCGATCGGCCAGAAGTGAATATGAATCCAAATCAATCAATTTTATTCGGAGGAATAATCGTATAATCCACTGGTCAACATGGGAGATGGCCCATGGGTTTCTTTCAGATCAACACGGGGAAAATGAACTTGTGGTATCGAAAGAGAATGTTTATATTTTGGCACAAATGTTGCCCGGTTGACTTTTCAACCACCTTTACGCTAGCAGAATGATATTGTGGTACTTGCGACATAGTAGTGATCGTGCTATGGGGTATCACGGGTGTGCGGTACTTGCGACACAGCGGTTGATCGCGCTGTGGGGTATCGTAGAGGCGGAAGACCAGTATCTCAAGCTTTTCAATTTCAACTTCTTTATTCTGAGATAGATTGTTATTGTCTATCAGCAAGTGTTATCATTATCAAGACACATTGCCTGCAAATGAGAATCTTTCTTGATCAGAGTTGATCTCTTTTCAAAAGTAATTATATTTATAAGTCGTATGGAGTAGTAGAAAAATCATATTTTCATCGTTGAGAATCAAGCGTCGTATCATTTTGATTTGTTCTAAATTAATTCGAGATTCAGACTGTCGTTGAAGCATTTGTTGCACAGTGACTGTTAAAAATCAAGAATGAATTGAGATCTTCTAAATTATTCAACTCATTATTGTCAGGCCGGTTCGGCAGCTAGGTATATGGGTGCCTAGTGGACAATAATGAGATTGTAATAGTTGCGAATTTCTTGAATGTTTGTTTAATTGAGAGTTGATGTAGCTTCGTGAATTTCTTAAATGTTGTCTCTTAGTAGCTGAAGCATCTGTTGCTCAGTTATTCAAGGTTTTGATCGGAAATCGCTATAAAAATTGTTGAGTTAAATATCAAAATCGTTTATAAAGCTGTCGAGGTGAACTTCTTGTTGAATTTTATAAACCTCTTTCCTATTGAAAAATTATCGTTATGAATATTTCAAGAATGGTATCATCCTCAAAGTTGGATTTTTAAAACCTTCAAAGTTTTCCAAGTATTTTAGTATACTCTATTATATACTTGCTGAGCGCCTCTTTCGCTCATTCTTGCTTTTGTTTAAATCTTATTTTACAGAGATAGATAGTGGATGCAGTTGACTTAGTTTAGCTCGAAGCAGGGCAAGTCATGGATCGAGTTGATGTTCGGCTCAGAGTGATTCTGTATTTTGAGTTTGTCTACCAGATGTTTAGTTATACTGGTATGGTATTCATATTCCTGAGTTATAATATTTGTTGTATTAGAATATTGTGGTTGTTGTATACCTTATGTCAAGGTGATACTAACAACATAAGACTGTATAAGAGAATTGTTGTACCAAGAGTTGTAAGTTATAAGTGTTTTCGGATTTCTTGTTTCCAAGTCTATAACCTGAAAAGATTCTTGGTAGTTAGGGGTCGGATGTCGTGTTTTAGATTTAATATTGGCAGTTGATTGTTTGGTTGTTAAGGTTTTCCGCGGTAGCGACCCATATCCCTGACCCCGGATTTGGGGGCGTTACAGAATGGTATCAGTGCATGGGTTATAGAAACTAGAAACAAGTGAGAGCGTAGGATTATATATATAGTTATGTGAGGGTGTCTGAACTCACATAGAGTTCTTGTTGGATTATCGGATATATTCCAATGAGTAAGTCGAGATTAGGATTCTACCTTAGGATGATGGTTCCGAGCCGAGTAGAATTCCTTGCGATTGGAGATTGCGGCAGTAGAGTCTTTAGAGACTGCTATGAGTTGTTATCGATGTAGGGTATCGTGTATCTTAAGACGTTGCGAAGAGAGTTTAGAATTGATCGATCGTTCGTCAGAAGAGCCGACCGAGGATGCATCTGTGGAGAATCGCGACAATATTCTTTTTCATCCATAATTTCTTTGATACTCCTTCATTGGAGGATTGTGTTAGAAGATATATTCCGTCTTCTAAGTTATAGTTCTTTTAAACATTGTATTCACCCGAATGTTGGGTTTCGATTGTGTCAGAGGCTGTCATGATACCTATTTTTCAGGTTTTTCTGAAGCCCTGATAGGTTTGTTCAAATTGAACTTCCGCCTTAATTTTTCTAATGGTGGATAAATTTTATTCGTGGTACAGTACTACTTGCTCGTCATGTGCTAGTATCCTCTCCCGTTAAATCTTTCTTTCGGGATTAACACCTTTGGAATTTGTTTAGTTTTGTCCAAGGTGTACGTTTGAAAGTTTCTTGCTATAAGATGCTCTTTATTTGTTTAATCAGAAATTTCTTTCCAAAACTCCTTACTCTAGCTGAGACAAACAACCCTATTATATAGGGGACACAAGGACTATCTGTCTGTGTGATAGAAGTTGGATGGGACGCCATCACTTGTGTGTTGTGCAATACAAGAAGGCTAATTACCTTTAGTAATGTCTTAACTGAGACACGCAACGTTGAGTTTCTTGGATCATATTGATCTCTCAGTTATTCATTTGTAACCTTTAATGGTTGCCTCAAGCTTTTTAATCATGATCACATTGTGTGACATTCAAATTGATAAGGAATCTATTTTATTCAAGGATTCCGTCATTTCAGTTGTTTTCATTATTCTTTTGTGTCTTAACGAATGGCGACATGGTGTTCGTGTTCTAGCGTTGTTGCTCGGTAAACAGTTGAATAAGGAATAAATCGAGATCTTCCGATGGTTAGGTTCCTCGATCGACATTGTACGTTGAAAGTGGAATCATGGCTATTAGGGGTTTCTCGAAATTCTTTTCACGGTTTAACCCGAAGCACTATGGATATGAAGAATTCGAAATGTGTGTACCGAATCGTCTGAGTCGCGAGATAGCGAAATTGAGGGGATTTCCGTAGGCCTTGGGAATTTCAGTCGGAAGGAAGCGGTGCATCTTAGAATCCCGTTCTTTCTTCTGCGGATTCCGGGGACGGAATCCTGTTAAGGAGGGAAGACTTTGACAATCCGAATTTTTCAAAATAAATTATTATTATTATTTTTATGATTTGTGTTTAAAAATTATTATTATTTGTAAAATGCATATTAAATTGGAAAATTGAGATTTAATTCTAATTCCTTCTCCGTAAATCTTTAAAAATATTCTAGTATTTAATTATGCTAGAAATTTTTATTTTTACAAATTAGAGTTTTTAATTAAAAATGTTATTTAAAGACATGTAGTATTAAATTGTAATTCTTTTAAATAGTTTTGGGCTTGAGCCCATTAGGGTTAAAACACACAACAGATACAACACAGCCGCATACATTAGTCGGGAAAAGAAGAGTAAATAAGGAGAGAAAGGGGAGAGGAAGAATGAAGAGATTTCTTGATAATTTGCTCGATTCTTGTCGGAATCGCTTGATTTCGGTTTCGTTGTTCACCTCTCTTCGGACCCGTTCTTTCCTAGCCATCATCTTCATCATCAAGCACCACTTTCCACCATGATTTCTTGAAGAGCAAAGGCTGCGTTTTTGGGGAAAACCATAGCCTTGATTGAGTGTTGTGTTTTTTAGCTCAAATCGAAGTACCATTAGGGTATAATCAAGTTGGAACGACGTGAATCAAAGAGGAAAGATCGAGGCGTCGTATGAAGAAAGGTAAGTTACCTCCATGGAATTGCTTGGACAAGGTGCGAAGGATTTATTCGCGGTTTTCTGCTTTATGCTCAGGACCAGAGGCAAGTTTATCTATGCATACTCTATCGTTCAGAGTATTCGTATTTTGAAATATATGAAATGTGCGAACTAGATTTAAATCCATAATTGCAAATTATTTACTTTATGCTCTATTGTTCAGAGTATATCCTATATTGAAAGTATGTTGCATGTATTGCAAGACTACTAACCGTGCTCTTTCTTTCAGAGTATGCATGTTTTTAAAATATCTATGATGAATGCTCTAGTGTAATATTATGCTTTCTTAAAAATGAGAATTCTGCAAATGCTTTATTTAATCTCGTAAATTCGCGAGAAATCGCTCAAGTCATTTACCAGTTTTATAATTGCTTTCAACTTATCGCAAGCATGTGATTCTATCCCTTGTGTTACAAAAGTTTACATTGTTCTTCACCCTATAAGAAATGTTTTATATTCTGTCATGATTATGACACACCTCAGTATCTGTTGGGAATGTGAATTCTCCTTTTTTTCAAATATCCTTATCATATTGGAAGTCATTCTTATTATTTCAAGACGACTCCACAAGATTTGTTCTGAGCCGCAAACCTTTCTTGTTCAAGGTTGCTACTTTATTGTCTTGAATTGACATATTGTTTGTGTCAATAAAATAAATTAATTCCTTTTGAGATTATTGTGACGGCCTATTGTCCAGGTCGGTTTTGTTCAAAGTGTAGACTGGCGATCGGCCAGAAGTGAATATGAATCCAAATCAATCAATTTTATTCGGAGGAATAATCGTATAATCCACTGGTCAACATGGGAGATGGCCCATGGGTTTCTTTCAGATCAACACGGGGAAAATGAACTCGTGGTATCGAAAGAGAATGTTTATATTTTGGCACAAATGTTGCCCGGTTGACTTTTCAACCACCTTTACGCTAGCAGAATGATATTGTGGTACTTGCGACATAGTAGTGATCGTGCTATGGGGTATCACGGGTGTGCGGTACTTGCGACACAGCGGTTGATCGCGCTGTGGGGTATCGTAGAGGCGGAAGACCAGTATCTCAAGCTTTTCAATTTCAACTTCTTTATTCTGAGATAGATTGTTAGTGTCTATCAGCAAGTGTTATCATTATCAAGACACATTGCCTGCAAATGAGAATCTTTCTTGATCAGAGTTGATCTCTTTTCAAAAGTAATTATATTTATAAGTCATATGGAGTAGTAAAAAAATCATATTTTCATCGTTGAGAATCAAGCGTCGTATCATTTTGATTTGTTCTAAATTAATTCGAGATTCAGACTGTCGTTGAAGCATTTGTTGCACAGTGACTATTAAAAATCGAGAATGAATTGAGATCTTCTCAATTATTCAACTCATTATTGTCAGGCCGGTTCGGCAGCTAGGTATATGGGTGCCTAGTGGACAATAATGAGATTGTAATAGTTGCGAATTTCTTGAATGTTTGTTTAATTGAGAGTTGATGTAGCTTCGTGAATTTCTTAAATGTTGTCTCTTAGTAGCTGAAGCATCTGTTGCTCAGTTATTAAAGGTTTTGATCGGAAATCGCTATAAAAATTGTTGAGTTAAATATCAAAATCGTTTATAAAGCTGTCGAGGTGAACTTCTTGTTGAATTTTATAAACCTCTTTCCTATTGAAAAATTATCGTTATGAATATTTCAAGAATGGTATCATCCTCAAAGTTGGATTTTTAAAACCTTCAAAGTTTTCCAAGTATTTTAGTATACTCTATTATATACTTGCTGAGCGCCTCTTTCGCTCATTCTTGCTTTTGTTTAAATCTTATTTTACAGAGATAGATAGTGGATGCAGTTGACTTAGTTTAGCTCGAAGCAGGGCAAGTCATGGATCGAGTTGATGTTCGGCTCAGAGTGATTCTGTATTTTGAGTTTGTCTACCAGATGTTTAGTTATACTGGTATGGTATTCATATTCCTGAGTTATAATATTTGTTGTATTAGAATATTGTGGTTGTTGTATACCTTATGTCAAGGTGATACTAACAACATAAGACTGTATAAGAGAATTGTTGTACCAAGAGTTGTAAGTTATAAGTGTTTTCGGATTTCTTGTTTCCAAGTCTATAACCTGAAAAGATTCTTGGTAGTTAGGGGTCGGATGTCGTGTTTTAGATTTAATATTGGCAGTTGATTGTTTGGTTGTTAAGGTTTTCCGCGGTAGCGACCCATATCCCTGACCCCGGATTTGGGGGCGTTACAGTCAGGGTTTAAGGATTCGATTTTTTTAAAAATATTTCTCATTGACCCAACCGAACGGGAATCAAGATCCATAATTTTTAATGTTATTCCCAAAATTTTAGAAAAAAAAAATTTACTTGATTGGGTAATTCAACGGTCAACTAGTACTTTGACCATAACCCCTAAATTGGGTTTCGTCAGGGTTTAAGGATTCAATTTTTTAATAAATATTTCTCGATGACATTAACTGAACGGGAATCAAGATCCATCATTTTTAATGTTATTCCCAAAATTTTAGAAATTGTTTTTTTTGATTGGGTAATTCAACGTTCAACTAGTACTTTGACTGGAACCCCTAAAAAGGGTTTCGTTAGGGTTTAAGGATTCGATTTTTTAAAAAATATTTCTCGATGACCTAACCGAACGGGAATCAAGATCCATCATTTTTAATGTTATTCCAAAAATTTTAGAAAAAAAAAAATTTTATTTGACTTTGTAATTCAACGGTCAACTAGTTCTTTGACCGGAACCCCTAAACAGGGTTTCGTTAGAGTTTAAGGATTCGATTTTTTAAAAAATATTTCTCGACGACCCAACCGAACGGGAATCAAGATCCATCATTTTTAATGTTATTCCCAAAATTTTAGAAATTTTTTTTTTATTTGATTGGGTAATTCAACGGTCAACTTGTACTTTGAACGGAACCCCTAAAAAGGGTTTCGTCAGGGTTTAAGGATTCGATTTCTAAAAAATATTTCTTGACGACCCAACCGAACGAGAATCAAGATCCATCATTTTTAATGTTATTCCCAAAATTTTAGAAAAAAAAAATTTATTTGATTGGGTAATTCAACGGTCAACTAGTACTTTGACCGGAACCCCTAAAAAGGGTTTCGTTAGGGTTTAAGGATTCCATTTTTTAAAAAATATTTCTCGATGACCCAACTGAACGGGAATCAAGATCCATCATTTTTAATGTTATTCCCAAAATTTTAGAAAAAAAAAATTTATTTGATTGGGTAATTCAACGGTCAACTAGTACTTTGACCGGAACCCCTAAACAGGGTTTCGTCAGGATTTAAGGATTCGATTTATTAGAAAATATTTCTCGACGACCCAACCGAACGGGAATCAAGATCCGTCATTTTTAATGTTATTCCCAAATTTTAGAAAAAAAAATTTATTTGATTTGGTAATTCCACTTTCAACTAGTACTTTGACCGGAACCCCTAAACAGGGTTTCGTCACGGTTTAAGGATTCGATTTTTTAAAAAATATTTCTCGATGACCCAACCAAACGGGAATCAAGATCCATCATTTTTAATGTTATTCCCAAAATTTTAGGAAAAAAAATTTATTTGATTGGGTAATTAAACGGTCAACTAGTACTTTGACCGGAACCCCTAAAAAGGGTTTCGTTAGGGTTTAAGGATTCGATTTTTTAAAAAATATTTCTCGATGACCCAACCGAACGGGAATCAAGATCCATCATTTTTAATGTTATTCCCAAAATTTTAGAAAAAAAATTTATTTGATTGGGTAATTCAACGGTTAACTAATACTTTGACCGGAACCCCTAAATTGGGTTTCGTTAGGGTTTAAGGATTCGATTTTTTTAAAAATATTTCTAGATGACCCAACCGAATGGGAATCAGGATCCATCATTTTTAATGTTATTCCCAAAATTTTAGAAAAAAAAGTATTTGATTGGGTAATTCAACAGTCAACTAGTACTTTTACCGGAACCCCTAAACAGGGTTTCGTCAGGGTTTAAGGATTCGATTTTTTTAAAAATATTTCTCATTGACCCAACCGAACGGGAATCAAGATCCATAATTTTTAATGTTATTCCCAAAATTTTAGAAAAAAAATTTTACTTGATTGGGTAATTCAACGGTCAACTAGTACTTTGACCATAACCCCTTCGTCAGGGTTTAAGGATTCGATTTTTTTATAAATATTTCTCGATGACATTAACCGAACGGGAATCAACATCCATCATTTTTAATGTTATTCCCAAAATTTTAGAATTTTTTTTTTGATTGGGTAATTCAACGTTCAACTAGTACTATGACTGGAACCCCTAAACAGGGTTTCGTCAGGGTTTAAGGATTCGATTTTTTAAAAAATATTTCTCGATGACCCAACCGAACGGGAATCAAGATCCATCATTTTTAATGTTATTCCAAAAAGTTTTGAAAAAAAAAATTTATTTGACTTTGTAATTCAACGGTCAACTAGTTCTTTTACCGGAACCCCTAAACAGGGTTTCGTTAGAGTTTAAGGATTCGATTTTTTAAAAAATATTTCCCGAAGACCCAACCAAACTGGAATCAAGATCCATCATTTTTAATGTTATTCCCAAAATTTTAGAAAAAAATTTTATTTGATTGGGTAATTCAACGGTCAACTAGTACTTTGACCGGAACCCCTAAATTGGGTTCCGTCAGGGTTTAAGGATTCGATTTTTTTAAAAAATATTTCTCGATGACCCAACCGAACGGGAATCAAGATCCATCATTTTTAATGTTATTCCCAAAATTTTAGAAAAAAAAATTATTTGATTGGGTAATTCAACGGTCAACTAGTACTTTGACCGGAACTCCTAAAAAGTGTTTCGTTAGGGTTTAAGGATTCGATTTTTTAAAAAATATTTCTCGATGACCCAACTGAACAGGAATCAAGATCCATCATTTTTAATGTTATTCCCAAAATTTTAGAAAAAAAATTTATTTGATTGGGTAATTCAACGGTCAACTAGTACTTTGACCGGAACCCCTAAACAAGGTTTCGTCAGGGTTTAAGGATTCGATTTTTTAAAAAATATTTCTCGATGACTCAACTGAATGAGAATCAAGATCCATCATTTTTAATGTTATTCCCAAAATTTTAGAAAAAAAAAATTTATTTGATTGGGTAATTCAACGGTCAACTAGTACTTTGACCAGAACCCCTAAATTGGGTTTCGTTAGGGTTTAAGGATTCGATTTTTTTTAAAATATTTCTCGATGACCCAACCGAATGGGAATCAGGATCCATCATTTTTAATGTTATTCCCAAAATTTTAGAAAAAAAAAATTTACTTGATTGGGTAATTCAACGGTCAACTAGTACTTTGACTGTAACCCCTAAATTGGGTTTCGTCAGGGTTCAAGGATTCGATTTTTTAATAAATATTTCTCGATGACCCAACTGAACGGGAATCAAGATCCATCATTTTTAATGTTATTCCCAAAATTTTAGAAAAAAAATTTATTTGATTGGGTAATTCAACGGTCAACTTGTACTTTGACCGGAACCCCTAAAAAGGGTTTCGTCAGGGTTTAAGGATTCGATTTCTAAAAAATATTTCTTGACGACCCAACCGAACGAGAATCAAGATCCATCATTTTTAATGTTATTCCCAAAATTTTAGAAAAAAAAATTTATTTGATTGGGTAATTCAACGGTCAACTAGTACTTTGACCAGAACCCCTAAATAGGGTTTCGTCAGGATTTAAGGATTCGATTTATTAGAAAATATTTCTCAACGACCCAACTAAACGGGAATCAAGATCCGTCATTTTTAATGTTATTCCCAAATTTTAGAAAAAAAAAATTTAGTTGATTTGGTAATTCCACTTTCAACTAGTACTTTGACCGGAACCCCTAAACAGGGTTTCGTCAGGGTTTAAGGATTCGATTTTTTAAAAAATATTTCTCGATGACCCAACCAAACGAGAATCAAGATCCATCATTTTTAATGTTATTCCCAAAATTTTAGAAAAAAAAATTTATTTGATTGGGTAATTCAACGGTCAACTAGTACTTTGACCGGAACCCCTAAAAAGGGTTTCGTTAAGGTTTAAGGATTCGATTTTTTAAAAAATATTTCTCGATGACCCAACTGAACGTGAATCAAGATCCATCATTTTTAATGTTATTCCCAAAATTTTAGAAAAAAAAATTTATTTGATTGGGTAATTCAACGGTCAACTAGTACTTTGACCGGAACCCCTAAACAGGGTTTCGTCAGGGTTTAAGGATTCGATTTTTTAAAAAATATTTCTCGATGACTAAACTGAACGGGAATCAAGTTCCATCATTTTTAATGTTATTCCCAAAATTTTAGAAAAAAAAAATTTATTTGATTGGGTAATTCAACGGTTAACTAATACTTTGACCGGAACCCCTAAATTGGGTTTCGTTAGGGTTTAAGGATTCGATTTTTTTAAAAATATTTCTAGATTACCCAACCGAATGGGAATCAGGATCCATCATTTTTAATGTTATTCCCAAAATTTTAGAAAAAAAAATTTACTTGATTGGGTAATTCAACGGTCAACTAGTACTTTGACTGGAACCCCTAAATTGGGTTTCGTCAGGGTTCAAGGATTCGATTTTTTAATAAATATTTCTCGATGACCCAACTGAACGGGAATCAAGATCCATCATTTTTAATGTTATTCCCAAAATTTTAGAAAAAAAATTTATTTGATTGGGTAATTCAACTGTCAACTTGTACTTTGACCGGAACCCCTAAAAAGGGTTTCGTCAGGGTTTAAGGATTCGATTTCTAAAAAATATTTCTTGACGACCCAACCGAACGAGAATCAAGATCCATCATTTTTAATGTTATTCCCAAAATTTTAGAAAAAAAATTTTATTTGATTGGGTAATTCAACGGTCAACTAGTACTTTGACCGGAACCCCTAAAAAGGGTTTCGTTAGGGTTTAAGGATTCGATTTTTTAAAAAATATTTCTTGATGACCCAACTGAACGGGAATCAAGATCCATCATTTTTAATGTTATTCCCAAAATTTTAGAAAAAAAAATTTATTTGATTGGGTAATTCAACGGTCAACTAGTACTTTGACCAGAACCCCTAAATAGGGTTTCGTCAGGATTTAAGGATTCGATTTATTAGAAAATATTTCTCAACGACCCAACCAAACGGGAATCAAGATCCGTCATTTTTAATGTTATTCCCAAATTTTAGAAAAAAAAATTTATTTGATTTGGTAATTCCACTTTCAACTAGTACTTTGACCGGAACCCCTAAACAGGGTTTCGTCAGGGTTTGAGGATTCGGTTTTTTAAAAAATATTTCTCGATGACCCAACCAAACGAGAATCAAGATCCATCATTTTTAATGTTATTCCCAAAATTTTAGAAAAAATAATTTATTTGATTGGGTAATTCAACGGTCAACTAGTACTTTGACCGGAACCCCTAAAAAGGGTTTCGTTAGGGTTTAAGGATTCGATTTTTTAAAAAACATTTCTCGATGACCCAACTGAATGTGAATCAAGATCCATCATTTTTAATTTTATTCCCAAAAATTTTAGGAAAAAAAATTTATTTGATTGGGTAATTCAACGGTCAACTAGTACTTTGACCGGAACCCCTAAACAGGGTTTCGTCAAGGTTTAAGGATTCGATTTTTTAAAAAATATTTCTCGATGACTAAACTGAACGGGAATCAAGATCCATCATTTTTAATGTTATTCCCAAAATTTTAGAAAAAAAAATTTATTTGATTGGGTAATTCAACGGTCAACTAGTACTTTGACCGGAACCCCTAAAAAGGGTTTCGTTAGGGTTTAAGGATTCAATTTTTTAAAAAATATTTCTCGATGACCCAACTGAACGGGAATCAAGATCCATATTTTTTAATGTTATTCCCAAAATTTTAGAAAAAAAATTTATTTGATTGGGTAATTCAACGGTCAACTAGTACTTTGACCGGAACCCCTAAACAGGGTTTCGTCAGGGTTTAAGGATTCGATTTTTTAAAAAATATTTCTCGATGACTCAACTGAACGGGAATCAAGATCCATCATTTTTAATGTTATTCCCAAAATTTTAGAAAAAAAAATTTATTTGATTGGGTAATTCAACGGTCAACTAGTACTTTGACCAGAACCCCTAAATTGGGTTTCGTTAGGGTTTAAGGATTCGATTTTTTTAAAAATATTTCTCGATGACCCAACCGAATGGGAATCATGATCCATCATTTTTAATGTTATTCCCAAAATTTTAGAAAAAAAAATTTACTTGATTGGGTAATTCAACGGTCAACTAGTACTTTGACTGGAACCCCTAAATTGGGTTTCGTTAGGGTTTAAGGATTCGGTTTTTTTAAAAATATTTCTCGATGACCCAACCGAATGGGAATCAGGATCCATCATTTTTAATGTTATTCCCAAAATTTTAGAAAAAAAAATTTATTTGATTGGGTAATTCAACGGTCAACTAGTACTTTGACCGGAACCCCTAAACAGGGTTTCGTCAGGGTTTAAGGATTCGATTTTTTAAAAAATATTTCTCGATGACCCAACTGAACGTGAATCAAGATCCATCATTTTTAATGTTATTCCCAAAATTTTAGAAAAAAAAATTTATTTGATTGGGTAATTCAACGGTCAACTAGTACTTTGACCGGAACCCCTAAACAGGGTTTCGTCAGGGTTTAAGGATTCGATTTTTTAAAAAATATTTCTCGATGACTAAACTGAACGGGAATCAAGATCCATCATTTTTAATGTTATTCCCAAAATTTTAGAAAAAAAAAATTTATTTGATTGGGTAATTCAACGGTTAACTAATACTTTGACCGGAACCCCTAAATTGGGTTTCGTAAGGGTTTAAGGATTCGATTTTTTTAAAAATATTTCTAGATGACCCAACCAAATGGGAATCAGGATCCATCATTTTTAATGTTATTCCCAAAATTTTAGAAAAAAAATTATTTGATTGGGTAATTCAACAGTCAACTAGTACTTTTACCGGAACCCCTAAACAGGGTTTCGTCAGGGTTTAAGGATTCGATTTTTTTAAAAATATTTCTCATTGACCCAACCGAACGGGAATCAAGATCCATAATTTTTAATGTTATTCCCAAAATTTTAGAAAAAAAATTTTACTTGATTGGGTAATTCAACGGTCAACTAGTACTTTGACCATAACCCCTAAATTGGGTTTCGTCAGGGTTTAAGGATTCGATTTTTTTATAAATATTTCTCGATGACATTAACCGAACGGGAATCAAGATCCATCATTTTTAATGTTATTCCCAAAATTTTAGAAATTTTTTTTTTTGATTGGGTAATTCAACGTTCAACTAGTACTTTGACTGGAACCCCTAAACAGGGTTTCGTCAGGGTTTAAGGATTCGATTTTTTAAAAAATATTTCTCGATGACCCAACCGAACGGGAATCAAGATCCATCATTTTTAATGTTATTCCAAAAAGTTTAGAAAAAAAAAATTATTTGACTTTGTAATTCAACGGTCAACTAGTTCTTTGACCGGAACCCCTAAACAGGGTTTCGTTAGAGTTTAAGGATTCAATTTTTTAAAAAATATTTCCCGAAGACCCAACCGAACGGGAATCAAGATCCATCATTTTTAATGTTATTCCCAAAATTTTAGAAAAAAATTTTATTTGATTGGGTAATTCAACGGTCAACTAGTACTTTGACCGGAACCCCTAAATTGGGTTCCGTCAGGGTTTAAGGATTCGATTTTTTAAAAAAATATTTCTCGGTGACCCAACCGAACGGGAATCAAGATCCATCATTTTTAATGTTATTCCCAAAATTTTAGAAAAAAAAATTTATTTGATTGGGTAATTCAACGGTCAACTAGTACTTTGACCGGAACTCCTAAAAAGTGTTTCGTTAGGGTTTAAGGATTCGATTTTTTAAAAAATATTTCTCGATGACCCAACTGAACAGGAATCAAGATCCATCATTTCTAATGTTATTCCCAAAATTTTAGAAAAAAAATTTATTTGATTGGGTAATTCAACGGTCAACTAGTACTTTGACCGGAACCCCTAAACAGGGTTTCGTCAGGGTTTAAGGATTCGATTTTTTAAAAAATATTTCTCGATGACTCAACTGAACGGGAATCAAGATCCATCATTTTTAATGTTATTCCCAAAATTTTAGAAAAAAAAATTTATTTGATTGGGTAATTCAACGGTCAACTAGTACTTTGACCAGAACCCCTAAATTGGGTTTCGTTAGGGTTTAAGGATACGATTTTTTTAAAAATATTTCTCGATGACCCAACCGAATGGGAATCAGGATCCATCATTTTTAATGTTATTCCCAAAATTTTAGAAAAAAAATTTTACTTGATTGGGTAATTCAACGGTCAACTAGTACTTTGACTGGAACCCCTAAATTGGGTTTCGTCAGGGTTCAAGGATTCGATTTTTTAATAAATATTTCTCGATGACCCAACTGAACGGGAATCAAGATCCATCATTTTTAATGTTATTCCCAAAATTTTAGAAAAAAAAATTTATTTGATTGGGTAATTCAACGGTCAACTTGTACTTTGACCGGAACCCCTAAAAAGGGTTTCGTCAGGGTTTAAGGATTCGATTTCTAAAAAATATTTCTTGACGACCCAACCGAACGAGAATCAAGATCCATCATTTTTAATGTTATTCCCAAAATTTTAGAAAAAAAAATTTATTTGATTGGGTAATTCAACGGTCAACTAGTACTTTGACCGGAACCCCTAAAAAGGGTTTCGTTAGGGTTTAAGGATTCGATTTTTTAAAAAATATTTCTCGATGACCCAACTGAACGGGAATCAAGATCCATCATTTTTAATGTTATTCCCAAAATTTTAGAAAAAAAAATTTATTTGATTGGGTAATTCAACGGTCAACTAGTACTTTGACCAGAACCCCTAAATAGGGTTTCGTCAGGATTTAAGGATTCGATTTATTAGAAAATATTTCTCAACGACCCAACCAAACGGGAATCAAGATCCGTCATTTTTAATGTTATTCCCAAATTTTAGAAAAAAAAAATTATTTGATTTGGTAATTCCACTTTCAACTAGTACTTTGACCGGAACCCCTAAACAGGGTTTAAGGATTCGATTTTTAAAAAAATATTTCTCGATGACCCAACCAAACGGGAATCAAGATCCATCATTTTTAATGTTATTCCCAAAATTTTAGAAAAAAAAATTTATTTGATTGGGTAATTCAACGGTCAACTAGTACTTTGACCAGAACCCCTAAAAAGGGTTTCGTTAGGGTTTAAGGATTCGATTTTTTAAAAAATATTTCTCGATGACCCAACTGAACGTGAATCAAGATCCATAATTTTTAATGTTATTCCCAAAATTTTAGAAAAAAAATTTATTTGATTGGGTAATTCAACGGTCAACTAGTACTTTGACCGGAACCCCTAAACAGGGTTTCGTCAGGGTTTAAGGATTCGATTTTTTAAAAAATATTTCTCGATGACTAAACTGAACAAGAATCAAGATCCATCATTTTTAATGTTATTCCCAAAATTTTAGAAAAAAAATTAATTTGATTAGGTAATTCAACGGTTAACTAGTACTTTGCCCGGAACCCCTAAATTGGGTTTCGTTAGGGTTTAAGGATTCGATTTTTTTAAAAATATTTCTCGATGACCCCACCGAATGGGAATCAGGATCCATCATTTTTAATGTTATTCCCAAAATTTTAGAAAAAAAATTAATTGATTGGGTAATTCAACAGTCAACTAGTACTTTTACCGGAACCCCTAAACAGGGTTTCGTCAGGGTTTAAGGATTCGATTTTTTTAAAAATATTTCTCATTGACCCAACCGAACAGGAATCAAGATCTATAATTTTTAATGTTATTCCCAAAATTTTAGAAAAAAAAAATTTACTTGATTGGGTAATTCAACGGTCAACTAGTACTTTGACCATAACCCCTAAATTGGGTTTCGTCAGGGTTTAAGGATTCGTTTTTTTAATAAATATTTCTCGATGACATTAACCGAACGGGAATCAAGATCCATCATTTTTAATGTTATTCCCAAAATTTTAGAAATTTTTTTTTTGATTGGGTAATTCAACGTTCAACTAGTACTTTGACTGGAACCCCTAAACAGGGTTTCGTCAGGGTTTAAGGATTCGATTTTTTAAAAAATATTTCTCGATGACCCAACCGAACGGGAATCAAGATCCATCATTTTTAATGTTATTCCAAAAAGTTTTGAAAAAAAAATTTATTGACTTTGTAATTCAACAGTCAACTAGTTCTTTGACCGGAACCCCTAAACAGGGTTTCGTTAGAGTTTAAGGATTCGATTTTTTAAAAAATATTTCCCGAAGACCCAACCGAACGGGAATCAAGATCCATCATTTTTAATGTTATTCCCAAAATTTTAGAAAAAAATTTTATTTGATTGGGTAATTCAACGGTCAACTAGTACTTTGACCGGAACCCCTAAATTGGGTTCCGTCACGGTTTAAGGATTCGATTTTTTTAAAAAATATTTCTCGATGACCCAACCGAACGGGAATCAAGATCCATCATTTTTAATGTTATTCCCAAAATTTAAGAAAAATTTTTTTACTTGATTGGGTAATTCAACGGTCAACTAGTACTTTGACAGGAACCCCTAAATTGGGTTTCGTCAGGGTTCAAGGATTCGATTTTTTAATAAATATTTCTCGATGACCCAACTGAACGGGAATCAAGATCCATCATTTTTAATGTTATTCCCAAAATTTTAGAAAAAAAAATTTATTTGATTGGGTAATTCAACGGTCAACTTGTACTTTGACCGGAACCCCTAAAAAGGGTTTCGTCAGGGTTTAAGGATTCGATTTCTAAAAAATATTTCTTGACGACCCAACCGAACGAGAATCAAGATCCATCATTTTTAATGTTATTCCCAAAATTTTAGAAAAAAAAATTTATTTGATTGGGTAATTCAACGGTCAACTAGTACTTTGACCGGAACCCCTAAAAAGGGTTTCGTTAGGGTTTAAGGATTCGATTTTTTAAAAAATATTTCTCGATGACCCAACTGAACGGGAATCAAGATCCATCATTTTTAATGTTATTCCCAAAATTTTAGAAAAAAAAATTTATTTGATTGGGTAATTCAACGGTCAACTAGTACTTTGACCAGAACCCCTAAATAGGGTTTCGTCAGGATTTAAGGATTCGATTTATTAGAAAATATTTCTCAACGACCCAACCAAACGGGAATCAAGATCCGTCATTTTTAATGTTATTCCCAAATTTTAGAAAAAAAAAATTATTTGATTTGGTAATTCCACTTTCAACTAGTACTTTGACCGGAACCCCTAAACAGGGTTTAAGGATTCGATTTTTTAAAAAATATTTCTCGATGACCCAACCAAACGGGAATCAAGATCCATCATTTTTAATGTTATTCCCAAAATTTTAGAAAAAAAAATTTATTTGATTGGGTAATTCAACGGTCAACTAGTACTTTGACCGGAACCCCTAAAAAGGGTTTCGTTAGGGTTTAAGGATTCGATTTTTAAAAAATATTTCTCGATGACCCAACTGAACGTGAATCAAGATCCATCATTTTTAATGTTATTCCCAAAATTTTAGAAAAAAAATTTATTTGATTGGGTAATTCAACGGTCAACTAGTACTTTGACCGGAACCCCTAAACAGGGTTTCGTCAGGGTTTAAGGATTCGATTTTTTAAAAAATATTTCTCGATGACTAAACTGAACGGAAATCAAGATCCATCATTTTTAATGTTATTCCCAAAATTTTAGAAAAAAAAATTAATTTGATTAGGTAATTCAACGGTTAACTAGTACTTTGCCCGGAACCCCTAAATTGGGTTTCGTTAGGGTTTAAGGATTCGATTTTTTTAAAAATATTTCTCGATGACCCCACCCAATGGGAATCAGGATCCATCATTTTTAATGTTATTCCCAAAATTTTAGAAAAAAAATTAATTGATTGGGTAATTCAACAGTCAACTAGTACTTTTACCGGAACCCCTAAACAGGGTTTCGTCAGGGTTTAAGGATTCTATTTTTTTAAAAATATTTCTCATTGACCCAACCGAACAGGAATCAAGATCTATAATTTATAATGTTATTCCCAAAATTTTAGAAAAAAAAATTTACTTGATTGGGTAATTCAACGGTCAACTAGTACTTTGACCATAACCCCTAAATTGGGTTTCGTCAGGGTTTAAGGATTCGTTTTTTTAATAAATATTTCTCGATGACATTAACCGAACGGGAATCAAGATCCATCATTTTTAATGTTATTCCCAAAATTTTAGAAATTTTTTTTTTGATTGGGTAATTCAACGTTCAACTAGTACTTTGACTGGAACCCCTAAACAGGGTTTCGTCAGGGTTTAAGGATTCGATTTTTTAAAAAATATTTCTCGATGACCCAACCGAACGGGAATCAAGATCCATCATTTTTAATGTTATTCCAAAAAGTTTTGAAAAAAAAAATTTATTGACTTTGTAATTCAACGGTCAACTAGTTCTTTGACCGGAACCCCTAAACAGGGTTTCGTTAGAGTTTAAGGATTCGATTTTTTAAAAAATATTTCCCGAAGACCCAACCGAACGGGAATCAAGATCCATCATTTTTAATGTTATTCCCAAAATTTTAGAAAAAAATTTTATTTGATTGGGTAATTCAACGGTCAACTAGTACTTTGACCGGAACCCCAAAATTGGGTTCCGTCACGGTTTAAGGATTCGATTTTTTTAAAAAATATTTCTCGATGACCCAACCGAACGGGAATCAAGATCCATCATTTTTAATGTTATTCCCAAAATTTTAGAAAAAAAATTTTACTTGATTGGGTAATTCAACGGTCAACTAGTACTTTGACTGGAACCCCTAAATTGGGTTTCGTCAGGGTTCAAGGATTCGATTTTTTAATAAATATTTCTCGATGACCCAACTGAACGGGAATCAAGATCCATCATTTTTAATGTTATTCCCAAAATTTTAGAAAAAAAATTTTATTTGATTGGGTAATTCAACGGTCAACTTGTACTTTGACCGGAACCCCTAAAAAGGATTTCGTCAGGGTTTAAGGATTCGATTTCTAAAAAATATTTCTTGACGACCCAACCGAACGAGAATCAAGATCCATCATTTTTAATGTTATTCCCAAAATTTTAGAAAAAAAAATTTATTTGATTGGGTAATTCAACGGTCAACTAGTACTTTGACCGGAACCCCTAAAAAGGGTTTCGTTAGGGTTTAAGGATTCGATTTTTTAAAAAATATTTCTCGATGACCCAACTGAACGGGAATCAAGATCCATCATTTTTAATGTTATTCCCAAAATTTTAGAAAAAAAAATTTATTTGATTGGGTAATTCAACGGTCAACTAGTACTTTGACCAGAACCCCTAAATAGGGTTTCGTCAGGATTTAAGGATTCGATTTATTAGAAAATATTTCTCAACGACCCAACCAAACGGGAATCAAGATCCGTCATTTTTAATGTTATTCCCAAATTTTAGAAAAAAAAATTATTTGATTTGGGAATTCCACTTTCAACTAGTACTTTGACCGGAACCCCTAAACAGGGTTTAAGGATTCGATTTTTTAAAAAATATTTCTCGATGACCCAACCAAACGGGAATCAAGATCCATCATTTTTAATGTTATTCCCAAAATTTTAGAAAAAAAAATTTATTTGATTGGGTAATTCAACGGTCAACTAGTACTTTGACCGGAACCCCTAAAAAGGGTTTCGTTAGGGTTTAAGGATTCGATTTTTTAAAAAATATTTCTCGATGACCCAACTGAACGTGAATCAAGATCCATCATTTTTAATGTTATTCCCAAAATTTTAGAAAAAAAATTTATTTGATTGGGTAATTCAACGGTCAACTAGTACTTTGACCGGAACCCCTAAACAGGGTTTCGTCAGGGTTTAAGGATTCGATTTTTTAAAAAATATTTCTCGATGACTAAACTGAACGGGAATCAAGATCCATCATTTTTAATGTTATTCCCAAAATTTTAGAAAAAAAATTAATTTGATTAGGTAATTCAACGGTTAACTAGTACTTTGCCCGGAACCCCTAAATTGGGTTTCGTTAGGGTTTAAGGATTCGATTTTTTTAAAAATATTTCTCGATGACCCCACTGAATGGGAATCAGGATCCATCATTTTTAATGTTATTCCCAAAATTTTAGAAAAAAAATTAATTGATTGGGTAATTCAACAGTCAACTAGTACTTTTACCGGAACCCCTAAACAGGGTTTCGTCAGGGTTTAAGGATTCAATTTTTTTAAAAATATTTCTCATTGACCCAACCGAACAGGAATCAAGATCTATAATTTTTAATGTTATTCCCAAAATTTTAGAAAAAAAAATTTACTTGATTGGGTAATTCAACGGTCAACTAGTACTTTGACCATAACCCCTAAATTGGGTTTCGTCAGGGTTTAAGGATTCGTTTTTTTAATAAATATTTCTCGATGACATTAACCGAACGGGAATCAAGATCCATCATTTTTAATGTTATTCCCAAAATTTTAGAAATTTTTTTTTTGATTGGGTAATTCAACGTTCAACTAGTACTTTGACTGGAACCCCTAAACAGGGTTTCGTCAGGGTTTAAGGATTCGATTTTTTAAAAAATATTTCTCGATGACCCAACCGAACGGGAATCAAGATCCATCATTTTTAATGTTATTCCAAAAAGTTTTGAAAAAAAAAATTTATTGACTATGTAATTCAACGGTCAACTAGTTCTTTGACCGGAACCCCTAAACAGGGTTTCGTTAGAGTTTAAGGATTCGATTTTTTAAAAAATATTTCCCGAAGACCCAACCGAACGGGAATCAAGATCCATCATTTTTAATGTTATTCCCAAAATTTTAGAAAAAAATTTTATTTGATTGGGTAATTCAACGGTCAACTAGTACATTGACCGGAACCCCTAAATTGGGTTCCGTCACGGTTTAAGGATTCGATTTTTTTAAAAAATATTTCTCGATAACCCAACCGAACGGGAATCAAGATCCATCATTTTTAATGTTATTCCCAAAATTTTAGAAAAAAAAATTTATTTGATTGGGTAATTCAACGGTCAACTAGTACTTTGACCGGAACTCCTAAAAAGTGTTTCGTTAGGGTTTAAGGATTCGATTTTTTAAAAAATATTTCTCGATGACCCAACTGAACAGGAATCAAGATCCATCATTTTTAATGTTATTCCCAAAATTTTAGAAAAAAAATTTATTTGATTGGGTAATTCAACGGTCAACTAGTACTTTGACCGGAACCCCTAAACAGGGTTTCGTCAGGGTTTAAGGATTCGATTTTTTAAAAAATATTTCTCGATGACTCAACTGAACGGGAATCAAGATCCATCATTTTTAATGTTATTCCCAAAATTTTAGAAAAAAAAATTTATTTGATTGGGTAATTCAACGGTCAACTAGTACTTTGACCAGAACCCCTAAATTGGGTTTCGTTAGGGTTTAAGGATTCAATTTTTTTAAAAATATTTCTCGATGACCCCACTGAATGGGAATCAGGATCCATCATTTTTAATGTTATTCCCAAAATTTTAGAAAAAAAATTAATTGATTGGGTAATTCAACAGTCAACTAGTACTTTTACCGGAACCCCTAAACAGGGTTTCGTCAGGGTTTAAGGATTCAATTTTTTTAAAAATATTTCTCATTGACCCAACCGAACAGGAATCAAGATCTATAATTTTTAATGTTATTCCCAAAATTTTAGAAAAAAAAATTTACTTGATTGGGTAATTCAACGGTCAACTAGTACTTTGACCATAACCCCTAAATTGGGTTTCGTCAGGGTTTAAGGATTCGTTTTTTTAATAAATATTTCTCGATGACATTAACCGAACGGGAATCAAGATCCATCATTTTTAATGTTATTCCCAAAATTTTAGAAATTTTTTTTTTGATTGGGTAATTCAACGTTCAACTAGTACTTTGACTGGAACCCCTAAACAGGGTTTCGTCAGGGTTTAAGGATTCGATTTTTTAAAAAATATTTCTCGATGACCCAACCGAACGGGAATCAAGATCCATCATTTTTAATGTTATTCCAAAAAGTTTTGAAAAAAAAAATTTATTGACTATGTAATTCAACGGTCAACTAGTTCTTTGACCGGAACCCCTAAACAGGGTTTCGTTAGAGTTTAAGGATTCGATTTTTTAAAAAATATTTCCCGAAGACCCAACCGAACGGGAATCAAGATCCATCATTTTTAATGTTATTCCCAAAATTTTAGAAAAAAATTTTATTTGATTGGGTAATTCAACGGTCAACTAGTACATTGACCGGAACCCCTAAATTGGGTTCCGTCACGGTTTAAGGATTCGATTTTTTTAAAAAATATTTCTCGATAACCCAACCGAACGGGAATCAAGATCCATCATTTTTAATGTTATTCCCAAAATTTTAGAAAAAAAAATTTATTTGATTGGGTAATTCAACGGTCAACTAGTACTTTGACCGGAACTCCTAAAAAGTGTTTCGTTAGGGTTTAAGGATTCGATTTTTTAAAAAATATTTCTCGATGACCCAACTGAACAGGAATCAAGATCCATCATTTTTAATGTTATTCCCAAAATTTTAGAAAAAAAATTTATTTGATTGGGTAATTCAACGGTCAACTAGTACTTTGACCGGAACCCCTAAACAGGGTTTCGTCAGGGTTTAAGGATTCGATTTTTTAAAAAATATTTCTCGATGACTCAACTGAACGGGAATCAAGATCCATCATTTTTAATGTTATTCCCAAAATTTTAGAAAAAAAAATTTATTTGATTGGGTAATTCAACGGTCAACTAGTACTTTGACCAGAACCCCTAAATTGGGTTTCGTTAGGGTTTAAGGATTCAATTTTTTTAAAAATATTTCTCGATGACCCAACCGAATGGGAATCAGGATCCATCAATTTTAATGTTATTCCCAAAATTTTAGAAAAAAAAATTTACTTGATTGGGTAATTCAACAGTCAACTAGTACTTTGACTGGAACCCCTAAATTGGGTTTCGTCAGGGTTCAAGGATTCGATTTTTTAATAAATATTTCTCGATGACCCAACTGAACGGGAATCAAGATCCATCATTTTTAATGTTATTCCCAAAATTTTAGAAAAAAAAATTTATTTGATTGGGTAATTCAACGGTCAACTTGTACTTTGACCGGAACCCCTAAAAAGGGTTTCGTCAAGGTTTAAGGATTCGATTTCTAAAAAATATTTCTTGACGACCCAACCGAACGAGAATCAAGATCCATCATTTTTAATGTTATTCCCAAAATTTTAGAAAAAAAAAATTTATTTGATTGGGTAATTCAACGGTCAACTAGTACTTTGACCGGAACCCCTAAAAAGGGTTTCGTTAGGGTTTAAGGATTCGATTTTTTAAAAAATATTTCTCGATGACCCAACTGAACGGGAATCAAGATCCATCATTTTTAATGTTATTCCCAAAATTTTAGAAAAAAAAATTTATTTGATTGGGTAATTCAACGGTCAACTAGTACTTTGACCAGAACCCCTAAATAGGGTTTCGTCAGGATTTAAGGATTCGATTTATTAGAAAATATTTCTCAACGACCCAACCAAACGGGAATCAAGATCCGTCATTTTTAATGTTATTCCCAAATTTTAGAAAAAAAAAATTATTTGATTTGGGAATTCCACTTTCAACTAGTACTTTGACCGGAACCCCTAAACAGGGTTTAAGGATTCGATTTTTTAAAAAATATTTCTCGATGACCCAACCAAACGGGAATCAAGATCCATCATTTTTAATGTTATTCCCAAAATTTTAGAAAAAAAAATTTATTTGATTGGGTAATTCAACGGTCAACTAGTACTTTGACCGGAACCCCTAAAAAGGGTTTCGTTAGGGTTTAAGGATTCGATTTTTTAAAAAATATTTCTCGATGACCCAACTGAACGTGAATCAAGATCCATCATTTTTAATGTTATTCCCAAAATTTTAGAAAAAAAATTTATTTGATTGGGTAATTCAACGGTCAACTAGTACTTTGACCGGAACCCCTAAACAGGGTTTCGTCAGGGTTTAAGGATTCGATTTTTTAAAAAATATTTCTCGATGACTAAACTGAACGGGAATCAAGATCCATCATTTTTAATGTTATTCCCAAAATTTTAGAAAAAAATTAATTTGATTAGGTAATTCAACGGTTAACTAGTACTTTGCCCGGAACCCCTAAATTGGGTTTCGTTAGGGTTTAAGGATTCGATTTTTTTAAAAATATTTCTCGATGACCCCACTGAATGGGAATCAGGATCCATCATTTTTAATGTTATTCCCAAAATTTTAGAAAAAAAATTAATTGATTGGGTAATTCAACAGTCAACTAGTACTTTTACCGGAACCCCTAAACAGGGTTTCGTCAGGGTTTAAGGATTCAATTTTTTTAAAAATATTTCTCATTGACCCAACCGAACAGGAATCAAGATCTATAATTTTTAATGTTATTCCCAAAATTTTAGAAAAAAAAATTTACTTGATTGGGTAATTCAACGGTCAACTAGTACTTTGACCATAACCCCTAAATTGGGTTTCGTCAGGGTTTAAGGATTCGTTTTTTTAATAAATATTTCTCGATGACATTAACCGAACGGGAATCAAGATCCATCATTTTTAATGTTATTCCCAAAATTTTAGAAATTTTTTTTTTGATTGGGTAATTCAACGTTCAACTAGTACTTTGACTGGAACCCCTAAACAGGGTTTCGTCAGGGTTTAAGGATTCGATTTTTTAAAAAATATTTCTCGATGACCCAACCGAACGGGAATCAAGATCCATCATTTTTAATGTTATTCCAAAAAGTTTTGAAAAAAAAAATTTATTGACTATGTAATTCAACGGTCAACTAGTTCTTTGACCGGAACCCCTAAACAGGGTTTCGTTAGAGTTTAAGGATTCGATTTTTTAAAAAATATTTCCCGAAGACCCAACCGAACGGGAATCAAGATCCATCATTTTTAATGTTATTCCCAAAATTTTAGAAAAAAATTTTATTTGATTGGGTAATTCAACGGTCAACTAGTACATTGACCGGAACCCCTAAATTGGGTTCCGTCACGGTTTAAGGATTCGATTTTTTTAAAAAATATTTCTCGATGACCCAACCGAACGGGAATCAAGATCCATCATTTTTAATGTTATTCCCAAAATTTTAGAAAAAAAATTTTATTTGATTGGGTAATTCAACGGTCAACTAGTACTTTGACCGGAACTCCTAAAAAGTGTTTCGTTAGGGTTTAAGGATTCGATTTTTTAAAAAATATTTCTCGATGACCCAACTGAACAGGAATCAAGATCCATCATTTTTAATGTCATTCCCAAAATTTTAGAAAAAAAATTTATTTGATTGGGTAATTCAACGGTCAACTAGTACTTTGACCGGAACCCCTAAACAGGGTTTCGTCAGGGTTTAAGGATTCGATTTTTTAAAAAATATTTCTCGATGACTCAACTGAACGGGAATCAAGATCCATCATTTTTAATGTTATTCCCAAAATTTTAGAAAAAAAAATTTATTTGATTGGGTAATTCAACGGTCAACTAGTACTTTGACCAGAACCCCTAAATTGGGTTTCGTTAGGGTTTAAGGATTCAATTTTTTTAAAAATATTTCTCGATGACCCAACCGAATGGGAATCAGGATCCATCAATTTTAATGTTATTCCCAAAATTTTAGAAAAAAAAATTTACTTGATTGGGTAATTCAACGGTCAACTAGTACTTTGACTGGAACCCCTAAATTGGGTTTCGTCAGGGTTCAAGGATTCGATTTTTTAATAAATATTTCTCGATGACCCAACTGAACGGGAATCAAGATCCATCATTTTTAATGTTATTCCCAAAATTTTAGAAAAAAAAATTTATTTGATTGGGTAATTCAACGGTCAACTTGTACTTTGACCGGAACCCCTAAAAAGGGTTTCGTCAAGGTTTAAGGATTCGATTTCTAAAAAATATTTCTTGACGACCCAACCGAACGAGAATCAAGATCCATCATTTTTAATGTTATTCCCAAAATTTTAGAAAAAAAAAATTTATTTGATTGGGTAATTCAACGGTCAACTAGTACTTTGACCGGAACCCCTAAAAAGGGTTTCGTTAGGGTTTAAGGATTCGATTTTTTAAAAAATATTTCTCGATGACCCAACTGAACGGGAATCAAGATCCATCATTTTTAATGTTATTCCCAAAAATTTTAGAAAAAAAAATTTATTTGATTGGGTAATTCAACGGTCAACTAGTACTTTGACCGGAACCCCTAAAAAGGGTTTCGTTAGGGTTTAAGGATTCGATTTTTTAAAAAATATTTCTCGATGACCCAACTGAACGTGAATCAAGATCCATCATTTTTAATGTTATTCCCACAATTTTAGAAAAAAAAATTTATTTGATTGGGTAATTCAACGGTCAACTAGTACTTTGACCGGAACCCCTAAACAGGCTTTCGTCAGGGTTTAAGGATTCGATTTTTTAAAAAATATTTCTCGATGACTAAACTGAACGGGAATCAAGATCCATCATTTTTAATATTATTCCCAAAATTTTAGAAAAAAAAATTAATTTGATTGGGTAATTCAACGGTTAACTAGTACTTTGCCCGGAACCCCTAAATTGGGTTTCGTTAGGGTTTAAGGATTCGATTTTTTTAAAAATATTTCTCGATGACCCCACCGAATGGGAATCAGGATCCATCATTTTTAATGTTATTCCCAAAATTTTAGAAAAAAATTAATTGATTGGGTAATTCAACAGTCAACTAGTACTTTTACCGGAACCCCTAAACAGGGTTTCGTCAGGGTTTAAGGATTCGATTTTTTTAAAAATATTTCTCATTGACCCAACCGAACGGGAATCAAGATCTATAATTTTTAATGTTATTCCCAAAATTTTAGAAAAAAAAATTTACTTGATTGGGTAATTCAACGGTCAACTAGTACTTTGACCATAACCCCTAAATTGGGTTTCGTCAGGGTTTAAGGATTCGATTTTTTAATAAATATTTCTCGATGACATTAACCGAACGGGAATCAAGATCCATCATTTTTAATGTTATTCCCAAAATTTTAGAAATGTTTTTTTTGATTGGGTAATTCAACGTTCAACTAGTACTTTGACTGGAACCCCTAAACAGGGTTTCGTCAGGGTTTAAGGATTCGATTTTTTAAAAAATATTTCTCGATGACCCAACCAAACGGGAATCAAGATCCATCATTTTTAATGTTATTCCCAAAATTTTAGAAAAAAAAAATTATTTGATTGGTTAATTCAACGGTCAACTAGTACTTTGACCGGAACCCCTAAATTGGGTTCCATCAGGGTTTAAGGATTCGATTTTTTTAAAAAATATTTCTCGATGACCCAACCGAACGGGAATCAAGATCCATCATTTTTAATGTTATTCCCAAAATTTTAGAAAAAAAAATTTATTTGATTGGGTAATTCAACGGTCAACTAGTACTTTGACCGGAACTCCTAAAAAGGGTTTCGTTAGGGTTTAAGGATTCGATTTTTTTAAAAAATATTTCTCGATGACCCAACTGAACGGGAATCAAGATCCATCATTTTTAATGTTTTTCCCAAAATTTTAGAAAAAAAATTTATTTGATTGGGTAATTCAACGGTCAACTAGTACTTTGACCGGAACCCCTAAATAGGGTTTCGTCAGGGTTTAAGGATTCGATTTTTTAAAAAATATTTCTCGATGACTCAACTGAACGGGAATCAAGATCCATCATTTTTAATGTTATTCCCAAAATTTTAGAAAAAAAAATTTATTTGATTGGGTAATTCAACGGTCAACTAGTACTTTGACCAGAACCCCTAAATTGGGTTTCGTTAGGGTTTAAGGATTCGATTTTTTTAAAAATATTTCTCGATGACCCAACCGAATGGGAATCATGATCCATCATTTTTAATGTTATTCCCAAAATTTTAGAAAAAAAAATTTACTTGATTGGGTAATTCAACGGTCAACTAGTACTTTGATTGGAACCCCTAAATTGGGTTTCGTTAGGGTTTAAGGATTCGGTGTTTTTAAAAATATTTCTCGATGACCCAACCGAATGGGAATCAGGATCCATCATTTTTAATGTTATTCCCAAAATTTTAGAAAAAAATTTACTTGATTGGGTAATTCAACGGTCAACTAGTACTTTGACCATAACCCCTAAATTGGGTTTCGTCAGGGTTTAAGGATTCGATTTTTTAATAAATATTTCTCGATGACATTAACCGAACGGGAATCAAGATCCATCATTTTTAATGTTATTCCCAAAGTTTTAGAAATTTTTTTTTGATTGGGTAATTCAACGTTCAACTAGTACTTTGACTGGAACCCCTAAACAGGGTTTCGTCAGGGTTTAAGGATTCGATTTTTTTAAAAAATATTTCTCGATGACCCAACCGAACGGGAATCAAGATCCATCATTTTTAATGTTATTCCCAAAATTTTAGAAAAAAAAAATTTATTTGATTGGGTAATTCAACGGTCAACTAGTACTTTGACCTGAACCCCTAAACAGGGTTTCGTCAGGGTTTAAGGATTCGATTTTTTAAAAAATATTTCTCGATGACTCAACTGAACGGGAATCAAGATCCATCATTTTTAATGTTATTCCCAGAATTTTAGAAAAAAAATTTATTTGATTGGGTAATTCAACGGTCAACTAGTACTTTGACCAGAACCCCTAAATTGGGTTTCGTTAGGGTTTAAGGATTCGATTTTTTAAAAAATATTTCTCGATGACCCAACTGAACGGGAATCAAGATCCATCATTTTTAATGTTATTCCCAAAATTTTAGAAAAAAAATTTTATTTGATTGGGTAATTCAACGGTCAACTAGTACTTTGACCGGAACCCCTAAATAGGGTTTCGTCAGGATTTAAGGATTCGATTTATTTGAAAATATTTCTCGATGACCCAACCGAACGGGAATCAAGATCCATCATTTTTAATGTTATTCCCAAAATTTTAGAAAAAAAAATTTATTTGATTGGGTAATTCAACGGTCAACTAGTACTTTGACCAGAACTCCTAAAAAGTGTTTCGTTAGGGTTTAAGGATTCGATTTTTTAAAAAATATTTCTCGATGACCCAACCGAACGGGAATCAAGATCCATCATTTTTAATGTTATTCCCAAAATTTTAGAAAAAAAAATTTTATTTGATTGGGTAATTCAACGGTCAACTAGTACTTTGACCTGAACCCCTAAACAGGGTTTCGTCAGGGTTTAAGGATTCGATTTTTTAAAAAATATTTCTCGATGACTCAACTGAACGGGAATCAAGATCCATCATTGTTAATGTTATTCCCAGAATTTTAGAAAAAAAATTTATTTGATTGGGTAATTCAACGGTCAACTAGTACTTTGACCAGAACCCCTAAATTGGGTTTCGTTAGGGTTTAAGGATTCGATTTTTTAAAAAATATTTCTCGATGACCCAACTGAACGGGAATCAAGATCCATCATTTTTAATGTTATTCCCAAAATTTTAGAAAAAAAATTTTATTTGATTGGGTAATTCAACGGTCAACTAGTACTTTGACCGGAACCCCTAAATAGGGTTTCGTCAGGATTTAAGGATTCGATTTATTTGAAAATATTTCTCGATGACCCAACCAAACGGGAATCAAGATCCATCATTTTTAATGTTATTCCCAAAATTTTAGAAAAAAAAATTTATTTGATTGGGTAATTCAATGGTCAACTAGTACTTTGACCGGAACTCCTAAAAAGTGTTTCGTTAGGGTTTAAGGATTCGATTTTTTGAAAAATATTTCTCGATGACCCAACTGAACAGGAATCAAGATCCATCATTTTTAATGTTATTCCCAAAATTTTAGAAAAAAAATTTATTTGATTGGGTAATTCAACGGTCAACTAGTACTTTGACCTGAACCCCTAAACAGGGTTTCGTCAGGGTTTAAGGATTCGATTTTTTAAAAAATATTTCTCGATGACTCAACTGAACGGGAATCAAGATCCATCATTTTTAATGTTATTCCCAAAATTTTAGAAAAAAAAAATTTATTTGATTGGGTAATTCAACGGTCAACTAGTACTTTGACCAGAACCCCTAAATTGGGTTTCGTTAGGGTTTAAGGATTCGATTTTTTTAAAAATATTTCTCGATGACCCAACCGAATGGGAATCAGGATCCATCATTTTTAATGTTATTCCCAAAATTTTAGAAAAAAAATTTTACTTGATTGGGTAATTCAACGGTAAACTAGTACTTTGACTGGAACCCCTAAATTGGGTTTCGTCAGGGTTCAAGGATTCGATTTTTTAATAAATATTTCTCAATGACCCAACTGAACGGGAATTAAGATCCATCATTTTTAATGTTATTCCCAAAATTTTAGAAAAAAAAATTTATTTGATTGGGTAATTCAACGGTCAACTTGTACTTTGACCGGAACCCCTAAAAAGGGTTTCGTTAGGGTTTAAGGATTCGATTTCTAAAAAATATTTCTTGACGACCCAACCGAACGAGAATCAAGATCCATCATTTTTAATGTTATTCCCAAAATTTTAGAAAAAAAAAATTTATTTGAATGGGTAATTCAACGGTCAACTAGTACTTTGACCGGAACCCCTAAAAAGGGTTTCGTTTGGGTTTAAGGATTCGATTTTTTAAAAAATATTTCTCGATGACCCAACTGAACGGGAATCAAGATCCATCATTTTTAATGTTATTCCCAAAATTTTAGAAAAAAAAAATTTACTTGATTGGGTAATTCAACGGTCATCTAGTACTTTGACCATAACCCCTAAATTGGGTTTCGTCAGGATTTAAGGATTCGATTTATTAGAAAATATTTCTTAACGACCCAACCAAACGGGAATCAAGATCCGTCATTTTTAATGTTATTCCCAAATTTTAGAAAAAAAATTTATTTGATTTGGTAATTCCACTTTCAACTAGTACTTTGACCGGAACCCCTAAACAGGGTTTCGTCAGGGTTTAAGGATTCGATTTTTTAAAAAATATTTCTCGATGACCCAACCAAACGGGAATCAAGATCCATCGTTTTTAATGTTATTCCCAAAATTTTAGAAAAAAAAATTTATTTGATTGGGTAATTCAACGGTCAACTAGTACTTTGACCGGAACCCCTAAAAAGGGTTTCGTTAGGGTTTAAGGATTCGATTTTTTAAAAAATATTTCTCGATGACCCAACTGAACGTGAATCAAGATCCATCATTTTTAATGTTATTCCCAAAATTTATAAAAAAAATTTTATTTGATTGGGTAATTCAACGGTCAACTTGTACTTTGACCGGAACCCCTAAACAGGGTTTCGTCAGGGTTTAAGGATTCGATTTTTTAAAAAATATTTCTCGATGACTAAACTGAACGGGAATCAAGATCCATCATTTTTAATGTTATTCCCAAAATTTTAGAAAAAAAAATTAATTTGATTGGGTAATTCAACGGTTGACTAGTACTTTGCCCGGAACCCCTAAATTGGGTTTCGTTAGGGTTTAAGGATTCGATTTTTTTAAAAATATTTCTCGATGACCCCACCGAATGGGAATCAGGATCCATCATTTTTAATGTTATTCCCAAAATTTTAGAAAAAAAATTAATTGATTGGGTAATTCAACAGTCAACTAGTACTTTTACCGGAACCCCTAAACAGGGTTTCGTCACTTTTTAAGGATTCAATTTTTTTAAAAATATTTCTCATTGACCCAACCGAACGGGAATCAAGATCTATAATTTTTAATGTTATTCCCAAAATTTTAGAAAAAAAAAATTTACTTGATTGGGTAATTCAACGGTCAACTAGTACTTTGACCATAACCCCTAAATTGGGTTTCGTCAGGGTTTAAGGATTCGATTTTTTAATAAATATTTCTCGATGACATTAACCGAACGGGAATCAAGATCCATCATTTTTAATGTTATTCCCAAAATTTTAGAAATTTTTTTTTGATTGGGTAATTCAACGTTCAACTAGTACTTTGACTAGAACCCCTAAACAGGGTTTCGTCAGGGTTTAAGGATTCGATTTTTTAAAAAATATTTCTCGATGACCCAACCGAACGGGAATCAAGATCCATCATTTTTAATGTAATTCCAAAAATTTTAGAAAAAAAAAATTTATTTGACTTTGTAATTCAACGGTCAACTAGTTCTTTGATCGAAACCCCTAAACAGGGTTTCGTTAGAGTTTAAGGATTCGATTTTTTAAAAAATATTTCCCGAAGGCCCAACCGAACGGGAATCAAAATCCATCATTTTTAATGTTATTCCCAAAATTTTAGAAAAAAAAATTATTTGATTGGTTAATTCAACGGTCAACTAGTACTTTGACCGGAACCCCTAAATTGGGTTCCATCAGGGTTTAAGGATTCGATTTTTTTAAAAAATATTTCTCGATGACCCAACCGAACGGGAATCAAGATCCATCATTTTTAATGTTATTCCCAAAATTTTAGAAAAAAAAAATTTATTTGATTGGGTAATTCAACGGTCAACTAGTACTTTGACCGGAACTCCTAAAAAGGGTTTCGTTAGGGTTTAAGGATTCGATTTTTTTAAAAAATATTTCTCGATGACCCAACTGAACGGGAATCAAGATCCATCATTTTTAATGTTATTCCCAAAATTTTAGAAAAAAAAATTTATTTGATTGGGTAATTCAACGGTCAACTAGTACTTTGACCGGAACCCCTAAATAGGGTTTCGTCAGGGTTTAAGGATTCGATTTTTTAAAAAATATTTCTCGATGACTCAACCGAACGGGAATCAAGATCCATCATTTTTAATGTTATTCCCAAAATTTTAGAAAAAAAAATTTATTTGATTGGGTAATTCAACTGTCAACTAGTACTTTGACCAGAACCCCTAAATTGGGTTTCGTTAGGGTTTAAGGATTCGATTTTTTTAAAAATATTTCTCGATGACCCAACCGAATGGGAATCATGATCCATCATTTTTAATGTTATTCCCAAAATTTTAGAAAAAAAAATTTACTTGATTGGGTAATTCAACGGTCAACTAGTACTTTGACTGGAACCCCTAAATTGGGTTTCGTTATGGTTTAAGGATTCGGTTTTTTTAAAAATATTTCTCGATGACCCAACCGAATGGGAATCAGGATCCATCATTTTTAATGTTATTCCCAAAATTTTAGAAAAAAATTTACTAGAGTGGGTAATTCAACGGTCAACTAGTACTTTGACCATAACCCCTAAATTGGGTTTCGTCAGGGTTTAAGGATTCGATTTTTTAATAAATATTTCTCGATGACATTAACCGAACGGGAATCAAGATCCATCATTTTTAATGTTATTCCCAAAATTTTAGAATTTTTTTTTTTGATTGGGTAATTCAACGTTCAACTAGTACTTTGACTGGAACCCCTAAACAGGGTTTCGTCAGGGTTTAAGGATTCGATTTTTTAAAAAATATTTCTCGATGACCCAACCGAACGGGAATCAAGATCCATCATTTTTAATGTTATTCCAAAAATTTTAGAAAAAAAAAATTTATTTGACTTTGTAATTCAACGGTCAACTAGTTCTTTGATCGAAACCCCTAAACAGGGTTTCGTTAGAGTTTAAGGATTCGATTTTTTAAAAAATATTTCACGAAGGCCCAACCGAACGGGAATCAAGATCCATCATTTTTAATGTTATTCCCAAAATTTTAGAAAAAAAAATTATTTGATTGGTTAATTCAACGGTCAACTAGTACTTTGACCGGAACCCCTAAATTGGGTTCCATCAGGGTTTAAGGATTCGATTTTTTTAAAAAATATTTCTCGATGACCCAACCGAACGGGAATCAAGATCCATCATTTTTAATGTTATTCCCAAAATTTTAGAAAAAAAATTTATTTGATTGGGTAATTCAACGGTCAACTAGTACTTTGACCGGAACTCCTAAAAAGGGTTTCGTTAGGGTTTAAGGATTCGATTTTTTTAAAAAATATTTCTCGATGACCCAACTGAACGGGAATCAAGATCCATCATTTTTAATGTTATTCCCAAAATTTTAGAAAAAAAAATTTATTTGATTGGGTAATTCAACGGTCAACTAGTACTTTGACCGGAACCCCTAAATAGGGTTTCGTCAGGGTTTAAGGATTCGATTTTTTAAAAAATATTTCTCGATGACTCAACTGAACGGGAATCAAGATCCATCATTTTTAATGTTATTCCCAAAATTTTAGAAAAAAAAATTTATTTGATTGGGTAATTCAACGGTCAACTAGTACTTTGACCAGAACCCCTAAATTGGGTTTCGTTAGGGTTTAAGGATTCGATTTTTTTAAAAATATTTCTCGATGACCCAACCGAATGGGAATCATGATCCATCATTTTTAATGTTATTCCCAAAATTTTAGAAAAAAAAATTTACTTGATTGGGTAATTCAACGGTCAACTAGTACTTTGACTGGAACCCCTAAATTGGGTTTCGTTATGGTTTAAGGATTCGGTTTTTTTAAAAATATTTCTCGATGACCCAACCGAATGGGAATCAGGATCCATCATTTTTAATGTTATTCCCAAAATTTTAGAAAAAAATTTACTAGATTGGGTAATTCAACGGTCAACTAGTACTTTGACCATAACCCCTAAATTGGGTTTCGTCAGGGTTTAAGGATTCGATTTTTTAATAAATATTTCACGATGACATTAACCAAACGGGAATCAAGATCCATCATTTTTAATGTTATTCCCAAAGTTTTAGAAATTTTTTTTTTGATTGGGTAATTCAACGTTCAACTAGTACTTTGACTGGAACCCCTAAACAGGGTTTCGTTAGGGTTTAAGGATTCGATTTTTTTAAAAAATATTTCTCGATGACCCAACCGACCGGGAATCAAGATCCATCATTTTTAATGTTATTCCCAAAATTTTAGAAAAAAAAAATTTATTTGATTGGGTAATTCAACGGTCAACTAGTACTTTGACCGGAACTCCTAAAAAGTGTTTCGTTAGGGTTTAAGGATTCGATTTTTTAAAAAATATTTCTCGATGACCCAACTGAAAAGGAATCAAGATCCATCATTTTTAATGTTATTCCCAGAATTTTAGAAAAAAAATTTATTTGATTGGGTAATTCAACGGTCAACTAGTACTTTGACCGGAACCCCTAAACAGGGTTTCGTCAGGGTTTAAGGATTCGATTTTTTAAAAAATATTTCTCGATGACTCAACTGAACGGGAATCAAGATCCATCATTTTTAATGTTATTCCCAAAATTTTAGAAAAAAAAATTTATTTGATTGGGTAATTCAACGGTCAACTAGTACTTTGACCAGAACCCCTAAATTGGGTTTCGTTAGGGTTTAAGGATTCGTTTTTTTAAAAAATATTTCTCGATGACCCAACAGAACGGGAATCAAGATCCATCATTTTTAATGTTATTCCCAAAATTTTAGAGAAAAAATTTTATTTGATTGGGTAATTCAACGGTCAACTAGTACTTTGACCGGAACCCCTAAATAGGGTTTCGTCAGGATTTAAGGATTCGATTTATTAGAAAATATTTCTCGATGACCCAACCGAACGGGAATCAAGATCCATCATTTTTAATGTTATTCCCAAAATTTTAGAAAAAAAAAATTTATTTGATTGGGTAATTCAACGGTCAACTAATACTTTGACCGGAACTCCTAAAAAGTGTTTCGTTAGGGTTTAAGGATTCGATTTTTTAAAAAATATTTCTCGATGACCCAACTGAACAGGAATCAAGATCCATCATTTTTAATGTTATTCCCAGAATTTTAGAAAAAAAATTTATTTGATTGGGTAATTCAACGGTCAACTAGTACTTTGACCATAACCCCTAAATTGGGTTTCGTCAGGGTTTAAGGATTCGATTTTTTAATAAATATTTCACGATGACATTAACCAAACGGGAATCAAGATCCATCATTTTTAATGTTATTCCCAAAGTTTTAGAATTTTTTTTTTGATTGGGTAATTCAACGTTCAACTAGTACTTTGACTGGAACCCCTAAACAGGGTTTCGTCAGGGTTTAAGGATTCGATTTTTTTAAAAAATATTTCTCGATGACCCAACCGAACGGGAATCAAGATCCATCATTTTTAATGTTATTCCCAAAATTTTAGAAAAAAAAAAATTTATTTGATTGGGTAATTCAACGGTCAACTAGTACTTTGACCGGAACTCCTAAAAAGTGTTTCGTTAGGGTTTAAGGATTCGATTTTTTAAAAAATATTTCTCGATGACCCAACTGAACAGGAATCAAGATCCATCATTTTTAATGTTATTCCCAGAATTTTAGAAAAAAAATTTATTTGATTGGGTAATTCAACGGTCAACTAGTACTTTGACCGGAACCCCTAAACAGGGTTTCGTCAGGGTTTAAGGATTCGATTTTTTAAAAAATATTTCTCGATGACTCAACTGAACGGGAATCAAGATCCATCATTTTTAATGTTATTCCCAAAATTTTAGAAAAAAAAATTTATTTGATTGGGTAATTCAACGGTCAACTAGTACTTTGACCAGAACCCCTAAATTGGGTTTCGTTAGGGTTTAAGGATTCGTTTTTTTAAAAAATATTTCTCGATGACCCAACAGAACGGGAATCAAGATCCATCATTTTTAATGTTATTCCCAAAATTTTAGAAAAAAAATTTTATTTGATTGGGTAATTCAACGGTCAACTAGTACTTTGACCGGAACCCCTAAACAGGGTTTCGTCAGGGTTTAAGGATTCGATTTTTTAAAAAATATTTCTCGATGACCCAACTGAACAGGAATCAAGATCCATCATTTTTAATGTTATTCCCAGAATTTTAGAAAAAAAATTTATTTGATTGGGTAATTCAACGGTCAACTAGTACTTTGACCGGAACCCCTAAACAGGGTTTCGTCAGGGTTTAAGGATTCGATTTTTTAAAAAATATTTCTCGATGACTCAACTGAACGGGAATCAAGATCCATCATTTTTAATGTTATTCCCAAAATTTTAGAAAAAAAAATTTATTTGATTGGGTAATTCAACGGTCAACTAGTACTTTGACCAGAACCCCTAAATTGGGTTTCGTTAGGGTTTAAGGATTCGTTTTTTTAAAAAATATTTCTCGATGACCCAACAGAACGGGAATCAAGATCCATCATTTTTAATGTTATTCCCAAAATTTTAGAAAAATTTTTTTATTTGATTGGGTAATTCAACGGTCAACTAGTACTTTGACCGGAACCCCTAAATAGGGTTTCGTCAGGATTTAAGGATTCGATTTATTAGAAAATATTTCTCGATGACCCAACCGAACGGGAATCAAGATCCATCATTTTTAATGTTATTCCCAAAATTTTAGAAAAAAAAAATTTATTTGATTGGGTAATTCAACGGTCAACTAATACTTTGACCGGAACTCCTAAAAAGTGTTTCGTTAGGGTTTAAGGATTCGATTTTTTAAAAAATATTTCTCGATGACCCAACTGAACAGGAATCAAGATCCATCATTTTTAATGTTATTCCCAAAATTTTAGAAAAAAAATTTATTTGATTGGGTAATTCAACGGTCAACTAGTACTTTGACCGGAACCCCTAAACAGGGTTTCGTCAGGGTTTAAGGATTTGATTTTTTAAAAAATATTTCTCGATGACTCAACTGAACGGGAATCAAGATCCATCATTTTTAATGTTATTCCCAAAATTTTAGAAAAAAAAAATTATTTGATTGGGTAATTCAACGGTCAACTAGTACTTTGACCAGAACCCCTAAATTGGGTTTCGTTAGGGTTTAAGGATTCGATTTTTTTAAAAATATTTCTTGATGACCCAACCGAATGGGAATCAGTATCCATCATTTTTAATGTTATTCCCAAAAAATTTAGGAAAAAAAATTTACTTGATTGGGTAATTCAACGGTCAACTAGTACTTTGATTGGAACCCCTAAATTGGGTTTCGTCAGGGTTCAAGGATTCGATTTTTTAATAAATATTTCTCGATGACCCAACTGAACGGGAATCAAGATCCATCATTTTTAATGTTATTCCCAAAATTTTAGAAAAAAAAATTTATTTGATTGGGTAATTCAACGGTCAACTTGTACTTTGACCGGAACCCCTAAAAAGGGTTTCGTAAGGGTTTAAGGATTCGATTTCTAAAAAATATTTCTTGATGACCCAACCGAACGAGAGTCAAGATCCATCATTTTTAATGTTATTCCCAAAATTTCAGAAAAAAAAATTTATTTGATTCGGTAATTCAACGGTGAACTAGTACTTTGACCGGAACCCCTAAAAAGGGTTTCGTTAGGGTTTAAGGATTCGATTTTTTAAAAAATATTTCTCGATGACCCAACTGAACGGGAATGAAGATCCATCATTTTTAATGTTATTCCCAAAATTTTAGAAAAAAAAATTTATTTGATTGGGTAATTCAACGGTCAACTAGTACTTTGACCAGAACCCCTAAATAGGGTTTCGTCAGGATTTAAGGATTCGATTTATTAGAAAATATTTCTCAACGACCCAACCAAACGGGAATCAAGATCCGTCATTTTTAATGTTATTCCAAAATTTTAGAAAAAAAAATTTATTTGATTTGGTAATTCCACTTTCAACTAGTACTTTGACCGGAACCCCTAAACAGGGTTTCGTCAGGGTTTAAGGATTCGATTTTTTAAAAAATATTTCTCGATGACCCAACCAAACGGGAATCAAGATCCATCATTTTTAATGTTATTCCCAAAATTTTAGAAAAAAAATTTAGTTGATTGGGTAATTCAACGGTCAACTAGTACTTTGACCGGAACCCCTAAAAAGGGTTTCGTTAGGGTTTAAGGATTCGATTTTTTAAAAAATATTTCTCGATGACCCAACTGAACGTGAATCAAGATCCATCATTTTTAATGTTATTCCCAAAATTTTAGAAAAAAATTTTTATTTGATTGGGTAATTCAACGGTCAACTAGTACTTTGACCGGAACCCCTAAACAGGGTTTCGTCAGGGTTTAAGGATTCGATTTTTTAAAAAATATTTCTCGATGACTAAACTGAACGGGAATCAAGATCCATCATTTTTAATGTTATTCCCAAAATTTTAGAAAAAAAAATTAATTTGATTGGGTAATTCAACGGTTAACTAGTACTTTGCCCGGAACCCCTAAATTGGGTTTCGTTAGGGTTTAAGGATTCGATTTTTTAAAAATATTTCTCGATGACCCCACCGAATGGGAATCAGGATCCATCATTTTTAATGTTATTCCCAAAATTTTAGAAAAAAAATTAATTGATTGGGTAATTCAACAGTCAACTAGTACTTTTACCGGAACCCCTAAACAGGGTTTCGTCAGGGTTTAAGGATTCGATTTTTTTAAAAATATTTCTCATTGACCAAACCGAACGGGAATCAAGATCTATAATTTTTAATGTTATTCCCAAAATTTTAGAAAAAAAAATTTACTTGATTGGGTAATTCAACGGTCAACTAGTACTTTGACCATAACCCCTAAATTGGGTTTCGTCAGGGTTTAAGGATTCGATTTTTTAATAAATATTTCTCGATGACATTAACCGAACGGGAATCAAGATCCATCATTTTTAATGTTATTCCCAAAATTTTAGAAATTTTTTTTTTGATTGGGTAATTCAACGTTCAACTAGTACTTTGACTGGAACCCCTAAACAGGGTTTCGTCAGGGTTTAAGGATTCGATTTTTTAAAAAATATTTCTCGATGACCCAACCGAACGGGAATCAAGATCCATCATTTTTAATGTTATTCTAAAAATTTTAGAAAAAAAAAATTTATTTGACTTTGTAATTCAACGGTCAACTAGTTCTTTGATCGAAACCCCTAAACAGGGTTTCGTTAGAGTTTAAGGATTCGATTTTTTAAAAAATATTTCCCGAAGGCCCAACCGAACGGGAATCAAGATCCATCATTTTTAATGTTATTCCCAAAATTTTAGAAAAAAAAATTATTTGATTGGTTAATTCAACGGTCAACTAGTACTTTGACCAGAACCCCTAAATTGGGTTCCATCAGGGTTTAAGGATTCGATTTTTTTAAAAAATATTTCTCGATGACCCAACCGAACGGGAATCAAGATCCATCATTTTTAATGTTATTCCCAAAATTTTAGAAAAAAAAATTTATTTGATTGGGTAATTCAACGGTCAACTAGTACTTTGACCGGAACTCCTAAAAAGGGTTTCGTTAGGGTTTAAGGGTTCGATTTTTTTAAAAAATATATCTCCGTGACCCAACTGAACGGGAATCAAGATCCATCATTTTTAATGTTATTCCCAAAATTTTAGAAAAAAAAATTTATTTGATTGGGTAATTCAACGGTCAACTAGTACTTTGACCGGAACCCCTAAATAGGGTTTCGTCAGGGTTTAAGGATTCGATTTTTTAAAAAATATTTCTCGATGACTCAACTGAACGGGAATCAAGATCCATCATTTTTAATGTTATTCCCAAAATTTTAGAAAAAAAAATTTATTTGATTGGTTTAATTCAACGGTCAACTAGTACTTTGACCAGAACCCCTAAATTGGGTTTCGTTAGGGTTTAAGGATTCGATTTTTTTAAAAATATTTCTTGATGACCCAACCGAATGGGAATCAGGATCCATCATTTTTAATGTTATTCCCAAAAATTTTAGGGAAAAAAATTTACTTGATTGGGTAATTCAACGGTCAACTAGTACTTTGATTGGAACCCCTAAATTGGGTTTCGTCAGGGTTCAAGGATTCGATTTTTTAATAAATATTTCTCGATGACCCAACTGAACGGGAATGAAGATCCATCATTTTTAATGTTATTCCCAAAATTTTAGAAAAAAAATTTATTTGATTGGGTAATTCAACGGTCAACTTGTACTTTGACCGGAACCCCTAAAAAGGGTTTCGTCAGGGTTTAAGGATTCGATTTCTAAAAAATATTTCTTGATGACCCAACCGAACGAGAATCAAGATCCATCATTTTTAATGTTATTCCCAAAATTTCAGAAAAAAAAATATATTTGATTGGGTAATTCAACGGTGAACTAGTACTTTGACCGGAACCCCTAAAAAGGGTTTCGTTAGGGTTTAAGGATTCGATTTTTTAAAAAATATTTCTCGATGACCCAACTGAACGGGAATCAAGATCCATCATTTTTAATGTTATTCCCAAAATTTTAGAAAAAAAAAATTTATTTGATTGGGTAATTCAACGGTCAACTAGTACTTTGACCAGAACCCCTAAATAGGGTTTCGTCAGGATTTAAGGATTCGATTTATTAGAAAATATTTCTCAACGACCCAACCAAACGGGAATCAAGATCCGTCATTTTTAATGTTATTCCCAAATTTTAGAAAAAAAAATTTATTTGATTTGGTAATTCCACTTTCAACTAGTACTTTGACCGGAACCCCTAAACAGGGTTTCGTCAGGGTTTAAGGATTCGATTTTTTAAAAAATATTTCTCGATGACCCAACCAAACGGGAATCAAGATCCATCATTTTTAATGTTATTCCCAAAATTTTAGAAAAAAAATTTAGTTGATTGGGTAATTCAACGGTCAACTAGTACTTTGACCGGAACCCCTAAAAAGGGTTTCGTTAGGGTTTAAGGATTCGATTTTTTAAAAAATATTTCTCGATGACCCAACTGAACGTGAATCAAGATCCATCATTTTTAATGTTATTCCCAAAATTTTAGAAAAAAAATTTTATTTGATTGGGTAATTCAACGGTCAACTTGTACTTTGACCGGAACCCCTAAACAGGGTTTCGTCAGGGTTTAAGGATTCGATTTTTTAAAAAATATTTCTCGATGACTAAACTGAACGGGAATCAAGATCCATCATTTTTAATGTTATTCCCAAAATTTTAGAAAAAAAAATTAATTTGATTGGGTAATTCAACGGTTAACTAGTACTTTGCCCGGAACCCCTAAATTGGGTTTCGTTAGGGTTTAAGGATTCGATTTTTTTAAAAATATTTCTCGATGACCCCACCGAATGGGAATCAGGATCCATCATTTTTAATGTTATTCCCAAAATTTTAGAAAAAAAATTAATTGATTGGGTAATTCAACAGTCAACTAGTACTTTTACCGGAACCCCTAAACAGGGTTTCGTCAGGGTTTAAGGATTCGATTTTTTTAAAAATATTTCTCATTGACCCAACCGAACGGGAATCAAGATCTATAATTTTTAATGTTATTCCCAAAATTTTAGAAAAAAAATTTTACTTGATTGGGTAATTCAACGGTCAACTAGTACTTTGACTATAACCCCTAAATTGGGTTTCGTCAGGGTTTAAGGATTCGATTTTTTAATAAATATTTCTCGATGACATTAACTGAACGGGAATCAAGATCCATCATTTTTAATGTTATTCCCAACATTTTAGAATTTTTTTTTTGATTGGGTAATTCAACGTTCAACTAGTACTTTGACTGGAACCCCTAAACAGGGTTTCGTCAGGGTTTAAGGATTCGATTTTTTAAAAAATATTTCTCGATGACCCAACCGAACGGGAATCAAGATCCATCATTTTTAATGTTATTCCAAAAATTTTAGAAAAAAAAAATTTATTTGACTTTGTAATTCAACGGTCAACTAGTTCTTTGACCGAAACCCCTAAACAGGGTTTCGTTAGAGTTTAAGGATTCGATTTTTTAAAAAATATTTCCCGAAGACCCAACCGAACGGGAATCAAGATCCATCATTTTTAATGTTATTCCCAAAATTTTAGAAAAAAAATTATTTGATTGGTTAATTCAACGGTCAACTAGTACTTTGACCGGAACCCCTAAATTGGGTTCCATCAAGGTTTAAGGATTCGATTTTTTTAAAAAATATTTCTCGATGACCCAACCGAACGGGAATCAAGATCCATCATTTTTAATGTTATTCCCAAAATTTTAGAAAAAAAAATTATTTGATTGGGTAATTCAACGGTCAACTAGTACTTTGACCGGAACTCCTAAAAAGGGTTTCGTTAGGGTTTAAGGATTCGATTTTTTTAAAAAATATTTCTCTATGACCCAACTGAACGGGAATCAAGATCCATCATTTTTAATGTTATTCCCAAAATTTTAGAAAAAAAATTTATTTGATTGGGTAATTCAACGGTCAACTAGTACTTTGACCGGAACCCCTAAACAGGGTTTCGTCAGGGTTTAAGGATTCGATTTTTTAAAAAATATTTCTCGATGACTCAACTGAACGGGAATCAAGATCCATCATTTTTAATGTTATTCCCAAAATTTTAGAAAAAAAAATTATTTGATTGGGTAATTCAACAGTCAACTAGTACTTTGACCAGAACCCCTAAATTGGGTTTCGTTAGGGATTAAGGATTCGATTTTTTTAAAAATATTTCTCGATGACCCAACTGAACGTGAATCAAGATCCATCATTTTTAATGTTATTCCCAAAATTTTAGAAAAAAAATTTTATTTGATTGGGTAATTCAACGGTCAACTAGTACTTTGACCGGAACCCCTAAACAGGGTTTCGTCAGGGTTTAAGGATTCGATTTTTTAAAAAATATTTCTCGATGACTAAACTGAACGGGAATCAAGATCCATCATTTTTAATGTTATTCCCAAAATTTAAGAAAAAAAAATTAATTTGATTGGGTAATTCAACGGTTAACTAGTACTTTGCCCGGAACCCCTAAATTGGGTTTCGTTAGGGTTTAAGGATTCGATTTTTTTAAAAATATTTCTCGATGACCCCACCGAATGGGAATCAGGATCCATCATTTTTAATGTTATTCCCAAAATTTTAGAAAAAAAATTAATTGATTGGGTAATTCAACAGTCAACTAGTACTTTTACCGGAACCCCTAAACAGGGTTTCGTCAGGGTTTAAGGATTCGATTTTTTTAAAAATATTTCTCATTGACCCAACCGAACGGGAATCAAGATCTATAATTTTTAATGTTATTCCCAAAATTTTAGAAAAAAAAATTTACTTGATTGGGTAATTCAACGGTCAACTAGTACTTTGACCATAACCCCTAAATTGGGTTTCGTCAGGGTTTAAGGATTCGATTTTTTAATAAATATTTCTCGATGACATTAACTGAACGGGAATCAAGATCCATCATTTTTAATGTTATTCCCAACATTTTAGAAATTTTTTTTTTGATTGGGTAATTCAACGTTCAACTAGTACTTTGACTGGAACCCCTAAACAGGGTTTCGTCAGGGTTTAAGGATTCGATTTTTTAAAAAATATTTCTCGATGACCCAACCGAACGGGAATCAAGATCCATCATTTTTAATGTTATTCCCAAAATTTTAGAAAAAAAAAATTATTTGATTGGGTAATTCAACGGTCAACTAGTACTTTGACCGGAACTCCTAAAAAGGGTTTCGTTAGGGTTTAAGGATTCGATTTTTTTAAAAAATATTTCTCTATGACCCAACTGAACGGGAATCAAGATCCATCATTTTTAATGTTATTCCCAAAATTTTAGAAAAAAAATTTATTTGATTGGGTAATTCAACGGTCAACTAGTACTTTGACCGGAACCCCTAAACAGGGTTTCGTCAGGGTTTAAGGATTCGATTTTTTAAAAAATATTTCTCGATGACTCAACTGAACGGGAATCAAGATCCATCATTTTTAATGTTATTCCCAAAATTTTAGAAAAAAAAATTATTTGATTGGGTAATTCAACAGTCAACTAGTACTTTGACCAGAACCCATAAATTGGGTTTCGTTAGGGATTAAGGATTCGATTTTTTTAAAAATATTTCTCGATGACCCAACTGAACGTGAATCAAGATCCATCATTTTTAATGTTATTCCCAAAATTTTAGAAAAAAAATTTTATTTGATTGGGTAATTCAACGGTCAACTAGTACTTTGACCGGAACCCCTAAACAGGGTTTCGTCAGGGTTTAAGGATTCGATTTTTTAAAAAATATTTCTCGATGACTAAACTGAACGGGAATCAAGATCCATCATTTTTAATGTTATTCCCAAAATTTTAGAAAAAAAAAATTAATTTGATTGGGTAATTCAACGGTTAACTAGTACTTTGCCCGGAACCCCTAAATTGGGTTTCGTTAGGGTTTAAGGATTCGATTTTTTTAAAAATATTTCTCGATGACCCCACCGAATGGGAATCAGGATCCATCATTTTTAATGTTATTCCCAAAATTTTAGAAAAAAAATTAATTGATTGGGTAATTCAACAGTCAACTAGTACTTTTACCGGAACCCCTAAACAGGGTTTCGTCAGGGTTTAAGGATTCGATTTTTTTAAAAATATTTCTCATTGACCCAACCGAACGGGAATCAAGATCTATAATTTTTAATGTTATTCCCAAAATTTTAGAAAAAAAAATTTACTTGATTGGGTAATTCAACGGTCAACTAGTACTTTGACCATAACCCCTAAATTGGGTTTCGTCAGGGTTTAAGGATTCGATTTTTTAATAAATATTTCTCGATGACATTAACTGAACGGGAATCAAGATCCATCATTTTTAATGTTATTCCCAACATTTTAGAAATTTTTTTTTTGATTGGGTAATTCAACGTTCAACTAGTACTTTGACTGGAACCCCTAAACAGGGTTTCGTCAGGGTTTAAGGATTCGATTTTTTAAAAAATATTTCTCGATGACCCAACCGAACGGGAATCAAGATCCATCATTTTCAATGTTATTCCAAAAATTTTAGAAAAAAAAAAATTTATTTGACTTTGTAATTCAACGGTCAACTAGTTCTTTGACCGAAACCCCTAAACAGGGTTTCGTTAGAGTTTAAGGATTCGATTTTTTAAAAAATATTTCCCGAAGACCCAACCGAACGGGAATCAAGATCCATCATTTTTAATGTTATTCCCAAAATTTTAGAAAAAAAATTATTTGATTGGTTAATTCAACGGCCAACTAGTACTTTGACCGGAACCCCTAAATTGGGTTCCATCAAGGTTTAAGGATTCGATTTTTTTAAAAAATATTTCTCGATGACCCAACCGAACGGGAATCAAGATCCATCATTTTTAATGTTATTCCCAAAATTTTAGAAAAAAAAATTATTTGATTGGGTAATTCAACGGTCAACTAGTACTTTGACCGGAACTCCTAAAAAGGGTTTCGTTAGGGTTTAAGGATTCGATTTTTTTAAAAAATATTTCTCTATGACCCAACTGAACGGGAATCAAGATCCATCATTTTTAATGTTATTCCCAAAATTTTAGAAAAAAAATTTATTTGATTGGGTAATTCAACGGTCAACTAGTACTTTGACCGGAACCCCTAAACAGGGTTTCGTCAGGGTTTAAGGATTCGATTTTTTAAAAAATATTTCTCGATGACTCAACTGAACGGGAATCAAGATCCATCATTTTTAATGTTATTCCCAAAATTTTAGGAAAAAAAATTATTTGATTGGGTAATTCAACAGTCAACTAGTACTTTGACCAGAACCCCTAAATTGGGTTTCGTTAGGGATTAAGGATTCGATTTTTTTAAAAATATTTCTCGATGACCCAACCGAATGGGAATCATGATCCATCATTTTTAATGTTATTCCCAAAATTTTAGAAAAAAAAAATTTACTTGATTGGGTAATTCAACGGTCAACTAGTACTTTGACCAGAACCCCTAAATTGGGTTTCGTTAGGGTTTAAGGATTCGGTTTTTTTAAAAATATTTCTCGATGACCCAACCGAATGGGAATCAGGATCCATCATTTTTAATGTTATTCCCAAAATTTTAGAAAAAAATTTACTTGATTGGGTAATTCAACGGTCAACTAGTACTTTGACCATAACCCCTAAATTGGGTTTCGTCAGGGTTTAAGGATTCGATTTTTTAATAAATATTTCTCGATGACATTAACCGAACGGGAATCAAGATCCATCATTTTTAATGTTATTCCCAAAGTTTTAGAAATTTTTTTTTTGATTGGGTAATTCAACGTTCAACTAGTACTTTGACTGGAACCCCTAAACAGGGTTTCGTCAGGGTTTAAGGATTCGATTTTTTTAAAAAATATTTCTCGATGACCCAACCGAACGGGAATCAAGATCCATCATTTTTAATGTTATTCCCAAAATTTTAGAAAAAAAAAATTTATTTGATTGGGTAATTCAACGGTCAACTAGAACTTTGACCGGAACTCCTAAAAAGTGTTTCGTTAAGGTTTAAGGATTCGATTTTTTAAAAAATATTTCTCGATGACCCAACTGAACAGGAATCAAGATCCATCATTTTTAATGTTATTCCCAGAATTTTAGAAAAAAAATTTATTTGATTGGGTAATTCAACGGTCAACTAGTACTTTGACCGGAACCCCTAAACAGGGTTTCGTCAGGGTTTAAGGATTCGATTTTTTAAAAAATATTTCTCGATGACTCAACTGAACGGGAATCAAGATCCATCATTTTTAATGTTATTCCCAAAATTTTAGAAAAAAAAATTTATTTGATTGGGTAATTCAACGGTCAACAAGTACTTTGACCAGAACCCCTAAATTGGGTTTCGTTAGGGTTTAAGGATTCGATTTTTTAAAAAATATTTCTCGATGACCCAACTGAACGGGAATCAAGATCCATCATTTTTAATGTTATTCCAAAAATTTTAGAAAAAAATTTTTATTTGATTGGGTAATTCAACGGTCAACTAGTACTTTGACCGGAACCCCTAAATAGGGTTTCGTCAGGATTTAAGGATTCGATTTATTAGAAAATATTTCTCAACGACCCAACCAAACGGGAATCAAGATCCGTCATTTTTAATGTTATTCCCAAATTTTAGAAAAAAAAATTTATTTGATTTGGTAATTCCACTTTCAACTAGTACTTTGACCGGAACCCCTAAACAGGGTTTCGTCAGGGTTTAAGGATTCGATTTTTTAAAAAATATTTCTCGATGACCCAACCAAACGGGAATCAAGATCCATAATTTTTAATGTTATTCCAAAAATTTTAGAAAAAAAAATTTATTTGATTGGGTAATTCAACGGTCAACTAGTACTTTGACCGGAACCCCTAAACAGGGTTTCGTCAGGGTTAAAGGATTCGATTTTTTAAAAAATATTTCTCGATGACTAAACTGAACAGGAATCAAGATCCATCATTTTTAATGTTATTCCCAAAATTTTAGAAAAAAAAATTAATTTGATTGGGTAATTCAACGGTTAACTAGTACTTTGACCGGAACCCCTAAATTGGGTTTCGTTAGGGTTTAAGGATTCGATTTTTTTAAAAATATTTCTCGATGACCCCACCGAATGGGAATCAGGATCCATCATTTTTAATGTTATTCCCAAAATTTTAGAAAAAAAATTAATTGATTGGGTAATTCAACAGTCAACTAGTACTTTTTCCGGAACCCCTAAACAGGGTTTCGTCAGGGTTTAAGGATTCGATTTTTTTAAAAATATTTCTCATTGACCCAACCGAACGGGAATCAAGATCTATAATTTTTAATGTTATTCCCAAAATTTTAGAAAAAAAAAATTTACTTGATTGGGTAATTCAACGGTCAACTAGTACTTTGACCATAACCCCTAAATTGGGTTTCGTAAGGGTTTAAGGATTCGATTTTTTAATAAATATTTCTCGATGACATTAACCGAACGGGAATCAAGATCCATCATTTTTAATGTTATTCCCAAAATTTTAGAAATTTTTTTTTTGATTGGGTAATTCATCGTTCAACTAGTACTTTGACTGGAACCCCTAAACAGGTTTTCGTAAGGGTTTAAGGATTCGATTTTTTAAAAAATATTTCTCGATGACCCAACCGAACGGGAATCAAGATCCATCATTTTTAATGTTATTCCACAAAATTTAGAAAAAAAAAAATTTATTTGACTTTGTAATTCAACGGTCAACTAGTTCTTTGACCGGAACCCCTAAATAGGGTTTCGTTAGAGTTTTTTTTTTTTTTTTTTCCGGGTAAATGAGGCTTGGCCTCGTGGAATTTTATAAATAAGAAAGAAAAATACAGACTAAGAGCAAAAACTCAAAGCCAAGAACAAAATTCATTTGGAACAAGCTCCAAAGAATAAAGCAACTAAACAAAAATCAAAATTTCTACAATCAAATTTTGACAATTGTTTAGTTAAAACTACCCCACAAGAAAACAAAAAATTCCAATGGAACATACTCCAAGGAATAAAAACCATGGGAATAAAAAAAACTCACAACTGGGATACTTCCACATGCCCCAATAATACATAGAAGCCCATAAAGAGAACAAACAAAAAAAACCCAAGAGAACAAGCAAACCCACAAGCCAGCAGGCCCAACAAGCTCTAAAAAAATCATGCTGAAAACAAGTTGGCCACCAAGAGAAAGCCCAACACCAAAATAAAAGGTCTTGGACTCCACCCAGCAACCTTGCAAAATGGACCTTGAAAAAATCAAAACCACTGCCACCAGGCCCGAGAAGCTCAAACCAAATCCACATGGTGAAAGGCTGAAAGCAAATCTTGCTATTAAAAAACAAGGCGACCCTAATTATCAAGCCAACTCTTGGTTTCGTTAGAGTTTAAGGATTCGATTTTTTAAAAAATATTTCCCGAAGACCCAACCGAACGGGAATCAAGATCCATCATTTTTAATGTTATTCCCAAAATTTTAGAAAAAAAATTTATTTGATTGGGTAATTCAACGGTCAACTAGTACTTTGACCGGAACCCCTAAATTGGGTTCCATCAGGGTTTAAGGATTCGATTTTTTTAAAAAATATTTCTCGATGACCCAATCGAACGGGAATCAAGATCCATCATTTTTAATGTTATTCCCAAAATTTTAGAAAAAAAAAAATTTATTTGATTGGGTAATTCAACGGTCAACCAGTACTTTGACCGGAACTCCTAAAAAGGGTTTCGTTAGGGTTTAAGGATTCAATTTTTTAAAAAATATTTCTCGATGAACCAACTGAACGGGAATCAAGATCCATCATTTTTAATGTTATTCCCAAAATTTTAGAAAAAAATTTTATTTGATTGGGTAATTCAACGGTCAACTAGTACTTTGACCGGAACCCCTAAACAGGGTTTCGTCAGGGTTTAAGGATTCGATTTTTTAAAAAATATTTCTCGATGACTCAACTGAACGGGAATCAAGATCCATCATTTTTAATGTTATTCCCAAAATTTTAGAATAAAAAATTTAATTGATTGGGTAATTCAACGGTCAACTAGTACTTTGACCAGAACCCCTAAATTGGGTTTCGTTAGGGTTTAAGGATTCGATTTTTTTAAAAATATTTCTCGATGACCCAACCGAATGGGAATCAGGATCCATCATTTTTAATGTTATTCCCAAAATTTTAGAAAAAAAATTTACTTGATTGGGTAATTCAACGGTCAACTAGTACTTTGACTGGAACCCCTAAATTGGGTTTCGTTAGGGTTTAAGAATTCGGTTTTTTTAAAAATATTTCTCGATGACCCAACCGAATGGGAATCAGGATCCATCATTTTTAATGTTATTCCCAAAATTTTAGAAAAAAATTTACTTGATTGGGTAATTCAACGGTCAACTAGTACTTTGACCATAACCCCTAAATTGGGTTTCGTCAGGGTTTAAGGATTCGATTTTTTAATAAATATTTCTCGATGACATTAACCGAACGAGAATCAAGATCCATCATTTTTAATGTTATTCCCAAAATTTTAGAAAAAAAAATTTATTTGATTGGGTAATTCAACGGTCAACTAGTACTTTGACTGGAACCCCTAAATTGGGTTTCGTTAGGGTTTAAGGATTCGGTTTTTTTAAAAATATTTCTCGATGACCCAACCGAATGGGAATCAGGATCCATCATTTTTAATGTTATTCCCAAAATTTTAGAAAAAAAAATTTATTTGATTGGGTAATTCAACGGTAAACTAGTACTTTGACCGGAACCCCTAAACAGGGTTTCGTCAGGGTTTAAGGATTCGATTTTTTAAAAAATATTTCTCGATGACCCAACTGAACGTGAATCAAGATCCATCATTTTTAATGTTATTCCCAAAATTTTAGAAAAAAAAATTTATTTGATTGGGTAATTCAACGGTCAACTAGTACTTTGACCGGAACCCCTAAAAAGGGTTTCGTTAGGGTTTAAGGATTCGATTTTTTAAAAAATATTTCTCGATGACCCAACCAAACGGGAATCAAGATCCATCATTTTTAATGTTATTCCCAAAATTTTAGAAAAAAAAATTTATTTGATTTGGTAATTCAACGGTCAACTAGTACTTTGACCGGAACCCCTAAAAAGGGTTTCGTTAGGGTTTAAGGATTCGATTTTTTAAAAAATATTTCTCGATGACCCAACTGAACGTGAATCAAGATCCATCATTTTTAATGTTATTCCCAAAATTTTAGAATAAAAAATTTAATTGATTGGGTAATTCAACGGTCAACTAGTACTTTGACCAGAACCCCTAAATTGGGTTTCGTTAGGGTTTAAGGATTCGATTTTTTTAAAAATATTTCTCGATGACCCAACCGAATGGGAATCAGGATCCATCATTTTTAATGTTATTCCCAAAATTTTAGAAAAAAAAATTACTTGATTGGGTAATTCAACGGCCAACTAGTACTTTGACTGGAACCCCTAAATTGGGTTTCGTTAGGGTTTAAGAATTCGGTTTTTTTAAAAATATTTCTCGATGACCCAACCGAATGGGAATCAGGATCCATCATTTTTAATGTTATTCCCAAAATTTTAGAAAAAAATTTACTTGATTGGGTAATTCAACGGTCAACTAGTACTTTGACCATAACCCCTAAATTGGGTTTCGTCAGGGTTTAAGGATTCGATTTTTTAATAAATATTTCTCGATGACATTAACCGAACGAGAATCAAGATCCATCATTTTTAATGTTATTCCCAAAATTTTAGAAAAAAAAATTTATTTGATTGGGTAATTCAACGGTCAACTAGTACTTTGACTGGAACCCCTAAATTGGGTTTCGTTAGGGTTTAAGGATTCGGTTTTTTTAAAAATATTTCTCGATGACCCAACCGAATGGGAATCAGGATCCATCATTTTTAATGTTATTCCCAAAATTTTAGAAAAAAAAATTTATTTGATTGGGTAATTCAACGGTCAACTAGTACTTTGACCGGAACCCCTAAACAGGGTTTCGTCAGGGTTTAAGGATTCGATTTTTTAAAAAATATTTCTCGATGACCCAACTGAACGTGAATCAAGATCCATCATTTTTAATGTTATTCCCAAAATTTTAGAAAAAACAATTTATTTGATTGGGTAATTCAACGGTCAACTAGTACTTTGACCGGAACCCCTAAAAAGGGTTTCGTTAGGGTTTAAGGATTCGATTTTTAAAAAAATATTTCTCGATGACCCAACCAAACGGGAATCAAGATCCATCATTTTTAATGTTATTCCCAAAATTTTAGAAAAAAAAATTTATTTGATTTGGTAATTCAACGGTCAACTAGTACTTTGACCGGAACCCCTAAAAAGGGTTTCGTTAGGGTTTAAGGATTCGATTTTTTAAAAAATATTTCTCGATGACCCAACTGAACGTGAATCAAGATCCATCATTTTTAATGTTATTCCCAAAATTTTAGAAAAAAAAATTTATTTGATTGGGTAATTCAACGGTCAACTAGTACTTTGACCAGAACCCCTAAATTGGGTTTCGTTAGGGTTTAAGGATTCGATTTTTTTAAAAATATTTCTCGATGACCCAACCGAATGGGAATCATGATCCATCATTTTTAATGTTATTCCCAAAATTTTAGAAAAAAAATTTACTTGATTGGGTAATTCAACGGTCAACTAGTACTTTGACTGGAACCCCTAAATTGGGTTTCGTTATGGTTTAAGGATTCGGTTTTTTTAAAAATATTTCTCGATGACCCAACCGAATGGGAATCAGGATCCATCATTTTTAATGTTATTCCCAAAATTTTAGAAAAAAATTTACTAGATTGGGTAATTCAACGGTCAACTAGTACTTTGACCATAACCCCTAAATTGGGTTTCGTCAGGGTTTAAGGATTCGATTTTTTAATAAATATTTCATGATGACATTAACCAAACGGGAATCAAGATCCATCATTTTTAATGTTATTCCCAAAGTTTTAGAAATTTTTTTTTTGATTGGGTAATTCAACGTTCAACTAGTACTTTGACTGGAACCCCTAAACAGGGTTTCGTCAGGGTTCAAGGATTCGATTTTTTAATAAATATTTCTCGATGACCCAACTGAACGGGAATCAAGATCCATCATTTTTAATGTTATTCCCAAAATTTTAGAAAAAAAAATTTATTTGATTGGGTAATTCAACGGTCAACTTGTACTTTGACCGGAACCCCTAAAAAGGGTTTCGTAAGGGTTTAAGGATTCAATTTCTAAAAAATATTTCTTGATGACCCAACCGAACGAGAATCAAGATCCATCATTTTTAATGTTATTCCCAAAATTTCAGAAAAAAAAATTTATTTGATTGGGTAATTCAACGGTGAACTAGTACTTTGACCGGAACCCCTAAAAAGGGTTTCGTTAGGGTTTAAGGATTCGATTTTTTAAAAAATATTTCTCGATGACCCAACTGAACGGGAATCAAGATCCATCATTTTTAATGTTATTCCCAAAATTTTAGAAAAAAAAATTTATTTGATTGGGTAATTCAACGGTCAACTAGTACTTTGACCAGAACCCCTAAATAGGGTTTCGTCAGGATTTAAGGATTCGATTTATTAGAAAATATTTCTCAACGACCCAACCAAACGGGAATCAAGATCCGTCATTTTTAATGTTATTCCCAAATTTTAGAAAAAAAAATTTATTTGATTTGGTAATTCCACTTTCAACTAGTACTTTGACCGGAACCCCTAAACAGGGTTTCGTCAGGGTTTAAGGATTCGATTTTTTAAAAAATATTTCTCGATGACCCAACCAAACGGGAATCAAGATCCATCATTTTTAATATTATTCCCAAAATTTTAGAAAAAAAATTTAGTTGATTGGGTAATTCAACGGTCAACTAGTACTTTGACCGGAACCCCTAAAAAGGGTTTCGTTAGGGTTTAAGGATTCGATTTTTTAAAAAATATTTCTCGATGACCCAACTGAACGTGAATCAAGATCCATCATTTTTAATGTTATTCCCAAAATTTTAGAAAAAAAATTTTATTTGATTGGGTAATTCAACGGTCAACTAGTACTTTGACCGGAACCCCTAAACAGGGTTTCGTCAGGGTTTAAGGATTCGATTTTTTAAAAAATATTTCTCAATGACTAAACTGAACGGGAATCAAGATCCATCATTTTTAATGTTATTCCCAAAATTTTAGAAAAAAAAATTAATTTGATTGGGTAATTCAACGGTTAACTAGTACTTTGCCCGGAACCCCTAAATTGGGTTTCGTTAGGGTTTAAGGATTCGATTTTTTTAAAAATATTTCTCGATGACCCCACCGAATGGGAATCAGGATCCATCATTTTTAATGTTATTCCCAAAATTTTAGAAAAAAAATTAATTGATTGGGTAATTCAACAGTCAACTAGTACTTTTACCGGAACCCCTAAACAGGGTTTCGTCAGGGTTTAAGGATTCGATTTTTTTAAAAATATTTCTCATTGACCCAACCGAACGGGAATCAAGATCTATAATTTTTAATGTTATTCCTAAAATTTTAGAAAAAAAATTTACTTGATTGGGTAATTCAACGGTCAACTAGTACTTTGACCATAACCCCTAAATTGGGTTTCGTCAGGGTTTAAGGATTCGATTTTTTAATAAATATTTCTCTATGACATTAACCGAACGGGAATCAAGATCCATCATTTTTAATGTTATTCCCAAAATTTTAGAAATTTTTTTTTTGATTGGGTAATTCAACGTTCAACTAGTACTTTGACTGGAACCCCTAAACAGGGTTTCGTCAGGGTTTAAGGATTCGATTTTTTAAAAAATATTTCTCGATGACCCAACCGAACGGGAATCAAGATCCATCATTTTTAATGTTATTCCAAAAATTTTAGAAAAAAAAAATTTATTTGACTTTGTAATTCAACGGTCAACTAGTTCTTTGATCGAAACCCCTAAACAGGGTTTCGTTAGAGTTTAAGGATTCGATTTTTTAAAAAATATTTCCCGAAGGCCCAACCGAACGGGAATCAAGATCCATCATTTTTAATGTTATTCCCAAAATTTTAGAAAAAAAATTATTTGATTGGTTAATTCAACGGTCAACTAGTACTTTGACCGGAACCCCTAAATTGGGTTCCATCAGGGTTTAAGGATTCGATTTTTTTAAAAAATATTTCTCGATGACCCAACCGAACGGGAATCAAGATCCATCATTTTTAATGTTATTCCCAAAATTTTAGAAAAAAAATTTATTTGATTGGGTAATTCAACGGTCAACTAGTACTTTGACCGGAACTCCTAAAAAGGGTTTCGTTAGGGTTTAAGGATTCGATTTTTTTAAAAAATATTTCTCGATGACCCAACTGAACGGGAATCAAGATCCATCATTTTTAATGTTATTCCCAAAATTTTAGAAAAAAAAATTTATTTGATTGGGTAATTCAACGGTCAACTAGTACTTTGACCGGAACCCCTAAATAGGGTTTCGTCAGGGTTTAAGGATTCGATTTTTTAAAAAATATTTCTCGATGACTCAACTGAACGGGAATCAAGATCCATCATTTTTAATGTTATTCCCAAAATTTTAGAAAAAAAAATTTATTTGATTGGGTAATTCAACGGTCAACTAGTACTTTGACCAGAACCCCTAAATTGGGTTTCGTTAGGGTTTAAGGATTCGATTTTTTTAAAAATATTTCTCGATGACCCAACCGAATGGGAATCATGATCCATCATTTTTAATGTTATTCCCAAAATTTTAGAAAAAAAAATTTACTTGATTGGGTAATTCAACGGTCAACTAGTACTTTGACTGGAACCCCTAAATTGGGTTTCGTTATGGTTTAAGGATTCGGTTTTTTTAAAAATATTTCTCGATGACCCAACCGAATGGGAATCAGGATCCATCATTTTTAATGTTATTCCCAAAATTTTAGAAAAAAATTTACTAGATTGGGTAATTCAACAGGCAACTAGTACTTTGACCATAACCCCTAAATTGGGTTTCGTCAGGGTTTAAGGATTCGATTTTTTAATAAATATTTCACGATGACATTAACCAAACGGGAATCAAGATCCATCATTTTTAATGTTATTCCCAAAGTTTTAGAATTTTTTTTTTTGATTGGGTAATTCAACGTTCAACTAGTACTTTGACTGGAACCCCTAAACAGGGTTTCGTCAGGGTTGAAGGATTCGATTTTTTTAAAAAATATTTCTCGATGACCCAACCGAACGGGAATCAAGATCCATCATTTTTAATGTTATTCCCAAAATTTTAGAAAAAAAAAATTTATTTGATTGGGTAATTCAACGGTCAACTAGTACTTTGACCGGAACTCCTAAAAAGTGTTTCGTTAGGGTTTAAGGATTGGATTTTTTAAAAAATATTTCTCGATGACCCAACTGAACAGGAATCAAGATCCATCATTTTTAATGTTATTCCCAGAATTTTAGAAAAAAAATTTATTTGATTGGGTAATTCAACGGTCAACTAGTACTTTGACCGGAACCCCTAAACAGGGTTTCGTCAGGGTTTAAGGATTCGATTTTTTAAAAAATATTTCTCGATGACTCAACTGAACGGGAATCAAGATCCATCATTTTTAATGTTATTCCCAAAATTTTAGAAAAAAAAATTTATTTGATTGGGTAATTCAACGGTCAACTAGTACTTTGACCAGAACCCCTAAATTGGGTTTCGTTAGGGTTTAAGGATTCGTTTTTTTAAAAAATATTTCTCGATGACCCAACAGAACGGGAATCAAGATCCATCATTTTTAATGTTATTCCCAAAATTTTAGAAAAAAAAATTTATTTGATTGGGTAATTCAACGGTCAACTTGTACTTTGACCGGAACCCCTAAAAAGGGTTTCGTAAGGGTTTAAGGATTCGATTTCTAAAAAATATTTCTTGATGACCCAACCGAACGAGAATCAAGATCATTCATTTTTAATGTTATTCCCAAAATTTCAGAAAAAAAAAATTTATTTGATTGGGTAATTCAACGGTGAACTAGTACTTTGACCGGAACCCCTAAAAAGGGTTTCGTTAGGGTTTAAGGATTCGATTTTTTAAAAAATATTTCTCGATGACCCAACTGAACGGGAATCAAGATCCATCATTTTTAATGTTATTCCCAAAATTTTAGAAAAAAAAATTTATTTGATTGGGTAATTCAACGGTCAACTAGTACTTTGACCAGAACCCCTAAATAGGGTTTCGTCAGGATTTAAGGATTCGATTTATTAGAAAATATTTCTCAACGACCCAACCAAACGGGAATCAAGATCCGTCATTTTTAATGTTATTCCCAAATTTTAGAAAAAAAAATTTATTTGATTGGGTAATTCAACGGTGAACTAGTACTTTGACCGGAATCAAGATCCATCATTTTTAATGTTATTCCCAAAGTTTTAGAAATTTTTTTTTTGATTGGGTAATTCAACGTTCAACTAGTACTTTGACTGGAACCCCTAAACAGGGTTTCGTCAGGGTTCAAGGATTCGATTTTTTAATAAATATTTCTCGATGACCCAACTGAACGGGAATCAAGATCCATCATTTTTAATGTTATTCCCAAAATTTTAGAAAAAAAAATTTATTTGATTGGGTAATTCAACGGTCAACTTGTACTTTGACCGGAACCCCTAAAAAGGGTTTCGTAAGGGTTTAAGGATTCAATTTCTAAAAAATATTTCTTGATGACCCAACCGAACGAGAATCAAGATCCATCATTTTTAATGTTATTCCCAAAATTTCAGAAAAAAAAATTTATTTGATTGGGTAATTCAACGGTGAACTAGTACTTTGACCGGAACCCCTAAAAAGGGTTTCGTTAGGGTTTAAGGATTCGATTTTTTAAAAAATATTTCTCGATGACCCAACTGAACGGGAATCAAGATCCATCATTTTTAATGTTATTCCCAAAATTTTAGAAAAAAAAATTTATTTGATTGGGTAATTCAACGGTCAACTAGTACTTTGACCAGAACCCCTAAATAGGGTTTCGTCAGGATTTAAGGATTCGATTTATTAGAAAATATTTCTCAACGACCCAACCAAACGGGAATCAAGATCCGTCATTTTTAATGTTATTCCCAAATTTTAGAAAAAAAAATTTATTTGATTTGGTAATTCCACTTTCAACTAGTACTTTGACCGGAACCCCTAAACAGGGTTTCGTCAGGGTTTAAGGATTCGATTTTTTAAAAAATATTTCTCGATGACCCAACCAAACGGGAATCAAGATCCATCATTTTTAATATTATTCCCAAAATTTTAGAAAAAAAATTTAGTTGATTGGGTAATTCAACGGTCAACTAGTACTTTGACCGGAACCCCTAAAAAGGGTTTCGTTAGGGTTTAAGGATTCGATTTTTTAAAAAATATTTCTCGATGACCCAACTGAACGTGAATCAAGATCCATCATTTTTAATGTTATTCCCAAAATTTTAGAAAAAAAATTTTATTTGATTGGGTAATTCAACGGTCAACTAGTACTTTGACCGGAACCCCTAAACAGGGTTTCGTCAGGGTTTAAGGATTCGATTTTTTAAAAAATATTTCTCAATGACTAAACTGAACGGGAATCAAGATCCATCATTTTTAATGTTATTCCCAAAATTTTAGAAAAAAAAATTAATTTGATTGGGTAATTCAACGGTTAACTAGTACTTTGCCCGGAACCCCTAAATTGGGTTTCGTTAGGGTTTAAGGATTCGATTTTTTTAAAAATATTTCTCGATGACCCCACCGAATGGGAATCAGGATCCATCATTTTTAATGTTATTCCCAAAATTTTAGAAAAAAAATTAATTGATTGGGTAATTCAACAGTCAACTAGTACTTTTACCGGAACCCCTAAACAGGGTTTCGTCAGGGTTTAAGGATTCGATTTTTTTAAAAATATTTCTCATTGACCCAACCGAACGGGAATCAAGATCTATAATTTTTAATGTTATTCCTAAAATTTTAGAAAAAAAATTTACTTGATTGGGTAATTCAACGGTCAACTAGTACTTTGACCATAACCCCTAAATTGGGTTTCGTCAGGGTTTAAGGATTCGATTTTTTAATAAATATTTCTCTATGACATTAACCGAACGGGAATCAAGATCCATCATTTTTAATGTTATTCCCAAAATTTTAGAAATTTTTTTTTTGATTGGGTAATTCAACGTTCAACTAGTACTTTGACTGGAACCCCTAAACAGGGTTTCGTCAGGGTTTAAGGATTCGATTTTTTAAAAAATATTTCTCGATGACCCAACCGAACGGGAATCAAGATCCATCATTTTTAATGTTATTCCAAAAATTTTAGAAAAAAAAAATTTATTTGACTTTGTAATTCAACGGTCAACTAGTTCTTTGATCGAAACCCCTAAACAGGGTTTCGTTAGAGTTTAAGGATTCGATTTTTTAAAAAATATTTCCCGAAGGCCCAACCGAACGGGAATCAAGATCCATCATTTTTAATGTTATTCCCAAAATTTTAGAAAAAAAATTATTTGATTGGTTAATTCAACGGTCAACTAGTACTTTGACCGGAACCCCTAAATTGGGTTCCATCAGGGTTTAAGGATTCGATTTTTTTAAAAAATATTTCTCGATGACCCAACCGAACGGGAATCAAGATCCATCATTTTTAATGTTATTCCCAAAATTTTAGAAAAAAAATTTATTTGATTGGGTAATTCAACGGTCAACTAGTACTTTGACCGGAACTCCTAAAAAGGGTTTCGTTAGGGTTTAAGGATTCGATTTTTTTAAAAAATATTTCTCGATGACCCAACTGAACGGGAATCAAGATCCATCATTTTTAATGTTATTCCCAAAATTTTAGAAAAAAAAATTTATTTGATTGGGTAATTCAACGGTCAACTAGTACTTTGACCGGAACCCCTAAATAGGGTTTCGTCAGGGTTTAAGGATTCGATTTTTTAAAAAATATTTCTCGATGACTCAACTGAACGGGAATCAAGATCCATCATTTTTAATGTTATTCCCAAAATTTTAGAAAAAAAAATTTATTTGATTGGGTAATTCAACGGTCAACTAGTACTTTGACCAGAACCCCTAAATTGGGTTTCGTTAGGGTTTAAGGATTCGATTTTTTTAAAAATATTTCTCGATGACCCAACCGAATGGGAATCATGATCCATCATTTTTAATGTTATTCCCAAAATTTTAGAAAAAAAAATTTACTTGATTGGGTAATTCAACGGTCAACTAGTACTTTGACTGGAACCCCTAAATTGGGTTTCGTTATGGTTTAAGGATTCGGTTTTTTTAAAAATATTTCTCGATGACCCAACCGAATGGGAATCAGGATCCATCATTTTTAATGTTATTCCCAAAATTTTAGAAAAAAATTTACTAGATTGGGTAATTCAACAGGCAACTAGTACTTTGACCATAACCCCTAAATTGGGTTTCGTCAGGGTTTAAGGATTCGATTTTTTAATAAATATTTCACGATGACATTAACCAAACGGGAATCAAGATCCATCATTTTTAATGTTATTCCCAAAGTTTTAGAATTTTTTTTTTTGATTGGGTAATTCAACGTTCAACTAGTACTTTGACTGGAACCCCTAAACAGGGTTTCGTCAGGGTTGAAGGATTCGATTTTTTTAAAAAATATTTCTCGATGACCCAACCGAACGGGAATCAAGATCCATCATTTTTAATGTTATTCCCAAAATTTTAGAAAAAAAAAATTTATTTGATTGGGTAATTCAACGGTCAACTAGTACTTTGACCGGAACTCCTAAAAAGTGTTTCGTTAGGGTTTAAGGATTGGATTTTTTAAAAAATATTTCTCGATGACCCAACTGAACAGGAATCAAGATCCATCATTTTTAATGTTATTCCCAGAATTTTAGAAAAAAAATTTATTTGATTGGGTAATTCAACGGTCAACTAGTACTTTGACCGGAACCCCTAAACAGGGTTTCGTCAGGGTTTAAGGATTCGATTTTTTAAAAAATATTTCTCGATGACTCAACTGAACGGGAATCAAGATCCATCATTTTTAATGTTATTCCCAAAATTTTAGAAAAAAAAATTTATTTGATTGGGTAATTCAACGGTCAACTAGTACTTTGACCAGAACCCCTAAATTGGGTTTCGTTAGGGTTTAAGGATTCGTTTTTTTAAAAAATATTTCTCGATGACCCAACAGAACGGGAATCAAGATCCATCATTTTTAATGTTATTCCCAAAATTTTAGAAAAAAAAATTTATTTGATTGGGTAATTCAACGGTCAACTTGTACTTTGACCGGAACCCCTAAAAAGGGTTTCGTAAGGGTTTAAGGATTCGATTTCTAAAAAATATTTCTTGATGACCCAACCGAACGAGAATCAAGATCATTCATTTTTAATGTTATTCCCAAAATTTCAGAAAAAAAAAATTTATTTGATTGGGTAATTCAACGGTGAACTAGTACTTTGACCGGAACCCCTAAAAAGGGTTTCGTTAGGGTTTAAGGATTCGATTTTTTAAAAAATATTTCTCGATGACCCAACTGAACGGGAATCAAGATCCATCATTTTTAATGTTATTCCCAAAATTTTAGAAAAAAAAATTTATTTGATTGGGTAATTCAACGGTCAACTAGTACTTTGACCAGAACCCCTAAATAGGGTTTCGTCAGGATTTAAGGATTCGATTTATTAGAAAATATTTCTCAACGACCCAACCAAACGGGAATCAAGATCCGTCATTTTTAATGTTATTCCCAAATTTTAGAAAAAAAAATTTATTTGATTTGGTAATTCCACTTTCAACTAGTACTTTGACCGGAACCCCTAAACAGGGTTTCGTCAGGGTTTAAGGATTCGATTTTTTAAAAAATATTTCTCGATGACCCAACCAAACGGGAATCAAGATCCATCATTTTTAATGTTATTCCCAAAATTTTAGAAAAAAAATTTAGTTGATTGGGTAATTCAACGGTCAACTAGTACTTTGACCGGAACCCCTAAAAAGGGTTTCGTTAGGGTTTAAGGATTCGATTTTTTAAAAAATATTTCTCGATGACCCAACTGAACGTGAATCAAGATCCATCATTTTTAATGTTATTCCCAAAATTTTAGAAAAAAAATTTTATTTGATTGGGTAATTCAACGGTCAACTAGTACTTTGACCGGAACCCCTAAACAGGGTTTCGTCAGGGTTTAAGGATTCGATTTTTTAAAAAATATTTCTCGATGACTAAACTGAACGGGAATCAAGATCCATCATTTTTAATGTTATTCCCAAAATTTTAGAAAAAAAAATTAATTTGATTGGGTAATTCAACGGTTAACTAGTACTTTGCCCGGAACCCCTAAATTGGGTTTCGTTAGGGTTTAAGGATTCGATTTTTTTAAAAATATTTCTCGATGACCCCACCGAATGGGAATCAGGATCCATCATTTTTAATGTTATTCCCAAAATTTTAGAAAAAAAATTAATTGATTTGGTAATTCAACAGTCAACTAGTACTTTTACCGGAACCCCTAAACAGGGTTTCGTCAGGGTTTAAGGATTCGATTTTTTTAAAAATATTTCTCATTGACCCAACCGAACGGGAATCAAGATCTATAATTTTTAATGTTATTCCCAAAATTTTAGAAAAAAAAATTTACTTGATTGGGTAATTCAACGGTCAACTAGTACTTTGACCATAACCCCTAAATTGGGTTTCGTCAGGGTTTAAGGATTCGATTTTTTAAAAAATATTTCTCTATGACATTAACCGAACGGGAATCAAGATCCATCATTTTTAATGTTATTCCCAAAATTTTAGAAATTTTTTTTTGATTGGGTAATTCAACGTTCAACTAGTACTTTGACTGGAACCCCTAAACAGGGTTTCGTCAGGGTTTAAGGATTCGATTTTTTAAAAAATATTTCTCGATGACCCAACCGAACGGGAATCAAGATCCATCATTTTTAATGTTATTCCAAAAATTTTAGAAAAAAAAAATTTATTTGACTTTGTAATTCAACGGTCAACTAGTTCTTTGATCGAAACCCCTAAACAGGGTTTCGTTAGAGTTTAAGGATTCGATTTTTTAAAAAATATTTCCCGAAGGCCCAACCGAACGGGAATCAAGATCCATCATTTTTAATGTTATTCCCAAAATTTTAGAAAAAAAAATTATTTGATTGGTCAATTCAACGGTCAACTAGTACTTTGACCGGAACCCCTAAATTGGGTTCCATCAGGGTTTAAGGATTCGATTTTTTTAAAAAATATTTCTCGATGACCCAACCGAACGGGAATCAAGATCCATCATTTTTAATGTTATTCCCAAAATTTTAGAAAAAAAAAATTTATTTGATTGGGTAATTCAACGGTCAACTAGTACTTTGACCGGAACTCCTAAAAAGGGTTTCGTTAGGGTTTAAGGATTCGATTTTTTTAAAAAATATTTCTCGATGACCCAACTGAACGGGAATCAAGATCCATCATTTTTAATGTTATTCCCAAAATTTTAGAAAAAAAAATTTATTTGATTGGGTAATTCAACGGTCAACTAGTACTTTGACCGGAACCCCTAAATAGGGTTTCGTCAGGGTTTAAGGATTCGATTTTTTAAAAAATATTTCTCGATGACTCAACTGAACGGGAATCAAGATCCATCATTTTTAATGTTATTCCCAAAATTTTAGAAAAAAAAATTTATTTGATTGGGTAATTCAACGGTCAACTAGTACTTTGACCAGAACCCCTAAATTGGGTTTCGTTAGGGTTTAAGGATTCGTTTTTTTAAAAAATATTTCTCGATGACCCAACAGAACGGGAATCAAGATCCATCATTTTTAATGTTATTCCCAAAATTTTAGAAAAAAAAATTTATTTGATTGGGTAATTCAACGGTCAACTTCTACTTTGACCGGAACCCCTAAAAAGGGTTTCGTAAGGGTTTAAGGATTCGATTTCTAAAAAATATTTCTTGATGACCCAACCGAACGAGAATCAAGATCCTTCATTTTTAATGTTATTCCCAAAATTTCAGAAAAAAAAAATTTATTTGATTGGGTAATTCAACGGTGAACTAGTACTTTGACCGGAACCCCTAAAAAGGGTTTCGTTAGGGTTTAAGGATTCGATTTTTTAAAAAATATTTCTCGATGACCCAACTGAACGGGAATCAAGATCCATCATTTTTAATGTTATTCCCAAAATTTTAGAAAAAAAAATTTATTTGATTGGGTAATTCAACGGTCAACTAGTACTTTGACCAGAACCCCTAAATAGGGTTTCGTCAGGATTTAAGGATTCGATTTATTAGAAAATATTTCTCGACGACCCAACCAAACGGGAATCAAGATCCGTCATTTTTAATGTTATTCCCAAATTTTAGAAAAAAAAATTTATTTGATTTGGTAATTCCACTTTCAACTAGTACTTTGACCGGAACCCCTAAACAGGGTTTCGTCAGGGTTTAAGGATTCGATTTTTTAAAAAATATTTCTCGATGACCCAACCAAACGGGAATCAAGATCCATCATTTTTAATGTTATTCCCAAAATTTTAGAAAAAAAATTTAGTTGATTGGGTAATTCAACGGTCAACTAGTACTTTGACCGGAACCCCTAAAAAGGGTTTCGTTAGGGTTTAAGGATTCGATTTTTTAAAAAATATTTCTCGATGACCCAACTGAACGTGAATCAAGATCCATCATTTTTAATGTTATTCCCAAAATTTTAGAAAATAAAATTTATTTGATTGGGTAATTCAACGGTCAACTAGTACTTTGACCGGAACCCCTAAACAGGGTTTCGTCAGGGTTTAAGGATTCGATTTTTTAAAAAATATTTCTCGATGACTAAACTGAACGGGAATCAAGATCCATCATTTTTAATGTTATTCCCAAAATTTTAGAAAAAAAATTAATTTGATTGGGTAATTCAACGGTTAACTAGTACTTTGCCCGGAACCCCTAAATTGGGTTTCGTTAGGGTTTAAGGATTCGATTTTTTTAAAAATATTTCTCGATGACCCCACCGAATGGGAATCAGGATCCATCATTTTTAATGTTATTCCCAAAATTTTAGAAAAAAAAATTTACTTGATTGGGTAATTCAACGGTCAACTAGTACTTTGACCATAACCCCTAAATTGGGTTTCGTCAGGGTTTAAGGATTCGATTTTTTAAAAAATATTTCTCTATGACATTAACCGAACGGGAATCAAGATCCATCATTTTTAATGTTATTCCCAAAATTTTAGAAATTTTTTTTTTGATTGGGTAATTCAACGTTCAACTAGTACTTTGACTGGAACCCCTAAACAGGGTTTCGTCAGGGTTTAAGGATTCGATTTTTTAAAAAATATTTCTCGATGACCCAACCGAACGGGAATCAAGATCCATCATTTTTAATGTTATTCCAAAAATTTTAGAAAAAAAAAATTTATTTGACTTTGTAATTCAACGGTCAACTAGTTCTTTGATCGAAACCCCTAAACAGGGTTTCGTTAGAGTTTAAGGATTCGATTTTTTAAAAAATATTTCCCGAAGGCCCAACCGAACGGGAATCAAGATCCATCATTTTTAATGTTATTCCCAAAATTTTAGAAAAAAAAAATTATTTGATTGGTCAATTCAACGGTCAACTAGTACTTTGACCGGAACCCCTAAATTGGGTTCCATCAGGGTTTAAGGATTCGATTTTTTTAAAAAATATTTCTCGATGACCCAACCGAACGGGAATCAAGATCCATCATTTTTAATGTTATTCCCAAAATTTTAGAAAAAAAAATTTATTTGATTGGGTAATTCAACGGTCAACTAGTACTTTGACCGGAACTCCTAAAAAGGGTTTCGTTAGGGTTTAAGGATTCGATTTTTTTAAAAAATATTTCTCGATGACCCAACTGAACGGGAATCAAGATCCATCATTTTTAATGTTATTCCCAAAATTTTAGAAAAAAAAATTTATTTGATTGGGTAATTCAACGGTCAACTAGTACTTTGACCGGAACCCCTAAATAGGGTTTCGTCAGGGTTTAAGGATTCGATTTTTTAAAAAATATTTCTCGATGACTCAACTGAACGGGAATCAAGATCCATCATTTTTAATGTTATTCCCAAAATTTTAGAAAAAAAAATTTATTTGATTGGGTAATTCAACGGTCAACTAGTACTTTGACCAGAACCCCTAAATTGGGTTTCGTTAGGGTTTAAGGATTCGATTTTTTTAAAAATATTTCTCGATGACCCAACCGAATGGGAATCATGATCCATCATTTTTAATGTTATTCCCAAAATTTTAGAAAAAAAAATTTACTTGATTGGGTAATTCAACGGTCAACTAGTACTTTGACTAGAACCCCTAAATTGGGTTTCGTTATGGTTTAAGGATTCGGTTTTTTTAAAAATATTTCTCGATGACCCAACCGAATGGGAATCAGGATCCATCATTTTTAATGTTATTCCCAAAATTTTAGAAAAAAATTTACTAGATTGGGTAATTCAACGGTCAACTAGTACTTTGACCATAACCCCTAAATTGGGTTTCGTCAGGGTTTAAGGATTCGATTTTTTAATAAATATTTCACGATGACATTAACCAAACGGGAATCAAGATCCATCATTTTTAATGTTATTCCCAAAGTTTTAGAAAAATTTATTTGATTGGGTAATTCAACGGTCAACTAGTACTTTGACCGGAACTCCTAAAAAGTGTTTCGTTAGGGTTTAAGGATTCGATTTTTTAAAAAATATTTCTCGATGACCCAACTGAACAGGAATCAAGATCCATCATTTTTAATGTTATTCCCAGAATTTTAGAAAAAAAATTTATTTGATTGGGTAATTCAACGGTCAACTAGTACTTTGACCGGAACCCCTAAACAGGGTTTCGTCAGGGTTTAAGGATTCGATTTTTTAAAAAATATTTCTCGATGACTCAACTGAACGGGAATCAAGATCCATCATTTTTAATGTTATTCCCAAAATTTTAGAAAAAAAATTTATTTGATTGGGTAATTCAACGGTCAACTAGTACTTTGACCAGAACCCCTAAATTGGGTTTCGTTAGGGTTTAAGGATTCGTTTTTTTAAAAAATATTTCTCGATGACCCAACAGAACGGGAATCAAGATCCATCATTTTTAATGTTATTCCCAAAATTTTAGAAAAAATTTTTTATTTGATTGGGTAATTCAACGGTCAACTAGTACTTTGACCGGAACCCCTAAATAGGGTTTCGTCAGGATTTAAGGATTCGATTTATTAAAAAATATTTCTCGATGACCCAACCGAACGGGAATCAAGATCCATCATTTTTAATGTTATTCCCAAAATTTTAGAAAAAAAAATTTATTTGATTGGGTAATTCCACGGTCAACTAGTACTTTGACCAGAACCCCTAAATAGGGTTTCGTCAGGATTTAAGGATTCGATTTATTAGAAAATATTTCTCAACGACCCAACCAAACGGGAATCAAGATCCGTCATTTTTAATGTTATTCCCAAATTTTAGAAAAAAAAATTTATTTGATTTGGTAATTCCACTTTCAACTAGTACTTTGACCGGAACCCCTAAACAGGGTTTCGTCAGGGTTTAAGGATTCGATTTTTTAAAAAATATTTCTCGATGACCCAACCAAACGGGAATCAAGATCCATCATTTTTAATGTTATTCCCAAAATTTTAGAAAAAAAATTTAGTTGATTGGGTAATTCAACGGTCAACTAGTACTTTGACCGGAACCCCTAAAAAGGGTTTCGTTAGGGTTTAAGGATTCGATTTTTTAAAAAATATTTCTCGATGACCCAACTGAACGTGAATCAAGATCCATCATTTTTAATATTATTCCCAAAATTTTAGAAAAAAAATTTTATTTGATTGGGTAATTCAACGGTCAACTAGTACTTTGACCGGAACCCCTAAACAGGGTTTCGTCAGGGTTTAAGGATTCGATTTTTTAAAAAATATTTCTCGATGACTAAACTGAACGGGAATCAAGATCCATCATTTTTAATGTTATTCCCAAAATTTTAGAAAAAAAAATTAATTTGATTGGGTAATTCAACGGTTAACTAGTACTTTGCCCGGAACCCCTAAATTGGGTTTCGTTAGGGTTTAAGGATTCGATTTTTTTAAAAATATTTCTCGATGACCCAACCGAATGGGAATCAGGATCCATCATTTTTAATGTTATTCCCAAAATTTTAGAAAAAAAATTAATTGATTTGGTAATTCAACAGTCAACTAGTACTTTTACCGGAACCCCTAAACAGGGTTTCGTCAGGGTTTAAGGATTCGATTTTTTTTAAAATATTTCTCATTGACCCAACCGAACGGGAATCAAGATCTATAATTTTTAATGTTATTCCCAAAATTTTAGAAAAAAAATTTTACTTGATTGGGTAATTCAACGGTCAACTAGTACTTTGACCATAACCCCTAAATTGGGTTTCGTCAGGGTTTAAGGATTCGATTTTTTAATAAATATTTCTCTATGACATTAACCGAACGGGAATCAAGATCCATCATTTTTAATGTTATTCCCAAAATTTTAGAAATTTTTTTTTGATTGGGTAATTCAACGTTCAACTAGTACTTTGACTGGAACCCCTAAACAGGGTTTCGTCAGGGTTTAAGGATTCGATTTTTTAAAAAATATTTCTCGATGACCCAACCGAACGGGAATCAAGATCCATCATTTTTAATGTTATTCCAAAAATTTTAGAAAAAAAAAATTTATTTGACTTTGTAATTCAACGGTCAACTAGTTCTTTGATCGAAACCCCTAAACAGGGTTTCGTTAGAGTCTAAGGATTCGATTTTTTAAAAAATATTTCCGGAAGGCCCAACCGAACGGGAATCAAGATCCATCATTTTTAATGTTATTCCCAAAATTTTAGAAAAAAAAATTATTTGATTGGTCAATTCAACGGTCAACTAGTACTTTGACCGGAACCCCTAAATTGGGTTCCATCAGGGTTTAAGGATTCGATTTTTTTAAAAAATATTTCTCGATGACCCAACCGAACGGGAATCAAGATCCATCATTTTTAATGTTATTCCCAAAATTTTAGAAAAAAAAATTTATTTGATTGGGTAATTCAACGGTCAACTAGTACTTTGATCGGAACTCCTAAAAAGGGTTTCGTTAGGGTTTAAGGATTCGATTTTTTTAAAAAATATTTCTCGATGACCCAACTGAACGGGAATCAAGATCCATCATTTTTAATGTTATTCCCAAAATTTTAGAAAAAAAAATTTATTTGATTGGGTAATTCAACGGTCAACTAGTACTTTGACCGGAACCCCTAAATAGGGTTTCGTCAGGGTTTAAGGATTCGATTTTTTAAAAAATATTTCTCGATGACTCAACTGAACGGGAATCAAGATCCATCATTTTTAATGTTATTCCCAAAATTTTAGAAAAAAAAATTTATTTGATTGGGTAATTCAACGGTCAACTAGTACTTTGACCAGAACCCCTAAATTGGGTTTCGTTAGGGTTTAAGGATTCGATTTTTTTAAAAATATTTCTCGATGACCCAACCGAATGGGAATCATGATCCATCATTTTTAATGTTATTCCCAAAATTTTAGAAAAAAAAATTTACTTGATTGGGTAATTCAACGGTCAACTAGTACTTTGACTGGAACCCCTAAATTGGGTTTCGTTATGGTTTAAGGATTCGGTTTTTTTAAAAATATTTCTCGATGACCCAACCGAATGGGAATCAGGATCCATCATTTTTAATGTTATTCCCAAAATTTTAGAAAAAAATTTACTAGATTGGGTAATTCAACGGTCAACTAGTACTTTGACCATAACCCCTAAATTGGGTTTCGTCAGGGTTTAAGGATTCGATTTTTTAATAAATATTTCACGATGACATTAACCAAACGGGAATCAAGATCCATCATTTTTAATGTTATTCCCAAAGTTTTAGAAATTTTTTTTTGATTGGGTAATTCAACGTTCAACTAGTACTTTGACTGGAACCCCTAAACAGGGTTTCGTCAGGGTTGAAGGATTCGATTTTTTTTAAAAATATTTCTCGATGACCCAACCGAACGGGAATCAAGATCCATCATTTTTAATGTTATTCCCAAAATTTTAGAAAAAAAAAATTTATTTGATTGGGTAATTCAACGGTCAACTAGTACTTTGACCGGAACTCCTAAAAAGTGTTTCGTTAGGGTTTAAGGATTCGATTTTTTAAAAAATATTTCTCGATGACCCAACTGAACAGGAATCAAGATCCATCATTTTTAATGTTATTCCCAGAATTTTAGAAAAAAAATTTATTTGATTGGGTAATTCAACGGTCAACTAGTACTTTGACCGGAACCCCTAAACAGGGTTTCGTCAGGGTTTAAGGATTCGATTTTTTAAAAAATATTTCTCGATGACTCAACTGAACGGGAATCAAGATCCATCATTTTTAATGTTATTCCCAAAATTTTAGAAAAAAATTTTATTTGATTGGGTAATTCAACGGTCAACTAGTACTTTGACCAGAACCCCTAAATTGGGTTTCGTTAGGGTTTAAGGATTCGTTTTTTTAAAAAATATTTCTCGATGACCCAACAGAACGGGAATCAAGATCCATCATTTTTAATGTTATTCCCAAAATTTTAGAAAAAAAATTTTATTTGATTGGGTAATTCAACGGTCAACTAGTACTTTGACCGGAACCCCTAAATAGGGTTTCGTCAGGATTTAAGGATTCGATTTATTAAAAAATATTTCTCGATGACCCAACCGAACGGGAATCAAGATCCATCATTTTTAATGTTATTCCCAAAATTTTAGAAAAAAAAATTTATTTGATTGGGTAATTCAACGGTCAACTAGTACTTTGACCAGAACCCCTAAATAGGGTTTCGTCAGGATTTAAGGATTCGATTTATTAGAAAATATTTCTCAACGACCCAACCAAACGGGAATCAAGATCCGTCATTTTTAATGTTATTCCCAAATTTTAGAAAAAAAAATTTATTTGATTTGGTAATTCCACTTTCAACTAGTACTTTGACCGGAACCCCTAAACAGGGTTTCGTCAGGGTTTAAGGATTCGATTTTTTAAAAAATATTTCTCGATGACCCAACCAAACGGGAATCAAGATCCATCATTTTTAATGTTATTCCCAAAATTTTAGAAAAAAAATTTAGTTGATTGGGTAATTCAACGGTCAACTAGTACTTTGACCGGAACCCCTAAAAAGGGTTTCGTTAGGGTTTAAGGATTCGATTTTTTAAAAAATATTTCTCGATGACCCAACTGAACGTGAATCAAAATCCATCATTTTTAATATTATTCCCAAAATTTTAGAAAAAAAATTTTATTTGATTGGGTAATTCAACGGTCAACTAGTACTTTGACCGGAACCCCTAAACAGGGTTTCGTCAGGGTTTAAGGATTCGATTTTTTAAAAAATATTTCTCGATGACTAAACTGAACGGGAATCAAGATCCATCATTTTTAATGTTATTCCCAAAATTTTAGAAAAAAAAATTAATTTGATTGGGTAATTCAACGGTTAACTAGTACTTTGCCCGGAACCCCTAAATTGGGTTTCGTTAGGGTTTAAGGATTCGATTTTTTAAAAATATTTCTCGATGACCCAACTGAACGGGAATCAAGATCCATCATTTTTAATGTTATTCCCAAAATTTTAGAAAAAAAATTAATTGATTTGGTAATTCAACAGTCAACTAGTACTTTTACCGGAACCCCTAAACAGGGTTTCGTCAGGGTTTAAGGATTCGATTTTTTTAAAAATATTTCTCATTGACCCAACCGAACGGGAATCAAGATCTATAATTTTTAATGTTATTCCCAAAATTTTAGAAAAAAAAATTTACTTGATTGGGTAATTCAACGGTCAACTAGTACTTTGACCATAACCCCTAAATTGGGTTTCGTCAGGGTTTAAGGATTCGATTTTTTAATAAATATTTCTCTATGACATTAACCGAACGGGAATCAAGATCCATCATTTTTAATGTTATTCCCAAAATTTTAGAAATTTTTTTTTTGATTGGGTAATTCAACGTTCAACTAGTACTTTGATTGGAACCCCTAAACAGGGTTTCGTCAGGGTTTAAGGATTCGATTTTTTAAAAAATATTTCTCGATGACCCAACCGAACGGGAATCAAGATCCATCATTTTTAATGTTATTCCAAAAATTTTAGAAAAAAAAATTTATTTGATTGGGTAATTCAACGGTCAACTAGTACTTTGACCGGAACCCCTAAATAGGGTTTCGTCAGGGTTTAAGGATTCGATTTTTTAAAAAATATTTCTCGATGACTCAACTGAACGGGAATCAAGATCCATCATTTTTAATGTTATTCCCAAAATTTTAGAAAAAAAAATTTATTTGATTGGGTAATTCAACGGTCAACTAGTACTTTGACCAGAACCCCTAAATTGGGTTTCGTTAGGGTTTAAGGATTCGATTTTTTTAAAAATATTTCTCGATGACCCAACCGAATGGGAATCATGATCCATCATTTTTAATGTTATTCCCAAAATTTTAGAAAAAAAATTTTACTTGATTGGGTAATTCAACGGTCAACTAGTACTTTGACTAGAACCCCTAAATTGGGTTTCGTTATGGTTTAAGGATTCGGTTTTTTTAAAAATATTTCTCGATGACCCAACCGAATGGGAATCAGGATCCATCATTTTTAATGTTATTCCCAAAATTTTAGAAAAAAATTTACTAGATTGGGTAATTCAACGGTCAACTAGTACTTTGACCATAACCCCTAAATTGGGTTTCGTCAGGGTTTAAGGATTCGATTTTTTAATAAATATTTCACGATGACATTAACCAAACGGGAATCAAGATCCATCATTTTTAATGTTATTCCCAAAGTTTTAGAAATTTTTTTTTGATTGGGTAATTCAACGTTCAACTAGTACTTTGACTGGAACCCCTAAACAGGGTTTCGTCAGGGTTGAAGGATTCGATTTTTTTAAAAAATATTTCTCGATGACCCAACCGAACGGGAATCAAGATCCATCATTTTTAATGTTATTCCCAAAATTTTAGAAAAAAAAAATTTATTTGATTGGGTAATTCAACGGTCAACTAGTACTTTGACCGGAACTCCTAAAAAGTGTTTCGTTAGGGTTTAAGGATTCGATTTTTTAAAAAATATTTCTCGATGACCCAACTGAACAGGAATCAAGATCCATAATTTTTAATGTTATTCCCAGAATTTTAGAAAAAAAATTTATTTGATTGGGTAATTCAACGGTCAACTAGTACTTTGACCGGAACCCCTAAACAGGGTTTCGTCAGGGTTTAAGGATTCGATTTTTTAAAAAATATTTCTCGATGACTCAACTGAACGGGAATCAAGATCCATCATTTTTAATGTTATTCCCAAAATTTTAGAAAAAAATTTTATTTGATTGGGTAATTCAACGGTCAACTAGTACTTTGACCAGAACCCCTAAATTGGGTTTCGTTAGGGTTTAAGGATTCGTTTTTTTAAAAAATATTTCTCGATGACCCAACAGAACGGGAATCAAGATCCATCATTTTTAATGTTATTCCCAAAATTTTAGAAAAAAAATTTTATTTGATTGGGTAATTCAACGGTCAACTAGTACTTTGACCGGAACCCCTAAATAGGGTTTCGTCAGGATTTAAGGATTCGATTTATTAAAAAATATTTCTCGATGACCCAACCGAACGGGAATCAAGATCCATCATTTTTAATGTTATTCCCAAAATTTTAGAAAAAAAAATTTATTTGATTGGGTAATTCAACGGTCAACTAGTACTTTGACCAGAACCCCTAAATAGGGTTTCGTCAGGATTTAAGGATTCGATTTATTAGAATATATTTCTCAACGACCCAACCAAACGGAACTCCTAAAAAGTGTTTCGTTAGGGTTTAAGGATTCGATTTTTTAAAAAATATTTCTCGATGACCCAACTGAACAGGAATCAAGATCCATCATTTTTAATGTTATTCCCAGAATTTTAGAAAAAAAATTTATTTGATTGGGTAATTCAACGGTCAACTAGTACTTTGACCGGAACCCCTAAACAGGGTTTCGTCAGGGTTTAAGGATTCGATTTTTTAAAAAATATTTCTCGATGACTCAACTGAACGGGAATCAAGATCCATCATTTTTAATGTTATTCCCAAAATTTTAGAAAAAAAATTTATTTGATTGGGTAATTCAACGGTCAACTAGTACTTTGACCAGAACCCCTAAATTGGGTTTCGTTAGGGTTTAAGGATTCGTTTTTTTAAAAAATATTTCTCGATGACCCAACAGAACGGGAATCAAGATCCATCATTTTTAATGTTATTCCCAAAATTTTAGAAAAAAAATTTTATTTGATTGGGTAATTCAACGGTCAACTAGTACTTTGACCGGAACCCCTAAATAGGGTTTCGTCAGGATTTAAGGATTCGATTTATTAAAAAATATTTCTCGATGACCCAACTGAACGGGAATCAAGATCCATCATTTTTAATGTTATTCCCAAAATTTTAGAAAAAAAAATTTATTTGATTGGGTAATTCAACGGTCAACTAGTACTTTGACCAGAACCCCTAAATAGGGTTTCGTCAGGATTTAAGGATTCGATTTTTTAAAAAATATTTCTCGATGACCCAACTGAACAGGAATCAAGATCCATCATTTTTAATGTTATTCCCAAAATTTTAGAAAAAAAAATTTATTTGATTGGGTAATTCAACGGTCAACTAGTACTTTGACCGGAACCCCTAAACAGGGTTTCGTCAGGGTTTAAGGATTCGATTTTTTAAAAAATATTTCTCGATGACTCAACTGAACGGGAATCAAGATCCATCATTTTTAATGTTATTCCCAAAATTTTAGAAAAAAAATTTTATTTGATTGGGTAATTCAACGGTCAACTAGTACTTTGACCAGAACCCCTAAATTGGGTTTCGTTAGGGTTTAAGGATTCGATTTTTTTAAAAATATTTCTTGATGACCCAACCGAATGGGAATCAGGATCCATCATTTTTAATGTTATTCCCAAAAATTTTAGGAAAAAAAATTTACTTGATTGGGTAATTCAACGGTCAACTAGTACTTTGATTGGAACCCCTAAATTGGGTTTCGTCAGGGTTCAAGGATTCGATTTTTTAATAAATATTTCTCGATGACCCAACTGAACGGGAATCAAGATCCATCATTTTTAATGTTATTCCCAAAATTTTAGAAAAAAAAATTTATTTGATTGGGTAATTCAACGGTCAACTTGTACTTTGACCGGAACCCCTAAAAAGGGTTTCGTCAGGGTTTAAGGATTCGATTTCTAAAAAATATTTCTTGATGACCCAACCGAACGAGAATCAAGATCCATCATTTTTAATGTTATTCCCAAAATTTCAGAAAAAAAAATTTTATTTGATTGGGTAATTCAACGGTGAACTAGTACTTTGACCGGAACCCCTAAAAAGGGTTTCGTTAGGGTTTAAGGATTCGATTTTTTAAAAAATATTTCTCGATGACCCAACTGAACGGGAATCAAGATCCATCATTTTTAATGTTATTCCCAAAATTTTAGAAAAAAAAATTTATTTGATTGGGTAATTCAACGGTCAACTAGTACTTTGACCAGAACCCCTAAATAGGGTTTCGTCTGGATTTAAGGATTCGATTTATTAGAAAATATTTCTCAACGACCCAACCAAACGGGAATCAAGATCCGTCATTTTTAATGTTATTCCTAAATTTTAGAAAAAAAAATTTATTTGATTTGGTAATTCCACTTTCAACTAGTACTTTGACCGGAACCCCTAAACAGGGTTTCGTCAGGGTTTAAGGATTCGATTTTTTAAAAAATATTTCTCGATGACCCAACCAAACGGGAATCAAGATCCATCATTTTTAATGTTATTCCCAAAATTTTAGAAAAAAAATTTAGTTGATTGGGTAATTCAACGGTCAACTAGTACTTTGACCGGAACCCCTAAAAAGGGTTTCGTTAGGGTTTAAGGATTCGATTTTTTAAAAAATATTTCTCGATGACCCAACTGAACGTGAATCAAGATCCATCATTTTTAATGTTATTCCCAAAATTTTAGAAAAAAAATTTTATTTGATTGGGTAATTCAACGGTCAACTAGTACTTTGACCGGAACCCCTAAACAGGGTTTCGTCAGGGTTTAAGGATTCGATTTTTTAAAAAATATTTCTCGATGACTAAACTGAACGGGAATCAAGATCCATCATTTTTAATGTTATTCCCAAAATTTTAGAAAAAAAATTAATTTGATTGGGTAATTCAACGGTTAACTAGTACTTTGGTCGGAACCCCTAAATTGGGTTTCGTTAGGGTTTAAGGATTCGATTTTTTTAAAAATATTTCTCGATGACCCCACCGAATGGGAATCAGGATCCATCATTTTTAATGTTATTCCCAAAATTTTAGAAAAAAAATTAATTGATTGGGTAATTCAACAGTCAACTAGTACTTTTACCGGAACCCCTAAACAGGGTTTCGTCAGGGTTTAAGGATTCGATTTTTTTAAAAATATTTCTCATTGACCCAACCGCGGGAATCAAGATCTATAATTTTTAATGTTATTCCCAAAATTTTAGAAAAAAAAATTTACTTGATTGGGTAATTCAACGGTCAACTAGTACTTTGACCATAACCCCTAAATTGGGTTTCGTCAGGGTTTAAGGATTCGATTTTTTAATAAATATTTCTCGATGACATTAACTGAACGGGAATCAAGATCCATCATTTTTAATGTTATTCCCAACATTTTAGAAATTTTTTTTTTGATTGGGTAATTCAACGTTCAACTAGTACTTTGACTGGAACCCCTAAACAGGGTTTCGTCAGGGTTTAAGGATTCGATTTTTTTAAAAATATTTCTCGATGACCCAACCGAACGGGAATCAAGATCCATCATTTTTAATGTTATTCCAAAAATTTTAGAAAAAAAAAATTTATTTGACTTTGTAATTCAACGGTCAACTAGTTCTTTGACCGAAACCCCTAAACAGGGTTTCGTTAGAGTTTAAGGATTCGATTTTTTAAAAAATATTTCCCGAAGACCCAACCGAACGGGAATCAAGATCCATCATTTTTAATGTTATTCCCAAAATTTTAGAAAAAAAATTATTTGATTGGTTAATTCAACGGTCAACTAGTACTTTGACCGGAACCCCTAAATTGGGTTCCATCAAGGTTTAAGGATTCGATTTTTTTAAAAAATATTTCTCGATGACCCAACCGAACGGGAATCAAGATCCATCATTTTTAATGTTATTCCCAAAATTTTAGAAAAAAAAAATTATTTGATTGGGTAATTCAACGGTCAACTAATACTTTGACCGGAACTCCTAAAAAGGGTTTCGTTAGGGTTTAAGGATTCGATTTTTTAAAAAAATATTTCTCTATGACCCAACTGAACGGGAATCAAGATCCATCATTTTTAATGTTATTCCCAAAATTTTAGAAAAAAAATTTATTTGATTGGGTAATTCAACGGTCAACTAGTACTTTGACCGGAACCCCTAAACAGGGTTTCGTCAGGGTTTAAGGATTCGATTTTTTAAAAAATATTTCTCGATGACTCAACTGAACGGGAATCAAGATCCATCATTTTCAATGTTATTCCCAAAATTTTAGAAAAAAAATTATTTGATTGGTTAATTCAACGGTCAACTAGTACTTTGACCGGAACCCCTAAATTGGGTTCCATCAAGGTTTAAGGATTAGATTTTTTTAAAAAATATTTCTCGATGACCCAACCGAACGGGAATCAAGATCCATCATTTTTAATGTTATTCCCAAAATTTTAGAAAAAAAAAATTATTTGATTGGGTAATTCAACGGTCAACTAGTACTTTGACCGGAACTCCTAAAAAGGGTTTCGTTAGGGTTTAAGGATTCGATTTTTTTAAAAAATATTTCTCTATGACCCAACTGAACGGGAATCAAGATCCATCATTTTTAATGTTATTCCCAAAATTTTAGAAAAAAAATTTATTTGATTGGGTAATTCAACGGTCAACTAGTACTTTGACCGGAACCCCTAAACAGGGTTTCGTCAAGGTTTAAGGATTCGATTTTTTAAAAAATATTTCTCGATGACTCAACTGAACGGGAATCAAGATCCATCATTTTTAATGTTATTCCCAAAATTTTAGAAAAAAAAATTATTTGATTGGGTAATTCAACAGTCAACTAGTACTTTGACCAGAACCCCTAAATTGGGTTTCGTTAGGGATTAAGGATTCGATTTTTTTAAAAATATTTCTCGATGACCCAACTGAACGTGAATCAAGATCCATCATTTTTAATGTTATTCCCAAAATTTTAGAAAAAAAATTTTATTTGATTGGGTAATTCAACGGTCAACTAGTACTTTGACCGGAACCCCTAAACAGGGTTTCGTCAGGGTTTAAGGATTCGATTTTTTAAAAAATATTTATCGATGACTAAACTGAACGGGAATCAAGATCCATCATTTTTAATGTTATTCCCAAAATTTTAGAAAAAAAAATTAATTTGATTGGGTAATTCAACGGTTAACTAGTACTTTGCCCGGAACCCCTAAATTGGGTTTCGTTAGGGTTTAAGGATTCGATTTTTTTAAAAATATTTCTCGATGACCCCACCGAATGGGAATCAGGATCCATCATTTTTAATGTTATTCCCAAAATTTTAGAAAAAAATTAATTGATTGGGTAATTCAACAGTCAACTAGTACTTTTACCGGAACCCCTAAACAGGGTTTCGTCAGGGTTTAAGGATTCGATTTTTTTAAAAATATTTCTCATTGACCCAACCGAACGGGAATCAAGATCTATAATTTTTAATGTTATTCCCAAAATTTTAGAAAAAAAAATTTACTTGATTGGGTAATTCAACGGTCAACTAGTACTTTGACCATAACCCCTAAATTGGGTTTCGTCAGGGTTTAAGGATTCGATTTTTTAATAAATATTTCTCGATGACATTAACTGAACGGGAATCAAGATCCATCATTTTTAATGTTATTCCCAACATTTTAGAAATTTTTTTTTTGATTGGGTAATTCAACGTTCAACTAGTACTTTGACTGGAACCCCTAAACAGGGTTTCGTCAGGGTTTAAGGATTCGATTTTTTAAAAAATATTTCTCGATGACCCAACCGAACGGGAATCAAGATCCATCATTTTTAATGTTATTCCAAAAATTTTAGAAAAAAAAATTTATTTGACTTTGTAATTCAACGGTCAACTAGTTCTTTGACCGAAACCCCTAAACAGGGTTTCGTTAGAGTTTAAGGATTCGATTTTTTAAAAAATATTTCCCGAAGACCCAACCGAACGGGAATCAAGATCCATCTTTTTTAATGTTATTCCCAAAATTTTAGAAAAAAAATTATTTGATTGGTTAATTCAACGGTCAACTAGTACTTTGACCGGAACCCCTAAATTGGGTTCCATCAAGGTTTAAGGATTCGATTTTTTTAAAAAATATTTCCCGATGACCCAACCGAACGGGAATCAAGATCCATCATTTTTAATGTTATTCCCAAAATTTTAGAAAAAAAAAATTATTTGATTGGGTAATTCAACGGTCAACTAGTACTTTGACCGGAACTCCTAAAAAGGGTTTCGTTAGGGTTTAAGGATTCGATTTATTTAAAAAATATTTCTCTATGACCCAACTGAACGGGAATCAAGATCCATCATTTTTAATGTTATTCCCAAAATTTTAGAAAAAAAATTTTATTTGATTGGGTAATTCAACGGTCAACTAGTACTTTGACCAGAACCCCTAAATTGGGTTTCGTTAGGGTTTAAGGATTCGATTTTTTTAAAAATATTTCTTGATGACCCAACCGAATGGGAATCAGGATCCATCATTTTTAATGTTATTCCCAAAAATTTTAGGAAAAAAAATTTACTTGATTGGGTAATTCAACGGTCAACTAGTACTTTGATTGGAACCCCTAAATTGGGTTTCGTCAGGGTTCAAGGATTCGATTTTTTAATAAATATTTCTCGATGACCCAACTGAACGGGAATCAAGATCCATCATTTTTAATGTTATTCCCAAAATTTTAGAAAAAAAATTTTATTTGATTGGGTAATTCAACGGTCAACTTGTACTTTGACCGGAACCCCTAAAAAGGGTTTCGTCAGGGTTTAAGGATTCGATTTCTAAAAAATATTTCTTGATGACCCAACCGAACGAGAATCAAGATCCATCATTTTTAATGTTATTCCCAAAATTTCAGAAAAAAAAATTTTATTTGATTGGGTAATTCAACGGTGAACTAGTACTTTGACCGGAACCCCTAAAAAGGGTTTCGTTAGGGTTTAAGGATTCGATTTTTTAAAAAATATTTCTCGATGACCCAACTGAACGGGAATCAAGATCCATCATTTTTAATGTTATTCCCAAAATTTTAGAAAAAAAAATTTATTTGATTGGGTAATTCAACGGTCAACTAGTACTTTGACCAGAACCCCTAAATAGGGTTTCGTCTGGATTTAAGGATTCGATTTATTAGAAAATATTTCTCAACGACCCAACCAAACGGGAATCAAGATCCGTCATTTTTAATGTTATTCCTAAATTTTAGAAAAAAAAATTTATTTGATTTGGTAATTCCACTTTCAACTAGTACTTTGACCGGAACCCCTAAACAGGGTTTCGTCAGGGTTTAAGGATTCGATTTTTTAAAAAATATTTCTCGATGACCCAACCAAACGGGAATCAAGATCCATCATTTTTAATGTTATTCCCAAAATTTTAGAAAAAAAATTTAGTTGATTGGGTAATTCAACGGTCAACTAGTACTTTGACCGGAACCCCTAAAAAGGGTTTCGTTAGGGTTTAAGGATTCGATTTTTTAAAAAATATTTCTCGATGACCCAACTGAACGTGAATCAAGATCCATCATTTTTAATGTTATTCCCAAAATTTTAGAAAAAAAATTTTATTTGATTGGGTAATTCAACGGTCAACTAGTACTTTGACCGGAACCCCTAAACAGGGTTTCGTCAGGGTTTAAGGATTCGATTTTTTAAAAAATATTTCTCGATGACTAAACTGAACGGGAATCAAGATCCATCATTTTTAATGTTATTCCCAAAATTTTAGAAAAAAAATTAATTTGATTGGGTAATTCAACGGTTAACTAGTACTTTGGTCGGAACCCCTAAATTGGGTTTCGTTAGGGTTTAAGGATTCGATTTTTTTAAAAATATTTCTCGATGACCCCACCGAATGGGAATCAGGATCCATCATTTTTAATGTTATTCCCAAAATTTTAGAAAAAAAATTAATTGATTGGGTAATTCAACAGTCAACTAGTACTTTTACCGGAACCCCTAAACAGGGTTTCGTCAGGGTTTAAGGATTCGATTTTTTTAAAAATATTTCTCATTGACCCAACCGAACGGGAATCAAGATCTATAATTTTTAATGTTATTCCCAAAATTTTAGAAAAAAAAATTTACTTGATTGGGTAATTCAACGGTCAACTAGTACTTTGACCATAACCCCTAAATTGGGTTTCGTCAGGGTTTAAGGATTCGATTTTTTAATAAATATTTCTCGATGACATTAACTGAACGGGAATCAAGATCCATCATTTTTAATGTTATTCCCAACATTTTAGAAATTTTTTTTTTGATTGGGTAATTCAACGTTCAACTAGTACTTTGACTGGAACCCCTAAACAGGGTTTCGTCAGGGTTTAAGGATTCGATTTTTTTAAAAATATTTCTCGATGACCCAACCGAACGGGAATCAAGATCCATCATTTTTAATGTTATTCCAAAAATTTTAGAAAAAAAAAATTTATTTGACTTTGTAATTCAACGGTCAACTAGTTCTTTGACCGAAACCCCTAAACAGGGTTTCGTTAGAGTTTAAGGATTCGATTTTTTAAAAAATATTTCCCGAAGACCCAACCGAACGGGAATCAAGATCCATCATTTTTAATGTTATTCCCAAAATTTTAGAAAAAAAATTATTTGATTGGTTAATTCAACGGTCAACTAGTACTTTGACCGGAACCCCTAAATTGGGTTCCATCAAGGTTTAAGGATTCGATTTTTTTAAAAAATATTTCTCGATGACCCAACCGAACGGGAATCAAGATCCATCATTTTTAATGTTATTCCCAAAATTTTAGAAAAAAAAATTATTTGATTGGGTAATTCAACGGTCAACTAATACTTTGACCGGAACTCCTAAAAAGGGTTTCGTTAGGGTGTAAGGATTCGATTTTTTTAAAAAATATTTCTCTATGACCCAACTGAACGGGAATCAAGATCCATCATTTTTAATGTTATTCCCAAAATTTTAGAAAAAAAATTTATTTGATTGGGTAATTCAACGGTCAACTAGTACTTTGACCGGAACCCCTAAACAGGGTTTCGTCAGGGTTTAAGGATTCGATTTTTTAAAAAATATTTCTCGATGACTCAACTGAACGGGAATCAAGATCCATCATTTTCAATGTTATTCCCAAAATTTTAGAAAAAAAATTATTTGATTGGTTAATTCAACGGTCAACTAGTACTTTGACCGGAACCCCTAAATTGGGTTCCATCAAGGTTTAAGGATTCGATTTTTTTAAAAAATATTTCTCGATGACCCAACCGAACGGGAATCAAGATCCATCATTTTTAATGTTATTCCCAAAATTTTAGAAAAAAAAAATTATTTGATTGGGTAATTCAACGGTCAACTAGTACTTTGACCGGAACTCCTAAAAAGGGTTTCGTCAGGGTTTAAGGATTCGATTTTTTTAAAAAATATTTCTCTATGACCCAACTGAACGGGAATCAAGATCCATCATTTTTAATGTTATTCCCAAAATTTTAGAAAAAAAATTTATTTGATTGGGTAATTCAACGGTCAACTAGTACTTTGACCGGAACCCCTAAACAGGGTTTCGTCAGGGTTTAAGGATTCGATTTTTTAAAAAATATTTCTCGATGACTCAACTGAACGGGAATCAAGATCCATCATTTTTAATGTTATTCCCAAAATTTTAGAAAAAAAAATTATTTGATTGGGTAATTCAACAGTCAACTAGTACTTTGACCAGAACCCCTAAATTGGGTTTCGTTAGGGATTAAGGATTCGATTTTTTTAAAAATATTTCTCGATGACCCAACTGAACGTGAATCAAGATCCATCATTTTTAATGTTATTCCCAAAATTTTAGAAAAAAAATTTTATTTGATTGGGTAATTCAACGGTCAACTAGTACTTTGACCGGAACCCCTAAACAGGGTTTCGTCAGGGTTTAAGGATTCGATTTTTTAAAAAATATTTCTCGATGACTAAACTGAACGGGAATCAAGATCCATCATTTTTAATGTTATTCCCAAAATTTTAGAAAAAAAATTAATTTGATTGGGTAATTCAACGGTTAACTAGTACTTTGGTCGGAACCCCTAAATTGGGTTTCGTTAGGGTTTAAGGATTCGATTTTTTTAAAAATATTTCTCGATGACCCCACCGAATGGGAATCAGGATCCATCATTTTTAATGTTATTCCCAAAATTTTAGAAAAAAAATTAATTGATTGGGTAATTCAACAGTCAACTAGTACTTTTACCGGAACCCCTAAACAGGGTTTCGTCAGGGTTTAAGGATTCGATTTTTTTAAAAATATTTCTCATTGACCCAACCGAACGGGAATCAAGATCTATAATTTTTAATGTTATTCCCAAAATTTTAGAAAAAAAAATTTACTTGATTGGGTAATTCAACGGTCAACTAGTACTTTGACCATAACCCCTAAATTGGGTTTCGTCAGGGTTTAAGGATTCGATTTTTTAATAAATATTTCTCGATGACATTAACTGAACGGGAATCAAGATCCATCATTTTTAATGTTATTCCCAACATTTTAGAAATTTTTTTTTTGATTGGGTAATTCAACGTTCAACTAGTACTTTGACTGGAACCCCTAAACAGGGTTTCGTTAGGGTTTAAGGATTCGATTTTTTTAAAAATATTTCTCGATGACCCAACCGAACGGGAATCAAGATCCATCATTTTTAATGTTATTCCAAAAATTTTAGAAAAAAAAAATTTATTTGACTTTGTAATTCAACGGTCAACTAGTTCTTTGACCGAAACCCCTAAACAGGGTTTCGTTAGAGTTTAAGGATTCGATTTTTTAAAAAATATTTCCCGAAGACCCAACCGAACGGGAATCAAGATCCATCATTTTTAATGTTATTCCCAAAATTTTAGAAAAAAAATTATTTGATTGGTTAATTCAACGGTCAACTAGTACTTTGACCGGAACCCCTAAATTGGGTTCCATCAAGGTTTAAGGATTCAATTTTTTTAAAAAATATTTCTCGATGACCCAACCGAACGGGAATCAAGATCCATCATTTTTAATGTTATTCCCAAAATTTTAGAAAAAAAAATTATTTGATTGGGTAATTCAACGGTCAACTAATACTTTGACCGGAACTCCTAAAAAGGGTTTCGTTAGGGTTTAAGGATTCGATTTTTTTAAAAAATATTTCTCTATGACCCAACTGAACGGGAATCAAGATCCATCATTTTTAATGTTATTCCCAAAATTTTAGAAAAAAAATTTATTTGATTGGGTAATTCAACGGTCAACTAGTACTTTGACCGGAACCCCTAAACAGGGTTTCGTCAGGGTTTAAGGATTCGATTTTTTAAAAAATATTTCTCGATGACTCAACTGAACGGGAATCAAGATCCATCATTTTCAATGTTATTCCCAAAATTTTAGAAAAAAAATTATTTGATTGGTTAATTCAACGGTCAACTAGTACTTTGACCGGAACCCCTAAATTGGGTTCCATCAAGGTTTAAGGATTCGATTTTTTTAAAAAATATTTCTCGATGACCCAACCGAACGGGAATCAAGATCCATCATTTTTAATGTTATTCCCAAAATTTTAGAAAAAAAAAATTATTTGATTGGGTAATTCAACGGTCAACTAGTACTTTGACCGGAACTCCTAAAAAGGGTTTCGTCAGGGTTTAAGGATTCGATTTTTTTAAAAAATATTTCTCTATGACCCAACTGAACGGTAATCAAGATCCATCATTTTTAATGTTATTCCCAAAATTTTAGAAAAAAAATTTATTTGATTGGGTAATTCAACGGTCAACTAGTACTTTGACCGGAACCCCTAAACAGGGTTTCGTCAGGGTTTAAGGATTCGATTTTTTAAAAAAAATTTCTCGATGACTCAACTGAACGGGAATCAAGATCCATCATTTTTAATGTTATTCCCAAAATTTTAGAAAAAAAAATTATTTGATTGGGTAATTCAACAGTCAACTAGTACTTTGACCAGAACCCCTAAATTGGGTTTCGTTAGGGATTAAGGATTCGATTTTTTTAAAAATATTTCTCGATGACCCAACTGAACGTGAATCAAGATCCATCATTTTTAATGTTATTCCCAAAATTTTAGAAAAAAAATTTTATTTGATTGGGTAATTCAACGGTCAACTAGTACTTTGACCGGAACCCCTAAACAGGGTTTCGTCAGGGTTTAAGGATTCGATTTTTTAAAAAATATTTATCGATGACTAAACTGAACGGGAATCAAGATCCATCATTTTTAATGTTATTCCCAAAATTTTAGAAAAAAAAATTAATTTGATTGGGTAATTCAACGGTTAACTAGTACTTTGCCCGGAACCCCTAAATTGGGTTTCGTTAGGGTTTAAGGATTCGATTTTTTTAAAAATATTTCTCGATGACCCCACCGAATGGGAATCAGGATCCATCATTTTTAATGTTATTCCCAAAATTTTAGAAAAAAAATTAATTGATTGGATAATTCAACAGTCAACTAGTACTTTTACCGGAACCCCTAAACAGGGTTTCGTCAGGGTTTAAGGATTCGATTTTTTTAAAAATATTTCTCATTGACCCAACCGAACGGGAATCAAGATCTATAATTTTTAATGTTATTCCCAAAATTTTAGAAAAAAAAATTTACTTGATTGGGTAATTCAACGGTCAACTAGTACTTTGACCATAACCCCTAAATTGGGTTTCGTCAGGGTTTAAGGATTCGATTTTTTAATAAATATTTCTCGATGACATTAACTGAACGGGAATCAAGATCCATCATTTTTAATGTTATTCCCAACATTTTAGAAATTTTTTTTTTGATTGGGTAATTCAACGTTCAACTAGTACTTTGACTGGAACCCCTAAACAGGGTTTCGTCAGGGTTTAAGGATTCGATTTTTTAAAAAATATTTCTCGATGACCCAACCGAACGGGAATCAAGATCCATCATTTTTAATGTTATTCCAAAAATTTTAGAAAAAAAAAATTTATTTGACTTTGTAATTCAACGGTCAACTAGTTCTTTGACCGAAACCCCTAAACAGGGTTTCGTTAGAGTTTAAGGATTCGATTTTTTAAAAAATATTTCCCGAAGACCCAACCGAACGGGAATCAAGATCCATCTTTTTTAATGTTATTCCCAAAATTTTAGAAAAAAAATTATTTGATTGGTTAATTCAACGGTCAACTAGTACTTTGACCGGAACCCCTAAATTGGGTTCCATCAAGGTTTAAGGATTCGATTTTTTTAAAAAATATTTCCCGATGACCCAACCGAACGGGAATCAAGATCCATCATTTTTAATGTTATTCCCAAAATTTTAGAAAAAAAAAATTATTTGATTGGGTAATTCAACGGTCAACTAGTACTTTGACCGGAACTCCTAAAAAGGGTTTCGTTAGGGTTTAAGGATTCGATTTATTTAAAAAATATTTCTCTATGACCCAACTGAACGGGAATCAAGATCCATCATTTTTAATGTTATTCCCAAAATTTTAGAAAAAAAAATTTATTTGATTGGGTAATTCAACGGTCAACTAGTACTTTGACCGGAACCCCTAAATAGGGTTTCGTCAGGGTTTAAGGATTCGATTTTTTAAAAAATATTTCTCGATGACTCAACTGAACGGGAATCAAGATCCATCATTTTTAATGTTATTCCCAAAATTTTAGAAAAAAAAATTATTTGATTGGGTAATTCAACAGTCAACTAGTACTTTGACCAGAACCCCTAAATTGGGTTTCGTTAGGGATTAAGGATTCGATTTTTTTAAAAATATTTCTCGATGACCCAACCGAATGGGAATCATGATCCATCATTTTTAATGTTATTCCCAAAATTTTAGAAAAAAAAATTTACTTGATTGGGTAATTCAACGGTCAACTAGTATTTTGACTGGAACCCCTAAATTGGGTTTCGTTAGGGTTTAAGGATTCGGTTTTTTTAAAAATATTTCTCGATGACCCAACCGAATGGGAATCAGGATCCATCATTTTTAATGTTATTCCCAAAATTTTAGAAAAAAATTTACTTGATTGGGTAATTCAACGGTCAACTAGTACTTTGACCATAACCCCTAAATTGGGTTTCGTCAGGGTTTAAGGATTCGATTTTTTAATAAATATTTCTCGATGACATTAACCGAACGGGAATCAAGATCCATCATTTTTAATGTTATTCCCAAAGTTTTAGAAATTTTTTTTTTGATTGGATAATTCAACGTTCAACTAGTACTTTGACTGGAACCCCTAAACAGGGTTTCGTCAGGGTTTAAGGATTCGATTTTTTTAAAAAATATTTCTCGATGACCCAACCGAACGGGAATCAAGATCCATCATTTTTAATGTTATTCCCAAAATTTTAGAAAAAAAAATTTATTTGATTGGGTAATTCAACGGTCAACTAGAACTTTGACCGGAACTCCTAAGAAGTGTTTCGTTAAGGTTTAAGGATTCGATTTTTTAAAAAATATTTCTCGATGACCCAACTGAACAGGAATCAAGATCCATCATTTTTAATGTTATTCCCAGAATTTTAGAAAAAAAATTTATTTGATTGGGTAATTCAACGGTCAACTAGTACTTTGACCGGAACCCCTAAACAGGGTTTCGTGAGGGTTTAAGGATTCGATTTTTTAAAAAATATTTCTCGATGACTCAACTGAACGGGAATCAAGATCCATCATTTTTAATGTTATTCCCAAAATTTTAGAAAAAAAAATTTATTTGATTGGGTAATTCAACGGTCAACTAGTACTTTGACCAGAACCACTAAATTGGGTTTCGTTAGGGTTTAAGGATTCGATTTTTTAAAAAATATTTCTCGATGACCTAACTGAACGGGAATCAAGATCCATCATTTTTAATGTTATTCCAAAAATTTTAGAAAAAAAATTTTATTTGATTGGGTAATTCAACGGTCAACTAGTACTTTGACCGGAACCCCTAAATAGGGTTTCGTCAGGATTTAAGGATTCGATTTATTAAAAACTATTTCTCAACGACCCAACCAAACGGGAATCAAGATCCGTAATTTTTAATGTTATTCCCAAATTTTAGAAAAAAAAATTTATTTGATTTGGTAATTCCACTTTCAACTAGTACTTTGACCGGAACCCCTAAACAGGGTTTCGTCAGGGTTTAAGGATTCGATTTTTTAAAAAATATTTCTCGATGACCCAACCAAACGGGAATCAAGATCCATAATTTTTAATGTTATTCCCAAAATTTTAGAAAAAAAAATTTATTTGATTGGGTAATTCAACGGTCAACTAGTACTTTGACCGGAACCCCTAAACAGGGTTTCGTCAGGGTTAAAGGATTCGATTTTTTAAAAAATATTTCTCGATGACTAAACTGAACAGCAATCAAGATCCATCATTTTTAATGTTATTCCCAAAATTTTAGAAAAAAAATTAATTTGATTGGGTAATTCAACGGTTAACTAGTACTTTGACCGGAACCCCTAAATTGGGTTTCGTTAGGGTTTAAGGATTCGATTTTTTTAAAAATATTTCTCGATGACCCCACCGAATGGGAATCAGGATCCATCATTTTTAATGTTATTCCCAAAATTTTAGAAAAAAAATTAATTGATTGGGTAATTCAACAGTCAACTAGTACTTTTTCCGGAACCCCTAAACAGGGTTTCGTCAGGGTTTAAGGATTCGATTTTTTTAAAAATATTTCTCATTGACCCAACCGAACGGGAATCAAGATCTATAATTTTTAATGTTATTCCCAAAATTTTAGAAAAAAAAATTTACTTGATAGGGTAATTCAACGGTCAACTAGTACTTTGACCATAACCCCTAAATTGGGTTTCGTAAGGGTTTAAGGATTCGATTTTTTAATAAATATTTCTCGATGACATTAACCGAACGGGAATCAAGATCCATCATTTTTAATGTTATTCCCAAAATTTTAGAAATTTTTTTTTTGATTGGGTAATTCAACGTTCAACTAGTACTTTGACTGGAACCCCTAAACAGGTTTTCGTAAGGGTTTAAGGATTCGATTTTTTAAAAAATATTTCTCGATGACCCAACCGAACGGGAATCAAGATCCATCATTTTTAATGTTATTCCACAAAATTTAGAAAAAAAAAATTTATTTGACTTTGTAATTCAACGGTCAACTAGTTCTTTGACCGGAACCCCTAAACAGGGTTTCGTTAGAGTTTAAGGATTCGATTTTTTAAAAAATATTTCCCGAATACCCAACCGAACGGGAATCAAGATCCATCATTTTTAATGTTATTCCCAAAATTTTAGAAAAAAAATTTATTTGATTGGGTAATTCAACGGTCAACTAGTACTTTGACCGGAACCCCTAAATTGGGTTCCATCAGGGTTTAAGGATTCGATTTTTTTAAAAAATATTTCTCGATGACCGAATCGAACGGGAATCAAGATCCATCATTTTTAATGTTATTCCCAAAATTTTAGAAAAAAAAAATTTATTTGATTGGGTAATTCAACGGTCAACCAGTACTTTGACCGGAACTCCTAAAAAGGGTTTCGTTAGGGTTTAAGGATTCAATTTTTTAAAAAATATTTCTCGATGACCCAACTGAACGGGAATCAAGATCCATCATTTTTAATGTTATTCCCAAAATTTTAGAAAAAAATTTTATTTGATTGGGTAATTCAACGGTCAACTAGTACTTTGACCGGAACCCCTAAACAGGGTTTCGTCAGGGTTTAAGGATTCGATTTTTTAAAAAATATTTCTCGATGACTCAACTGAACGGGAATCAAGATCCATCATTTTTAATGTTATTCCCAAAATTTTAGAAAAAAAAATTTAATTGATGGGGTAATTCAACGGTCAACTAGTACTTTGACCAGAACCCCTAAATTGGGTTTCGTTAGGGTTTAAGGATTCGATTTTTTTAAAAATATTTCTCGATGACCCAACCGAATGGGAATCAGGATCCATCATTTTTAATGTTATTCCCAAAATTTTAGAAAAAAAATTTACTTGATTGGGTAATTCAACGGTCAACTAGTACTTTGACTGGAACCCCTAAATTGGGTTTCGTTAGGGTTTAAGGATTCGGTTTTTTTAAAAATATTTCTCGATGACCCAACCGAATGGGAATCAGGATCCATCATTTTTAATGTTATTCCAAAATTTTAGAAAAAAATTTACTTGATTGGGTAATTCAACGGTCAACTAGTACTTTGACCATAACCCCTAAATTGGGTTTCGTCAGGGTTTAAGGATTCGATTTTTTAATAAATATTTCTCGATGACATTAACCGAACGAGAATCAAGATCCATCATTTTTAATGTTATTCCCAAAATTTTAGAATTTTTTTTTGATTGGGTAATTCAACGTTCAACTAGTACTTTGACTGGAACCCCTAAACAGGGTTTCGTCAGGGTTTAAGGATTCGATTTTTAAAAAATATTTCTCGATGACCCAACCGAACGGAAATCAAGATCCATCATTTTTAATGTTATTCCAAAAATTTTAGAAAAAAAAAATTTATTTGACTTTGTAATTCAACGGTCAACTAGTTCTTTGACCGGAACCCTTAAACAGGGTTTCGTTAGAGTTTAAGGATTCGATTTTTTAAAAAATATTTCCCGAAGACCCAACCGAACGGGAATCAAGATCCATCATTTTTAATGTTATTCCCAAAATTTTAGAAAAAAAATTTATTTGATTGGGTAATTCAACGGTCAACTAGTACTTTGACCGGAACCCCTAAATTGGGTTCCGTCAGGGTTTAAGGATTCAATTTTTTTAAAAAATATTTCTCGATGACCCAACCGAATGGGAATCAAGATCCATCATTTTTAATGTTATTCCCAAAATTTTAGAAAAAAAAATTTATTTGATTGGGTAATTCAACGGTCAACTAGTACTTTGACCGGAACTCCTAAAAAGGGTTTCGTTAGGGTTTAAGGATTCGATTTTTTAAAAAATATTTCTCGATGACCCAACTGAACAGGAATCAAGATCCATCATTTTTAATGTTATTCCCAAAATTTTAGAAAAAAAATTTATTTGATTGGGTAATTCAACGGTCAACTAGTACTTTGACCGGAACCCCTAAACAGGGTTTCGTCAGGGTTTAAGGATTCGATTTTTAAAAAAATATTTCTCGATGACTCAACTGAACGGGAATCAAGATCCATCATTTTTAATGTTATTCCCAAAATTTTAGAAAAAAAAATTTATTTGATTGGGTAATTCAACGGTCAACTAGTACTTTGACCAGAACCCCTAAATTGGGTTTCGTTAGGGTTTAAGGATTCGATTTTTTTAAAAATATTTCTCGATAACCCAACCGAATGGGAATCAGGATCCATCATTTTTAATGTTATTCCCAAAATTTTAGAAAAAAAATTTACTTGATTGGGTAATTCAGCGGTCAACTAGTACTTTGACTGGAACCCCTAAATTGGGTTTCGTCAGGGTTCAAGGATTCGATTTTTTAATAAATATTTCTCGATGACCCAACTGAACGGGAATCAAGATCCATCATTTTTAATGTTATTCCCAAAATTTTAGAAAAAAAAATTTATTTGATTGGGTAATTCAACGGTCAACTTGTACTTTGACCGGAACCCCTAAAAAGGGTTTCGTCAGGGTTTAAGGATTCGATTTCTAAAAAATATTTCTTGACGACCCAACTGAACGAGAATCAAGATCCATCATTTTTAATGTTATTCCCAAAATTTTAGAAAAAAAAAATTTATTTGATTGGGTAATTCAACGGTCAACTAGTACTTTGACCGGAACCCCTAAAAAGGGTTTCGTTAGGGTTTAAGGATTCGATTTTTTAAAAAATATTTCTCGATGACCCAACTGAACGGGAATCAAGATCCATCATTTTTAATGTTATTCCCAAAATTTTAGAAAAAAAAATTTATTTGATTGGGTAATTCAACGGTCAACTAGTACTTTGACCGGAACCCCTAAACAGGGTTTCGTCAGGATTTAAGGATTCGATTTATTAGAAAATATTTCTCGACGACCCAACCAAACGGGAATCAAGATCCGTCATTTTTAATGTTATTCCCAAATTTTAGAAAAAAAATTTTATTTGATTTGGTAATTCCACTTTCAACTAGTACTTTGACCGGAACCCCTAAACAGGGCTTCGTCAGGATTTAAGGATTCGATTTTTTAAAAAATATTTCTCGATGACCCAACCAAACGGGAATCAAGATCCATCATTTTTAATGTTATTCCCAAAATTTTAGAAAAAAAAATTTATTTGATTGGGTAATTCAACGGTCAACTAGTACTTTGACCGGAACCCCTAAAAAGGGTTTCGTTAGGGTTTAAGGATTCGATTTTTTAAAAAATATTTCTCGATGACCCAACTGAACGTGAATCAAGATCCATCATTTTTAATGTTATTCCCAAAATTTTAGAAAAAAAATTTATTTGATTGGGTAATTCAACGGTCAACTAGTACTTTGACCGGAACCCCTAAACAGGGTTTCGTCAGGGTTTAAGGATTCGATTTTTTAAAAAATATTTCTCGATGACTAAACTGAACGGGAATCAAGATCCATCATTTTTAATGTTATTCCCAAAATTTTAGAAAAAAAAATTAATTTGATTGGGTAATTCAACGGTTAACTAGTACTTTGACCGGAACCCCTAAATTGGGTTTCGTTAGGGTTTAAGGATTCGATTTTTTTAAAAATATTTCTCGATGACCCCACCGAATGGGAATCAGGATCCATCATTTTTAAAGTTATTCCCAAAATTTTAGAAAAAAAATTAATTGATTGGGTAATTCAACAGTCAACTAGTACTTTTTCCGGAACCCCTAAACAGGGTTTCGTCAGGGTTTAAGGATTCGATTTTTTTAAAAATATTTCTCATTGACCCAACCGAACGGGAATCAAGATCTATAATTTTTAATGTTATTCCCAAAATTTTAGAAAAAAAAATTTACTTGATTGGGTAATTCAACTGTCAACTAGTACTTTGACCATAACCCCTAAATTGGGCTTCGTCAGGGTTTAAGGATTCGATTTTTTAATAAATATTTCTCGATGACATTAACCGAACGGGAATCAAGATCCATCATTTTTAATGTTATTCCCAAAATTTTAGAAATTTTTTTTTTGATTGGGTAATTCAACGTTCAACTAGTGCTTTGACTGGAACCCCTAAACAGGTTTTCGTAAGGGTTTAATGATTCGATTTTTTAAAAAATATTTCTCGATGACCCAACCGAACGGGAATCAAGATCCATCATTTTTAATGTTATTCCACAAAATTAAGAAAAAAAAAATTTATTTGACTTTGTAATTCAACGGTCAACTAGTTCTTTGACCGGAACCCCTAAACAGGGTTTCGTTAGAGTTTAAGGATTCGATTTTTTAAAAAATATTTCCCGAAGACCCAACCGAACGGGAATCAAGATCCATCATTTTTAATGTTATTCCCAAAATTTTAGAAAAAAAATTTATTTGATTGGGTAATTCAACGGTCAACTAGTACTTTGACCGGAACCCCTAAATTGGGTTCCGTCAGGGTTTAAGGATTCGATTTTTTTAAAAAATATTTCTCGATGACCCAATCGAACTGGAATCAAGATCCATCAATTTTAATGTTATTCCCAAAATTTTAGAAAAAAAAAATTTATTTGATTGGGTAATTCAACGGTCAACTAGTACTTTGACCGGAACTCCTAAAAAGGGTTTCGTTAGGGTTTAAGGATTCAATTTTTTAAAAAATATTTCTCGATGACCCAACTGAACGGGAATCAAGATCCATCATTTTTAATGTTATTCCCAAAATTTTAGAAAAAAATTTTATTTGATTGGGTAATTCAACGGTCAACTAGTACTTTGACCGGAACCCCTAAACAGGGTTTCGTCAAGGTTTAAGGATTCGATTTTTTAAAAAATATTTCTCGATGACTCAACTGAACGGGAATCAAGATCCATCATTTTTAATGTTATTCCCAAAATTTTAGAAAAAAAAATTTATTTGATTGGGTAATTCAACGGTCAACTAGTACTTTGACCAGAACCCCTAAATTGGGTTTCGTTAGGGTTTAAGGATTCGATTTTTTTAAAAATATTTTTCGATGACCCAACCGAATGGGAATCAGGATCCACCATTTTTAATGTTTTTCCCAAAATTTTAGAAAAAAAATTTACTTGATTGGGTAATTCAACGGTCAACTAGTACTTTGACTGGAACCCCTAAATTGGGTTTCGGTAGGGTTTAAGGATTCGGTTTTTTTAAAAATATTTCTCGATGACCCAACCGAATGGGAATCAGGATCCATCATTTTTAATGTTATTCCCAAAATTTTAGAAAAAAATTTACTTGATTGGGTAATTCAACGGTCAACTAGTACTTTGACCATAACCCCTAAATTGGGTTTCGTCAGGGTTTAAGGATTCGATTTTTTAATAAATATTTCTCGATGACATTAACCGAATGAGAATCAAGATCCATCATTTTTAATGTTATTCCCAAAATTTTAGAATTTTTTTTTATTGGGTAATTCAACGTTCAACTAGTACTTTGACTGGAACCCCTAAACAGGGTTTCGTCAAGGTTTAAGGATTCGATTTTTTAAAAAATATTTCTCGATGACCCAACCGAACAGGAATCAAGATCCATCATTTTTAATGTTATTCCAAAAATTTTAGAAAAAAAAAATTTATTTGACTTTGTAATTCAACGGTCAACTAGTTCTTTGACCGGAACCCCTAAAAAGGGTTTCGTTAGAGTTTAAGGATCCGATTTTTTAAAAAATATTTCCCGAAGACCCAACCGAACGGGAATCAAGATCCATCATTTTTAATGTTATTCCCAAAATTTTAGAAAAAAAATTTATTTGATTGGGTAATTCAACGGTCAACTAGTACTTTGACCGGAACCCCTAAATTGGGTTCCGTCAGGGTTTAAGGATTCGATTTTTTAAAAAAATATTTCTCGATGACCCAACCGAATGGGAATCAAGATCCATCATTTTTAATGTTATTCCCAAAATTTTAGAAAAAAAAAATTTATTTGATTGGGTAATTCAACGGTCAACTAGTACTTTGACCGGAACTCCTAAAAAGGGTTTCGTTAGGGTTTAAGGATTCGATTTTTTAAAAAATATTTCTCGATGACCCAACTGAACAGGAATCAAGATCCATCATTTTTAATGTTATTCCCAAAATTTTAGAAAAAAAATTTATTTGATTGGGTAATTCAACGGTCAACTAGTACTTTGACCGGAACCCCTAAACAAGGTTTCGTCAGGGTTTAAGGATTCGATTTTTAAAAAAATATTTCACGATGACTCAACTGAACGGGAATCAAGATCCATCATTTTTAATGTTATTCCCAAAATTTTAGAAAAAAAAATTTATTTGATTGGGTAATTCAACGGTCAACTAGTACTTTGACCAAAACCCCTAAATTGGGTTTCGTTAGGGTTTAAGGATTCGATTTTTTAATAAATATTTCTCGATGACATTAACCGAATGAGAATCAAGATCCATCATTTTTAATGTTATTCCCAAAATTTTAGAATTTTTTTTTTGATTGGGTAATTCAACGTTCAACTAGTACTTTGACTGGAACCCCTAAACAGGGTTTCGTCAGGGTTTAAGGATTCGATTTTTTTAAAAATATTTCTCGATGACCCAACCGAATGAGAATCAGGATCCATCATTTTTAATGTTATTCCCAAAATTTTAGAAAAAAAAATTTACTTGATTGGGTAATTCAACGGTCAACTAGTACTTTGACTGGAACCCCTAAATTGGGTTTCGTCAGGGTTCAAGGATTCGATTTTTTAATAAATATTTCTCGATGACCCAACTGAACGGGAATCAAGATCCATCATTTTTAATGTTATTCCCAAAATTTTAGAAAAAAAATTTATTTGATTGGGTAATTCAACGGTCAACTTGTACTTTGACCGGAACCCCTAAAAAGGGTTTCGTCAGGGTTTAAGGATTCGATTTCTAAAAAATATTTCTTGACGACCCAACTGAACGAGAATCAAGATCCATCATTTTTAATGTTATTCCCAAAATTTTAGAAAAAAAAATTTATTTGATTGGGTAATTCAACGGTCAACTAGTACTTTGACCGGAACCCCTAAACAGGGTTTCGTCAGGATTTAAGGATTCGATTTATTAGAAAATATTTCTCGACGACCCAACCAAACGGGAATCAAGATCCGTCATTTTTAATGTTATTCCCAAATTTTAGAAAAAAAATTTTATTTGATTTGGTAATTCCACTTTCAACTAGTACTTTGACCGGAACCCCTAAACAGGGTTTCGTCAGGATTTAAGGATTCGATTTTTTAAAAAATATTTCTCGATGACCCAACCAAACGGGAATCAAGATCCATCATTTTTAACGTTATTCCCTAAATTTTAGAAAAAAAATTTATTTGATTGGGTAATTCAACGGTCAACTAGTACTTTGACCGGAACCCCTAAAAAGGGTTTCGTTAGGGTTTAAGGATTCAATTTTTTAAAAAATATTTCTCGATGACCCAACTGAACGTGAATCAAGATCCATCATTTTTAATGTTATTCCCAAAATTTTAGAAAAATTTTTTTATTTGATTGGGTAATTCAACGGTCAACTAGTACTTTGACCGGAACCCCTAAACAGGGTTTCGTCAGGGTTTAAGGATTCGATTTTTTAAAAAATATTTCTCGATGACTAAACTGAACGGGAATCAAGATCCATCATTTTTAATGTTATTCCCAAAATTTTAGAAAAAAAAATTAATTTGATTGGGTAATTCAACGGTTCACTGGTACTTTGACCGGAACCCCTAAATTGTGTTTCGTTAGGGTTTAAGGATTCGATTTTTTTAAAAATATTTCTCGATGACCCCACCGAATGGGAATCAGGATCCGTCATTTTTAATGTTATTCCCAAAATTTTAGAAAAAAAATTATTTGATTGGGTAATTCAACAGTCAACTAGTACTTTTACCGGAACCCTTAAACAGGGTTTCGTCAGGGTTTAAGGATTCGATTTTTTTAAAAATATTTCTCATTGACCCAACCGAACGGGAATCAAGATCTATAATTTTTAATGTTATTCCCAAAATTTTAGAAAAAAAATTTACATGATTTGGTAATTCAACGGTCAACTAGTACTTTGACCATAACCCCTAAATTGGGTTTCGTCAGGGTTTAAGGATTCGATTTTTTAATAAATATTTCTCGATGACATTAACCGAACGGGAATCAAGATCCATCATTTTTAATGTTATTCCCAAAATTTTAGAATTTTTTTTTTTGATTGGGTAATTCAACGTTCAACTAGTACTTTGACTGGAACCCCTAAACAGGGTTTCGTCAGGGTTTAAGGATTCGATTTTTTAAAACATATTTCTCGATGACCCAACCAAACGGGAATCAAGATCCATCATTTTTAATGTTATTCCAAAAATTTTAGAAAAAAAAAATTTATTTGACTTTGTAAATCAACGGTCAACTAGTTCTTTGACCGGAACCCCTAAACAGGGTTTCGTTAGAGTTTAAGGATTCGATTTTTTAAAAAATATTTCCCGAAGACCCAACCGAACGGGAATGAAGATCCATCATTTTTAATGTTATTCCCAAAATTTTAGAAAAAAAATTTATTTGATTGGGTAATTCAACGGTCAACTAGTACTTTGACCGGAACCCCTAAATTGGGTTCCATCAGGGTTTAAGGATTCGATTTTTTTAAAAAATATTTCTCGATGACCCAACCGAACGGGAATCAAGATCCATCATTTTTAATGTTATTCCCAAAATTTTAGAAAAAAAAATTTATTTGATTGGGTAATTCAACGGTCAACTAGTACTTTGACCGGAACTCCTAAAAAGGGTTTCGTCAGGGTTTAAGGATTCGATTTTTTAAAAAATATTTCTCGATGACCCAACTGAACGGGAATCAAGATCCATCATTTTTAATGTTATTCCCAAAATTTTAGAAAAAAATTTATTTGATTGGGTAATTCAACGGTCAACTAGTACTTTGACCGGAACCCCTAAACAGGGTTACGTCATGGTTTAAGGATTCGATTTTTTAAAAAATATTTCTCGATGACTCAACTGAACGGGAATCAAGATCCATCATTTTTAATGTTATTCCCAAAATTTTAGAAAATTTTTTTTATTTGATTGGGTAATTCAACGGTCAACTAGTACTTTGACCGGAACCCCTAAACAGGGTTTCGTCAGGGTTTAAGGATTCGATTTTTTAAAAAATATTTCTCGATGACTAAACTGAACGGGAATCAAGATCCATCATTTTTAATGTTATTCCCAAAATTTTAGAAAAAAAAATTAATTTGATTGGGTAATTCAACGGTTCACTGGTACTTTGACCGGAACCCCTAAATTGTGTTTCGTTAGGGTTTAAGGATTCGATTTTTTTAAAAATATTTCTCGATGACCCCACCGAATGGGAATCAGGATCCGTCATTTTTAATGTTATTCCCAAAATTTTAGAAAAAAAATTATTTGATTGGGTAATTCAACAGTCAACTAGTACTTTTACCGGAACCCTTAAACAGGGTTTCGTCAGGGTTTAAGGATTCGATTTTTTTAAAAATATTTCTCATTGACCCAACCGAACGGGAATCAAGATCTATAATTTTTAATGTTATTCCCAAAATTTTAGAAAAAAAATTTACATGATTTGGTAATTCAACGGTCAACTAGTACTTTGACCATAACCCCTAAATTGGGTTTCGTCAGGGTTTAAGGATTCGATTTTTTAATAAATATTTCTCGATGACATTAACCGAACGGGAATCAAGATCCATCATTTTTAATGTTATTCCCAAAATTTTAGAATTTTTTTTTTGATTGGGTAATTCAACGTTCAACTAGTACTTTGACTGGAACCCCTAAACAGGGTTTCGTCAGGGTTTAAGGATTCGATTTTTTAAAACATATTTCTCGATGACCCAACCAAACGGGAATCAAGATCCATCATTTTTAATGTTATTCCAAAAATTTTAGAAAAAAAAAATTTATTTGACTTTGTAAATCAACGGTCAACTAGTTCTTTGACCGGAACCCCTAAACAGGGTTTCGTTAGAGTTTAAGGATTCGATTTTTTAAAAAATATTTCCCGAAGACCCAACCGAACGAGAATGAAGATCCATCATTTTTAATGTTATTCCCAAAATTTTAGAAAAAAAATTTATTTGATTGGGTAATTCAACGGTCAACTAGTACTTTGACCGGAACCCCTAAATTGGGTTCCATCAGGGTTTAAGGATTCGATTTTTTTAAAAAATATTTCTCGATGACCCAACCGAACGGGAATCAAGATCCATCATTTTTAATGTTATTCCCAAAATTTTAGAAAAAAAAAATTTATTTGATTGGGTAATTCAACGGTCAACTAGTACTTTGACCGGAACTCCTAAAAAGGGTTTCGTCAGGGTTTAAGGATTCGATTTTTTAAAAAATATTTCTCGATGACCCAACTGAACGGGAATCAAGATCCATCATTTTTAATGTTATTCCCAAAATTTTAGAAAAAAATTTATTTGATTGGGTAATTCAACGGTCAACTAGTACTTTGACCGGAACCCCTAAACAGGGTTACGTCATGGTTTAAGGATTCGATTTTTTAAAAAAATATTTCTCGATGACTCAACTGAACGGGAATCAAGATCCATCATTTTTAATGTTATTCCCAAAATTTTAGAAAAAAAAAATTTATTTGATTGGGTAATTCAACGGTCAACTTGTACTTTGACCAGAACCCCTAAATTGGGTTTCGTTAGGGTTTAAGGATTCGGTTTTTTTAAAAATATTTCTCGATGACCCAACCGAATGGGAATCAGGATCCATCATTTTTAATGTTATTCCCAAAATTTTAGAAAAAAAAATTATTTGATTGTGTAATTCAACAGTCAACTAGTACTTTGACCGGAACCCCTAAATAGGGTTTCGTTAGGGTTTAAGGATTCGATTTTTTTAAAATTATTTCTCAATGACCCAACCGAACGGGAATCAAGATCCATAATTTTTAATGTTATTCCCAAAATTTTAGAAAATTTTTTTTACTTGATTGGGTAATTCAACGGTCAACTAGTACTTTCACCGGAACCCCTAAATTGGGTTTCGCCAGGGTTTAAGAATTCGATTTTTTAAATAATATTTCTCGATGAAATTAACCGAACGGGAATCAAGATCCATCATTTTTAATGTTATTCCCAAAATTTTAGAAAAAAAAATTTTTTGATTGGGTAATTCAACGGTCAACTAGTACTTTGACTGGAACCCCTACATAGGGTTTCGTTAGAGTTTAAGGATTCGATTTTTTAAAAAATATTTCCCGAAGACCCAACCGAACGGGAATCAAGATCCATCATTTTTAATGTTATTCCCAAAATTTTAGAAAAAAAAATTTATTTGATTGGGTAATTCAATGGTCAACTAGTATTTTGACCGGAACCCCTAAATTGGGTTTCATCAGGGTTTAAGGATTCGATTTTTTAAAAAATATTTGCGATGACCAACCGAACGGGAATCAAGATCCATCATTTTTAATGTTATTCCCAAAATTTTTGAATTTTTTTTTATTTGATTGGGTAATTCAACGGTCAACTAGTAATTTGACCCGAACTCCTAAAAAGGGTTTCGTTAGGGTTTAAGGATTTGATTTTTTAAAAAATATTTCTTGATGACCCAACTGAACGGGAATCAAGATCCATCATTTTTAATGTTATTCCCAAAATTTTAGAAAAAAAAAATTATTTGATTGGGTAATTCAACGGTCAACTAGTACTTTGACCGGAACCCCTAAACAGGGTTTCGTCAGGGTTTAGGATTCGATTTTTTAAAAAATATTTCTCGATGACTCAACTGAAAGGGAATCAAGATCCATCATTTTTAATGTTATTCCAAAAATTTTAGAAAAAAAAAAATTTATTTGATTGGGTAATTCAACGGTCAACTAGTACTTTGACCAGAACCCCTAAATTGGGTTTCGTTAGGGTTTAAGGATTCGATTTTTTTAAAAATATTTCTCGATGACCCAACCGAATGGGAATCAGGATCCATCATTTTTAATGTTATTCCCAAAATTTTAGAAAAAAAATTATTTGATTGGGTAATTCAACAGTCAACTAGTACTATGACCGGAACCCCTAAACAGGGTTTCGTCAGGGTTTAAGGATTCGATTTTTTTAAAAATATTTCTCAATGACCCAACCGAACGGGAATCAAGATCCATAATTTTTAATGTTATTCCCAAAATTTTAGAAATTTTTTTTTACTTGATTGGGTAATTGAACGGTCAACTAGTACTTTGACCGGAACCCCTAAATTGGGTTTCGTTAGGGTTTAAGGATTCAATTTTTTAATAAATATTTCTCGATGACCCAACTGAACGGGAATGAAGATCCATCATTTTTAATGTTATTCCCAAAATTTTAGAAAAAAATTTTTTTTGATTGGGTAATTCAACGGTCAACTAGTACTTTGACTGGAACCCCTAAACAGGGTTTCGTTAGGGTTTAAGGATTCGATTTTTTAAAAACAAATTCTTGATGACCCAACCGAACGGGAATCAAGATCCATCATTTTTAATGTTATTCCAAAAATTTTAGAAAAAAAATATTTATTTGACTTTGTAATTCAACGGTCAACTAGTTCTTTGACCGGAACCCCTAAACAGGGTTTCGTCAGAGTTTAAGGATTCGATTTTTTAAAATATATTTCCCGAAGACCCAACCGAACGGGAATCAAGATCCATCATTTTTAATGTTATTCCCAAAATTTTAGAAAAAAAATTTGTTAGTCACAGAGGCATGCCTGAATACATCTAATAACAAGCCTAAGTATGTGTAATGCTATGCATTACCTACATGACCTCTTAACTGAGGGAACCTCTAGTTGTAGAGTTTCTATTTGTTCTGTACTTGTAATAGGCATCAAATTCTAGTTGTGTTACTGTACTTATAAAGTCAAGAATAATGCTTGAAAGAAGTTCCAAGGTTCATACCTCAAGCAAGGAGATAAAGACTGCCAAATAATCATAGTTGGGATTTGAAGAAAAGAAGAATTTTCCTAAGTACCAATTCGAGAAGTACATTTGTCTATTCGAGAAGTCTAGCATTCGAGAAGTCAGAGATTCGATATCACAGAAGACACTATTCGATATCTCTGAATACACTATTCGATATCTCTGAATACACTGTTTGATATCTCATTCGATATCTCAGAGATTCGATATGCCTATTACTCTATTCGAGAACTCATGGAGTCAACAAGTCAAAGCATCATTCGAGTTCTCTAAGAGTCAACAAGTCAATGATCTATTCGATATCTCAAGGACTAAAGAAGCTATTCGACATCTCAGGGATTCGATATGTCAAAATGCTCTATTCGATATCTCAAGGAGTCCCAGAAAAAAGAGATATTCGAGAAGTGATTCGATATGTCATTATAACACTATTCGAGAACTCAGAGTTATCGATTAAGTCAATTCGAGTTCTCGAATCAATCACTTAGCCACTTCTCGAATACATTCTTGGAGACAAAATACTGAAGAATTGTATAAGTCAAAAGCCTGTAACAAGCCAAGACGCTTTATTTGACTATGTACTATAAAGCGTATTGGAAAGCCTACAAAGAAGCTTGGAGAGATAAGACAAAGGGACAAGGAGCTAAAGAAGTGGATCTGAATAGGCTTTGCAAAGTCAAATCTGTAGCCGTTTGGACTCCTACTCAAATAAGATAGACATACTGGAAAGTAGTTTGTTTTACCTACCTTATTTGTAGTAAGTAGGTGTATCCATGTCTATAAGGATACAGCCTCACTTCCTTAGCAGATAAGTTTTTCAAGATACATCACAAGAAATATCTCTCTAAGAAAAACGAAGCTGAGAATACTACCATTTGTATTCATAGATTATAGCAAAATCTTTATTTAATAAAATATTAGATTAAAGTGATATTGTGTTGTGTTTGTCTTTGTTATCTGTTCTTACATATTTCACACATTCAACACATATCTTGTTGCAAAGATTCATGAACAAAGAAAAGTTTAAGAATCCATTCACCCCCCCTCTGTATTCTTTTACTGTATTCAATACTCAACAAATGGTACCAGAGCAGGCTGTTTAATCTAAACAGAAAACGATCATGAGTTCGAATACACCAAAGACTACAGGTACGGTGAAGGTCCCTAAGTTCGACAAAGAGAATTACAACCTCTGGAAAATAAAAATGCTGTTGTTCATCAAAGCTGCCAATCCTCTCTACCCTGACATCCTCAAGAATGGTCCATTTGTACCACAACAAGAAATTGCTGAATCCACAGTGGGCACAATAGTCAATCCTAGATCATATGTTGCAAAAGAGCCATCCAAATGGACTGACTCAGAGAATGAAAAGGTTGCCCTAGACAGTCATCTCATGTTACTGATCATAGACTCCATGGATATGTCGATGTTTGCCAACATAGCATCATGCACATCAGCCAAGGACATGTGGAACCACATCGAAGTGTTATGTGAAGGGACAGAGGAGGTAAGAGAAAATAGGAAACAGATACTGGTCACACAGTATGAAGCTTTCATGGCACAGTCTAAAGAAAGTATTACTGATATGTTTGAGAGATTTCACAAGCTGGTGACTGAGCTTCAAATGAATGGGAAGGTTTACAGCACTAAGGAATTAAACATGAAGTTTCTACTATCTGCACCAAACCATCTAGAGCAAAGGGTCATATCTCTAAGAGAAAGAGATTTGAACAAAGTCACATATGATGTGCTCTATGGGGTTTTAAAAACTCATGAGCTTGAGTTGCTTCAGAAGAGGGCTATTCAAGCCAACCAAGGCAGAATGATAAACACATCCTGTGCCTTGATTGTCAACAAATCCGTTCAAGACCTGGAAGGATCTACAAGTCAACTGAGAATAGAAGAGATAGTAGATGATGAAGAGACTGAAGAAGAAGTGACTGAACCTGTTGATGAAAAGGAAGAAGATGAGTTCTATACTCTTGAAGAGTTGGATGCCATGGAAAACACTTCATATGCTTTTATGGTTAGAAAATTCCCAAACATTAGATTTAAGAGGAATCAGCCCTTCAAGTCTAGATCTCAAAATCATTCATTCAACAAGAGCAAGGCACCTGTGAAAGCAAACAAAAACAAATTCAAAACCAGCTATGTGGATAGGTCGTCTGTGAGATGTTATAGATGCAATGACCTAGGGCATTTTGCTAGTGAATGCAAGAAGCCTAAGAAGAAGGATAAGGAGTTTCTTGAGCTTGAAGCTAAGTATGAGGCTCTGCTAAAGAAGCATGCACCAGGTAAGGCCTACACAGCTGAAGGGAAGTGTTGGGATGATTCTGATAGTGATGGAGAAGAACAAGAATTCTGCAACTATGCCTTGATGGCCAACTCCAAGGAAGAACCATCTAAATCAGACTCTCAGGTACCATCCCTCACTACTATAGACATGCCTGTTTCTGAATACAAATCTATGGTTGAACAAATATCTGTTGAGATGTTTAATATTCATACTAGTATGACTGCTGCTAATGAAGAAATTGCTAAACTGTCTACTAAGAATGAACTGTTGAACAAAAGAAATGAGGAACTAGAACTAACTGCTATGCAAATAGAAAACCTTAAACAAGAAATCGAATATCTAAAGAATAAGGTTCTATTTGCTAGTAAAGTTGAGAAAGCTTTTAGGGATGAACTAGCTGAAAATGAATTTAAATTGAAAACATTCAAGAATTCCTCTAGTCTATTGCAGTCCTACCATGAGAAAAATCTATCTAGACCTAAGGCTGCTATTGGACTTGATTATGACACTCTCAAGCAGAAGAAAGGCTATGCAGTCATTGAAGATGACATTGTTGTTCAAGAGGAAGTGCCTCAGGTTTTGAAAAAGGCTGAGACCCCAATATTTAAAACACCAACACTTGAGATTGATGAGGATGCCTTACTCATTAAGCAAATGTTGGATGGTGAAGATAAGGCACAATCAAATGAACAACAAGCATCCTCTAAGAGTGAGAATGTCAAAACCAAAGCCAAGGAGTCAGTAGGAGGTAAACCTAGACTTGAGAAATTTGTGAAGTTTGTTTCAGCTGGGAATAATGAGTTTGAGAAGAAAGTGGCTAAAAAGAAACAAAACAGGAATGGCATATTAGGGATTAACAAGGACAACAATTATGCTTATGTGCCAAATGCCCCTAGGAAAGTTTGTCAAAATTGTTTTAGCACTAATCATTTAACTCATGCATGCAAGAAACCATCTGGTAGTGTTGCTAAACCATTCTATGATTGCTCTGTGCCTTTAAGACATAGAGACTCTCCTTTCTGTGATAAATTTGATTGTATGCCATGTAACATGAATGTAATGACTAGTTGTTTTAATTTGAGAAGACAATTCATGGAAGGTTGCATCAGTCACAATGTTCACACACACTACACAAGAACAAAGTCTTCAAGTCCTCCTAAAGTTAGGAAGGTGCCTCTGTCACCTAAGTCTAAGAACCCTTATTCTAAGACTTCTAACAGTGACAAGAAGACTACCATCAAGAAAAGTGATAAGCATGTTGTTTATGGTAAAACTGTTGCTAAGCCACATGGACCCAAACTTGTTTGGGTACCAAAGGAGAAGTAATACCTTTGTGTTTGCAGGGCAAATAAAGTGAAAGAAAGGTCATGTGGATTTTGGACAGTGGATGTTCAAACCATATGACTGGTGATATGGCCCTGCTATCACAGTATGAGGAGAAGGCTGGCCCAATGGTTGCTTTTGGAGATGACAGCATTGGCAACACACTGGGATATGGCAAGTTGGAAATTGGAAATGTCATCATTGAAAATGTAGCACTGGTCAAGGGACTCAAGCACAATCTACTGAGTGTTGGTCAATTTACTGACAGAGGCTTCAAAGTGAATTTTGACAAAGATGAATGTTTGATCACCCACAAAAAGACTGGTGACTTTGCTCTATCTGGAGTAAGGAAAGGAAGCCTGTTTGTAGCCAATATGAACTCTGCAAACAAGGACAAAATCTGTTGCTTTTACTCAAAAGCATCAAATGAAGATAGTTGGCTGTGGCATAAGAAGCTATCACACTTGAACTTCAAAGGCATTAATTCTCTAGTCAAAAGAGAGTTAGTAAGAGGCATGCCCACACTTGAATTCTGTCAAGAAGGAGTGTGTGAGGCTTGTCAAAAGGGAAAAATGAAAAGATCAAGCCACAAGTCAAAGACAGTGACATCAATAACCAAGCCCCTACAACTAATCCATATGGACTTGTTTGGGCCTGTCAATATTATGTCACTAGGAAGGAAAAAGTATGCTCTGGTGATGGTTGATGATTTCACAAGGTATACATGGGTAGAATTTCTGGCATCAAAGGATGAGGCTCCCCAAGTAATCATTGAGCATATAAAGAAAATTGACAAGGAAGCAAAGGCCAACAATGCAAGTGTGATTGCATTAAGAAGTGATAATGGAACAGAGTTCAGAAATGCCATGCTTGAAGCATTCTGTAAAGAAAATGGTATTTCTTAACAATTCTCAGCTCCAAGGACTCCACAACAAAATGGAGTTATTGAAATAAAGATCCTTTGAAGTTTGACAATCTAGATGATTCTGATGAGGAGATTGAAACTGAATTTGAGCCCACAATCCAACAAACTCAAGTGAATGAAGAACCTGTGTCAACCAACAATGAAGAAACAAGCATCCAAGACACACCTGTGATTAGTGGAAACTTCATAGGGGGAGGAAATGTAAATGATCATGATCTGGATGATGAAGCAAAATCAAGGCTGAGAAATCAATCTGAACATACAAGGAAATGGGATAGATCACATACTGCAGATCAGATAATTGGAGATCCAAATACAGGAGCGATGACAAGGAGAGCAACTCTAAATGAATGTCTCTATGGTTGCTTTCTATCCCAAGTTGAGCCTAAGAAACTTGAAGATGCATTGTTGGATCCTGGTTGGATAATTGCTATGCAAGAGGAGCTAAACCAATTTGAAAGAAGCAAAGTATGGGAACTTGTGCCTGCACCAAAAGATAGAACCATTGTTGGAACAAAATGGGTTCTAAGGAATAAGATGGATGAAAATGGTGTAGTCATAAGAAACAAAGCAAGGCTGGTTGCAAAAGGATACTCTCAACAGGAAGGCATTGACTGTGATGAGACTTTTGCCGCTGTTGCCAGACTAGAGGCCATCAGAATTTTCTTGGCATTTGCTGCACATTCTAATTTCAAGGTCTATCAAATGGATGTCAAGAGTGCATTTCTGAATGGGGAGTTGGAAGAAGAAGTATATGTGCAACAGCCATCTGGCTTTGAGGATCCACAATTCCCTCACTTTGTCTACAGATTGCTTAAAGCATTGTATGGACTTTAACAAGCTCCTAGGGCATGGTATGACACATTGTCACAATTTCTACTTGAGAATCAATTCACTAGAGGCACACTAGACAAGACACTGTTTTACAAGAAACATGGTGATGATATTATCTTAGTTCAAATATATGTGGATGATATCATATTTGGCTCTACAAATGAGAAGCTGTGTGAGAAATTCTCTAAGCTCATGCAGAGCAGATATGAGATGAGTATGATGGAAGAATTAACATTCTTTCTTGGGCTGCAAGTGAGTCAAAGGAAGGATGGCATTTTATAAGTCAAACCAAATACATAAAGGACCTATTGAAGAAATTTGACTTAGAAGAATGCTCACCTGCAAAGACACCCATGGCCACTGCTACCAAGTTAGATGAAGATGGTAAGGGCAAGAAGGTAGATATCTCAATCTACAGAGGCATGGTTGGTTCTCTACTCTACCTCACTGCTAGTAGGCCATACATCATGTTTGCAACATGCTTGTGTGCAAGGTTTCAATCAAATCCAAAGGAATCACATATGATAGCAATAAAGAGGATTTTCAGATATCTGAAGGGCACACCAAACTTGGGGTTATGGTATCCTAAGGACACAGGGTTCAATCTGGTTGGTTATTCTGATGCTGATTATGCTGATTATGCTGGATGCAGAGTGGATAGGAAAAGCACCTCAAGTAGCTGCAAATTTCTTGGACAAAGGTTAGTCTCTTGGTACAGCAAGAAACAACAATCTGTGTCAACCTCCACACCTGAAGCTGAGTACATAGCTGCTGGAAGTTTCTGTGCTCAAGTGCTTTGGATCAGAAACCAACTTAGAGATTATGGACTTGTGTTGGAAAGAATTCCAATCATGTGTGACAACACAAGTGCAATCTCTATAGTTTCCAATCCTGTCAATCATTCTAGCACAAAGCACATTGACATCAGATATCACTTCATAAGGGAGCATGCAACTAATGGAACCATTGAGTTACATTATGTTCCCACAGAGAAACAACTAGCTGACATATTCACTAAGCCATTAGATGAAGTCACCTTCACAAGGTTGGTTAGTGAGATTGGAATGCTAAATTCTTCAAATTCTGGCTGAGTGAATATATCAACTAGATTGTTGCAGCAGTAAATACTTACTTTATCAAATGCTCAATATTTTTAAAGTAAGTATTGGCTGGATTATGATTTATGATAAATGCATAATTTTGCATCTATTTATTGTTTGAATTCGTATTTTAATAAATTATTTTGTTGCATTTCAGGAAAATTCGAGAAAAATGAAGAAATGACAAAATAAAGAAATAAATGACAAAAGAAGGAAAAGAAGGACCAAAATGGAAGAAAAATGAAAAGCTAGGGAGGGTGGTGCATCTTTGTAGCCCACCAAAATGAATGGCCAAGATTTAGCCAACCAAAATTAAATCAATGGCTAAGATTAGCCCATACCTACCAAAAACCCTAATTATTTTCTATAAATAGCCTCATCCTTCATTTGTAAAATCATCTTAGAATTAGGTTAGTTCTAGTTCACTCCCAAATTATAGTTGTAATTTTTTTTCCTTGTAAACACTTTTTATGCAATTTCAAGTTTCATTTTAATTCTTGTTCTTAGTTATTAATTTTAATTTTGTCCCTTTAAATTTCCATTTTATTGTGGACAATTTTAATTCCAAATCTTCATTTTAGTGTAATTTTAATTTTCTAGTTAATCTTTTTATTTTCATTTTTAATTTAAAAAAAAAAGTTTTTAATTTTCTGTTTCGTTTTAAGCAATAAATTCGAAGTAGTCCCCTGTGTTAGTTCTGTTCGCAAGTAAACAAACCCAGCTCGTTTATTTATTTTTTTTTGTTTTCTGAACTTACTCTCTTCAGTCTCAATAAGCACACCCACTCCCCTGTGTTCGTTAATTCAATCATGCCCATTTCATCTCCTTCTCCCTTCTTTTGATTCCTAAAACCCGCCACTACAAACTCCCCACAATTCCATCAAAACCGCAGCCGTCTTCTTCTTCTTCTTCTTCTTCTTCTTCTTCGTTATTAACAACCCTCTCCTCTTCTCCCCTTTTCTTTTTCTTATTTTCTTCCCGACAAACACCTTCTTCCCTCTTTTCTCTCTCTCTCTCTCTCTCTCTCTCTCTCTCTCTCTCTCTCTCTCTCTCTCTCTCTCTCTCTCTCTCTCTCTCTCTCTCTCTCTCTCTCTCTCTCTTTCCCCACCAACACCGCCCCTTCTTCTCTACGTTTTTCAAACCCTTCTTCTTTCCATTTTTTTTCGTTGCAAAAACCACCGTTCCCCCCCTTGTAAATCATTGAGTTCTAATCACGTTTTTTATTTTATTTTATTGAGTTCTGTTAATTACATTTTTCGTAGAGTCCGAGTTGCGAATCCGATGTCGAGTTACTGTGTATTCTTGGGTCGAATTAATGATTTTAAACAGATGAACAACTGGTTTCATTTCAGTTGAATTAAGAGTTACATTGAGTGTGCTGTTTTGCTGTCGTTGGTTGTAATATGCTTGTAGTAATGTAATATGATTCAGTTTTCTTCTGGTGTATGTGAGTTACTACCCTTTTGTTGAAACCCGCTATCTTCACCACCTCATACTAGGCTGTTTTTGGTTGGCAGTCGGCTTTATTAACTTGTGAATGTATCAAAACCATCAATATATGGTTTATCGATCTTGCATTGTGTAGTAATATTTCCAGTTGCCAGTCGTATTTAGAACAGTTTCAGTGTTTTTTTATTGCTGTTTGTTTTTGGGTCGAGTGAATTGCCGAGACTGAGTTTGTTTGATTCTTGTCGAATTTTTCTGTTAATTTTTGAGTCATGTTTAGTGGGTTGAATCAATTCTTTTTGTGTTTGGTTGTGATAATGGTTAGTTGAATTTACAAGCATCTCATGCCTAATTTTCTTAAAATTTATGTAAATAAATTTTTAGAATAAAATCTAGTTTAAATTCGAATTTTAGATTTTTTAAATAATTTAGTTTCGGTTTTTTTATTTTTTAAATAGTTAGTTTAAAATTAGAATAATTAAAAAAAAATTGTTAAAATTATCTTGCATTTCCTGTTTGTAATTATTTAGTTTAAATTTTCTTTTAGAAAATTAATTAGTATAAAATCAAAATCATCAAAATTCCAAATTGTTCTAATTCGATTAAATTAAATATTAAGGATTGCGAAATAAATATTAGTTCCCTGTGGATCGAATCTTAAATACTAAAACGACGATCGTGCGCTTGCGATTTTAATTGTCATGTTTTCGGCACATCAATTTATAAATATTCCACAATGCTGCATATGTTGAAAATCATACATCTTTAGCTTGAAATTTCTGTGAAATTTTGAGAGAATCACTATTTAATTTAGTAGAATATTCTTCAGTGAATATTTCTGGTAAATTTTAAAAGATAGTGAAAATTGAATTTTATGAGTGAAAAGTATAGTTCGATAAGTCAGACTTCTCGAATGGTTCATTGTTTTGTCATGGCTCGAGTTCTCGAATAGGCCTATCAAGAACCCTCCTGAGTTCTCGAATAGTGTTTTTTTGAGAAATCGAATAGCACACTTTGAGTTCTCGAATAGAGTATTTTAGTTCTCTAATGATGGAGTTGTCGAATACTGTATTTGAATTATCGAATCATTTGAAAAGGCTGATTTCTCGCTGACACTTAATCGCTTTTTGGATTTATATTCAAAATTTCATTTCGCTCATAAAAACATATTTTATTTAGCTTAGAATTATTTTCTGAGTTAAATAACTGCCAGCTGTGAGTTACAAACTGCTTGAGATATCGAATAAGCCTTTCTTGACTTATCGAATAGTTGTTTTATACTTCTCGAATGACTGACTTGTCGATACAAAACTTATATCTAATCGACAACTCAAGTCACTCACATATATATAATTCCACAACTGTTCAAATCATTTCATTCGATTTCTCAGGCAGCAAAAGTTCCAAAACCTCTGTAAACCCTAACGTCAAAAGCTAAATTTCTTCTTCAACCTTCATTCTCTTCTCATCTCTCTGTGTAACAATGGCAATACCCAACTCACAATTCCTACCCACACCAATTTCATAGCAATAACCAACGATGTTGAAGCACCCAATGCAAACTTTAAGTGCTTCGTTCGATGGATGGCTGAATCATACATAAAGGATGCACTCTCAGCCAACCCAACTCTGTATCTAGATTTACTAGAACAGTTTTGGAGAACTGCTACTATGGAGGTCGTGGCCCTAGAGAATGCAATAACTTCATACGTAATCTATTGCAAGATTCAGGACAAGGAAATCACCATCACTACTGAAAATATGAATCAAGCACTGGGGTTACAACAAGGAGTGTATGACAGTCAAGCAACTGATCAATAATTGGAAGATTTCTTTGATTTTATCAACCACTCAGATAGAATCAAGCTTGGAAATTTGAATAAGAAGTACTTGAGGAAGGAATGGAGCTATGTCTTTGCCACTCTTCTTCAAGTCTTCACTGCAAGGAAGTCCAGCTTTGATCAAATCAGCACACCTGTTCAACAAATAGGATATGCTCTAGCATATGGGAGAAAGATTGATGTTGGTTTGATCATAATGCAAGAATTGTATGGGAGACTTGGTAAGAACTCAGCCAAGAGAGGTAATGAAATTTTCTTCCCTCGCTTTATTCAATCTGTACTTAATTTCATTGATGTTAAATTGATTGAATTGCCTGGGTTAGACAAAAATAGAATAGGCTATCCGAAATCCATGACCAAACTCATTTTTGGTAGTTTGGAGACTAGGAATGATGTGGATGTAAGGCTCAAAATAACTCCCCTTATGGAGAGTTTATTTAGGACTTACCCCCACAACATGCCAATATGTGCCTCAAAATCTGAGTTAGCTAGGCCCAAGCATGTAGAGCAAAATGCTAACCCAGGGCCTGCTAACCAACCCTCTCAGCCAAACACTTTACCAAACACAGAGACAACTGCATCATCCTCTCAAAAGGGTGATGTTAGTAAAAAGAAGAGAAAACAGGTTGCTTCTGAACCTCTAAAAATCTTAACTGAAGCAGCCTTGGCTGTAGAATTAGGCATAGCAAGTGAGGAACCTGAGTCACCCTTACTAAGGCCAAAGAAGAAGAAGAAGAAGTCTAAAACCACCTCTTCAGTCACCCAAATGGCTGAAGTTGTAAAATCAGGGGCAAACAGCTCACTAGATGTATCCTCTCAACAGGGTGCATCTATAGAATCAAGCATCCTCCCCAATGCACCTACTTGTACAGAGTCGGTACATGGGAGTGATAAGGCTGGCACAACACTGAGTGGAGAGCACATCACAATTGAAACTCCCTCTATCTCTCAGGGGGAGTTGCCAAAATCTAATCTACAACACACTTCTCTTCCAGAATCTACCACTCATATTTCTTTGGAGCCTGCAACTCAAGCAATTGAGGAGCAAGGCATTGATCATCAAGAATTCTTCTCTCTTGATGAGCCAATGGATTCAAGTGACTTGGTGCATGACACCTTGCTCACCACCCAGGTACCACATTTAGATGGTCAGGGAATGCATGCTGGGGAATCTCCTAATGACACCATCACAAACACAGAGGATTCACTAGTTTCAACTAGAGACTCTGTGCCTGTGTCAACTACTATTGTAACTCATCCCACTTCTGTGGAGACAACAGTAGCAGAGTCTTTCCATCCGGTTACAGAAGTTGCATCTGTAACTGAGGAGTCTAGCTTGCCTAGCTCTAGCTCTCACTTTTTGTCCCAATGGCTGAAGCCTGTGCAACATGACAGTGCTTCAGGATCAGGGTCTGCTCCACCACAAATGTCCATTGAAGCTCTACAAAGCTATGTTGTGGATCAGATTCCTGAGTTTGTCAAAATAGCCCAGAACCTTGTCACCTCCAACATCTCAAATCCATATTATGAAGCCATCCTACTATGCCATAGGGATGATGTGGAGATGCAGAAGGCCAAGATTATTGATGATGCTGAGAGAGATGCCAATGTAGATGCCTGGATGCAAGGAAAATATGATGTAACTCTCAGTGAAGCATTTCAATATCTTAGAGAGGAATACATCACTTCACTGGGTTCAAATGCAAAATCCCTGTCCCCTAGTGAAGTGTATGAAGCTGTCAATGATTCCTACAAAGGTTTCCTCAAGGCTGCACACTATCTTGGCAAGGGAGTCAAAACTGAAGTCAACAAAGTGAGTGACAAGACAGCCACTTCAGTAGAAGAGATAAAGAGGGCCTTTGATGCCAAATTTCCTCAACTAGACAGTGTGGTCAAAGATCTCAGACACTACAACACCACCTGTACCAAGATGGATAACAGTCTAGCTCTCCTTAAAGATACAGTCACAGGTCTAGGAAGTAAATTTCAAATTCTATCTGACCAGACTACAGACGCCAATGCCATGCTTAGGACACTCTTTGCAAATCAATATGGAGACAAGCTGGTCACTGAGGTTCCTGTGCATGAGCTGTCTAGATTTGAAGTGCAGAGACTTAAAGAACAATCCCTGTCTGGCTTCAAATCTAATGCATTATTCAGTAAGGTAGATGCACTTGAAAAGGAGGTAGCTACTCTCACTCAGTCCAATGCCCATCTTACAGACAAGGTACAAACTCTAACTGAGCAGTTGAACACTCAAGCCACCACCACAGCTGATGTTCTTCTGCATCAACAATCAATGTTGTCTGCAATGATGAAGCACATGGGTCTCCCTCTACCTGAAGAATCTTCAACCCCAAAGGTCAATACTACAGCCTCTGTGCCTGACAACAAGCCTAAGGGGGAGAAGAGGACATCAAGGAACTCAAATACAAAGGGGGAGAAACCACCAGTAAAGGGCATCAAAATCATTGAAGGTGGTCATCAAAGAACCTCAAAATCCTTAATTCATGTGCCTGGCAAAGGAAAAGACAAAGTTGATGAGCCTCCTACTTCTCTGCCAGTTGTCACTCTACCAACTGTGCACATCACTACTTCCAGTGGTCAAAAGCAAACTATCACAACCACAGTGGTTGCAGAGAGTATGCCATCTGATAAACCTTCACTCTCCATATCTAAAAGTGCCAAGCCTGTAGAAGTGAAGGTGGTCACTGAGGCCAAGCTACAAGAAATTGCAAACTCAAATGTCTATCATGATGATGCATTCTTGGAGTTTTTGAAAGTCTCAAAAGAATAGGCTGGTGACACTCAATTGTATCTAAGGAGCTTGAAGGATCATATCGATTACTTCACTGTGGTACCTAGAAAAGTTGATAGCTCATGGATCAAGGAAGTAATGATGGTAGCAAAATCCAGAATCTGGCATCTAACCTACAAAACTCTACATGCCTTGAAACATTCAGAGATAGATGCACTGATTGAGCTCATAGAGAAGAGGAATGTAAATGAAAACAATAAGAGTCTGTATGATGACTTGAGGAATGGCCAACCTTCAAGGCTGCTAGAAGTGATTAAGAAGCCATGGACAATCATCTATTAGTCTGGCACCAGAATTGAAGAGATTAAACAATTGGTCATTCCCAATGATCTCACTTCTCGAAATCACAGACTCATTATTGCCATCATTGATCTACTGCAAAAGAAGAAGGGGACAAGTACTGCTGAAGAGATAGAGGCATTACACATTCTCAGATCATACATTGCAACTGGTGTAATTCTAGAAATGGCCAAGCCAAGGAGAAATAAGGATGATGAAGATGAAGACAAGAGTGATGGGAGAAGGAGTCATCACAGGAGTGATAAGGGGAATGAGGATAAGAAGAAGAAGAAAGACAGCAAGGATAAGAAGGATGATGACCAAGGCAAAGTCTATGAGAGGAAGAATGGAAAATAGCAAGCCTTAGGCATTGCTGACAGTAACCTCACCACATCACAAGACTCTAAGTCTAGGGTGAATGCTGTTAGTAGTGACCTACCAAAATCTACATCTATGGCTTCTGCAACTGTCTTGCCACCTCAAGAAGAGAAGAAGATTCAAGTCAAGAAACCATATGTATATTTCAAAAAGCATACTGCTAATGGAATACTACAATGGTCCACAAACAAAGGTCACATGCTACTGCCTGGCAACCATGTTAAAAGGATCAAATTCAAACAAGCTACAAGGAAACCAAAGCTATCCAAGTCAGGGACTCTGACAATCTATCCAGGCTTAAAACTCCAACCACTAGATGAAGATTTTGATGAAGACCAACTGCAATTCTTACAAGCTCAAAGAACTATCATGTTGCCATTGTTGATAACTGCCTTGAGATCAAATATACTGATGGAAGGGAGGAGAAATTCAAACAAGGAGGATGTCAACACTGGGGAAAACTACATGACATAGAAAGAATCATTGCATTGTTGAGCTCAGAAGATAAAGTGGAAAGAGTGTGGAAGTTGGAGTTAATTGATTTTGTGAAGATGAAGAGAGATCATAAGGAGAAAATCAGAAAAGAGTGTCTTGAGAAATGGCTAGCAAGGGAGAAAGAAATTGAGAGACTAGAGATTGAAGCAGAAAATCTAAGGGCAAAGGGATTGTGTAGAGTTCAGTTTAACCCCTATGTGGTGAAGTATAGGAGGAGAAATGGGGATCAGGTCCACATCAGAATGAATCTACTCAACCACTATCCTGCAAACATTCTGAAACCAGTACTTGAAGATTTCAAAGACTCAATTTTGCTTGAAGAATTGGATGCTATGGCAGAAATAATAAAAGCTATGGATGAGAATACAAGGAAGGAGAAAGAAAGAAGACAGAAAGCATATGATGATTTGCAAGCCAAAGCTATGGAAAGGGAAACAAATGACAATGGCTAGTACTTCATCATAGGCTGTAAGATTACTCACCCTGTATTTCTATCCACATTGCTAATCAAAATTCATACATGTACTGTCAAGTTTTATCTTTATGTATGTTAGGCTTGTTATCAGACATGAAATTGTGACTAAGGGTCTTACTCACAATTTGGGGGAGATTGTTAGTCACAAAGGCATGCCTGAATACATCTAATAACAAGCCTAAGTATGTGTAATGCTATGCATTACCTACATGACCTCTTAACTGAGGGAACCTCTAGTTGTAGAGTTTCTATTTGTTTTCTACTTGTAATAGGCATCAAATTCTAGTTGTGACACTGTACTTATAAAGTCAAGAATAATGCTTGAAAGAAGTTCCAAGGTTCATGCCTCAAGCAAGGAGATAAAGACTGCCAAATAATCATAATTGGGATTTGAATAATCATAGCGGATACTTTACCCAATTCACGGGGTTCGCCCCAGTTTCTACTCTCCTCCATGATATTCTCTAATAATCAGAAAAACAAGGTTTGCCAAAATTCGTTGAAGTTCTTCCCAGAATTAGGGAAATTTTGGTCAATCTATCCATCTACTGGTAACATTAAGGAGACCAGTTTCGAAACCTAAAGAATAGTTCTATGAACCTCCAAGCAGGTAAAACCATAAGCAGTCCTAATTTACGAAATAATAGTCACCAGATTGGAAGTTTAACCACTGGAGAGGAATCAATTATATACATCCCTTAGAAGGGAATCCACAGTTTTAAACTGAAACTTGTCACAACGTCCTGATATTCAATATTACCAAAGGTCAGTCTACCTGACTACTAGTCTCAGAAGGAACATTACCGTCGGAGTTGGTTGTTCCACAAAATTGGCACTACTAGGGCCATCCGAACCTGGTGAACCGTGCTGTCCGAATGCCTCCACAAGTACTTTGTCGTGCTGTGCAAGCACACATCCTATCCTTTATACGAAGCGTCGTTGGAAGCACAAAGTCTCCTTTTTCCATTAAGCAATGCCAACTCTTGGTCATTACCAATTTCATCTTTTAGCTCCAGGAAGATTTTCTCACATTTTTCTCGTTAACTGCTTATCGTATTGCTTGATCCATTATAACTCTACATCGGAGTAAACTTAAGGTAACTACTATAATCCATTCAAAGAAAGAATTTACTATTCCTCTGAATCACATGCCTCTACATTTCTGGTGCATCATTTTACTGAGTTGAAATTACCCTATACTCAGTCTCTGGCAGTAGTCTCATTACGAGTTCATCTTGACTCACTGGTCTCATCTTCCGGTAGGTTCTGAGATCATTGTCTTGCTTACTACTACCTTATATAACTTTATCCAATCATGCTGTCACTTCCCAATGTCTTTACTTTCTAACTGATTCATTCATAAAATGAACATTTCCCTTAATAAAACCACCTCATTAACCTCAATTGGGTTCCATAATTTACAACCTATGACCTCTGCCTTCTCATGGCGAATTATTACTGACAATATTCATACTAATTCATTTGTCAAATGATATGGCACTTACTGCCTCCTTCTCAACTATTTCTAGGGACTCTGCTCCTCGCCCTAAATTGATGTCTTTGATAATCATACATCCCTTTAGCTCTTTCTTCGTTAATATGAAAGTCTCTGAGGATTCTCGTTTATTCCCGTATAAGATCTCAAGTAATTCTTCCAATCCGTCTTACTCGCTGGTACTACATCCAGTAGTCCGGCTATGAATCCAACACGAATCTTTAGTTCCCTTACTAGTAGCTTAGTTCTTTATGCTCACTTTTCTGAGCACCATATCTTAATCATCATAGTCTTTCTGGCTGCAGCCCTCATTCCTCGAGGGTAAGCTCCTTATCCAAACAGGATTTTCCTTATCTACTGGAACCTTTTTAGGGTCTCCAGTAGGGTACTCTATTGAATTTACCCGCTGATCTTCAGCATATAATAAAGCATCATCGTGCTGTTGCTCGTATGCCTCAAGGTCTGTCGCCTTCCTCGTCGATACGATATCGAGCTAAGTTAGTATTATGATACTTAAGAGTTCCCATAAGGGTTTTATATGTCATCACTACATTAAGTAGTCCGACTATGAACTTGGCAAGAGTTCTTATTATCTTAGTGAATTTATTATTTTAACGTCGCCTCATCTCTGGGGTTTATAACGTACGCTCTGATACCACTTCTGTAACACCCCCAGATCCGGGGTCAGGGATCTGGTCGTTACCGACTCAATTCCCATCCACAATTCAACATAAATAATAAATTACAACCTTGTGACCCACAACAATAACATAAAACACACCCGTTATAGTCCCAGAGATGAAATCAGAGTAACTACCAAATTTTATTAAGCACATTATGAGTTCTTACAATCCAAAAAGATTTACAATGTGAATACGTACTCTTTGCCATCCATTAACATAAGTCATACTAGTCCATATATTTGGTACTGAAAGAATGAATCTACCCTACCAATAGCTTTCTCTTCGGCTCTGGTAGTCTCATCGTCCTTGCCAGCGTCGAGTGCGCCTTGTGCGAGTCATCTGGTCTAGCTGTTGTTGTGATATAATAATAAAGCAAGGGTGAGCAATAGCCCACCAACAATAATATTTAACTGAACGATAAAATATAACAGTTCAAAAGTATCTTTCAAACCATATGCCATGCATTTACGGAAATGATGCCAGTATAATATGAACGATGAAGTTACAAGGTAACTCAAAATGTAAATATATGTGGGAATATCTACTATGTCAAAGATAAGCCAGATATCATCATTTATCATAAAAGAGGAACTTGCAGGAAAATATTGCAATTCCAGTTATTAACATTTTTCGAAGTCCTACAACCTGAAAGAAGTCTCTTCGATACGTGTTGCGGAAGACACCGTCAACCTGAAAGAAGTCTCTTCGATACGTGTTGCAGGGAATTCCCAATTTGGGAGATGAACCAATACTAGAGTTATTACTCGCCAGCTGTCCCACTCCCTGTCCCACTCCCTGATGATCAGTCGGGGACGGTACAGCCCAATATAGTTTACTACCGGTATAAGGAAGAACTGACGGCTCCACTTGTAGATTGCCTTAATAGTAACTCCCTGGCCAATGGTTAGGCCTTGTGATGGACCGCGCGACTCGGCCTCTTACACACGACTCCTAGTTCGAATAAATCCACAGCATTGAAACGTAGAGTTTGTCCTCTCTTCCCCAAGTGAAATACTTGTTGATAAGAATCCACAATGTAGTCGTATCTAGTTGGAAAGGAAAATTCACCATCATTTCCCAAGCTTTTGCTTGTTAATGGATATCAACTTGTTCCAACAATCGTACCCCTCGAATGATGAGAAGGTACACACGGACTTAATAAGTCCATAGCAGCCAAGTTGCGAGTGAAAAGGATAAATTTTGACTGGGAAGTCAACATGATAAATAACCTTTCTCAAGTAAGGTTCCCTTATAATTTAAGAGATAGACTCGGGTGAGGAATAGAATCTTGAGGACCTTTCTTAATATAACATTAATCGTATGACTCCGAAGAATTTTCAGAATGATCGAAGGTCGAAGAAAATATTTGAAGAAGAGTAAACAACATTGAAGTTGTTTCCAAGAATTGAATAAATATTTATAGAATATTTATTAAGTCGGAAGTATCTCATGAATGAAAGAATATTTTACATAATGTTTGGAGGTGAAAGGTAATCTCCAAATAATATAAATCATTTTAAAAAGAATTTAAAAGAATTAAATAAATATTCCAAGAATATTTATTAACTCAATAATAATTACGGAATATTATTAAATCATAATATTGCTTGTAAGAAATCCTCGAATGAATATATATAATTATTTACTAAATAAATCACTCCTTAGATGAATATTCAAAATAATATTCATTAATAATTAGACTCCAATAAGTATTTAAAATAATATTCAATAAATGAGTCAAACTTTAAATGAATATTTGAAAATAATATTCATTTAATAAATAATCTTCTAAAAGAATATCCAAATAATATTTCTTTAGTAATCAAAACTTTAAAGGAATAATCGAAATAATATCCCTTAAGAAAATAGAACTTCCAATGAATATTTTAAAATAATATTCATCAAGTATATAAACCTTAAATGAATATTCGAAAGTAATATTCATTTAATAACATTCTAAATGAATATCAAAATAATATTCATTAAATAATCAACTCTAAATGAATATTCGAAACTAACATTCCTTTAATATCTCTCGACTGAGATAATACCTGAATAACATTCCTCGAAATATTTCCAAGTAATTGATACTTTATGGAATATAACTAACGTTTAATAATAACATTCCTCAGATAAATAATAATCTGTCGTTGGAATCCATCCGGGTTTCCACGACTATCTATATCTCAAAATACCGACTCCCGGTCTATATTTAGGAATGAATATCATATGCCCTTCGCTAAGGGTCTTACCAAAACAATCAGGCTTATAACTGATAATTCGTATATATTCTATAAGCCAATATCAATTTAGGGAACAAGTATCACAAAAACCAGAGTCACAATATAATTGGAAACAGGCATGCATGCGATGGCAAATGTAAAACATAAATCATATACATATATTATTACAACAACAGGTTCAAAGGTTTGAACACTTGCCTGGTAATCGGGTGTGGGTGGAGATAGCGGGTCCTGGGTCTGCTCGATGATCTATAAACAAACAGAACACTCGAGATTAACCACTTAACACGTTTTAAAAGTCTAAGTATAACTTCGCTTAAATCGAAACACGTTTTCAAATTATCTCGTTATACACCTTTTAATGTAACTCTTTTATTACTGATACGATCTGACAGTTGTTCGTTATTACGACATGTCATCATACCCACACTCGGTATATACTTAAGTCGTATAAGTTCTAAAGTCGTTCAATTACGAACCGAGATTATACCTCGAGTTTTATAGTTCGTTTTCTAAGTGTTTTACCAAAGTTATAATCAAGCGGGTTTTTAGGGGTTCGTTCGCGTTTAACTTCGATTCAAACATTTTTATAAAATCGGAAAACGATCTATTTCACATGAGGTTTTCTCTCACACCTTCCTTTTTACCTCTAGTATTTAATTACCAAGATTCGCCACTGACTTACGTATTTTACGAGGTTTCAATTTCAGTTACGAATTCTCGTTTACGGTTTTGAACTACTTTTAGTATATCGGCCATAACTCCTAAACTGTAAGTCGGAATGTTTCGATTCTTGTGCCAAAACGATCTATGGCTCGAGATCTACAAGGGCATGTCATTTATTCATCAAGGCCAGAAACTCATCCTAACTGTTATGCATGGTTTTCTAGAGGTTAACGAAAATCGAGCATTACGACGGCTATAACTCGGATATTTCCAAAATCAAAACCCTCCAAATAATCATTCAATCCACCACCAACACTCATGGGCACTATTTATCATCTCCCTCACTGTCTCAACAGGTCTTGGAGCCACAAAACATATATTAACCTTTTTATAACACCCATACAACATACATGTTCTAAATCATGAATACAAGCAATAAACATTATCAAATCTCATCTAAAACTCCATTAAAACTCAAATCAAAGACTAGGGTTCTTGAAGTTTATACCTTCCTTGGAGTATGTAAGACCTTAATAAACCTTGATCAATCCTTAGAACACCTTAACAAATCTTGGATCATCCAAATAAAACAAGAAATCAAAGTTAGTTTCTTAAAATCACTATTCACCCTAGGCTTGGATGATTTATTTGAAAATGGAAAACATGGAGTTTGAAGCCAAGATTTCTAGGGTATCACTTTTATGAATTATAGGACTTACCATAAAAATTGCAAGATCAAACAAGGAGGGGAAGTGGGACTTTGATCTTGGACTTTAAGAAGAAGCCGAATGCTCCATTTTTGGAGAAAATGAAGTTCGTTGCTTTGTTTGCTTGGTTTAATCTCATCCAAAATGTATTATTGATATGTCTAAATAATATCTAGTCCATAAAGCTACTTTATTAGTGGTAGGAGGTCATTGCTTGCATCACTAAGTGGATGAGTATTGGTTACCTGGTTGGATTGAATGAAATGGCTAAGTACTTGGTTGATCTTCTTAGTTGCATGAGTCATCACTTGGTTTGCTAGATATTTTCCACCACTACATGCATGTATCTTGCTTCCTCTGCTGGTTTCTGTGTCCGTTTATTGCTCAATTCATTGATCGTTCGGAGGAATAACTCATTCGTTTCTAGTTAGGGTTTTACCGGAATCCGTCTTAATATTTAAACTATCATTCTCCATTCTCTTTAATAAATCTTGAATCCATATTTCTTAAATCCTTTGAATAATTCTTTAAGTCTTTCAGTGTCCTGGGAAATCTTGGGGAAAATAAAAGTGCTATTTTTCAGAATCCGACAGCTTTTACATACACTTATTTTCCCCTTGGATCACTATTACGAACTCGGAAATCCGTTCCGAATACTTATATATCGCGTCGTCTAATAATATTCCTATGTCTACCCAAAAATCACTATTCATCCATTTTTCTTTACTCATACTATTAGGGTTGTACAATTGTCCCTGATCTCTTTCGATCGTTCCTTAACCTTTTTACGGACCCACTGGACCAATAACAGATATTGATTTGGATGACATAAGAATTATCTTTTCCTTTAGAATTATCAAATCTCAATTCCCTAGGAGATAGATAATTCTTATCTAAAGTGTCAACCAATAGTATTCTTCATGGCACCTAAACATTTGAATCCAAATCTACTCCTTGCATTCATTATCTCAATCGTTACATCATAGTCATAATCACTATTCACCATTACCTCAGTACATAATAAAAAGTTTTAATTATATCCAAAATTTGGGGTTCTTACAGATATAAAACTGTGGGATCTTAAATCCAATCATGTAAAGAATTATGCAAGGAAAAATCCTTTAGAACAGGCTAGTGAACCTAATGTAAAATTTTCCAAATTTTCAGTAAAATGCCTCCAAGACGAATGGGCACTAGGGCTAACCCCCGTGAATCTACTGACCAAGAGAGTCACAACCAACATGAGGAAAACCATGAAAGTAGTGAAGAACAAGATCAGGACTATAATGAGCAAGAATATTCCCAGTATGGAGCAGAGGATGAACCCATGTACTCTGAAGACTTTGAGGGGGAAATAAAGGGTGGAGAAACTGAAGTGGAGCTGGAAGGGGAGAACCAGGGCGGAGACCCCATGGGCCAGTTTATGGATCTACTTAGGCAGAATTTGAACCAATACCCCCAACCACCACCAGGAAACAACACTTCAGTGGCAAATTCCTTTAGGGCCTTTAAGTCCCTTAAGCCCCCAGAGTTCCACGGATCGGCTGATCCCGTTGAGGCGAGGGCCTGGATCAAGGAAATGGAAAAATCTTTCAAGATTCTGAGTATCAATGAAGCTCAGAAGACTGTTTTCGCTACTTACCTACTGAAGGGAGAGGCCAATTATTGGTGGGAAGCCAAAAAGAACATGGAGACTGATGCTCTCATAGCTTGGGAAAGGTTCAAACAATTATTACTGGAGAAGTACTTCCCGAAGTTCATGAAAACTCAGATGGAACTTAAGTTTTTGGAACTAAAACAGAACAATATGTCAGTGGCTGACATATCACTGAGCTATCGAGATTTGTGCCAGAATTTGTGGATACCGAAGAAAAGAAAACTAACAGGTTTCAACAAGGGCTGAAATAGTGGATCCAGAATAGAGTGGCGGTTTTAGAGATTACGGATTATGCCACCTTGGTGCAAAAGGCCACCATTGTGGAAGCTGGAAGCGATCAGATGCAGAGAGAGAAAGAGAAGGGGGGTTAAAGAGAAAACATGTCAGTATGGGCGGAGGGTCCGCAGGAGGAAAGCCCCCGAACAAGTTTAACCGAGGAGCAGTCTCTCTACCTAGTAGGGGTATGGGATTCAAACCACCTGTGAGCATGAATGTGAGCCAGGGCGGCCAGCATACAGGAGTGTCCCGTTCCCATCAGTCTAGACCTCCCTTGCCAACATGTGCAACGTGTGGAAAAAGACATTCTGGAGTGTGCAACCAGAAGCAGCCAACCTGTTATAAGTGTGGACGATTGGGCCACTACTCTAACACCTGCACTGCGGTTGTCCCTAGTACCAACAAAAGCACCACTTGTTTCCAGTGCGGACAACTAGGGCACATAAGGAAGGACTGCCCAAGGAACAAAGCTGCAGCATCAGGGGCAAGCAGGGCTACCTCAAATAGGCCACCAACTGCTAGGACTTTTAATATGTCAGTACAAGATGCCGTGAGGGACACAGATGTGATAGTAGGTACATTTTCTCTCAATTCAGTCATGACAAATGTCTTATTTGATTCAGGAGCAACTAAGTCTTTTTATATCTAGAGATTATCCGCATAAATTGAAAATTAAAACCCAGCAACTAAGAGATTCCTTACAAGTAGAAATAGCTAATCAGGAAATCGTACCGGTTAATCAAATTCACCCCGATTGTATACTAGAAATAGGAGGACGATCCTTCTATGTCGATTTAATTCCGTTTAAGCTAGGGGAATTCGATGTCATTTTGGGTATGGATTGGTTGTCTCGCAATAATGCGCAGATAGATTGTAAAGGGAAAAAGGTTAAGTTGAAAACCCCAGGGAAGAAAGAAATAGTGTTTAAGGGGATGCGACAGACCCAGAAAATTCTGACCATGGCGCAAACCAAGAGATTGTTACGAAAAGGGAACGAAGCTTATTTAGCTTACGTTATAGACACTCAGAAGGAAGCGCCAAGATTGCAAGACATTCCGGTAGTTAATGAGTTCGAGGACGTGTTCCCACAAGATCTTCCCGGACTACCACCTGATAGGGTAATTGAGTTTGCCATCGAGTTAGCCCCGAGGACGGCGCCAGTCTCGAAGGCCCCGTACCTATTAGCCCCAGTAGAAATGAAGGAGCTAGATAAACAGTTAGAGGAATTGTTGGATAAGGGCATGATAAGGCACAGTGTGTCGCCTAGGGGCGCACCAGTGTTGTTCGTTAAGAAAAAGGATGGGAGTATGAGGTTATGCATCGACTATAGAGAGTTGAACAAGCTAACCATAAAGAATAAGTATCCATTGGCCAGGGTAGAAGATTTATTTGACCAGCTAAGAGGCGCTGAATACTTCTCTAAGATTGACATAAGAACAGGATATCACCAACTGAAGATCAAACCTGAAGATATCCTGAAGACTGCATTCCGTACCAGATATGGACATTATGAGTTCTTGGTAATGTCATTTGGATTGACCAACGCCCCAGCAGCCTTCATGGACCTAATGAATAGAGTATTCAAGGAATATTTGGACAAATTCGTGATAGTTGTTACGACCAAACTCAACACGCAAGTGCACGTGATCTCAAGTAATATAGATAGCAAATAAGATTCGTTCCTACAGGGACTCGTTGTATTGTCTAGTTAATTCACTCACCAATGTATGATTATTATTCGATGCTACGACAAATTAATAATTGGATTTTTGTTTATCACTACAATTACTCTAAGGATTATAACTAATTATCAACTACTTGAACTAAGAATTATGTCGAATTACTTAATGCGAATAAACATGGGATTTTAACTTCATCAAACAATCCATCTATAGTCTCCACTTCTCTAGCCTTTTATGTGATTTGTTAATACCTGATCGAATACACAAAACTGATATAAGCCAACTTTCGTTGCACAAATACCATCATAAATAACATCCACAATAAAGACAGAAATCACTTAGTCTCCCAATCATGCTTAATCTGCATGTCTATAAAGATTGAAACATAATGGTTGAAGTACAAGCATTCAATTGATCACATAGTCGTCATAAAACGGTTAGAGTTATGACACTAATTATGAATGATATTCTCACGCACTACGCTAGCATGGCAAGTTCTAAACTCTTAGATCCACTTTCGCTTCAATAAGAATTAACACACAATTACAGGAGTTAGCTACTCTCCTATAACGAATTAAATCAACCATGATAGGATATCACATCAATCACACTATAGGCATCGAGAAGATTCAACAAATAAACTTCATGAATAAATCCGCTAAAACCCCATGACAACGAATTAGTTCATAATCAAACTAATCGTCACCATGGGTTCCAATGTAAACATGATAAAAGAAACGAATAATGATTTAATTAAATAACAAGGGTTTTAAAGAATACACCAAACCAAGCATCCACAAACTAGGAAGAATACAAGAATAAATTGAAAACTATCTTCTTCTTCCTCGCTTCTTTGTGCTTCAAAACTCCGTAAATACAATACGTGGTCAGACCTCTCTATTCTAGGGTTTTTTCCTTCTTTATATAGGCCTCCAGCTGCAAGAAATTCGAAAAGAAATTTAATTTTGACTTTATCTCGGAAAAACAACAAAACAGAAATTTCCCTAAGACGAACCGGCGCTGCCGCGCCATCCAACAGCTATAGCACGGCGCTGCCGCGCCTCTCCAGATATCACAGCGCTGCCGCGCCACACTCCAGTACAAACACGGCGCTGCCGCGCCATAACTTCTGCTCAGCAACTGGAATTTTTCCTTATTTCTTCATTACAACTCCAATTTGCTCTCCGATTGCTTCGCTGCATACCTTGAACACCTGTGATTATCATTCCTGCACAATACCCTTAAAAGAGATCAAAAATACCACAACTCGAGTACAAACATTCGTTTTAAGCCAAATGGAAACGTTTTAAGTGAATAAAATACCCACTCATCACACCCCCAAACTTAAACCGATGCTTGTCCTCAAGCATAAACAGACAAATTATGTACAACTAACTAATACCACTTCCGTAGGTGATCACGGTTGCATTTGGCATATACAACAAGCCCTTTAAACCCCTAGGCAGCCCTAGTGGACGAGTAAGGTCTCGTGAGGGCCTATAGTGAATGTACCCACAATATCCAACTGACACAAACGACACAAACAATGCAATGCATGAATGCAACTAAATATGAATGCAAAGGATCCCCTCAAACTAACGAACACCACTTAGCAAGCAAACATCTCAATGAATGCAATCAATCCAAATAGAGCTCGACTAAATTCCGGTATACTAACAATACATGATCAGAACGTGCGTGTGTGCGATGCTCGACAGATATACTCCCAAAACCGGATCAAAATCATACATATTCTTTTCCAAGACAATCACAGGTTTATAAATAGAATGAACGTTAAACTCAAGATCACTTCAGATACACCTCCATACTCCTCTAAAGTAGACAGAAATTCATGCTTTATTACGACACAGACACAATATATACACAACACACATGCTTATTTGATCGTGCAATGGATGAGACCCCTAAAGGCTTATACAATAATACCCATGTAGCGAGCGTTGGGTTAGTGGATCCCAGACTATAAAAAGCCTTAGGTCACTAGGCACAAAGTCCCCAAGAACTTAATTGCTCGAGTATTAAAGAGCTCACCCTGATCAATTCTGCATACTCACACTCTCACAAACACTCACTTTTTTTTATTTTTTTTCCCTTTTTTTTTTTTTCTGATTCTTGAATTTTTTTTCTATTTTTTTCTGTTTTTTTTTCACACATGGAATCTGGAATGAGAATTCTCAATTCCAACCCTAGACTACTCATAAACATGAGCGGCTACTAGCCATTTGACACCTAGCCAACAAACACAAACACATTAGCATGAAATTCCTGCTTTCCCCCAAACTTATATTTTGGTGTTCCTTAATCATCAAGGGAATAAAGCAAATTCTATCGATAAACAAGTGATTAAATCCTAAATCCAAACAAGCATGACTCAACCTAGCCCAAGAGCAAACGACGAGACTGTGTAAAATTTTTGTTCATGAAACATGCACGTCAATTTCATCAAAATTTAAAATCAGCCCTCTGTTCATCCTTTTCACACCCACATCAACATCTACCTACCTCATGGCATCAGCTCATTCTAAGGGATCATGAAAAATGCATGTAATGCAACTATATGAACTCACATACAAAACACGACACACATGCAAACAGAATGCTCTATATGACAGGTATCATGCATGAAACTAAAACTACACATACAAATATGATGCAATATGAATTCCTACATGCCACAAATATATCACAACAATATATCACAACAACTACTAATTCCCAAATCCACCCCCAAACTTAAAATTTTCAATGCCCTCATTGAAAGTAAATAAGGGAAAAGTAGAAACATACCTAATGACCACCTGGACCACCCTCCTGAGGAGGAGAATCCGGTGGAGGATATACACCATGTGCTCCAAAAACAGGCCAATCCACCTGCACTGCACTGGTAGCAAAAGCAGTGCCCAGCGCCTGAGTCAACTCCTGTGCAAAACGGCTCTGAGAATCATACATAGCATCCATGCGACGCATGAGCCGTCTGTACTGAGAGGCAACAGGAATATCCTCGGGAACCTGAGGCGGCGGAACAGCATCAGCAATCTCATAACCCAAACCCCTAGGATGTGGAACGCCGCCCGGCCACTCCACCATCCTCGCAATAGTCCCAGAATCAATAGCACCACTTGGCAACTGTATCGGCTCGTCCTCAGCCCATCTCACTCCAACCGTCTGACACAAACTAGTAACCACTGAACCATATGGAATCCCCCCTGTAGTACTCGCTCTCAAAAACCTCAAGATATTTTGGCTAATCATGTAACCAATGTCAATAAAAAAACCATTCAGAATCGCCCACAGCAAAATACCCATCTCCACATTAACCTCGTGCTGATGTGTGGTAGGCAACAAGTTAGCACAGATAAACAAACTCCATGCTCTAGCATACCTGTTCAGCGCAGAAGTAGGGAAATGCAAGTGCTCATTACTCCCTGGCTTCACCTTCCACACAGTACCTGGCACACACAACCTAGTCACGATAGCATCCAAATCTACCTCTGTCCTGGACTTAAAAGTCCAATCCTTAGCACCTGCAGGTCTGCCCGATCGTTACGTTTTTGCCAATTCAATGGAATCTGTTTCACGAACCAATGGATCACCTACAAAATAATGCTTCAACCGCTGACCATTCACCTTGAACGCCAAATCAGGCGACTTTTCAAAAATCTCAACTGCTCCATTTTAACAGTGAACGGTCCTGACCACCTTGACTTAAGCTTCCCAGGAAAAAGCTTGAGGCGCGAATTAAACAACAAAACCAACTGACCAGGCACAAAGACCTTAGGAATCAACCTTTTATCATGCCACCTCTTCACCTTCTCCTTGTATATCTTGTGGTTCTCATAAGCCTGAGATCGAAACTCCTCTAACTCATTCAACTGCAGTAACCGTTTCTCACCAGCTGCTCTAATATCAAGATTCAACTTCTTAATAGCCCAAAAAGCTTTATGTTCCAACTCTACTGGTAGATGACATGCTTTCCCAAAAACTAACTGATACGGAGACATTCTCAAAGGTGTTGTGTAAGCTATTCTATAGGCCCAAACAGCTTCATCTAACTTCAAAGACCAATCCTTCCTCGACGGATTCACCACCTTTTCCAGAATTCTCTTGATTTCACGATTAGATACCTCCGCTTGACCATTTGTTTGGGGATGATATGCTGTAGCAACACGATGTGTCACCCTATACTTCGCCAACAATGCAGTGAATTGACGATTACAAAAGTGAGTCCCCTCATCACTAATAATAGCTCGCGGAGTTCCAAAACACGTAAAGACCTGTTTATGAAGAAAGTTCAGCACCACCTTATCATCATTGGTTGGTAAGGCCTTCACCTCAACCCATTTAGAGACGTAGTCCACAGCTAGCAAGATGTACTGATTATTACAAGACGAAACAAAGGGTCCCATGAAATCAATACCCCATACATCAAAGATCTCTACCTCAAGAAGCATATTAAGAGGCATCTCATTCCTCCTAGAAATATTACCAACTCGCTGACAACGATCACACCTCGAAACGAACTGATGAGCATCCTTAAATACTGTAGGACAAAAGAAACCTGCCTGAAGAACACGAGCTGCTGTCTTCTCTCCACCATAATGACCTCCATAAACAGTGGAATGGCAATCTCGCAACACACTCTCAGTCTCGCTATAAGGAATGCAACGTCGAATAATCTGATCAGCACCCTGTTTGAACAAATACGTCTCGTCCCATCGGTACCACTTCACATCATGTAAGAACTTCTTCCTTTGAGCATAAGATAAATCAGGAGGGATGATGTCACTGACAAGATAGTTCACAAAATCTTCAAACCATGGCTCTTCCACTTGTACCCCAAAAAGTTGCTCATCAGGAAAAGATTCATTAATAAGAGATTTAGCCTGTGAATTTTTACCATGGTCTTCCAACCTCGAAAGATGATCTGCCACCTGGTTTTCAGTTCCTTTTCTGTCTTTAATCTCCACATCAAATTCCTGGAGCAATAAGACCCATCGAATCAACCTAGGCTTCGAATCCTTCTTTGTCATCAAATATCTGATAGCCGCATGATCTGTGTAGACAATGACTTTCGTGCCAAGTAAATAGGCTCGAAACTTCTCAAAAGCATAAACAACGGCCAAGAGCTCTTTTTCCGTGGTGGTGTAGTTCAACTGCGCATCATTAAAGGTTTTACTAGCATAGTAAACCACATGAAATATTTTCTCCTTTCTCTGACCAAGAACAGCACCAACGACATAGTCACTAGCATCACACATTAGCTCAAATGGCTCACTCCAATCTGGTGCAGTAATAACAGGTGCGGTAGTCAACTTCTTCTTCAAAAGCTCGAAAGCATCAAGACAAGCTTCATCAAATTTGAAAGGAACATCTTTCTCCAACAGATTGCACAAAGGTTTAGAGATCTTCGAAAAATCTTTTATGAAACGGCGATAGAAACCCGCATGACCAAGAAAACTACGAATTCCTCTAACAGAAATAGGAGGAGGAAGCTTCTCAATAGTGTCAATTTTTGCTTTATCCACCTCGAGTCCTTCGCTAGAAACCTTGTGCCCAAGAATGATTCCTTCTTGCACCATAAAGTGACATTTTTCCCAATTCAACAACAGATTAGTCTCCACACATCTCTTCAAAACCAAACCAAGATTATGCAAGCACTCGTCATATGAAGAACCAAACACTGAGAAATCGTCCATGAAAACTTCCACATTGATACCAATCATGTCTGAAAAGATAGCCATCATACACCTCTGAAAAGTGGCTGGAGCGCCACAAAGTCCGAACGGAACTCGTCTGAATGCAAAGGTGCCAAAGGGACATGTGAATGTACTCTTCTCTTGATCCTCAGGTGCAATGCAAATCTGATTATATCCAGAATAACCATCTAGAAGACAATAGTACTCGTGGCCTGCCAACCTGTCTAACATCTGATCCACAAATGGAAGAGGAAAGTGGTCTTTTCTCGTGGCTTTGTTCAACTTGCGATAGTCCATGCAAACTCTCCACCCTGTAACGGTACATGTAGGGATGAACTCATTATTCTCATTAGCAACCACTGTCATACCTCCCTTCTTCGGCACACACTGTACTGGACTCACCCAAGAACTGTCTGAGATAGGGTAGATAATACCAGCATCAAGCCACTTCAAGATCTCCTTCTTCACCACTTCCTTCATAATAGGATTGAGACGTCGCTGATGCTCCACAGTAGGCTTGCAATTATCCTCTAGCAGAATTTTGTGCATGCAATACAAAGGACTGATTCATTTGATGTCTGCTATAGTCCACCCAATGGCTATCTTAAACTGTCTCAATATCCTCAAGAGATTCTCCTCTTCACTATCTGTCAAGTTAGCGGCAATGATAACAGGCAAAGTAGATGCTTCACCTAAAAAGGCATACCTCAAGTGCTCTGGTAGCTGTTTAAGCTCAAGTGTAGGAGCTTCCTCAATAGATGGTTTGAGACGACTCTGTGACTTTTTAAGCTCCTCAAGCCCAAGTGACTCAACTGGCACTTCAAAACTCTTTCTCCACGGAATTGCCCTTAACTGCTGAAGTTGCTCTTCTCTTTCTTCGTCTTCAAACACAAAATCTCCTAGCAAAGCTCTCTCCAATGGATCAGCCAACAGTAACTGATCAAAGTTCAACTTCACTGAAGACTCCACCAAGTCCACCTGAAAACATTCCTCATCATCTGAAGGTAGCTTCATTGCATTGAAAACACTGAAGGTAACATTCTGATCTTGCACCCGCATCGTGAGCTCCCCCTTCTGAACATCAATCAAAGTACGGCCAGTAGCTAGAAAAGGCCTTCCTAAGATGATAGGAATCTTCTTATCTTCTTCAAAGTCAAGAATCACAAAATCTGCTGGGAAGATGAGTTTATCAACCTTGACTAAGACATCCTCAACGATACCCCTCGGGTATGTAATAGAACGATCCGCTAGCTGTAGAGAGATGTTGGTAGGTTTAGGATCCGGAAGACCAAGCTGCATGAAAACTGACAATGGCATGAGATTGATACTAGCACCCAAGTCACACAAACCTTTGCTGAAAGACAAATTCCCAATGGTGCACGGAATAGTGAAACTGCCTGGATCCTTTAGCTTAGGTGGTAACTTCTGCTGTAAAATGGCACTGCACTCTTTTGTTAATGCTACAGTATCCAATTCTTCAAGTTTCAACTTCTTTGAGAGAATACCCTTCATAAACCTTGCATAGCTTGGCATCTGCTCCAATGCTTCAGCAAAAGGGATATTGATTTGAAGCTTTTTGAATACCTCGAGAAACTTGCCAAACTGTCTGTCATTCTTCTGCTTCTTCAATCTGCCTGGATATGGAGGAGGAGGAAAGATTTTCACGTTCTCTGTAGACGGCTTTGGAGAAACTTCCTTAGCAGAATTTTTAGGATTCTCCACCTCACTAACCAACTGCTCAGCTACTTTATCAGTCTGGACTTGTTCCTTATCTGCAGTAGGTGCCACATGTTGCTCTTGAACATCTTCTTCTTCCTCAACGGCTGAATTCTGATTGCCAGTCACCTTACCAGATCTCAAAGTAACTGATTTGACATGCTCTTTTGTTTCCCTCTTGCCTGGATTAGCTTCAGTGTCACTCGGAAGAACTCCAGATGGTATGTTCAACAAAGCACTAGCAAGCTGCCCGATCTGACTTTCCATGATCTTCATAGATGCCCCCTGACTTTTTACCATCATCCTCAACTCCTCAAGTTCAGATTTTTCATTAGAAGATTGACCAGCATTCCCATGAGATTGTTGTTGGAAACCTGGAGGCTAAAACTGTTGCCTGGACTGGTACTGCTGCTGCTGAAATCCTTGATTGAATGGCCTAGCTCCGAATTGTTGTCCTTGATTCTGCTGAAAGAGCTGTTGTTGCTGCTGATTACCACCTTGATTGTTACTCCAGCTGAAATTTGGATGATTGCGGTTATTCGGGTGATAAGTGGCTGGAACTGGCTGTTGTGGCCTCTGGAAGTTACTCATAAAATGTGCTGATTCAGAAGATATGGCACATTGAGTTGTATCAACCTTCATCGACAATGCCTTCAACTGAGCTGCAATGGCTGTAGCTGTATCAATTTCAAGAACACCTGCTACCTTGCCTTGCGATAACCTCCCTGTAGGATTCCGATATTCATTAGCAGCCATCATCTCGATCAATTCATAAGCTTCTTCATAACTCTTAGCCCACAAAGCTCCACCTGATGCTGCATCTAGCATGGGTCTCGACTGTGCACCCAAACCATTATAAAAACAGTTGATTATCATCTAATCAGGCATCCCATGACGTGGACACTTCATTAGCATCTCCTTATATCTCTCCCAAGCCTCGCATAGAGATTCTCCAAACTGCTGTGAAAACTGAGTGATAGCATTCCTGATAGCTGCTGTCTTCGCCATGGGGAAAAATTTGGTAAGAAATTTCTGTGCAAGATCTTCCCATGTAGTGATAGAACCTGCTGGTAAAGAGTGTAACCAACTCTTAGCCTTGTCCCTCAGAGAGAATGGAAATAGCCTTAACTTAACAGCATCCTCAGACACCCCGTTGGTTCTGAAGGTATCACAGATCTCTATGAAATTCCGAATATGCATGTTGGGATCTTCGGTAGGAGCAACCCCAAACTGAACTGAGTTCTGGACCATCTGTATAGTGCTAGGCTTGATCTCGAAGGTATTGGCTGCGATTGTTGGTCTGACAATACTCGATGCAATGTCATTGATCTTTGGCTGCGAGAAATCCTTAAGAGCCTTAGTTGCTGCTACTGGTTCTCCCATATCTTCTACAACTTGAATCACTGGAACTTCTGTTTCTCTTTCTTCTTTATTTTCCAACTTCTCCTTATTCGCTTGAGATCGCGTTCGCATACACGCTCAAGTACCTGAAAACACAAAACAACATAAGAACTATTAGTAACCGATCCGAGTCAGTGAACTTTAACGACCACTGATGTCAAGCACATAAACTATAACAAATCCCTGGCAGCGGCGCCAAAAAATTGTTTTTGCAAAATCACGCAAGCGCACGTGGTCACAACTAATATAGAATAAAGTAGAGTTCGTTCCCTCAGAGATTGTATAATTTAGTTCTTGTACCTAAGCATCAATGTATGATTATCGTTCAGTGCTAAGACAATGGACAAATTGGTTTTGATTATCTAAATTAACTAAGAAGAATTAATTAACAACTAAATTAAATTAACTAAGTGATTTCGAATTACTTATGAGATGGAAAACATGGGATCCTAACTTCAATACAAACTTCCTTTAGAGATCATGCCCTTTTATCAATACATGTGGTGGTTACTATAACTAATCAGACAACACGAAATAAGTATACGTTACCTTTCAGTACACGCACACCAATCTACACAATATCCACATAAGATAGAAATCATGCAGGCACCAATTATGCTTAGACCCTATATGTTTATAGAATTTGAAAACATAATGGTTGAAGATCAAGTGTCCATAAGATTACATAAGGTAGTATGAGACGGTTAGAAACACATCACAAACATGAATAACATTCATGGACTTATGCTAGCATGGCAAGTTCTAAATCTAAAGATCCACTGTCGCTTCACTAAAGATTAACAAGATAGATGTTAGCTAGGCATCTATATGAATTAAATACAACCCTGCAAGGATATCGCAATTTCACCACACATATATCAAGTTATGCAATCAACATCTAAATTCCATAAGTAAATCCGTTAGGACCCCATGACGGCGATTAGTTCATAATCGAACCGTTCGTCATCATGGGGTTTGATGAAAACATGATATGGAACAAGAAATCAATAATGTAATAGATGAAAAGAGTAATAAGGTTCAGAAACAAATCCGTAAAAAGCATCCAAAGCTAACTCCTATTACAAAGATGGAAAATTATGAACTTCGTTGCTTCTTCTTGCTCTCGAACTCGTCTCCTTTACCTTCAAACTCGTGTGGTATACGAATGTGCTATGGTGTATGAATGATGGTGTATTATGATCTGATGGTGATGATCAAATAAGCCTCCAAGGACGTGTATTTATAGCTCCACAATGCCCTTGCTCCAAGTAATTGCCGTTTCTTAGTAGGAATTAAAAATTACAAGTTTCCATCTTAGAATAAGAAAAGAATTACAATTTCCATGTCAAATAATGTTTCTAGACTATTCCCACCATCCTACAATGTTTCCATGATGATTAGGAAAAGAAAATGGCAATTTCCCTTTTCAAAATTCGAATGGCAAAACAATTCTGGCGGCAGCAAAACGACATAGCGCGGTCGAGCTATGTTAACACACAGAGATGGCGCGGTCGCGCTGCTTGAAATCTGACAACTCCCCTAGCGCGATCGCGCTGTATTCCTTTGCATCTGTGGCGCGGTCGCGCTACCCTGATAGAATTTCTGCAGATTTTTCCTTAAAAGCTTTCTTCTCACGCCGCTTCTTAAAACGCCCACATAAAATCTCAAGTACACCATATTAACCTGTAAAATCATAAAACCTGCACAACCTCACAAAACGCATTAAACCACACGATTACTCGAGGATTAATCGATCAATTCAAGCCAAAATAGAACGTTCCAAGTGGATAAAAATCAACTTATCAGTATGGTTAGAGATTAACTAACACTTAGCAAATCAAACTACTAGTTGCATGTAAACCATCAAAATCTCAACACTTGTCCCTCCATTTTCATCATCCTATACATCATCACTTTATTAAAGTGACTTTGGGATGAGAGACTATCTAAGCCTCATCTTAATAATTCACTTTATCAAATAACCAAGCAAAGAAACAAGGCAAAAACTCTCCCCCCTAGCATTCTTTCATTCGGCTAAACAAAGAAATTCCAAAACCAAAATCCATCTTCCACTCCTTGCTTGCTCTTGAAATTTTTACGGTGAGTCTTACATTTCATAAAAATGATCTCCTCAAAATCTTAGCATCAAACTCATCCTCTTCCATTTTCAAAAAATTCATGAAAGAGGAGGATGAATAGTAACCTTCTTGAACTAACTTTGTTTTCTTGATTTTTCATGGTTGATCTAGCAAGCTTAATCACTCCTAAGGACCATACAAGGCTTAGTAAGGCTATATCACTCTATAAGGAAGGTATAAAGCTCTTGAAACCCTAACCCTTGTTTGAGATTTAAGCATGTTTATGATAGATATAGCTTAGTTATGGTTAAGTTAAGATTAAAGCATGATTATAAGCATGATTATGTATGGATCTTGGATAAATGATAAAAATAGTTAGATGAATGGAAAGGCATTGCTTGGTCTCAGTTCATGTATATAAATCATGTATATGTTGTTTGGAATGGATACCATGTTTATGGGAAGATTTGAAATTGGTAGATATTCGAGTCATAGCCGTCGTAATGCCGAAATTTCGTTAACCTTAAGAAAAACGACTTGGACAGTAGATGTAACTCAATGTCTAGCTGTGTAACCTGCCATGGTAGGATAGATAATGTTCCAAGCTTCGTTTTGATATAAAGAACGTGTGAAACGGACTTACGGTTTAGGAGTTACGGCCGGTTTACTAAAAGTAGTTCAGAACCTTAAACGAGAATTCGTAACTAAAATTTAACCCTCGTAAAATACGTAAGTCAGTGGCGAATCTTGGTAATTAAATAATAGAGGTAAAAATGAAGGTGTTAGAGAAAACCTCATGTTAATCGAATCGTTTTTCGATTTTATAAAAATGTTCGAATCTAGGTTAAACGCGAACGAACCCCTTAAAAGTATAACTTTGGTTATAACTTAGAAAACGAGCGATAAAACTCGAGATATAATCTTGGTTCGTAATCGAACGAATTTAGAACTTGTACAACTTAAGTGTACACTAAGTGTGAGTATGATGACATGTCTTAATGACGAGCAAATGTCGAATCGTATCAGTAATAAAAAGAGTCACACTAAAAAGGGGTATAACGAAATAATTCGAAAACATGTTTCGACTTAAGTTAATACTTAACCTTTTTAAAAAGTGTTAAGCGATTAACCTCGAATCTCTTGACTATTTATAGATCGCCGAGCTGACCCAGGATACCCTACCACTACCCCTACCTGTGCTCAATTACCAGGCAAGTTTCAACTTTCCCTTTTTAGGCTGTTGTTGTGATAATATATGCTTTCTGTTATACATATGCCATAGCATGCATGCCTACTTTCAAGTCATATTGATATACTTGTTCCCTGATTATTCTTTGGCTTATAAGTAGATAGATAATATATCGATTATAAGCAGGATGTTGTTAACACCCTTAGAGAAGGGCATATGAATCCTATTTGTTGAATATAGACCGCGAGTCAGTACTTCTTGATATATGGTAATTACTTTCGAGGGAAATATTTAAGTAAATAATTCCCATTATTTGGTTGACGAATATTGTTTGAATATTCGTCCGAGATTATTTAATTAACGATCATTACTTCAAATATTTATTTGAACGTTATCTATTCAATTAATATTATTTTTCAATATTCATTCAAAGACGAACCATTTATCGAATATTATTTCAAATATTTCTATAAAACCTTCGATTTTTATATAAATATCATTCAGACATTCATTTAGAACATCATGTATTAAGGGAATATTATTCTCGAATATTCCTTTAAGGTTTAATTTATTAAATGAATATCACTTGGATATTCATTTAAAATATTAATTATTATATGAATACTATTTTTGAATATTAATTCGAAGTCTTATTTATTTAACGAATATAATTCCAAACAGTTCTTTCAAACTTATTTATTAAATGAATATTATTTTAATATTCATTTAAGTAATTATTTATTCAATAAATATTGTCTTAATATTCCTTCAAGGGTTATTTTGAGAAATACTCTGATTAAAATATTCTTTCATTAAATACTTCCGACTCAATAAATATTCTATAAATATTTATTCAATACTTGGAAACAACTTCAAGGTTGTTTATTTTTCTTCAAATATTATTTTCGACCTTCGATCATTCTAAAAATTCTTCGGAGTCATACGATTAAAATTATATTAAGAAAGGTCCTCTAGATTCCATTCTTCACTCGAATCTATCTCTTAAATTATAAGGGAACCTTACTTGAGAAAGGTTCTTTATCTTGTTGACTCCCCGGTCATAGTTTATCCTTTTCACTCGCAACTTGGTTGCTACGGACTCATTAAGTCTGTGTGTACCTTCTCATCATTCGAGGGGTAGGATCGTTAGAACAAGTTGATATCCATTAAAAAGCAAGAGCTTGGGAAATGTTAGTGAATTTTCCTTTCCAACTAGAAACGACTACTTTGTGGAGTCTTGTTAGGTCCAAATGTGTTGTAGAGGGGGGGTGAATACAACTTTTCGAATATGAGAAGCAATAAATATGATGCAATAAATGAACACACAGATTCAAGGAATATATGTCTTATATATAACTTGAAATGGTTGCTACAACATTCATTACAAAGTATAACAGAAGTTCAGAGAGAAGTGAATGATACTAAGCTCTGTGAATGCACTCTCTCTTTTTCTCTTGTGTTTTTCTCAAGAATTGCTCACTAACTGAAAACATTACACAAGTACTTCTATTTATACTACATGTAATCTATGTCCTGTAGACTTCAAAGACTAAGATATACGTGGCCCAATGATGTCCACATAAATCTTGCCTTATCTTGAAAGCTTGGAAATCTGCCAGTCAGAAGATGCCATGTGTCATGTTGAAGCTGCACTCTAAGTAGAACTTCTACTTGAGAATTTCTACTTAGCCATCTCGAATTTCTAAGTAGAACTTCTACTTAGAAACTTCTACTTGGTCATCTAGAATATTTAGTACTTAGAAAATATTCTGGTCTTCAACTTGAAACTTCAATGCACATCTTGAACTTGTGATATCTTCATGTCTTCTTTACTCTTCACCAAGCTCTTGAACATGGATCTTTATTACTGACATAAACTTGCTATCAATGTCCTGACACTTGATGCAACGGTCTGGTTCATAAGTGACTAGTCTTGATAGGGTTTTTGCTTCTTGAATAAATTACCATATCCAATTAGTAATGTGGCTTTCCAATATTTGCTTTCCTTCTTGTTCACTTGAAATCAATTAGTCTTATTGATACTGATAGTTATGATCTTGATTCTTGGCTTTTCAAATCACTGAGGCATGAACAACTTTGACTTGAACTTCTCTCAATGATTTCTTCTTGGCTTGATCATAGTTAACATGTTGAATTGTATCAATTACCTTGTCTTCATTTAGCGTTGATATCTTGTGACTTCTTGTTCTTGATTGTCTTCTGGTTAAGTATCTTTTCCTTTAGTTTGAGTTACATTAGTTATAGTGTTACAAGTTTACACACTCTGCCTTTCAAGTCTTGTCAACAAGTATTTCACTTGGGGATGGGAGGATAAACTATACGTTTCAATGCTGTGGATTTACTCGAACTAGGAGTCGAGTGTTAGAGGTCGAGCCGCGCGGTCCATCACAAGGCCTAATTATTGGCCAGGGAGTTACTATTAAAGGCCATTGACAAGTGGAGCCGTCAGTTCTTCCTTCTACTGGTAGTAAACTATATTGGGCTGTACCATCCCCGACTGATCATCAGGGAGTGGAACAGCTGGCGCGTGATAACTCCAATATTGGTTCATCTCCCAAATTGGGAATTCCCTGCAACACGTATCGAAGATACTTCTTTCAGGTTGACGGTGTCTTCCGCAACACGTATCGAAGAGACTTCTTTCCGGTTGTAGAACTTCGAAAAATGTTAATAACTGGAACTGCAATATTTTCCTTGCAAGTTCCTCTTAATATGATAAATAATGATATCTTGCTTATTTTGACTTAGCAGATATTTCCACAAAATAAACACTTTAAGTTACCTTGTAACTTCATCCTTTATAGTATACTGGCACTAACTTCGTTAATGCATGGCATATGGAAATAATGATACTTCGAACTGTTATATACTATCACTGTTCTGTTATATTATTATTGGTGGATCTTTATTACTGACATAAACTTGCTATCAATGTCTTGACACTTGATGCAACGGTCTGGTTCATAAGTGACTAGTCTTGATAGGGTTTTTGCTTCTTGAATAAATTACCATATCCAATTAGTAATGTGGCTTTCCAATATTTGCTTTCCTTCTTGTTCACTTGAAATCAATTAGTCTTATTTATACTGATAGTTATGATCTTGATTCTTGGCTTTTCAAATCTGTAACACCCCCAGATCCGGGGTCCGGGATCCGGTGGTTACGGTTTCCAATTCTGTCCACAATAATTGAACTTTCCTTAATCATAAAATAAATTACGTCTCTATAACCCAACACAATAATATAAAACACACCCGTTATAGTCCCAGAGATGAAATCAGAGTAACAATCAAATTTTTATTAATCACATTATGAGTTCTTACAATCCAAAAGAATTTCAATATAATACATACTCTTTGCCATCCATTTACATAAGTCATACTAGACCATATTCTTGGTACTGAAAGAATAAATATACCCTACCAATAGCTTCTTCTTCAGCTCTGGTAGTCTCATCGTCCTCGCCCGCGTCGAGTGCGCCTTGTGCGAGTCATCTGGTCTAGCTGTTGTTGTGATATAATAATAAAGCAAGGGTGAGCAATAGCCCACCAACAGTAATATATAATTGAACAATAATGTATAACAGTTCAAAAGTATCTTTCAAACCATATGCCATGCATTTACGGAAATGATGCCAGCATAATATGAACGATGAAGTTACAAGGTAACTTAAAGTATTTGTTTGAAGAAATATCTGCTACATCAAAGTAAGTGAGATATTCTTATTGTTATTAAGAAGAGGAACTTGCAAAAAAAAAAAGGGTTGCAATTCCAGTTATGACACTATTCCACCTCTGCCAACAGTAATCATGTTGCAGGAAATAAATAAATTTGGATGATGAACCAATGATGGAGTATTCACCGCGCCCGCTGTTCCAATCTTGATGATCAGTCGAGATCGTACAGCTCAATTTAGATTTACTACCGGTAGAAGGAAGAACTGACGGCTTTACTTGTATACCGCCTTGCTAGCTCTCCCCGGCCAACGGTTGGGCCAAAGGGGATGGACCGGCGCTACTCGGCCTCTTACACGACTCCTAGTTCAAATAGAATTCACGATTCTGAATGTAACGTTCGTCCCCCTTTCCCCAAGTATAATACTTGTTGATAAGACTCCACAAAGTAGTCGTATCTAGTTGGAAAGGAAAATTTACCAATAACTCCCAAGCTGTTACTTGGTAACGGATATCAACTTGTTCCAGAAATCTTACCCCTCGGAAGATGAGAAGGTAAGCAACGACTTAATAAGTCAACAGCACCCGAGTTGCGGGTGAAGGGAATACTTTATGACCGGGAAGTCGACAAGATAAATAACATTTTCCAAGTAAGGTTCCCTTACTATTAAGGAGATAGACTCAAAGAAGAATGATGTCTGAGAACCTTTATTGATATAAGATTAATAATAATATGACTCCGAAATATTTTCGGTAATAATCGAAGAAGATAAACCTTATCGAGGTTATTCTAAGTATGGAATAAATATTCAGAGAATATTTATTGAATTAAAATATTTTACGGAATATTTAGGAATATGAAAGAATATCTTTAATCAGAGTATCTCTCAAATAATTCTTGAAGAAATATCGAGAGAATATTTATTGCATAACTAAATATTCAAATGAATATTCCAAATAATATTCATTAATTAATAAGACCTGAAAGGAATATTTAAAATATTTAAAATAATATTCGATGATTAAATAGAACCCTGGATGAATATTCAAAATAATATTCATAATTAATTAGGAATTTAAATGAATATTGATAAAGTAATATTCATTTAATAGATAATATTCTAAATGAATATCAAGTAATGTTCATTTAGTAATCCAAGCTTTAAAGGAATATTCGAGATAAGACTCGATAAATAAATCAAGTTTCAGATGAACATTAAAATAATATTCGATAGGTAATTACTGTCTTAAATGAATACTCAAAAGTAATATTCATTTAATGAATAATATTCTAAATGAATATCCAATTAATATTCATTTAGTAGTCCAACCTTTAGAAGAATATTCGCAATAATAATCGATAAACAATTCGACTCTGAATGAATATTAAAATATTATTCGTCGAATAGTTACATTCAAATAATTATTTGAAGTAAAGATCGTTAAAATAAATAATCTCGAACGAATATTCAAATAATATTCGTCGCCCGAATAATGGAAAATATTTACTTAAATATTTTCTTCCGAGGTAATCTCGATATATCAAGGAATATTGACTCCCGGTCTATATTTGATTAATAAGATGTATACGCCCTTCTATGAGGGTCTTACAATAACCGGCTTATAACTGATATATAACTATCTAGCTTATAAGCCAACAATAACCTTCAGGGAACAAGTATATCAATTCAACTTGAAAGTAGGCATGCATGCAATGGCATATGTATATCAGCAATCATATATATATATTTATTCAATCACAACAACAGCCTAAAAGAAGGGAATTGAAACTTGCCTGGTAGTCGAGTACGGTAAGGGGTAGTGGTAGCGGGTCCCGGTTCAGCTTGGTGATCTATAAATAGCCAAGGCATTCGGGATTAATCACTTAACATATTAAAAGTTAAGTTATACTTAAATCGAAACACGTTCTCGAGTTATCTCGTTATACCCCCTTTAGTGGATTACTTATTATCACTGATCCGACCCGACATTCGTTCGTTAATACGACATGTCACTGCATTTATACTTGGGACAAACTTAAGTCATATGAGTTCTAAGGTTGATCGTTACGAACCAATATTATACGCCGAGTTTTATCGCCCGTTTTCTAAGTGTTTTACCGAAGTTATAAAAGAGTCGTCTTTTAGGGGTTCGTTCGCGTTTAACCTCGACTCGAACATTTTTAATAAATCGAAAAATGATCCTTTTGACATACGGTTTTCTTTCACGCCTTCCTTTTTACCTCTAGTATTTATTTACCAAGATTCGTCATGACTTTACATATTTTATCGGGGTTCAATTTCAGTTACGAACTTTCGTTTACGGATTCGAACTACTTTTAGTAAACCGACCGTAACTCCTAAACCGTAAGTCCGTTTCACGTGATCTTTATATCAAAACGAAGCTTATAACATAAGCTATCCTAACATGGCAGCAAAATTTCTGGACAGTAGGGTCTTGATGTGAAAAATGGCATACAAAACATGATATTGTAAAATCGGACATTATAACGGCTATGTTTACGCGTTTTCCAAAGTTTTTACACTTTATCTCGATCTAACAAAGATCAATCCAACCACACAAACACATGATAATCATCATGACTAGTCTATCAGCAACTCATCTTAACAATCTCATGGATCACAATCCAAACAACAACCATAATCAACTAATAACATAGATCTAAGCATAACATAGCATACTAACACTTAATTGTCCATAAAACTCATAAAATCTCAAAATGGTACCAAGGGTTTTTGGAGCTTGTTACCTTCCTTAGAGAGTGATATAGCCTTATCAAGCCTTGATCTATCCTTATGTGACCTTAAGCTAGCTAGATCAATCAAAAGAAACATAAAAATCAAAGGTTAGTTCATAAGAACACTATTCATGCTCCTCTTTCTTGATTTTTTTGAAAATTCAAACAAAGGAATTTGGAGCTAAGATTTTGAGGAGATTAGTTTTATGAAATATAAGACTCACCATAATTATTTCAAGAGCAAACAATGGTGGGAAGGTGGATTTTGGTCTTTGAATTAAGCAAATAGCCGAATGAAGAACAATGAGAGAGTGTTGGTGTTCTTTGCTTGGCTCTTGGAAAATAATTGCATAAAGTGAAGGCCTTGGATAATATCTTGGTTAAAGTGGCTTTAATAAAGTGATGATGCATGCAATGAGGTATTTGTGAGGACAAGTGTTGAAGATTGGATGGTTTAAGGCTTAACTAAGTGATTTGTTTTCTAAGGACTAGTTTCCTTGCTAAGTATCCTAGTTACTTTAGTCCACTTGGTTGCTAGATCTTTTCTAGTGGCTTATGCATGACTCTTGCTTCCTCTGCTTGTTTCTGTGTCCGGTCATTACCCGTTTCGATTGATCGTTCGTAGGAATATTTCACGGATTTCTAATTAGGGTTTACCGGGAATCCTCTTTAATAATAATACTTTCATTCTCCATCTTTCATTCCAACTTTCCAATTTATATTCCTTAAATCCATTCGTTAAATACTTAAGGCTATCAGTGTCCAGGGAACTCTCGGAGAAAATAAAAGTGCGGTTTTTCAGAATCCGACAGCTTTTACATACACTTATTTTCCCCCTGGATCACTAATACGAACTCGGAAATCCGTTCCGAATACTTCTATATAGTGTCGTCTCATATTATTATATACTCCCACCAAAACACTATTCATTCTGTATTCTTTACTTTTTCTCTTAGGGTGGTACAATTGTCCGTATTCTCTTTCGATCGTTCCTTATCCTTTTTACGGAACTACTGGATTAATCGTTACCGATCTGGATGACATGAGAATATTTTCCTACTTGAAATTGCCATATCTTATTCCCTTAGAAGATAGATTATTATTACCTATGTTGTCACCCTTTAGCGTTCTTCAAGACATAGAAATAATAAAGTCGAATTCCATTCATTCTTTCCAAATATCAATTATTACATTGTAGTCATAACCACTCCTCAGTGGTTTCCTACTTTCATTCTTAAATCAAATATAATAACATCCCAAAATATCAAATCCTCAAAGTTAATATCTCAATTCTTGGATTATAATAATATTTAATCCACTGTCCGGTCAAATATTAATCCGAAAAAGAATTTGGAATTTCTGAATTCCGATCGTCTCTGCAATCACTTATTTCCTCCGCGTATTAATAATATGACTTCGAAACATCCATATCACGTCCCGTACATAGGGTGGCGTGAAAAGTTTCCCAACTTACAAAATCACTAATCATCCACCAAATTACTATGCACGTACAGGAAACACTATGCACGTACGGGAAACACTATGCACGTACGGGAAATACTATGCATGTACGGGAAATACTATGCACGTACTCATTTCCCTTCAAGGATCCATTAGCTCCTTCCTGGATGGTAGATTATTCTTATCTAGGTCCTCAATCATCGAATTACTCTATCCTGACAATATACCAATGCATCAAGATCATTGTCCAAAGTAATATCCATTCATTACAATCATTGTTCCTCATTTTATCATTACTTAATAAAAAGTTTTAATCATATCCAAAATTTGGGGTTCTTACAGTCTCCCCTCCTTAAAAGGATTCCGTCCCGGAATCAGGTAGGAAGCAAAGAGTCGTTTGCCTGTCGTTCACTTTTTTAGCTTCCCGGTCAATTCTTAGTCGTTCTACCCTTCCTCAGCACATCTTCTAGTGCTACAATCCATACTGTATCCTTTTTCCATCAACGTTGCTACTTTTCGTACAACTCACTATCCGGGTTATACTCTTAATCAGTCTTATCCTTATTGATACCTGCAGTAACATTGGTATCACTATCACCCTACGAATTCGGAGGTAACCTCGCTCGTACTGTGCATTTCCTGATTGCTTTAATCTTCGCAATCTCGATCAATATATATAAGTGGAAAGATTTATTGAGAGATCACTATGATCAATTGAACATTTGTTATATTGCATAGTTAGTGCAGAAGGGGGCCAGCCTTTAGTACTTGACAAGCAATTAAACAAGTCATGGTATTCCACTTAGACTTCTATCACATAGACAGATAGTCACGTAGCAGTACCTCCCCTCCTAAAAGGGTTGTTCTTCTCACTTCATAAAGAAGATGAATAAGAGAGAAGAAGAGAAAAGAGTTCTAAAGGATTATAGAAAGCTTTCATGATTGTAGAATATCATACTCAGAATTTACCTCTGAACTATAGAGGTTTATCAAAGAAGAAATTAATCATAATTATATCCAATACTATTTGATCGCAATCTCACGTGCCAACATATCTTGCTGCTTTGTCCATTATTCTATGGACAAATACTCTTGTTCAATCTTATCGATACTCACATTCGGGAAATCCTTCAACCTTTCAGGTTAAATCTTAGATTTATCACTTGACATCATTAGTACTGACATCCCATATCATGTTACTAGCTTTTTCATAACTATAATATTGACACTATCAAGTTGTCATCCTGAGAATTCATTAGAAACCCATTCATAACATTCCTTGCTTCTCATTCCATAGTTGCTTTCCCAGCCTTTTCTTTATCAATCACATCCTTCTTATTATATGATTCTTACTCATTTCTATTATTTACTTTCACCTTCACCTCTTTATTGAGACACCTTTTTGCACTTGGTACCTCCTTATCGGTATTCCGTCACATTTATTCTATAATCATCACGTTATTCCAATTTAAATTTTCCGAAATGAATCTGGCCCGATCCCTTTAACTTAGATTCATATAATCTACTTCTGCCAACCTTGTTTCTCATCACTTGTTCTTTCTATCCGTGGTTTTCCACAGGTTGTCTTTCGTAAGTCAGACCAGGTCGTATATCTACATGCTCGTACTCCTATCATCTGTTGAACATCTGCATTTTACTGGCGTAGCCTGGCCACATGAAAACCCGTTATGACCGTGCTATAAGTTTTTGGGGTAAGGCTGGCTCGAATACCGCCGTCCAAACACTTTAAACTCTCAGGTGGCCCAATAAGTCTCGGGCTCAACCGCCCTTCCCTCCAAGTCTCATTAATTCTTTCCATGGGAATATCTTTAACATCATGAATCATCAACCTCATATTCTCTATCTTGTTTGCGCAGAAGTACACTAACATAAACTTGTTTGTCATTCATCAACATGCCATTTAGTTAATCAATGGCAGCACTTTCTTTATCTTTACATTGTCATCTACTTTCTTAGAAGAATCACCATCGCTTGTTGTTTACGTAGTGCATTAAAAGCTAACCCTACGGGTTTCAAATCCCTTAGGGAGACAAAGTAATCACTATTCCTTATCCATAAGGAACACTTCCTGAACTTGATGTAGATATAACATGAAGTAGATAGAATTGCAGAAGAGTTTCAAGCATCGCAGCTAGGTCCGGTTGATGAAACTATCACTTATGCATGTTCCATAAAAGACTGGAAACTTAACGGTTTACTTCATCAATTTTGTACCATGGTCCTGGTTTGCCTCAAAACGGGACCTTCTAAGGTACGTAATATGCTTAAGACTCCATCAGGAATCGAATCTTTACTTAAACTATTATTACCTTCGATTCTTGCACAATCATCAAAAGGAATGTAACTTCCTCCACTCCAATATGACCTTCAAGGTCTTTCCAAATATCATTTTGTTTCTTCGGTATGAACATTTATAATTATTCCAATTCAAACATTTCTACCTCATTCCCATCATTATTGGGTGAAAGCATTCTCCCTTAAGCTCTGCTGATGGAGAAAAATATATTTATCAGTCTTTCTCCATAAGTCATTGCTTCCACCTACCCGTGGGAACTTTATCACGTTTATTTCCAATCCTACTTAGGATGCTTCTTTTCTTAGTTCTTTCTTTATCTTAGGATAATCTCAACCTTTATAGGTTCAACCCATACTTCCTCAGGGTTTCATACATGCCTCATCTGGCATTATTGTTACGATGTCATACATTCCTTACCAAACTTCCATTTTGAAGTTCGGAATAGTGCCCTTTTTCCTTGTAAGGTTTCGTAGGCCATCCTTATCATTCCTCCGATATTTTCTGGGTACCGGGTATATCAAAATGTCATTGATCAATACTCTAATAATTCTATCTATGTTCTTTCCAGAACTCTTTTTAATAGTCCTTACCGGTCATTGTTGCCTTAGCAAGTTCAGCTCATATCATCTGAAGTCATAATGTCGTTATTAGGGTTAATGCCACCCCTTGTGCATTCCCCAGGGTTTGTCTTAATTTATGGATATCCTATCCTTAATTCAACTGCCAAGGAATTCTTGCATCTTATAATTGGCAATCAGATCATGTATCCTTAATAAAGGTCTCTTTTCAATCATTCTCATTTGATAATCGATCGGTGGTTTAATGCCACCCTTTTCATATACCTTCATTGTTTACTTTCCTCCGTCATAATATATTCATGGTATTCATGATACCTTAGCATCATACATCTCAAGTCACTCTACTTCCATTTTACCCGGAATCTTGGACAACCATATACACATGAGTCACTTTAGTACGGGTGACCCCATCCCAAAAAGGTCTAGTGAATTCCCAATCAAAACATGGGTTGTTCGGCAGAAGATTCAAACGATCTCATTAATGTTTCCTTTATACCAGAAGCCCTTGCAGTCGGTGCTTTCTTAGAAGCAACCCTGCTTTGTCTTTTCATTGCTGGTCTAGTCACTTTATAGTCCGTTGTGACTTGGCCTCAACTGGCCACACATAAAAATATATGATTTTAGGGGTTGGCTAATAGCATTACTTTTCTAGCAATTGCCGGCATAGTGCCTTCTTCTTTGATACCTTTCTACCTTTCCAAAACTTTACTCCATATAAGTCTTAATCGACTACTCGGCACCGTCTCCGGTCACCTTTCCTCCACTTTTATCTTTTCAACTATTCTTATCAATCCCGCGTGCCACACAAGCTTACCATTCCTGGCATAATAGCCTTTTCATTTAAGTCAATCCTGGAATTTCTCAGTCCGGCTGGTTTCTTACTTACATTTCCTGTTTTCGTCCAACCTCACTTCATCATTTTATCACTACCGTCGATTGTAATGCTCAGGGTCCGTTTACTAACCCATTTTACAGCATCCTTACCCAAATCACAGGGTTTGCTCCAGTTTCTACTCTCTTCCATGACATTCTCTGATAATCAGGAAGACAAGGTTTGCCAAAATTCACCGAATTCCTTTCCAGAATCAGGGAAATTTTGGTCAATCTATCCACCTACTGGTAACATTAAGGAGACCAGTTTCGAAACCTGAAGAATGGTTCTACGAACCTCCAAGCAGGTAGAACCATAAGCAGTCATAATTAACGAAATAATCGTCATCATATTAGAAGTTTAACCATTGGAGAGGAACCAATTTTATACATCCCTTAGAAGGGAATCAACAGTTTCAAACTGAAACCTGTCACAACATCCTGATACCTATATGTCCTGATATTCGATATTTCCAAATGTCAATCTATCTGACCACTAGTCTCAGAAGGAACATTGCCGTCGGAGTTGGTTGTTCCACAAAAATTGGCACTACTAAGGCCATCTGAACCTGGTGAACCCTGTTGTCCGAATGCATCCGCAAGTACTTTGTCGTGCTGCGCAAGCACACATCCTAATCTTTTATGCGAAGCGTCATTGGAAGCACAAAGTCTCCCCTTTCCATTAAACCATGCCACTCTTGGTCATTACCAATTTCATCTTTTAGCTCCAGGAAGATTTTCTCACATTTTTCTCTTTAACTACTGATAATATTACTTGATCCATTATAATTTCGCGTCGAAGTAAACTTAAGGTAACTACTATAATCCATTCAAAGAAAAGAAAGAATTTAATATTCCTCTGAATCACATGCATCTAACGTTTCTGGTTCATCAATTCACTGAGTTAAATTAACTCTATACTCAGTCTCTGGCAGTAGTCTCATTACGAGTTCATCTTGACTCACTGGTCTTATCTTCCGGTAGGTTCTGAGATCATTGTCTCGCTTACTACTTCCTTATATAACTTTATCCAATCATGCTGTCACTTCCCAATGTTTTCACTTTCTAACTGATTCATTCATAAAATGGACATTTTCCTGAATAAAACAATTTCATCAACCTCAATTTGGTTCCATAAATTACAACCTATGACATCTGCCTTCTCATGGCAAATTATTACTGACAATATTCATACTTATTCATTTATCAAATGATATGGCACTTACTGCCTCTTCTCAACTATTCCTAGGGACTCTGCTCCTCGCCTTATATCGATGTCTTTGATGATCATACATCCCTCTAGCACTCTTTTCGTTAATATGAAAGTCTCTAATGATTCTCATCTATTCCCGTATAAGATCTCAAGTAATTCTTCCAATCCGTCTTACTTGCTGGTACTACCTCCAATAGTCCAGCCACGAATCCAACATGAATCTTCAGTTCTCTTGCTAATAGCTTAGTTCTTTATGCCCACTTTTTTTAGCACCATACCTTAATCATCACAGTCTTTCTGGCTGCAACCCTCATTTCTCAAGGGTAAGCTCCTTATCCTAACAGGATTTTCCTTATCTGCTGGAACCTCTTCCGGGTCTCCAGTAGGGTACTCCATCGAATTTACCCGCTGATCTTCAGCATATAAAGCATCATCGCGCTGCTGCTCGTATGCCTCAAGGTCTGTCACCTTACTCGTCGATACGATATCGAGCTAAGTTACTATCATGATACTTAAGAGTTCCCATAAGGGTTTTATACGTCATCACTACCTTAAGTAGTCCGACTATGAACTTGGCAAGAGTTCTTATTATGTTAGTGAATTTATTGTTTTAACATCGCCTCATCTCTGGGGTTTATAACGTACGCTCTGATACCACTTCTGTAACACCCCCAGATCCGGGGTCCGGGATCCGGTGGTTACGGTTTCCAATTCTGTCCACAATAATTGAACTTTCCTTAATAATAAAATAAATTACGTCTCTATAACCCAACACAATAATATAAAACACACCCGTTATAGTCCCAGAGATGAAATCAGAGTAACAATCAAATTTTTATTAATCACATTATGAGTTCTTACAATCCAAAAGAATTTCAATATAATACATACTCTTTGCCATCCATTTACATAAGTCATACTAGACCATATTCTTGGTACTGAAAGAATAAATATACCCTACCAATAGCTTCTTCTTCAGCTCTGGTAGTCTCATCGTCCTCGCCCGCGTCGAGTGCGCCTTGTGCGAGTCATCTGGTCTAGCTGTTGTTGTGATATAATAATAAAGCAAGGGTGAGCAATAGCCCACCAACAGTAATATATAATTGAACAATAATGTATAACAGTTCAAAAGTATCTTTCAAACCATATGCCATGCATTTACGGAAATGATGCCAGCATAATATGAACGATGAAGTTACAAGGTAACTTAAAGTATTTGTTTGAAGAAATATCTGCTACATCAAAGTAAGTGAGATATTCTTATTGTTATTAAGAAGAGGAACTTGCAAAAAAAAAAGGGTTGCAATTCCAGTTATGACACTATTCCACCTCTGCCAACAGTAATCATGTTGCAGGAAATAAATAAATTTGGATGATGAACCAATGATGGAGTATTCACCGCGCCCGCTGTTCCAATCTTGATGATCAGTCGAGATCGTACAGCTCAATTTAGATTTACTACCGGTAGAAGGAAGAACTGACGGCTTTACTTGTATACCGCCTTGCTAGCTCTCCCCGGCCAACGGTTGGGCCAAAGGGGATGGACCGGCGCTACTCGGCCTCTTACACGACTCCTAGTTCAAAATAGAATTCACGATTCTGAATGTAACGTTCGTCCCCCTTTCCCCAAGTATAATACTTGTTGATAAGACTCCACAAAGTAGTCGTATCTAGTTGGAAAGGAAAATTTACCAATAACTCCCAAGCTGTTACTTGGTAACGGATATCAACTTGTTCCAGAAATCTTACCCCTCGGAAGATGAGAAGGTAAGCAACGACTTAATAAGTCAACAGCACCCGAGTTGCGGGTGAAGGGAATACTTTATGACCGGGAAGTCGACAAGATAAATAACATTTTCCAAGTAAGGTTCCCTTATTATTAAGGAGATAGACTCAAAGAAGAATGATGTCTGAGAACCTTTATTGATATAAGATTAATAATAATATGACTCCGAAATATTTTCGGTAATAATCGAAGAAGATAAACCTTATCGAGGTTATTCTAAGTATGGAATAAATATTCAGAGAATATTTATTGAATTAAAATATTTTACGAAATATTTAGGAATATGAAAGAATATCTTTAATCAGAGTATCTCTCAAATAATTCTTGAAGAAATATCGAGAGAATATTTATTGCATAACTAAATATTCAAATGAATATTCCAAATAATATTCATTAATTAATAAGACCTGAAAGGAATATTTAAAATATTTAAAATAATATTCGATGATTAAATAGAACCCTGGATGAATATTCAAAATTATATTCATAATTAATTAGGAATTTAAATGAATATTGATAAAGTAATATTCATTTAATAGATAATATTCTAAATGAATATCAAGTAATGTTCATTTAGTAATCCAAGCTTTAAAGGAATATTCGAGATAAGACTCGATAAATAAATCAAGTTTCAGATGAACATTAAAATAATATTCGATAGGTAATTACTGTCTTAAATGAATACTCAAAAGTAATATTCATTTAATGAATAATATTCTAAATGAATATCCAATTAATATTCATTTAGTAGTCCAACCTTTAGAAAAATATTCGCAATAATAATCGATAAACAATTCGACTCTGAATGAATATTAAAATATTATTCGTCGAATAGTTACATTCAAATAATTATTTGAAGTAAAGATCGTTAAAATAAATAATCTCGAACGAATATTCAAATAATATTCGTCGCCCGAATAATGGAAAATATTTACTTAAATATTTTCTTCCGAGGTAATCTCGATATATCAAGGAATATTGACTCCCGGTCTATATTTGATTAATAAGATGTATACGCCCTTCTATGAGGGTCTTACAATAACCGGCTTATAACTGATATATAACTATCTAGCTTATAAGCCAACAATAACCTTCAGGGAACAAGTATATCAATTCAACTTGAAAGTAGGCATGCATGCAATGGCATATGTATATCAGCAATCATATATATATATTTATTCAATCACAACAACAACCTAAAAGAAGGGAATTGAAACTTGCCTGGTAGTCGAGTACGGTAAGGGGTAGTGGTAGCGGGTCCCGGTTCAGCTTGGTGATCTATAAATAGCCAAGGCATTCGGGATTAATCACTTAACATATTAAAAGTTAAGTTATACTTAAATCGAAACACGTTCTCGAGTTATCTCGTTATACCCCCTTTAGTGGATTACTTATTATCACTGATCCGACCCGACATTCGTTCGTTAATACGACATGTCACTGCATTTATACTTGGGACATACTTAAGTCATATGAGTTCTAAGGTTGATCGTTAAGAACCAATATTATACTCCGAGTTTTATCGCCCGTTTTCTAAGTGTTTTACCGAAGTTATAAAAGAGTCGTCTTTTAGGGGTTCGTTCGCGTTTAACCTCGACTCAAACATTTTTAATAAATCGAAAAATGATCCTTTTGACATACGGTTTTCTTTCACGCCTTCCTTTTTACCTCTAGTATTTATTTACCAAGATTCGTCATGACTTTACATATTTTATCGGGGTTCAATTTCAGTTACGAACTTTCGTTTACGGATTCGAACTACTTTTAGTAAACCGACCGTAACTCCTAAACCGTAAGTCCGTTTCACGTGATCTTTATATCAAAACGAAGCTTATAACATAAGCTATCCTAACATGGCAGAAAAATTTCTGGACAGTAGGGTCTTGATGTGAAAAATGGCATACAAAACATGATATTGTAAAATCGGACATTATAACGGCTATGTTTACGCGTTTTCCAAAGTTTTTACACTTTATCTCGATCTAACAAAGATCAATCCAACCACACAAACACATGATAATCATCATGACTAGTCTATCAGCAACTCATCTTAACAATCTCATGGATCACAATCCAAACAACAACCATAATCAACTAATAACATAGATCTAAGCATAACATAGCATACTAACACTTAATTGTCCATAAAACTCATAAAATCTCAAAATGGTACCAAGGGTTTTTGGAGCTTGTTACCTTCCTTAGAGAGTGATATAGCCTTATCAAGCCTTGATCTATCCTTATGTGACCTTAAGCTAGCTAGATCAATCAAAAGAAACATAAAAATCAAAGGTTAGTTCATAAGAACACTATTCATGCTCCTCTTTCTTGATTTTTTTGAAAATGCAAACAAAGGAATTTGGAGCTAAGATTTTGAGGAGATTAGTTTTATGAAATATAAGACTCACCATAATTATTTCAAGAGCAAACAATGGTGGGAAGGTGGATTTTGGTCTTTGAATTAAGCAAATAGACGAATGAAGAACAATGAGAGAGTGTTGGTGTTCTTTGCTTGGCTCTTGGAAAATAATTGCATAAAGTGAAGGCCTTGGATAATATCTTGGTTAAAGTGGCTTTAATAAAGTGATGATGCATGCAATGAGGTATTTGTGAGGACAAGTGTTGAAGATTGGATGGTTTAAGGCTTAACTAAGTGATTTGTTTTCTAAGGACTAGTTTCCTTGCTAAGTATCCTAGTTACTTTAGTCCACTTGGTTGCTAGATCTTTTCTAGTGGCTTATGCATGACTCTTGCTTCCTCTGCTTGTTTCTGTGTCCGGTCATTACCCGTTTCGATTGATCGTTCGTAGGAATATTTCACGGATTTCTAATTAGGGTTTACCGGGAATCCTCTTTAATAATAATACTTTCATTCTCCATCTTTCATTCCAACTTTCCAATTTATATTCCTTAAATCCATTCGTTAAATACTTAAGGCTATCAGTGTCCAGGGAACTCTCGGAGAAAATAAAAGTGCGGTTTTTCAGAATCCGACAGCTTTTACATACACTTATTTTCCCCCTGGATCACTAATACGAACTCGGAAATCCGTTCCGAATACTTCTATATAGTGTCGTCTCATATTATTATATACTCCCACCAAAACACTATTCATTCTGTATTCTTTACTTTTTCTCTTAGGGTGGTACAATTGTCCGTATTCTCTTTCGATCGTTCCTTATCCTTTTTACGGAACTACTGGATTAATCGTTACCGATCTGGATGACATGAGAATATTTTCCTACTTGAAATTGCCATATCTTATTCCCTTAGAAGATAGATTATTATTACCTATGTTGTCACCCTTTAGCGTTCTTCAAGACATAGAAATAATAAAGTCGAATTCCATTCATTCTTTCCAAATATCAATTATTACATTGTAGTCATAACCACTCCTCAGTGGTTTCCTACTTTCATTCTTAAATCAAATATAATAACATCCCAAAATATCAAATCCTCAAAGTTAATATCTCAATTCTTGGATTATAATAATATTTAATCCATTGTCCGGTCAAATATTAATCCGAAAAAGAATTTGGAATTTCTGAATTCCGATCGTCTCTTCATTCACTTATTTCCTCCGCGTATTAATAATATGAATTCGAAACATCCATATCACGTCCCGTACATAGGGTGGCGTGAAAAGTTTCCCAACTTACAAAATCACTAATCATCCACCAAATTACTATGCACGTACAGGAAACACTATGCACGTACGGGAAACACTATGCACGTACGGGAAATACTATCCTGACAATATACCAATGCATCAAGATCATTGTCCAAAGTAATATCCATTCATTACAATCATTGTTCCTCATTTTATCATTACTTAATAAAAAGTTTTAATCATATCCAAAATTTGGGGTTCTTACAAAATCACTGAGGCATGAACAACTTTGACTTGAACTTCTCTCAATGATTTCTTCTTGGCTTGATCATAGTTAACATGTTGAATTGTATCAATTACCTTGTCTTCATTTAGTGTTGATTTCTTGTGACTTCTTGTTCTTGATTGTCTTCTGGTTAAGTATCTTTTCCTTTAGTTTGAGTTACATTAGTTATAGTGTTACAAGTTTACACACTCTGCCTTTCAATCTCCCCCAATTTGATTGTCTAACAATGACATTCAAATTAATGAAGGATAACTCAACTAAACAATGAGACGAGAAAAGATAATTAACATTACAGTCTTGAATAATTTACAATTGAAATTTACATGAAAACAATACAAAGAACTTAAACTAGAAACAGAATTCCAACTTTGAATTAAAGATCATTTGAGTGATTCCTGTCACCTGGATTATTTCATATCTTTTAGTCAAACTTATATCACCTTATTGGATTCACTCTAAGGTGAATTTTCCTCAAGTGAGTTAAAGCAACCGAAAGACATGAAGTTTTTCCAACTTCAAGTTCACACCACTCTGACCTTTAACCCTAATTCCGTTTCCTCTTTCTAGCTTCAGCAGCTTGGTCTCTCTCTTCTTTCTGCCTTTTGCGCTTCTCCTTCTGCTGCTGTTCTTTCTTGTACACTGGATCTTTAAGCTGCTTCCACCTAGCATTCAATAGACTTACAACTTCCATTTCTAGAGGGTTCTTGGGCTCTGGATAAGGATGTTTGAAAAGCCTTCTGAGTTTGTCCACCTCCTGAGTAGTCCTGATCTTTGGAATATCCTCAAAGTTCTTCATGATGAGCTGAGGTTTCCAGTGAGATTTATCAGATTTAAACTGACAATAGATCATCTTGGGGTAGCCCTTGACACGGTCAGTATTGTGGACACTGGCCGCATCTCGCTCCATCCGCTTTTTTTCCACCACTATCTCAGACAGGTAACTCATGAGTCTCTGCTTTTCTTGCACAAACTTATCTTCCACTTCGCCCCATTTAAATACATATAATACTCTTTCCAGAAATGCAGCATCTTGAGTCCGTAGCAGCCATTGTCTACTCATATGCAAGATTGTTTGATTCTGGTCTGCATCTATGAATACTAAGGCATCAGCTGTATCTTCAACATAAGCGTGTATCCAGTATACACTATCACTTCCTGGAACACCAATAGCCTCCCTTATTTCTCCTTGTTCCAGTGCTCCAGAAGGAAGAGTCAGAGCTTCATCTACATTCTTCATGGCTTGAAGAATATTCCATTTCTTCTCTATCAGCTCCGGCTCAATCTTCACGTCATCAAGAGGGTTTGGAGCAATGACATCACACTTCCACACCTCATTGCTCTTCTTGAATATGACTCTTTCAATGATCTTCACGGATTTATCTTTAAGCTCAGAAGCGAATCCCTTACTCATCATTTGTCTACAGACAGCTTTGAGAGATTCCACTGAAAGCTCCATTAGATCATTTTCCTCCATGCTAACCCTCTTCATCTTTCCGTCAACTACCATCCGGACAAAATTTGGATATGCTGAGAATTCTGGACCCTTGTCCTCTGCTAGATGCATTAACTGATCTCTATACAGAATGCTTAGCTCCTCAGAATGAGAGTATTGAATTTTTGTCGCTAGCAAGAACAACTCTGACGCAGATCTTCTCGTTATGAATTGGTCATCCACATATAGGAAAGATGTTGGGACTTCTTCTACCAAAGACAAAATAACCTGCCACTCCTTAAGATTTGCATTGTAACCAACCCTGACTTTAGAAATTAATCTCTTCAAAGCATTTATATAGTCCCCAGTCATTGGATTCTGCAAATTCAAGTTGTAGAACAGATCATCTGCATCCTTGTTATGAACTCCTTTCGCACAGGGTCCCATCATTATCTTCCTTGCTTCATCCCACTTCTGCCCTATCCTTCGTTTGTCCAGATCAACTTGAGGATCAGCTAGCCTTGCAAGCTCATGATCATACTGCTTCCCTTGGAGCTCCAGCTTCTTTTCTAGGAACGCAGCATGTTCTTGCATCATCTTCATTTTATGGAACTGAGCTTGTTCCAAGGCTAACTATTGAGCTTTAAGGGTTTCCTCATCAACAGGAATTTCTTCAGGCATTCCGGAAGACATCCCAGCACCTCCACCTTGTTCCTTCAAAGATCTTTTTATAGCATGTGCCAATGGTACGTCTTCCATATCAGAATCTGAGTCAAGTACCTCCTGTACTGTTTCCTGATGACTCAGGTCAACGAATGGTTCATCAACCATTATTGCCTTACCCTTTCTCATCCTCAGAGCCTCTTCATCAACAGACGGCTCAACTTCTGGTTCCTTGACAAGATCAGCGGGTTCTTCAATTTCTTCGATGTGAACTGCCTGCTGTCTCGTCTCCTTTCCACTCTCCCCCTTAGGTGAGTTATCCTGAGCTCCACCTTGGTATTCAGATCCACCAGCTGCATAAGAACCTCCAAAACCAGAACCAGAGGCTCCCGCTCCACTAGCACCACCTGCACCACCTGCACCAGCATCGGGGGGAGGTTGTTGCGACTCGAAACACTCCGGGGGCACAAAACTCCTGACTGCGAACATCATTCTGCTGATTTCCACAGCCATTGTATGCATTGTAGACTCCAATGCCCCCATCCTCTCATTGAGAGTGCTTCCCAAGACACCACCAACATGGCCCAAGTCATTGACCTTATTTGTCAAATCATCAAAAGCTGTAGCTTGACTTGCCATTCTTGCTGCGTAGTCGTCTAGAGCCCTTTGGTTGTTTCCAATGTTCATCCCGAACTGCCCCATCGTCTGTCCAAACTGCCTCATTTGATTTTCCATAGAATTCATACGCGTATCAAGATTTTCAATGTTAAGGGACGGTGTTTGGTTTAGGTGACCTCGCTCTAATACTCGTTCTGTTGGTATTTGGCGCTCGGTTTCGGGCCTTGAAAATGAAGGTCCCTCTCTCCCTAACCTCTCACACACACTCCCTGTCTCACGTTCGTGTATGTCTTCAATTATTGATCCGAAATATGAAGCAGTACCTGCAGAAATTTGATAAGCAAAATAATTGGCAGTTACGGGATCTATGTCTGTTCTGTCCTGAGTTGGAATCTCAGGCTGAGCGGCTGCAAAGTGTTCTTGTACGACATCAGAACCGATCCTCTTTGCAGCATCAATACGTACCAGTGAAGGTACGGTTGAAGTTGTTAAAACTTCATGTCCTTGTGAAGCAACAGGATCTTCAAAAGGTACATAACTGTCATCAAAATCCCTATGTGCAGATTGTTTAAGGGGAGAACCACTCTCGTGAGGTGGAGTGGTTGCGTGTGACACACTAGGGTTTGACTGTGGTTGTGAAGTAGCAGCGTGGAAAAGTTTGGCTTTCTTTCGAATAAGTTGCTGCTCTTCGGGTTCACTCTCCTCATCATCTTCTATATATACACGTGCTGGCTTTCTGACTTCCGTTAACAGGGGTGAAAGAGAATAAGAATGTGTATCGGGCTCAGAAATGTAGCTCTCACCCTGGGATAGATCCTGCGGGTTAGCAGTCTCTTGGGTCGCGGAATCAGATACATAGGAGGAGGAATGAATAGTATGCAGAGAGAGATTACCTGATTAATTACCTTGTGCATCATCGCTTTCCTCATCAGGAATCTCATCAAATGCCTCAGCATGAACAGATGGATTTTGAGCATGTGATGAAACTTGTGATGATGCCTCCAAATTGGTAACTCCTGCATCATATCTAAGCCACATTTGTATATTTTCAGGAATTGACATCGGTTTACCTTGATGTTTATCCTGATTAGCAATGGTTGAAAGTGACTTAGTGCCTATCCCTAGCGATGCAGATGTTGGGCTTCCGGCAAATCTCTGTCTAACAGCAAGAGCATCCTTCGGTATTAAGTCATTAATCAGCATTTGTAGGAACCGAGGAAACCAGCAGACAACATCAGTTGTAGTGAGGTCTCTGCTTGCCGGAGATCCCATTGAGCCCACTATTTCAGAGAGAACTATGCGTCCATAGTTTATATCCAGTTCTCTTGCTAGGGCAACTGCAAAGGTTTGCATTGGAATTGGAATTTGATGAAAATCTTTTTCGCGTGCCCGAAAACATCTTGTGATGGCCTCGAAAAAGTAATTCCATTCCACATGGAAGAATTGTTTTTGGATATTTCCTGTGATTGGGCCTTTCGGAGGATAACATCCAATTTCTTCAAAGAATCTGAGGCGTTCTGCAGCAGTAGGTTCTGGATCATAAGCATCTTTGATTGGGAATCCCAGAACCCTGTTGACAAGCTCTTCAGTCACCTCATATTCCTGACCCGCTAAGGTAAACCTGAAACCGAAGGGGGTTGATTTGCTCCCAAAACTAACCGCACTAGTCCATAACTGCTGTAAAGCATCATGTACTAGTGTAGGTTTAGCAGTAAAAGCATGGCTAGCTTTGGAGTACAAATTAAGAAATCGTATCCAAAACTTAAACCGCGGGAGTTGATCACCAATTTCCGTAGAAATATTATAAAAATTGTTTTTAGCAAGAGAAAATTGGTGAGCCATTTTTAATTAAATGTTTTTCTTTAAAAGATGTGAAATTTTTTTTTTAATTGAGAAAAACAAATAATTTACGAATTAATCAGTTTTATCCCTTTTAATGTTTCGAGAATATCAAAAGACAATCTGAAAATTTAAACTACGGGATATGAACAGTTGCCAATTACTAGATCTAAATATTCAAAGAAGATGAATATTCGTGTGTATACCAGCAAACTCGTGTGTGTATATGGATGAAGAGTGTGGAAATCGTGTTTTGTGAACAGTTACACAAACAATATATGTTCGTGTGTATGTATATGCGCGTGTATGAATGGTCACTAAACACAGTATCACAACGATTAATGATAACACAGTGAATCTCAGTCAACAAATCGGCAGTAATTCGTGATTAGTATGAGTTTAATCACAAAAACACGGATTAAAGGTATGTAATTAGTGAAATCGCACTGTTTTTATGAAACGGCTGCTGTGAAAATGAAATTAGGTAAAGTGAATTAGGCATCGAGTAAGAGATGTATATATAGGTGAATGTGAAATGACAAAAATGACCCTGTTAAAAAGAGTGAAAATTTCCAAGTCCATACAGGGAACACCTAAGTCGAACTCTATCTCGAACATCTCTATCTCGAACATCAAGTCAAACTTCGAGATGAAGTTCGAGATAGAGGTTAACTCGAACAATTAAGCACAAATAAGCACTTTAACCAATTTTACAGCAGACACTATAGGGAAATCCTATCTCGAACATTATAGATTTGTAGTAAACTTGGAAAATTCCCCTCTAAGAAAAACAGGGAAATTCAAGATACTTTTCGAGTTAGAAGTCTATCTCGAACATCAAGTCGAAATTCGAGTTGAGTTTCGAGATGGACTAAGAACTCTATCTCGAACATCAAGTCGAAATTCGAGTTGAGTTTCGAGATAGAATAACTCGAAGTTAATCTCAAATTCTTTCCAAAATACCCCCTTGAAGCAAAAAGGACAGGGTAATTCAAGATATGTTTCGAGTTAGGAATGTAACTCGAAAAATTCCCTTTAGCTTAACTGAGAACTCTATCTCGAACTTCAAGTCGAAATTCGAGTTGAGTTTCGAGATAGACTAACTCGAAGTTAATTCTCAGTTCTTTTCAAAATATTCCCTTAATGGAAACCTCATCTCAACCTTTGAGATAAAATTCGAGATAGACTTTATCTCGAATATTTTGAAGTTAGAACTAGGCACACTGGTAACTCGAACTCGAACTCGAAGTCGAATTTCGAGATGAATTACGAGATAGCCAACTCGAAATTCTTCCCAGACTTAGAATTTTCAAAACTTCACTCTTACAGCTTAAGTCGAAATTCAAGTCGAATTTCTAGATGAGTTTCGAGATAGATCCTAACTCGAAATTTTGAATTTTTTTAATTCTAAGGCCTCTAATTACATGAAACTCATAGGTAAATTCATCTAAAAATCATGCAATATTTAGAATATTATGAATTTAACTCCCCCTATGATCATGCAATCTAACAAGCATAAATTCTCAGATTTGTGCTATAAAAGACACTAAAAACACAAGGAATTTATGCAAAAACACACTATATGCAACCTATAACAATCATTAATTAGGCATTTTAAAGTCTAAGCACATAATGATTGAGTAGCTTGCACATACAAACATAAACATGGATTTTACAGATAGAAGGCTTTACTAACTTGTGTTAAGCATTCCCAATTCACCAACCAATCTATTGAATGTTACTTCATCAAGAGGTTTGGTGAATATATCTGCAATTTGTTACATTGTGGGCACAAAATGTAGCTCCACAGTCCCCTCCTCGACATGTTCTCTTATAAAGTGATACCTGATGTCGATGTGCTTGGTTCTTGAGTGATCTACAGGATTGTTGGTTATGGCAATGGCACTTGTGTTGTCACACATGATTGGAATTTTCTTGTGCTCCATGCCATAATCCTTCAATTGGTTCCTCATCCACAGTATTTGAGCTACACAGCTTCCAGCAGCAATGTACTCAGCTTCAGCAGTAGAAGTAGATACTGTATGTTGCTTTTTACTTTGCCAGGACACCAATCTTCTGCCAAGAAATTGGCAAGCACCAGATGTGCATTTCCTATCAATCCTGCAACCTGCATAGTCTGAATCCGAATAGCCAATAAGATTAAAACCTGTATCTCTTGGGTACCAAATCCCTAGATTTGGTGTGCCCTTGAGATACCTAAAAATTCTTTTGATGGCTACGAGATGTGATTCTCTAGGATCCGCTTGGAACCTTGCACATAAACAAGTTGCGAACATTATATCGGGTCTACATGCAGTTAAATAGAGGAGTGAGCCAATCATACCTCGATAGCTTGTGATGTCAACTGATTTACCTGATTTGTCTTCATCAAGCTTCGTGGCTGTTGCCATGGGAGTCTTAGCTGCTGATGCATCTTCTAGATTATACTTCTTGAGTAAATCTCTAACGTACTTGGATTGACAGATAAAGATACCATCTTTTCTCTGACTGATCTGTAATCCAAGGAAGAAGGACAGCTCTCCCATCATGCTCATCTCATATTTTTCCTGCATTAGCTTGGCAAATTTCTCGCACAAGCGCTCATTTGATAACCCAAAAATAATATCGTCCACATATACTTGAACAAGTATTAAGTCATTTCTCACAATTTTATAGAACAATGTTTTATCAATTACTCCCCTAACAAAACCATTTTCAATTAAGAATAGGGATAGGGTTTCATACCATCGCCTTGGGGATTGCTTGAGGCCATAGACAGATTTGAAGAGTAGATACACAAAATCTGCATGTTCTGGATCAACGAAGCCAGGCGGCTGTTCCAGATACACTTCTTCTTCTAACTCTCCGTTCAGGAAGGCACTTTTCACATCCATCTGGAAAACCTTGAAGTTCTTATGTGCTGCAAATGCCAAGAACATCCTGACTGCCTCAAGTCTTGCAACTGGTGCATAGGTTTCATCATAATCAATTCCTTCTCGCTGAGAATAACCTTTTGCAACCAAACGAGCCTTGTTTCGTGTTACAAGTCCGTTTTCATCCAGTTTATTTTTGAATACCCACCTAGCTCCAATTACGGATATGTTCTTTGGTCGGGGTACCAGTTTCCAAACTTTCTGCCTTTCAAACTGATTGAGTTCCTCTTGCATTGCAATCACCCAATCAGCATCGCCAAGAGCTTCCTCTATTTCTTTAGGTTCAAGCTTGGATAAGAACCCAGAATATAAGGAGATATTAGCCATGTCAGCTCTTGCAGTTCTTCTAGTAGTCACACCAGCATCTGGATCACCAATAATTAACTCAAACGGATGGTCTCTATTCCATACCCGTTCACCTGGAAATTGTCTTGATGATTCAGCTTGCCTTTCTGAGTTGGGGTGCTGACCACTTTGATTATTTTCACTAACTCCCCCTGAGTTAGTGCCAGCTCCTACAGAACTAGAGTCAACTCGACTCGAGCCTTGAACAGTAGTCCTTGAGCTGCTATTTACTCCCCCTGAGTTGTTGCCGGTTCGTACTGAAGAAGTCTCTCCTGATCTTGTAGAATTAGCTTGTTCACTAGACTCAGGTTCTTCATGTACACTTGGAACATTTAATGGAACAACCAACTCAGGTTCATCTTCAAGATCTTCTAAGTCCAAATTCTGAAATTTTAGGGACTCAGGTTCACTAGAATCTCTTGAAATTGATGAGAGTTTGGTATCGTCGAATCTGACGTTGTAACTTTCAGTCACTTTTCGATCATTCACTAAGAACACTCTATAAGCTACCACCACGTCTGTAGAGTAACCAACAAAGATTCCTTCACGAGCTTTTGCTGCAAACTTGCCTAGATTTTCATCATCTATAAGCACATAGCATTTTGCTCCGAAGACATGAAAGTATTTGATTGTTGGTCTTCTGTTGTTCATTAATTCACATGGTGTCTTTTCTTTATCTTTTATAATCAAGGTTCTATTTTGAGTGTAACAAGCGGTACTCACTGCTTCGGCCCAGAAATACAAAGGAAGTTTTGAATCATACAACAAAGTTCTTGCTGCTTCAACCAAAGTTCTATTCTTCCTTTCAACTACTCCATTTTGCTGTGGAGTTCTCGGGGCTGAATACTGACGACGTATTTCCTTAGATACACAGAAGTCATTTAGCACTGCGTTTTTGAATTCAGTGCCATTGTCTGATCTAATCGTCTTCACAGTAAGTGTTGAAACATTCTCAATTTGAGTGATATGATCAATGATTAAGAAAGGTACTTCGTCTTTCGTCATTGCGAACAATACCCATGTATACTTGGAGAAGTCATCCACGATTACCAAAGCATATCTTTTCCTAGACAAAGATAGGACATTCACTGGGCCAAACAAATCCATATGAAGAAGTTGCAGAGGCTCAGTAATACTAGAAATTTCTTTGCTTTTATGCGATGCTCGCTTCGACTTTCCCATTTCACAAGCTTCATAGAGTCCTTTCGGAGCAAACTCCATTTGAGGTAGATCTCTCACCAATTTAAGTGAGATAACTTTTTATGCCATAACCAGCTTTCATCATCCGAGGCTTTGCTGTAGAAACAGGTGACCTCATTCTGATTTACTGAATCCATATCTGCAACAAAAAGATCTGCCTTTCGAACTCCTCTCAAATCTAGTGAGCCTTCCTTGATGTGAGTGATTGATACACCTTTCTTGTTGAAGACAATTTCGTAACCTTTGTCACAGAATTGACTGATACTCAACAGATTGTGCTTCAGTCCCTCAACATAGGAAATATCTTCTATGATGACATTGCCAGTTTTCAGTTTGCCATATCCCTTTGTCACACCTATGCTGTCATCTCCAAAGGTAACATAAGGGCCAGCCTTCATAACCAACTCTGTAAGCGGGGACTTGTTTCCAGTCATATGCCTCGATGCTCCACTGTCTAGCACCCATATAACTTTATTTCGATTCTGCTTAACGCCCTCTGGTTCCTCTGATGTCTCAGCCATGAGGGCAATGTTTGCTACATGAGTAACATCTTCCTCATCTGAATCATCCCAAGCTCTTCCTTCTGTCACCAATAAAGCTCGTTTTCCATGTCTTTCCTTCACCAGTGCTTCATACTTGCTTTTGAGGGCTTCATATGTCTCTTTTGGATAAGTCTGTTTAGGCTTTTTGCAGTCCGAGGTAAAGTGTCCAGCTTCACCATAATTATAGCATTTGAACTTCATTTTGAAATCCAATGGAGATTTGTAACTGGTATTCTTGCCTTTACCTTGGTAGCCTGACGAACTACCACCACCCTTAGCAGCCCGATAGAAAGATGAAGAATTTCTTTGTGGTCGGTTGCTCTTTCTGAATCTCATGTTGCTGAACTTCCTTGCCATGTATGCCACGACACTATCGTCCATGTTGTCCAGCTCTTCTTGGGTGTAGTAGTCATCATCACTGTTTGATGTGCACTCGTCATCATT